>CM074200.1:11723046-13204296 GCA_037179385.1 Holothuria scabra
AATCTGTTTTAATCAGTTCTTACTAGCTCTGCCATCCCTCATCCCAACTTCAATCCCCAAGGTCATGCCCCCATCGGGGAAGGCTGCCGGCCTTTCCCCTGTTGTTGAGAAAACCCAATTTCGTCGGGGAGCCTTCATCTTCATGCCCATGGTAAACTGATAAAAGATGCGGGTCTGATAAACTTCAGTCACCCGAAAGTTCTTCTTGATTTTGCTCACTAGAATTAAGACCATATTCTTCAAGGAAACTCAGAATTCCAAATTTTCTTGACAAAAACAGACGAGAAGTTGATCATGTGCATGCAGTGCCTGACGGTCTGCCATCTGGCCTGCCCCGACAGCCAAATTCTAGCAACTGTAATGAAAACCGACCAGCCCATTTTCAGTTACACTTACTGATAAACAGTAGTGTGAGGTAGTGTGGGAATGTCTCCCCATAAGCCTGACTGAAAAATTTATTTGAGGGTACCTTGTAATGCGACATATTTTCAAATACATTGGAACTCAAAACCATTTATAGTCTGAAATTAATTGGGCAGTCATGTAAAAAATTTCATTTATTTAGTGGACCTTGCAATTATAGTAGTTCTGTTGCATAGTCCCCCTCCCCCCTGAAAAAGGACAAGACCATTCCATTTATTTGTAGCAGTAACTTTTTTTTCTGATACTTTTCTGATCATTTAGCAATTTGGGTTTTTGCTGTTGAAGTGAAACCTTCATTTCAAAGGATAGCTCAAAATAATAACTGCTTCATTTCTAGTTACAAGTCTGGGAAATGCCATTCCCACCATCTGAGGGGTTAGATATTTTAACAATTTTCTGTATGATCTTGGCCAACTGATGGTGACACTCTGCATAGATAGAATTTTGGTCGAACAGATTACTTAACAGAACAAAGCGCGCTAGTAAAATATTCTTCGTTTGGGGCTAGTATTATAAAGTGAAAATTTTATCGCAAAAGAAAGCTCGAAAGCTAACTTATTAAATTCTAGTTTTGAACACGGAAATGCCATTTCCTGCTGTCTGGGGGTTCTCAAATTTTCAAAAATTTCTTTGCGCTCCACTTAGATGGTCTTTTGGGGATTACACTCTTTGAACAAAAAACAATTCTGCTCCCTCCCAAACTGAAACGCTCCCGTACGCCTCTGACAATAACATAAAATATTGAACTTCGAATATATGCGAAGCCAAACTTTTTCCTGGGGAGAATGTTCCAACATGGTCTGAGGGCCTAAATCTGCATGATGATATTCAGTAACCCCAACAAAACTACAGATCACCTCCTAACTTGATTTTTTCTCATGAGAAGGTAAGATTCTTCCACAAAATGCTCAAACTGTCATAAGCTTTACAATTTTTTCCCCATATTGTTAAAAGTGGCAAAATTTGCCATTTCCCATGGACACTCCATACAATAAATAACCAAAGCCAACTCTGTAAATCACCCAGCATACTGCCCAATTTTGCTCTTGAAAGGCATATAACTTTAAAAAAAGCTATATATCAATTACAACCTTACCAAAACACCAAATTTACTTTCATTAAATTCTAAAATTTCTCCAATTTAATAAGCCCTTATTTTTCCAATCTTCGTTCAAAAAAAGAAAAACTTTCCGGGCAAACTTGTAGTCTCCTCTCCATTTAATGCGTAACCTCAAAAAAATTTTAGCTGTCGCCTATATAACGTTTTTATATTTTTGCCATATGAAGGACACATTCAAAAAACTCCAGATTTTTAAGTATCTGTTAAAAAGAAAGCCCAAACTTTTGGGCAGTATACGCACGCCTCAAATTCTACCAAGACACGTCCCACCAGGACATAACATCATCTTTGTCAGGGTCTTGAAACTCTGGCCCCCCTGTCGAGGAGCTTGGCTCCCCTGTCGGGAAAATCCTGGTGCCACCCCTGCCTGATGGTCCCAGGATTCAACATTGCCAAGGTTTGAAGTTCCACTTTTCATATTATTTCAATGGTTGGCAGCACTTACAAGGTTTTTTCCCAGGATTCCCAGCAATATTTAATGTGCTCAATGTTCTTAGCACTGTAATATACAGTATCGAAATCCATATTACATAAAATAGTCCTTACTCAAATAGCCTGCAGAGCAGACTCTGCCTTAGCTTTCAAGATGGCACTCTCTCAGAAATCTTAATACACCCAAGTCTCTACACACTATAAGACAGAGTCTGTAAACCTTCATCCAGTCTCCATTTACACGAATCCCTGATTTAAGGGATTTCAAGTATGAAAAGTCATATTTTCATACATACAACTAATACAACGAACAACCTAAGTAGCTTTTGTATGTGTACAATGTGTACAAGGCTGTACATTTGATGCACATGATATATTGCCCATTAAAAACTTTGCATGATCTGCTTTTAGGTAACATGACTGATGATTGTTTTGGTGCTTTTGAATTTTTTTTGCAACAAAATTCATCCTTTTAAAACTAATGTTAATTGACACAGGGTGATAGATTATCAAAAATAAAGCAATATGGTAGCCTCTCTTCAAGAAATAACTAAAATAGAAATTCAGTTGTCTGTTGCTCAAGAATAATTTGTTCACTCAAACTGTCAACATTTCAAATGATGCAATGACCATGCATGGCTCTTCTTACCCATAGTATTTTGAAGAGATGTAGTTATTGCTAGAGTTTATGATTAAGACTGAATTGTTGGATAGTGTCAGAGCCATTTTCTTTCTACCCTTTGTTGGAGCATTTTAAACAAAATATTTTCCTTTAATTACCTGACGAGTATGATTTGTAGCACACCTGGAAAATCTAAAACAAGGTATGGGTTCGATTCCAGGGAAAACAAGCCAGTGAACCATGTACAACTGGAAAAAAGCTGTGGCCAGCTCGACTTGATCCAACTGGTTGGAAACTGGGCCGTAAAACTCCATCTAACTATAAATTAACTAACTGTTAGTTTATACTAGTTACAGGAGGTTTTCAATGGCTCAGTTTCAAACTAATTGGTTTCAGTTAGGCTTGCCACAACTTCAAAGGGCCAATTCTCTCACCCCAAACTACACTTCTTGTAGGGGGTAACCAAAATTTTCTATTGGCTCAGTTCTTTGATTTGACAGTTAATTCAAACAATGCAGAGTACCAAAGCTAATTATATCACACAGCATGAACTGTCCTGAGAGTGTTTTGATTATAAACATTGAGATGTTCTTTACCCACCCTGAAGCAATAAACTGAGATTGTATCTGGATGAGAATGAATTTCAGACACTTGTGGGAGGAGCTTAATTAAGAACATTAGGAGAATTGCTACTGTTTGGGGTGAGAGAATTTTAAGTTTTCCCAGCTGCTGCACAGTAGTTTGTTTTCCTCATTTTATTTCTTTAATATACTGACCTCCATGCACAATGTCAGGGAATGAGACAAACATAGCACAGTCAAAACTTTTGTGTGAAACCAGTTGCTCCCACAAACTGCCTACTACCTCCAAAATTCCATAAGGCTGCATACCCCAGAGTTCCAACAGGTAATGCTTCCTTGCCCTGAAATGAATCTGTACTTCACATCACTCTTTCAGAAAACCAAAAGAATGAAAATTTAAGCCGTCTCTTTTTCCTTAGATTCATGCACAAGACAATTCTTGACAGTCAAGATTAAAATGTCATTCTTAAATTATTCAGGCCACTTAATATATTAATAAATACTGACCTCTCTAAGTGAAATTTGCCTGATTTCAAGGAAATCATATTTGAAGCAGCCTCAAATAATCCTCTTTTGAAGGTAATTATAATCCAATATTCATCTTTTAAGCACATGGGCTGTTTACATTACATCAATGGGGCACTAACATAACAAAAAAATTGCCTTTTATTATTGTTAAACCAATATTTTTAAAGGTAGTGCCTCATGTCAGCAAAAAGCCCTGACCTCACTTGGTAGTTAAGAAGCAAGATTTTTTAAGGAAAAATATGTTGGAATGATGTCAATGTCTTTTTCGGTTCCCGAGGTATACCTCTTCAAATTTGAATTTTTCTGAAACAACTGGTTGCTTTTGCAACAATAATGATGTGGAGTGTTGCATAGTGTTGGCATCTCTATTGTTAACCCTATGATAATTTTCCCATCAGGTAGTTTATGATTTTGTTATTGACACTGAAGATTTCCAAGGACACAATTTTAACTTCAGAGTCCCAAAAAAGACCTCTGGACAAACTAATATTACAACTGTCTTGAAATGAAGATTGTAAAAAAAAGGATAATGTTAGCCATATGGTATGCCCCCCCCATGACATCATAAGATTTGCATATTAAGTTTATGTTCATTAATGGTTTAGTGCAAACCAGAAATTGCCCTGTAAAATGGCCACTTTTTGATGGATTTTTATTCAATTCAATGTTTGTCTTTGTACAATACATTACATGCAGTTTGTATACACTTAATTAGTTTATCAGAATGACTAGAAAAGGAGGGAGAAAAAGTCCAGACTTATTAACAGTTCCCCCTAAAATAATTCAAATGATTGGAATTGGGTCTAGACTTTTAATTTTTAATGCCTTTTATATAAAATGCCCACTGCATATTTGTTTTTTTTTCATGTCACATGGCCTTTAAACAAAAAATAAATAAATAAAAAAGGACAGCTTTACTTTCCAAGCAATATTAAATTTCACAAAAGTCTGAAATGCTCTGTTTGAGAAAATGAAAGTTCAACTGACCTACTGAGCTACAATTTGACCTGCGAATCTCTTTCTGTGTAAAATATTTCCAAACAATGGTACATCTAGGATCCTACTACACGACAGAATCTATCATTGTAACTATTGGGCCCTACCAAAACTTTTTTAAGGGGTGAGAAATATATCTGGTGGAGGTGATTCACCATATCCTTGCAGTAAAGTGGTCAAAAGTTCAGTGCCCAGTAAGTTGAAGAATTAAACTTTTTGTTATTTAAATTTATTAGTTTTTGTTAAGTTATGTTCTTTCATTCAGCTTTCACTCATGAGGAATTTCTTACCCTCTTAGATATTTCACCTGTGTCCCCATCAAAAGCAATTTGGTGCGGTGATCAAATTTTACCCAACTTCCTGCTGAACTCATTCAAGCATGCTCCAAGAAACCACAAGCTTGATAAGAGACAGCTAACAGAAGATGTAAACAATGGTGGAATAATACAGGCAAAATGTGCTACTGTTTGCGAGGTGTGAAAGGCAAGCAGTAGGGAAACTTTGTATCTGGAGTTTTTGTTCAATGAAGCAAAAAGGTGTGGACAGGGTTTTTATAGGTAGAGAAATAAATGTGGCTTTGTTTGGTTTGGTGGATTATTATGACTCAGATTTTAATCTTCGGGGGGCCGTTCCACAAAGAGTTACGCACAATCAGCCAACAGTAAATCAAACTTAAGATTGTGCGTAACTCTTTGTGGAATGGGCCCCTGGTTTTATTCTTGTGCCACAAGCCAATTGCATTTTCCCCATGTGTGCTTGGGTCACAGGTTGGTTTTTACACTGCAAAGCTTATGCGGAGCATGACACACAGTGGCAGAATGTTCCATTCTTTAAGTCTTCAGTAAGATGCAATCTGGGATTCAAACCTGGACTTCCCAAATGAGAGATGGATGCCTCCATGTAGGAAAATAGTTACTTGCACTCATTTCAGCTTAAAAGCTAAATTAGATGCTGATATTAAACCCTACTGCATCCTACTGCAACTGAATGGTTGGACCATAGAACAGTCACCATTTTTTAAAACAAAATCAAAATAAAGGGCATACCTTTCTGTTTTTCTGACTTCACCAGTTGATCAACCAGTTTAAGTCCTGTCAGTCTTTCTTCTTTTGAGGAACACTTTTCAAGAATGTTATAAATTGTTTTTGTGGTCTGGGTGACATCTAATTCCTTTACTGCATAATGAAAAACAAAAATAAAACATATCAATAACAACTGGTAATTACAGGGAGGTGTAGGTTCTTGGTAAGGGATCTACCTGATGTTCCTGGGGTTCAATGTTCCCTGTTTTTGTATATATCTCAAAGACTTGACAATTATAACAAGGTTCATTATTCCTGGGGTTCGATATTCCCAGAAGTGCAGATGTTCCAAAGATTCGGAAACATTGAACCTCGGAAACAGCGAACCTTGGGAACAATGACATAGCCCCCTTGATAATACATGTGATATAGATGAATCTGACTAATGCATGTGTTTAGTGACTGTAGGCAGCCATTAGTGGGGTCCATCAGCCTTGAATTGTCTTCATTTATAGTCTCAACGTAATTTCAAACCCTAATTTACAGTGAAATTGATAGAATCAAGAGGCATTTCAGCATACAATCATCTATGGTACCAGTAAGCAAAGAAATTGAAAATTTTTTAAAGGTGATAGACCCCAGTAATGGCGTATTTAAAGGCCCAGTTCCCTCACCCCAAACAGTACCAATTTTCCTAACCTTCTTACTGAAGCCCCTCCCACAATTGTCTGAAATTCATCCTCATCCAGTCACAATCTCAGTTTATTGCTTCAAGGTGGGCATAGAAAACAATTTACATAATCAAAACACTCTCAGTACCGTTCATGCTGTGTAATATAATCTTTGGTACTCTGCATTGATTGAATTAGCTGTCAATCAAAGAGCTGAGCCAATTGAGAATTTCAGTACCCCCGTACCAAAATTGTAGTTTGGGGCCAGAGGTTTGGCCCTTTAAATGAGACCACCACTTGCTGTTCAGATTTGTCTTCATGCAAAGTGCAACAGCTACAACCAAGCTAGCTTTGCTACTACTATGCTGGCCTGTCATAGTTACATGTCTAAGCAACTAAGCAGGGCTGCAGCTTGGTTGAGAGAGCTGCAGTTTAGCTATTTGACATGGTGCTTCTTCTCAACATGCTCAATACTTGATTCATTGTACCTGTGCCAAGACATATGCTTTGTATAATCACATGCAATGACGATGAAAAATAAAAGAATCCTAAGAAAACAAAATTGATCATCTATTTTGCAGTATTTCAAGGCATATTCTGGTGGTCTTTCACAATTGGGTCCTGTGAGAAAGACAAAAAATATTCCAGACCAGGCATGTCTCCCAAACCCTGCCCTTGTAGCCTCCTTCTAACTCAGGGTATCTCACTTTAATGATTAGTTTCGTTTAAAAGATACTTCCAGTTTTCAACAAAGCCACAGGAACTTATGAAATGTGGGAACATTTCCTCAGATTCCTTTTTGGTTTACTTTATATTTGAACACCCTTATTGTTCTAGAACACTGTTGGAATGTATGAAGCTATTTTTCTGTAAATGTAGCATTACCCTACCCCATATATAGTGTACCCCAAACTATGTTGCTTAACCCTTTACCATTGTTTGGGTCCTTTTGGAACCATACAGAGGGCACGGCTGTCACCCATCTCTACTGTTTCACGCAGAGCTCGAAACTGCGAGTAGCTACAAGAAAATTTGGACACAACAACAAGAGAGACAATAGTTTAAGGTCACGGGGTCAATCGCCTACGGAAGTGGATGCGGGGCGTGCTACGGCCACTTTTCCGCCAACTGCCGAGGCGCCCAAATATGCCCCGATTGGAGCACAACGGTAAAGGGTTAATGGGCTGTGATGATATCACAGATTTCCCGGAATGCAGTGAATCTCAAGAAAAAATTGCATTTAATACTTTGAAAATTTGTATCTCCCAAATGCTACATGCCAAGCAGTTTTCACTTCCTGAAAGCAAAAATTTTTCTGCATATTTTGAAGTCATTCAATTTTGTCCCTTCAAAATCCCTTTCAGTAATTAAATTTCTAATTTGTTTACCACATTACTACAACACCTAAACTTGAACTTTCAAATTCTTGATTTAGGCATTGGCAGATATCAGTCTGCAAATTTTTTTCAACAATGAAAGAAAGGATTGCATACCAGAAGCTTAACTATGACAGGTGTCAATTTTGCTGCCTTTAATCTGACATAACTTATGTAATTTTGTGGGAAACAATCAAAAGACACTAGTCAGTGGCCTCATTACTGGTGCAAATGGCTTCGTTGGCAGAAACACCTTGTTGTTAGTACCCTTGGGCTAATTTCAGCATGTCCAAAATGACTTCGTACATCATTGCCAACTAACAACTCGATAATAAAGTTCAACAAAGTTCAACCATGTCCTGTAATAGATGTGGCAAGTGAATTTAATTCCCTCATCTTTAAATGGCAAGTTCCAAACGTGTTTTGACGTAACCAGGTTGACTTCCAAGTCAGTTAAACAAATTTTTCCAAATCCTGTTTCATTTTTTAATGTATACTCTACCCTGAGCCTACAAAGTTCTCTAGAATGATCAGAACACTTTCAATGTGTGAAGTTTTATATGAGCTACTCTGCATTTTTTGAAGTCAATGTGAATTAAAGAGCTGTACTGCACAAATTGGGAATTTTTACTGAAAATTGTAGTTTGGGGTGAGGACTGACCATCTTTAAACTTAAAATCAGGCTCCCTTTAAAGTTGCCTATCTTCCTCTTTTGGCTTCCTTATCTTCAATAATGATGGCTGTCAGAGTTACTGGTGACATTGTAAATGGAGGCAGTATTTTCTGGTAGTAAACCTGACAGACACAAAACCTAATAAATCAAGGGTGCCTGCCCCCTACCCCTCCCCCTAAAAATATCAAGATGGCTCAATCCAGCTTTATTCTTCAGAGCTCCTGAAAACGTATTCATGCTCCTCTGTATGCAGAAGTTACAAAATTTCAAGAATTTTACACAGTTACAACACAAGGCAACCATTATCCATGACATTTCCAAAGGTTCATTTCATCCTTCTGTTGAAGGAAACTTTCACAATTACATCCATTATGGAAAGTTAATTCCTAGAAATGTGTTAAATCATTACTGACTTCTAGTTCCTGCCTGTATCTTGAGACATAAATATAACTTTTTGACCAAAAACTTCATTAAGTTTTCCAAAAGCATATTTTCACTTATTGGAAACTGGGCTGTTAAACTCCATCTAACTATTACTTCACTTGTTTAGTTTTGTTTTATATTCGAGAGCTGAATCTCCAAGACAGACAGTTTTATTGATACAGCAATGAATTTGGAAATTTGTATCTTTGAAGACATTTAGTAATACACAAAATGAATCTTTAATTTCCACAAAATTAAATGTAAATATTCCCATGCATGCAATTATCTTTTAGAAATAACTTGTAGGAAAAGGGGTTTGTTGAAATTTTGGGTTTACGGTCTAGCAGTTACATTGAATGTCATTACGAGAACATGGATATTTTACTAACAGGTTAATAATTCACACTTCTAGGGAGTACTTTTTTGGGAATATAAACAAAGTTTACAGGTTACAAGTTTACAGGCTATTAAAGGGCAATGTGAGACAACTGTTGCATGATTTCCTTTGGAACAAGCAAACAGAAAGGCAGCTCAGGTACATAATCATGAATCAAAAAGTGAACAGTTAAGTGGACTATGGAAAACTCCCCATGGCAGGCAAACAATGGGTTCTTGAAAAAAAACTTGTCAAGTAAAACTTGTATCCCCTAACATACTTTTGCATACATCATTATAACCCACTGAGAAGACTTTGTTTGCACAACCCTCTTGAAAGTGTACCTCAAGTCAAGAAGAGTAGGAAAAACAAGCCAGTGAGCCACAACTGAAATGGTTGTGGCCGACCCAACTTCAGTTTATGGAATAGGCCTAGGCATCGATCTGCAAAACTTCATCTAACTTTCTAACGGACCAACCGACCAATTGACTAGCCACAGATATAGAAGACGAGACTTAAAGTGTACCTTAAGTCAAAAAATTCAAAAATATTTATTTAAAAGCATGACAAAACGAATTCCAACAGTCCAACTCGCATCTTCATATGACATTCCTGAGCTGGGATAAAAAATGTTGAAGCTTATTCACTTGAAACAAATAGTTTGATTGCACAATAATTTGTGACTTTCTTGTTGTTCAACTCACGTTGTTTCCCTTTACAATTAGAAATGTTTTATGATCTTGAACACTTCCTGTTTGCTTGTGTATGCATATAGCATGCTGTGCAGAGGTACAAGGTGCAGAAACTTTCAGAAAAACAAAGAAATATAAAGATTGTAATTTGAGTAGTACAACAATGACATTTCACATTTATTAAGCAATGTACCATTTTAATTTGGGTGGATAAAATTTAACATTTTATTTCTCAACTCAGCAATGTTCTACAAAGATGGAAACCTTACTGTTAGAATTCACTTTTCATGCTCTTTAATAGATATTTTTGAACATTTTGGCTTATGGTAAACATTTTGAGGAGGTCACAAACTACAGTATTCTCCAATCAATTTTCACAAGTCAAACAAGTTAATTTCAACATTTTTCATCTCTATAAATGGAGTAACCTTCAAAAGAGGGAGTGAATGAATGAGATGGTTTGGTGGCAAAACCACAATTGACCATTGCTATGCAGAATGTTTTCATTATGAAAACATTGCACATCAGCATCCTGGTCCATCACGCCTGTAATGCAATGCATGTTAGGCATATTCATCTTTATTTCAGCCTCCATAAAGCTGGCCTTATGGAGAGACAGATGCAATACTATTTTCAGGGGGAGGGGGAAGTCTGCCAACGTTGTCCTTGCATCAGTGAGGGAAGAGACTAAGCTGAGGGTTGAGGCAGACTTCATTCGTTTGCCAGGAACAACGTTCTACAGAGGGTGGGGTCCCCTGGTTTTGGTGAGGGGGGCAGGATGTTGGTTATCTTGTAAAATTGTAAACATTGTTCCCTACCTAATTTGTTTTAATAATTACCTAATTTGTTGTAAATAGTCCTGTGTGATGGTCATGGGTGAGTTGGGGTCGTGGAGATATGAACTACAGAATCTTTTTGTTTTGCTGGATTTATTAGTGTAAATAAGAGTGTAAATAGCTCATTCATTCTTGTGTATTGTCAAGTTCGGTGTTATGGGCCTTTCTGTTTAATAGTGTCCATTTCCATGCACTTAAACACACAGATCTGCATCCTGGCATTGCTCAATACATACTGAGTGTTAAATTACATTTGGACACCCAATAGACCTGAGGAAATATCTTTACATATGTACATCCTCTTGGGCTATAAGGAATGCAAATATGGCAACGTCCATACAAGAACTAAGTACTACTTTAACCCATATGTACTCTGCATAGGTAATATAATACATGGCTCAGTATGAAGGGATGAATCCCCTTCAATATAGCAAAAGGATTAATGAAAAGAATGCATTTTCTTAAAAAAAAAATGACATCAATAACTATATAACCTTACAACAGCTTAGAATTCATAATAAAGGTCACCAGAAAAAAAAATGGTGACCACCTATTTATCTCTCACAAAATGCCACTTTCATGGATATTTAATTTTAAATTAGCAACAAAAAGTACCAACTCTTCTAAAGAAAACCTACACATGCTATAACATACTGTCTGTACCAATTAGCCACACTCTATTGAATATACTGTACATAAGGCCTTGTGGCACTAAACATTTCCTGAAATTTTGACATACATGTTCAACTTCACACAAAACCATTTTGCAAGTAGAGGGTTTCCAAACTCAAAATGAATATATGAACAGTATTAATAGATCAGTTGACACAAAACCACATACTGTAATACCAAATAATTCGGAAAAACTCATTTCCATAAAAACATCTCATGGTAGGAACAGGCTCATCGTGAAAGCCAGGAGAAATACCACAAGACGCATGGAAAAGCCATAGCAGATTAATTTCTCAGAATCATTACTCCCTGAATCTTTCCACACTAAACATCTTTTGAAGCTAAAAGTACATCTCATATTACCTCATACACATCAAAAATTCATGAAAGCAAATTGAAAATGAATAAATTTTGAAAATTTGACCTAATTTTACTCACATTCTAAACTCTAAGATTGTCTAAAGAAAGTTTCAAAGGCTTAGAAGAGTCATCATTTGGACTTAACTCTGTGACGACTATTTAATGCTAGATTTAAGAGATTACTAGCAGGATTTTATGGATGGATTAAAGTTCATGACAGCTATTATAGCAAAATTTTAGAAGGGTGTAATGTAGCAATGTTTGCTATATTCAAATGGAACTATTGGCAAATGGTATTTGCACTTTTAAACAACCTTGCAAGAAAAACGTTACACAGAGATAATTCACGTGACTACAGCACGTTTCAATTTGGCAAACTGGATGGAACATGAACAGTACGGTGTTACCAACAGGTGCTCACCTCCGCAACTTAGTAACAACTGTTGTACAAAGGAGGCTTGAATGGAAAAATAGCAAGATGCGCAACGCAGTGACGTGGGTGATAACCTCCTATTGGTTGGACAGATATATATTTATGATGGAGGGATACTTACAAGCTCACTTAAACACATTCTAGCGTCATCTCAAGAAGAGATTACTGATAATAAACAGATAATTCCAAACTTTGGTATCAAGGCAAAATTTTTGGAGGGGATAATCCACAAGCAAGTGCTTTATTCAAATGCCCTGCAAGGGTGATGTTTGTACTTTAGAATAAAGAACCTTCCAAGACAAACTAAATTATCCTCTGGTAGAAAATGTACATGTGAAAAAGAAGAAGACATGATGTCCCTCAGACACCTCACTTCTGATAAAATGGCTATACCACAGTTATGTTTTGCATCTGTCTACAAAGCCACAATACTGTATATCAAAGTCAATTCTGCACATGATTTTTTTTAAATCAATAAAAACTTTATCCAATCAGAGACAGCTACATGTGCCACTTAAAACTGTACATGTGAGCATCAAGTCAAAATCCTGACTCTCTGCATAAAGGTAAGAGTATCCATGTTCCTGAGCTTAAAAGGGGCTCATTGACTTGATATCGATAACTAAATGAGAGTGTCAAAGGGTCACAGCTACCACATGACAATGCTTATAGGTAAGCATAATTTATAGTCAAGTTTCATATCTAATAGTTACTGAAAAAGCTACAATTTTGAATTTTGTAACTTGTAACAGTTTTGCGTATAATTAAAAAATTGTCCGGTCATGAATTTTCAAAAACCGAATTGAACCATTGAGTACTCACTAATAAAACAGCTATTTTGTATGTAGGATACATGGATCATTTAAGTCTGACTATTTTTCATTTGTTTGTGAAGAAAACTTAAAAGAATAGTCCAGAGCCAAAATTATTTTTGATATGCTGAAGGGGAACGTATTCTAAGCATTCTGGTAAAATTTTTGTTTATTTTCCATGTTCAATCCTCGAGATATTAGCAAATGAATGCAGTGAATTTTCTGCATAGAATGAACTTGAAGCAAGCAGGTGTGATGTCATGGATTCACATTTTTGGCCAATGTTTTGTTTTTATTACTAATTTAACACCAATTTTGTGCAACGAAACTCTGACAAATTGATACCATAGTTGCATCCTGGGCAATGGGGCTTTAAAAATTTTACATGCCTTGGGGTCATTGTAGCATCCCTAATCAATTAAAGGTCAAGCCAAAAGGATGAAAAACAAAACATTAAGCAACAATGTGAATCCATGACATCACAACTGTTTGCTTTAAGTTAACTTTGCATAGAAAATTTTTCAACTTTATTTCATTATATCTCGAGAACCGAACATGGGAAAGGAGTGGTACTTTCACCAGAATGCTAAGAATATGTTCTTCTTTATACACATATCACACATAAATTTGACTCTGGACTATTCTATTAACAGGTTTGGAAAAATTAGTTTAATTTAAATGCAACAACTCAATGAGCTGCTTTAAAGGCAGTCAGTCAACTCTTACCCAAAATTGCAATTTTTATAGTAGTCAACAGGAATTCTTAACTGGTACAGCTGTGATAAAAAGCAAGTTAAAAGAATGCCGAGTGCTGCAGTTTATACTACACTGCAAGTACTGTGCTGGGAGTGGTTTTGATTACACATTGGAGTCTCGTATACACACCTTGGAGCAATAAACTGAGATTACATGTCTGGGTGAGGATGAGTTTTTTACAAGAAAATTGTGGGAGGGGCTTTGTAAGTAGGTTAGGATAATTGGAACAGGATTTATATAACCATCCAAGCTTCTTGCAGAAACCCCTCTGTTTTTTATTTGTGTATATAGTAGTGGGTCAATGTTTGAATTTTTTCATTTATAAGTAAACATCGTAGCAGTTGTTTAAATATAAATGGGTTCCATTAACCGTTTACCTTTGTGCTCCAATCGGGACATATTTGCGTGCTTCGGGAGTGGGCGGAAAAGCGGACGTACAGTAGCATGCCCCCGCATCAGCTTCCATAGGCTATTGACCCCGTGACCTTAAACTATTGTCTCTCTTGTTGTTGTGGCCAAATTTTCGGGTAGCTACTCACAGTTTCAAGCTCCAAGTGAAACAGTAAAGATGGGTGACAGCCGCCCTTTCCGCATGGGTCCAAAAGGACCCAAACAACGGTAAAGGGTTAAGAGAAAAATGTGACCCCATATATCATGGTCAAATTGACAGTTATTCTGCTTTGCCTAGTGAATAAATACAGATTTTTGAGAGATATTTAAACTTAGAACCAGTTCAAAGTTTGGACCACCCTATATTTATATGTATAAACTGTTGAACAATACAATTGACTGAAATAAATATTGTTGAAAGTGAATCTAAGACAGCTTTAAGATGGTTTAGAGATTGGCAATTTACATAAAGGATGTTTCACATAATGCTGCAAGGTAGGGATTAACAGATCTCATGCAAGGGTTATTTCTGCATATGCCAAATTCTGAACATCAACCGAAAGGTTGGATATAGACATTCCGAAACATTTAAAGGTGTTCCTTTGAAAAATTAAAATTGGAAACCTTATGAAATCTTTGTTTAAACTTAAAACAGGAAGCGGACAACATGTGAGTACTGGCATTCAGAAATGTGATCAACATGACGGTGCCTCTATCAAACTAGACAGTAATACCAGGCTTTCTTGAGTTTGGGGCATTAAATGCAACTTTTACAACCTTAGGCGAGAAAATGGCATAAATACTGGAAAAAATGGGGCTGCCTCTTTTTTTTTTATCAAGATTTCCTCTGTTGGTTAATTATTAAAAGACACAGGGACAATATACTCACAATTTATAAACATAAGGGCAAACAAGAGCCACATTCAAAAAATTGTTCTGATAATCTCAAATGTTTTAAAAATGACAAAAATTAGTGAAAGGTAATATCTATACTTGTAATGTTAAGTATTTTTCTGCCTCATGTTTTCACCCCCCTTTACGAAACCTAATCTACAACAAATGGGGCTAAAACAGAGAAAACTATTAAGAATTTGTTTGTGAAAACAATGGTTTTAAGAGCAGTTGGATCTGGCGAATATTCTCAAATGAGGATAACCCTCCTGAGACGGTTTGAAGCTATTCTGTCACCTTTGTGAAAGTCATCACAAAACTGCACCTCTATTCTACTTCTAGCTGAATAAACCAGCATAATTAGCTCGGAAGTCTATAAATAATTATTGTAATTTAGTTTGCATGAAAAAAACATAAACATTTCTTTTAGCTGCAAGTAATTTAGCTCACCAAGTCTAGATAATAAAGTAGTTTTTTATCTGTCGATTTTACTACTAAAAAAAAAAAACAAAAAAGGGGCGATTGATAACAGTTCAACCCAAGTCAAAATTGTTTCTCTCCTAGGTTAAAATTACAAGTGGGTTCATGGGGACAAAAGTTTGCTTCAAGGCCCCTGCAGGGTGCAACCTGAAGGGGTTTAAAGGCCATTTATTTGTGTACCTTCAAACATTGACTGAAAAAGTGTCCCCTCTTTAAAAATAAATATTGACAATTTTCTAACTTTTATGAAAAAGAAAAGGGGGATTTTACCCACCTTCTTTTGGAAACTTTTGGAGAGGGGGAGTTCTATCCCCCTCCTCCCCCCTGCTGGCCACACTGACCAGATACTAAGAAACTCAACTCAAGTCTATGTTTCTATAGAGAGTAGCTGCCAGAATTTGACCCCCTGGTGACCCCAGATGACCTTTGATTTCTGTCAAAAACAATAGGGACCATCTCCTGACCATAACTAATCAACATACCCATATATGAAATCTACCCAAGCTTCTTATCTTGAGATATTTTGTGAACGAGATTTTCAGACTTTGACCACTTGCTACACCCCAGATGACCTTTGACCCCCACCAAAAACAGTAGGGTTCTTCCTCTAACTATAACGCATCTCCATATTAAGCATGAACTCTATCCAAGTTTCCTACCTTGAGATACCATGTTAACGAGGTTTTCAGAGTTTGACCCAAGTTTGAAAACTGTCGGAGTTTCCCTTCTTGAGATATCGTGTTAACCAGCAGTGTCACAAACACACACACAATCACACACACATACATGCACACACATGCCATCATCCTCTTATGCATCAAAACCAATAAATACAAAGTACACTCAAATTACACAGATAGTCAAAACAGAAAGCACAGAAAAGAATAACGAAAAGCTAAATACAAAGCAGTGATCAGTTGAAACAATCATACAGTTAGGTTTTCAAATCCTTTTTTAAAATGATTAAAATAAGTCAAAGCAGGCAGGCAGACTGTTCCACACCTCCAGGGCAGCAAATGTAAAAGATCTAGTCCCATAAAACTTGGTCGTAGAAACGGGGATTGGAAACCAAGAGTTACATTGTGTTGGGTTGCAATGACGTGGAGTTTTGCTTGCTAAAATGTAAACATATGCTGTACAAACCAAATTTGTCATGCAGGCCTAAGCAACAAGAATGAAAAAGAAGATTGAGGTATGGTGGTATCTTGAAAATGATGTGATCATGTCCCACATTTTTCTCAGTCAAATGTTGATATTTCGGTAGAAAACAAGGGTCATCTGGGGTATGAATATGAAATTTATTCAGTTGTGTTGACAGTCTCCAGAGCTTGACCATGGTGACCCCAGATAGCCTTTGACCTCCACCAACAACAATAGGAAACACATCTACACACCTAATAAGAAATTTATCTAAGTTCCCTACCTTGAGTGAGATATGTAGTGCTAGCATGGTTTTCGGGGTTTGACCTCAAGTGACCCCAGATGACATTTGACCCCCACCAAGAACAATGGGGTCCATCTTGCAATCGTAAAATATCCACATACCAAATATGAAATGCAGACCATATCCAAGTTCCCTCCCCCATGATGGAGATCAGTGGTGCATATTATATCAGTAACATTCAACAATGTGGTGCTTCAGAAAATTTAATTGAGGAAGCCTGACCTAAAGGGATCCCACATGACCTTTGACCTCCACTAAAATACAGCAGAAACAATCTTCTCAGCTTAACACATTTACATACCAAATTTATGTAAAATCTATCCAAAATTCCCACCTTGTGATGCTGTGTTGTAAAACCTGTTTCAGATTTGATTCCTCATGACCTTTGACCTCCACCAAAATCAAGAAGGACCATTCTCATTAAAAGTAATCCACACACCACATTCAAGATTTGTAATGTCAAATACTGTGTTGACATATTGAACTGCCTCTTATGACTGCTGGCAGGACTCTAAAATACAGTGGGCATATTTACAACCTTCATTCCACAGGGTCAATAGAATCAGTATTATCAAATTTCTCATGAACTTTCTTACTATTTGAACCTAACTTTTAATAACATTAAATGAACAAACATGACTTTGTTCTTAAATGAGCTTTCTCATAAATGAGTTTCCACCTTTGCTTCTGCCATTGTATGCATGACTAAGAACAAATGTAATTACCTCATCTGTTCTTTGTTCTTCACAACCCCCATCAAAGGATTCTCAACTAATCTTCACCAACAGAGTAAAACTGATTTGCAAATGCTTTTATTTTTACTACAAATTTATTCAATTTTTGATAAATGCCGTATTTGGTTATTTGAGTCAAGCTGAAACCTACTCATTCTACCACACCACACTATGAAGTCAAGAGCCTTCACTAGTTGTCATGAAGGTGTGCAATACCATTTAGGTAATATGTCAAAGCAGCTTTAATACTTGCAGATAGAAGCTGCAGTCATGCTTGTTCATATCATTCATATTGCAATATCATCCCAGTTTTATGAATTGTAAAGCAATGTAATGTAATGTGATGTAATGTAATGTGATGTAATGTAGTGTAATGTAATGTAACATAGTGCAGATTGTTTGTTAGATGGAGTTTTACGGCCCTGTATCCAACCAATAGGTTCAAGTTGAGCCAGCCATGGCCTTTTTCAGGTTGTGACTCACTGGCTTGTTTTTCCCTACCCTTCTGCTTATGCTGAGCACCAAGCACAAGGACAGTAGGTTCCGTTTTTCAAGCCAATTGGTAAGTCTTTGGTATGACCCAGCCAAGCATTTTAAAAAGACTGCAAGTCTGGTGCACTAACCACAAATGTAATGTAATGTAGTGTAATTTAATGTAATGTAGTGTAATGTAATGTTATGTAATGCAATGTAATGTATAGTAATGTAATGTGTGTAAGAGCAAATCACACATGACTGAGATAAATACAGCTTAGCTGAGGCAGCTGCAGCCTACAGATTTGTTGTGGCCCCTTCTTCGAAGTTATGATTTAATAACTTTTAAAAGTGAATAAAACTTCTGGGTTGATAAACTTAATTGCTTGGTGGTTACTGTAGCAAAGAGGATACAAAGTAAGACCAAAATGCAGCCAAAAATCAAAATCAAAAATAAAACCCTAGAAAATTGAGATCACATTTGTCAGCAACTGTCAACATGGTCAAGATGCAGCCTGTATATACTGCATATGTGCACACTCTTGTACCATATTTTCATTGTACACTAACTGAAAATGAATGTTAGGGTACAGTTTATTGTGCCTGCATGATGTAAGAAAAATGTAGAGCAATATGGCAAGCATTTTTTACCTGTAATATAACCCTATACAGTATGCATGAGAGGAAACTCCCCTAACCTCATTTGAAAAAACTGAAGTACCCAAGCAGAAAAAAGATAAATCCTCAGAGCTATCACTGCTTTTGTGTACAGTGTCATAGAAGAATACGATCACAATACCTCTGTTGTGCTGGTCACTGGACATTTCCTGAGTAGCTTCATGGATCAATGCACACACACAATACTCCATTGAAATTGACTTAATCCATCTTTCCTGCCATGTGCCTGCTATGGCGGGTATCAAATTTGAAAAGTAGCTAAGGGGCTTTTCCTAGCATGTGATGCCCCGCAGTACCAGGCAATGTCCTCTAATTCCACTTAGGTTTTACATGAGATTTTCTCCCTTTTCATGCTATTCAGCAACAAGTTCATGGGTCCAGGTGATGTCTCTTACTACAACGCAGTTTCAAGTCTACACTAACCTAAGTATTGTCCTATGCAAGGAAAGAACTGAAATGTCATTTGACCAACTGAATCCAATCAACATCTGCAATTCAGACAAAGATTACCCTCGAAAGAAACAAAGACCGTTCTTCTTTAGAGTATGTTGCAACCTCCTTAACAGTATCCAACTTTACCTACCTGGTTCTAGTGCTATCACAATTTTTGGAGGTATAAGTATATCTTTATACCAGCTCACACTGAGAATTTAAATCATGTAAATTTTTTCGTAGATATGTAGTAAATGAAGCTCTTTCATTAATAGCATTACTATTTCTTAAACATTGGATACCCTTACAAGGGCAGATTAGGTCATTAAAAATGTACTTCTTTTTAAAGTACAATGGCCAGTCACAGCACTATCTGAAGACATCACATTTCACATTAAGCTATTAAAGAGCTCTTTTTTTAAAGTTCTTTTTTTCTGTTCGTTTTTTTTTTTTTATTTTAACAGTATCATAATGGAATTAGGAAGCGAAGAGAGATGAAATATTCTAATGATAAAGACAACACTTTAATTACAAGGTTTGCATAGCAAGTTGAGTACCAAACAGCAGATAAAACAAAAATGGCCTAAGGGTATATTTTCACTTTAAAATTACAGTTTCATGTTAATCCAATCTATTCCACGCTTTAATTGTAATTTTGCCGTTGTGAAGAAACTGTGTAAGTAATACCAAACAAAAGGAAAACAAGTTATATAAATGATGAAGTAAGAGTTAGAGAAAGTATAAATCTAAAAATAAAAAGAGACAAAGAAACTGCAATAGCTAGTAAAGACATAATGATAGTGAGTCAACTTAGAAGAAGACCTTACAGAGAAATTATGCTTTTGTTTTAATATGCTGATGAGGAACTATAATTACACACTGCATTGTGGTGAAATTAGCATTCAGATCTACTTTAGACTCCTAATCACATTTTCAACCAAGTCTTATACATTTATTTTCATGTGTTAACATACACTTTTTTACAAAATATTGGTAGTTGAAATACAGCCGATCAAAATTGAAGACTCTTAAAATTAGTTTGTTAGATATACCAACACAATGTGTTATAGAGTCACAATAGAGAAGTATTAGCATATTTTCGATTCCGTTGTATAGTTTCCCTGAAAAGAATCAGGACCATTTATATAAAAGTGGTATAACATGCTATGTGGTAATATTCTGATCACTTGATTTAGCATGTTACTGTTTTTTTTTGCCAACACAAGCTAAACATAAAGATTGTTTCAATTCTCTTTCCAAGCATGAAAATGCAATTTTCATCCATCCGAGGGGTCCCAATTTTTCAAAAATTTTCTTTACACTTCGCGTCAACTAAAAGTGGCACTCCGCTTAGATAGTTTCTGGGGCAAAGCTACATTTTTGGGGTCAAGGTATGTTTTCATAAGTTTTTGATTACTTTGCAGTTTGAGAACTTATTTTGAAGTGATTATTTTATTGCAAATGATAAACCAAGATAACAACTCATTAGATTCTTTGTATAAGTCTGGGAAATGATACTTCAGGGTATTTGAGAGGTGTGATTTTTTTAAATTTCTCTAGGTTCCGTTTAGACAGGTCTTTGGGGCAAAAGTACATTTTTTGGGTCAAAGTATTTCTTAACTCTCTGATCACTCTGCAGTTTTTCGAAACTTATTTTGGAGTGAGCATTTTATTGGAAATCACAAAAGATGATAGTGAATTGTGAGATTCTTCGTACAAGTCTGGAAAAGTGCTATTTCCGGCCATCTGAGGGGCCTGACTTCTCTGAATTTTCCCTACACTCCATGCCAACCAATGGTGGCACTCCACTAATAGATAGTCTATAAAGCAAAATGACACTGTGTGGCCTACAAAAAAAAAAACAGCAAACTGAAATGATCCGGTTTGCCTATGCCTATGGATGTTCTTATTTGCTGGTTCTTAAAAGCATGCATATTTAAGGTAAAATTTTACTTCGAAAGGAATTGTAAACGGCTTTATATTGCATGAAAAGACGCAACATTTCCAGCTTTTATCTTTATGAACCACCCCAATTCAACTTTTAACACAGTTGCTGCCAAAGTCAAAAATCTTGCACCATTTTGCATCTAGGCCCCTTGAAAAAAACCCTCCCCTAGGCCTGCAATCACTCAACAGACTGCATGGCCCCCTTCAGAGAAATCCTCCCTACACCACTGGGCATATTCTACCACCCCCAGTCCACACAAGGGTTGAAGACTCCAAGAGAAATCAGGAACTGAAGCGTTCTTTCACATTAACTATGCTTACATTTAAAGTTGACTGATATTTTCTTGTTCATAACTTTTGAAATAAAGGCCATGTTTGCTGGGATCCAGGGAATGACAGCATTCCCTCTTGCTCACTGATACCCTGGTGAAAGTCAGATCTGGATCTATGCTCAAGTGGGAACACACTCATATATCCATTCAAATATTATAGTTACAAATAATACAGAGTTCCCAAAACTCCCTTGTTTGGGGATCTAGAAGCTCTGATACTGAACTACCTGTTTACACTTTGTAATCCCTACTTACATGCAGGAATCCCCCAGCAAGCTTTCATAGCCTAGTGGTTCCAGATGACCTCTTCCAGGAGTCACCCCACCCGGAGATATCCTCCTGGAGGTAAGGAGGGGTGTTAGAGATTAGACAGTTCTAAGCAGTTTGCTTAGTCTGAAAGTCACATCTGACAATCATGAGTTCACAAATGTCTGTGTTCCTCTTTGTTTTAGCTCTAAAAAAATCAGTTTAATGGTTTCAAATCCACCCTGTTTTGAAACACAAATACAATGCCAATGCCTGGATGAAATCCAAGGCAAGGATAGCAACTGTGACTTTGAGTTTCACCATGTAAGTCTTTACTTTAAGCCCAGTTCTCTCACCCCAAACAGTACCAATTCTCTTAACCTTCTTACTTAAGCCCCTCCCACAATTGTCTGAAATTCATCCTCATCCAGATACAATCTCAGTTTACTGCTTCACGGTGCGTACAGAAAAACTAATCAAAACACTCACACTACCATTCATGTTGTATAATATAAGCTTTGGTACTCTGCATTGTTTGAATTAGCTGTCAATCAAAGAGCTGAGCCAATTGAGAATTTTGGTACCCCCAGGTAATTGTAGTTTGGGGTAAGAGGTTTGGCCCTTTAATGCCATTTTAGAGCTGAAAATATAAAGGCAGAGGTAGTGTAAGCCTAGTCAAAGTTCAGCTGATGTTTTGTAGATTGTTATCTCTGTTATATTGTAAATGCAAATTAGCAAATCTAAAATTTCTGTTACCCTTTGCTATGAAAATTTTTCTTCCTGTGATGGTTACACTGTTGGGTACTTTAGTTGTCCTAGAGGGAGCAGAGTTTGTTCAATACAGGAAATGCAAACATGTTGCCTCATGTTTGGACTTATATTTTCATTCCATGACAGTGTCCAGCCATGTCCAGCAGAACTAAAACCCAAGCTACAATAGCAGTAAAGCATTAATCACACTACAGCAATGTGGGATCGGATTGCTATCTCATTTGGTGCATGAAGTTAATATTTTCCTGATATCTAATCTGAAAGAACCTAAAATTAGCCAATAACCCTGTTCAATTGCATGATTTGTTTCCCAGGACTACGAAAATCAAATTTTTTACCAATTATTTTCATGACTTCTTATTCCATTTATTTTATAGTTCTAGGGAATCTTTCTATACTGCCGTTGTGGTAAATCTCACTACAGTTGTAGTAAATCTCACTATTGTTCTAGTAAATCTCATCAACTTCTCGTAAATTTCACTATAGTTCTAGTAAATTTCACCATACTTGTAGTAAATCTCACCATAGTTCTAGTCAACCTCAAGATAGTTCTAGTCAATCTCAATATAGTTCTAGTCAATCTCATCTATAATTTTTGCAATTCCTCCACTTTTTGAATAATCAAATTTCAATGACTTTAACAGAAGAAATTTCCATCATGTTCCTCTTGACGTCACTGTTAATCAATTGGTTAGGAACTGAGCCATAAAGCCTCATCTAACTATTAAACTACAAAAGCAAAAAACCAAAGCAAGTTGCAGTGAAGACAATCCTGAATTTTGATAATTCTGTCGCAATACATTTTGCTATTATGGGTGAGACATAACTCTAATAGCAAATCTTAGCCATCTCAAGCTGGCAACTAATAATCCAGAATCTATCAGAGAACTTACTAGGTATCTTAAGGTCAATAAATTTAAAGGCATTTGCCCCCTTCAAAGACTATTTGCTCAATAGAGCAAAAGGTCGGTTTAAACAGGGTTAACTTCCACAATTACAGAGACAAGCTTCACCTGAGGAAACACCTTTCTCTTGGGTAACATTGGCTAAAACGTCCTATTCAATTCTTTTTCATAGTTTTATGGGCAGACTTTTCCAGGCCTAGAAGTAGCTTTCCACATTTTCACTGACTATTTCAGGTTTTCCATGCATATGAAATGTTGGCCAGGGAAATTTGTCCTTTTCTAGAGTTATAAACACAGAGTGAGGTAGTAAAAAATTGCTTTTAGTTTCCAACCTACTGGTTTTATACAAAAAAGTTAGGATCCATCTTGTGTTACCGGCAAATACAAAACAAACATTTGTTTGGTATAGACAGAGCTCTTTACCTTAACTTATAACCATCTGGTTTCATCTCTTGGTGTCCAATGCATTTTCACCAATTTTCTGAGCATCGGATAGTTTTCTCTCCTCTACTGCTTTATGTAGAGGACAAAAAACACAATGGCAGAACCAGTGTTTCTGTCAGGGGGGTGGGGGTGGGGTGGGGTGGGGATGGGAGCAGGGTATTTGTCCCTCCCTTTCCAGAAGAAGGTGGTTAAAATCTCATGCCCCCTTTTTCAATTTCATACAAATTGGTAAATTTTCATTACATTGATTTAACAGGGATATTTAAACTAACACAAATAAATGACCTTTAGAACCCTTCAAATTGCAATTACAGAGGCCTTGAAGCAAGCCTTTGTCCCCCTGAACCCACTCATAACTTTAGCCTCGGACATCATCGATTTGGTCTGGCGATTTAGCAAGTCCAAATTGATGATGGAATAGCTGAGAAGATTCCATCTTTAAAGTCTTTTTGGTATGACTTGACCTGGGAATTAAACAAACCCAGGCCTGCAGGGTGAAAAGCTTGGTATTGGACAAAATATTTCCTGGAAGTGAAGTGGTGATCACATTCTGAAAAACATAATTGTTCAGTGGTTAGTTCTTCAGATATTTCAAAAATACCCATCTTGGATATTTATACTGCACCACAACACAATTTCAAATTTTGACATGAAAAGCAAAATTGTGATAACAAATGTTCAAATATATAAATGATCCCATCAAAAAATGCACTTTAGATGCATCCAAAAATGACACCCTCTTCCACTTTTAGTCGTCAAACTTCCCTTCAGGCTATATTAGTATCTTTTCCAAATATTTCTTTCATAGCAAACACGGATATCTGACGTCAATAATGAATGTTTGTCAAAAGTTTTCAACGCACACCAACAATTGCCTAGAGCTGTGATTTCTATAATAATTAAAATATACAACAGCTGCTAAAAACAGAAATTGCATCCTGTCTTAATTTTTGGCAACTAACTTTTTAAAATTAACGTGTCAAAGTGGAATATATTTCTTGAAAACTATAAGAGGTACCTGTTGCATGCGTCCTGCAGGCATCACACATACCGTTACAGTTGACGCCTCTCTCCCATGTTTCATCAAAATGCTCTGCAAGCAAAATTCTACGACACCTGCAGTGAGAAAAGAATTCTCTAAAGAATACAACATAAAACATTTTATTGATCTAAAAATAAAATCAAAAACTTCAAAATACAGACAAGGAAAATATTCCATAAATTGCAATGAAGATATTATTGCATTCTGCAAAGACAGTGTACAGAAAAATTTTAAAATGTGTAAACTCTATAATTTTTACAATATGTTTCTGATCTCAGACATTAAATGTGACATACCAAGGCTGATCAGGTATCACATCCCCCAATGTGTATAAAGTGAATTTCAGATTTTTGAATTGAATTTAATGTTTTGTATTTCACCAATTTGACCAAATGTATGAATTACTTCAAAGTGGCATGTGTCGATGATTTAACCACCAAAATGAAGCATCTACAGACTTCTTTTCAGCAGTATTGAAAACTCAATACCGCCCATAGCTACCTAATACCTGATCTGCTATGCCAGTAGGTCACAATTGTTGAAAGGTGTCTGCAAACCCCTGAGCCTTTCACAAAAATGTGATTATCATTATGATATTACTGAATATGGGGTGGCTTGTCTTCACAAGGCCTCTCTGTAAAATATGGCGTGTACAAAAACAGGATGTGTTCAAGGTTACATAGGAAAATTTATTTCAAAGGGAAACAAAGGCATGTAATGAGAGCTGTCAAAGAAGGACATCACAAATTGTTTGCACAATGGACTATTCTGAATTAAGAAAATACACTTCAACACTTTTAAATCCATCGAAGCAACAGAAGAAACCATTATAAATGGGAGGGTTGGTTCAATAAGATTTGGTCTTCAAACTCTGAAAAGCTATTCTTGCCGACTTGCAGAACACTGTCACGCTTTTAGTAATACTGATAGCATTTCTGATCTATTTCTGTGAAAAATAGTTGAGATTGTCGTTAAACTTTTAAAAAAACACTGTTTAGAAGATTCCCAAATTAAACCAATTCAGAAACTGTGTCATAAAGCTCCATCTAACTCAAAGTCTGATGGTGGTTTTGAACATAAACATTTCAAGCAAAGAATAAATGGAGGAAATTAAAGCTGCAAGCAGCTTTCCATATCACACTTTTCATATTTTCACATTTTTACCCTTTCCTACAGGTGGAAAAAAGCCATGGCCAGCACCACTTGAACCAGTAAGTTGGAAACTGGGACATAAAACTCCATCTTACTAACTAACTTTCCTACAAGAAATAAAATACAGGCAGAAATTTTTCTCTCCCCCTCTTAACTTGGATCTCTTTGCTTTCAGTTTTAACACCTTTGTGTCATGTTTAAGTGTGATTTGATTTACATTATGATTCATATAGTTTTAAACTAATGGTGTTTTGCCATGTTTAATTCCAAAAGAAGCATGAAGCATCAAAATAAATCCCAGCCTTAAATGCAAATTATCGAGAGGAACACATGATATGAGGAAATATACCCCACATTCTTGTAAATCCAGACAGCATTGAGGGATATTGAACTCTCTATGAACTTTAAGTATGAAAGGTGCTAGCAGTTGCTGGGGTGGCCACTCTCTAGTGACAGATAAGGAGGATAACCTTAGCTATTATCCTAACAGAGTGACACCATAAGTTAGCCCATAGCATTCTGTACAATTTTTCCTTCGTAACCTCACTTGGATGGCCAGAAACTGCCCTTCCTCACGTTCTAAGTTTTATGCATTAAGTTGAAAATTTTTGGAATGCTGTTTCTGAAAATAACATCTTCCTGTGAGTTAAGGTTTGTAGAATATGCCATTGTATTCCCTGCCTGTCCCTACTTGAGATGCCACTAAAGGGGAGAACTCAAACTTACTTCAAGCATATGTAATTTGAACCTAAATTTGAATTTGAACAGTATAGCGAACCTGATATGAACATGACACTTTTTACCACATTCTTGTTGGTGTCCCTAAGTCCCACCTAACAAACTAAAATAAAAATCAACTCTGAAAATAGGATAGAGAAACTCCCATCACAGCATCAGAACAAACCAGCCAAAAGCCATATGTTAAGTGACAATCCCTACTGGCTATGTTTGTTTTGACTTTTCAAACCAATGTGTGGTACATCAGGTTTTTCTTCATTCATGCTTCATTACTTTCTTTGAATAAAGAAATAGTCTGGTGAGAATGCAAAGGGATATTCCGTGAGTAAAATCCCTACAGGCTTCCAGCACCCCCCCCGATATCACATTTTCTGCTGAAAATAGTCCTGCTTGTTGGCTTTTAAGAGGCACGTTGAGCTGGCTCTTGAAATTCACCATTTTTTTTATACCTAAAAAAGATTTTTAACATAAAATCAATGAGAAATGTTCAAACATTGACAACCTCCATATCCTACATACAAATGTTACGTTATGAGTAAGTAAAATTAAATGTTCAATTTGGTTTAAAAAATCTCTGACAACACAATTTTCCAACTTACTGTATACTTCCAACTTTTTCCTAATTAACTATTGGATGTGTAAATTGACTAATTATGCTTATAACAAGCATTGTCATGTGATAGTGACCTTAAAACCCCCATTAAGTTATCATAATAACAACTTAATATTCCCCTTTTCAGGTTCAGATATGTCACTCCTAATACCAGAAATTCATTCAAATCTTTTTGTTCTTCTTTTAAATTGAAGTTTTTACCTTGTTTGCACCAACTGACATTTAGCATCAGAGAAAGGTTGAAGAATACTTGTTCTAAAATATCAGAGCTTAATACTACCGTATTTACTCCATCAAACCCCCCCTCTCTAATAAACGCCCCCTGGCTTTTTTCGTCACATTAAATGTGGTGAAATTGTGAATTCCTGAGAAAAGTGTAAATGGAATAATCCTACCTTAATGCCACAAAATCACATCAAGTCCCATATAATGTTGCAAAAAATGTTTCTGCAAATTTTTTGTCAATGTCAATCAACCTGAAACATACCCCTGTTATTCACCTCTTAACTGACGTGCTTTGAGTGGTAGCTTTCTTCCTGGTAAATTTGACTCTAATAGACGCCCCTCTTCACGAAAATTTCACGCCCCCAGGGTGTTTATTAGAGTAAATATGGTATGTGAGAAATAGATGAATCTGGACAACACATGTGATGGTCTGATTTCAGTCGGCCATAACAGGGGTCTATCACCTTTTAATCTTTCAATTTCCTTGCTTTCCTGTGATCATAGATGGATGTACTCTAAACTGTATAACAATACCTTTAATTTTGCAGAATATAAGGGTTTGAAATTCATATGGACAATAAATGAAGATGATTCAAGGCTGACGGACCCTACTTATGGCTACCTACAGTCACTAAAAATGAGCGCTGATGGGATTCATCTATACCAATTACAACAGTATAAATGTCCATTTAGTCTGTCATTGTCACACCAAAGCTTTTTCCATCATGCCAAACTGTCACTGGGAAATCACAATATTTCTTTGCATAAAATAAAATGATTCAATTTAAAAATTCCATCTAAAACATGTTTATGTAATTTGGATAACAACTTCACACACAAAAATATAAACTGATTTCTTAACTTCACCATTTTGACATAGACACATTGCTTTTGCAACTTTTAGAAAAAAAAGAGTGAAAAAAATCAAGCCACTCATACAACCAGGTACAGGACGGTAGAAAATTGTTTTCAAAATGGAGTCAATGTCTGCATTTGGATGTGCTCTAGGCATAATATCACGAAAAATTACCAGTTACGTTAAACATGAATTTTGTATTTACTGCGACAGAGTGACTTGGACTAAGAGTTCAGTATCTTGAAATGGATTAACTTTCAAGGATTCCAAATTTTGAACATCACCTTTATTTAATATTTTCCCATTAACTCACATGACATGTTAATTTATTATGTACAAAGGAATTTGTTCCATGGCTCCAGCACCTCTGTAGAAATAGTGCAGTTGCTTTGCAAGGAAAAATCATCCTTTTAAAACTGGTATTTATTGACACAGGGTGATAGATTATCAAAAAATAAGGCAGTAGGGTAGCCTTCTTTTCAAGAAATAAGTTTCTTACAGATAGAAATTCAGTTGCTTGTTGTTCAAGAATAATTTGGTCACCCAAACTGTCAACATTTCAAATGATGCAATGACCATAGCTCTTCTTCATGGTATTTTGAACAGATGTAGTTATTGCTGGGGTTTATGATTAAGACTGAATTGTTGGATAGTGTCTGAGCCATTTTCTTTGATTCTACTCTTTGTTGGAGAATTTTAAACACAATATTTCCCTTTAATTACCTGATGAGTATGATTTGTAGCACACCTGGAAAATCTAAAACTCAAGGCCTGGGTCCGATTTCCAGGTCAAGTCATACCAAAGACTCTACACATGAAACCTACTGCCAAGTGCTTGGTGCTCAGCATAAGCAATGGAACAGGGAAAGCAAGCCAGTGAGCCACAAGTGGAAAAAAAGCTGTGGCCAAACACGATTTAACCCAATTGGATAGAAACTGGGCCATTAAACTCCATCTAACTAGCTCACCTACAAATCTGGCACCTCTGTGTAGATTTTATCACATTAGTTGACTGAAACTGAAATCTAGCTTTCAGATGGAGGACATGATACATCCTCAGTATTCCAAATTCAACATCTTTGAGATTCTGTCTGCTGCCACCAATACAGGATGTTTCATAATTAAGATGGTCTTAACTGAGATTTCAATCCCCCAAAACGCAATGTGCAAGCTAAATAGAACTTTCTACAATGCATTTACTTGAAACCATTCATACTTATTGATAATCTCAAATTCGATTGGTTCACTACAGTCAGGTGATCAAGATAAACTCATGGTAATGACAAAACCAAATCATCTAAGGTTACTCCAATTTACTCTGGGTTTTACTGTTTCAATGTAATCAAGTTATAAAAAAAGAAGCAAGTTTTCTTTCTTTTTAGTCTGCTTGATAAAAATCCTGATGTATTGTACGAATGAACAAAGTTAAACAACAAATAGACCATGCATCAATTCAGGATAATGCATGGTCCATCACTGTTTTATGTTCATTCCCCTTTCCCTTGAACGTCCCTTTCAGTTTGTTTCACAACATATTAACATTGCATATGAAAAATTAATCCAACATTTTCTTTTCAGGCTTCTACCTCTCCATACAATAAATTTTGCATACTTACCTACACAAGGGAATACACAAATGCTTATATAAGAATGCTTATTTTCCTCCACTCATGAATATTTTAGGGGTCATCAACTTCCTTCAAAAACAGTGCCAAAATCACAGAACTTTCTGATGATTTTTGAAAAATTCATCACTATTAATTACTCTCAAATATTTCCGGTTCTTTATCACTTCATGTGCTGCTTTGTCATGAGTAACATAGTGAATAGACTGACCGCCCACTTTTCTCTTATAGGTCAATGAAATTCTATACTTTAATGACATTCTCTCTATTCTAAAATTTTTCCTAAAAGTATTTTTTTTGCAGGAAAAGTTACAAACTAAATTCATACAAGTTTTTGCTGATTTTCAGGTAGTCTACATGAAGGCTCTTCCAACTTTTTGCTAAATTTTTGCTTCATTTTGCCACAATTTTCTACCCCAAAACCTCAGTGACCAAGTTTAATGGCATACTGTGTGAAATGTGACACAGGGCAATGATTCTAACCAACAGCTACTTATTATTACAAAGAAATTTGACAATTATTTCTTTTCTTTCAAATCTTTCTGCAACCATCATGCAGTTGCCTCCCCTGGGTTTACGTCCTTGGGTCCAGATACACTTATGAAGGCTTTCAGCCATTATACATTTAGGTTGCCAATTTTAGCTCTTTCAGTGCCCATATTTATGTTTTGCTTTATTTCCTTTGCCTCCTTTGCAAACATCCTAAGGCAAGAAATTAGATCTCTTCTGCAAATACACCATGCTCATTGAATTGTAAGGGTTTATAACATCACCTTCTGCCATGTATACAGGCTATGTGAAACCTGGTACAACTGTTTATGCTTCAGTTACATAAATTGCAAACAGAAAGGCAGCTCATGTGCATGATTGTAGTGACTTTAACTAACTGGGAAACCCTGAAAGGCAAACAGCAGGTTTTGAAAGCTACCTAACTCTTATGGCCAACATGTGTTCATTGACATATCGTTATCTCGACATGTGTTCATTAACATACCGTTGTTTGGAGATACAGTAAGCAACCATCTGATACAGTTTGCTTAGACCGGTCTGTTCCATTACAACCATTGTACTCTGCCTGAAGACATCTACAAAAGCAAAGAATAGGATGCATTTTGCTTTCTTGCCATCACGACCTAAAACAGAAGAAAAAAGAACAAATGGTTGAGACCTTTTATCTGACATCATTAAACAACACAAAAGAGAAAATAGGGGGACCATCCCGCCAAAACAAAGTCATGCTTTCAAGTAGATAAGTACCCTCTATGGAAAACTTTTGATTGTACACTTTTATTGTAAAACAGAAGAGCAAGGTAGAATTACAAAATTGTACCCCAAAGAAAGGTTTGTCACCCTCTAGTGCACCTCTGCTTAGAAAATCGGTCATTGAATGACACACATACTTTTCTACCAAGCTTCAGCGTTTTCACCCTCGCATGACACTGGCATTAATGCACTACCTCAAAACAGCAAAGGTGCACATTATTAGAATAACTGACCAGTTTAACCATACATCTATCAATTTGACAGGGTGTCCTGGCCAGGTCAAAGTGAAGACTTGAAGAACGGAACCTGCTGCCATTGTGTTTGGTGCTCAACATAAGCTGTGGAGTAGGGAAAACGAGCCAGAGAGTCACAATTACTGAAAAAAGGCTGTGGCTCGCTAGACTTGAATCAATTGGTTGGAAACTGGGCCGTAAATCTCCATCTAGCTAATAAACATGGTGCCATAATATCTAAGTTGTATGATGGCTGTCATGTGATTCTGCAGGCTATGAGCAAATGGACAAGGAAGGGGTTGGGAATCCAAATGAAATACTTTTTTGTTCAAAAAGAGCGTCTGGGAAATCTAACATTCTTTAATGAATAAATGTCTTTTTTTCTTCATTGTGGGAAAAAATCTTCAAGTTTGGCAAAATTTAAGAGGAGTGTAAAAAGGTTATTTTCACCAAAAGGTTTGTTTGAGGTCATAAAAAATATAATGGGTCAAAAAGATGTTGCAAATTAATAATGCTGTAATGATATGGCCTTGAGAGACAGCTGCTTTACAATGGTAAGTGACCATGAATGTGAGAAAAGTCACCTTCATGGCATCCAAAGTAACAATTTAGATCAAATTTTGATTTGGTGTATTTCAAAGGCCAGCTATTAAAGATGGGAACTGTAGATTTTTTGCCATGAAAAACCCACCTAACTTAAACCTACTGAAATATGCAAAGACTACTGACGTATACAGGAAGCAATTGTGCAATAAGAAAGGATGCTTTAGGTTCTTATGTAAGTTTACTATTCTCTTGTTTTAGTTCTGTGTAATTATGCTTGTATTATGTTATATTGCTGCAGTATTTGAGTTAAATAAATTGAGAACAACAAATGTGTTTTTTCTGTCCTCTGTTATTCATTTTTCTGTGTATGGTTGACATGTCCTACCAGGATGTCTACATGAAAATACTTAGGGAGAGTCAAACCCCCACCTTTAAGCTTTTTAATTCACAACAGATGCCGATGTCTTTACCCACTTGGCCATAGTGCAGAATAAATGTCAACAAAATCAAACATACTTTTGATGTTGCAGTACCTTCCACCACTCAGAATGACAAAATTATCAATTTGCACTTTTGAATTAACTAGTAAGTGTAGCCGTATCACTTAAAGGGCAAGAAGTAGTCAAGGTGCTGTGAAGAACACTTGTCAATGATTTGAACTTATTCCTTGACTGGTTTTTGATATTCTTTTACCTACTGAAAGGAGACAAATAATGACTGACAGAGACAAAAACAAATAGGCAAAGAGAAGTGTCTTTCATCAAATACTCAGAACTATAAAATGTCGAGGTCAAGTGCGCAGAGCATCCCACCTGCGACTTAGAGGCTTGAATTTGTTTGGCTCCTGGCCTAGTTTTACCTAGAACTTTGAAATGAAACCTACTGTCATTGTGCTTGATTATCATCATAAGCAATGGTCTAGGGAAACCAGCTAGTATGCCAGAGATGGAAAAAAGGCTGTAGCCAGCACAATTTATACCAATTGGTGAGAAAGTGAGCCAAAAAACTTCATTTACCAAACTAACCAACCTAAGCTTTATCAAATATTCTAAATTCACAAAGAGTTCATACCTCAGGAGAAAACATTGTGGTCTTATAATTTAGGATGCATGAAAAACTTGGGGCAACCGAGATGTGTATCACATGACTGGAATTTGGATACTCCCTCTGTACTTTCGGTGGTTCTAATCACATTTTTGAGGGGTGGGGGAATGGGCGTTGAGGATGGGATCGATACTATTAAAAATGAGACAAAACATAAGGTGAACACATACAGCTCCTCTCATGATGGAAAAACAAGTTCATACCCAATTTAAGAATTTTACACACAATGCATCAAGCAAGGGCCAGTTAGCAATATTGCATTCTATGCAGGTTGGTAAGCTAGTAAAATGACCCCCTGACTGCTACAATCTAGAGTATGACCAATATTGTCTGATAGGAAACCAATTTAGGCATAAATGAAGCTATAGAAATGGGATATCAGACTGCCAACTTGCGAGAATGACAAAAAGGAACACCACCTTTATGCATGCTAGGATAAAACTCCACAGTTTTGGGTCCAGGACCTACCGTAGAACCCTTAAGGAGGTGTCTAGGGGGCAAAGCGCTGTGATTTTGAGTACTTTCAGGTTTGTCTGTAAGACTTTTTGAGTCCTCATGAGCAGATTAGTTAATTCCACACCAAATCTACAATGCCTGCATGCAACCTGTCTGATTTCAAAACCCACCTTAATACTGAGGAAATCTGCTGATTGTACTTTTATTGCTCACATTCACACAAACCCTTTTTTAAGTCCAACAAAAATCCACTGCTTCAAGAAACAAATGAAAAACCTTCAACATGATCATGATTTGAGTTTCATTGGAAATCGGAACATGACATGGGAAAATCAGAACATAGCAAAATTTGGTGCAAATAAGCAGAACTGTTCCCCCTAAATTGGAACAGTTGGCAGCTCTGAGATATAAATTTATGTACCTCAAGCTGGACTGAACCCACCTTTGTGTAAAACACATTGTTGAACTGCAGGTGAATGTACCATTCTGCTATTTCAGGTAGCTTTGCATAATTTTATAGAACACAAATCTTTCAATGATTAAGTGAAATTGATATTCATTCCATTGAACTCTTTGGTATTATTGCCTGTATAGACGAATCCGGACAGTAAGTCATGGTCTGAGTTCAGTCAGCCATAACTGGGATCCATCACCTTGTAATCTTTCGATTCCCTTGCTTACCTGTATCATGGATGGTTGTACACTACATTGTGTCTTAATTCCTTCAATTTCACCAAATATGAGACTTTGAAATTCATGTAAACAATAAATAAAGACGATTTAGACTGATGGACCCCACTAATGGCAGCCTACAGTAACTTAAAACAAGCGCTCATCGGATTCGTCTATACCATTACACCACCCTAGGAAAACCAAATGTAACCGACTGGATGGTCAAGTGGTTAGAGCATCTGACTTACAGTCAGGAGGTCTGGAGTGGGAGTCCTGGCAGGATTATACATACCAAAGACCTTAAAAATGGAACCTTCTGCCATTGCGCTTGATGCTCAGCTTAAACACTGGAGTAGGGAAAACAAACTAGTGGGCCACAACTGGGAAAAAGGCTGTGGCAGGCTTGACTTGAACCAACTGGTTGGAAACTGGGCCGTAAACCTCTATCTCAATAACTGGAAAACCAGATTTTAACTGATATTTTGATACTAATGGCAGACTTTTAGCTTTATAAATCTGTAATGGATAAATGTGAAGGGATAGCACCCACAAAAACTACCCTTCCAAACTCTTAAAAGTTGAGAACAATTTTGAACTATCAAGAGATATTTGTGATTACTTTGTGATAGAAGCACCTATCAGAGCTATTTTACGAAAAAAAAAAATTGTAAATACAAAGCATTGAAAAGTCCATGGTTACTGAAAAGGTTTGTTTAGGTTGGGTCAGATTGCATTTTAGACCTCAACTGGTAACATTCTTATTAACCAGCAGTTGCAACAGTTTTATTTTTTTTCAGTTGTGGAGCACTGAATTTTTATCCCGCCTCCATTGCATATTGTTATGTAGTGTAGTGCACTCTCCATGACCTTTAACAGGAATGCCATTTTGTTGTATACAGCAACTCTCCCTTCCTTTGTCCTAGATTCCCAGGGCCTTTCCTGTTTCCCGTCACATGTTACCGGTGAACGTGACAGTCTACGTCGCTCTAGTTCAACGTGTATGCTGTATCCCATATTTTCAAAGTGTGGCCAATATCACCATGTACAGGCTTGTTGGTCATTCAGATCAGCACATTCATTAATATTTATGTAATTTTCTGCATCACAACTTTTAACCAATCAGGAGACTGCACGTGTTCCAATCTCCCCGAGACATGAAAGCTCTCCGAGCTTGCAAGCTTGCAAGTTTTGCTAGCTGACACTGAAGGATAAGTATGAAGTCACTTTGTATACAATTGATTTTAATAATTCTTTTTTTGCATGCCATTGATTGAAGTTGAACTGAATAAAATCACTAATCAAGTAATGCAATAGACCTGAAATCTTTACTCTTCCTGTTTGTGCGTCTGTCTCATCTCATATTCAGCAAGATCCCGTACCTGTAGCCCACTATCACTACTTAACAATAGGCAGATAGAGCATCATAAACAACAACAGTAGGTTTCTGATGTAAGGATCTAAGTTAGAGAATGGTTAAATGGAGAAAGAGCAGAAGAGACTTAGTGGAATAACTGCACAGCTGTGATTCAAACGTTAATCTAGGGGATATATTGACTTTAAAATTTATTCTTGTGCAACAACTGACTACAATTTCTACTTGTGAGTAATTTGTGCAAAAGAAATCTATTACACTGCCTTATTTTGAACAATATATCACTATGTGTCCTTAAATAATGTTTTTTTAAATATAAATTTTTCCATCAAACAAATACAATTTCCCTTTAACATGGAAGTCACTGCAGTCAATTGAGGGAAGAGTAGAAAATAAGATTCAACTAATAATGTAAGGATACGGCTAACCAGAGTATTTTGTTCTTTTCAAAGTTCAAACCAAGCATCCTTGAAGACCAGAATTATCCCAACAGCAGGTCAAATTAAAATAAGCCTGTGGAGTGTTTTTACTGCAAAGCTGATGCCACTGTCTCTACGTGTGTGCACGTAACCCTTTAGCCAAGTGGTGCAGATATTTTAGATTAACCCTTTACCGTTGTGCTCCGATCAGGGCATATTTGCGCGCCTTGGGAGCGGGCGGAAAAGCGGACGTAGCCCGCCCCTCATCGGCTTCCATAGGCCATTGACCACGTGACCTTAAACTATTGTCTCTCTCGTTGTTGTGGCCGAATTTTCGGGTAGCTACTCGCAGTTTCGAGCTCCGCGTGAAACAATAAAATGGGTGACAGCCGAGCTCTCCGCATGGGTCCAAAAGGACCCAAACAACAGTAAAGGGTTAAACAATTGGCTAGGATATGGTTCGAAGGATGTGCTGATCTCTTCCTTAAAGGTAGGGTTAAAGCAAAATTATAATCCTTATATGTGAAAGAGGAAATATATCCACACAATTTGGTGGACCATCCATTCAAATGAAGTTACTAGATTTGTGTTCCAAAGTGAATTTGAGGGCAGCTGAAGTTATGTCCCTTCCTCACTCCCTTACAAAAATGAGTGTGACAACCTGTGTCACTTACTATTCATGATCACCTGTGAAAAACAAAGGAAATCATGCATGTTCCTGGGTGACAAACCAGTGTTTTTGGAACCCTCTGAATGCAGGTTTGACACAGTTCTACACATCTCTTCTACCCTTCAATTTGAAACCATAGGTTTTGACTCAAAATTCTTTGTCAGTATTAGTTCTAATTGCCACAGGTATTGCCAGTCAAACCTGTGGCAAATCTGTGGCAAACCTGTGGTTAACCTGTGGCAAACTTGCTGCAAAGAGAGGTGACTGGCAAACCCATGAAGCAGATTTCAGCAGAATGCTCTAACAAATAAAACTTGATTTGACCTTAGACCCCTCCTTAAAGAAATTATGCCCCCTCACCTGCTCTCCCACTCTCCTGGTAGTAATTCTCCATTGACTTGCTGAGAGAGTGATGAATAACAAACCGGACATCTGGCTTGTCAATGCCCATTCCAAATGCTGTAGTTGCCACAACAACCTAAAAGAATGGAAGACCAGAAAGATAGTGACCTTAAATCAAACATATTAAATTAACATAAAGGACATCTTTCCAGCCACTGTTGGAAAGGAATCACCCCTGGCATAATGGCACACAATAGCCCTATTCAGTGCATCTGTAGACTGAGTTTTACAACCGTCCATAGATGCCTGCCAGAGGACACTTAAGAGTATTTTGAAAATGGCCTTGATCAAAAGGGTAGGAAAAAAATCCAGCGGCCCACAACTAGGAAAGGAACTGTGGGTCGTGCTAGATTGAATCTGAAGGTTAGAAGTTGAAGCTTAAAACTCTGGACATGTTAGAAGTAAACGTTCATCAAATACACAACAAATTTCTCAACCCCAACAGAAAATACCTGTACTATAGACGAATTCAGACAGATTGTGATGGGCTGAATGTAGTTGGCCATTAATGAGGTCCATCAACCTTTAATCTTTGAATTTCCTTCCTAACCTGTTCCATGGATGGTTGTACAATAAAGTGTATCTCAATTTTATCAACTTCACTGAATATGAGAATTTGAAATCCATGTAGGCAATAACTGAAGATGACTAAAGGCTGATGGACCCCACCAATGGCTGCCTCCAGTCGCTAAAAAACAGCGCTAATCGGATTCATTAAACTGAACAGCAGCTTGAGTCACTTGTGCTTTATTGATTCTGAAAAAAGTACATTCTCGAATTTCTCGTTCTCCTTACGGTGAGGGGAAATAATGCAAAATATTTCTAATTCATTTAAGACACAAAAATATAATTATTCCTTTCGTTACAACTTAATTCAGAGTTGGAACCCTTAATTGATCCACAGATAACTTCCACAGTTGTAACCGGCCCAATGCCTGACCTGGACACCCTTTACAGTCTTCAGAAAAATCAAGAAAGCCAATTAGACCATGTGCCGATTTGAGTGCATTGTCATTTCTATCTGACCATAGACCAGCCATGTGAGTATGTAGGAGGCAAAAGAACTAATCAGTGCACTAGTAAGGCAAACCTATCTGGTTGCTATAGGATATAAAGCTAATTCACTAAAAAATGGGGACTGTAGTAGCTTAAGTTAATTAGGTGAAGGGATCTACATTGCCCCCCTTCTTACATCCTATTTACACTATTCCTATCATGATGCTAGAAGCAAATAGCAAGTTTTAGCCATCTCAAGCTGGCAACTAATAAACAGAATCTATCACAAAACTTCTTGTTCAGACATCTTGAGATCAATAAAGCTAGTTAAAGGCATTTGCCCCCTCCAAAGACTATTGGCTCAATAGAGCAACAAGGTTGGTTTAAACAGGGTTAACAGCCACAATTACAGAGACAATTAAGCTTCAACCCAAGAAAATGCCCTTTTCTTGGCAAACATTGGCTAAACCATCCTTTGGCAAGTTATCAGCATAATGGGATGAACATAGGGAGAGCTCAAAGGGCACCCCCTCATTCTATACTTGTGGCAAAAAGTTTCTTCAAATGGTTTTCTTTTGCCTTCCAAAGTTTTGGATTATTTTGAATTTAGTTTGATGAGGTTTTACGGCTCAGTTTTAATTGTAATTCGTTTAAGTTGGGCCAGCCACAGCCTTTTTCCAGTTATAAGTCCACTGGTTTATTTATCTACTGCATTGTTTATGCTGAGCACCAAGCACAATCATGGCAGTAGGTTCCATTGTCAGTCTACATTATGACCAGGAGTCCAACTACAAACCTTCCAACTGCAAGTCAGATGCTCTAACAACAGCTTAATCAGGCAGTCGGTTTGTAGTATCTCATGACTGAAGAACTGGTCACTGTATACTGACCCATTTAAAGCTTAACAAAAGAAAAAAGCTGTCCAATCACAGCAAATATACAAATGAAAAGGGGTCTAACCAATGTTCATAGGATCACAGTTCAATTTTTCCAAGGACTTATATTCCCCATATCATATTATTTCAATGAGTAACCATGATTTCCAAGGTTTGTCATTCTCAGGGTTCAATATTCCCGGCCTTAAAACTTGGGACCTTGGGAACAATTATGAATCCTGGGAACACTGACATACCCCCCCCCCCCATAGAAATGGTTGGCTAATTTCTCTTTGAAAAAAAACATGAAGTGATAACCACCCTTGCACTTTCTTACCTTCTCTTAAAATTCATTTCAAAGTCAAATCAGAGTCAAAACTATAGGCTGCAGCTGCCTCAGCTAGACTGAGCTAGGCTGCAGCTCTGTCACCCATACTTTGATGCTAAACACATTACAATAGCAGGATTAAGCTGGTTTATATGCTACTGAGATGAGTATAACAACAGAGGATGGCTGCAGCCCTGACCAATGAAGGAACTATAGTACTGTTGCTTTATAATAGCTGTTTTGACATCTGAAGCCTATATTGGATGCCATCTACAATATGCATACAAATGACATCCAGTGAATGATGCAATCATAACCAGAAAGCCAAAAGGCTTAGTGATTCCTTGCCGCTGAAATGTAAGGCCTTTTTTCACACTGACATTGCTTGGCAATGTTTTTCAATTAACAGGGCTCCATAATGTGCCCACAAAGTACACATGCAAGGCATCCAATCTTCCTACATTGAGATCCCCCTTGCCAGTTGTGAACCCAAATGACATTTGACCTCCACCAAAAACTTCTGGGACCATGTATTCACGATGTGCCATCTACAGGACAAGTTACAGGACCCTACAAGTGACATTTCTTGAAAAGACTGTGCAGGAAAGCTTGCCAGGCTTTGAACATGCTGACTCCAAATGAACTTTGACCTTTCAGAAAATCAATAGGGATCATCTACTCAATATGACCAATCCACACACTAAATATGAGCACAGTCACATGTACCGTTCTTGAGATATCGTGTTTACGAAGTTTTGACCTTTTGACCTCTCATGACCCCAAATGACCTTTGACCTCCACCAAAAACGATAGGGATCATCTACTCAATATGGCCAACACACTGGCCAAATATGAGTATAGTCACATGTACCATTCTCAAGATATCGTGTTTACTGAAGTTTTGACCTTTGACCTCTCGTGACCCCAAAATGACCTTTGATCTCCACCAAAAACAGTAGGGATCATCTACTCATTATGGCCAAGGCACACACCGAATATGAGATTAGTCACACTTACTCTTCTTGAGATACCGTGTTTAAAAGCAATTTTTAAGAAATTGACCTATTGACCTCTCATGACCCCAAATGACCTTTGACCTCCACGAAAATCAATAGGGATTATCTACTCAATATGACCAACCCACACAACAAATATGAGCATTGTCACATGTACCATTCTCGAGATACCGTGTTTATGAAGTTTTGACCTTTTGACCTCTCGTGACCCCAAATGACCTTTGACCTCCACCAGAAATAAAAGGGATCATCTACTCAATATGACCAACCCACACACCAAATATGAGCATAGTCACATGTACCGCTCTCGAGATATCGTGTTTACGAAGTTTTGACCTTTTGACCTCTCGTGACACCAAATGACCTTTGACCTCCACCAAAAACAACAGGGATCATCTACTCAATATGACCAACCCACACACCAAATATGAGTATAGTCACATGTACCGTTCTCGAGATACCGTGTTTACAAAGTTTTGAGCTTTTGACCTCTCGTGACCCCAAATGACCATTGACCTCCAAGAAAATCGACAGGGATCATTTTCTTAATATGACCAACCCACACACCAAATATGAGCATAGTCACATGTACCATTCTCGAGATTCCGTGTTTATGAAGTTTTGACCTTTTGACCTCTCGTGACCCCAAATGACCTTTGACCTCCACCAAAAACAATATGGATCATCTACTCGATATGACCAACCTACAAACCAAATATGAGTATAGACACATGTACCGTTCTCGAGATATCGTGTTTACGAAGTTTTGACGTTTTGACCTCTCGTGACCCCAAATGACCTTTGACCTCCACCAAAAACAATAGGGATCATCTACTCAATATGACCAACCCACACACCAAATGTGAGCATAGTCACATGTACCGTTCTCGAGATATCGTGTTTACGAAGTTTTGACGTTTTGACCTCTCGTGACCCCAAATGACCTTTGACCTCCACCAAAAACAATAGGGATCATCTACTCAATATGACCAACCCACACACCAAATATGAGCATAGTCACATGTACCGTTCTCGAGATATCGTGTTTACGAAGTTTTGACCTTTCGACCTCTCGTGACCCCAAATGACCTTTGACCTCCACCAAAAACAATAGGGATCATCTACTCAATATGACCAACCCACACACTAAATATGAGCATAGTCACATGTACCGTTCTCGAGATATCGTGTTTACGAAGTTTTGACCTTTCGACCTCTCGTGACCCCAAATGACCTTTGATCTACACCAAAAACAATAGGGATCATCTACTCAATATGGCCAATGCACACACCAAATATGAGCATAGTCACACTTACCCTTCTTGAGATACCGTGTTTACAAGCAATTTCTAAGGAATTTACCTATTGACCTCTCGTGACCCAAAATGACCTTTGACCTCCACAAAAATCCATAGGGATCATCTACTCAATATGACCGATCCACACACCAAATATGAGCATAGTCACATGTACCGTTCTCGAGATGTCGTGTTTACGAAGTTTTGACCTTTTGACCTCTAGTGACCCCAAATGACCTTTGATCTACACCAAAAACAATAGGGATCATCTACTCAATATGGCCAATGCACACACCAAATATGAGATTAGTCACACTTACCCTTCTTGAGATACCGTGTTTACAAGCAATTTCTAAGGAATTTACCTATTGACCTCTCGTGACCCCAAATGACCTTTTACCTCCAAGAAAATCGATAGGGATCATCTACTCAATATGACCAACCCACACACCAAATATGAGCATAGTCACATGTACCGTTCTCGAGATATCGTGTTTACGATGTTTTGACCTTTTGACCTCTCGTGACCCCAAATGACCTTTGATCTACACCAAAAACAATAGGGATCATCTACTCAATATGGCCAATGCACACACCAAATATGAGATTAGTCACACTTACCCTTCTTGAGATACCGTGTTTACAAGCAATTTCTAAGGAATTTACCTATTGACCTCTCGTGACCCCAAATGACCTTTGACCTCCAAGAAAATCGATAGGGATCATCTACTCAATATGACCAACCCACACACCAAATATGAGCATAGTCACATGTACCGTTCTCGAGATATCGTGTTTACAAGATTTTGACCTTTTGACCTCTCGTGACCCCAAGTGACCTTTGACGTCGACCAAAAACAATAGGGATCATCTACTCAATATGGGCAATCCACATGCCAAGTATGAGATCCCTCGGACTTACCCTTCTTGAGATATCGTGTTTACAAGCCAAAGCGTCACATACGCACACACACACACACACACACACACACACACACACACACACACACACACACACACACATACACACGACATCACCATCGCATAGATTCCTTGCCTGCCTACGGCAAGGAATCAAAAATGACATCCAGTGAATGATGCAATCATACTGTTAATGGGCCAAGTATTAGAAGCTTAGTACAAGAAAGGTGACTAAAGGTTTTAAAAATAGTAAACCAAGAAATTAAGCACATGTCAAGCACAAGGGCACCATACAAGAGCTCACAGCCCTGTACCATTTGCTGCATAAAGGATATATATACTTCAAGTGGAAAAAAAGGGACCTAGGGAATAGGGATCAGGTTTCTTCCACAAAAATTTGGGTATATAGAAGAGAATTAAGAAAGAGGAAGGAAATTTACCTTCTCAAAAGAAACTTTGGAGATGAAATCTTTGAAATTTGTACTTTCTTTTGATAGAAATGAAAATTTTATCCAGCTCAGGGAAAAGGTGCACGTGGAACCAAAAAATGACCCTCTGCATTTTAGCTTTGTCAAGAAAGAGGGGTTAGGCAATGTGGTAGGGAGCACAGCACAAACATTTCACCAATAACAGCAAAAAGGGTATTAAAACTCCTTAAATGTCCTTTTCAACTTTAGAACGAATCTCTAACCTTTCTGTGACCTTTTATTACCTGTAAGTGACATTTTTCTGTGACCTTTTACCTGCAAATGACCCCTTTTCCAGTTTCTGTGGGTAGTACTCCTTTCTTCCGGTTCCATGTAAGCATGGTATGGTGATGCCATGATCCCTCGGGAAACAAGATAAGCTGCAAGATTTTCTGTCTCTTTGCGGCTGAAGCAGTAGATAATGCCTGATGGAAAAGAAAGTAGAACTGTAATACAAAAACACACTTTTTCAAAAAGTAACTACAAATGATTGTGGGATACATTCAGAAATGCATTGTCAATGTCAAAGATTATATCAAATTACATGATCTGAGAAAGCTGTGAATACATGCATGCACATTATTTTCATGTTGCCTAACTGTTATAGTGTAAATGGATACAGGATACATGTATACAAGATATTCAGTTACTGTTAGTAATTCCAAAAAAAGTATGCATTTTCACCTTAAGATTGTTTCACCCAATTCAGTCACATGATTTTAAACTATTTTTTACTTTTAGATTACATAAATTTTTTTTATATATCTGTACTGTTCAAAGTGTGCCATATACAAAGTGCCCTCAGGAAAGTCCATTTCTCTTCAACAGTCACACAGGGGGAAATCCATTTTAGCTTCAACTTGAAGAGATTTAAACGAAAGACACAAAAGCTCTAATACGAGGGGAAAATTTCACATCCCAAACTTGAATTACAATATTGCACTGTGCCCAAGTTTAACTATTATTCTTTTCAGTTATATGATGATAAATTTACTGCTAAATACAGTACTTTACACTTTTTGAAATATTAATTGGCATATACCTCTTTTACTTCACACACACTTTCAGACACATCTTGAAAGATACTGTGAGGAAAATATTTCAAGCTTTGGTCTGCTAAAAAGAAATAGGTAAAGATGGCTCTGCATTCTCCCTTAACCCTTTACCGTTGTGCTTCGATCGGGGCATATTTGCGCGCCTCGGGAGTGGGCGGAAAAACGGACGTAGTCCGCCCCGCATCGGCTACCGTAGGCCATTGACCCCGTGACCTTAAACTATTGTCTCTCTCTCGTTGCTGTGGCCGAATTTTTGGGTAGCTACTCGCAGTTTCGAGCTCCGCGTGAAACAGTACAGATGGGTGACAGCCGAGCTCTCCGCATGGGTCCAAAAGGACCCAAACAATGGTAAAGGGTTAAAATAAGCCTGTGGAGTGTGTTTACTGCAAAGCTGATGCCACTGTCTCTGCGTGTGTGCACTTAACCCTTTCGCCGAGTGGTGCATGTATTTTAGATTAACCCTTTACCGTTGTGCTCCGATCGGGGCATATTTGCGCGCCTCGGGAGTGGGCGGAAAAGCCGACGTAGCCCGCCCCACATCAGCTTCTGTAGGCCATCGACCCCGTGACCTTAAACTATTGTCTCTCTCGTTGCTGTGGCCGAATTTTCGGGTAGCTACTCGCAGTTTCGAGCTCCGCGTGAAACAGTAAAGATGGGTGACAGCCGAGCTCTCCTCATGGGTCCAAAAGGACCCAAACAACGGTAAAGGGTTAAAGGGTCAAACCTCTTACCCCAAACTACAATTTTGGTACGGGGGTACCCAAATTCTCAATTGGCTTAGCTCTTTGACTGACTGCTAATTCAAACAATGCAGAGTACCAAAGCTTACATTAAACAGCATGAATGGTACTGACAGTGTTTTGATTATATGAATTGAGTTTTTCTTTACTCATCCTGAAGCAATAAACTGAGATTGCACCTGAATGAGCATGAATATCAGACAATTGTGGAAGGGGCTTAAGTAAGAAGGTTAGAAGAATTGGTACAGTTTGGGGTAAGAGAACTGGGCCTTTAAAAGGGACTTAACCTAACCCCTCGACATTTCTAGGAAATGTAACCACATCCCTATGAGAGGCAATTTGATACTCATGACTTACACAATTAGTTGTTGTAACCTGCACTTAGTATGCTTAATATACAAAGTGCTGTGTTTAATCAGCATTTTACCAGTAAAACTTTTACACAAGGAAGATATGAGTATTTGTTTGCTTAAGAAAACAGGTAACAATTATAAAAGGTATTGTGATGTCAGGCAAAATGAGCTTACCTCACTTGGTAGTTACAGGGTGAACTTTTCTATTAAGGAAAAGTCCTTTGGAATTATTTCAAGATTTTTTACTGTTCTCATGATATATTTTTTCAAAGTTTGAATGTTTCTGAAGCAACTTGTTGCTTAGCAAAAAATAATGAAGTGGGGGTTGCACAGTAGTGACATTTCCTTTGTTAACCCTATATTAATTATGCCTTGATTACTCATGAGATAGTTTATAGTTTGTTAATTGATACTTATAATTTTTAAGGATACAATGTTAACTTCCAAAGTAAAACCAATAAGACATAACATACTAATGTCACAACTGTCCTTGTAAAAATAAAGGATTACATTAACCATGTATAGCATGTCCCTCTCATGACATCACAAGATTTGCACGATGAGCTCATATTTATTAATGATTATAAGCTCAAATCACAAATTGCCCTGTAAAATGGTCAAATTTTGATAAATTTTGATGGGAGATGCAGCTGCTTTCTTGGTTTTTAATACTTTTCACATCAAATATTCAATTTTGTCATTCTCATGTCACATGACCTCCAAGGGGGTTGTCTACTGCATTAGAGGATAGATTGCTGTCCTCTAAAAAAAGCAGGAAGTGACCAGCAACTTGAACTTTTATTACTTCCGTTTTATGGAATGTTGATATCTGTGCCACCTACTAGCTGTAAGAGTGACAACATATTAAAAAAAAACCAGGCAAAGTTAATACGTCTAATATCTTCCTGAGCATGGGAACAAAAGATCGATTGAGAGCACTAGAAGTTGCCTCTATTCTAAAAATACAGCTATAGGATTGGTCTTAAGTGATCGTCTTTTTGTTTTCTTTGTAGACTGCAAAAAAGGAATACATGTTTTTTATCAAAATCATACAGAGTCATGTAAATAGACTGATGTTTCTTTTTTTTTGTTTTCTTTTTTTTTAGAGTGCTTTCACTTACATCACAAGCCCCACCCCTTTTGACAGGCAAACTCTAGTGTAGTACACATGTATAAGCAGTGTAGCTGGCTCAAAAGCAGCTGTTGGCCCATGTGTGACTGTTGCATTGAAACACTAGTACTGTTGATATTTGCTTGGCAGTGGATGTGGCTTACTACTTGTGACATAGTATGGAAAATATGCTTGACAGAAATTAGTTTACAGTAATAATAATGTTAACGATTTTGTGCTAATTTAACTTCTTGGTTTACCTTGGACATGTACTGTCTTGGTCCTGAAATGTCATAGAAGATACTTTGACTGGAAATAAAATCACACAGCTAAACCATTTTGTGATGTAATTCCTTGCTGTTAAAGTATGTTGTTTTCTTCTCTTTTTTTTCAAATTGACACTTTTTATAAATTACCAAAACGATAGGGTTCACCTTCTTCATATGAGCAACACACATGTTGCAGTAGATTCCAAAAAGTGACCTAAGCTTACAGTATTGATTCATAATGTTTATTATGGCTATAACCCACACATTAAATATAAGGGTGGTCTTATTTACCCCTCTTGAGACTGTGTTTACAATGTTCTCACATTTTGACCCCTCATGATCCAACATGACCATTGACCTCTGACAAATACAATATGGAATCATCTAATTAATATAGCCAACCTACCCACCAAATATGAGACAAGTCACACCCATCCTTCTTGAGAATTGAGGTGCTATAGTTTTTACAAGCAAAGGCATTAAATATAGACACACACAAGGATGAACACATACCAACACACTGGCAGTATACTGTAAAGGGTCCTCAGTCTAAAATTGGAACCTTCTGCCATTGTGCTTGGTACTCAGCATAAACAACAGAGTTGGAAACACAAGCCAGTGAGCCACAAGGGGAAAAAAGTCAGGGCCAACTGGACTTGAACCAATTGGTTGGAAACTGGAAATGTAAAACTCCATCTGACTTAGTTTGAACTCAAAACAAGTGCATGCACACATACACACACAGGACATACCATATTCAATGCCTTATGGGGTACACAGAACTGTTCCCCGTAAGGAAATGGTTGGAATTCCCCTTTAGCCCTTTATGTCACGCGGCACATGAATGTTGCCAGCAAGGGCGGGCTCTTGCATATCACATGACAGAGCTCATTGCAGTGTCCGAATTTTCGAGTAGCTACGCCAGTTAGGAGCTCCGCGTGAGTGAGGAAAGACGTGTGAGGCTTCAGCTCTCATGGGCGGCCTGTATCCGGCAAGGTATCGTTTACAAGCTCACATGACATGACATGACATCACTATCACATGAACAACGCGCAGGTACAGTGAGCTGTTGTTTGGATAAGTTTGGGGCAAATGGCTGTGTCCTATACAGCGTGACCTGCATACACCATAAGCATAGAAACATGCACTCTGGCAGAAATTTAAAAGCTACTTAGTACTTTCATTTATTTTCAAATGAGAGGTTAGACAAGATATGATAAGAGAAAATGAAAATTAAAAGTATACCTGTTTCCTAAAGCATGAATATATGAGAGCAAAAAACTGGAAGAACAAAAGAGTTGGTGGTTTCTGTTCTACAAATACAACTACAGGGGAATTTAACTATTAAATTAATTTTTTTCCTTTTAATGAATGAATGTTTGCAATAAAATTCAGGCAGGTTCACATAGTAAGACTCATACTGCATTTTAGCTGTAGACATGACAAAAACTTTTGAAATATATAATATATACTTGTGATCATTTATTACAAGTAACTGTTTAGTTTACCTTCGATATTCAATACCTCATTACTGAAATGTCATGAAAGATACTTTGAAGGGGAACAAAAAAAACAGGATGTTTGTTTGAAGTTCTCATTTCCACTATTACATATTCTGGTACAAAACATAATAACATCACATAAATTACATATTTAATGTAGTAGGGGAGACCCAGCAGAAGCAAAGCTTATTGAAAGCTAGGCCACCTTATACAAAATAAAAAGCAATGAATAACACTTGAATTACAATCACAACCTATATACGCGTTAGACAGAGAAGTCGTACAGAAACAAGAGGAAACAAGCTAGGAAGCTTTGAATAAGTTTTGGACAAATACTTTTGCTATTTTCACCATCCTGTTTATATGCATATGAAGAGACAGCATTACTGTATGTAACATGAACAAATAATTAAAAACATTTCAAAATACAAAACCCTAGAAGAAGCACAGTTTTTCCAAGTTCTATGCCATTATCCAAAACTTTACTTCCTGTTTAAAACTGAATATTGGCATATCAACCGCAGCTATACTTCAATATTATTTAACCCAGTTGAAAAAAGTTCCTTACCATATGATAATCTAACAACTGCAACAGTCCTTGAAATTCCTCAAACTTCCTGGTTTGTGAATCTATGAGCCCCAATGAAATCTCCTATTTCCATATGTAGCTTTCCATTTCCATATGTAATTCCCATCTGCCTGCAGTAAATCTGTAGCAAGCCTTAAATAGTGCTATGGAAACTGAATTTTGTCTGGCAGAAGGAAGCACTATGGAAACTGGGAGTCCTCTGGCAGTCGGTAACTTCCTCCCTGCTCTAGTACCCCTTGCATGCCAGTAGGAGGGGATTCCATGTGTAGAAATATGTAAAGGAGGACCAACATATGGTTTCTAATTCCTAAAATCCTAACCCTTGAAAAACACTTCACATTAAAACAATCTTTGAAGAACCTTGGTAAGAAGAAAAATGTGATGAGGTTTTCAGTGTAGGTGGAGTTTTATGGCACAGATCCTAACCAACTGGTTCAAGTTGAGGGGGCCACAGCCTTTTTTCCAGTTGTGACTCACTGTGAGGATTTGACAAGGTAAACCATCTCAGTCCCTTATGTGACTTTTTTGAATGTGACAAAATTTCATGCAAAACATACCAGACTGATTGGCAAACTCTCCCTGAAGCATCCTTGCTAGTTGGTTGTTAAATTCTGTCCCAGAAGGCTTTGGTCTAACCTTGAGGAAGAATGAAGAACAAATGGAAATAAATGGTAAGGTACAGTATCATAAATGGTTATGGAAATGTTGGATTTAATGTTCCCATGGAATTTACTTATACCTTTTAAAATCAAATACTCAACTTCATTATTTTCATGTCACCATACCTTTATATTTTGTTTATGATTTTTTAAATATTGTTGAAACTTGGACCATAACTCAAATTTAAGGGTTAAGGCAAATGTTTTGATTCTCAATGTCTGTGACAATGTTGCTATTTTGAGTTAACATTCAGTTTCTCATTTAGTAAGAATAGAAAACAATTTATTGCATAATTTGCTACCAAATTATACCAACAAAGGTGTTATGCCTGATACAGAATTCTCCAGCAAAAACCTCCCAGCGATGGTCAATGATCTTTTGAAGTTTTGATGTAAGCATACCGAGTCAAGACGGCGCTTTGAACCCACCCCCCTGGTCACACTTGCTAATCTCCATTTACAAAGCTTGTAAAGTCTGAATTAACTTTCTGCACTGTTTAGTGTCTGTGGAAAAAGTTCCGTGGACACACACTAGCAAAATATTAAACCCACAAGCTCTTATCAGAGGTTACTCTCACTAAGACAAAGGGCTGTTCTTTTTTAAACTGATGCAGCAAAGCTGCTTACTCAATGCCAAGTGAACTATGGGCTAATTAAATAGGATCATCCAATTGTAATCTGATTAAAGAGTTTTGTGAAGACAAGTGAACAGTGCAAACTCAGTGCCCTTCAGAGAGAACGCCTCATGAGTTTTTACCACTGTCAGGCTATACCTCTGGTAAAAACCCAACTGTGCTTCAAGTTCGGGTAAGTCATGTTGACATTGTATTGTTGTCCATTCCATGACTTTGCTTCTTAAGAGTGCAACAAAGACACCCCAGTAGATCAAAGGCAGTGTGGGGTACATGTAATGGGTATGGCTCAATTCATAAACTAGGGGTCCAATGGGGATTTTACTGACTTTTCCAATATAATGCTGTATTTCAAAAACAGGGAATACATCAAACCAGTGCTTCAGGTATTTTATTATCCTTTACCAACTAGGCTATCTTATGATATATAAACTGAATATCCAAAGTTAAGTATTTTTTAGAAAATAGACTTCTTTGCTTTGGTGTACCCCCTCAATGGCTGTGACATACAAATATACAAATTTGAATAATCAGAAAAACATACTTATCACAGACTAAATTACTTTGCTCATGTGTCATGGTAAGGGTATCACCAAAAGTCAACATTTCTAAAAATATGAGCATTAGCGCTCCACCCAATTTTCCAAATGATACGATTGAGAACAACCTGACGGACATAACTCTTTGGTGTCCCCCTAGTTACAGTATGTTGGTTTTTTAATGTATATTCCATCATTTCTACAAATATGATCATTCTCAGGTGGCCATAGTTTTCTTGATACAAAAAATAGGTCAAACTCTTTTAGATAGTAGCTCATTTGGAAAGAAAAAATCAAAACAAAAGATTTTCTAGGTAAAATTGGATATGGACAGAATTTTGGTGTCCCCCTTAGTGAGTTATGTTGGTAAACTTTGATGTTTCACCAATTGCACAAACTAAACTTTTGGGTGAACAAAGGTAGATGAATAGAAGGTCACAGCATATTACCAGAAAAGTTACTCCCATGGTTTGAGAATCTTGTATTCATTCCTAATGAAAATGTGATTTTTTGGTGTCCCCCTTCCTGTCAGAGTTATGTCCGCCATAAGCAAACCAAAAATTGATGAAAATGGATCTTATTATTCTATCTTACAGTATACTGTAACTGTAAACAGTGGTTTTTGTTGTATTTGAAAGTTACCAGCTCAACTTAACATTTAAAAATCAAACTGGCACTTTGAATGTTAGGTGTTATGGGGACACCAAATCTTGGCCTCCCTGTTACACGCGACAGATATAATGGAGTGTAATATCTTGCTAATATTACGTATGTCCATGAAGGGACAATAAATAAGATTTCAAATGTTAAGTCTAACAATCTTAGGGTGTCAAAGAGGAAAATTTGAATACTTAAACATCATTAATTGGTAAAAATCAGTCAATATTGTACAAAAATATGTAAATGTGTAGACATTTTGGCAACTGAAACTTTTTGAGAAAAATGAAACTGACTTTTCTAATTTTTGGAGTATTTTTTCAAACTTTTACCATGTTCTTGTCACAATGGGTACTAAAACACATTCAAATAGCAATTTTCAACCATTTCAGATTTTCATCATTCTTGGGGGAGAAGGTTAAAGACTGCTTTGGTGTCCCCGTTATGTTGGTCAATTTACTGGCCAAGTTTATGTTTGAATGAGTCTCCTCATGCATACATAATGCTCAATGCAAAAATATTTGTATTTTTTATAACTGCTGTTGATACTCTGTCATGAGTGTAAATTTCAATCAGATAAAATGATTTTTAAATTTTGACCTCATGTCACACTACTGGACCCCTAGTTTATGGATTGAGCCGTATCTTAGTTTGTTACATGATCTGTGTCCTCAAGTAATCTATACTTCCATTGTGTTTACACTTCAAGAAAAAGCAATTAAAACATACTTAAAGGGCTAAACCTCTCACCCCAAACTACAATTTTGATACCCAGGTACCAAAATTCTCAACTGGCCCAGATCTTTGAATGGCAGCTAATTCAAACAATGCAGAGTACCAAAGCTTATATTACACAGTATGAGCAGTACTGAGATTGTTTCGACTATATAAACAGTTTTTCTATACTCACCTTGAAGCAATAAACTGAGATTATATCTGAAAGAAGACATATTTCAGACAATTGTGGGAGGGGCTTCAATAGGAAGGTTAGGAGAATTGATACTGTTTGGGGTGAGAGAACTGAGCCTTTAACCTTCCTAGCTAAATCCCAAATCTTACATAAATTTTTGTGTAGTTTGGTATATTATGTGCTGTCAAACCCTTAATCAGGGGTAAAATGGCTTTTTTTCAAGTGCATATGCAGTGTGCTTTATTTCCTTCCTGGTTAGCGTTTTTCAGAAAGAGGAGGGTGTTTTTGAAAGAAGAAGTTCAATCAAGTATTTCCTTGTATATTGAAAAAAGATCCTCAATGTGCTTCTACCATTTATTTCCTGTTATCCATTTTCATGGTCTTCAAAACCTTTTTTGTCTATTGAATTGTAATGAATGCAACAAAACTTTCACTATAAAAACACCTACAGTATCTAAACAAAGAACACAAATGTTTGCTTGCCATTATACTCTCAATCCTTCTACTTGCAGCATGATACAACAGCCTTAGCACTATACGGTTATTATTGGACACCAGAAACAGGATTTATGACCAGTAAACTTCAAGGTTTGGGTTCCTTACTTCTGAAAAATGTAAGTACTCTGCTTTCAGATTTACTAAATGATAAAAAATTGGGAGAAAGGCAGTAACCAAAACTTACACAACAATATGTAGTACAGGAACTTCAAAAGACAATTTCCTTCTTTCAAAGCTCAGAACCGTGCCAAGAATTAAAGGTAATGCAAATTGGTCTGTGGTAAAGTGACTATCAAAATGATACATTTTCACCTCCTTAGGTGCAACTTCTTTAAAGTTATTAATTCAACTGCTCTTTCAAGTTCTTCCTTAAATTAATAAGAATACTTTTCATCTGATAGAGCACTTGATTGAGCACTTGCCTAGGTCTTTTACTGTAGTTTGTTAATATCATATGAAACAATTCGGGAGTATTCCCGAAATACTGTAGCAAATTAGGTACTGTACCCTTGTTCAGTCAGGTGGAAACCTTAACCATTTAAAGGGATTTGCAGGAGTTAAAATTCAATGATTTCGAAATTTGCTACTGCCAAAAGGCTGCATTTCAAATTCAGGCCTATAGAATAGGGTATCAGAGAGGTATGCCTCTAGTATACTTGCATTTAGTATTATTAGGTTGTCAAAAAGCAACTAACATCTCAGCAGAGACATACATGTAGTATAAATCTCAATACAGTAGTTTGTTCCTATTTGATGAACTTGTTGTTTGATGCAATTTAATACAAATGATTTGATTATAGTGGATTTTGAATCAGAGGTATAATGAAGGTGTGGTTTTGCATACATAATTGTATGGGTGGGCAAATTTGTGAGTTATTACAGAGAGGTAAATTTCTAGTTTATTAGAGCTCATCAGGGAGAATTTTTTTTCTAGCTGCTGATTTTTTAAAGAACTGTATCCGATCATATGTAAATTCAGACTGTTCAGTAAACAGTCTGAAAAATGCAGTCTTTCCAATTACAGTATCTGGATCATTTATCAGGCGCATGAGTTTAAATTCACAGAATGTGACTTTAATAGAAATCATTGACATAAATTTGCCACTAAACTTTGTGATGCCACCCTCTATCAGCCACAGTCACAGTAGTTTCATATTTTTATACACAAATCAGGTTGCTAAGTGATCTTGAGACTTGGTGGCCTTTTGGAGGGTCCATCCCATTTCTTTCATCTAGATGTACCATGAATAGTTGTACAGTATTCAATTCAAAACCTAAACTTAATCTGCTTATTGTGGGGTTTCGAGTTGTTTACAGCTATACGTGGTATTAGTAATCAAAATGATAACTAAAAATAAATTAAAGCTGATAGACCATAGCAATTTCTCATGATTACTTGACTCCCCCTTTGTCTATACAAGAGGTGTTCCACCTAATGGTACTGAAATGTATTTATCTAACTGGGCAGTATGGGTAGTTGGGCACAAAATATACATGAGAGACTTGGCAATAACAGCCACTTATATAAACAACTTTGCACTCAAGAGAATGCCAGTAATTTTGTTGGTAAAGGGCTTCTGTTTTCGTTGATGTTGAAGAGGGAGGAGTTCGAAAAAAAATCATCATGAAGGGCATAGTATTGAGGAGCCAATGGCAATATTTTAACCCTTTCGCAGCCATTTACAAAATATTATGTATTTTGAAAAATGTCCATTTACCATCCTGTAGTGTACTTACTATTACATAAAATTGCTACATTTCAACTTCTTGGCTGAAAGGGTATTGTTTTAAGAATGGGCACTGGCTGTGAAAGGGTTAATAAAATGTATTGATTACACTCCATAACTTCTGAAATGTATTTTTACCTCATAAAATAGATTCGCTCTATTGTAACTTGCTCTGAAGACCTCACAGGCTGGCATATTAAGAATTTCTTTCACATCTTCCAGAACACTGGTTGAAGCAGTAGCCGTTAGTCCAATGATAGGACTGTCACAAAACTGCCGTTTCAGAATGCCCAGTACTTTGTAGTCTGTGAAGTAAAATTATAGGCAGTCACATATCAGAGATCCAAATTTAAGATCCACAGGACAATATGAAAATCAGAAGAGAGTTAATGCGAGTGATTAATGCACAAGGGCATAGTCATGTGCATCCAGAGACAGCATTACCCCCATATCTCCCCCTCCCTCTATACGTTCACACACACACACACACACACGCACACCTACACCCACACACATGCACCCACACACACACACACACACACACACACACAGTGCATTAACCTGTTCTAATGGTAAGGTGCATATAGATGTTAAATCTTGTTTTGTCATACACAACAATATTCCAATCTAATTTAAAGACAAAAAAAAAACAACTTTTAAATTTAACCACATGAAAACAGAAAAATCCCAAGTTAAATGGAGTACCCACCTTGTAAGTTAGATGAGGTAATAATTATATAGCTCACCAATTGGTCTATTTAGTCAGACTGACCATGCTTTTTTCCAGTTGTGGCTCACTGGCTTGTTTTTCCTACCCCACCTATCCACCTAAGACTGCAGTATATTTATCTAGTGATATATTACATTACAGGCAAAACCATGCAGATACTGGATGTCACATTCCAGTAAGATCCTGCCCAATCCTGTGCATCCCTATTGATAAGTACCTGTATGCGAAACTTCTTGATATGCTAATAATGACAAGTATTAAATGTATAACAGGAAGTAATAGGACACACTAACAAACTTTCAATTACTGCTATATTTGATGACTTGACATCGCATAATTTGGAATGGAAGAACCTGGGAAAATGGGGAAATTTGACCCCTGGTGACACCAGATAACAACTGACCTTCACTAAAAGAGATAGGGACTATCGACATCCACCAAAAGCAAAAATAGGGACTTTCTCCTCATCATAATGCATCCACATATGAAGTATGAAATCCATCCAAGTTTTCTGCCTTGAAATATTGTGTTAAGAAGTTTTTCAGATTTTTACCTTTGTAACTCCAAATGAACTTTGACCTCCACCAAAACCAACAGGATTCTTTCTCTTAATATATAGGGCATGTGTACCAATTTTGAAAAATGGTAGAAGTTCTTATGTTGAGATCGTATTAATGAGTGAAATATCACAAACATACACTCACACACCCTCACAAATGCAATGGTTTTCTTATCATCGGAACCAAAAATTGAAGAAAATGTAACTCCCTGGTATGAATAAAAAACAGCATTAAAGATTGAACATACAGTATGGCCTTCTGGCCATTGCCCAGTCATAATATATGAGATGCCTCTCTTTTCAACACTTATCAGTTAATTTGTTTTTATAGGATGGAGACACGGTGCACAAATTTGTCACTCAATATGTACTTAGAATGGCTTGTTTTTTAATCAAAACTATTTGATTGAAAGGTCCCTTTGTTCCTTTGATTAAGTCTATGTTAAGTTGTTAACCAAACCATTCAGTGTTGATTGCCATGTACTACAATGATTGTGCCCAACAATATTGTAACATATATGTTATATGCTGAAAACATCATTCAAGTCTATGTATTTCCCTCACGTTAGATAGGGAACTTAATTCCACGAGGTTGGGCACAAAGTGTGACATTTGTGTCAAGTTAAGCATGCACTGTATTTGGTGCAAACCATTGTTTCTTTCTTAATTAATCATCTAAACAGAAAGTAACAATGAACTTGAAGAACTTCCTAATACAAAAAATATATATTACACAACGAATGACATCAATGTTGGTTTCAATTTTCCTCATACTGTATGTTGTACTGTGCTAATATTGCCTATGTAATGAAGACACTGTGTCTTATGGATCCTGTAATCCTCTGTTGCCCCCTCCCCCCCCCCCCCCCATCAGTGAGTAGAAAGATTGTTTGCTTCAGCTAGCAGGGCAGTTATTTCCTTATCATTGTTTATCTTTAAGTGACTTCCTGCTGGAGTAGTAATTGATAATTGATCCTAATCAACAGTCACAGTCAAAATGCCCGTTTTGAGAGGTGTGTTTCATGGTAACAGCGTACAAAAGCAACGGTCTTCCTACTGAGATTTTAACAAATTCTCCAATCATTAGGAAACATACAGTACTGTAATTAATTGATTGTAAGTAATTGATTATTAAAGGCATTTGCTTTCCACTTGATTTTCTTTAATATTTTTCTTGCTCAAGCCCGAGCACTATTATTAAAGTTGTTTTGCTTACATCTGTAATTCTCTCAAACTTGATTATTCTTTGCTATTTTTTTTTTTTCTGCACAATACTGATATCCAGGCTTGGGGCGATTACATCTCAATGTAATCAATTACGATTGCAATTACTTCATATTTTACGATTGTGATTATGATTACGATTACAGCTAAAATTGAAAGTCATTGATTACGATTGCGATTACATTGCAATGTAATCATGATTGCAATCGTGATTACATTTTCTTTCCACAAAAACAATGTAGTAGGCAAAACAATCCAGTGCCCACAACTGGAAAAAAAGGCCATGGACATTGCTCTAGGTACAGTAAGCCAGGACAGAATCAAGTCCTCCCAAAGTAGAGATTATTGAACCCATGCACTTTTCACTCATTTTAAGCTGGAACTTCCAAGAAAGAGGGACAATTAAATAACTTTAGTTACTTTACTTTAGTAACTTTACTTCTCTGTTCAATTCAACTTCAATGTAAACAGAAATGAAACCATGATTGCGATTACTTTGCCATTGTAAGCGATTATGATTGCAATTACTTTGCGATTTTCACAAAAGTAATCCATTGCTATTTCAACTACTTCAAAATGTGTAATCGATTGCAATCGGTTATGATTGCTGATTACGATTACCCCAAGCCTGCTGATATCACTTGAGCTCAACTTGGTCTTCACCTTAAACATTTTACTGCCATCCAAAGCATTCTAAAAACTTACTACCAAACTATCTCAGTTGGGAATTCTGTAACGCAAAAATTTGTTTAATTACCTATTCCACAACTGTGTCAATAAATCCTCAAGGTTTACACTAGTGCTCTCACCTGGTCTAAAATCATGACCCCACTGACTGCAGCAGTGTACTTCATCAATAGCAATCCTGGCTAGCAGTCCCTTCTCATAAGCCTTCTGAAGCTGTGCCATAAAGCGCTTACTCTTAGCAATCTTCTCTGGGGTGACATAAAGTAATTTTAAGGCAGCTGGACGGATCATATCTTGATGAACTAATTTCACCTCTTCTTTAGAAGAAGAAGCTGATAGGTTGACTGCTGCAATCCCACGATCCTTCAGGGCCATTGCTTGATCCTCCATGAGGGACACAAGGGGTGATATTACAAGAGTGAACCCTGTAGCAATACAAAAAGGAGATCAGCACAGTTTGAAGATTAAACTCTAAGGAAAGTATCAGTCAGTGCTGCATGGCACCAGAATGTCAAAACTGGGGGAAAACTAAGGGCAAAATATAATGCTGGGTGGCAAAAATTTGGGGCGTCATACCAAATCGAGCCCAAAGCGCCCATTCCTAGGGTGGGCATCCAGGGGCAAAGCTCCTTTGAGCCTTGAGGTTTTAGCATATCTCTGGATGAAAAATTAAGTTTCAGAACAGGTATATCTTTTTCATTTAAAACCCAACTCCTACTGTAACTGACAAGACCAAGGGGGTGGAGGGCTGGGGGCTGGGGGGTGACAACATCTGGGGACCACTGGCATCATGTGCCACAATTTCACAAAAGAAGAGTTAATTTTCTCCTTTTTTTGAAAATTGCTTCAAATTGCTGTTTGCAAGAACAAATACAATATATTACACTAAAAGTGTGCAGTACGGTATGTACAATAATACATCTGGTAAACATTTTGTGCACAATTTGATGGACAATACACTACAGCAAATTTTAGGGCTAAGTTCATGCTTCACAAACAGTACTCTATTCGAGCAAAACAAAGCTGAGTTTTAGATACAAAACTTTTAGGTATTTAAAGTGTTTAAAAAGTGCAGATATTTTCTTCATATCTTTCTTTCAATGACTGATTTTCAAGTTCCAGTGCATGGCATTCACATCTTTTGTTAAGAACTCATCTCCTTCTATCAAACAATTTAAAACTAACTTGAAAACTAATTTGTTTTCTATTTCATGTTGAATCCCTGTTGGTCAGTCTTCAGCTTTTTGAGACTCTTTGTGTTAGGCACTCTATATACACCTTATTATTTTTATTATGTTACATTCAACTTTTGTTTCTATCAAGCTCAACAGAATGCACAAGGTCCATACACAGCACTTCATTTGAGTGCTTAGTTAATTGAAATAACAACTAATTAAAAAGTGCATTTAACAGTACTATATTTCTACAGACATAGATGTGTAGATTGTCAGGGCATGAAAAGGTTGATGCAGTAAACTGCATCTTTTGGGAAGTCTTTTTGCAACTCAGCTGATATTTAGAGAGAAGGGTGGTGGCAAAAGGGCTGAGAGGATGCTAAAAACCTATAAGATCAATACTAAATTAAAATATGTGGTCTAGGAAAGCTAACATTCAAGTACTTTCTTCTAGCTACCCATATGAAACTAAAATAAATACTGTATAGTTCTTAAAAATGGGGATAAATTGCAAAAGTCAACATTACAGTATTTTTTTTTGGTGATGTCCACGGCTGGAAAAAACCAGCAATTTGGGAATGTCATTGCAGGGAAATTTGGGTATTTGGAGGGAAATTTGACTACTTTTGTATGTAAACATGTGATGTCTTTGGGGGGAAATTTTGAATTAATTGCTGGGAAATTTGATTTGCTTCCAGGGAAATTTACATTTTTTCCAGCCCTGGTGACGTCCAAACAATTCCTACTTTTCCTTCTCCTTAGGCCCCGTCATTGTCCACTGTTGGACAATTTAAAACTAACTTGAAAACTCATTTGTTTACTTTGTCTTATTGACCGCATGTTGTATAGTTTTAGCGCTTTGAGACTTCTTGTGTAAGCTTAGGCGCTATATAATAACTGTTATATTATTATTATTATTATCTACAGTACTGTACTTAACATGATCATACATTTGTTCACGAACCTCATCACACAAATGTTTGAACATTTGTTGGGAAGATAAAACCTGCAGCTGAATATTTTGCAGACATTCATACAGGTTGGACGTACTCACGGGTGGCAATCCTGGGGGATGGGGGAGAATATATCTCCCCATGGAATTGGATGGGGGATACTGTACACTATATCACCCCATGAAGACAAACCTGTCAGATTATGAAAACTTCTTTAATAAACAGAAAACTAAAAGATTACAAAAGTCCACTCTCTGAAATGTAAGAAAAAACCGTTCCTCTAAAAATAGAAGGGAATGTAAAGTACGAATGTGGCTTGACAGTTCTGTACACCCTCCCATGGAATAACTATTAAAAAATGAACATATTACACAAACTGTATGCCCCAGTATCCTCAACCACCTATCACCTTTGAAACTGTGATCATCCATAAATAGAAAATGATTCTATAAATATCATATGGTTCTCACGCTGCAAGTATTATAAATTGCTTCAAGTATCATGTTCAATTCCTGTTGATACTACAGACCTACAAGCAAATTGCAAAAGGAAGCACTTGTGATAGGAAGTTGTCATACTGAGGTATCTCAGGTGTTATTGTTAAAAACCTCAAATGAGGGTAAACTGGTTAACTGGGAGCAATACGTAAGGTGATCGATTGAACTTGACAGCAGGTATCTTAGCTTTATGCCAGTTGCTATTATTAAAACCCATTTGAGTTATTAAGCAACTTGACTTCACATGAGAGAACATCAGTGTCACTTATTAATTAGTACAGCCAGGGTACAGAAGTTGAAGTTGAAGAACAAAATGTAAGTACAATAGTATGCAAAGATAATTAACTCTGTTATGGTTTGCATGAAATAATGTTTACGCTACAGAAATTCATTTTTATGCCAATGTACTTTATTACTGCATTAACAAGGAATTGTGAAGGATGGATAGGGTGAATGGATATAGGTACTATATATATTAAAATTATAGCAATTAACATAAATATGCATAGATGGCTGTTGATAGTAATCTGCAGTTTGCAAGAATAGATTGATTGACAGCAGGGTTGGATTTTCACCAGAAAAAAACCTGGCTTTTACCCGGACAGTGGTAAAAACTGGTAGAAACTGGTAGAAACTGGTAAAATGGGAAAAAACCCATGGATGCAAGTGCCATGGCAACGTGTAGTGTATAGGTGTACTTATAAACTACTGTAGTGTATGTACAGTACAGTATTACAGAGAACAAGTGAGAGTGGGTTCAGATCTCTGTATTGTTCTACTTTTTAACCACTTTTAATGTTAACACAAATTTGTAAATGTAGTACTTATTAGGTCAGTGCCCTTGCTTCTAGATTGGTATGCAAACATTGCTTCTACTGGAATATTGCCAAAATTGTGGCATTGCTTTCCATTCTACTACTACATGTACTACATGGGAAGTAAAAGTAGTATTAGGTCAGTGTGGATGCTTCAAGATTGGTATGCAAACATTGCTTCTACTGGAATATTGCCAAAATTGTGGCATTGCTTTCCATGGTACTTCTACATGGGAAACTGAATATTTCGGAATAGCAACATTGTCACTGACACAAACTGAGAATCTGAAGTATTTTTAAAACTTTAGATTTATGACGCAAATTTAAACAACTTTTACAAATAAGAAACAAAACTTAAATGTAAGTTGAAGACCATGTTATTTAAAGACTGATTTTAAAGTTGTGAATGGTTTTGATTTCATGTTAGACTAGTAGATGTGTGAAACATGTTAGCATGTTCAAATTGTATTTTCACACAACAGCAGAATTATATTTTCCATCAAAAAGAATTGAAGTAAGTCCTCTTTGAAAAAAACTTTGCGAAAAAAAAAAACTTGTTGTAAACTGAAGAATTACGGTATTTAAATTCCACTTTATGTAACACAACAGGTTTTTTTCCAGTTTTTTCCACTTACTTGGGTAATTAAAACCTGTTTTTTCCAGAGCAGTTTTTACCAGTAAAAACCATGGGTAAAAACCCCCCATGCATGGTAAAAACTGCAAACCCTGATTCACAGAAAGGCAAGTTTATAAATGTGGTGCAGAATTAAGACCTTATGTTTTCCATAAAAACATGTATGAACATATGTTCTGCAGTAGTTGAAGTCCCAGTTCTCTCACCCCAAACAGTACCAATTCTCCTAGCCTTCTTACTGAAGACCCTCCCACAATTGTCAGAAATTCATCCTCATCCAGACATAATCTCAGTTTATTGCTTCAAGGTGAGTATAGAAAAACTCAATTTATAAAATCAAAACACTCTCAGTACCATTTATGCTGTATAATATAAGCTTTGGTACTCTGCATTGTTTAAATTAGCTGTCAATCAAAGAGCTGAGCCAATTGAGAATTTCGGTACCCCCGTACCAAAATTGTGTTTTGGGGTGAGAGGTTTGGACCTTTAAACTCAGTCAATTCTTACCTCAGTCAAGTCAGAAACTACAGTTTTTTACAGTAGTATATCTACAGACTCAACTGACACAGTTCTTTAATTAAGTGTAACAGCAAATTCCCCAAAATGAAGAGTACTGTAGCTCGTTATGCACAGCATGTGCTTATACTAAGAGTGATTGGTACAGATCTGTGACAGCAAGAGGCCATGATTTCTTGGCAGCTAGTAAACTTTACTACAATGGTAAATTTGTTGAAATTTGGCCTGTATCTTTTAAAGTTCTCAAGAAACTACTGTACAGCATTCAAAGTTTCAATGTTTTTGAAGCAACTTGATTGTTGCTCATGCTAAAACTAGACTGATGCAGAGTGTTGCACAGTGTTGACATTTCTTTTGTTAACTCTATTCTGATTACCTTGTAATTACTGATCTGATAGTTACGGTCTGGTGATTGAGGCTGATGATTCTCAAGGACACAAAATTTGTACTGTAAACTGTCGAAGACCAAAGACAGCACCCTCCCTAAAAAAAGATCCTAGATCTGCCCCTGAAAGACACTCTCTTTACATGATCTTAAATTTGGTGATCTCAATGTCAAAAATTTAAGACAGGAAAAATCTCTAAAACAAAGGCCTCCACAACAAAGACCTAAGTCTCTCAGATCATTTTCATTCTCACCATGATGAAAAAATATTCCAAAGGAACTTCCTCATAACTTTACTTCGAAAAACATCTGATTAATAAAATAAAAATTAGATGGAAAACAAATAGAAATAGGTTCATGCCATTAAAGTAGGGAAAAAAGTCTAGGAATACTGCTGAAGAGCTATAATTGGTAAAATAACAGGCTGCGTTGCACCATTCAATTCGGGGTCTTTGTTTTCAAGTCTCCCTTTTGGAAATTTGCATATTAGGCCTGAATTAAACTAGTTGGTTAGAAATTGAGCCATGAAACTTTATTTAGCTTGCAAAACAGCCAAAATGTACATCTTTATTCTATAAGCTCTTTCTTGGCTTGGATATTGTGTGTTACTATAAATAACTTTTTCCGACCAAAACAAAAATTTTTCCAATAGGGTAATTTAAGTCAGTGATTTTTTTTTAAGAAATCATTTGATTAAAATCACGATTTATATTAGTGATTTTAATCAGTGCGTTCCCTCTTACTTTTTGTTACATCTTTCATTTCTGCCTGATTAACTCTTATCGCTTCAGGGAGAAAAAGAAGCCTTCAACATGGAGACTTGATTAAAGGCATATTTCATCATCCCAAACAGTTCCAATTCTCCCAACCTACTTACTTCTAGACCGTCCCACATTTATTTAAAACTAATCTTTATCCTGACACAATCCTAGTTTATTGCTTCATGGCTTGTCCCAGTGGGCATACAAGTCCATAAAGTGTAATCAAGACACTCTCAGTGCCAATGCTGTGTAATTTAGCTATGATGCATTGTTTGAATGTAATGCCAGTCAAAGAGCTGTACCAATTGAGAGTTTTGATGTATGCATACTGAAACTGTAGTTTGGGGTGACGAATGACTGCCTTTAAGTCAAGTTTCATATCTGATTTATTGATTGATAGTAAAAGATGTGTTTCAATACACAAAAAATTACATAACATTTGGGGTTACCTAACAGGCCAGTCAGTGTGTGCACTATTCCATGATGGCTATCAGGAATGCTGTTTTTTGCTCTTTTAAAAACAATCATGATTTTTTTCAATTCAAAACATGGTTTCTGTCATGATTTTAATCAACATGATTCAAATCAAAGGGGTCTGGTCAATTACTCTGAAGGGTCGTTATTCCGAATAAAACATGAGAGTCGTTATATTCCGAAGGTTCGTTATTCCGATGGTTCGTTATTCCAAATAAAGAATAAAGGTTGTTATTCAGAAGGTTCGTTATTCCGAATAAAGAATAAGGGTCATAATTCCGAAGGGTCATTATTCTGAATAGAGAATAAAAGTCTTTATTCCGAAGGTTCGTTATTCCGAATACAGGATAGGGTTCTGTTATTCCAAAAAGAGGATGTTGTCAACTTTTCTTCTTCCTTCTCACCATTAACGACTATGTTTATTGATGTAAATTATGAAGCCAGTCAGCCATGACCTCGTTACGTAAATTAAGTGTTACTGAAAATATTGTTGAAAATTTTACTGCCAAAGTGAAGATACAGAAGTTACAGAAGCCATCCAAAAAAATCAGTACGTATCAGGTATTTTCTAGACTTTGCAAAGGCTTTTGACACATTAAAACAACATTTTACCAGGCCCATACCCAGCTTTTATCTGGGGAGGGGGGGGGGGTGGTCATAGCGCCACCATCAGTTGAGTATTTTGCTCACCAGAATTTGGTTTTCCCTCCAATATTACCACCTCCAGATCACATTTCCTGGTGTCACCAGGGATCCAGGCGTCCTTTCCTTTGAGAGAAAGAATTCCGTACGGCCATGAGGGCCACATTAGAAAAATAAAGTTTGTACTAGGTTAAGTCAGATATAGCATATGATCTTTGCCATATGGGACTCTTCTCAGGGTGACAGTAATACTTTTTGCCCGATTCCAGATCACCAATCAGGGAATAATCTCAGATGAACCGATGGTAGCCTGATTTAGCAAGGTTTCAGCTAATGGGGGGCTGCTGCCCTTACCCCGTCACATACAGTCATGTAAATGATAAAAAAGAACATGTAAACCTACAAATCAATGATGATGCACTTTTGGTGCTACAGTATACGTCATTTTTAGAGCAAAAAATAAAAAAGTCAGTTAAAAAATTATTCCAAATTTTGCACAAGTTCTTTTCCTATGTTATGTACTTTCGGTATTGGTCTCGGTCTCGGTCTCTGACCTTGTCGGTCCAGTCTCGAAATTTGCACCTGGGCTCCGTCTTGGTGTCAACAGCATCTGGTCTCAGTCTTGGTCTGGACTATAACACTGCTGTTACCTAACTATTTAGAATTCCTCTGTTTAAAGAAAGTTAGTATGTAGCTGTTTAACGATTTTAAAAACGTATAGTTCGTTTTTATCAAAGGTGGTTAATACAAAGCTTTGGGTTGTTTCAGTTGAAATTTAAAGAACATTGAGCGACAAAATGGTTAATAAGTGGTTAGTTTTAAAATTTCAACAACTTGCTTAGGTTTGTCTTAACAGGGTAGTGATCACTGAGTGGGGACATCTTTGCATCATTCTATGGAATTTGTTGAAAGTGAGGTAGGTCAGACTAAGCATACCGCAGTTTGGACAGTACCGTACCTAACCCAGAAGCTGTGTCCTTGTATATTTGGAGGGGTCATTAGCCCAGTTGGGTACTCAAGTTTGAGATGAATTAGGACTCAAGCCCTAATTTTGAAGGACTTGCCCCATAAATTTAAATTTATGGTTCCTTAGCACAAAATGCTTTGCACTTTCATGAAGAATTTCTGAAGAAGATCAAAGACACTGGTATTTAATATGAGTGCAGCAAGTATAGATAATTAGATATACTTGTGTGGCAATCAGCCAACCCTATAGGGTACACTAGTGGGGTAAAAGCGTTCAGTACATTTATTATCTCATCGCTCCATGAGGAGGATGAGATACTGTACGTCACTTTGCCTATGGGGCTATATATGGCAATGCCAGCTTAAATCGCAATGGTTACCATGGTAACGGTAAATTTTCCCAATTTACTAGTCTCAAGGTCTTACCCATGGTGAGGTACCCTGGGGTGACTGATGGTCCAGGGCTGAGAGAGGGGTAAAAACCTGTTCGTGTGAGTGTGTGTGTGTGTGTGCGTGTATGCGTGTGTGTGTGTGTGTCCAATTTTGTTTTCCATATATCTTGTAAACAGCTGGGCCGATTTTCTTCAAACTTGGTACGATGGTAAATAGGTGGGACAATTGCATTTTAATACACAACCGGAAGAGAAGGTGAAAGCTTACAGATCAAAGGCCAAATTTAGTGAAATCACATTTTCTGCTATATTTTCAAAACAAAACATTCTCCAGACACAAAACCTCACACATATGATGATTGCATCTAGACCTGCCAAATATGTGGTTGCCATAGCAACAGAGGTCAAAGGTCAAGTGGTAGAGTGGAACAAAATTTTTCAAGTGATAATTTGTTTGTAAAACAATGTTTTTTCCCTCAAACTCCTCCCAGTGGGCTGGACCAATTCTTTTCAAAATTGGTAGGTGGGTACCCCAGGGTGGGAACTTATGTCTCCCAGACCCTCGGAAATAAAGGTCAAAGATCAGAGGTCAAAGGTCACATTTTGTAAAAAAACACTTTTTTTTTAATATTTTGTACTAAAACTTCAAAAGAAAACCTTCATTTTACATGAAACTTCACAATTAAATATAATAGGATAGACTAGTTCTACCAAAATATGTAGTTTCCATGGCAACCAAGGTCAAAGGTCACGTGACAGGGGGTCAAATACTTTTCTTTGTATTCACTTTAACTATTAATGGAACATCCCACAAGTCTGAAAGTTTAAGTGTAATAGCCTAGGCATGATAAGTTGTACCCGATGTGGTTGTCATGGCAACCAAGGACATAGTTCTTGTTACAGATTGTCAAAGGTTAAAGTGGGCATGACATGGCCACAAAAACTTTTGTGTATTGCAAGATTAGATACAGTATTTTACAAATATCATCTCACACCTCATTAAAAGCCTGCACATGCAATTCGGCATAAATGATATTCGAAGGAAAACTGCGTTCAAAATCCAATTTCGAAAAATGTTGCAACAGCTCACCTGACTTCTATGACGCAATTGGCGGCACAAACCCCGCCCTACGGCGGGCATCTAGCTGTGGAACTAATGCAACGCTCGGTAAAGTTATGTTATCTTAGCAACCTCATGAAAATGATTACGTCATAAAGAGTCAAACACACAAAGCAAAAGGCACGGACCTTGGTGGAGATTCGAAGCAAATTTGGCCAATATGTTCACGTGTATATGCGCAAGGGTAAAAATAGTTCTGTTTTTGTGCAAGAAGTATGCGGTTCGGTTGCTATAAAGAACAGCTATGAATATGTATGGCCAGACCACAACAAGCGCCTCCCCACTACGAGCACATCTTTCTTGTATGAGCTGTTTGATGAAGATGCTTTTGCAAATACTAAGCAGTAACCGTCCAATGCACAATTCACAATGTAGTCAGTGGCCACACTCACTGCTATCGTAGCACCGGTGTTTGCAATTATGTATGCACTTACACGCGTTACCTTGCACATGATTCAATGATTGTGAGCTCTCTGGTACAGTGTTGCTAACCGTGCCTCGAATGACGTCACCATTTTTGAGATGCGTTCACATACGTTTTTCGCTTTCAAATTTCAAATGGGCTGAGTCTGGCCTGTAATTGGGAATTCAAACGTCCTATTTTGGTATTTATGGACATAATTCAATAGGGAAATCATTCACTTTTTGTCAAGGTGTACCCAAAGAATGGAACTTACTTTAAGTTGGCCATGTCAGCCCCACTTTAATGTTTTGTAACTAGCCTATTTTTCATCAATTAATATAAATAAGCTAGACTCCTTGGTTAGTACTTCGTAGTATCAGTCTCTTCTTCACAACTCAAATTCTTTTTTCACTAGCTTGTATGCTGCAGTAAGATTTTTAAGTTCCTGCTCGCACTTCACTTTGATGGCCCTTATATCTAGAGTGTTCTCATATGGTCTATGCAGACAGTTGTTTTCACTCCAAAGTTGCTGTAACTGTTAGGCCTAGTAGTATGAAAGTTAAAGTCAAACCTAGGGCTAGACTTGAAATCTGAAGCTGGTTAATGGTATGTAGGCTAGGTCTGGGGCTAGACCTACGCCATTCATAGGCTTGAGTTTTAACCCAAGATATAAAACTGTGGGTGACTATAACATTAGTTTAGGCATAGGGTCTACCTATCTTACATCTTAGTGCCCTTAAAACTTGGCCATTCTTGAAAAACCCAGTTTACAAGCAAAAGCAGCTCATACACATGCCTTACACACATTCAACCGTACACACAGCATCACCATCACACAGATTCCTCCCCTGCCTTAATTTTTTCCTTTTTTTTTTTCCTGCACATTTCCTTTTTGTGAAAGACACAAAATCACTTAACACTAATTCTTGAACACTCATTGGCTGATTGCAAAGCAAACACAAAGAAAGTAACCTATGGACTCTTTCAAATCTTAACTTAAACTGCAGCTGTTTACAAGAACTTTCAATCCACTAAAACTTTCTTTTGTTAGTTTGTGGTTTTGTTCTATAGATACTTGTGTTTGTTCTTGTTGTGAAGCGCAAGTGAATGCTTTATTGGGTAGTACTGAGCGCTATATTATTAAATGAAATAAACTTAAACTTACACTTGTAAGCATGTGTAAACATTTAGATATAAATTTATGACTTTACAGGTGTCCAATCACTATCACAATTACCAGCTATTATAAGAACCATTTAAGTCTGTGTTTCACACACAAATGCCACAGCTGTGATTTGACTTCTGAGGAGAGAAGATCAATGCTAGTTATCAATTAGCACAGCCGGGAGCAGAAACTGAATTTTGAGGAGCAAAATGTAAGTACATTGGCTGTCACCTTTGTGATTGCTTTGCATGAAAATTAAAAAAAGCTACACATATTCATTTTTTAAATGATACTGCAGTACAGTAATTGTCCATGATACATGTAATTTGGAGAGAATTGACTAGGTATGGTACTGTACAAGGATAGATGGTGAATGCATGTTTGTTGCACTACAATAGCAATTTATGTTGCATAAATGTGTAGATGGCTACTGGACAAACATTCAGGAAAAAGATTCCTTTAATTTATTGCAAGGCTGGCTTAACAAATGATGCATATGTTGGAAAAAATACCCTTAGAACAATCGTCACCTGGAATTGTTCTCAGTACTAATTATATGCCCATTTAAGCATTTGAAAATGACTATGAAGGTTGACATTTGATAGCACTTTATCTCAGAATAAGCTGAAAGAGGATGTAGTCCTCCAGTGCATTTTAAGTAATTTGATTCCCTTTTTGCCAGCACTCATTTCAGGATTTGATTGTAAGTTGTTATTTGAACCCCTATTGTTGGGCTTCTATTGTACTGGAAAGGTAATCAAATCTGCTGCTCATTGAAGCAGCTAATCGGAGTAATGAACCAGTGGTCGGGTACTATAGTTTGGAACCGCAGTTTTTCCCTAAAAACTGTGGAAGCCATGACGGATCCCCTTAAAGGCTAATATCCAGTAATGATAAACTTGTTCCTTAAAAACATGTATGAATAACTCAATGTGTGATTACCTAGGTAAGCAAGGTTTAGATTAGGTTTAAACTGAAGGCTGGTGATTTTGTTATTAAGATAAAGTAGAAGTTTAGAAGTTGTGATGTTCACTTTTACAGTATTAAGTCAATATTGCAGTTCGAGTGATGATCATTGAAATGGCTGTGCCTGCCAGGAAACAATTGCAGCTGCATGTGCAGTAACAGAAAAGTAGTCTTTCCTTTCTGCTGGAGAGTTCTGTCTTTTGCAAATTAAATGACACACATGGAATGAAAATATTTGAAAAATTAGCTGGGTGCTAGTGCTGTATGCAAAGTGGTTTCACCAGGTACCTAGCTTTTGAAATAAAAAGCTTTGAGGCAGACTTTTTGATGGTTAGAGATCTTGTTTTCATTCTCATGGGGGTGGGGATGGACTCTTTGTGTCCACCAAAGGCATGGTCGTCCGCAGACAAGAAGTCGGGGGGGGGCAAAATTTTTAGGGAGGGGCAAAGCTCCAAGTCACCGTGAATTGACACAAAGCATGCAAAAATTTCAGCCCAAAATGCCACCCAGATCGCCGGAAATTGCATTTCTAAAGCCTATTTTTCGCATAGAAACTTGGAAAACACGTTTTGTTCGGGTTTTTGCTTTGATTTTTATGTTTTTTCAAATTTTTTATTTTCCAGGGGGGGGCAAGTGCCCTCCCTTGCCCATACCTGCAGACGCCCATGACCAAGGGTGAGGGACAGAGGGGGTGTCACCATGTCACATATCCTTCACACCTCCCTCATATTTATGCCTCTGGGCATTATAAGGGAACAGTTGTGAAAGGAAATTGGTGCAGCATTTTGATTTGGCAGCACGGTCGCAAGAATTGATGCATTGGCAAATGGAAACTCCAAAGACAGAGATGCCAACATTTGAGTAACAGTCACTGTTATAGTACCTGCACCCATACTCATGACCTGGTACCCATACCCGTACCCATGGCCTGGTACCCGTACCCGTACCCATACTCGTGGTTTTTCTTCAGAGTTGTACCCGTACTCATGACCTGATACCAGTACCTGTACTCGTACTCATGAGATGGTAACCATACTCATGACCTGGTATTCATACCTGTGCTGCTGGTCTTGTACTCAGAAAACAACTTAAGTTTACAATGACTGACAGTATATAGGTTCATGATGACTCTCAGAGGGTGTATGATTTTATTACATATGGAACTATACTCACCACACCAAATTTTGATGATTCGACCATCAACACACTTATGATATTTAAACAGATCATTGTCCACTACAATTTCTACATGAGCATGTACGCAATTTTCAAATTCAATCCTATGTTTATTATAACTGTACCTTCCCCCCATGCTAGCTCCTATTTTATTTACTATAACACTACCTGCCTCTTGTCTGGGAGTAGTGTCCGGATGTGGGGTTAATTGCACTATAAGGGGAGGGTGTATGGGTGGTGTTTTTAAGGAATCTGCTCTGGGTAAATTGGTCAGGCCTGGGTGAGAAATTTATATTTTGGGTACTGGTAATTAAGGCCTCTTCTCGGGGCATGAATTTTTTAGTCATCCTGGGGCCTGATTCTTCTTAAAATGAGAATAAGAGTTTTACTAAGATTGAAAGTGATACATGATGGAGGCCTGGTTCAATTTAAGCTTGGATTGCATACTGTAAGTTCGATTGACAACAGTGTTCCATAGAGTTAACTACTTGTTAGCTTGACATGGTTGGGGATGCATCTACTTAGGCTTTCCCAAATCCTAGTCCAGAATAGTCCCAGTCTGAGTCAAGTCCAGCACAGAAGACCTACTAGTCCAAAGTATGTCCAAGTCTCAGAGTCTAGCTGCCAGAATTTGAGTCTGAGCCTAGCTGACAGTAAGAACTCATGAGTATTAATTCTTTTGGTGAGGACTTTTTGGGAGGGAGGGGCCTGTACATGGAACAACTGGTGAGAGGAGTGCATGGTGGACACTCACCTCTAGCTTAGACTCAAATTTACAGTACTTGTAACAAGTAAGTGTAACCAGTGATTGTGCCAGAACTGCCTGAGGGGTAAATATGTGAACCAGGGCAGGGAAGAAATCTGACACCAGCACTTAATACAGTACACACATTGATGAGGGGGAAGTGGCTGTGTAGTTGTGTATAGCAAGCACAACAAATACAACATGAAGAATTCATGGCCTCTTGCCTTAACTTTGTTGACTTAATTCTGGTTGTATGAACAACTAATTCCACCCCACAAGTCATTACTATAGTACACTCACACATAGTGCAGTTGCAGTTTGATGGGAATTGCACTGAGAGCTCTGTTGGGTGTCACTTATTATAGGCCTGATCTTCTCACCCCAAACACAACTTTATAATTCTCCTTACCTACTTACTGAAGTCCCTCCTACAACTGTTTAAAATTCATCCTCATTCAGACACAACCTTAGTTTATCTCTTCTGGGTGACTATATGCAATAGATACTGTACCTTTTTCTTTGTTGGTTAAAAAGCTTTGTGAGCTTTCCACACAGGGTCTAAATATAATTCACCTAGTTGTAATTCCAAGCCCCTTTTTACACATACTGTAGAACAAAAACTGCATGTTGTAAAATTCAAGCTACCTTGACTAAGGATGTACAGTACAGGACATGACTGATCAGTTAAATTGTTGTGTATGAGTCGTAATTTTATCATTGACCTACTGTATATACTGTTGCAAACACTTTATTTGCACATCTTTGAGGCAACCTGTAAGTCTTGTCACCTGCAGTATACACAGTGCTCTAATTTTTACACTAGAAGTTGCAAACAATTAAACAGGATGAACACAAAAGAAAGTATTACCTCCTCTAAAGCCCATAATTACTTTATGATTTGAATAGGAAATTTTAGAAGATTCACTAACATTGTACTGCAAGAATGTGAAGCACAGGCCATGTTAGTTGTTGGCATTGTTAAAGATGTGTTAAAAATCAATAACCATACTCTACCTGTGAATGGACTATAGGTTCAAGGTACTGTAGGCCTTCCTGTGCAGGATTGCTTGTTCTTTTTTAATCTTCCAGTAATTCAACTTGGAGAATTGTGTAACATAAAGACCCAGGAAACCTGACTGCTTTTGTTGAAAGAAAGAAACTGTTGGCTTTGTACTAGTAGGGTAACATTATGTTTCATCAGTGTGCTGCAGGCCATACACAAAAGGATATTTGTGCTTAATAGAATCAGCTCTAGGTCAATTGTGATAGTTAGTAAATCCAAATGACAGTGGAGTCTCATGATCACCAACAATTTACAATTATTAACCCTTTACCGTTGTGCTCCAATCGGGGCATATTTGCGCGCCTCGGGAGTGGGCGGAAAAGCGGACGTAGCCCGCCCCGCATCAGCTTCCGTAGGCCATTGACCCCGTGACCTTAAACTATTGTCTCTCTCGTTGTTGTGGCCAAATTTTCGGGTAGCTACTCACAGTTTCGAGCTCTGCGTGAAACAGTAAAGATGGGTGACAGCCGCGCTCTCCATCTGGGTCCAAAAGGACCCAAACAATGGTAAAGGGTTAAGCTGCATTACACAGAACACACAAAGCCCTAAGAATACAGCCTAACCAAGCCCTACTGTACATACCAGTCCACTTACAGACTTGTCTTTGCATTGCAGGTCTGCATTTTCACTCACAAGTGTAACCTAGCTAGGCCTGCCAGGGATTTGTGATTATTTAATTTTTACTAGTCACTTTTTAATTGTCTGTCTCTCAAAATGTCCCAGGCCCATTTCTGTCAGTCCTGTCGATCATGTAATATAAATAAGTGAAAAAGGTATGAAAAGTGACAGTGCATGGCATAGATCACTCCCACAGTATGTGTGGTATAGGGACTAACACTGATGGCACACACTTTAAGGGGCACTTGTGAGTCTACCACCTTCCATGATACTCTGTTTGCAGTGGCTAGCAATCCTGCCCCGTGACAGTGGCAGCTGTGGCACACTGAACTTAACCAAATTCAACTACAGGTAGTAGACAAAGCGCATTTAAGTTGCTAATTCATATAGTATGGCTGCAGGTTGCTTGTAGGGGCGATTTGAAGGAGGATGGTGGGACATTTTTTCTTCATGGAGGGAGAAGATTATTACTGTAACATTTAGTAACAATTACTGGCTGAAGCCAGACTAATGAATTTGGAGGGGAAGAACATCAATTCTTGCAACCGTACGTGCTGCCAAATCAAAATGCTGCACCAATTTCCTTTCACGACTGTTCCCTTATAATGCCTCAAAGCTTTTTATTTCAAAAGCTAGGTAGCTGGTGAAAAGTACACTTTGCATACAGCACTAGCACCCAGCTAATTTTTCAAATATTTTCATTCCATGTGTGTCATATAATTTGCAAAAGACAGAACACATTAACTGTCCAGCAGAAAGAAAAGACTACTTTTCTGTTACTGCACATGCAGCTGAACATCACAACTTCTAAACTTCTACTTTAGCTTAATAACAAAATCACCAGCCTTCAGTTTAAACCTAATCTAGGCCATGCTTACCTAGGTGATCACACAATGAGTTATTCATACATGTTTTTAAGGAACAAGTTAATTATTACGGGATATTAGCCTTTAAGGAGATCTGTCATGGCTTCCACAGTTTTTAGGGAAAAACTGCGGTTCCCAATTATAGTACCCGACCACTGGTTCATTACTCCTATTACAGTACCTGCTTCAATGAGCAGCAGATTTGATTACCATTCTGGTACAATAAAAGCCCCACAACTTTGGGGTTCAAATAACAACTTACAACAAATCCTGAAATAGGAAAATATTAATGTGGACTCTTATCCCTCCAGATATACAAGGACACAGCTTCTGCGCCAGGTATGGTACTGCCCAAACTGCGGTACGCTTAGTCTGACCTACCTTCCTTTCCACAAATGAGCTTATGTGCGCGGAGGGAGATTTTCTTACCAGTCACTCTTGTTATTTGGGTATATTGGGTTGCTGTCATTGTTTGGCCATAAGACCTGCATCCTTCTAGCGACTACAATATTTAATTTCATTTTATCTATTGGTATTTCACACCATGATCATAAATGTATGCAAACATATAATATATTCATATACATTAATTTACGTCAATAAACGTAGTCGTTAACGGTGCGAAGGAAGAAGAAAAGTTGACAACACCCTCTGTTCGGCACAACCGAACCCTATCCTGTATTCGGAATAACAGCCCTTAATCTTTATTCGGAATAACGAACCTTCGGAATAACGACCCTTATGTTTCATTCGGAATAACGACCCTTATTCTCTATTCTGAATAACGACCCTTCGGAATAACGACCCTTATGTTTCATTCGGAATAACGACCCTTATTCTTTATTCGGAATAACGAACCTTCGGAATAACGACCCTTTATATTCTCTATTCGGAATAACGAACCTTCGGAATAACAAACCTTCGGAATAACCACCCTCATGTTTTATTCGGAATAACGAACCTTCGGAATAAGGACCCTTCGGAATAATGATCAGACCCCAGTAATTCCTTGTTGCTGAAATGTAAGTCTGTGTTTTTTTCAAATTGACAGTGTTTCTCAAATGACCAAAAACAATAGTGATGCCCTTCTCAATATGGGTAATGCAAATTGCAACATGTTTGAGATCCATCACAATTAGTTACCCTCAGTGATATACAGTATCATGTTTGCAAAGTTTTGAACCTTGTGACATCTGTTTAGCCCAATGACCTTTGAACCCACCCAAAATGATAGCGTTTCTTGATCTAATTAATATGGGCAAAGCACATGCTAAGAATGAGATCTACCACTGTTACCTAAAGTATCTTGATTGAGATATCATGTTTATAAGGTTTTCACCTTGATCTCAGGTGACCCGAAATGACCTTTGACCTCCAAAAAAATTCATAGGGGCTATCTACTTAGTATAAGCAATGTACATGCCAAGTATGACTGCCCTCACTATTACCCACCTAGACATTTTGTGTTTATAAAGTATTTACCATTTGACCTGTAATGACCCCAAATGACCTTTGACCTCCACCAACGATGATAGGGTCTACCGACTTTGTGTGGGCAATGTACAGACCAAGTATGGGATCCCTCGCTCTTACCCCAGACCACTTCTTTGGTCAAGCAGCTAGAGCATCCGCCTCTCACAAGGAAGGCCCAGGTTCGATTCCCAGATCATAAGCAATGGAGTAGCACATTCAAGCCAGTGAGCCACAAGTGGGAAAAGGGCTGTGGCCGGCTCGACTTGAATCAGTAGGTTGGAAACTGGGCCGTAAAACTCCATCTGACTAACTCACTCTATATCCTCCTTGAGATATCGTGTTTACAACTGACCTCTGGTGACCTCAAATGACCTTTGATCTCAACCAAAAACAATAGGTCCATCTACTTGGTGGGACCAATGTACAGAACATGCTTAATATGAGATCCCTCACAATTATCTAACTTGAGATATTGTGCACGTTTACAAGAAATTCTCTCTTTGTGTTTATAAAGTATTTACTATTTGACCTCTGGTGACTCCAAATGACCTTTGACCTCCAACAAAATAGATAAGGATCATTTATTCAATACTGCTAACCAACACACTAAATGCTCAAAATCCAATGCTTCTTGAGATATCATGTTTATAAGGCTTTCACATTTCGACCTCTGGTGACCCAAATACCTTTGACCTCCACCAAAAACAATAGGGATTATCTACTTAATAAGGCCAACCCACATACCCAAATATGAGAGTAGTCACACTTATACTTCTTGAGATATCGTGTTTACAAGCAAAAACATCACATACTGTACACACAAACACACACACAACATCACCATCGCATCTAGATTCGTTCCCACAAGTAATCAAAAAGCAGAAATGGAGAGTCTAATTTTGTTTAAAATGCACTAAAATTACCTCATTTTGACTGTCATTTTACATACAGTACAACTGGTTTATTCAACATAAACAATTCCAGGTAAAATTTTCAAATACTGTATCTCCAACACGTACTGCACGCTAAATGAGTGGTTAGTCAAAAAGTGTTCATTTGTAAATTATGTGACCCCATTTTGTGACTTACGTGAAGACAAACATCTACAGTAGCTATAACTACCATCTCATCAAAAATTGTAAGAACTCACCTTGATGCTTTTAACAATGCGGTCAAACATATTCATTTACTATTCTACAGCCATATTATCCTTTCCAGGCTAACACTTCACAGGATTCTTACATTTGTTTCATCAAATTGAAAAATTGCAATTCCCTAAGTGAATTATGTCACGTTTGTTGCCCAATGCTATTGTTCATGGCACATGGGTGGTGCCAAAGAATTGGAAAATTCAGAAGAAACATATCTTACAAAATTTTAGGAAAAGTTTCTTTTTAATACTTTCATATGTTATTGATGGTTCATAAGGATATGCTTTTCCACCGAAATTTCTGCAAATGCTGTAAATTATGTAAGGTGGAATGGCCTAAATGTTCATTGTGAATGTATTTGTAAGGTCACATTTCACTTAATTGCATGGTAACACTTTTGCAGTGAAAATTAAACAATCAAAGCTTCAAGAAATTTCTATTTAACTAGTGCCTTAAAAGATGGATATAAGGTCACAACAGGATTTAGTACGTTATAGAGGTACTTATTCTAAGCATTTTGGTGAACTTTGCATTGAAATCCGATGTGTGGTTCTCGAGATATGAGCACAGAAAGTTTTTAAAATTTCAACGAAAGTGAACTTGAAGCAAGAACATATGATATCATATCCCCACATTAGTGCACATTCTTTTGCTTTTGTTTAAATTTTAGAGTCAATTTTCTCCCAAACACTACCATATTATTTAAATGTGATTTCATAAGTGGCATGAGAATTTTACGAAGTTTGCATCCCCCACAGGGAGGTCCTATTCCTATTAACTTCAAGGTCAACACAACAGTCTGATAAAACAAAGTGAAACAAAGCATTCCTTGTCAATGTGAGGAAGTGATATAAGCTCTGCTGCCCTCAGAATCACCTATGAATACAAATCTACTGACTTCATTTACTGATATCTCAAGAAATACATGTCCTATTTCACTGGAATCTTCACCACACTGTGTAGATTTAGTTCCTCTTTCACATATAGTATGAAAATTAAATGTTTGCTTGAACTTCCCCTTTAACTGGAACTGTCAGTGTCTGCCCCAAAAAGCCCAAAGTAGTAATTTTGACTTAAGTTTTTATCAAAATTTGGAACACTGACCAGCTTGCTTCCATAATAAACATATTAAAATAATGGTGCTTAAATAAAATCACAACAGTGGCCACACCGAGAAAACTCCCAAGAGAATCACAAAAGCATTCTCTAATTGCCACTTGTTTCTAAAATTCACCACCAACACTCACCTATGCATGCAGCTCTGATTTGCATTTTAAGAACTAAAGCATAATGTACAGGAAAACAAGCCATGCAGTGAACACAACTGCAATAAAGATCTATGATGAGCCAACTTCAACCAACTGTATTTTCCACCCATATGCAGAGCATGGAAGGAGGTAGTACTTCCATGTGCAGAGCTGCATCGTGACCTCATGAACTAACTCTAATTTCCAGAAAGGTTTCTTTGTCACTTGCTAAAACTTATATTTGAAGCATGGAACTTCCATGCTGCAGGTTACTTGACTTCCTCAATTGCAACCGCACAACAAATGCAGGCTTGCCAACATTTGAAAGCTGAAAATCTTACTCTACTTTTATGAAGTAAAAGTGTATGCTGGCCTGGGGGAGGGGTGAAAGGGTGTCCCCCTCCCCTCTGGAAAGTTTTTGGCAATGCAATATGGGCTAGATGCAAAATGGTGCAACATTTGGTGCTGGATTTGAATGAAATTTATCTTCAAAAAAATCAAATTTTCTAAGAAGGGTTCTCATTTTTCTTGCCTGGTGAAATAGTGTCACTGATATTATCCAGCTGCAATGACCCCACAGGATTTCACAGAGCTCTATCCACTGAAGTATTCTCTTGTACGCAAAAGCTTCCAGTGAGTAATCCTGATGTCTTTATTTAAAAGATTTTCCCACAACTTGCAAGCCTTATTTTGTTCTCTTGCCAATTAAAAGTTGTCAGATGCGGTATCCTAACATGCAATACATATTACACAAATGGGTCATTCCATGGGGTTGGGGTATCAAAGTGTGACATTCATGTAAAATTTTAAATTTGGTAGATGCAGTGCAAATCATTATTTTTTTCTTAAAGAATCATTCTAAGAGGAAGAAACCATGAAGAATTTCTTCATGCAACTAATATACATTACATAATATTCATTTCATTTTTTCTCATATGTTTCACTGTGGTAATATTACCTATGCAACGAAGACACCGTGTCTTACAGACCTCCAGTACAAACAGGTTGACCTACAATAACCATAATCTAACTTGGCAACATGTCATCAACATAAGCAGATTCCATAGCTCATGTTTTATGTATTCCATGAAAAAAAAGAGAAATGGTGTACCAAATCAATTTTTGTGGGAAGACAACTACATAGTACCTACGCAACAAGTCTTCCTATGTAACATGTTGACACCATGAACATACTCACAACTTTCACGATCTGTGTGCTTGTAATTATTACCAAATCTGCATGGATATGACTGTTGCAATTGAATGAATTGACTTTCACATATTAATATTTTTTGTTTGAAGCAAGAAGGAAATGCATCCTTATCTTGGGTTTTATTATACCTACGCAACAGTTGACACCATAAGTAAATTTCATCTATATAGGCTTTTTAAAAGTATATATCTTGATTCTACAACTTAGATTCTTTCTTTACCAAGGTAACTTGTTGACCTTTTGCTGTTGGAGTGAGGGTGGTGGTAAGGGAATTTCAGTGGCAAATCATGTGAAGCAAATATACCTACGCAACAAAATGACACCGTCCGTTGCATAGGTATGACTAATTTCATTCAAACACTGAGAAAAAAGTTGGTTCCATTGCAATTGTCTGGTAATAACAAATTGTTTTATCCCCTGTGTTTTGCAAATGCCTGGATTAGGCATGGTTAAATTACATCTGTAAAGGGAATGGGAAGGGCCTAAATTCTGCAACATTTTATGTCACAAATTTTTCAACATTTTTTCATGTGACACCACCAAAAAATTGAGAAAATCTCAAAAAATCATGGGGATATGTCAGTTGTAAAAAATATAAAAAAACATTCAATGCATTTCATCCCATACCAAACTTAAATTGATCATGTATTAACATAAGATTTAACAAGTATTTCTTACAGGTTATACGCATATGTATTGGTTATGATCCAACCCCGTGGAATGACCCAAATCCACACTTAAGCCTAAGGTTAAGTATATTGCTACAGTGAACCCTGCCTGTACGTATGGGGCTGGAAACGTTTTTAGGCCTAGGCCTAATTTTTGGTAAAACTTGGAAGTCCCATATATCACAAAAATTGCTTTCAGGCCTTTAACAAAATGAGGAGAAAATGTAGGATGGTCGGTATCAGCCACTATGATGACCTACCTTTTGTTGATCTTCAGATCCTGGATCAAATGCCTGCCTAGGCTAGATTGATCATAATGTTCAGCCACTAAAAACATCACAGCTAGCTAACCAGTACAGTAGCTAACGTTTACACAATTTTGTAGCAGTGCCAGGGTTGCCTGCCAGGTAATGTACCTCTTACGGCCAAACTTTCCTGACATTTGGCCAAATCCAGGGTCCTGGCCATCCATGCTCACCAAGAAGGATTTTCAACGGCCAAATAAACAATCTTCCATGCCAAAGTGCCAAACTTCAAATTTGAAGCATATGATATCTGGCAACAAGACATCCTCGAGACTTCAGTGCAATTCATGTGGTATTCAACTGTGCATGTAATGAATGGGCATATAATACGTGACTAGACTATGGGGTGGCACAGTTTAGTTCATGGTACGAGCGGCCGTACGTAGACGTACTTACGAACGTAGATAGGAAGCAAAGCACACATTACTTTTATCACACTAATTGATTCCACTTTTTGCACGTTCATTTCACACATAAAATGGCCAGGCGCACACGCACATACAATGAAGAAAATTGCTTGCATATGTATCACAGCAGAATTTTCAAAAATCGTACTGTTCCGATTTTTGGCCACCAGAAAACCCCCAAAACGGAACAAATACAATAAAATCGGACTAGTTGGCAAGCCTGCAAATGAAACTGTCAATTGCTTGTTGGTTTAGTTAGCTGTCACTGAATTAGAAGGAGATTTAAGTCTTAATTATAAATATGTACACTGATCATACACGTATCACATTTTCATTCTGGAACCTGAGCAGTCACCGTGACCCATACCTACTGTGCAACTACAAGCTGTTAAAAGCAAATAATGCTGTTATATGCTGTCTGCTGGCTAAATTGCATTTACACTTGAAGAGAAGTATACAATAAAAAACTACAGAAGGTGAAGTAAAGGAGAATCTGGAATGTAAGTAGAAACTGGACTATTTAAAATATTTTTTGTTTCCAAGAAACTTGACATTGAACAAATTCTATAAATTTCTAATTTTTTAAATTAGCCAAATTTGTACAGAATAACCCAAGTTCATTATCACCAAAGAATTAAATGAAAGATCATTTTGTTTATTTTTGAAGAGACTGCTCTTCAACTTTGGATGACATTTTGGGTAAAAATAACATTACAGTGCAATGCATTCATTTGTATATCTTCGATGGATGGCCTTTACACAAGCAACCTACAGTAGGACTATACTCTGTGAAACGTTAGGCATAAGCCTACAGAATCGTTGTAAGAAAGATTACCCACGTACGCCATCGAAATTGTTGCCCAATAACATGAAAAAGGAAGAAAAAAAAGCTCACCTTAAATCCTTACTGGGACAGGGGCAGAACGTTCCCTGACACAACGAGGCAGCATAGGCTAATTACACTACAGGCATAAACATGTACAGTAAGGCCCTATAGCTAACGTTTTTCATACAGTGAGCACATCCTAGCCTAACATTTGTCTTCGATTAGCATGATGAAAATGGTACAGGATTGCGTATGTAAAGTATCAGTATACACTGGCTGCACATTGATGGTGTGGTTGATGCGACGGATCTCGAAAGCAGCTGCTGATAAATGAATATTCATGAAGTGCCAATGACTGCCTATTCATAGAAAACGAGTTGCATGTTCTACAGTCATTTGAGTAACTGTGACTGTTTTAAATTGTTTTTGTTTTATACCCTTAGTTCCTTTCCGCCAGAAAGCTTACCTTCTCGTTATACTTTTGTGTGAAGAACATGAAGCAATTAAGCTTGTTCTTTGCCGTTGGGAGTTGTCAGAGATCTCGAAGTTCCGCTTTAAAAGAAATTCTTGTGCATCACACAAAGCAGTTTATCTGTTCAAAGCTTACACTTATGAAGTCCAAGCAGTCCTCTGCTTTTTGTGTACAGAAGCCTTCTGCAGTATTTTCAAACTATGGTCCCAAATGATCCCCATACTGCCATTGTTTGAACGCACAAGTCCCAGACACAGGTACTGCAGTAACTTCCATTTAACAGTAGGAAATGAATTGCATGAAAATCTTTTTAACTTTTGGCAAAATCAGCATATCCATGCCAATATCCCTCACATATGCAGAATGTTACACTTCTTGAGAGGTAACTTGTTTAAAAGGTTTTGATGTACCTCTGCATGGTGACCCTAAATGACCTTTGACCTCCACCAAAAACAATGGGGATCATCTACTTAATACAGCAATCCACATGGTCAGTATATGATCCCTCACAGTTATCCTTCTTTAGATACAGTGTTTACAAGGTTTTGATGTTTTGACCTCTGGTGACCCCAAATGACCTTTGACCTCCACCAAAAACAATAGGGGTCATTTACTTAATATGGACAATCCACATGCTATATATAAGATCCCTCATGGTTACCCTTCTAGATAAAGTGTTTGCAAGGTTTTCACCTTTTTACCTCTGGTGACCCCAAAAGTAGAAACAGCACCCATGCAATACAGTATATTTAAATACACTTCGATCTAAACTCTTGTGGGGTAATTTTTTTTATAACAAAAGAGACACTTTGATCATGCCTTCTGGACACATTTTGTGCACTACCCTGTAACTGGACAAATGAGCTTATTCAGATCAAGATAACTACTGCATATATCTGCTTTATAAAGAGCCCTTATTTATGGTCATACTATAAATAAGATTACCTAAGTACAATTATTTCATGCTTGATTTAGCAGAGGTGTAACATACTCTCTAACATCTGAAAGTGTAACTGCAAAATCTCAGTCAGTATTTGTCCCTATATAGCAAGCAAAGTGCTGTGTGCAAAGAAATGACAGCTACCTTGAAGTTTCCATGACAACTGAAGAGTTTTACCATTTGTCAGAATAATGTAGCAACACTTTGCAAACCATCACTTTTTTAATTAGGAAAAATGCAATGTCCAATTTCTGACCCCAACCCATGGTGCTTTCAAATTCTCAAAGACATTGCCCACTGATCAAGTCACATTCCCTTGCTCTAAAGAAATTTCATCCACTGGTTAGTGTGACAATCTCAATACATATGTATTGAAACAAAAACTTAGGTACAGTATGTATCATCAGTAAAAGTATATCAACAATATCACAACAGTCCACATATTGTGACAGCCCTATTTTTAAAAGACATTTTACAGTAAGTTTATCTCAGGCGCATATAATTATGAAATTTACTCTTGACGGTACCCTCACAAATCAACAAGCAGTGGTGCTGGGAACACATTAAAGGAAACAGGAATTACTATCAGTATACTTTCAAAATGAAGTTTAACACTGTGTTGTGAGCAACATGCACTACTGAATTCTCTCCAAATTAATCAAAACAAAAAAAAATTGTAGTCAGGCAAAAAAACAGTTTCATTTGTTCTTGGAACTTCAATTTATGAGGACTGCTGGTTGAAGCCCTTCACAAGAAGAGCAATGTAAGTATAGCTAAGTACATTATTGTACATATATAAGTGTTGATTCAACATTAAATCTGTAAGTTCATATTATTGGTAAGTTTATGTGTGTATTCTTCACTTAAAGAGGCTCATTGAGTTGATATGGATACCTTAATGAGAGTGTTAAAAGGTCACTACCACATGACACTGCTTGTAGTTAGTATAATAAGTCAATTTTTATATCCAATACTTACGGAAAAAGTTTAAATTTTGAGTTTTGTTGTGTCCGGACTTGTAACGTTTTTGTGCATAATTTGAGAAAATGTCTGGTCACGGATTTTTGAAAACTGAACTGAATTGTTAAAAGAATAGTCCAGAGTCAAATTTAAGTTTGATATGTCAAAGAGGAACACATTCTAAGCATTCTGGTGAAAGTTCTAATCCTTTTCCATGTTCCATTCTTGAGATATTAGCAGTTGAAGTTGACACATTTTCTGTACAAAGTGAACTTTAAGCATTGAAACCGGTGTATGTCATGGATTCACATTGTTGGCTAATATTTTGTTTTTCTGTATTTTTCATCCACTTGGCTCGACGTTGAATTGATTAGGAATGTTAACTTGATCCCAAGGCATGTAAAATTTTAAAACTTCATTACTCAGGATGCACCTTTGGTATCAGTATATAAAAGTTTTGCTGCACAAAATTGGTGGTAAATTATAAATAAAAACAAAACTGATTGGCTTAAAATGTGACATCACGTCTGCTTGCTTCAAGTTCATTCTATGCAAAAAATTTTTTAAACATATGCATTCTGTGTCTAAAATTTTTATTTATTTTTTTTTTAATTTTTTCTTTTTAAATTGTATTGCCAGTTTGGCTGTGTGCATCAAATAATAGCAAAGTGTTTTGCATTGCTGGTCTAGTTTGTTGTTTGTTTTTTTGTTTTCTTGTTTTCCTTTTTTGTTTTCTTTGTTTCTTTTTTTTTACAGGGCAGTTCACATTGCCCTGTAATTGTGCTAGCAGCACCCTCAAAAAATTTGATTGTCCCATGCAATGGGATATGTGATTTGTCAGAGCCTGACTGTGCATGTAGTATACATTACATGAAATAGCCCTTACCAAAACTGCCCATCACTAAACAGTCTTAAACTCGACTTTTGGGCATCTATATGTCGTGTGTTTACTTGATGTTCACACCTACAGTTTAGCCACTCCAACCCTAAAATCAATAAAAATATGATAAAACCCTTTAAGCATCGAAGTGGCTATAAACTGAAGATGTTAACATCAGACTTATCACACAAAAGTCAGGTTTTATACCATTTTGTGGTAGGCAGTTTTAGTAAGGGCTATTTCACGTAATGTAGGTTGTATACACAGGTTATTTTGCCCACTGTGGTTCAAAAGATTTTCAAACAACCATTGTCTTTGGGCTGTACAGTAAACTATATCAATGAGATTCATTGAACTCATAGGACCACTGATTATTAAGACTACAATGAGCTCTCTTTATTGTCTAGTACTAAGTTGTATGATATTGTAAACGTCTCATGATTAACCTCCGGCTTAGTTTTCAAATTAATGACAGTGCTTTAATAGATATTGATGTCATTTGTGGTTAATTCTAGCCAAAGTTCCCTACAGAAGTTTCACATTTCAGTGTCTCATCATAACTGAAGAAGGGCAGTAGAGATAGCCATAATTTCTAGTAGCATGTAAGAGGAAAAGAGAGATAGGCCACTGCATTTCAATTTAAATGGGAGCTGGAAAACTGATATACCTAACTTACACAATAAAAAAGGTGAGGGTTGAAAAGAACATTTAAAGAGGGATGAATTCAGTATGATGTATGCACTTTTTTTATCTATTTTTTTCATGGAGATTATACTAAGTTATACCATTAGTCCTACTGTACTTAAAGTTGAAATTAAAGGCATTTTACTGATAGCATGCAGCTGCAGAATCCACATTATTAGGGACCTACCTCGCCTACCGTATGTATGGCAGTACTATACATGGTTTCATAATCACTTGACCACTGGTCTATCTAGTACTGTACAGTGATTACTAATGTACCTATGTTAGCTGCATGCATGCAATCCTTTTACCAAACTAATATCTGTCAAAGTGAGCCATGATTGTTTTGTTCCTACAATGTGTACTGCAGATAGCACAGGTTGTATGCTATTAAAATTACACTCTAAAAACATGCTAGGTTACAGTCAGTCATAACAGAGTGAAAGGCTAGGTGTCAATTTTCATTTTTTTCATTCATTTTCATTTATTTAGTCCATACATAAAAACAGAAATACAAAAACAGACAGGACAGTACAAAAACAATCATTTTATGAGCTAGCTGTAACCATGAATGAGACTATACAACAATCAGTAGAACAGGAGAAAAACAGAGAAAAGAGAGTAAAAGAGAACAAAGGAACAAAAAAGCAAAGAAAAAACAAAGGAAGGGATACTTAAATGTTCTGATGGAGTAGGTAAATTTTTACTTCACACTTAAAAGTAGCATATGTTCTAGCATTTTTTATTTCGTTGGGTGGAGAATTCCAAAGTTTATAGCAACAGCGCAATGTTAAATTTACCGTGTCTAGTACTGTATGGTGTGTGCTAACGGTAAAAGGGCATTAGTGCTAGGACGAGGACTGGTAAAAAAACTAGGATAAACAAGTTGAATACAAACGGAAGGAGATTATAAGTATACTAATAGATAAAAGAACACATTTTGAATGTATGAATATCGCTGATCTTAAGAATGCTAAGGTATGCAAGGTATTCCTCTGGTAGCACTGATTTGAAAGTAAAAATTTTTAAAATCCTATTCTAAAGAACTTGCAGGGGTTTGAGCAAAGAAGGTTTAGTCATGCCATATATCCCTATACCATAAGACAATTTAAAAATAGAAAGCCAAAAGGCTTAGTGATTCCAATTGCCATGTGATATATTGAACTAAAATGGATGCTCACATGACAAACATGAGATCCTTCACAATTATTGAGATATACTAGTAAAGTCAAAACCTTTTGAAATCATGTGACCCAAAATGACCTTTCCCTCCCACTTAGGGAACACCTACCTTACATGACCATCAATGTACTAAATATGAGCAATTCACAAACTGAGTATGAGATCCCTCCACAGTTCCACCTAAAGATGACGTGTCTTCAAGGTTTTGACCTTTTGTGACCCCAAATACAGTAACCTTTGACCTCCACAAGCAAAAGAAATTTCCCAAACAGTTATGAAGCTGGTAAACTATATGTTGTCCAATAACTTAATTATAAGGTACTTTTAAAACATGCTCATTTAAATCAAAATTTCAGGTATTGATGACAGTTCTCTATACTGTCTCTATATATGTTCCGAAAAGTTGACTGCATTAAGGTAAGTGTTAGAACAAGCCCTCGTCCTAACACTGCCCTCCATGCAATGGAACATAAAGACATCTCATGAACAGACAGGAGAAACCTAGGCTATTAATAGCAGCCCTTTTGTAGTTTTGTATTTGTTTTTTGGTTAAATGACCTTCCCAATGGCTATGATCTCCTTGAAAATTAACAAAGAACTAGAGCACCATTGGTGCTGATGGCTCAAACCTGATGAATTAGTGCACAGTACTGACTTCCAGTGCCAAGAAAATCACTCCCCATGCAATGGGTACAGAGACTGTACTTGTCATACATGGCCCTCTGTTGCTTTGCTTTCTATTTTTACAGAAATCAGAAAGTCTAGTTAGCAAAGCAACTTTAATGAGCTATGATAACACAATTAGTAAGCCAGAGCTTCCTCTCTGAACACAAGAAAAAAAACTGACCCTCTTCATCCTTACCTCAAGCAAGTCCAGTTAGAAACAGTGTAAAGTAACTCTACCCTTAATTCATCCTCCTGAAGTTGAGTATGTCTACAAAGCCCCTGCATGCACTTGCAATAAAACTACTGTTCTGTGTTCTCATCAAACAAGATCTGTTTACACTAACCTACTGTAATCAACCTCACATGATTGACAATCTTGCACCCAGACAGTTTTAAAGGGAGTTCATTTCAATGGTAAACCCATAATTTGTGAGACTGGTAGAAATAGAGGGTACGTGGAACAAAATTGGTCATAAAGGTGTCACAATTATTATTTATCAAAAAACAGACAACAAATTTGTAATCAGCACATGCCAGCCACCCATCTAAACAACTCAACCCCAAGGACAAGTCTGCAATGCATCAAGGAGAAAATAGCATTTCTAAATGTTTACACCAATGACCTCGGATACACAAGTAAAGTACAAGATTCAGCAACCTCTCCCTGAGGAATATAAAGGCCAACTTTCAAGGTCATCTGACACTTTTTGTGAGTGGGGGGGGGGGGATACAGTTTATAAAATATTCACAAAACAGCCACTTATGACCCCTAGATGACCTTTGACCTCAACTTTTTGAACACAACATGTAGCCCTATGTCCAATGACCAATGTGTCCAAGTTTTGTTCCAATTTGTCAAAAAATGTGCCCCTGAGAGCATTAAAGGCAACTGTGAACAGACATGATAGATAGACGGATAGACAGATTGATGGTGGCAGGTATCACAATAGCTCAAACAGCTCTTTGAGCTGGTTTGAGCTAATGATAAAATTGACAAGACTTGTAGTTTGCCTTATGTCTACTTATGGGAACAGCATAACAGAGTACAAGTGTTCCTTATTTGATATACAGAAGACACTATTACTGCTTTCATTACCTGAACTACTTAAATCTGACAAATGAGCATTGGCTAGAGAAGGCTTTCTCAATTAGCGGTGCGCGCACCATTTGTGGCGCGTGACGTGGTTTGAAGTGGCGCAAAAAATTACTGGGAAAATAGTGAAAAAATTTAACTTTTTTATTACCTTTTTGACAATACTTATTCTGTCTCAAAAATAGGTACTGTAAAAAAATCTAGTACAGTACTTCCCACAGACTGACATCACATACCGACAAGGATATATTATAATTACGTCCTATTTGTTCTCACATGAAAGTAGCATCACCGTCACTGCTTCTGATTTGAGTCAGGGCTTTATTTGTCAATTCACCATTATCGGTGAATCAGCAAAAATTGTAAAGTTTGTGAAAAATTTTGGCTGGGAAAATTGAACAAATTTTGCACCCTTTTCCATGTAAACCCCTTCTAAAACGAAAACTTTTCAAAAGGGGAGGGGAACCCCCTCGCCTTATACCCCTCCCCCAGGATGACAATCAGTGGCGCATTATATCAGTAACATTTAGCAATGTGGTTCTTCAGAAAATTTAATTGAGGAAGCCTGGTCTAGAGGGCTAAATAGAGTCAGACACTATTTATGTAGGAAATGGTTAAGTCCATGAGCTGTATGATTTAAGGAGATTCTGTAATCCTGATCTGCACCTTGTTGTTTGGTAGGTCAGTTACAATTTGATTCATTCAATTAGGCAATTGATCATGCACCCTTCAGGCAGGCTCAAGGGTATTTGATCCAAACACTCAGTAATTTAGTTAACTATGTATCCCCAAATGACCCTCATACAGCCTTTGTTTGAACTCGCATGTTCCAGATACTAGTGCTAGGAACTTTCATTTAACAGTAAGATACATTTCATGAAAATCTATATACTTGTGACAAAATCAGCATACCCAAGCCAAATATGAAGTAATTAACAAGTCAGCCTGAAGACAGATTTTCCTTTAAACATTTTTATATTTTGCTCTACCAATGCACTTACTCCTATGTGTATTAATACTGGTACTAAATGAAAATAGGAAAAAACTTGAAAGCAGAATCAACATAAATGCAAGTGATGTGCACTTTTGTGCACTTAAATCTTCTTACTACCATTGAGTTTGCTTCAGTATATTTTAAAATTACCCCACTTGATCATTTACAAAATGAAGTGGATTAACTGTTTCAAAAACTTACTGTACCTATACCTCCATTACCCATGTCTTTTAATACTCTTTAACGCTATCCACTCATGAATATATTAACTCTAACAGTTACCCTTGTTGAAATGCAGTATTTGCAAGGTTTTGATTTTTTGACCTCTGATGACCCCAAATGACCTTTGACCTCCAATAAAAACAATGGGGACCATCCACTTAATATGGGCAATCCACATGGTAAATTTGGGATCCCTAGCTATTAGTTACTGTTCCAGAAGTAATGTCAATTCACGCCAAGAAGAGTGAAATTCAGAGTGAAAATGCAAGACAAACTAATGTTACAACACCGTGAAATGAAGGTTGTAAACATGTACAAAGTATAACATTTAACATTACGTGTATGCTTTATGTGGAATTCTCTAGCAAATACCGCCAACCAACGGTCTTTTGATGTAAACAATACTGGGTCAGATACCACAGTACTACTGTAGATATCGGCGCTTTGTTCCCGCCCGCCTGATCACACCATCTCATCTTGATTTACAGAACTTGTGAAGTGTGAATAAACTTTCTGCATGTGTGAATAAACTTTTACACTAGCCTGACTAGTGTACACAGAGAAAGTTCTCTTATCAGATATTGTTCTCAACAAGACAATTTGGACTGTTATGAGACAAACTGAGGCAGCAAGGCTGCTTAACCATCTTGCCAGGTGAACTGTGGCGGGCTACTGTAATTAAATAGGATCATCTAACTGATAGCACATATGCTTGATTAGATGGTTAAGTGAAGACAAGTGGAAGGTGCAAATTCATAGTGCCCTTTGGAGAGAACACGTCATGAAGTCATACCTCTTTAGACATAACAAGATGTGCATATTGAGCTCATATGTTTATTAATGATAAAAAACTGCCCTTCAAAATGGTCAATTTCTTATGGACTACTATGGGACTTAACTACGGCTATTTTCTTGGTTTTTAATGTTATATGACGTCTCAATGTACAGTAATCCACCTTCACATGAGAGAGTACCATATAACTGGATTGAAATATACTGTAGGGTAGGGTTGTGCAGTACCATAAAAATATTGGTACCAGTACTGTGAAGCTCACAGAAGAGGTATTGAGGCAGTACCAGTTCTCAAATCTCAGGTAGGAAAGTCAGGTGGGAAGGAACCTAAACTGTGCCGGGCACCCCTCCTATCCTGTACTTTGATGCAGCTGGGCATATGATTGCATTATTACCGTGCAGAAACCTCTGCTTTGACTTTGTTTTATACCACATTACAGTCACGGACAATCGTAATTACTCCTGTTTCCTTTCTCCACCTTTCCAGGGTAATATTTTTGAGTACCGCTGTATTGCAAACACACCAAATATCTTCGGTATTTTTATTACCTGTACCTCTAGTACCAGTATATATTCACATCAATACCGGTATACCGCCCAACCCTACTGTAGGGCTGTAGCAATGAATGGGTGTCTGAACGAACGGTTGGAACACATTAGATTTGTAGGAAAAGAAGGGTGTCTGAACATTTGGTGTGAGAGTAGGGCTGCAATACCCATTGATCTACATTTAGCTGTACACTGAAATCCCCAAAACGACCCAAATACAGCATGTATGGCAACATACTGCAGGCTTACCTTCACACCTACTGTACATGTCACTTAAACTGTTAAAACATTATGCAAAAGCATAGTTTTTGGGGGCATAGATAGGGCACTGAGAGCTCTGGCTATGCTTAAATTGCTGAAAGAATGAAAAATGAAAGTACAGGAATAAAAAAAAAACTACACAGGTTTCACTAGATCAGCACTCTTTATGAGTTTCTTTGATAAAACACTAATTAATTGAGTGCAAGGTGGCAATTAAGTCATAGCAATTACAAAACCAAAACTTCCGATTTGTCAAGAGTGTGCTGATAAATGTCTTTCTTATGGCAATAACAGTACATCCCTTGCTGGTCTATAGTAAGGCTGATTCAATCAAATGAATCCCTCTGTCTGGCCTGTGTCTTTTAATACTGATAATTGAGTAGATTACATTAGTGTGATTGATCAATCGAAGCAGCATCCCTGATCGAAGCAACTCAATCTCACTGTGGCAATTTTTACACACTAATTACCTCCATTGACCGTATTGCAAGTTGTGATTGGCTGCATTGCTATACCATCAACCAATCAAGGTTCTTTTAATATAGATTTTCAGTTATATTTCATGATACAGCTCTTTGTTGTGAAAACACAGCCAAATGGGGCTCATGTATCTCTGTTACGACACTACAGTAAATGTACTATAAAATAGCAAAAATTGTGATATGGAGTAAAAGAATCCATAATGATAAAGTTAGGACAACCTGGGATAACGTTAGAACTTTCAATAGGCAGGATCATTTTGGTATGGAGGCAGTTAATTGACTGGCAAGTACATGCACTGGGTATGGCACATGTTCGGTGTTGTTGACCCACTTGCATCATGCCACACGAAGCAAGGGTGTCCTGAGTCGGTCGTTCACAAAACATACTGCACATGCATGTAAATACTCTGCACGGCACTAAAGGTATTTACTGATGCTTTCCAAAATTGGCCTAACTTCTGCAAGAAATCTTAGTGGTTTACTAGTGGTCCTTAGGTCATAATTAAATTTTCTGTGCCATATTATGATGACCACATCATAACTGCCTGAAACAAAGTTCATGCAAAATTTATTCAAACACTGGTTTTGCCATTTTTTATAATGAGTTTTGAAGGACGGCCAACAATGATGGAGGACGACCAAATCGTATGAAATGTTGACAAGTAGGTAGTCTGAAAATTCCTTTAAGTCACACCCTGATTTCTGACCCATATCTGAAGAATATCTCAGAATACAGACGAAAATATATCTATCAAAATTTGAAATTCTAATTACTCCCAATTCCTCAAAAGAGGATTTTTGTCATTACTCGCTCAAGCTGTCAGATTTGCCATGGGGTCCGATTTTCTCCAGTTTACTTTTTAATCAGTAATAGACTTGCCCCAAGTCTCTCGAGATGTTCCCTCTCAGCTATTATGATTCTCTTCTGTCACTATTCCTTCTCTAAGTGTCACCCCATTGACCTCTCCCAATGCACCTCTGCAGACAAACCAACTTCTGACACTCTCCTTTTTCCACTTTGACCATATCGCCAATACACACTGCAGTGCTAACCAACCCACATCGACCAACACACCTTGGCCGGTAATGCCCACTAACAAGTTCTCACACTCACCACTTACGCTTCTACACTGAGTCATCGCAACGTTCGTGCATGGCAGATTCCTGTTTATATGCTGTGCACATATCAACAAGAGGATTAATTCGAGATCTGGATAGCTCATTAATTCGAGATCTGGCTAGCTCTCGAGTTAGTTAATAAGTTACTAAGTTATTTAGTTAGATAAGATTTAACGACGCACCAACACGAATGTGTTATATAGTGTCATACTGTTCAAATACTGTTCAAGTCCTACGTCCGTTTAGTTGCCTCCTACTTACGACAGGAGGGGAATACCGTGGGCATATTCTACAACCACCAGTCCACAGGGGGAGAACTTGAGATACTTGTAGCTTCTGCAACTGGTGATGTAGCATTTTGGGGATCCAGTTTTTAATCACTAATCTCTGTAGCCGATGAAAAGCTTTCTACATGTAAACAGACAGAACTATGCAATAACATGATGATCTTAATAAATATCCAGCAAAAATGCTGAATCAGATTGGATGATACAGTATTTCTTGAAATATATATTCACCTGAATTCTGAGATAAATAAAACAATATAGAAGTTAAAGATGAAGACGTAAACAGTTGCAATTAAAAGATACAAGTCTCTCACGACAAGTCGCAAGTCATGAACTGGCCGCTCAGCAGGCTTGTGTGTGTGAGCTCAATCTTCATGAACAGTTGTAAACAGGTGTTACGGAGCGCTATTATAGCTTGTATAGTGGAAGTTGCAGCAGCGGGCAGTGAGAAGTAATCTAAATGGTTGCATACTGTAGCAGCACAATGCAATGGAATCACAGTGAAGGATAGGAAAATGGATTTCATTTTTCAGCTTTGTCACTAACATTATACCATAGTTAATATATACTCCCCTGGTTGGGAAACTTAACATGTACCTATACGCACACATGTACAAGTCCGAGCAGGTATGTTGAGAACTTCAGGAAAGTGCATCACATGACATTGATGATGCACACAATTGAATGGCATGTAAACACTGCATAAACAACCAACAGAAAAAGTACAAAAAGTACAAATTAATAGATTGGTGTGATTGCTGTGTGGGCTTAACGAAACGAATAGCCAGCACTTGCCGCAGGGGAATGCATACCATAACTTCCATGAGAGGGAGGAATGTGTTTCAAAAAAGGTAAGGGCTGGAAAAAAACGTATTCTGAGTTATACCCGTTTAAGTTAACTAGGAATTACTACGAATTAGCTCAGTGCTGTTTAGAGACTGCTATGTGCCGGCTAGCATATTATATGTTATGTAGTAATGATGAGACTACACTGTATAACTGTATGCCAGCTGCACCGTTTGTACGGCAACCTCGAGCATTACGACGAGCACAATGTCTGTCGTTTTCGATGAACTGGACTGCTTTATTTCTTTTAATTGCGACATAAGTAACAGCATCATGTGCAAATTTTACTGCCTTCGACACAATGAGAACTGTACTGTATATTGTATAATACAGTACTGACCATTGATGTGCTGGCGGGATGTGCACTCTCACAGTCACATGACCACCAAATATGTGGGTTTCAACATACTGCCTTCACACGCTGAGTTTCCCAACCAGGGTGTAGAGTATAGTAACTATGGTCATACCAAAGGTTCAAGTGAGGCCTATCAGCTGAGTTTTTGGTCTGTACAATCTAGTTAATCTATGGCTAGACAATTCTTTGCAACAGGAAAAAGAAAATATCTTCATAGGACATTATTGAGCCAACATATAGGTAACAAGATGTTGAAATTTATTCACTTAAAACAAATTAGTCCATTGTGCAATAATTTGTGACTTTCTTGTTGAATAACTGGCACTACCTGTTTTGTTTCCCTTTTAAAATTAAAAATGTTTTATACATGACCTTGTATGGACACTTCCTGTTTGCTTGCATAGTATGTTGTACAGAGAGGGCTTAATTAATTACATCAACCCATAAGAGTAAGAGCTACTATGACTACTATCACACCTTGGTACAAGGTGCAGTATACTTTCAGAAAAACAAAAAAATTCAAAGATTGTTATTTGAATAGTACAACAATGACATGATTATCATCACAAATTATTTCACAATGCACCATTTTAATTTGAATGAATAAACTTCAACATTTTAAATCAATTAGTTAGTAAGTTATTTAGATGGGGTTTAACGACACACCAACACGTATGTGTTATGCAGTGTCATGAAGTTGGGCAGTTACAATGTTGGGTAAACATTTTAAATCAAGGCTCAAGAATGTCCTATGAAGATGGGAGTTGGAATGTTTAAATGCATTTTTCAGACTGTTGATATAAATTGTATATTTTTGAATTTTTGACTAGAGGTACACTTTAATTAACTCACGTTAAATCAGATTGTCCTTTGAAAGACTTCCCATTCAAGTAAATTTGTCATAATATAAACATTAATTTTGAAATAATACTGTGCAATACATCTTGTACAATAGACTTCAAAATGCTTGAAATTCAAATAGTAACTTCATGGGGGGAATGAGCACTGCTTAACAAGAAATTTTCTAACTGGCTAACGATAGCCATAATCCTTAACTTAATCCCCAACCCTAACGAAGGAAACAATCTATGCAATACAATGGCAACAGCCAATCAAGAGACACCTTGTTAAACAGTGTGCATCTACTGTACCATGCACTTCATGCCAACTTCTGATTAGCTGAAAGCCAAAAGGATTAGTGGTTCCTTGCCGTTGAAATCCAAGCTTATCTTTTTTTTTTCCAAATTGACAGTTCTCTGTCATGTTTTTCAAATTGACAGTGTTTCGTACGTAATGTAAACACAAAGTATACATGCAAGTATACAAGCTTCCTACACTGAGATCTTGGATGACCTTGACCACCTAGACTATAAGGTTCTGCTAAGGATAATCACATCCACATAGTGTGTGTGAAATTTTGCAGTATCCAAGACTCCAACCATGGGAAACTGTGTAAATATGACTTCGACCCCTCGTGAACCCAAATGACATTTGACCTCCACCAAAAACTATAGGGATTTTTTTTTCACTATGCACCATCTACATACCAAGTATGAGGACCCTACAAGTTACCTTTCTTGTGCAAACAAGCTTGTCAGACTTTGACACTGCTTACCCCAAATGACCTTTGACCTTTACAAAAATCAGTAAGGATCATCTTAATACGGCCAATCCACACACCCAAAGGTGAGCTTAGTCTCATGCACCTTTCTTGAGATACCATGTTACAGGGTTTTGACCTTTTGACCTACCATAACCCCAAATGACCTTTGACCTCCACAAAAATTGATAGGGATCATCTACTTAAAACAACCGACCCACACACCTAAATATGAGCATAGTCACATGCACCTTTCTTGAGATATTGAGTTTACAAGGTTTTGAACTTTTGATCTGTTGTGACCCCAAATGACCTTTGACCTCCACCAAAAACAATAGTGATCATTTACTCAATATGTCCAACCCAGGCACCAAATATGAGATTAGTCACACTTACCCTTCTTGAGATACTGTGTTTACAAGCAATTTCTAAGGAATTTACCATTTGACTTCTCATGATCCCAAATGACCTTTGACCTCCACAAAAATCAATTGAGATCATCTACTCAATACAACTAACGTATACACACCAAATATGAGCATAGTCACATGTACCGTTTTTGTGTTATCATGTTGTTTTGACCTTTTGACCTCTATTGACCCCAAATGACCTTTGCAATTAACAGAGAAAAAACTGATGAAATAAAATGCCAATGACTGATAGGCCTACAGTACATCAAGAAAATTTCACATTTCTTACAGTAGCAGAGTCCTACATCCCGTGGTCCTTTGACAGTTGGACAACTTCCTGAGATGATTCCCACCTGACCCCTACACTGTTACTAGCACGATTACCACCATTTTGCATGTACAGTATAGCAAAGGTTTTATACTGAAATCTTCCAAACCAAAATTTAAAACATGCATTGAATCACCTTAAGAATTGTAATTGGTTTCTTTTCAAATTGTAATTGATTACTTTTCAATTTGGATATTGACTGCCAATGTTTTCATACTTTAGTCCCTTAATTTGCATGGAAAGACATTAATGAAATCATTTTCAACATGCATGTTGCATGTCTGGCTTTAAAAGTGTCAGGTAAGTGTTCGAAATACATCTTGACTTTATCCCAGATATACACAGGTCAAAAGACCTGCATCCTCGAGGCTCCTAAGGTATAACCCTACAAGTAGGTTCCTGTTCTTTCATTTGACAAAATCCCGCAAATCCGGCAGGAATTTTGGTTTAAAACTGGCAAATCCGGTTCGTCAGATTTTAAAATTCCAAATCCGGTGCACCCCTACCTTTGACCTCCACGAATATCAATAGAGACTAGAGCGGCAATGCCGCTGTCGCTCAACCCTTTGAAGAGACCACCTGTGTGGGTACAGTCGATTAAAGATTTGCTTGGAACTATTTTTCTGGCAAATGATTTGGCATGTTTTGTGCTATCTATCTGTAATGTGGTGGCAAGCACATCTTTTCAAGTCAGACCAAGTTAACCCAGTATTGCTGCTGGAACCCAAAACTACTCTCAATCATAGATATGTTCATGCCTCTTCATGATGTAATCTGAATATTCATATAATTTATCATTTTGTGATGACGTCATTTTTGGAACGCCGTAGGCCCAAATGAGATTCAATAGAAAGTTGGCAGGCTATTGTATCCTACTTATGCCTTGTAAGTGTTTCATATACAGTACTAGGGAAACTGTGAATAGAAGAGGGCGGACAGACAATGAGCAAAATAAAGTAAGATTTTCTTTTTGACTGATGCATGACACGCACCCACAATAGCCTGCTAACAGCAGGCTATATATAGATGGTATGGCATTTCTTCTTGTCCATGCAAGGCTCATACATTAAAAAAAGTTTTATTGTCATATATATTACTGTTACGTGGTGGTGAGCACATCTTCAAGACAGTCCAAGCTGTGTTCATGCCTGGAAGGAGTAAGACGTAATGGGCTACCCCTCCCCCTCTTCCTCCCCCACCCATTTTGCATAGACCTATAGCCTGCAATCACATACGCAGTATGCTAAATGTGTGACGGAAACACTGAACTGTTCAAGGGCTAGAGTACCATTAGGCCTTGGCTGGGCCCCTTGTTCAAAAGTTTTGAATGTTGTGCAAACATTCATATCGCCAAACTTGGCTTAGGTTAGGCGAGTGGTTTCTTGTGTTTCTTAGGCCGTATAAAACTTCCATATGAATTACAGCATGAAAACTTACCTATTTTGATGGGGTTAGGCTGGTGCTGTTCTAGCCCTCAAACAGGGCTGTGTGTTCGTTACATAGCCTAGGCTCATTCCTCTCACAACCGTGTTGTGAGAGGAACGAACACGCAGCCCTCTTCAAGTGCTAGTGCTAGCACTGTTCAAGACCGACCAGCGATTTACAATTACTTACGCTAGCAACGAGAGCATTAGTCAGGGTTACACCTTCCTTGAAAAAGAGTTTGCATTTTGTCTTTTCACTTGCAGGCCTACAGTACAGTACGTACCTTGAGGTATAAGAAACAAGTCTAAAAGCAAACACATTACATTGCAGTCTGTGTTATCCGACTAATGCTCTCACAGCTATACAAAACAAGATCACTAAAATGACCTTTGACATTCACCCTGTGAAGCAGCTCTCTCTGCTAGTGAAAGACAATACCTCCCATACCATTTGCTCTAGGTCTAGGTATGACAAATACATTGGTCTGTCTCTCAGGCCTGCTATGTAGCATTCAGCATTCCAATATGATAGATGAACAAACTCCCTCCAGATAAAGCAAGCATATATTATATACACAGTGTTGAAAAAGTCAGAACTCTACAAGGAATGACTTGTCTTGCGATGGGAGTCACAACTTTCAAAGGAATATCGTTTTCAGAAAAACTCAATTATCTCCAAACTTTCCCAACCAAACCTATCCAAAGGTACAAGCCGAGTAGCGATCCCCCAAAAAATCATTCATGAAAAATTACAGGTAAATCCATTCCACTTTGAAAGCAGTGAAACCTCTACAACAGAGAGACAGACACTTTCACCCCACAGTACCACATAAGCTCCACCCACACTTCGTGGGTTCAGCTAATAATCTACGCAATACGACCAACTTACACACCAAATATGAGCATATATAGTCACATATGTACCGTTCTCGAGATACGTTTTGATTTCAACCTTTTGACCTGTTGTGACCATCAATTGACCTTTGACCGCCACCAAAAACATTAGGGATCATCAACTCAATATGGCCAACCTACACACCAAGTATGAGATTAATCACACTTACCCTCCTTGAAATACATTAGGCATAAGCTACCTGTTTGCAGTCAGGGCAATGTTTCTTTACACAATTCATCACGCTTCAGTGGCTGCACAACCAGCTTACATGTGTCCAAAGAGATGGGCCTAATTGTCCTGGTCTGCTGAGGCAGCTCTGGTTGCAAACTTGGCTCGCACTGATTAAACAGTCTCTGCCATTTTGAATGAGGTTTTCAATGGGACTCCTTGTTTACATAGTGCTGGACATGGCAGCTACTATTGACAGAAAGCTGATAATAGGAAGTCAGGTTGACCTTGCTGTAACATCACTTTTTGAACAAAAAGTGGGGTGTCGGGTATAAATTGTATAGAGGCAACCTTATGCCTAATGTACCCTATTTACAAGCAAAAGGCATCACATGCACACGCACACACACATGCACCAATACACACAACATCACCATCACATAGATTCCTTTCCTGTCTTCGGCAAGGGATCAAAAACCCCACATATTTCCCTTTTGTTAAACACACAGAATCACTTTACACTTCTTGAACACTCACTGTACACAGACCATGGATCAATTGTTGATTGCAAAACAAACACAAAGAAAGTAACTATTGTAAGCATGTGTAAACATTCAGATATTAATAATATAGCAAAGTTACATATTACACAGTAGGTGTCCAATCACAATCACAATTACCAGCTATTATACTGTATAAGAACCATTTAAGTCTGCATTTCACACACAAAAGCCACAGATGTGATTTGACTTATGAGGAGAGAAGATCAATGCTAGTTATCAATTAGTATAGCCGGGAGCAGAAACTGAATTTTGAGGAGCAAAATGTAAGTACATGGTCTGTCACCTTTGTGATTGCTTTGCAAGGCTGGCTTAACAAATGATGCACTTGTTCCTTAAAAACATGTATGAATAACTCAATGTGTGATCACCACGGTAAGCATGGCAGGGTTTTCCCTGGGCCTTTTGAACATTGCGCACCGTGATGTTCAAGCTCCAAAATCAAGGACGCCGCAACGTTCAAAATACGGCCGCGATATTCAAAATCGCAGCTAGCCTCCATAATTTTTCTTCTTTCTGTCAACGATTGCTTTTGTTGTTAATACAATAAACGACAAAACGATTGACTTATATGTAAAACTGCAACTAAATTTTTTAACTTCCATGCCGTGACATACCACTGCAGTGCGAGTCGGAGCTCTGTATAGCCCATAGGACCTACTACTGAACAAGTAACAACACAGTATTATTAACTAGCCTGCACTTGCCCTCGTAGGCTCGTATCAAGAAACTGTTGTGCTCACTCCCGAGCGCAGTAGCTACGTGGAAGAACACGACTTGCACGACCAAAACACAAACGCCCGTTTTTGCAAGTCAGAGGCGGGGCTAATGTCTCAGATTTGGGAACTTATCAATCAGACGAACGAACCATGTCATTGTATCTTTACGATGAAATCCCACATATTTCCTCTTATTTAGTTCTTAAAACTTATGCCACAATTCAGAAAATCGGAAAATGAAGTTGTGCGAACGCACACTGCAGTCCGACTTCAACAAAAGGTTGGGAAATTTGATCGTAGCACAAATGCAATGGGAGTATTAGAATTCTATGCGAAGACAGTTGGTTTCTACACGTTATTCCTACACAGTAAAACTGCATTGACGATGTCGCGAGTATGATTGGCTGATTAAAAGCAATAACGAACCAATCATGATGTTTCTTTATACGTAGAGGTAACTTAAAATAAGTGCAATGGACCTTATGTGTATGATGTCATAGAACCCTTGTTTTCCCAACATGTTTACATAAAAAGATCGGTACGCACACAATCTGTGATTGCTTGCAGCCACGTGCTCCATTGCTTTTATAAATTCTGGCATTCACTCGATCATTACCACCGATTATTTGCAAACTGAAAAAGGGGCTAGAATATACTTGAAACTTGCCCTGTAATAGTTTCGTAAAATACTTTAACTTCCCGCCAAAACGGGATGCATTGATAATCGCAAGCGTAAAATTTTATCCCTGCCATGGATGTGATTGTTTGATATTTTCCGCTATAACCCTGTAGTATTACATGGAATTAGATTTAGAATTGCATTCAATGTGTTTTCCTTGCTTTCTTGCAGAAAGCGCCGAGTAAGTTGCTGTACAAACTGTTCTGCACAAAACACATTGTACAGACTATCGAGCTGCAGTGTTTCGCCTTTTTTCAAATCCCCAATTTTAGCATACATGTCTGTGTACGTTTTGTACACGTAGCTCCTAGAATCTTTTGCAAGTTGGGTGGTTATCATCTTGCATAAATTAGGTCATTTCTAGCATTCCTTCCGTAATGTTATTTACAGTAGGACTTATGCAATGTTGTCATGCGACGTCACTGCAAACAAAAACAGTGATGCACGTGGTCTCATGCAGCAATATTCTTGGCCCACGCATGCAGCAGACTTTCGTGCGAGTCCGTTTTTTTCCGCCAAAAAAGGCGTCATGTTTTGCTTGGTGACATCATATGCATACGATCCATTTCAAAATTTAAATTGGTCCCTGCATCGTGATTGGTTCAATTGCGTTGATTCTAACCAGCCAATCACTACTCGCGCCTTCACCTATGTGATTAAGTGTGTGAAAATACTCGCTCTCAAGACAAGTTTTCCCGTTGAGTTTGTGTTACGACGATCGCACTTCCCATGCATATATAGCCGGCTAGCGAAGAAGGGCGAGCCTCGTGCCAAATTCACCATGAAACAGCATCACAAATCGTTGCGTACGTGGATTTTTCGGGATCTGACTTACGTGCATTTCAGTTGCAGATTCTTTTCAAACAAGACGTAAGTTTTGGACAAGAACTGCTTAAAATATACGGGGATATTTATATCCGAAAGGAACCATAAGATACGCTAATCGGGTGCAATTGTTTCGCTTCCCAGAGCAGCTAAGATTATCATGAATGGGTGCTCTACATGGGCTTCGTTGAAGCAGGAGAGTAGCTACAGAACATTAACGCAACTACAACCCAGTAAAATAATGCAAATGTTTCGACATGATTGGGGGATGAAAAATAGAATGAGCATGATGCTGGTCTAAGAACTAAATTATTAAAAGACATGTAACATCGACTACAAACAAATCTACTGTATGAACGGTTGATTTGTATCCCCACTTTTGAAGTGAAAATATTACGCCTGCAAAAATGATATCCCGACCGTTCGTAACTTGTAGTATTGCAAGCCGGCCCAATTATGTCAATTTCTGTGAGCAACGGGCGCGAAATAACGACCAACTGGGGGTGCTGAAATCATCCGGTGCCAGCGCTAAATAAAAGCCATGCCGATGAACCAAAACTTTTGAAGCAGAAATTATGTGATATAAAGGCAATGTGATCGCTATCAGCAGATCAAAATTTGTAGGAATGTGAGTTTCAGTGCTATTATTTTTGCGTTGACTTACTGAAATTGTGATGACTAATTTGCCTTAAAAGTGTCACCATTTTGCGTCTAGCGACTTGCATAAGACACCCCCTCCCCTTATAGGCCTACCCCTCCCCCAGGCCGGCAATCCACCTATGGACGCATCAGATGTGCGACGTTCAATTCTAAACCCAGGGAAAACCCTGCATGGTCTAGATTAGGTTTAAACTGAAGGTTGGTGATTTTGCTATTAAGATAAAGTAGAAGTTTAGAAGGTTTGATGTTTACTTTTACAGTATTAAGTCAATATTGCAGTTCGAATGATGATATTGGATTGAAATGGCTGTGCCTGCCAGGCAACAATTGCAGCTGCATGTGCAGTAACAGAAAAGTAGTCTTTCCTTTCTGTTGGACAGTTAATGTGTTCTGTCTTTTGCAAATTAAATGACACACATGGAATGAAAATATTTGAAAAATTAGCTGGGTGCTAATGCTGTATGCAAAGTGGTTTCACCAGCTACCTAGCTTTTGAAATAAAAAGCTTTGAGGCAGACTTTTTGATGGTTAGAGATCTACTTTTCATTCTCATGGGGGTGGGGATGGACTTTTTGTGTTCACCAAGGGCATGGTTGTCCGCAGAAAAAAAGTCAGGGGGGGCAAAATTTCTAGGGAGGGGCAAAACTCCAAGTCACCGTGAACTGACACAAAGCATACGAAAATTTCAGCCCAAAATGCCACCCCGATCGCCGGAAATTGCATTTCTAAAGCCTATTTTTTGCAAAGAAACTTGGAAAACACGTTTTGTTTGGGTTTTTGCTTTGATTTTTATATACGTTTTTTCAAATTTTTGATTTTCCCCTTGCCCATACCTGCGGACGCCCATGACCAAGGTTGAGGGACAGAGGGGGTGTCACCATGTCACGTATCCTTCACACCTCCCTCATATTTATGCCTCTGGGCATCATTATAAGGGAACAGTTGTGAAAGGAAATTGGTGCAGCATTTTGATTTGGCAGCACGGTCGCAAGAATTGATGCATTGGCAAAATAATGGAAACTCCAAAGACAGAGATGCCAACATTTGAGTAACAGTCACTGTTGTGATACCCGTACCCGTGCGCGAATACAAGATTCCGTACAAGTACCCGCACCCGTACTCATGCCCTGGAACCCATACCCATACCCATGGCCTGGTACCCGTACCCGTACCCATACTCGTGGTTTTTCTTCAGACTTGTATCCGTACTCATGACGTAGCTGGTACCAGTACCTGTACTTGTACTCATGAGCTGGTAACCATACTCATAACCTGGTATTCATACCTGTGCTGCTGGCCTTGTACTCAGAAAACAACTTTAGTTTACAATGATTGACAGTATATAGGTTCATGATGACTCCCAGAGGGTGTATGATTTTATTTCATATGGAACTATACTCACTACACCAAGTTTTGATGATTCCCATCAATACACCTATGATATTTTAACAGATCATTGTCCACTACAATTTCTACAGGAACATGTATGCAATTTTCAAATTCAATCCTATGTTTATTATAACTGTACCTTCCCCCCGTGCTAGCTCCTATTTTATTTACTATAACACTACCTGCCTCTTGTCTGGGAGTAGTGTCTGGACGTGGGGTTAATTGCACTATAAGGGGAGGGTGTATGGGTGGTACGTGTTTATAAGGAATCTGCTCTGGGTAAATTGTTAAGGCCTGGGTGAGAATTTTATATTTTGGGTACTGGTTATTAAGGCCTCTTCTTGGGGCATGAATTTTTTAGTCATCCTGGGGCCTGATTCTTCTTAAAATGAGAATAAGAGTTTAACTAAGATTGAAAGTGATACATGATGGAGGCCTGGTTAAATTTAAGCTTGTATTGCATACTGTAGGTTCGATTGACAACAGTGTTCTATACAGTTAACTGGTTGGGGATGTATCTACTTAGACTTTCCCAAATCCTAGTCCAGAATAGTCCCAGTCTGAGTCAAGTCCAGCACAGAAGACCTACTAGTCCAAAGTATGTCCAAGTCTCAGAGTCTAGCTGCCAGAATTTGAGTCTGAGCCTAGCTGACAGTAAGAACTCATGAGTATTAATTCTTTTGGTGAGGACTTTTTTGGGAGGGAGGGGCCTGTACATGGAACAACTGGTGAGAGGAGTGCATGGTGGACACTCACCTCTACAATCCTCGACAAAAATGATAGGACAAAACAAGCAAAACAAGCAATGTACGGAACACCATCCCCCCACTCCCCCATTCAATGTTGCGGCAGCCCAAGGCGTCCTGAAACTTCATCATTGATACGGGGAGCGGGGTTTGTCCCATGTACTTTTGTCGAGGATTGTCGGAAGCCTGTACAAAGGTATAGGAATTTCCAAATTTTCGTTTTAAATGCTCTGAAAGGAGTATAGTTGCCTTTTTACTTTTCAGGCTACAGGAAAGTAGTAACAGTTGAATTTGTCCGACCAGTATACTGGCGTGTAAGATTAGTGATGGGGGCCCGAATAAAGATTTGTCTTCCTCAAGTAGCTCATACGAAGAAGGGGGAGGGGGAGATAGTACTTTGCCTGGTGAGGGATTTAATTTACTTTAAAAATTTCATGTACTGTAATGGGGAAAAAACAAAGAAGTTTTTCCAACTTATTTTTCGTGTTAGGGGTTAAGGGGGTAACATATTTCACGATATACCCAACGGTTAACCACAAAATTCTCTCTTTTTTCGCATAAATAAACATTGAACAATGATTTGAACTACAATCTGGTTAAAGACGAAATTAAGCATAAGGGGTAGTGAACGTGACAATTAACGTCAAGATTTCTCGAAAATGAAACGGTTAACCATTTTTGCACAATGAAAGTTCCCTATAAATAGAGAGATCTTCTATTTGCACGATTAACCCTCGACAGTCATTGAAATAGTGTGTAGGTCAATGGTTAATCGTGTTGAGGTCAATGGTAAACCGTGGCGCTAATTAAATATTCTTAGTAATGGGGAGCAGTGACGAGTTCTACATAGGGATAACGAATAAATTAGGCATTATAAAGCCTACTTTCGGAGCTTTCTGTAGCAGTTCGGTTTCAAAAATTTAAAACGCTGCGTTTGTCCTGTATTTTATCTGCGATATGTGTTCCCCCCTCCCTTCAAGGTTGTTTTGATCTGCCTCCCTCCCCGTGAAATATTTCTGGCTTGAAAGCGACCCCTCCCCCTCCCTTCGGTACCCTGCAGCAACGGGTCTTCTGAATAGGTAAAGGCAAAATAAACGACGTTAAACCAGCCATGGGTACCTTATTTTGATCACTTCCCGGTCCTAATTAGAAAAACCAAATGTGGACAGAAGTTCGCAATGCGTGATAAGTTACATATCTTCCCTGTGAAACACTTAAAAGCCGCTTTTATTGTCTTGTCATGCAGCAATTGTTCTTCATAATGCTAATACCGTGACATTTGTCTTCTCATCACTCCTTTCAAAGTACACAAACTTTATTCACCAACTGTCATTACGTTGCCCATGACCGAAAACTTCTTCTTATACATTTGCACAGGCTTCCGACAATCCTCGACAAAAATGATGGGAAAAAACAAGCAAAACGAGCAATGTACGGAACACCATCCCCCCACTCCCCCATTTAATGTTGCGGCAGCCCAAGGCGTCCTGAAACTTCAACATTGATACGGGAGCGGGGTTTGTCCCATGTACTATTGTCGAGGATTGTAGCTTAGACTCAAATTTACAGTACTTGTAACAAGTAAGTGTGATCAGTGATTGTGCCAGGATTGCCTGAGGGGTAAATATGTGAACCAGGGCAGGGAAGAAATCTGACACCTGCACTTAATACAGTACACACATTGATGAGGGGAAAGTGGCAAGCACAACAAATACAAAATCAAGAATTTATGGCCTCTTCCCTTAACTTTGTTGACTTAATTCTGGTTGTATGAACAACTAATTCCACCCCACAAGTCATTACTATAGTACACTCACACATAGTGCAATTGCAGCTTGATGGGAAGGTAGTGAGAGCTCTGTTGGGTGTTACTTATTAAAGGCCTGATTCTCTCACCCCAAACACAACTTTATAATTCTCCTAACCTACTTACTTAAGCCCCTCCCACAACTGTTCAAAATTCATCCTCATTCAGACACAACCTTTAATAGTTTATCTCTTCTGGGTGACTATGCAATAGATACTGTACCTTTTTCTTTGTTGGTTAAAAAGCTTTGTGATGTTACATTTCCACACAGGGTCTAAATATAATTCACCTAGTTGTAATTCCATGCCCCTTTTTACACATACTGCAGAACAAAAACTGCATGTTGTAAAATTCAAGCTACCTTGACTAAGGATGTACAGTACAGGACATGACTGATCAGTTAAATTGCTGTGTATGAGTCGTAATTTTATCATTGACCTACTGTATATGCTGTTGCAAACACTTTATTTGCACATCTTTGAGGCAACCTGTAAGTCTTGTCACCTGCAGTAAACACAGTGCTCTAATTTTTACACTAGAAGTTGCAAATAATTAAACAGGATGAACACAAGAGAAAGTATTACCTCCTCTAAAGCCCATAATTACTTTATGATTTGAATGGGAGGTTTTAGAAGATTCACTAACACTGTATTGCAAGAATGTGAAGCACAGGCCATGTTAATTGTTTGCATTGTTAAAGATGTGTTCAAAACCAATAACCACTATACATGTGAATGGACTGTAGGTTCAAGGTACTGTAGGCCTTCCTGTGCAGGATTGCTTGTTCTTTTTTAATCTTCCAGTAATTCAAATTGGAGAATTGTGTAACATAAAGACCCAGGAAATCTGACTGCTTTTGTTGAAAGAAAGAAACTGTTGGCTTTGTACTAGTGGGGTTAAGCTTTCACGGTAAACTGGTTATATTACCGATACTGGTAATAACAGGTTACGGTTTGTTTCGATTATTGCCTTGAAGAATAATCGAAAAATCGAAAAAATCGGTAATACCGTAGGAATCGAAAATAATCGTGAATAATTGTGAAATAATCGTAAAAATGTAAGTTACAGCACTATCTCATCCTAGTTGACAGTACAACTCATCAGGCGGCGGGATCCTTTGTGTTTCCATGAGAGTAGATCATTTACAATGTGTTTTGCAGGGTTACCGGGGTGCTCGCGCGCCATCATATTACCTGTCCCAAATCTACTACCCAAATCTTTGAAAATATCGCATGCAAAAGGAATCACTTCATTTACATGATTGCCCCCGATTTTTGGCCAATTTGGTAGGCGTTCTCCTAGTCTGAGAATGAAGAGAGTCCTTAGAAATTATGTTTAAGTTGGAGAGTTGTTTGCACTTCGTTTTCTGAAGTTGAAATTTTCATCGGCGTGTGGCCCGAATTTGCTATCGTCACGTAGTGTGCTACAACACTGCTCACATATGTGTTCGCAACAATATGTACATCACTTCTTGCACGCAAGCTGTCTGACAGAGATTAATAGTAACGTTTTATGCAGAAACTTGCAGATATCACCCCGCCCAGCTGGCAGAGACAGTGCCCGTAACGTTTGGCACGTAAACTGAGCCTAGCGTGTGTGCAGTCTTTCATTTCATACGGTATGCAACCTCGAGTAAAATGACAAAAAAAACACAACTCAAAAAACACTTTGCTGCTATGTGAAAAGTGCTAAGATATCACTGTAATGACACCGAAAATATTCACGATTTTTCAGACAGGCCATTACATACACGTTTGGTAGACCCAGAGTGGCATTCGTGCATACTACGAATTTTACGAATGAAAGCTATGTCAGCATGCCCGGATGTCAACACGAGACTAGCTGCGTAAGAACGTTCATAGCCCTTTAGTGATATAGGCATTGGAGAGTAGAATTTTTCTTACTTGACTCTAGTAACTCTTGTCTGTTAAGATTGTCATTTTTTATTTGAAACAAAAGAGACGATACAACCTTGTGACATGTGAAGTATTATTGAACTTGTGTATCTCGGAAAATATTATGGATGTACTATGGAACATGCCTAACAAAATGTTGTCATGTTTCAGTCACCATAACACCAGGTATGGCAATTAGGTACCTAGTTCCTGTTTTTGTACCCGTGCAAATACTAATACAATTTATACAATATGAGCTGTAATGCGCAGCTTCCAAGTTTTCGGTCAAGCGATCTGTACTGTGCAGGTAGGGTGCTCCAAAATCTACTGCCTGCATTTATTGGCTACTTTATCGTACAGTATTTTTCGGGGCTCAAAGTCATCTTGGTTCGCTGGTACAGGCGAAGTTTCTGTCAACAAGCCGTCTCGAAATTATCCATATGTAATGCTTTTTCTAATTCGTTGTAACTCAAATACCATCGGGCATATCACAGTAAGTTGATTGATTTTAACATATATATTCTACCTTAAAGTCCCCGCCATTTATTTATTAAGGAAGCGCATCGGGCTGTTTCATTAACAAAATTCTAATATTTATAAAAAGGACAAAGATTTGGGAATCCCTACATCGATTGCCTAAAAGAACGCTCAGTGTAAAGATGTCACATCAACTGACACGAAATTAACCAATCAGAACACAAGTGCAATTTTATTCTCTGTTCGGTAGCAATCCTCATTTATAAACGGTACTGTACTATGTACACAACATCTCTCATAATCGCTCGCGATAGCTTCGCGAAAAGATCGAGGGTGAATGTGTGACTTACGGTAGTACATTATGCAGGAAGTCGCCACGTGGCCAAAAGCCACGTGGAAGCAAGCCGTACATAAATTTATGTACTTATTTGCATTACATTCGTGGCTAACTGGAGTGCACCACTTGCGTTATTTTAGTATGGCTTATACTACCGTCCCTACGGACATGCGTAGTTTCGTCGATCCCTGATGTTGAAATCAGGCGACCTGTGTAAATCCCGATGGTCCATGTAACTCTCATTCAAAAGTTTTAGAATGATCGTTGGATGAAAGCAAGCATAATTTTAGGACTACAAACGAATAATGAAGGGATATAACACTTTGGTGTACAGCAGGTTCTACCGTAAAAGTTCAATGCTTTTGTTTTATTAGCCAAGCAGAAAATTTTAGTGCTCAGTTTGTAGTAGAGCAGACCCGCGCACGTAGGGGAAAAACACAGACAATAAGCGGGTTAAGCACTGATGGAGAGCTAGCCAGCGGGAGGGCCAGGGCGGGGATTATAAACAAAAAATTCAGTTTCCGTTCCTGATTTCCATACATTGCGGGCACATATTTTATGAACATTGTTTGAAGTTTATACAAGCTGAGCCCGAGAGCATAAATAAAAAGGGTTCTTTGCTTTTGATAAATTGTAGTATAATTACCAGTCAAGTACCGCAACTGAGGTATCCAGTTCCGCTGGCTTACGGATACAAAGATGTACGTAACTTGCTTGCTACAGCACATATGTCAACTTAGGAACTTAATGTAATATGTGCGGGGAAAAAACCGGTTATAATCGAAGTATGATTATTAGACGTCTGATTATACCGGTTATGTTTTTTTGGAATACCGTGAAAGCTTAAGTGGGGTAACATTATTTTTTATCAGTGTGCTGCAGACCACACAAGAACAGATATTTGAACTTAATAGAAACAGCTCTAGTTCAATTGTGAGTTACACAGAACACACAAAGCCCTAAGAATACAGCCTAACCAAGCCCTACTGTACAAACCAGTCCACTTACAGACATCATGTCTTTGCATTGCACCTGCATTTTTGCTCACAAGTGTAACCTAGCTAGGCCTGCCAGTGACTTGATTATCTTATTTTTACTAGTCACTTGATTTAGCAAAGAACTGTTTTGTGAAATTTAAATTTAAACAGGGCTCCAGTGAGACGAATCTTGCTGTAAGTCGAGTCCTTTGAGTGCTAAGTCCTGTTCGTGTAAGTAGAGTTTAGTGAAATGTACATGCCCCAGAAAATGTAGATGATTGCTTACTGAGAATTAAGCTTTACAATAAACCAGGCATCAGTGGCCCAGCCGGGGGGGGGGAGGGGTTGGGGGTTAGAACCCCCCCATGACCCAACCTTGCAATGCAAAAAACACCTAAAATAGCATTTTTTTATCTCTATCCTTAGACTTTTTCTTCATGTCGTGCCCCAACCCAGAAGAAGCTGCATTTTTATATTAAGGGCAATATTAGTTGCCCAATATTTATTTTTAAGCAGAAAGTAAATCTCACAATTTTCTTCCCATTTCTCTTCCAATTCTGTCATGATATTTCATTACTTAAATATAACATATTTTAAAGAGGCCATGACAGGTAAATTGAAATGACAGGAGAACTATTTAGCTTAAAGTACACAAAAGGCACTCACTAACCCTGTTTTCATCACCCACAAAAGGCAATAGAGAGAAATAAATGTTTGACCAACCTATTAAGACACTAGTAGGTCCTTCTTTGTCATGTAGCAAACATCCATAGTGGAAGTAGGCCTATAAATTTCCAACCATGATAATGACATCATATTACAGTAGGAATACCAAACCTGTCATGAGTACAGTGCACAGAGACACCTACACTTTGTATACCAACTGTACACTGAATACCTGTATATGAGATAACTTTAATTTGTGTCAAGCTTATTTTGTCTGGAAACAAATCAGCAGTGCATGGTGCTGGTCAATCATATTTAAGTTTGGGCTATATACTGAGAAAGAGTAATATTGACATTTTTATCAACAACCAGAGAAAAACTTGAGCAGCATGTCAACTTCTGTTTGCCAGTAACGTACTGTGAGTGGACTCTGCATGCCTATAAACTTAGTGCTACAATTGGCGTCATATCTAGAAATAGGAAAGAAATCCACAGAGGTATTCATGATCGGTCATATTTTTGGGTGACAGTGTTACTGATATAAATATCACTGACAAGTATCTTTTATTGATTACTGAAGGATGAAAACTCTCAACAGTGTAATAAGATTTGGTTTTGGTACGAAATCTAACATACAGTAACTTAAACAGATGTAACGTAACCTTTGTACGTACTTTGAGTTAGCTAGCACAACAACTGTGCATGCAAGTAGGCTATAATTCCAGAATTTTTGCTGACAGTAATTGCACAAAATTGATACAGCCTGTAAAGGCCTAACCACTCATGATGAAACGTTCCTTCTTACTTTTTGTTACATTCTCCTTCTCTGCCTGATTACCTCTTATCGCCTGAGGGAGGAAATGAAGCTCACTACACCCACACTTGATATAGTCACATTTCACGTCTGATTAATCAATTGACAGTAACAGATATATTAGAATACACAAACCCCACACCGCTTTTGATGTACTGGGGTGTCTATGTTGCTTTCTCAAGAAGAAACGTCACGGCATGCTGCTGAAGAATTACACTCCTTTTTGCATGGAAACCAGAACATGCAGGATTTACACATTTTTTTTCTACTTGTGGACATTTGGAATACTTTTTAGAGCTGTTACTTGATCAGAGTCTTATCCCAGCTGGCTACAAGCCTGTTACAGCTGGTGGTCCGCTAGTGGACCACTGGCATTCTCTAGCGTTTTTCCGCTGGAGGACCACCGTAGAAAAGCTGGCCATTTCGGCGGCGGTCCGCCGGCATTTTATGCTAGCGGTCCGCCAGAGTCACTGCTGGTGGACCGCTGGTGGACCGCTAGTATGCTAACTGGGACATGCCCGTTTAAGGTAAACTATGCAGTCACTCCTCGTAAATTTCACAACTGAGGAAAAATATTGTCACAAAATCCTCAAAAGCCATTCATGAAACAGGATATAGTTGACTACCTAAACCAATTCAATTTGGTGTGACTGCACTTTCCAAATCAGTCCTGAAGTACAGTACAGTACAGTATCATGAAAGATACTTGAAAGAGCTCTACTGTATGCACTTTTCAGCAAATGTATTAAGTCCAAAGACAGTTTTGTCTTTACATTCAATATCTTGGGGAAATTAAACAGAGTAGATGTCACCAATTGCAAATGTTAAAGTGTTTATAATGTTGAAGTAAGTTGGGGACACTCTTCAATTTCACAAAGCTCAATTGGTTACATACACCCAGGCTACTGTACAACATGACATTATTATAAATTTCTATCTCTCTCCAGGGGCAGATACAATGTGATAAAACTGATAGTTCTTCAACTTTTGGAAATCAGCACAATGGTGGGTGCAAACTATGGCACAGGGAAAGCAACTTGTGGCAAGGTCTGTGAGTACAACAACCTGTTACGTAAAGCTAACTGTGACGAACAAAATATCTACCATATCCCATCCCCTACTGGATGTACCACTTGTGAAACACTGTCACTAGAACATAACCATCTACAGGAGTTATCAGATGCGAGTTTACTTGGATACAACCATCTACGGAATTTACACATAAGTGACAACAATCTACTTGTTATTCATCCTGCAACTTTCAACAATACCAAACTTCTTCAAAATCTCATTCTGAGCGACAACAACATTACAGTGCTTCATAACGGAACTTTCACAGGAGCTGAGGGTTTGCGGACAATAAACTTGAACAGAAATAATATTCAGAACATTGATGAAGATGTTTTCCATAACTTGAGCAACCTGTTAATCCTTCTTTTAAGTTATAACAAATTAAGAACACTTCCTCCAACCATATTCCATGGCCTTAAAGAACTAAAGCAATTGGCACTGGACAATAATAAACTGGAAGTAATTAGCAACAAAATTTTCAAAAATATTTCAAAAGTAGAAATTATTTCTTTGCGAAAGAACAAGCTTACTGAAATTCCCTATGGACTCTTCACAGATCTTCCCTCCCTTACAGAAGTTGTTCTCTCTGAAAATCAACTGCAGAGGTTACCTCCGTATCCAATGCTTGGAAAAATTTCCCTTAGTTCCTTTTACTTAGACCAAAACAACTTTGAAACATGTGAGAGCATCATTACATACTTGGACAAAGCCAGTGTACAACTGGCTATTGGCAACAACCCTTTCAAATGTGATTGCTACTTCTACCTTCTTCAAATATGGTACAAGCACTATGCTCAAGAAAATTTTTTTGGTAGGTCTGTGATGTGTATAAGAGATGACAACCAGTACTACCTTGGTGATAAGTTGAAGTTTGATTGTACAGTTGACTACAATAACCCAAAACCATACTCAGTGGCCACAGCTATAGCTATCCCCTCCACCTCAGCCAAATCACCCCACACTGATGGCAATGAAATTCCAGCTACAAAAAACATGGATGACTGCAAAATTCTTTTAAGAACACCTGCATGGATTTTTATTGTACTGTGCTCTTCCTTAGTCTCTATATTAGCTACCCTAGCAATAGTAAAGAGGAGGGAATTGTTATCTTTTCTCTTTTCTTTTTTTTGAAAACGGTCTTGAACCGTTAATTACTCAATCATAAGACAGTTATTTATATGTAGGGTAGGGGATTGTCTAAGTTTGACCATTTGTCATTGGTATGTGAAGAAAACTTAACAGGTTTGGAAAAATTTGTTGAATTCCATGAACCAACTCAATGAGCCGCTTTAAAAGTCAAAATATCCAATGAAAAATAATATCCATGAAAAATAAATTCTAACAGTTCAATTCCCATCTTTATAGTACATTCCTGAGCTGAGATATAAAATATTGAAGTTTATTCACTCAAATTACAGTAAAATGGTACATTGCATAATAATTTGTGGTGTCATTCTTGTACTACTCAAATTACAATCTTTGTACTTCTTTGTTTTTCCAAACGTTACTGCACCGTGTACCAAGGTGTGCTAAGCACTCTCATGAGGTGATGAATTAATTAAGCCCTCCTTGTGCAACATGCTATGCAAGCAAACAGGAAGTGTTCAAGGTCATAAAAACATTTTTAATTTTAAAGGGAAACAAAGCATGTTATGTGAGTTTTACAACAAGAAAGTCACAAATTATTATGCAATCGACCATTTTTTTTTAAGTGAATAAACTTCAACATTTTTTATCTCAGCTCAGGAATGTCATATGAAGATGGGAGTTGGACTGTAAGAATTCATTTTTCATCCTTTTAATAATTTTTGATTTTTTTGACTTAAGGTACACTTTAAGGCATTTTTTTTCTTTGTTTCCCCAAATCGGAATACCAAAGAGGTAACCGGACTTTTTCATTTGGGGAGCTGAGGGGGAGGGGCGAAGTTGATGTGGGAGGGCAAGCAGGAACAACACTCTCTAAAAGGAGCACCACCATCAGTTGGCGCGTAGTGTACGGAGAAAATTTTTGCTAAACTAATATGCCTCTCAGATTGTCAGAAATGGCACTTGCCAGTGTCTTTGGCCCTGTGAATTTCAGCTAAACATCCCTTATTTTTTGGAAACACAGGGTTGGAAATTTATAGGCCTACTTCCACTATGGATGTTTGCTACATGACAAAGAAGGACCTACTAGTGTCTTAATAGGTTGGTCAAAAAGGTTCTCCAATTCATCAAAGCATTTCTTATTCCTCTGTTTATCGCACAAGTGGACCATACTGTATTTTGTTTGTACCAGTGGAAATAGTCATATCATGCCTTAATTTAAACTTTGAAAATCTGAAACCTGCACATAAACTAGTCTATGCTTTATTAATCATACAAATTTCAAGAAAAGCACATCCAAAATTTTTCAGTTAAACGACTCTTGTTTTTTACATGTAAAAAGATTGATTTATGCCTGTGCAGAAACATGATTTAATTGCCATGCTCCCTATCAAAAATGCTTTTGTATGGGGACCTTAACGATTTGCTTGCTTTTAAAATCAATTGTTTGCTTTTTCTCTCTTATTTTGGTCTTGACTTTTCTTCAGTAAAGAATTAAATTAAGCTAGGGCTATTTCTTTCTATTTTGAGAAAAAATATATTAGAAGGTACAAAACCAAGAAGATTTGAGTAACTACTGTACAATATCTTCACTCATTTATAAAACTTCTACTCCCACCCTACCCCACCCAACCCACATACATGAATGAAAGATGTCTATGGCTAAGCCAGCTACTGTAGCCTAACATAAGTTTTGTCAGCCTGGGTTCTTGTGTTTGGAGACCAACAGTTCATCAAACCAGTATGCAAAAATGCATTGAGGTTTCGAAGATACATAAATGTACTGTTTCAAAGAGTGCCATCATACACCATTATCTCCTCATTCAAATGTTATACTAGCATGTTCAAAAACTAATTTTGTCATTCCAGATGACCTTTTGACCTTCATAAAAACCATACATAGCTAGACAGACAAATGGATAAACAGCTATCATGAAAGATCATATTTAAAAAGGTTTACGAGCTTTGACCCCTGGAGACCCAAGATGATCTTTCATACCTGCCAAAAACAATGGGGACCATCCTCTGACAATAATGCATCCACATACCCAAAAATGAAATCTATCCAATCTTCCTACCTTGAGATATTGTGTTAATGAGGTTTTCAGAATTGACTCCTGGTGACCCCAGGTAACCTTTGACCTCCAACAAAAACAATTGGGACCATCTCCTGACCATAACGCACCCACATACGAAATACGAAATCTATCCAAGCTTCCTAGCTTGAGATATCGTGTTAAAGAGATTTTCAGACTTTGACCCTCGGTGACCCAAGATGACCTTTGACCTCCGACAAAACAATACGGGCTGTTTACTGACTATAACGTATCCACATACCCACATATGAAATATATCCAAGCTTCCAAACTTGAGATGTTGTGTTAACAAGATTTTCAGACTTTGACCCCTGGTGACCCCAGATGACCTTTGACCTCCACAAAAAACAATAGGGACCATCTCCTAACTATAATGCATCCACATACCAAATAAGAAATCTATCCAAGTTTCCTACCTAGAGCTATTGCGTTAAAAAGTTTTTCAGACTTTGACCCCCGGTGATGGCAGATGACCTTTGACCTCAGCCAAAAACAAGTGGGACCATCTTCTGACTATAATGCATCCACATACCATATATGAAATCCATACAAGATTCCTACCTTGACATATTGTGTTAACAAGACTTTCAGACTTGGACCCCTGGTAACCCCAGATGACCTTTGACCTCCACCAAGAACAATTAGGCTTCATTCTCTCAACATGAGAAATCTATATGCCAAATATGAAGAGTACTGCATCGGTCACTCTTATCTGGAGATATCGTGTTTACAAGCAATTTTCAGTGGTTTCCAATTTTACCGCTGGTGACCTCAAATGACCTTTGACCTTTACCAAGAACAATAGGCTTCTATCTCTCAATATGTAAAATCTATATACCTGTCATGAGGATTATCAGTCACTCCTACCTGAAGATATCATATTTACAAGCCATTTTTGAAGATTTTGCAATTTTATTGCTGGCAACCTCAAATGACCTTTGACCTCTACCAAAAACAATCAAGGGTTCTTCCTCTCACCATGGCAAATCTATATACCAAATGTGAAGAGTATCAGTCACTCCTATCTGAAGATATCATGTTTACAAGCCATTTTCGAAGTTTTTGCAATTTTACTGCTCGTGACCTCAAATGACCTTTGACCCCTACCAAAAACAATAGGCTTCTTTCTCTCAACATGTCAAATCTATATACCTGTCATGAGGATTATCAGTCACTCCTACCTGAAGATATCATGTTTACAAGCCATTTTCGCAGTTTTTGCAATTTTACCGCTGGTGACCTCAAATGACCTTTGACCTTTACCAAGAAAAATAGGCTTCTACCTCTCAATATGTCAAATCTATATACCTAATATGAAGATTATCAGTCACTCCTATCTGAAGATACCATGTTTACAAGCCATTTTCGAAGTTTTTGCAGTTTTACCACTGGCAACCTCAAATCATCTTTGACCTCTCCCAAAAACAATCTAGGGTTCTTCCTCTCACCATGGCAAATCTATATACCAAATATGAAGAGTATCAGTCACTCCTATTTGAAGATATCATGTTTACAAGCCATCCTCGACCAAAAACATTAGGCTATCTTTCTCTCAATATGTTAAATCTATATACTTAACATGAAGGTTATCAGTTACTCCTATCTGAAGGTATCATGTTTACAAGCCATTTTCGAAGTTTTTGCAGTTTTACCCCTGGTGACTTCAAATGACCTTTGACCTCTACCAAAAACAATAGGCTTCTTTCTCTGAACATTTCAAATTCATATACCAAATATGAAGAGTATTGTTCACTCCTATCTGAAGAAATCGTGTTTACCAGCCATTTTAAGTGTTTTCGCAATTTTACCACTGGCAACTTCAAATGACCTTTGACCTCTACCAAAAACAATCTAGGGTTCTTCCTCTCAACATGGCGAATCTATACCAAATATGAATAGTATCGGTCACTCCTATCTGAAGATATCGTGTTTTACAAGCCATTTTCGGTGTTTTTGCAATTTCACTGCTGGTGACCTCAAATGACCTTTGACCTCTACCAAAAACAATAGGGTTCTTCCCCTCAACATGGCAAACCTATATTCAAAGTATGAAAAGTGTGGGTCACTCCCATCTGAAGATATCATGTTTACAAGCCATTTTTGAAGTTTTTGCAATTTTACTGCTGTTGACCTCAAATGACCTTTGACCTCTACCAAAAACGATAGGGGTCTTCCTCTTAACATGACAAATCTATATACCAAATATGAAAAGTGTCAGACATTCCTACCTTAAGATATCATGTTTACAAGCAAGTGTCACAAACATACACACTCACACACAAACACACACACTAACACGACATCACCATCGCATAGATTCCTAGGATGCCTATGGCAATTAGGAATCAACAATTGGGACCATCTCCTGACCATAACCTATCCACGTATCCAAGCTTTCAAACTTAAGATATCATGTTAACAAGATTTTTAGACTTTGACCCCTGGTGACCCCAGATGACGTTTGACCTCCGCCAAAAACAATAGGGACCATCAACTGACTATAACCATACCAAATATGAAATCTACAATCCTGGACAAAAATGATGGGACATTTTTGCCCAAATGTAGCAACACATATGCACAGACACGCTGGTTTTCCAAGATCCCCTCCCCCCTAGTTCAATGTTGTTCTCAACAAAATTTTCTCAAAATTTCAACAACTGCAACATTAAACGGGGGAGCGGGGGACTGTCCCATGTATTTTTGTCCAGGATTGTAGGTACATGTCATTGCAGTGGTGTTTGTACTGTGTTATATATCTAGAATAAGGGTGTCCTCCCCCTTTTTTGGAAGAAAAAAAAACTAAAAATATGGGCCCTATGTTGCATTATTTGTTTCTCACACATAATAAAGTTTAGAGCAATCACTTTTGCTATTTCTGTTATTGTTTTACTTTACATGTTTTGGCCATGGGGAATTAAATCCCTTGGAAACCCCATCCTTGGATATACTCAAGGTGCAGCTGGATTTGCAACTGAGTTTCAAAACTTCCAAAACAAGCCAAACTTTGGGAAAGACTCTATAGGAAATCAGATACTGTTTCCAAAGATAACTAGCTGTAGTATGGCCAAAGAAATGTAGGGTTGGGGTTTGGGGATCTTTGGGGAAATTTATCGCCTCAAATTTTAATGTCTGTGCCGATACTGTACTCTTTCTACCCCAGTTGTCATAACTCAGAGTCTAGAAATAAAGAGGAACCCATGACTGTGGACTCTTCTCTGCCTTAATTGACTTGAAAAATCCAGTGACACAGATATGGGCTTGGACTGAACCTCAAGATGAGATGAACTGCCTCTTTTATGGGAATGAATAGTGCTTTTTTAACTTTGACCTAAATGCCATATAGTTTGATGCAAGTGTATTAAATATTCCTCCATGCAATAGACAAACACAAATCTCCATTGCACTGCCCCTCTTAAATTTTTTAGTGGCAAGGTAACAGTCAAACATTACTTTCAGAAAACTAACAGAAAATCACTTTTTTGACCTCTAGTGATCACCAGTGACCTTTAACCTCCACTAAAGATAATAGGGCACATGTACATCAGGCTTGGGGTAATTGTAATCGATTGCAATTGATTACACATTTTGAAGTAGTTGTAAACGCAATCGATTTCTTTTGTGGAAATGGCAAAGTAATTGTAATCATAATCGATTACAATGGCAAAGTAAACGCAATCGTGGTTTCATTTCTGATTACATTGAAGTTGAATTGAACAAAGAAGTAAAGTTACTAAACAATTTTTTCATGGCTTGCTTCTTCTGTTGGAATGACAAAATTTAATTGTCCCTCTTTCTTGGATGCTGTTTAAAAGAAGGGTTTATGGTCATTACAGGATTTGGTATGTCAGAGGGATACTTATTCTTAGCATTTTGGTGAAATTTGCACTGAAATCCAATGTGTAGTTCTCAAGATATGAACAAGTAAATTTTTCACATTTTCAACATAAAGTGAACTTGAAGCAAGCACATATGACATCATATCCCCACATTAGTGCACAGTCCTTTGTTTTTCTTTAAACTTTAGAGTTGATTTTCTCCTCAAAATACCCACACTATTAAAATGTAATTGCCTGAGTGACATGAGAACTTCACAAAATTTTGCATCCCCCACAGGGAGGTCCCATTCCAGTTAACTTCAAGATCAACACAACAGTCTGATAAAACAAAGGGAAACAAAGCATTCCTTGTCAAGGTGAGGAAGTGATATAAGCTATGCTGCCCTCAAACTCACTTTGGAACACAAATCTACTGACTTTATTTACTGATATCTCGAGAACCACACGTCAGATTTGTATGGAACTTTCACCACCCTATAGTTTTGGTTCCTCTTTCACATATAAAAATTAAATTTTTGCTTAAACCTTTCCTTTAAAATGAGTGAGAAGTACATGGGTTCAAATCTCTACTTTGGGAGGACTTGGTTCTGTTTTGGTACTGTGCAGGGATTTACTATAGTTGCACAATTTGTTTATTCTGCTCCCCCACTCAACCTGAACATATCCTTGTTGAACATCTGGTTGATTTGATAATAAGCACTTCATGAAGCAGCAACCATCAACCTGGCAAAATGCTATCTAAAAGTAACTAAGTTTAATTAATAGCTCCACTGATAAAAACTTCCATGGGCATGGACCAGGAGACTCCTACAGTAGTACCAGCTATTGAAAGTGTAATATTGATACCTTTAGTCTATTGTTCTCATTCTCTGTTTACCTGAAGTGTCAATCTCCAAATGTACAGTAAGGCCTGACTGAGAAAGTTAATGTTCTTTAAGAGAATGATAGAAGAAATTGTTGAAAGTAAAATGTTCAAGTCACTGCAATGATAGTTGTAAGTGGAGTTATAAGTTTTACAGGTGTTATGTGTTTGAGTAAACATTGGTTGTATTATTAAAGGCAGCTTATGTTTAGTCGTACTGTTTGTTGGAATGGTCAGCTGTCACTGCAACTTTCTTAGAGGAAGATGTCTGCAAAGAGTACTGTGTTTGAGCACTTCAACATCCCACCAACATCCTCAGCATGCAGTAACATTGTTTATGTGGAAACAAAATGTAATCATGATTGCAACCATGATAACATTGCAATGAAACGCAATTCGTAATCAATTACCTTCAATTTTAACTGGAATCGTAATCATAATCGCAATCGTAATTGATTACATTGAGATGTAATCGCCCCTAGCCTGATCTACATACATACCAAGTTTGAGAAAACTGATCACTTGCATTGGTTATTGAGTTACTGTACCACATACCTTACATTCCAATTCCGTCATTACAGACAGACACACACACACACACCAAGGTGACTGCGATAGGTTCCTTTGTTACACAAAGAACCAAAAATGGTACTCATCATAACAGCAAAAGCCAGTCATGAGGACAGCTATCAGAATCCTGCCCCAAAAGAGATCAAATCCAAAACAAAAAAATCACAGAGGTGGAAAAACCAAGGTATAAACAAGTTGCATCTGTTGGTAAGCAAGAAGAGGATGATCTAGGGTGCCCTAGCTTGCTCCTCTTGGGGAGAGCAAGGGCACCCTCACTTTCGATGCTACTAGTTTACCAGGATTTGTTGGGGGTGGTAGGGGATTATACATATGTGAATAGGAGGTGAGTAGAAGGGTGATGCAGATATACTAAATGTTAATAGTGCCAGTCATTCCTTACTTGAGATATCCTGTTTACAAGGCTTTTCATTTTTGACCCCTGGTGATACAGTATCTCAAATGACATCTGACCTCCATCAAAAAGGATAGGGTTTTCTTCAGCATGACAAATTAAATACCCAAATATGAAAACTGGCAGTCATTTCTAACTTGAGATATACTGCTTACAAGGTTTGGGGTTTTTGACCACCGAGAAAACTCACAAGAGAATCTCAGAAGCATTCTCTAATAGCCACTTGTTTCTAAAATTCACCATCAACACTCACCTATGCAAGCAGCTCTGATTTGCATTTTAAGAACTAAAGCATAATGTACAGGAAAACAAGCTACAGTATAACAGTGAACACAACAGCAATAAAGATCTATGATGAGTCAACTTCAACCAACTGTATTTTCCACCCACATATGCAGAGGATGGGAGGAGGTAGAACTTCCATGTGCAGAGCTGCATTGTGACCTCATGAACTAACTCTAGTTTCCGGGAAGGTTTCTTTGTCACTTGCTAAAACTTATATTCGAAGCATGGAAATTCCATGCTGCAGGGTACTTGACTTCCTCAATTGCAACCACACAACAAATGAAACGGTCAATTGCTTGTTGGTTACATGTAGTTAGCTGTCTTTGAATTAGGGAGGGATTTAATTCTTATAATAAATATGTACAGTACATTGATACATGTACCACATTTCCATTCTGGAACCTGAGCAGTCACAGTGACCCATACCTACTGTGCAACTACAAGCTGTTAAAAGAAAATAATGAGCTGTGTGCTGGCTAAATTGCATTTACACTTGAAGAGAAGCATCTGATAAAGTATACAATAAAAAACTACAGAAGGTGAAGTAAACGAGAATCTAGAATGTAAGTAGAAACTAGCTGGACTATTTAAAATAAATTTGTTTCCAAGAAACTTGACAATGAACAAATTCTATAAATTTCTTAATTTTTAAAATTAGCCAAATTTGTATAACCCAAGTTCATTATCACCAAAGAGATAACAGATCATTTTGTTTATTTTTGAAGAGACTGCTCTTCAACTTTGAATGACAATTTTGGTAACAATAACATTACAGTGCATAGCACTCATTTGTATATCTTTGATGGATGGCCTTTAAAGCAGCTTATGCTGTTTGATGAAAAAAAAATAACCTTCATCGTTAATCTTCAATCTTGCTCTTCCATTTGATACCAACCCGATAGAAATCCTTCATGCCAGGTTTTTTTCCGGTGAAATTTCACTAATTAGAGCGCTAATTACAATAGAAAAAAACTTCATCTACTTTTTTCGGCTAAACTCTTATGCAAAGACAACGGGCTCTTATCTCAAATTGACCAATCACAATGCAAGAAATAAATGACGTAAAATTATGCCTACCCTTTGACACAACGATGTACGTATTGCCAATATATCACACATGTTGTGTACATGCATTACAGGAGTCCTTTCACAACCGTTCGGGCCCAACACAGAATGACAGTTAGTTTAACACGTATGTAACCCAAAGATTGTTTTTGAATGCCAAGCCACAGCATCAAATCAAAGAGAAAATGAACATTATCTTGAAACTTGGGACGGATTCAAATAGCACGATTAGCGACAAAATTAAAAACTGAACGATGGAGCCGAAACAAGTGAATAGGAATTTGTCACTGAATCTGGGTTCACAAATGAAACGAACGAATTGCGCAGCCGGTTCGATGCGATGTGCAAATTGGACACGTAAAGGCCGTTTGAATAACGTATGTATCAATTGAACGAAATTTCACTGTCTGTTTTGTTTACGTTTTGCTTGACTCCTTCTCAAAATGACCTTCTGAATATGCATCAAATTCATTGGGCGGAGCTAGAACAAGATAATAAGGCAGAATAGCGTTTGGAAACCGTTAAAATCTTTTCGAATTTTTTCGAATTTTTGCTCATTTTCGGAGAAAAGACTAAAGTATGTTAGTTTTTAAAGCTTTTTACATTTGTATGGAGTACAGCCCACACATTTGATGAACACTGGAAACGTAAAAATAATAGCATAAGCTGCTTTGATACACAAGCAACCTTGGACTATTCTCTGTGCAAAGTTAGGCATAGGCCTATAGAATCGTAGTGCGAAACATAACCCACAAACGCCATCGATATTGTTGCCCAATAACATGAAAAAGGAGGAAAACCTCACCTTAAATTCTTACTGGGACAGGGGCAGAACGTTCCCTGACACAACGAGGCAGCATAGGCTAATTACACTACAGGCATAAACATGTACAGTAAGGCCCTATAGCTATATTTTTCGTACAGCAAGCACATCCTAGCCTAACATTTGTCTTCGATTAGCGTGATGAAAATATGGTACGGGATTGAGTATGTACAGTCTTAGTATACACTGGCTGCATATTGATGGTGTGGTCAATGTGACGGATCTCGAAAGCAGCTGCTGATAAATGAATATTCATGAAGTGCCAATGACTGCCTATTCACAGAAAACGAGTTGCATATTCTACAGTCATTTGAGTAACTGTGACTGTTTTAAATTGTTTTTGTTTTATACCCTTAGTTCCCTTCCGCCAGAAAGCTTACCTTCTCGTTATACTTTTGTGTGAAGAACATGAAGCAATTAAGCTTGTTCTTTGCCGTTGGGAGTTGTCAGAGATCTCGTAGTTCCGCTTTAAAAGAAATTCTTGTGCATCACACAAAGCAGTTTATCTGTTCAAAGCTTACACTTCTGAAGTCCAAGCAGTCCTCTGCTTTTTGTGTACAGAAGCCTTCTGCAGTATTTTCAAACTATGGTCCCAAATGATCCCCATACTGCCATTGTTTGAACTCACAAGTCCCAGACACAGGTACTGCAGTAACTTCCATTTAACAGTAGGAAATGAATTGCATGAAAATCTTTTTAACTTTTGGCAAAATCAGCATATCCATGCCAATATCCCTCACATATGCAGAACGTTACACTTCTTGAGAGGTAACTTGTTTAAAAGGTTTTGATGTACCTCTGCATGGTGACCCTAAATGACCTTTGACCTCCACCAAAAACAATGGGGATCATCTACTTAATACAGCAATCCACATGGTCAGTATATGATTCCTCACAGTTATCCTTCTTTAGATACAGTGTTTACAAGGTTTTGATGTTTTGACCTCTGGTGACCCCAAATGACCTTTGACCTCCACCAAAAACAATAGGGATCATTTACTTAATATGGACAATCCACATGCTATATATGAGATCCCTCATGGTTACCCTTCTAGATAAAGTGTTTGCAAGGTTTTCACCTTTTTACCTCTGGTGACCCCAAAAGTAGAAACAGCACCTATGCAATACAGTATATTTAAATACACTTCGATCTAAACTCTTGTGGGGTAATTTTTTTTATAACAAAAGAGACACTTTGATCATGCCTTCTGGACACATTTTGTGCACTACCCTGTAACTGGACAAATGAGCTTATTCAGATCAAGATAACTACTGCATATATCTGCTTTATAAAGAGCCCTTATTTATGGTCATACTATAAATAAGATTACCTTACAATTATTTCATGCTTGATTTAGCAGAGGTGTAACATACTCTCTAACATCGGAAAGTGTAACTGCAAAATCTCAGTCAGTATTTGTCCCTATATAGCAAGCAAAGTGCTGTGTGCAAAGAAATGACAGCTACCTTGAAGTTTCCATGACAACTGAAGAGTTTTACCATTTGTCAGAATAATGTAGCAACACTTTGCAAACCATCACTTTTTTAATTAGGAAAAATGCAATGTCCAATTTCTGACCCCAACCCATGGTGCTTTCAAATTCTCAAAGACATTGCCCACTGATCAAGTCACATTCCCTTGCTCTAAAGAAATTTCATCCACTGGTAAGTGTGACAATCTCAATACATATGTATTGAAACAAAAACTTAGGTACAGTATGTATCATCAGTAAAAGTATATCAACAATATCACAACAGTCCACATATTGTGACAGCCCTATTTTTAAAAGACATTTTACAGTAAGTTTATCTCAGGCGCATATAATTATGAAACTTACTCTTGACGTCACCCTCACAAATCAACAAGCAGTGGTGCTGGGAACACATTAAAGGAAACAGGAATTACTATCAGTATACTTTCAAAACGAAGTTTAACACCGTGTTGTGAGCAACATGCACCATTGAATTCTCTCCAAATTAATCAAAACAAAAAAATATTGTAGTCAGGCAAAAAAAAAACAGTTTCATTTGTTCTTGGAACTTCAATTTATGAGGACTGCTGGTTGAAGCCCTTCACAAGAAGAGCAATGTAAGTATAGCTAAGTACATTATTGTACATATATAAGTGTTGATTCAACATTAAATCTGTAAGTTTATTTTATTGGTAAGTTTATGTGTGTATTCTTCACTTAAAGAGGCTCATTGAGTTGATATGGATACCTTAATGAGAGTGTTAAAAGGTCACTACCACATGACACTGCTTGTAGTTAGTATAATAAGTCAATTTTTATATCCAATACTTACGGAAAAAGTTTAAATTTTGAGTTTTGTTGTGTCCGGACTTGTAACGTTTTTGTGCATAATTTGAGAAAATGTCTGGTCACGGATTTTTGAAAACTGAATTGAATTGTTAAAAGAATAGTCCAGAGTCAAATTTAAGTTTGATATGTCAAAGAGGAACACATTCTAAGCATTCTGGTGAAAGTTCTAATCCTTTTCCATGTTCCGTTCTTGAGATATTAGCAGTTGAAGTTGGCACATTTTCTGTACAAAGTGAACTTTAAGCATTGAAACAGGTGTATGATCATGTCATGGATTCACATTGTTGGCTAATATTTTGTTTTTCTGTATTTTTCATCCACTTGGCTCGACAGTGAATTGATTAGGAATGTTAACTTGATCCCAAGGCATGTAAAATTTTAAAACTTCATTACTCAGGATGCACCTTTGGTATCAGTATATAAAAGTTTTGCTGCACAAAATTGGTGGTAAATTATAAATAAAAACAAAACTGATTGGCTTAAAATGTGACATCACGTCTGCTTGCTTCAAGTTCATTCTATGCAAAAAAAAATTTAAACACATGCATTCTGTGTCTAAAATTTTTATTTATTTTTTTTTTAATTTTTTCTTTTTTAATTGTATTGCCAGTTTGGCTGTGTGCATAATAGCAAAGTGTTTTGCATTGCTGGTCTAGTTTGTTGTTTGTTTTTTTGTTTTCTTGTTTTCCTTTTTTGTTTTCTTTGTTTCTTTTTTTTTTTACAGGGCAGTTCACATTGCCCTGTAATTGTGCTAGCGCGGCGCCCTCAAAAAATTTGATTGTCCCAGGCAATGGGACATGTGATTTGTCAGAGCCTGACTGTGCATGTAGTATACATTACATGAAATAGCCCTTACCAAAACTGCCCATCACTAAACAGTCTTAAACTCGACTTTTGGGCATCTATATGTCATGTGTTTACTTGATGTTCACACCTACAGTTTAGCCACTCCAACCCTAAAATCAATAAAAATATAATAAAACCCTTTAAGCATCAAAGTGGCTATAAACTGAAGATGTTAACATCAGACTTATCACACAAAAGTCAGGTTTTATACCATTTTGTGGTAGGCAGTTTTAGTAAGGGCTATTTCACGTAATGTAAGTTGTATACACAGGTTATTTTGCCCACTGTGGTTCAAAAGATTTTCAAACAACCATTGTCTTTGGGCTGTACAGTAAACTATATCAATGAGATTCATTGAACTCATAGGACCACTGATTATTAAGACTACAATGAGCTCTCTTTATTGTCTAGTACTAAGTTGTATGATATTGTAAACGACTCATGATTAACCTCCGGCTTAGTTTTCAAATTAATGAAAGTGCTTTAATAGATATTGATGTCATTTGTGGTTAATTCTAGCCAAAGTTCCCTACAGAAGTTTCACATTTCAGTGTCTCATCATAACTGAAGAAGGGCAGTAGAGATAGCCATAATTTCTAGTAGCATGTAAGAGGAAAAGAGAGATAGGCCACTGCATTTCAATTTAAATGGGAGCTGGAAAACTGATATACCTAACTTACACAATAAAAAAGGTGAGGGTTGAAAAGAACATTTAAAGAGGGATGAATTCAGTATGATGTATGCACTTTTTTTATCTATTTTTTTCATGGAGATTATACTAAGTTATACCATTAGTCCTACTGTACTCAAAGTTGAAATTAAAGGCATTTTACTGATAGCATGCAGCTGCAGAATCCACATTATTAGGGGCCTACCTCGCCTACCTATGTATGGCAGTACTATACATGGTTTCATAATCACTTGACCACTGGTCTATCTAGTACTGTACAGTGATTACTAATGTACCTATGTTAGCTGCATGCATGCAATCCTTTTACCAAACCAATATCTGTCAAAGTGAGCCATGATTGTTTTGTTCCTACAATGTGTACTGCAGATAGTACAGGTTACAGTATATGCTATTAAAATTACACTCTAAAAACATGCTAGGTTACAGTCAGTCATAATAGAGTGAAAGGCTAGGTGTCAATTTTCATTTTTTTCATTCATTTTCATTTATTTAGTCCATACATAAAAACAGAAATACAAAAACAGACAGGACAGTAGAAAAACAATCATTTTATGAGCTAGCTGTAGCCATGAATGAGACTATACAACAATCAGTAGAACAGGAGAAAAACAGAGAAAAGAGAGTAAAAGAGAACAAAGGAACAAAAAGGCAAAGAAAAAAAAAAGGAAGGGATACTCAGGTGTTCTGATGGATTAGATAACTTTCTATCATACACTTAAAAGTAGCATATGTTCTAGAATTTTTAATTTTGCTGGGGAGAGAATTCCAAAGTTTATAGCAATAGTTTAAAGATACATTAAATTTACTGTGTCTAGTACTGTATGGTGCCTGCTAAAGGGAAAAAGGGCATATAGTTCTGTGCTGGGACAAGGACATGTAGAAAAATTAGAGTATATAACTTGAATACAAATGGAAGGCTTGAAGGTATGCTTGAACCTTCGTTTTTCAGAAAATTGGCTTTATAAGAAGAAAAATGGCATTTTAATTGCTTTATGAAGTTGAGAAGCATTTTTATGATAAAAAGTTGCAATTTTGTAAAAACTAGCCATATCAGTTTGCTGTTCAATAAACTGCTTGTTACCAACTTGGCTTATTTCACTGAATGAATCCTGAAACATTAAACTGTATCTTTCAAAACTTGAAAACATTCACACTTCCTACACTTTGGAATTTTTGTGTCACGTACATCACACTGTAGACATGAGGCATTTTTCTCATTTGAACAATAATGCTCAAATTTTAATTTGATGGTCATTTCCAAAGCTAAACCAAATTAAATAATAGCAAAAACATACTTAAACTTATTGAACTTCCTAAACATTTCCACAATAATAGTGGTTAAACATGTGACAAGTCATGTGACGTACGTGAAAAGAACATTTAGGCCACATACAGTAGCAACTTTCAAACAACAGAGTAGCTCTTGCTCATTTGAAAACTGAATTTAGTCCATTCAAATCAGTCCCTGACTGTTCATTCTAAGCTCCAAAGCTATGAAACCCTCTTCCATTCCGCAGTGTCAGTGATTGTTACACTTTTTTCTATTCTTTCTGCTGCCTGGAACCTGGGAAAGTTACATGAAGAAGATCAATGACCATGCTCCTCAAAATAATTGACCTCCACTTCAACTCCATAACTGCTGATAACTCTTGTAACCAGTGCACAGTGACCTTTGAATACATTGGATGTAACTTGTAAAATTTGAATTTCACTTCTGTTCTGGGACTCATATAGGTTAAGGTTAGTAAATGCTGTACTAGATTAATGTCAATACATTAAAGGAACCGTACTGCAGTTAAATGCCTTTGTTTCTAAAATGATTTGACAGGAGAAACATTTTACGATCTACAATGTAATTACAAGTCAGTATCAAGAATTCACTATACAAGACAAACGTAGGCAATGGGTTACAGTTGATGCGCTTTAGGTACTGTAGGTGGCGCTATTGTCTCCAGCCAAGACTTCTTCCTTCCCCAGGTCGAATGGTTGACCCCAAGGTTGACCATCATTTTTTCGGCCAAATGAAACCCCTCGATTGCAAAACCAGGGAAGTGAGAATGGAATCAGAAAGGACATATTATTTACAACCTATCCTGAACAGCAGCATGGAAAATTTGTACAGTAAAATCAAATTCACAAGGGTTGACTATTAACTGGATGGAAAAATCTTTGACCACCTTGTCTTTAAATATAAATGTGCTGGTCAATCGTTAACACCCATTGACTTACTGTATAGTGGTCAAGTGGTTAACCATACATCAGTCAATTGAGATGCCATTCAGATTTCATAATATCTTATGTAAGTTGTCAAAATAAAAACAAGAGCCTAGCCCAATGGGCACTGTGGTTCCTTGCATGCTGGATATTTTTAAGAATTATACAGCCAGTAGAAAAGCTGATTAATTGACCTCCAATTAAACTAAGGCTAAGGAAAAAAAACAAGTGACATTTTCAAAATGGGTTTTCTAACTCTACCTGGACAGCTCCTTTTGCATAACTTATCCCTGTTTTGACAATATTGTAGCCCAATACGAGATTCTGATACGTTAGGACATGGGAATAGGACCAACTTCTTGTTACACATGCAATTAGGAGTCGACGACTGTTTCTAAAAATGGTGCTACCAACTACAACGACAGACTCCTTGTCGCACATGTGACAAATAGTTCAGATGAACAGACTGGCTACTTGTAGCACGTGTGACAATAGTGACGGGTTATACTGCTCAAGTGGCACTTATTTCTGGGTATTGTCAACATGAATCCCCAAAAAAGACATATGAGGTAAAAATTGTGAGAGAAGACATGAATTTTGGAAATCCATTTTGAAATTGGAACCTATTTAAACCTCATACCCTGAATTCTCAAGGCCTTGCTAACACCTGGCCTATAACTCTGTGTTAAATCCTCTTGGGGGTGACTTGCCATGCTGGTCTGCTTATACTTAGATACTTTATCACAAGCTTATGTCTACCCAACTTGAGACAAAACTAGCCCTATAGACCAGATCACCAAGTAAAAACAAACTCAATCCAACAGTAACCAGACACTTGATTTCCATAGGCTGGGATAGACCAGCTGTATAGTAAGTTACAGTATAGACTATAGACACACAGAGGAAATGAGTCATGATCGAGAAAAGCAAAGGCCATATTTCAAAAAAAAATTGAAAATTTCAAATGTGTGCTACAAAAGTTCCATCTTCATGAAGTTACAGTAGCCTAACATAGTCACACAACATCCTCAGTGTTGGTATGAAAACTATTTGACCGAGCTGTAACTTATTTGAGAACAGTTTAAACATGCACACTCCCACTTGGTCACAGTACTTACAGTACAGCTAGTATGGTGAAAGTATTTAAGCAAGAGCTGTATAAGTTATGACTGCATTTAACACAATTACTGTTTGAATGTAACATCATTTTGAGACTGGCTGTCAAAGAAGAAAGTGTGAAGTGCTCAAAATTGACAACATGTAAGTTTTTCAAGAAAAATTTCATATTTTCTTATACATTCTCTTTACAGTATTTCTGCCTGCATGCAAAAAATTCACATAGAATAAAAGCGCTGCATGGGGTTCTCAATTAAGTCAACTGGCTTTAACTCAGGCCAACTGAGTTTAAGATTTTCCAGGTATGCTACAAATCACGATCCACAGGAAATTAAGGAGTGTGGTAGGTGTGTTGTTTTGTTAAACTTAAAGACATATGAGCCCCCATTCTTCAAGGCTTAGGTGGGCAAAAGATCACACTGCTAACTACTGTATCCCTCAATAAGTTATACTTAAAGTTAATACACTCAGAATGAGCAAAGCTGACTCATTGGAAATTGCAGTTTTGCAAAACTGTACATACACATCACATTCAGTATCAAATGTGGAAAAAAATTAAGCTCTCTTCAGGGATTCCACCACAAACACAAAAAAGGGGGGATTTATTACTGGTTAACCCCAGATCCAATTTGATGCTGTCCTATGCAAAACTGATAAATCAGTTCATGGGGACCAAAGCTTGCTTCAAGGCCCCCGTAAGGGCAATTTGAAGGGTTTTAAAGGCCATTTATTTATAAGTCTTCCGTTTTAGTAAGAAACCAAGATATTGGCAATTTTCTTATTTCTGCATGATGAAACATGATGAAACGTCCCCTCTTACTTTTTGTTACATCTTTAATTTCTGCCTGATTAACTCTAATCGCTTCAGGGAGGAACAGAAGCCCACTACATGCAGACTTGATTAAATCAATTTTCAAATTTGATTTATTGATTGACAGTAAAAAATGTGTTTCAATACACAAAAAATTACGTAACATTTGGGGTTAGCTAACAGGTCAGTCGGCATGGGTTAATTGCTTTTCACGCATTGTGAACACAATGAAAGCATAGCTCATTTGAGGTCACAGATCATGTGATAAACTCAGATATTAGTTACACCCCATACCGCCTTTGATGTACTGGGGTGTTTATGTTCCTTTTTCAAGAAGCGACGTCACAGCATGTGTTCCTTCTTACTTTTCGTGACATCAGCTTTCTCTGCCTGGTTACCTCTTATCGCTTCAGGGACGAAATGAAGCACACTACATACACACTTGATATAGTCAGGTTTCACATCTCGTGAACTGACTGACAGTTACAAATACTGTATATTAAAAGACACAAAAAGTTAAATTACATTTAGGAGTAGCTAACAGGCAAGTCAAGCATGTGTTAATTGCTTTTCATGCAGTGTGAACACAATCAAAGCATAGCTCATTTCAGGACACAGATCATGTAACCAACTTAGATACCAGCTACACCCCACACTGCCTTTGATCTACTGGGGTGTCTTTGTTGCTTTTTCAAGAAGCAGCGTCACAGAATGATCATGGAAGCACTTCCGAGATAGTACTTCCATGGAATGATGGATGAAAAGGAGGGGGGAATTTTTACCCACCTTCTTCCAGAAAGTGGGGGATAAATCCCCCTCACCCCCCTTCCCCACCTCTGACAGAAAACCTGCTCTTTTTTTCATTTTTATTCCAACAAACATTAGTGCCTCAAATTGACAAATCATTGCCTCAGAATAGTGTAATAGTAGCTAGGGTAAACTTGCTCCCCACAGTTATTTGAGGAGAGTGATGGTGTGCAGTTCAAGGCTTGTCTAACCACATATTTGATACACTGAGATGACAAAAAACTATAATTTCTTCAACTTCACTTTTTCAGCTAAGCTTCCAATTCCTTTAAAACCACTAGCAACTCATTTAAAATTTTCCCACTTTTTACACTCAATAAATAATTGCTTGTAATTGTAGAAACATAACCACATCCTTTCAGTAACTCAACAAATAAGGTTGAGGGATGCAATGCCAGTATTGTGCATACAAAAGGAAGCACTTGTGAAAGGAAGTTGTCATACTGAGGTATCTCAGGTGTTATTGTTAAAAACCTCAAACTGGTTAACTGGGAGCAATACGTAAGGTGGTCGATTGAACTTGACAGCAGGTATCTTAGCTTTATGCCAGTTGCTATTATTAAAACCCATTTGCGTTTAAGATTCTTAAATTATAAGCAACTTGACTTCACATGGGAGAACATCAATGTCACTTATTAATTAGTACAGCCAGGGTACAGAAGTTGAAGTTGAAGAACAAAATGTAAGTACAATAGTATGCAAAGATAATTATGTAACTCTGTTATGGTTTGCATGAAATTATGTTTATGCTACAGAAATTCATTTTTATGCCAATGTACTTTATTACTGCATTAACAAGGAATTGTGAAGGATGGATAGGGTGAATGGATTTAGGTACTATATGTATTAAAATAGCAATTAACATAAATATGCATAGATGGCTGTTGATATAGTAATCTGCAGTTTGCAAGAATAGATTGATTGACAGCAGGGTTGGATTTTCACCAGAAAAAAACCTGCTTTTACCCGGACAGTGGTAAAAACTGGTAGAAACCGGTAGAAACTGGTAAAAAGGGAAAAACCCCATGGATGCAAGTGCCAGGCAACGTGTAGTGTATAGGTGTACTTATAAACTAGTGGGTTCAGATCTCTATATTGTTCTACTTTTTAACTACTTTTAAGGTTAACACAAATTTGTAAATGTAGTACTTATTAGGTCAGTGCCCTTGCTTCAAGATTGGTATGCAAACATTGCTTCTCCTGGAATATTGCCAAAATTGTGGTATTGTTTTCCATTCTACTACTACATGGGAAACTGAATATTTCAGAATAGCAACATTGTCACTGACACAAACTGAGAATCTGAAGTATTTTTAAAACTTTAGATTTATGACACAAATTTAAACAACTTTTACAAATAAGAAACAAAACTTACATGTAAGTTGAAGACCATGTTATTTAAAGACTGATTTTAAAGTTGTGAATGGTTTTGATTTCATGTTAGACTAGTAGATGTGTGAAACATGTTAGCATGTTCAAATTGTATTTTCACACAACAGTAGAATTATATTTTCCATCAAAAAGAATTGAAGTAAGTCCTCTTTGAAAAAAAACTTTGCGAAAAAAAAAAAAAAAACCTGTTGTAAAGCTGAAGAATTACGGTATTTAAATTCCACTTTATGTAACACAACAGGTTTTTTTCCAGTTTTTTCCACTTACTTGGGTAATTAAAACCTGTTTTTTCCAGAGCAGTTTTTACGAGTAAAACCCATGGGTAAAAACCCCCCATGCATGGTAAAAACCGCAAACCCTGATTCACAGAAAGGCAAGTTTATAAATGTGGTGCAGAATTAAGACCTTATGTTTTCCATAAAAACATGTATGAACATATGTTCTGCAGTAGTTGAAGACCCAGTTCTCTCACCCCAAACACTACCAATTCTCCTAGCCTTCTTACTGAAGTCCCTCCCACAATTGTCAGAAATTCATCCTCATCCAGACATAATCTCAGTTTATTGCTTCAAGGTGAGTGTAGAAAAACTCAATTTATAAAATCAAAACACTCTCAGTACCATTTATGCCGTATAATATAAGCTTTGGTACTCTGCATTGTTTGAATTAGCTGTCAATCAAAGAGCTGAGCCAATTGAGAATTTCGGTACCCCCGTACCAAAATTGTATTTTGGGGTGAGAGGTTTGGACCTTTAAACTCAGTCAATTCTTACCTCAGTCAAGTCAGAAACTACAGTTTTTTACAGTAGTATATCTACAGACTCAACTGACACAGTTCTTTAATTAAGTGTAACAGCAAATTCCCCAAAATGAAGAGTACTGTAGCTCGTTATGCACAGCATGTGCTTATACTAAGAGTGATTGGTACAGATCTGTGACAGCAAGAGGCCATGATTTCTTGGCAGCTAGTAAACTTTACTACAATGGTAAATTTGTTGAAATTTGGCCTGTATCTTTTAAAGTTCTCAAGAAACTACTGTACAGCATTCAGTTTCAATGTTTTTGAAGCAACTTGATTGTTGCTCATGCTAAAACTAGACTGATGCAGAGTGTTGCACAGTGTTGACATTTCTTTTGTTAACTCTATTCTGATTACCTTGTAATTACTGATCTGATAGTTACGGTCTGGTGATTGAGGCTGATGATTCTCAAGGACACAAAATTTGTACTGTAAACTGTCGAAGACCAAAGACAGCACCCTCCCTAAAAAAAGATCCTAGACCTGCCCCTGAGAGACACTCTCTTTACATGATCTTAACTTTGGTGATCTCAGTGTCAAAAATTTAAGACGGGAAAAATCTCTAAAACAAAGGCCTCCACAACAAAGACCAAAGTCTCTCATATCATTTTCATTCACACCATGATAGAAAAATATTCCAAAAGAACTTCCTCATAACTTTACTTCGAAAAACATCTGATTAATAAAATAAAAATTAGATGGAAAACAAATAGAAATAGGTTCATGCCATTAAAGTAGGGAAAAAAGTCTAGGAATACTGCTGAAGAGCTATAATTGGTAAAATAACAGGCTGCGTTGCACCATTCAATTCGGGGTCTTTGTTTTAAAGGCTCCCTTTTGGAAATTTGCATATTAGGCCTGACTAAAACTAGTTGGTTAGAAATTGAGCCATGAAACTTTATTTAGCTTGCAAAACAGCCAAAATGTACATCTTTATTCTATAAGCTCTTTCTTGGCTTGGATATTGTGTGTTACTATAAATAACTTTTTCTGACCAAAACAAAAATTTTTCCAATAGGGTAATTTAAGTCAGTGATTTTTTTTTAAGAAATCATTTGATTAAAATCACGATTTATATTAGTGATTTTAATCAGTGCGTTCCCTCTTACTTTTTGTAACATCTTTCATTTCTGCCTGATTAACTCTTATCACTTCAAGGAGGAAAAGAAGCCCACTACATGCAGACTTGATTAAAGGCATATTTCATCATCCCAAACAGTTCCAATTCTCCCAACCTACTTACTTCTAGACTGTCCCACATTTATCTAAAACTAATCTTTATCCTGACACAATCCTAGTTTATTGCTTCATGGCTTGTCCCAGTGGCCATACAAGTCCATAAAGTGTAATCAAGACACTCTCAGTGCCAATGCTGTGTAATTTAGCTATGATGCATTGTTTGAATGTAATGCCAGTCAAAGAGCTGTACCAATTGAGAGTTTTGATGTATGCATACTGAAACTGTAGTTTGGGGTGACGAATGACTGCCTTTAAGTCAAGTTTCATATCTGATTTATTGATTGATAGTAAAAGATGTGTTTCAATACACAAAAAATTACATAACATTTGGGGTTACCTAACAGGCCAGTCAGTGTGTGCTAATTGCTTTTCATGTAGTGTGAACACCATGAAAGCATAGCTCATTTGCGGTCACAGATCATGTAACAAACTCAGATATTAGTTACACCCCATACCGCCTCGAGAAGAGACGTCACAGCATGTCATCTATTATGATCAAAAATTAAAAACACATGTTACTGTTGGTTGTAGTGTCATTTGTCAGTTATATACCAGGCAATCATGAACAAAGTTCAAGGTCTGATTTCACTAACATTGACTTCCTATATTAGAGGGGTGTTAGATTTAATTGATAGGCAGGAAATATGCCACTTTTGAAGAGAATTTTATTAAAATGTAAGTATACCTGCAATGACCTTGAACAACTTTAATATTTATGTTTTCAAATGCTACACTTGGGTTTTGCTTAAAGGAAGGGCAACATGTCAGTAGAAAGTCTGTGAGAGAATTACAGTTGTACACTTCCTACACTGCAGTACTTGCCAACTTCTGTTCATAGGTACAGTGGGTGGGCGTGTCAGGCTATGCCCTTCTACTTGTGATGCAGATTGCAGGTTCTCATATACTTCATTGCATTTGTTTAGTGCACACTATTCCATGATGGCTATCAGGAATGCTGTTTTTTGCTCTTTTAAAAACAATCATGATTTTTTTCAATTCAAAACATGGTTTCTGTCATGATTTTAATCAACATGATTCAAATCAAAGGGGTCTGGTCAATTACTCTGAAGGGTCGTTATTCCGAATAAAACATGAGAGTCGTTATATTCCGAAGGTTCGTTATTCCGATGGTTCGTTATTCCAAATAAAGAATAAAGGTTGTTATTCAGAAGGTTCGTTATTCCGAATAAAGAATAAGGGTCATAATTCCGAAGGGTCATTATTCTGAATAGAGAATAAAAGTCTTTATTCCGAAGGTTCGTTATTCCGAATACAGGATAGGGTTCTGTTATTCCAAAAAGAGGATGTTGTCAACTTTTCTTCTTCCTTCTCACCATTAACGACTATGTTTATTGATGTAAATTATGAAGCCAGTCAGCCATGACCTCGTTACGTAAATTAAGTGTTACTGAAAATATTGTTGAAAATTTTACTGCCAAAGTGAAGATACAGAAGTTACAGAAGCCATCCAAAAAAATCAGTACGTATCAGGTATTTTCTAGACTTTGCAAAGGCTTTTGACACATTAAAACAACATTTTACCAGGCCCATACCCAGCTTTTATCTGGGGAGGGGGGGGGGGGGTGGTCATAGCGCCACCATCAGTTGAGTATTTTGCTCACCAGAATTTGGTTTTCCCTCCAATGTTACCACCTCCAGATCACATTTCCTGGTGTCACCAGGGATCCAGGCGTCCTTTCCTTTGAGAGAAAGAATTCCGTACGGCCATGAGGGCCACATTAGAAAAATAAAGTTTGTACTAGGTTAAGTCAGATATAGCATATGATCTTTGCCATATGGGACTCTTCTCAGGGTGACAGTAATACTTTTTGCCCGATTCCAGATCACCAATCAGGGAATAATCTCAGATGAACCGATGGTAGCCTGATTTAGCAAGGTTTCAGCTAATGGGGGGCTGCTGCCCTTACCCCGTCACATACAGTCATGTAAATGATAAAAAAAGAACATGTAAACCTACAAATCAATGATGATGCACTTTTGGTGCTACAGTATACGTCATTTTTAGAGCAAAAAATAAAAAAGTCAGTTAAAAAATTATTCCAAATTTTGCACAAGTTCTTTTCCTATGTTATGTACTCTCGGTATTGGTCTCGGTCTCGGTCTCTGACCTTGTCGGTCCAGTCTCGAAATTTGCACCTGGGCTCCGTCTTGGTGTCAACAGCATCTGGTCTCAGTCTTGGTCTGGACTATAACACTGCTGTTACCTAACTATTTAGAATTCCTCTGTTTAAAGAAAGTTAGTATGTAGCTGTTTAACGATTTTAAAAATGTATAGTTCGTTTTTATCAAAGGTGGTTAATACAAAGCTTTGGGTTGTTTCAGTTGAAATTTAAAGAACATTGAGCGATGAAATGGTTAATAAGTGGTTAGTTTTAAAATTTCAACAACTTGCTTAGGTTTGTCTTAACAGGGTAGTGATCACTGAGTGGGGACATCTTTGCATCATTCTATGGAATTTGTTGAAAGTGAGGTAGGTCAGACTAAGCATACCGCAGATGGACAGTACCGTACCTAACCCAGAAGCTGTGTCCTTGTATATTTGGAGGGGTCATTAGCCCAGTTGGGTACTCAAGTTTGAGATGAATTAGGACTCAAGCCCTAATTTTGAAGGACTTGCCCCATAAATTTAAATTTATGGTTCCTTAGCACAAAATGCTTTGCACTTTCATGAAGAATTTCTGAAGAAGATCAAAGACACTGGTATTTAATATGAGTGCAGCAAGTATAGATAATTAGATATACTTGTGTGGCAATCAGCCAACCCTATAGGGTACACTAGTGGGGTAAAAGCGTTCAGTACATTTATTATCTCATCGCTCCATGAGGAGGATGAGATACTGTACGTCACTTTGCCTATGGGGCTATATATGGCAATGCCAGCTTAAATCGCAATGGTTACCATGGTAACGGTAAATTTTCCCAATTTACTAGTCTCAAGGTCTTACCCATGGTGAGGTACCCTGGGGTGACTGATGGTCCAGGGCTGAGAGAGGGGTAAAAACCTGTTCGTGTGAGTGTGTGTGTGTGTGTGTGCGTGTGCGTGTGTGTGTGTGTGTCCAATTTTGTTTTCCATATATCTTGTAAACAGCTGGGCCGATTTTCTTCAAACTTGGTACGATGGTAAATAGGTGGGACAATTGCATTTTAATACACAACCAGAAGAGAAGGTGAAAGCTTACAGATCAAAGGCCAAATTTAGTGAAATCACATTTTCTGCTATATTTTCAAAACAAAACATTCTCCAGACACAAAACCTCACACATATGATGATTGCATCTAGACCTACCAAATATGTGGTTGCCATAGCAACAGAGGTCAAAGGTCAAGTGGTAGAGTGGAACAAAATTTTTCAAGTGATAATTTGTTTGTAAAACAATGTTTTTTCCCTCAAACTCCTCCCAGTGGGCTGGACCAATTCTTTTCAAAATTGGTAGGTGGGTACCCCAGGGTGGGAACTTATGTCTCCCAGACCCTCGGAAATAAAGGTCAAAGATCAGAGGTCAAAGGTCACATTTTGTAAAAAAACACTTTTTTTTTAATATTTTGTACTAAAACTTCAAAAGAAAACCTTCATTTTACATGAAACTTCACAATTAAATATAATAGGATAGACTAGTTCTACCAAAATATGTAGTTTCCATGGCAACCAAGGTCAAAGGTCACATGACAGGGGGTCAAATACTTTTCTTTGTATTCACTTTAACTATTAATGGAACATCCCACAAGTCTGAAAGTTTAAGTGTAATAGCCTAGGCATGATAAGTTGTACCCGATGTGGTTGTCATGGCAACCAAGGACATAGTTCTTGTTACAGATTGTCAAAGGTTAAAGTGGGCATGACATGGCCACAAAAACTTTTGTGTATTGCAAGATTAGATACAGTATTTTACAAATATCATCTCACACCTCATTAAAAGCCTGCACATGCAATTCGGCATAAATGATATTCGAAGGAAAACTGCGTTCAAAATCCAATTTCGAAAAATGCTGCAACAGCTCACCTGACTTCTATGACGCAATTGGCGGCATAAACCCCGCCCTACGGCGGGCATCTAGATGTGGAACTAATGCAACGCTCGGTAAAGTTATGTTATCTTAGCAACCTCATGAAAATGATTACGTCATAAAGAGTCAAACACACAAAGCAAAAGGCACGGACCTTGGTGGAGATTCGAAGCAAATTTGGCCAATATGTTCACGTGTATATGCGCAAGGGTAAAAATAGTTCTGTTTTTGTGCAAGAAGTATGCGGTTCGGTTGCTATAAAGAACAGCTATGAATATGTATGGCCAGACCACAACAAGCGCCTCCCCACTACGAGCACATCTTTCTTGTATGAGCTGTTTGATGAAGATGCTTTTGCAAATACTAAGCAGTAACCGTGCAATGCACAATTCACAATGTAGTCAGTGGCCACGCTCACTGCTATCGTAGCACCGGTGTTTGCAATTATGTATGCACTTACACGCGTTACCTTGCACATGATTCAATGATTGTGAGCTCTCTGGTACAGTGTTGCTAACCGTGCCTCGAATGACGTCACCATTTTTGAGATGCGTTCACATACGTTTTTCGCTTTCAAATTTCAAATGGGCTGAGTCTGGCCTGTAATTGGGAATTCAAACGTCCTATTTTGGTATTTATGGACATAATTCAATAGGGAAATCATTCACTTTTTGTCAAGGTGTACCCAAAGAACGGAACTTACTTTAAGTTGGCCATGTCAGCCCCACTTTAATGTTTTGTAACTAGCCTATTTTTCATCAATTAATATAAATAAGCTAGACTCCTTGGTTAGTACTTCGTAGTATCAGTCTCTTCTTCACAACTCAAATTCTTTTTTCACTAGCTTGTATGCTGCAGTAAGATTTTTAAGTTCCTGCTCGCACTTCACTTTGATGGCCCTTATATCTAGAGTGTTCTCATATGGTCTATGCAGACAGTTGTTTTCACTCCAAAGTTGCTGTAACTGTTAGGCCTAGTAGTATGAAAGTTAAAGTCAAACCTAGGGCTAGACTTGAAATCTGAAGCTGGTTAATGGTATGTAGGCTAGGTCTGGGGCTAGACCTACGCCATTCATAGGCTTGAGTTTTAACCCAAGATATAAAACTGTGGGTGACTATAACATTAGTTTAGGCATAGGGTCTACCTACCTTACATATTAGTGCCCTTAAAACTTGGCCATTCTTGAAAAACCCAGTTTACAAGCAAAAGCAGCTCATACACATGCCTTACACACATTCAACAGTACACACAGCATCACCATCACACAGATTCCTCCCCTGCCTTAATTTTTTCCTTTTTTTTTTCCCTGCACATTTCCTTTTTGTGAAAGACACAAAATCACTTAACACTAATTCTTGAACACTCATTGGCTGATTGCAAAGCAAACACAAAGAAAGTAACCTATGGACTCTTTCAAATCTTAACTTAAACCGCAGCTGTTTACAAGAACTTTCAATCCACTAAAACTTTCTTTTGTTAGTTTGTGGTTTTGTTCTATAGATACTTGTGTTTGTTCTTGTTGTGAAGCGCAAGTGAATGCTTTATTGGGTAGTACTGAGCGCTATATTATTAAATGAAATAAACTTAAACTTACACTTGTAAGCATGTGTAAACATTTAGATATAAATTTATGACTTTACAGGTGTCCAATCACTATCACAATTACCAGCTATTATAAGAACCATTTAAGTCTGTGTTTCACACACAAATGCCACAGCTGTGATTTGACTTCTGAGGAGAGAAGATCAATGCTAGTTATCAATTAGTACAGCCGGGAGCAGAAACTGAATTTTGAGGAGCAAAATGTAAGTACATGGTCTGTCACCTTTGGGATTGCTTTGCATGAAAATTAAAAAAAGCTTGTACACATATTCATTTTTTAAATGATACTGCAGTACAGTAATTGTCCATGATACATGTAATTTGGAGAGAATTGACTAGGTATGGTACTGTAAAAGGATAGATGGTGAATGCATGTTTGTTGCACTACAATAGCAACTTATGTTGCATAAATGTGTAGATGGCTACTGAACAAATATTCAGGAAAAAGATTCTTTTATTGCAAGGCTAGCTTAACAAATGATGCACTTGTTCCTTAAAAACATGTATGAATAATTAACTCAATGTGTGATCACCTAGGTAAGCATGGCAGGGTTTTCCCTGGGCCTTTTGAACGTCGCGCCCCGCGACGTTCAAGCTCCAAAATCAAGGACGCCGCGACGTTCAAAAAACGGCTGCGATGTTCAAAATCGCTGCCAGCTAGCTTCCATAATTTTTCTTCTTTCTGTCAACGATTGCTTTTGTTGTTAATACAATAAACGACAAAACGATTGACTTATATGTAAAACTGCAACTAACTTTTTAACTTCCATGCCGTGACATACCACTGCAGTGCGAGTCGGAGCTCTGTATGTATAGCCCATAGGGCCTACTACTGAACAAGTATAACAACACAGTATTATTAACTAGCCTGCACTTGCCCTCGTAGGCTCGTATCAAGAAACTGTTGTGCTCACTCCCGAGCGCAGTAGCTACGTGGCACAACACGACTTGCACGACCAAAACACAAACACCCATTTTTGCAGGTCAGAGGCGGGGCAAATGTCTCAGATTTGGGAAATTATCAATCAGACGAACAAACCATGTCATTGTATCTTTACGATGAAATCCCACATATTTCCTCTTATTTCGTTCATAAAACTTATGCCACAATTCAGAAAATCGGAAAATGAAGTTGTGCGAATGCACACTGCAGTCTTAACCCCCAGTTACTCCATCTCTGAACTGTTTTGCCCGACTTCAACAAAAATTGGGAAATTTGATCGTAGCACAAATGCAATGGGAGTATTAGAATTCTATGCAAAGACGGTTGGTTTCTACACGTTATTCCTACACAGTAAAACTGCATTGACGATGTCGCGAGTATGAGTGGCTGATTAAAAGCAAAAACGAACCAATCACGATATTTCTTACGTAGAGGTAACTTAAAATAAGTGCAATGGACCTTATGTGTATGATGTCATAGAACCCTTGTTTTCCCAACATGTTTACATAAAAAGATCGGTACGCACACAATCTGTGATTGCTTGCAGCCACATGCTCCATTGCTTTTATAAATTCTGGCATTCACTCGATCATTACCACCGATTACTTGCAAACTGAAAAAGGGGCTAGAATATACTCGAAACTTGCCCTGTAATAGTTTCGTAAAATACTTTAACTTCCCGCCAAAACGGGATGCATTGATAATCGCCAACGTAAAATTTTATCCCTGCCATGGATGTGTCGTTTGATATTTTCCGCTATAACCCTGTAGTATTACATGGAATTAGATTTAGAATTGCATTCAATGTGTTTTCCTTGCTTTCTCGCAGAAAGCGCAGAGTAAGTTGCTGTGCAAACTGTTCTGCACAAAACATATTGTACAGACTATTGAGCTGCAGTGTTTCGCCTTTTTTCAAATCCCCAAGCTAAGCATACATGTCTGTGTACGTTTTGTACACGTAGCTCCTAGAATCTTTTGCAAGTTCTGTGGTTATCATCTTGCAGAAATTAGGTCATTTCTAGCATTCCTTCCGTAATGTTATTTACAGTAGGACTTATGCAATGTTGTCATGCGACGTCACTGCAAACAAAAACAGTGATGCACGTGGTCTCATGCAGCAATATTCTTGGCCCACGCATGCAGGAGACTTTCGTGCGTGTCCGTTTTTTCCGCCAAAAAAGGCGTCATATTCATGTTTTGCTTGGTGACATCATATGCATACGATCCATTTCAAAATTTAAATTGGTCCCTGCATCGTCATTGGTTCAATTGCGTTGATTCTAACCAGCCAATTACAACTCGCGCCTTCGCCTATGTGATTAAGTGTGTGAAAATACTCGCTCTCGAGACAAGTTTGGAGTTTGTGTTACGACGATCGCACTTCCCATGCATATATAGCCGGCTAGCGAAGCCCCGTGCCAAATTCACCATGAAACAGCTTCACAAATCGCTACGTACGTGGATTTTTCGGGGATCTGACTCACGTGCATTTCAGTTGCAGATTCTTTTCAAACAAGACGTAAGTTTTTGACAAGAACTGCTTAAAATATACGGGGATATTTATATCCGAAAGGAACCATAAGATACGCTAATCGGGTGCAATTGTTTTGCTTCCAAGAACAGCTAAGATTATCATGAATGGGTGCTCAACATGGGCTTCGTTGAAGCAGGAGAGTAGCTACAGAACATTAACGCAACTACAACCCAGTAAAAGAATGCAAATGTTTCGACATGATTGGGGGATGAAAAATAGAATGAGCATGATGCTGGTCTAAGAACTAAATTATTAAAAGACATGTAACATCGACTACAAACAAATCTACTGTATGAACGGTTGATTATCCCCACTTTTGAAGTGAAAATATTACGCCTACAAAAATGATATCCCGGCCGTTCGTAACTTGTAATATTGCAAACCGGTCCAATTATGTCAATTTTGGTGAGCAACGGGCGCGAAATAACGACCAACTGGGGGTACTGAAATCATCTGGTGCCAGCGCTAAATAAAAGCCATGCCGATGAACCAAAACTTTTGAAGCAGAAATTAAGTGATATAAAGGCAATGTGATCGCTATCAGTAGATCAAAATTTGTAGGAATGTGAGTTTCAGTGCTATTATTTTTGCGTCGACTTACTGAAATTGTGATGACTAATTTGCCTTAAAAGTTTCACCATTTTGCGTCTAGCGACTTGCATAAGACACCCCCTCCCCTTATAGGCCTACCCCTCCCCCAGGCAGGCAATCCACCTATGGACGCATCAGATGCGCGACGTTCAATTCTAAACCCAGGGAAAACCCTGCATGGTCTAGATCAGGTTTAAACTGAAGGTTGGTGATTTTGCTATTGATAAAGTAGAAGTTTAGAAGGTTTGATGTTCACTTTTACAGTATTAAGTCAATATTGCAGTTCGAATGATGATATTGCATTGAAATGGCTGTGCCTGCCAGGCAACAATTGCAGCTGCATGTGCACTAACAGAAAAGTAGTCTTTCCTTTCTGCTGGACAGTTAATGTGTTCTGTCTTTTGCAAATTAAATGACACTCATGGAATGAAAATATTTGAAAAATTAGCTGGGTGCTAGTGCTGTATGCAAAGTGGTTTCACCAGCTACCTAGCTTTTGAAATAAAAAGCTTTGAGGCAGACTTTTTGATGGTTAGAGATCTACTTTTCATTCTCATGGGGGTGGGGATGGACTTTTTGTGTTCACCAAGGGCACGGTTGTCCGCAGAAAAAAAGTCAGGGGGGGCAAAACTCCAAGCCACCGTGAGCTGACACAAAGCATACAAAAATTTCAGCCCAAAATGCCACCCAGATCGCCGGAAATTGCATTTCTAAAGCCTATTTTTCGCATAGAAACTTGGAAAACACGTTTTGTTCGGGTTTTTGCTTTGATTTTTATATACGTTTTTTCAAATTTTTGATTTTCCAGGGGGGGCGCAAGTGCCTCCCCCTTGCCCATACCTGCGGACGCCCATGACCAAGGTTGAGGGACAGAGGGGGTGTCACCATGTCGCATATCCTTCACACCTCCCTCATATTTATGCCTCTGGGCATTATAAGGGAACAGTTGTGAAAGGAAATTGGTGCAGCATTTTGATTTGGCAGCACGGTCGCAAGAATTGATGCATTGGCAAAATAATGGAAACTCCAAAGACAGAGATGCCAACATTTGAGTAACAATCACTGTTGTGAAACACGTACCCGTGCACGAATACAAGATTCCGTACAAGTACCCGCACCCGTACTCATGACCTGGTACCCATACCCATACCCATGGCCTGGTACCGGTACCCGTACCCATACTCCTGGTTTTTCTTCAGACTTGTATCCGTACTCATGACCTAGCTGGTACCAGTACCTGTACTCATACTCATGAGCTGTTATTACCATACTCATGACCTGGTATTCATACCTGTGCTGCTGGCCTTGTACTCAGAAAACAACTTTAGTTTACAATGATTGACAGTATATAGGTTCATGATGACTCCCAGAGGGTGTATGATTTTATTTCATATGGAACTATACTCACTACACCAAGTTTTGATGATTCCCATCAACACACTTATGATATTTTAACAGATCATTGTCCACTACAATTTCTACATGAACATGTATCCAATTTTCAAATTCAATCCTATGTTTATTGTAACTGTACCTTCCCCCCGTGCTAGCTCCTATTTTATTTACTATAACGCTACCTGCCTCTTGTCTGGGAGTAGTGTCTGGACGTGGGGTTAATTGCACTATAAGGGGAGGGTGTATGGGTGGTACGTGTTTATAAGGAATCTGCTCTGGGTAAATTGTTCAGGCCTGGGTGAGAATTTTATATTTTGGGTACTGGTAATTACTGTAAGGCCTCTTCTTGGGGCATGAATTTTTTAGTGATCCTGGGGCCTGATTCTTCTTAAAATGAGAATAAGAGTTTAACTAAGATTGGAAGTGATACATGATGGAGGCCTGGTTAAATTTAAGCTTGTATTGCATACTGTAGGTTCGATTGACAACAGTGTTCTATACAGTTAACTGGTTGGGGATGTATCTACTTAGACTTTCCCAAATCCTAGTCCAGAATAGTCCCAGTCTGAGTCAAGTCCAGCACAGAAGACCTACTAGTCCAAAGTATGTCCAATTAAGTCTCAGAGTCTAGCTGCCAGAATTTGAGTCTGAGCCTAGCTGACAGTAAGAACTCATGAGTATTAATTCTTTTGGTGAGGACTTTTTTGGGAGGGAGGGGCCTGTACATGGAACAACTGGTGAGAGGAGTGCATGGTGGACACTCACCTCTAGCTTAGACTCAAATTTACAGTACTTGTAACAAGTAAGTGTAACCAGTGATTGTGCCAGGACTGCCTGAGGGGTAAATATGTGAACCAGGGCAGGGAAGAAATCTGACTGGATCTGGAAAAATACTGCACAACACTCCTGGTGGAGTCAAACATGCAGGGACACCTGACACCTGCACTTAATACAGTACACACATTGATGAGGGGGAAGTGGCAAGCACAACAAATACAACATCAAGAATTTATGGCCTCTTGCCTTAACTTTGTTGACTTAATTCTGGTTGTATGAACAACTAATTCCACCCCACAAGTTCATTACTATCACACCCACACATAGTGCAGTTGCAGTTTGATGGGAATTGCACTGAGAGCTCTGTTGGGTGTCACTTATTATAGGCCTGATCTTCTCACCCCAAACACAACTTGATAATTCTCCTTACCTACTTACTGAAGTCCCTCCCATAAATGTTTAAAATTCATCCTCATTCAGACACAACCTTAGTTTATCTCTTCAGGGTGAATATACAATACATCTATACATTTTTCTTTGTTGGTTAAAAAGCTTTGTGATGTTAACATTTCTACACAGTACAAAACACAGAGTACAAAACCTGCATGTTGTACAAATCAAGCTACCTTGGCTAAGGATGTACAGTACAGTACATGACTAATCAGTAAAATTGCTGTGAAGGGTCATAATTTTATCATTGCAGTGCTCTTATTCTTACACTAGAAATTACAAATAATTAAACAGGATGTTCTCAAAAGAAAGTATTATCTCCTCTAAAGCCCATAATTACTAATTATGATTTGAATGGGAGGTTTTAGAAGGTTCCCCCCTAACATTGTACTGCAAGAATGTGAAGCACAGGCCATGTTGATTGTTCAATTTTGCTTTGTTAAAGGTGTGTAAATATACTGTACCAGCGAATGGACTATAGGTTCAAGGTACTGTAGGCCTTCCTGTGCAGGATTTCTTGTTCTTTTTTAATCTTCTAGTAATTCAAATTGGAGATTTGTGTAACATAAAGACCCAGGAAATCTGACTGCTTTCGTTGAAAGAAAGAAACTTTTGGCTTTTTACTGTAGTGGGGTAACATTTATTTTTCCTTCATAAATACTTTTTGAGAATGCTGGCTTGTGACTGGTCAGCTACCCATGGTCCAATCCAGTGTAGAGACATAGGGTGTATGGAGAGCAACTTTTTGATCAACATGACTATAAACACAGCTTTGCTGACAAGGTATGTGTAGGCTTGACTAGCCTACATAGTTTTAGGTAACATACATTAAACAACAGTTTAATTATAGTACACGTACTGGCCGAACTACTTCAAAATGGTGCCTGGCGTTTTAAGCAATTTAGACATAGGCCTACGACTGTAATTTTCTCCATAACTGTCCAAATTAAAATGTAAATATATTTGGTTGAACGAAATGTTGCGTATATATTGAAACAAATAAATTAGGTACAAGACCTAACGTAATCAGATTTCAGACCTTTCATTCTGAGGATATTAAATGAAGGTCTTGTTACATGTTTCAAAGTTCACCTTGGGCCATAGGGCCTAAATCAGGCCTAAGCTTAGGCTTTGACCGCCATCGTATAAATGATATGGTACACCTTTGATGCGAAAAAGAAATGTAAGTAGGACTACATGACTTCCTATAGACCTACCTCAGTTATACTCGAAATTTCTGGCCTACCTGGGACGATGAAAAAAGCAGTTTTGAAATGAGTGCTCGAGTATAACGTTACTCACTAACCTTAAAAGCTCATCTCGCATAATACATACATAAGTCTTGGTCAAGTATTCTGTGTACCAATACTGTAGCTATGTAAGGAAATTTAGTACCAGAATCGCCAAGGGAATTGTAGATGTAATAATAAGAAGAGCCTACGCCGGCCCAAGTAGCTGGCCTAGGCCTACTGCATCGACAACCGTCATCAAAATTGTGATACTGTAGATTCTCTCTGCAATGAAATCTTTAGGTATAGCGACAGCCACCGTTAGTAGACGCAAATCTGCCTGGTTCCATAAACTTCCACTCAAAAAGGTCAAGCTAATTTACTGACTCAGCCACATTTCGAAAACAACGTAGGTTGAAAGGCTAGGCCTAACGTTGTTAGCCTAACGTGGTTGTTAAGTCTGTTTTCAACAACGTATAGCAGGATGTTAAGTCAAACGTAACAGTGAGCAATATAAACCAAACCACAGATCCTCAAGCAAGTGTATAATTTTAGTGGAACTATTCACAACTGTAGTCCCAAATCCAAGAGTAAAATCGTTCCAAATATGACTTCGTTCAAGGCTTCCAAAATATAGCTTATTAGTCAAATAGACAGCAAAAAGTAGGCCAAGTATGACTGTATGAGTCATGGCTGTGTACATACGTTCAAGCGACTAAGGCAGCATGTAGCTAGCTAGCTACTGTGCATTGCAGTAATCACTCAGTACAGCTCTCCTCTACGCTATTCAATGTCAATGTCATTGTAACGCAGGCCTGTACGAGCACTTCATGAAACTTAAGTCATTTAAGGAGAATAATTGATGATCAATGGAAAATTTATAAAAAAGAAATTTTTCCCCTTCTAAACTTCTCGAAATTAAAGTATTTATGAATGGGAATAAAGTCATGATGCTCATGTCTCTACATCATATTCGAACAGGCTATGACGTCACGCATATAGGCAGAGAACCTTTGCTTCGCCTCGAGTCTCTCAGCCCATATGCGTGATGTCATAGCCTGTTCGAATCTGATGTAGAGACATGGGCACCATTGACTTTATTCCCTAATTAGTGTGCTGCAGGCCACACACAAAAGGATTTTTGAACTAAATAGAATCAGTTCTAGGTCAATTGTGATAGTAAATCCAAATGATAGTGGAGTCTCATGATCACCAACAATTTACAATTACTAAGCTGCATTACACAGAACACACAAAGCCCAAGAATACAGCCTAACCAAGCCCTATTGTATATACTGTACCAGTCCACTTACAGACATCATGTCTTTGCATTGCACCTGCATTTTTGCTCACAAGTGTAACCTAGCTAGGCCTGTCAGTGACTTGTGATAATTTAATTTTTACAAGTCACTAATTTTTAATTGTCTGTCTCTCAGAATGTCCCAGGCCCATTTCTGTCAGTCCTATCGATCATGTCAGGGCTCGATTTTATGGATGTCCAATTGTCCAGGACAACTACAATTCCATACAGATAACCAAAAGTTGGCAGTTGGTTGTCCAAGGGACAACCATTTTTCTCTCACAATGAATTATATTTGAGCAGCTTGCTTTTGCCCGATTGAAGAAGTACGCTATATACAGTATGCTGTCTGATCAACTTTTCCTATTATACAGTTTCAGACTTCAAGTGTTTTTGTCTTGCAAAAATCATATCTTTTTATTCTTCGAGACCGATTATATGTACATGCACACAATTACTATTTTGTACTGTAATCGTGCCCAAAATTGGGGTGGGTCCAAAACGAAGACCTCCAAAACGAAGACCGAAGACAGAAGACATGAAAAATCTCTAAAACGAAGACCTCCAAAACGAAGACCGAAGACAGAAGACAGAAAAAACTCTAAAACGAATACCTCCAAAACAAAGACCGACAACCAAAGTCTCTCCTAGTAGAAGCATGGGAAGCCATCCCCTGCCTAATTAAACACATTGCATAACACCCTGTTGTATATTTCTCTGTTTACTTCCGGGTCTTCGTTTTTCGGTCTTCGTTTTGGAGATTTGCATAATAGGACAATTTCCAAAACGAAGACTTTTCTATTGCGTCATCGCCGAAGGCCAAATGTCAAAAACTCATATTCAGCTGACATCTTAGTCATCCTAGAGATTCCATAGCAGCCAAATCGTACCAGATTTCGAACTAAAATACTCATTTTTTTTCAAAATATGAGAAGCACGCATATGTAAAACGAACGGGTAGTATTTGCTAACGTACTTGGAGTAAATCAAAAAAGGGGAGAATTAGCAGCAAGATGAAAAAATAAATTCAAAACAATAAATTGCAAAAGGAAGGAAACAACAATTGCGTTGATTAATTTTAAAATTGGTAATAACGAATAAGATTTTGTTTGCCCACCCCGGAAACTACACGTCGCATAAACGACACGCGTAATATCACCAAATTACCACTAATTTAATCGCAAACTAGTCAAAATATCTGACTACTATACTAACTAGTTATTTCACGAATCCGTTTTCAAAGTGCACTCGAAGTCCCATCTCGATGCATTCAGCACAGAGTGACGCATATTTCTCTGTTTACTTCCGGGTCTTCGTTTTTCGGTCTTCGTTTTGGAGATTTGCATAATAGGACAATCTCCAAAACGAAGACTACAAAACGAAGACTTTTCTATTGCGTCACCGCCAAAGGCCAAATGTCAAAAACTCATATTCAGCTGACATCTTAGTCATCCTAGAGATTCCATAGCAGCCAAATCGTACCAGATTTCGAACTAAAATACTCAATTTTTCTCAAAATATGAGAAGCACGCATATGTAAAACGAACGGGTAGTATTTGCTACCGTACTTGGAGTAAATCAAAAAAGGGGAGAATTAGCAGCAAGATGAAAAAATAAATTCAAAACAATAAATTGCAAAGGGAGGAAACAACAATTGCGTTGATTAATTTTAAAATTGGTAATAACGAATAAGATTTTGTTTGCCCACCCCGGAAACTACACGTCGCATAATCGACACGCGTAATATCACCAAATTACCACTAAATTTAATCACAAACTAGTCAAAATATCTGACTACTGTACTAACTAGTTATTTCACGAATCCGTTTTCAAAGTGCACTCGAAGTCCCATCTCGACGCATTCAGCACAGAGTGACGCATATTTCTCTGTTTACTTCCGGGTCTTCGTTTTTCGGTCTTCGTTTTGGAGATTTGAATAATAGGACAATCTCCAAAACGAAGACCACAAAAGGAAGACTTTTCGATTCCACCGCCCCTAGAGGTAGAATAATTGCATGCATGCTAGTGGAGGCACGGGAAGACATCCCCTGCCTTATTAAACACATTGCATAACACCCTGTTGTATATTTCTCTGTTTACTTCCGGGTCTTCGTTTTTCGGTCTTCGTTTTGGAGATTTGCATAATAGGGCAATCTCCAAAACGAAGACCACAAAAGGAAGACTTTTCGATTGCACCGCCCCTAGAGGTAGAATAATTGCATGCATGCTAGTGGAGGCACGGGAAGCCATCCCCTGCCTTATTAAACACATTGCATAACACCCTGTTGTAAATTTCTCTGTTTACTTCCGGGTCTTCGTTTTTCGGTCTTCGTTTTGGAGATTTGCATAATAGGACAATCTCCAAAACGAAGACTACAAAACGAAGACTTTGCTATTGCGTCACCGCCAAAGGCCAAATGTCAAAAACTCATATTCAGCTGACATCTTATTCATCCTAGAGATTCCATAGCAGCCAAATCGTACCAGATTTCGAACTAAAATACTCAATTTTTCTCAAAATATGAGAACCCCGCATATGTAAAACGAACGGGTAGTATTTGCTACCGTACTTGGAGTAAATCAAAAAAGGGGAGAATTAGCAGCAAGATGAAAAAATAAATTCAAAACAATAAATTGCAAAGGGAGGAAACAACAATTGCGTTGATTAATTTTAAAATTGGTAATAACGAATAAGATTTTGTTTGCCCACCCCGGAAACTACACGTCGCATAATCGACACGCGTAATATCACCAAATTACCACTAAATTTAATCACAAACTAGTCAAAATATCTGACTACTGTACTAACTAGTTATTTCACGAATCCGTTTTCAAAGTGCACTCGAAGTCCCATCTCGACGCATTCAGCACAGAGTGACGCATATTTCTCTGTTTACTTCCGGGTCTTCGTTTTTCGGTCTTCGTTTTGGAGATTTGAATAATAGGGCAATCTCCAAAACGAAGACCACAAAAGGAAGACTTTTCGATTGCACCGCCCCTAGAGGTAGAATAATTGTATGCATGCTAGTGGAGGCACAGGAAGCCATCCCCTGCCTTATTAAACACATTGCATAACACCCTGTTGTAAATTTCTCTGTTTACTTCCGTGTCTTCGTTTTTCGGTCTTCGTTTTGGAGATTTGCATAATAGGACAATCTCCAAAACGAAGACTACAAAACGAAGACTTTTCTATTGCGTCACCGCCAAAGGCCAAATGTCAAAAACTCATATTCAGCTGACATCTTAGTCATCCTAGGGATTCCATAGCAGCCAAATCGTACCAGATTTCGAACTAAAATACTCAATTTTTCTCAAAATATGAGAAGCACGCATATGTAAAACGAACGGGTAGTATTTGCTACCGTACTTGGAGTAAATCAAAAAAGGGGAGAATTAGCAGCAAGATGAAAAAATAAATTCAAAACAATAAATTGCAAAGGGAGGAAACAACAATTGCGTTGATTAATTTTAAAATTGGTAATAACGAATAAGATTTTGTTTGCCCACCCCGGAAACTACACGTCGCATAATCGACACGCGTAATATCACCAAATTACCACTAAATTTAATCACAAACTAGTCAAAATATCTGACTACTGTACTAACTAGTTATTTCACGAATCCGTTTTCAAAGTGCACTCGAAGTCCCATCTCGACGCATTCAGCACAGAGTGACGCATATTTCTCTGTTTACTTCCGGGTCTTCGTTTTTCGGTCTTCGTTTTGGAGATTTGAATAATAGGACAATCTCCAAAACGAAGACCACAAAAGGAAGACTTTTCGATTCCACCGCCCCTAGAGGTAGAATAATTGCATGCATGCTAGTGGAGGCACGGGAAGACATCCCCTGCCTTATTAAACACATTGCATAACACCCTGTTGTATATTTCTCTGTTTACTTCCGGGTCTTCGTTTTTCGGTCTTCGTTTTGGAGATTTGCATAATAGGGCAATCTCCAAAACGAAGACCACAAAAGGAAGACATTTCGATTGCACCGCCCCTAGAGGTAGAATAATTGTATGCATGCTAGTGGAGGCACGGGAAGCCATTCCCTGCCCTATTAAACACATTGCATAACACCCTGTTGTATATTTCTCTGTTTACTTCCGGGTCTTCGTTTTTCGGTCTTCGTTTTGGAGATTTGCATAATAGGGCAATCTCCAAAACGAAGACCACAAAAGGAAGACTTTTCTATTGCACCGCCCCTAGAGGTAGAATAATTGCATGCATGCTAGTGGAGGCACGGGAAGACATCCCCTGCCTTATTAAACACATTGCATAACACCCTGTTGTATATTTCTCTGTTTACTTCCGGGTCTTCGTTTTTCGGTCTTTGTTTTGGAGATTTGCATAATAGGGCAATCTCCAAAACGAAGACCACAAAAGGAAGACTTTTCGATTGCACCGCCCCTAGAGGTAGAATAATTGTATGCATGCTAGTGGAGGCACGGGAAGCCATTCCCTGCCCTATTAAACACATTGCATAACACCCTGTTCTATATTTCTCTGTTTACTTCCGGGTCTTCGTTTTTCGGTCTTCGTTTTGGAGATTTGCATAATAGGGCAATCTCCAAAACGAAGACCACAAAAGGAAGACTTTTCGATTGCACCGCCCCTAGAGGTAGAATAATTGCATGCATGCTAGTGGAGGCACGGGAAGCCATCCCCTGCCTTATTAAACACATTGCATAACACCCTGTTGTAAATTTCTCTGTTTACTTCCGGGTCTTCGTTTTTCGGTCTTCGTTTTGGAGATTTGCATAATAGGACAATCTCCAAAACGAAGACTACAAAACGAAGACTTTTCTATGTGCGTCACCGCCAAAGGCCAAATGTCAAAAACTCATATTCAGCTGACATCTTAGTCATCCTAGAGATTCCATAGCAGCCAAATCGTACCAGATTTCGAACTAAAATACTCAATTTTCCTCAAAATATGAGAAGCACGCATATGTAAAACGAACGGGTAGTATTTGCTACCGTACTTGGAGTAAATCAAAAAAGGGGAGAATTAGCAGCAAGATGAAAAAATAAATTCAAAACAATAAATTGCAAAGGGAGGAAACAACAATTGCGTTGATTAATTTTAAAATTGGTAATAACGAATAAGATTTTGTTTGCCCACCCCGGAAACTACACGTCGCATAATCGACACGCGTAATATCACCAAATTACCACTAAATTTAATCACAAACTAGTCAAAATATCTGACTACTGTACTAACTAGTTATTTCACGAATCCGTTTTCAAAGTGCACTCGAAGTCCCATCTCGACGCATTCAGCACAGAGTGACGCATATTTCTCTGTTTACTTCCGGGTCTTCGTTTTCGGTCTTCGTTTTGGAGATTTGAATAATAGGACAATCTCCAAAACGAAGACCACAAAAGGAAGACTTTTCGATTCCACCGCCCCTAGAGGTAGAATAATTGAATGCATGCTAGTGGAGGCACGGGAAGACATCCCCTGCCTTATTAAACACATTGCATAACACCCTGTTGTATATTTCTCTGTTTACTTCCGGGTCTTCGTTTTTCGGTCTTCGTTTTGGAGATTTGCATAATAGGGCAATCTCCAAAACGAAGACCACAAAAGGAAGACTTTTCGATTCCACCGCCCCTAGAGGTAGAATAACTGTATGCATGCTAGTGGAGGCACGGGAAGCCATTCCCTGCCCTATTAAACACATTGCATAACACCCTGTTGTATATTTCTCTGTTTACTTCCGGGTCTTCGTTTTTCGGTCTTCGTTTTGGAGATTTGCATAATAGGGCAATCTCCAAAACGAAGACCACAAAAGGAAGACTTTTCGATTGCACCGCCCCTAGAGGTAGAATAATTGTATGCATGCTAGTGGAGGCACGGGAAGCCATTCCCTGCCCTATTAAACACATTGCATAACACCCTGTTGTATATTTCTCTGTTTACTTCCGGGTCTTCGTTTTTCGGTCTTCGTTTTGGAGATTTGCATAATAGGGCAATCTCCAAAACGAAGACCACAAAAGGAAGACTTTTCGATTGCACCGCCCCTAGAGGTAGAATAATTGCATGCATGCTAGTGGAGGCACGGGAAGCCATCCCCTGCCTTATTAAACACATTGCATAACACCCTGTTGTAAATTTCTCTGTTTACTTCCGGGTCTTCGTTTTTCGGTCTTCGTTTTGGAGATTTGCATAATAGGACAATCTCCAAAACGAAGACTACAAAACGAAGACTTTTCTATTGCGTCACCGCCAAAGGCCAAATGTCAAAAACTCATATTCAGCTGACATCTTAGTCATCCTAGAGATTCCATAGCAGCCAAATCGTACCAGATTTCGAACTAAAATACTCAATTTTCCTCAAAATATGAGAAGCACGCATATGTAAAACGAACGGGTAGTATTTGCTACCGTACTTGGAGTAAATCAAAAAAGGGGAGAATTAGCAGCAAGATGAAAAAATAAATTCAAAACAATAAATTGCAAAGGGAGGAAACAACAATTGCGTTGATTAATTTTAAAATTGGTAATAACGAATAAGATTTTGTTTGCCCACCCCGGAAACTACACGTCGCATAATCGACACGCGTAATATCACCAAATTACCACTAAATTTAATCACAAACTAGTCAAAATATCTGACTACTGTACTAACTAGTTATTTCACGAATCCGTTTTCAAAGTGCACTCGAAGTCCCATCTCGACGCATTCAGCACAGAGTGACGCATATTTCTCTGTTTACTTCCGGGTCTTCGTTTTTCGGTCTTCGTTTTGGAGATTTGAATAATAGGACAATCTCCAAAACGAAGACCACAAAAGGAAGACTTTTCGATTCCACCGCCCCTAGAGGTAGAATAATTGAATGCATGCTAGTGGAGGCACGGGAAGACATCCCCTGCCTTATTAAACACATTGCATAACACCCTGTTGTATATTTCTCTGTTTACTTCCGGGTCTTCGTTTTTCGGTCTTCGTTTTGGAGATTTGCATAATAGGGCAATCTCCAAAACGAAGACCACAAAAGGAAGACTTTTCGATTCCACCGCCCCTAGAGGTAGAATAACTGTATGCATGCTAGTGGAGGCACGGGAAGCCATTCCCTGCCCTATTAAACACATTGCATAACACCCTGTTGTATATTTCTCTGTTTACTTCCGGGTCTTCGTTTTTCGGTCTTCGTTTTGGAGATTTGCATAATAGGGCAATCTCCAAAACGAAGACCACAAAAGGAAGACTTTTCGATTGCACCGCCCCTAGAGGTAGAATAATTGTATGCATGCTAGTGGAGGCACGGGAAGCCATTCCCTGCCCTATTAAACACATTGCATAACACCCTGTTGTATATTTCTCTGTTTACTTCCGGGTCTTCGTTTTTCGGTCTTCGTTTTGGAGATTTGCATAATAGGGCAATCTCCAAAACGAAGACCACAAAAGGAAGACTTTTCGATTGCACCGCCCCTAGAGGTAGAATAATTGCATGCATGCTAGTGGAGGCACGGGAAGCCATCCCCTGCCTTATTAAACACATTGCATAACACCCTGTTGTAAATTTCTCTGTTTACTTCCGTGTCTTCGTTTTTCGGTCTTCGTTTTGGAGATTTGCATAATAGGACAATCTCCAAAACGAAGACTACAAAACGAAGACTTTTCTATTGCGTCACCGCCAAAGGCCAAATGTCAAAAACTCATATTCAGCTGACATCTTAGTCATCCTAGAGATTCCATAGCAGCCAAATCGTACCAGATTTCGAACTAAAATACTCAATTTTTCTCAAAATATGAGAAGCACGCATATGTAAAACGAACGGGTAGTATTTGCTACCGTACTTGGAGTAAATCAAAAAAGGGGAGAATTAGCAGCAAGATGAAAAAATAAATTCAAAACAATAAATTGCAAAGGGAGGAAACAACAATTGCGTTGATTAATTTTAAAATTGGTAATAACGAATAAGATTTTGTTTGCCCACCCCGGAAACTACACGTCGCATAATCGACACGCGTAATATCACCAAATTACCACTAAATTTAATCACAAACTAGTCAAAATATCTGACTACTGTACTAACTAGTTATTTCACGAATCCGTTTTCAAAGTGCACTCGAAGTCCCATCTCGACGCATTCAGCACAGAGTGACGCATATTTCTCTGTTTACTTCCGGGTCTTCGTTTTTCGGTCTTCGTTTTGGAGATTTGCATAATAGGGCAATCTCCAAAACGAAGACCACAAAAGGAAGACTTTTCGATTGCACCGCCCCTAGAGGTAGAATAATTGCATGCATGCTAGTGGAGGCACAGGAAGCCATCCCCTGCCTTATTAAACACATTGCATAACACCCTGTTGTATATTTCTCTGTTTACTTCCGTGTCTTCGTTTTTCGGTCTTCGTTTTGGAGATTTGCATAATAGGGCAATCTCCAAAACGAAGACCACAAAAGGAAGACTTTGCGATTGCGTTATCCGTATTCAGCTCCCTTATGCTTATACATGATTAAGTGCAAATGCATGATTAAGCAGAAATCACAAATTACCCTGTCAAATGGTCCATTTTTAAGGATTTTGATGGTAATCGAGGCCCCTCTTTTGGGTTGTAATGTTTTTCACATCAAATAGCCAACTTGAACTTCTTCATTTTAACGACCTTTAAAGGGACTATTGCGGAAGTTGAAAAAATACCTCTTCGTTCACAAATTGCTGACGTTTTCGACAAGTAATTAAGAGTTAAATGATAACATAATGGTTAACAAAGGAAATACTTACTTCTGCAATATGCCATATCTTTTTTTGCATACCATACCCAATGAGTTACCCGTAGAAATCATCAAGCAGGAAAAGTTCTATAACGTTATTACTGTCGAGTGCAATATCATGGGGAAAGGAATTTGTAGCACCGGAACAAACCGGTATATCTATAACATTGCAGGACAGTCTGATGAATATTTCTTTTTTTTTTTATTTCCCGGTCTTCGTTTCTCGATATTTGATTTGCCTCATCTGGCAATATCCACAACAAAAACAACAACACATAGCTTTCGATTGCGCCATTGGTAGATGGACGACATGCCGTATCTAATGTGACCTCCTTTCCTCACTTAAACGAAGACACAAAATTAATATTTGTTGACTACACAGAATATTCATACTCATGACACAGGAAGTGAGCGAAACTGTATCTCTGCCCAACGCACATATAAAAGTATGTATTATTTAACAGGGTCCGAACCTTCGTGTTTCCATTTCATCATTTCTACAATTTACGTTAATTTATAACTGTAGACAAAATATTGAAAAGCAATTACAAAAACAGGGGTTACTTCTGTTATGTGAAACTTTTATTTCTGCTTGTTACTAAAAATACAAACATGAGCTTTCTTCTCACAGCAGCAGATATATACTTTGTACACGTTAAACAACAGTTTTGGGTAATTTTGGTCAAAGATGAGACTTCAGTATTGCGATTCAAATTTCCTGAAAATGGAGTGGGTGTATGGTGTAAATGTGGTAGTTGTTTTTACCAAAAGGCATAAAAGTGCATTAAGTTCCATGTAATTCAAGCTCTTTTCTTAGTAATGCATGTAAGTGAATATTCTTTTGAACTGTAATGTACATATCTGAGAAATTGTCGTGAAAATAGCTCTGTATGAAAAAAATTTCCTCAAGTATGAACACTGTTTTCCAGGTTTAGTGTCATAACACTACCAATACATTACGGAGAAAAAAAAACTTTTCAACTGTTCAAATAATATTGCTTCGCAAACATTGGCGCAGGATCCCAATTTGGTTTAGGGGTTTCCCACCACTATGTGTATGTAAAATCTTCATGAACTCCTCGTGCGTCCAAAATGCTGGTGCATTTATCATAATGCTGAATCCCCATTTATTTCGTGGAAAAAAAAAAACAATCGCGTAAAAATTTCCATACAATCATTTACCGTGTTCTCAGCCTTCAGAATTCATTTTTCCTGTTTGAGAAGTCGATAAAATATTGAAGGCAGCTACATAAATCACATCATATATCAGTTAAACTAGAGTCAATTGGTCACTGTGATTCCTTGCTAGATATTATAGAAATGACAGAAAGCCTGATAATTTGACCTCCAAAACTAGATCACCGACGTGCAAAAGCTTATTTATACCTAATGTTTATTTTAAGAAGGTGATATCTTTACAAAGGGCATTTCTGATTTCAGTACCTTTTAACATTTTTTGGAATTTCAAGATTTAATTTTGAGCCTTGCAAAATACTCGGTGATCCTAAAAAACGAACTTCTCATTTCAGCATATCTACTGAATTACAATCAACACTTAATACATACCACCAATTAAGGAAGCACAATGTGCTCAGAGCAAAAAAAACGACCTATGTGCTTCCCTGAAAGCTTATATTTGTGACCAGACAAGCAAACTTTTACCTGCCCTAAAATACACTTGCTCTTGCTTTAAAACAATCTCGCACTTTTCGTGTTCACTATTACCAAGAAAACAAGGTCTTGTCAGCAAATAATCAAGCAGAAAACAAGTTTAATGAGATGTAAATTTAAATTGCTGAAATAAAAAAATTCTTCCATCATTACCTTGATAATACCCATGAGATGCAAAGCGAAAAATAACAACTGCTATAAATCCGGGACTCACTTTGCATGTAATATCACTTCCATGACAAATCACACACTAACAACTCCCCCATCCCCTCCAGAAAAATAGTCATGGGGAAATAGCCAGGCACACGTTAATTGTAAATTCTTAGTAAAATCATCGGCGTCACCAGAAATTTTTAAAGAGGGGGGTCGTATTTTGCGGAAAGAAGGAAGTTATTGCCGGGTAGCGGCAATGATCGCACGAAACGGGAGTAGCCCCGGGAAGCTCTGAGGAGATAAACATTTCAAATGCCTATAATGTGGTAAAATTATCGTCAATAAGTTGCTGGTTTGGTAATGCCAAAATTATGATTTCATAAAGGTTCAGAGCAAAACGGATGGTTGGACGGGGATCAAAGAGAAAGCTTTAAATATTAAAATAACAATGACACAAGAACGTTTTCCTTTTAAAGTTTGGGTGCTGTCGTGGGATCCATAGCTCGGTTAAAGGAACCAACTGGAGTGGTAGCATCCAGAGGCAAAGGATTCCCAGGACAAAATTCCTTTGAAAATCGTGGAATATAATGAAGTATTCAAGATTAAGGAGGTAAAAATAGCGAACCTCAAATAACAAATCAAAGAAAAATTTTAAAGCAAATTGAGCTCTGCAACGTAAAGAAATTTAAGTAAATCATTCAAATCTGCAATAAAAAGCGTCTATTAAACTACTTAAGATGTCAGGCTCTATAGCACAAAACACTGATTTGTGCACAATGTGATTTTACCAAATAATGTACTTTGATTTTACTTTCAACCTTTCTCCTTCAAGACCTAGAAAAAAGTTTCATTTATTCCATTAAAAAGTAATGGAAAGGTAAAAATTGAAGAAGCATAGCAAAAACTGGAGAAAGAACATGCAGAAGAAGTTAGTTGAGATTTACGACCAACTACCGAGCTCGATTATTGAATGGCATACAAGGAAGCATCATTCGCTATTTAGCGAGTCGTTGCTTGGCACTCTGTGCTGAATGCATCGAGATGAGAGCCGATTCGTCAAGTTTGACCACTTAAGTAGTAAACCATATGCGCTAACTAGTTAGTAGTGAAATATTTTGACAATTTTGTGATTAAATTTAGTGGTAGTTTGGTGATCTTACGCGAGTCGTTAATGCGACGTGTAGTTTCCACGGTACGCAAAGAAGATCTTATTATTACGAGTTTTAAAATTAATCGACGCAATTGTTGTTTCCTCCCTTTTGCAATTTTTTGTTTTGAATTTATTTTTTCATCTTGCTGCTAATTATCCCCTTTTTTGATTTACTCCAAGTACGGTAGCAAATACTACCCGTTCGTTTTACATATGCGTGCTTCTCATATTTTGAGAAAAATTGAGTATTTTAGTTCGAAATCTGGTACGATTTGGCTGCTATGGAATCTCTAGAATGACTAAGATGTCAGCTGAATATGAGTTTTTGACATTTGGCCTTTGGCGGTGACGCAATAGAAAAGTCTTCGTTTTGTAGTCTTCGTTTTGGAGATTGTCCTATTATGCAAATCTCCAAAACGAAGACCGAAAAACGAAGACCCGGAAGTAAACAGAGAAATATACAACAGGGTGTTATGCAATGTGTTTAGTAAGGCAGGGGATGTCTTCCCGTGCCTCCACTAGCATGCATACAATTATTCTACCTCTAGGGGCGGTGCAATCGAAAAGTCTTCCTTTTGTGGTCTTCGTTTTGGAGATTGCCCTATTATGCAAATCTCCAAAACGAAGACCGAAAAACGAAGACCCGGAAGTAAACAGAGAAATATACAACAGGGTGTTATGCAATGTGTTTAATAAGGCAGGGGATGTCTTCCCGTGCCTCCACTAGCATGCATGCAATTATTCTACCTCTAGGGGCGGTGCAATCGAAAAGTCTTCCTTTTGTGGTCTTCGTTTTGGAGATTGCCCTATTATGCAAATCTCCAAAACGAAGACCGAAAAACGAAGACCCGGAAGTAAACAGAGAAATATGCGTCACTCTGTGCTGAATGCGTCGAGATGGGACTTCGAGTGCACTTTGAAAACGGATTCGTGAAATAACTAGTTAGTACAGTAGTCAGATATTTTGACTAGTTTGTGATTAAATTTAGTGGTAATTTGGTAATATTACGCGTGTCGTTTATGCGACGTGTAGTTTCCGGGGTGGGCAAACAAAATCTTATTCGTTATTACCAATTTTAAAATTAATCAACGCAATTGTTGTTTCCTCCCTTTTGCAATTTATTGTTTTGAATTTATTTTTTCATCTTGCTGCTAATTATCCCCTTTTTTGATTTACTCCAAGTACGGTAGCAAATACTACCCGTTCGTTTTACATATGCGTGCTTCTCATATTTTGAGAAAAATTGAGTATTTTAGTTCGAAATATGGTACGATTTGGCTGCTATGGAATCTCTAGGATGACTAAGATGTCAGCTGAATATGAGTTTTTGACATTTGGCCTTCAGCGATGACGCAATAGAAAAGTCTTCCTTTTGTGGTCTTCGTTTTGGAGATTGCCCTATTATGCAAATCTCCAAAACGAAGACCGAAAAACGAAGACACGGAAGTAAACAGAGAAATATACAACAGGGTGTTATGCAATGTGTTTAATAAGGCAGGGGATGTCTTCCCGTGCCTCAACTAGCATGCATGCAATTATTCTACCTCTAGGGGCGGTGCAATCGAAAAGTCTTCCTTTTGTGGTCTTCGTTTTGGAGATTGCCCTATTATGCAAATCTCCAAAACGAAGACCGAAAAACGAAGACCCGGAAGTAAACAGAGAAATATACAACAGGGTGTTATGCAATGTGTTTAATAAGGCAGGGGATGGCTTCCCGTGCCTCCACTAGCATGCATGCAATTATTCTACCTCTAGGGGCGGTGCAATCGAAAAGTCTTCCTTTTGTGGTCTTCGTTTTGGAGATTGCCCTATTATGCAAATCTCCAAAACGAAGACCGAAAAACGAAGACCTGGAAGTAAACAGAGAAATATACAACAGGGTGTTATGCAATGTGTTTAATAAGGCAGGGGATGTCTTCCCGTGCCTCCACTAGCATGCATACAATTATTCTACCTCTAGGGGCGGTGCAATCGAAAAGTCTTCCTTTTGTGGTCTTCGTTTTGGAGATTGCCCTATTATGCAAATCTCCAAAACGAAGACCGAAAAACGAAGACCCGGAAGTAAACAGAGAAATATACAACAGGGTGTTATGCAATGTGTTTAATAAGGCAGGGGATGTCTTCCCGTGCCTCCACTAGCATGCATACAATTATTCTACCTCTAGGGGCGGTGCAATCGAAAAGTCTTCCTTTTGTGGTCTTCGTTTTGGAGATTGCCCTATTATGCAAATCTCCAAAACGATGACCGAAAAACGAAAACCCGGAAGTAAACAGAGAAATATACAACAGGGTGTTATGCAATGTGTTTAATAAGGCAGGGGATGTCTTCCCGTGCCTCCACTAGCATGCATGCAATTATTCTACCTCTAGGGGCGGTGCAATCGAAAAGTCTTCCTTTTGTGGTCTTCGTTTTGGAGATTGCCCTATTATGCAAATCTCCAAAACGAAGACCGAAAAACGAAGACCCGGAAGTAAACAGAGAAATATGCGTCACTCTGTGCTGAATGCGTCGAGATGGGACTTCGAGTGCACTTTGAAAACGGATTCGTGAAATAACTAGTTAGTACAGTAGTCAGATATTTTGACTAGTTTGTGATTAAATTTAGTGGTAATTTGGTGATATTACGCGTGTCGTTTATGCGACGTGTAGTTTCCGGGGTGGGCAAACAAAATCTTATTCGTTATTACCAATTTTAAAATTAATCAACGCAATTGTTGTTTCCTCCCTTTGCAATTTATTGTTTTGAATTTATTTTTTCATCTTGCTGCTAATTATCCCCTTTTTTGATTTACTCCAAGTACGGTAGCAAATACTACCCGTTCGTTTTACATATGCGTGCTTCTCATATTTTGAGAAAAATTGAGTATTTTAGTTCGAAATATGGTACGATTTGGCTGCTATGGAATCTCTAGGATGACTAAGATGTCAGCTGAATATGAGTTTTTGACATTTGGCCTTCGGCGATGACGCAATAGAAAAGTCTTCCTTTTGTGGTCTTCGTTTTGGAGATTGCCCTATTATGCAAATCTCCAAAACGAAGACCGAAAAACGAAGACACGGAAGTAAACAGAGAAATATACAACAGGGTGTTATGCAATGTGTTTAATAAGGCAGGGGATGTCTTCCCGTGCCTCAACTAGCATGCATGCAATTATTCTACCTCTAGGGGCGGTGCAATCGAAAAGTCTTCCTTTTGTGGTCTTCGTTTTGGAGATTGCCCTATTATGCAAATCTCCAAAACGAAGACCGAAAAACGAAGACCCGGAACTATACAGAGAAATATACAACAGGGTGTTATGCAATGTGTTTAATAAGGCAGGGGATGGCTTCCCGTGCCTCCACTAGCATGCATGCAATTATTCTACCTCTAGGGGCGGTGCAATCGAAAAGTCTTCCTTTTGTGGTCTTCGTTTTGGAGATTGCCCTATTATGCAAATCTCCAAAACGAAGACCGAAAAACGAAGACCTGGAAGTAAACAGAGAAATATACAACAGGGTGTTATGCAATGTGTTTAATAAGGCAGGGGATGTCTTCCCGTGCCTCCACTAGCATGCATACAATTATTCTACCTCTAGGGCGGTGCAATCGAAAAGTCTTCCTTTTGTGGTCTTCGTTTTGGAGATTGCCCTATTATGCAAATCTCCAAAACGAAGACCGAAAAACGAAGACCCGGAAGTAAACAGAGAAATATACAACAGGGTGTTATGCAATGTGTTTAATAAGGCAGGGGATGTCTTCCCGTGCCTCCACTAGCATGCATACAATTATTCTACCTCTAGGGGCGGTGCAATCGAAAAGTCTTCCTTTTGTGGTCTTCGTTTTGGAGATTGCCCTATTATGCAAATCTCCAAAACGATGACCGAAAAACGAAAACCCGGAAGTAAACAGAGAAATATACAACAGGGTGTTATGCAATGTGTTTAATAAGGCAGGGGATGTCTTCCCGTGCCTCCACTAGCATGCATGCAATTATTCTACCTCTAGGGGCGGTGCAATCGAAAAGTCTTCCTTTTGTGGTCTTCGTTTTGGAGATTGCCCTATTATGCAAATCTCCAAAACGAAGACCGAAAAACGAAGACCCGGAAGTAAACAGAGAAATATGCGTCACTCTGTGCTGAATGCGTCGAGATGGGACTTCGAGTGCACTTTGAAAACGGATTCGTGAAATAACTAGTTAGTACAGTAGTCAGATATTTTGACTAGTTTGTGATTAAATTTAGTGGTAATTTGGTGATATTACGCGTGTCGTTTATGCGACGTGTAGTTTCCGGGTGGGCAAACAAAATCTTATTCGTTATTACCAATTTTAAAATTAATCAACGCAATTGTTGTTTCCTCCCTTTGCAATTTATTGTTTTGAATTTATTTTTTCATCTTGCTGCTAATTATCCCCTTTTTTGATTTACTCCAAGTACGGTAGCAAATACTACCCGTTCGTTTTACATATGCGTGCTTCTCATATTTTGAGAAAAATTGAGTATTTTAGTTCGAAATATGGTACGATTTGGCTGCTATGGAATCTCTAGGATGACTAAGATGTCAGCTGAATATGAGTTTTTGACATTTGGCCTTCGGCGATGACGCAATAGAAAAGTCTTCGTTTTGTAGTCTTGGTTTTGGAGATTGTCCTATTATGCAAATCTCCAAAACGAAGACCGAAAAACGAAGACCCGGAAGTAAATAGAGAAATACACAAGCAACAGGGTGTTATGCAATGTGTTTAATAAGGCAGGGGATGGCTTCCCGTGCTTCTACTAGGAGAGACTTTGGTTGTCGGTCTTTGTTTTGGAGGTCTTCGTGTTAGAGTTTTTTCCTGTCTTCTGTCTTCGGTCTTCGTTTTGGAGGTCTTCGTTTTAGAGATTTTTCATGTCTTCTGTCTTCGGTCTTCGTTTTGGAGGTCTTCGTTTTGGACCCACCCCCAAAATTGTTCGGACAACCTTAAGGACAACTAAAAATACTGAACCGGTTCCCAGAATGACAACCATAAATTTTTCTAAAAATTGAGGCCTACATGTAATATAAGTGAAAAAGGTATGAAAAGTGACAGTGCATGGCATAGAACCCCCACTGTATGTGTGGTATTGGGACTAACACTGATGGCACACACTTTAAGGGGCACTTGGTGAGTTCACCACCTTCCATGATACTCTGTTTGCAGTGGCTAGCAGGGAATTTTAATCCATTTCCTGCCCCATGGCAGTGGCAGCTGTGGCACACTGAACTTGAAGCAAATTCAACTACAGGTAGCATAGATAAAGCGCATTTAATGAGTTGCTAATTCATATAGTACGGCTGAAGGTTGCCTGCAGGGGCCATTTGAAGGAGGATGGTGGGGTACCCTGGCTCTATGTGCTTTACAAAGAAGTACGAAAGACATTAAAGAGGCTCATTGAGTTGATATCAATAACTTAATGAGAGTATCAAAGGGTCACTACCACATAATAATGCTTAAAGTTAGCATAACAAGTCAAGTTTAAAGTCCAAAAGTCACAGAAAACGTAACTAGTATCCTGACTTGTAACGGTTTTGTACATAATCTGAAAAAATGTCTGGTCACGAATTTTTGAAAAACAGACTTAAACCATTCAATTACTCACTCATAACACAGATATTTGTATGCAGGGTATGGCGATTGTCTAAGTTTGACCATTTGTCATTGACACTGTATGTGAAGAAAACTGTACAGGTTTGGAAAAATTTGTTGAAGTTCTTGAACCAACTCAATGAGCCGCTTTAAGTATGGTATAAGCAGTATTGAACAAATTATAGTCTTAGGAAAACTCTTAAAAACAGAAGGTTTTGAGCAAGTTCGTAACTCATTTGGAACTTATTCGATAGAGACGATGCACAGCACTGAAAACTTCTGCAGCCATATAGGTTTTTAGGCGCAGTTTCAGTAGAGTTAAATATGATTTGCAAGAGGGTAGAAGTGTACGAGTTGGAATATATGGCAAGAGATGCTGTGAAAGGTAGAAAGGCTGTACCAGAAAATGAGCACAATTTAAAGACAGGTAGAAGCAACTTATACTGAATTCTAAAGTTGACTGGGAGCCAGTGGAGTTCCTCGAGGATTCAAGTTGTATGACAATTCCTTCCTTTCTTCTTTGCTATACGAGAAGCACTATTTTGTATCCCATGTACCCCAAGTTTGGTTGATTCGTTCGTTAGTGCTATGCTATAGTAACAATGTCAAATATTTTACAAACCAATTAGTGTAAAATAATAGAAGATAAGGGTCATGGCTCAATTTTTGTGGTTGTCTGATTGTTAAAAAAATTCTGTACTGACAATTAACCAAAAATGAAAAGTTGCTTGTCGGGATGGACAAACATTTTTTTTTCACATAATGAATAAAAAAGCAGCTTGCTTTTATCATGATTGAAGAAATATACTGCTGACTAATCAACTCAATTTTTTCATCATACAGCCTAATATGTTAGACTTAAATGTGTTTTTTATCTTTAAAGGGCAGGAGCAGCCATCCAAAATTAAAGAAGTGTAGTAGACTGTCCAGTTTCATGATTGGCTGTTGGGAGTCATGTAACAATGTTTTTTCTCTTCAAATGTGAAATTTACTAGAGACAACTGCTTGGTTTACCTTGAATATGCAATAGCTAAATCATAACACGTAATGAAAGATACTTTGAAGAGAAATAAGATGAAAATTGTTAGGGCTGTGAACTTGTAGCGATTAATCGCTAAACGATCGCATGTGGAATAAACGTTTAGTACAAAGCTATAAGCGATTAATCGCAAAACCTGTTTTTGAGAGTTTTTTATCCATTTGTGTACTCTGATGATCCCTGGTTTTAGTTAAATGGAACATTCTGGGCATATTTAAACCTTGTAGGCTTCAAAGTTTCAGAATCTGATTTTACCATGCAAGATAATTCAATTATTTCTGCATAACATTCAGTATCAGTCACTACATACTGAAATAATTTTTTTTTTGATAAGGTAATCGCGATTAAACGCTAAACGATCGCAAATTTTTGAGGTTCAACGTGTAGTTATTTTGCTAATTGTTCACAGCCCTAAAAATTGTGCTATTTAGCTTTTTCTTCAAAATAATAGTTTGGGAGACTGCTCTTTACCTTTAAACATCATATCTTTTATTCTTCAAGACCAATAATACATGAAGTCACTCACTGTTTTGTGCAAAACATGTTTTGGACAACCAATCCAGTTTCCTTGAAAGCTAAAAATAATGAAATGGTACTTTGCTCAAAGGCGGACAACCATAAATTTTCCTGAAAATCGAAGCCTGAGTATCATAAGCACCATAAACACCTGGCGCCCTTGCTTGATTGAAACAAAAACACAGTGTATAAAACTGCAGGATCCTGTGATCGAAATTTAAACACAGACCCAGAGTACAGGTACAGTACATGCTTCTCACGTTACTGTCCCACATGTGGTAACACTGTGTTACCTTGAGCGTGGGGCACGTGAGACCACAGACAATGTTGCTGCACTGAAAAACTTATTTGGTGATGGTTAGTGCACTGTCAATGTGTAGTTGTGTCACCAAGACTGATTAGAAAAGTTGACTTGGCATTTTAAACAAAATGCAGAGAATATATTCCTACTCTTGATTCAGTGGAAGGCACAGAACAAATGCATGGACTTCCCCATTTAACATTTTGCTCTGGTGCATTAATATGTGCATTACAAATGCATAAGGTCAGCAATGAGGCTATAGCTATGGTATATAGTACGTACTGTTCAGGTCTACAAACAGAAAAGAGAAGCTTAAGCTACAGTAGCAAATTTCACCAGTGCAAAGAAATGGAAAACAAACACATGATCTGCCAAAACATGTTAGAAAAAACTACTATTTCTTTCATTTCTTATAAAATCCGAACTTTGCTGTGTAAACCCAATGTGGGAACCCAAATGCAAAAATTCAGAGCAGTTTCGGCACCAAAATTGGAAAGATTTTCTAGCTTGTACCCAAGAGACAAACTGTATGTTTTTGATTCTTAGATAAAGGGAGCATTAGATATGCATGTAGTATATGGCAATTATTAAAAGCTTTGAAAAATGTGTCTGAGGTTGATACATGACAAATGACCACTTTTTTGGAACATACGTACAGTATGTTATAGGAATGACTAAACAATTGGGTTCAAAACATATGTGCCACATCACAACTTTCCATCAATCTCATCTCTTTGCCTTAAACACTGCCACAATGCAGAACTGACAATTTTAAACATCCTGCTATTTTATATGAAAGCTATGATAACATGCCCAGATGTAAACACAAGGCTACTGTAGCTACAGTATGTCAGAAGGTACATGCAGTAGCTCTTTGTGATAATGCCAATGTATGCTGTATATTAGCATGAGAGAAGTTCACAAGTATGACATCGTTTGTTTACATTCTGTAATTCTGGATGTAAATACCCTAATACAAGGCTCTGGTTGATATTCATTTTTAAAGCAGTGTTTTTATAAGGAATAGCTTCAAGCTCTAATTTGTATGCTTGCTTTTTGAGTAGGAAAACGTCCTATAATTCAATAGCAAATTGATAGGCCTTGGGATGTACAAATTTCCTTATTTGACTATTTTATATTATGTATCTTCTACTTGCTTTTTTTATTTGAAACAAAACGGGACCATAAAACCTTGTGACAAATCAAGTGTTTTTGAACTTCATGTTCACTACCTCTCCAATACAGCTGTAAATATTGTCATTAACATCTTATGGAGTATGTCTAACAAATTAAATGTTGCTATCTTTTAGTCACCGTAGCACTAAGTTAAAACCTTGAAAAATGAAAGAAAGCTTCTAACTTTATTCATAATTTTTAAAAAGATACTGCTGATATTACCTCCAGTACCGATGTTACTCTTGATAAAGTAGCAATTTCTAGTATCATTTGCTTTTTACTTAAGTTCCAAATTTTGCAACCTGGGTCCCTAAATCCCTGGGGCACCCTGAGATTTATGAGCACATGTTGATTTATAATGTAATGGTGAACTTGCCCTTTTGGAATGTTCCCCAGCCCTCAGCTCAATGAAAAATGACAAATCCCCTGTATCTAACAGCCTTTTGGTCACTTTCTACTAAACTTCCTGGTACAGTATCTACTGTAACTGATCCTCTTGTGGTCAATTCTCTAATTATCATGGTTATAATACAGGGTAAATGTCTTTGAAAAACAGAGAAGGCATTAAGGCATTGTTATTTCTTGAATTTTAAAATTAAAGATTCCACCTTGATCCCAAATGAGCTAATAGCAGTTTTTATATGTTGACTACAAAACCAGAGCTAAAACTTTTTGACTAAAGTCCATTCTGCAAGAGGTCAACAAAACTTGATTCTTGAAAAATAGATTTAAAGGTGTGAATTCTACAGTCATTCTGTAGATACTGATTATTCTAAGCAGTTTAAAATTCCCAGATTCCTGTTATTGGTGGATTTTGAGAAAGCATGAATGGGATCAGTTTTATTCGTCATACTCTCTCATATAGTATGACTGGCAAAAGTTATAAGTTACAGACAAAGTGTTTCATCACATGATGCATGTACAGTATGCATTTGGATATTTTACTCTGTGTGTTTTTTAATCGTCAAAGAGGAGTCTGTCTGCTGTCTGCTTAGTCTGTACATCAAAGGTATAAATATTAATAACAACAAAATAGAAATAATGCAGTACTCAGACGAAACAACTATTTTCCTACATGGAAGCATTGAAATGGTCAATCACTAAGACTGTTAAGTTTGTTTAATGGCTTAAAAGATGTATCAGGATGAGCAATAAATCTTTCTAAATCCAACCTATTCGCTTTGGGTATTTCCGTTAGAAGATACCCATTTACCACTCATGATTTTCAATTATATATTACAAGGAGACTTTTCCAAACTCTGGGTATTTCTTTCACAAGCAACAACAAAAATTTATTTTCCCTTAACTGTTTTTACGAGCGAATGCGAAGTATAGCAGTTGCTTTATGGATTTGTTACAGTGTTTTCAATCTGTACCCGGCCAAAGCCAAAAATGGTCATCACCAAACCTAAAATTTGAACGATTTCGATTTGGTTCAATTCACCCATGGTTATTTAGACTACAGCCCAAAGTTATGAAATCTGAAGAATTAGTTGCGATTAATTGCATAATCAGTGAGATGCGGTCATTCAAAGATGCAAATTGCTCATTCAAAATGTGGTGGGACGGAATTAGGAAAAAAAAGGACATAACAACATATATAAGAAATTTTGAATTCCCTTCTTTTTCTGTGTCAAAGTGCTTTAGTAAACACAATTTATGCACTGAAAAAATACTAAAGATACTTTTTATATCTATAGTAAAAATTAAAATGAAAATGTCCAATTCCGTCCCACCACATTTTTTTGCGTTCTTTTTTTATTTTCAATGGTACAAAAGTTGAAAAATTTATTGAAACTTTCCAAACTATCAACTATAAATGCAAGTGACACTTCTGAGTGCAAAAAAAGTCAATATGGTATTTTGGGTAGTCATGGTGATTGTTCGACATTTTTTTTTTGGTGGGACGGAAACAAGTGTGGTGGGACGGAATTTTAGTTTAAAGGTAATTTTAAGTGGTATGCCCTGATAGATTTACTCATAACTTGACTTTTATGGTCAGAGTCATGTTTTTGACAGCTTTTGTAAAAAATATGGCATATTTCTTCACCTTGTATTTAGTTTTGAAGGTACATCATGCATATTTCCAAAATTTGTGGGTCCCCAAATATGGTCCCCCATGGTTTTTGTCGAATTGCTTTCTGACTTGTATGTGTATTATGCACCTTCTTCCTCTCACCTAACCATGAAGGAGATCTAAAACCTACATTAATTTTTGAAGTTATTGAGAACAAATGTATATCCTTCCCCACTAAAAAAGTAAAACCTGTTGGTCATTGCCCACAGGTCCAACAATCTCCTTGTTCGAGGCCCATTTTCCCCATATTTGCCATGGGACCAATTTTGGACCCTATCAACTCAGTCTTTGGAGAAAGTTTTTGGGTAATGTTTGCCCCCTGCTTATTGCCATGTAACCAAATAATGCTGTGCAAAATTATGAGGGCCTTGGGTGCCTTGGTGTAGGGCCCACATGGGCCCAAAGTTTGAAAAAATCACTTTCGGAAAGGAAAAAGTGCTTTTTTGAAGACCTGAATTTTCAGAAATATGGTCGGCAGTTCAGTTTTTACATCAGATTCTGTTTATATGGCTATATCTCACTAGGCACATAAATTTTCAGCTTTTTCTCTTATTCCTGTGAACTGTAATGGGCCTGCAAAATCATGCAAAATGGCAGTGGCACCTCTCACCTGAAAAAGCACCATATTGTGCAATACTTTTTGAAATGGCCATAACTATTAAACAGGTTAAGCTGTGGAACTGAAAGTTTCCATGAGTTGGTTTTGTCTGTGATGTAAGGTTCTGAGGAAGTTTCGTGAAAATCTAAGCGGGTGTCCATGAAACCCATACATAATGAACAGGGTTCACTTAGTTCCATCCCACCACATTCCGTCCCACCACAGTGACACCCTTTTGAAAAATTTGCATAGCTCTCTCAAATGAAATGTGATTTATGCAATTGTTTTCATAGTGAAAGAAGAATAATCAGACTTCATTTCAATCTTGAAATTTTACCTTATATCTTTCTACTTTTGATAATAATTACATATTGGTCACATGTTTCTGATTGTGTGAAAGTTATCATTCCGTCCCACCACACCCATAAATTTGTGTTACTATGGTAACAGCTTGACATTTATGTTACTTTTTATTGTGCCTTGTAAAAGTATGTAACTGAACAGTTTTTATGGAACCAATGAATTTATCACAGAAGCTACACGTAAAGAGGCACTAATAAAAAAGACTATCAAATTCCGTCCCACCACAATACGGTAATTTGGCTTTGGCCCTACCTTGTTGGTTTTGTTACTTTGTAAGTGTTTGTAAATTAAAAGGCGTTAACCATGAAAGCAGAAAATTTATTTAAGGATGTCTCTGGTTCCATTACACGTTGGGGCATATTACTTGAGGGATATTTCAACCACATGGTTTTTGGAAAGACTGTATGGGGTTCTCAGAAGCCCTTTCTATAGTTTTTGTCAACTGCTGTTCTTTATGACATGGTCGTTACCCTTATTTTCTTACAGTTTGGAACATCCGAGCAACCTGTTGACTTAAAAGTTTAGGCGTTGTTTTAAGAAAAACATTGGACGGGGGATTTCTTTTCATAATGAAGCAACTTATAACTGTAACAAGAGCTACAAACTGAAGTTATATTTGATTTTGTTCAGAACTGAAGACCGTCACAGAGGGTTAGGAATAGAGAATGGATAAGTAAACGCAGTCTCCCGGATGCGAAAATTGCGCAATATTAACTGCGTAGTTTTCTTCTGACCTAGACGTTTCAACTGAAACATGAGTCGCCCTTACGAATAGGCGCTTGCTTTGCCGGTGACCACATGATCAGCCGAACGACATATGATACAGTTGATGATATCAATTGCTACCGTGGCTTAAAAATGCCATTTCGAGATTTTGATGTGTTTCAGTTGAAAGTCAAATGTGCCTTGCACAGGACCTATATACCTGTATGTGTAACCGCTTCTAAATAAACTTAGTTAACATCAACCCAAGTTTTTTGTTCTGCATTTTGTAAATATTCTCACATTAGATTTTTTTCATTGGTGGGTGTACGTGACGGCATGGTATAATTAGATTGAGAAATCTTGTAAGACAAATTTAAAACGGTGTCTTTGAGCAACAGTACTGTAAGGAAAAAGAACTTCCAATAATATGCGTGAAATTCTGACAGTTTTGGCTACGGCCGGAAATTACTAATTCTTCTGCAATCTAAACACGTCTATTTTCTAGATCTAGTAGAAAATATCATCCACTTCTTGTTTTATTCAGTCAATTTTAACATCATTATAAACGTATCACTCACATATACTTTTCTAAAACTTGAGCTTGTATCATAAACACTTCTTTTTCCCTCGCCTTCCATCATTAATGTTTCACCTACAGAAATTTTCAACACTGATATATTTTTCTGAAATGCGTAAACCTCCTCATTATAAAAAATTCACGTGTTTGGTCTAACGGTAGAACATCCCCCTAACACGCAGAAGGCCTGGGTTCGATTCCCAGGTCGAGTCATACCAAAGAATCTAAAAATGGAACCTATTGCCGTCTGGGAGTTGCTACGTTAAGCAACTTTTTATTAATATCACTAGAACCGGTAAAGACCGCCTCCATTCGCGAGTATGAATGCCTTGCATTCTGGTTCTAAGCCCTCTTGACTGGAAAGTTGCTTGCATGAGACTGCAGATGTCCTCTAGAAATTTAATCTCATCGGCAAGAATATTAATGTCAAGACTTTCACACTTTCACAGCAGGTGGTCCTTTTTGGGGGTTTCCAAACCCTCCTCACAATTTTGTAAAAAATTAACAAAGAGTCCTCTTTAATTTCATTTGAAATGGGAATCCTGATACCTACAAATGCTCTATAACGATAAAAATAGTCCCTAACAGTGTATTAAAGGTACAGTAACACATATTCAACTATATTAATATTTTAAAACGTGCAGGGTACATATTAAAGACATATTTACTGTAACAAAATGGATGGTATTCAAAATCTTTTTTCAATTTCTAATTAAAGTCTTTTGGAAACAGTTCATCTTCTTATGTTACTTTGCTATGAGCAGGATGCTCAAAGTTTATAATAACTCTTTCATCAGGGAAATTGTTCAAACTTGGACTGATACTGTTTTCACAAAACCACAGCATTATTTTGGTTCTCAAATTTCACAGAATAATTCATACATTTGCATAATGTAATGTGTAAAGAATTGTTTGCAAAAATGTGGTTTATACCAGAGAATAGGGCTGTGAAGGTGTAGTGATTAATCGCTAAACTATCGCATGTGGAATAAACATTTACGTAGTACACAAAGCTGTAAGCGATTAATTGCAAAACCTGTGTTTGACAGTTTTTTTCCATTTGTAGTACTCTGATGACCCCTGGTTTTTGTCAAATGGAACATTCTGGGCATATTAATTTGAACCTTGTAGGTTTCAAAGTTTCAGAATAATTTGATTTTACCATGCAAGATAACAACTATTATTATTTCTGCATTACATTCATAATCAATCACTTCATACTGAAGTTATGTTTTTTGTAGTTTAATTGCAATTAATCACTAAATGATAGCAAATTTTTGAGGTTAAACTCTTAGTTATTTTGCTTAAAGTTCACAGCCCTACTAGAGAACTTGAATTGAACATGAATTGGGAGAATCACTTTTGGGCTATTACAGAGAGAAACTGGGTCAGAATTTGTGGTATTCTTGAGATGTACGTTGTCTGCAGCTAGGCTTCAATTTTTCTAGATAAAATTCCTTCAAAGAATATCATCCCCACAAATAAATGGTTGAATGCTCTATGAGTAACTGTGATTCTAACTTGTGTTCTTTTTTATCAAGGGCATTTATTTGGACTATATTAATGTTCCCAAGGTTCAATGTTCCCAAATATTGGGAACATCAGCACTTACAGTAATTCTAGGAACATCAAACCCCAGGAATAACAAAGCTTGTAATCATTGCCAAATCATCAAGATTACGCACAGGGAACATTGAACCCCAGGAAAAGTGGGTAGGCCCCATTTATTGAAGATTTGTTTTTGTAATGTAGCATTGTTGGTTTTATTTTAGGTATGAAAAATCATACCATAAGAAAACAATTTTTCTTTGCTAAACAAGATGTCTTTTTTGCTTATCGGGAGGGCCAACTGTCTCCATTACATGTAATACTAAAACTGCCTACCACTACACAGTCTAAAACCTGACTTTTCAGCAGATAGGTCATGTTTTTCCTTGATGTTCACACCTGTACAGTTTATAGCCACTCCAACCCTAAAATCATTAAAAATATGATAAAACTCTTTAAGGATTGGAGTGGCTTTAAACTGTGGATATGATAACATTTCAAATAAAAACCAGATTTACCACGCAAATGCCGGGTTTTGCACTGTTTAGTTGCAGGCAGTATTAGTGAAGGCTATTTTCACGTTATGTCATTCATATAATTTTTTGGTTTTTACATACTTTTTAATTTTGGGGTGTAAGAGAGTTGGGCAAAAACCTCCAAAGAAGAATTCTTCTTTAAATTTAAGTTCCCTTTAAGAATTGAATGATACACCAATTTAAAATCATGTCCCAGTAAAATGAACAAAACTAATTATATCGATCTGTTGCATGTCTACAGCAGTCGCCTGGAGTTATTTCATCGATATTAAATTATTAATGTATCTGATATTATCTGACCATTGTTATTCTCATTCTTGTACATTGAATAAACCAATCTGGACAGATTGTAATGGTCTGATTTCAGTCCACCATAACAGGGGTCCATCACCTTTTAATCTTTTGATTCCCTTGCTTACCTCTATCATGGATTGCTGTACACTACATTGTATCTTAATTCCTTGAATTTCACTGCATATGAGGGTTTGAAACTCATGTAGACACAGTCACTAAAAACAAGCCCTAATCAGATTCATCTAAGCAAGTAATTGTATGATTAGTTTCATTTCACCTCACTTTTTTAAAACGAAAGTCACAGTCACTACAGGTAATTTCACTACTAAACTGTCTATCTGCTTTTTACAGTATCTCGTTTTCATTTATATTTTCTTTGATCTTCAAAAGTATGATAGCATTTCCTTTTATGCAATACAGTAATACTTTGTTACAAATAAAAATCGGTTCAGAACAGTTTCAAAACTAACAACTATCAAAATAAATAACAACTGCTAAAAACCATGACAGTAACAACCAAAGAAGATACAGCTGTATTCCCATACATTTAAATATAAATCAAATCCTGGCTCCTCAAAAACAAAAGTAACTTGCTGATCTATAGACATTAATAGCATATTACAGTTAAGTACGCATTCCCTCCTCTGACAAGTTCACAGGCACCAGATAACACCCCTCACAAGGCTCACAGTGACTTGAGGTGAATGGTGATGTTGGAAATGCACTCACACACCCCAAAATACAAGGCCTCAATTCACTATGCTGAACTGTAGGGCTTAATAATGGGCTGTGAGCAAGTATTATGCCTTTGTATGTTTGTTGTGCTGACTAAAGTTTGAAAATTTAACAGCACTTTTAACTTAGCAAAATATTTAGTAGTACTTAATTCAATCAGGCTCCTTGTCATTGAACACAGAAGTAAAAGCGATGACACTCTAACACAACATGTCTGCATTTGCTATACAGTAATTGACCCACATTTTTTTCTTTTTTCTAAAATCAAATGGGAGCAATTCAAGCCCAATGACCAAATCAGCTGGAATAGGCCAAAATTTTAAAATGAGATTCTTGGTTTGAAATTCTGACACCAGATATGAAAGGGCAGGTCACTATACCCACGGCTTTCACCTTAATACCTCACTTTAGAATTTAGCCCATATAACAATGGTATTTATTGAGATAAAATCTGAAAAACAAAGTTGTCCTCATTTGTTACGTATATATGTAAAAAAAAAAAAAAATTAGGCAATTGGTTCACACCATACTTCACTTTTATGGATCCATAGTTAAAAATAGCAGTGCCAGCACCTTTCACTGAAGAAGAAAAAAATACCCATTTTAGGCTAACAGTACCTTTAAAAAGAGAAGATTAATAATATAACTATACACAGCCTGCTACCCTCCTAGCAGCCTGGATTACACCACATCATTGATACAATTAACTACCCGTCTTGAGAAAAATACTGTATTATATTTTGTGAACCGAAACTCTGGATTTTGTGTCCATGTTATCAGTTGTGGTGCTGCCTTCATGGCAAGCACCACAACTAGCAATGTCCAGAGCTGAGTTGTATTACTTCCAAAGTTCCAAATTAAAGCTTTAATAATACTGTATTGAATCTTGAATGATCTCTACAGTAGTTTAAAAAGTGTAACATGTAGTTACTTAGTTGGATGCATCGACTTTAACAGCTCAGTTGCTAACCAAATTGTTAAGTCGGACCTGCCATGCATGGCCTTTTCCAGTTGTTGCTAACTGGTGTGTTTTCCCTACTCCATTGCTTATGCTGAGCACCAAGCACAATGGACGTAGGTTCTGTTTTTGAAGTCTTTGATATTACTGGGTCAGCAGCTAGCATTCAAAACTCTGGACCTCCTGGCTACCACAAGGTGAGTGTAAGTTGCATGAAATATGTTGTGTAGCCCTGCTAATGTATAGGCAATTACATATTTTTGCATAAGACGGACCAGCCATTACATTCAGCTCAAACATTTTGTTCTGTCCTTTGTTCGCTGGGTTGAAATTTCTGAAAGACACGCCCTACCAGCAACCCATTTGTTTTTGGTTTTGGGGGTTAATATGACGGAGATGCAATGTTCTACGGAATCTTTGAAGCAATGTTTTCTTGACAGCTGAAGTTATTTTTCGCCTTGAACTTTATAGAACAACTGAGAATGTCAAAATGACAATGAGAAGATTATAATTATTCTTCTCATTGCCAGGTCATGTGAACATATCGTACGAAATTTTAATCTCACTTGGTTTCCTCAGGGAATTAAAAATTGGTTCACTATAACTCAGCAAAAAATTTATTTCAAACATGCAAATTCAGTTTCTTTAATAAATTATTGGGAAATTTGTTTTAATCTGAAAGCAGTGTAAAACTTGCACAATGTTTCCAGCAAATGGCACATTAAAATTGTGAGGGCACAATAGTTGAAGTGCATAACAGACATTTTTTACAGCATTTGCATAAGGTTGATTATCTGATCAAGCATATGGTAGCATGCAACTGGGACTCTAATTAGTGAGGGCCACCAAGATTTTTGAGCAGGAATTAAATTGAGGCTCCCAGCCAAAAAGTTTGCTGACCCTTGTTCAGTCAACAGAGACATAACTAGAAACAAAGAGACCCGGCTGTCAATCAAAAAGGGGTGCCTGAAAAGAACCCATTAACCCATTTTCAAGTGCATTTTGTCTGTTAATTCTAGGGTAAATTACTGTGTCAGAGCTATCATAATGTTGATAACTTTTGTTGAACAAGAACTTGATTTGTGTATACTTTGTTATCTGTTTTCTGTTTTCAACAATACCCTGAAAAGTAATAGCCTCACCAACAATACACAAATCCCTACAATTTTTGAAGGATGAAATAGTTGCAGTTTTAATGTTACTACACTGTACTGTAAACATGGAGGTAATTACAGGAATAATCCTTTAGGGAACAGATCAACAGTGTATAGTAATTTTTACACCAGGTGATCTGCAAATAGCCATAATTCATTTCTTTTAAGAGTACTGTATTTCATTTTTTTGCAAATTTCACAAACCAGGGATAAATAAAATAAAATTATACATGGAAATGGTGATTTTCTTGTACCAAATATATAAATACCTTCTTAGATGTAGGAACATGAGGATGATGAAAATTAGAAATACCCCTATTTTTCATTTTTTTTTTTTTTTTGACAATTACTACACAATTTATGATATAAGACAAAGCAATTTTGCATCATGTCACATTGAAGTCTACTGTATCTAATTCATGATTTCAATTTACACAACCTACATCCAAGTCACAATTAAAAGTGGAGAAAAATTGGGCAAAATTTAGCACAAAACACTCTCCAGAAAAGCCTTTCTATAAGTTGATAATACTGCCTATATAGCCTCTCTGAAGTATATCTTGAAAGGATGGTGCATGCTGAAGTAGTTGTATAAAATCATCTTAACATATCTAATGTCTTCAAAATATCATTTAGGCAAAGGCATCATGCTATATAAGGAATACCCACCGTCTTCCTATACATGGACAGAGCATACTGCAGGGTAGATTGTCGCTACCGCACGTGTGAGAAAAAGCACACCAAGATGGCCGTCTGCAATGATTTTGTGTAAAAATTTGGAGTTGCTCAAGTCACTTCCCAGATTTTGCAAGAAAGTTGAAATATGTTTGAAATATGGCAAGCTAAGGTCAAAATCACTTCACGTATATTCAAGAATATGATATTCTTTCCCATTCAAGTTTTAACGTTTGCTCAAAATTAAACAGATTCATCGTCAAATCAGACGATTTATAGCTTCACGGCAGCCATCTTAGTGCACCTTTTTTGTCCCAGTCGGTGGCAACCATCTACGGATAGAATGTATACGTGACATGCTGTGTCCATGTATATAAGTCCATGGGATATACCCCTTTGTTGTGGAATGAAATTGAAGTTGAACTACATGAACACCAAAAGAGATGTCCTTTACAAGTTACAACTGCAAGATGCATGACTAAGCATTATTCACTGTACAAGCCCATGCAGGAAACACATAAAAACATGTGCCTTCAAGTATAATGTGGTGTACCAGTACTGTACAGTACAGAGTGTTTGTCCAAGGAGAAGCCTTTGTGGGCGGTGTTTGAACCAGTAGTGGGTATCCTTTTGATGTGTACAGTAACTAATCATTAACCATTGAACTTATTTAGAGTTAAATATTCGGCCAACTAATTACGGGCTTTCAAGCAGACTCAAATAAAAAAGTAGGATAAAAGAAGGACTGGTATTTTGCAATAAATAGGAGAAAAGTAGGAGTTAGGAAAAGAACAGTAAGATAAAAGTACATGTGCATGCTTTCAAGAGAACTTTTTAGTCTAAGAGGAATGCTCTTCCATAAAACACACGAACACTAAGACAATCAAATACATATATATATCAACAAATACTGGTACTCTACTTGACACATTTTAGGTAGTGACTGGCCTTTGGGAACAATTAGAGAGGAAAGGGAGTGTAACAGAAGGTTTGGGGTTGATTTAGAAAAAAGTAGGAGAAAGTAGGATTTTAAGCAAAAAAGTAGGAAAAAGAGAAATTAGGTAAAAAAAGTAGGACCACTTGAAAGCCTGTAATTACATTCAAAGGAACAAGTAAAGAAATGGTTATGCTTAAAGGCCAAATCCTCTCACCCCTGACCAGCTGGCCCTGCCAAGGGTGGTCTAGAGGGGGCACTTGTACAATTAAGCTCATGCAGGAACACATGACTAGGCATGTGCCTTTAAGTATAATGCTGTGTACCAGTAACGCTTTATGTTCCTGCTCCCCTGTGTGCCCCCAACTGAGATTTGATATTTTGCAAAAAATGATGTCTTTTGCAGTCAGAGTGTAAAGTACAACGGAATTTCAAAAAATTTTTAAGATTCAATTCTTTCAACGAGAAAAGAGAGAAATTTTTATGTTATTCAAATGAAACTATCACAAAAACATGCTTTGAAGTGCAATTTCTGGCTGTCTCAGGGGCTGGGTTGCCTTTTTTTAACAAGTTTCTGCCCACTTTCAATTATGCCAACTTAAGGTGGCACACAGCTCAGATAGCAGTTCAGGCAGGATTAGTCGACCTAAACCTAAGCTTAAGAGAATCACATTTAACTGCCCTTCAAATGATTTTTCTTTCTAGTTCTTCCCTTTTTCAAAATGTCAGCCAAATGTGCTCTTGGGAGTAGTTTCACTAGATTTGTCACAAAAAGTCTTACTTGGAAGTTGTCCTAAAAGTAATTTTTAGACCATTGTAAAGACAACAGAATTACCCTTAAATTGCCACCTTAACTTCTCACAACACCTCAAAACCCAAGAACTTCCAGGGGCTTCTCCCCCTGGACCCCCTGCTAGGACACTCACATTTAACTGCCCAACAACTTCTTTCACTACAGTTCATCTCCCCTTTTTCAAAATGTCAGCCAGATCCACTCTTGGTAGTAGTTTCACTACATTTTTTACCAAAAGTCTTACTTGGAGTTACCCTGGAAGTAATTTTTAGACCAGTATTAAGTCAATAACATAACCCTTAAAATTATGAGTAATGACTTTTATACATCACAAAAACCCTAAAACCCAGGAGCTTCCGATGGGTTTGCCCCCTGAACCCCCTGGACCCCACCAAGGCTTTGCCCCTGGACCCCACCCTAAGGTGGGCCGCTGGACCCCACCTGATGAGCCTCATGCTTCACGCTTGAGAGTCCAGCAGTGCTGCCCTGCAAAATTCAGTGTTGTGCAACTGGCCCAGACTTCACTTTACTGAATTAAGCCCCTCCTGTAACCATCTAATTACTGTACTCACCCCCATCCAGACACATTCTCAGTTTATTGCTTCAGTGTGGGTACACAAGACTCCATTGTGTAATCAAACCGCTCTCAGTACGGAACATGCTATGTAATGTGAGCAACAGTACTCTGCATTTTTTTAAATGCTATAAATCAAAGAGCTGTGCCAATTGAGGAATTCTGTAAACTACTAAAAAAAATTGTAGTTTGGGTTGAAAGTTGAGTGCCTGTAAATGAAGAAAGATCAGTGCAGAACTGAATACGGTCAGCCAACTAGTTCCACAAGTAAGGAGCAGCATGCAGATACAAAGCATCTGTATCCATAAGATTTCAGCCATAGATTAGAAGGAGTAACGAAGCCTTCCCAGTGAACAAAAGACCACACGTTCAGTAAGACCATATAAGGAGACAAAAGCCAAAAGATATTAACAGGCTGCTCTAAATGCTGAGCACAAAATGTGAACGGACATATTACATTTGATTCACTCACTTATGTACAGTAGGGAGCTCCTTTAAATATGGGGTTGTGCAACAGCATCAACTTTCCTATTGGTAATACCTGCAGCACAGTTTTGAATTTTTTGAAGTTTCTGAATAAATGTGACTGACCACAAAGCAAACAGGTGTGAAAGTTATCAAACCTGGAAGTAAAAAAAGCATGACGTAACATTCCACAAATTTTATCAAGGTACTGTTTCACAGAATGCTTAAGTTTCTCAACTGCCAGTTGGCATATACTGTACACAGAAAGTATCAACATGTTTTTCCATATTCAGATTTTGATCAAAACAAGCACCAAAGCTTTGCAAGCTTTTTTGTAGAAAAGTTAAAGGAAACATATACTGAGTGTCAACAACATAGTGGTGAATATGAATACCTGTACCTTGGTAATGTATACCATCACATAGCCTTGCCAAATACATTGAAAACAGAACCAAAAGAGGAACTGAATGCTGCATTATGCCATTACTAGGGGTATCACAAAAAGAACATAGCCAATTTTCATTTCCCGGTGCTGGTCTGTGGTAAGACCAAAACCAAGTGTGAACAGTACCATATTCTGTAAGCTAGCTTTGACTGAAGTGTTCAAAAAAATGGCATGACTGACAGTATCAAATGCTGAGGACAAATCTGAAAGAACTAGCAAAATAAGTCTACCCTCATCTGAGATGTGATTAGCAAAAAGCTTGTCTTAATTATTTATGTTCTTTTACAAAATCAAATCAGTAATTGAAGAAAGGTACAGCACAGTACAGCAGTAGTCAGTCGGGCCTACCTGTTTTTTCTGCTGTTTCGTGCAACACAAAAGGGGATTACTGCATGGGGAACAACCCAGAAAGGAAGATTATAGTTTTCTCATCACGAAATGACTTTTCTCCACGTTCAAAAAGTGCGCAGCAACGAAAAAAGAGGCAAAAACAATGCCAAAGTTTCATCATAAATCTACGATCGTTTGGTCACCAGCCAATCACGTATCAGGAGAGGAAGAGACTGACCAATGACAAGGCAGTAGCATCCTAGTTACACAGAAGAAGCAGACGACAAAATGGCAGCCCCCATGCCAAACGCTGAACCCGGTGAAAATCCAGAGTTTTGTGCCATATTGCACATTGTTTCCAGTGCAACAACCAACTTCAAAACATTCACAAAAGCATCTTAGGAAACGCTTGTTAGTTATGGGGCACAATGGAAACACTTCAACTGCCCTGAAGCCGAAATTGTCGACAGTACGGCTACGAGTCTTGGTTTAGACTTCGACAACATCGAAGAATGCCTCCACTTGTTTTCACACTTACCCGTTACACGAAACATCGGGTACCACCGAGATTGTTATCGGCGGTTTTGTGACAAAGGTAAAACTGAGCGGAAGAAACGTTCATCACAGAATCAGACTAGCGAAGATACGTATATCTTTTCCTCTGTAAAATTTTTAATTTGTAAACTAATCGGCTAGCCGGATGAAAATAAACATTCTAGCCTAGCCATAGAGTGTGCAATCAATGCATTGTGTGGCGACCGTAGTAGTCCCACAATGGTGCAGCAATACTTGAAGTCAGTGCTCTACGCTGCCTCACAGGGTGGCCCACCTTGCCCCTATTCTCAGAATTTAAAATTCTTCATGTGGTTCCTGGGGTTGTCTAAATTATTAAAAGTGCACTGTGTGAATAATGGATTGGGTGACTGCTAACTTGAACTGAACCAACACACAGAGTTACAGTACATGCGGTCATTAAAGAATTGAAGTCAGGCATGTTTGCTGTGCATGGGCTTCAAAACATAGGAGCTGCAGCATTTTACATGTGAACGTGTGTCCTTAAATTCAGTCTCCTCCCTCTTTTCAATGAAGCTAGGGGTCTTATCTGTGTAGTATTAGCTCTCAGTCAGTGCCTATACTAGTATGATAATGCTTCATTATACTACACGGAGCAAGTGACAATGGAGGTTAGTGTGTAAGGACTGAGTGAGGACTAGTGTAGTATATGCTACATTGTGTATTTTACTAAATTCCAGTCGTGTGGTGGTGATGTAAGTTGATATACTGACTTACCAGGGAGTTGTCAGGGTTAAGTGACAATTCAGTGTTCTCCACAGGTTGAAATTTTGTCCGGGTGCTCCAAAGGTTGAAGGTAAACAGTGATCACTGTCTTGACAAGAAGTCTAAAGAGAGGGAGCATCTCTCTTTGGAAAATGTTGGTTAAAATCAGTGATGCTTGTAATTATACTTTTCTCTGATGACTAGGAACATTTGTGATTATCATTGCTCAATGTCCACATTGAGATTGCTGTTTTCTCTGTTTCAAGATTAAATAGATAATTTTTGTCTGGGTGGCTGAACTTTTTGTCCAGGTGGCACATTTTTTGTCTGTGGGCTAAAAAACCTCTGCAGATTTTGTCCTGGTGGGTCACCCTAACAAAACAGCTAGTAGAGAACATTGTCATTATGCCTTTTTAATATCCCTTTCCTGTTGTAACTGCTGAATTGTAGCCGGGGTGGGAATATACTAACGCCTATCTTGTGCATTTGGCAGGAGCCTAAACAGCAACTCTCTTGTCAGAGTGTGTGACTGCCGGCAGAAATCTTGAATGTAAAAGACTTATGGGATGTATCCACATTCCTTGGTACCTGTAAGAACATTCTTTCTGTTACTTTCCACTATATAGGTGTACTAGGCCACTTTTATTTGGAGGGGGTAGAGCCCTTTTAGGCTTTTACCCAAAATTTTAATCACCCATGCCTGAAAAATACAACTGTTTTGTCTGAAAATAGTAATTTCCCAGCAGGAACAGTGCTGCATCCCCCCAGCCCCCCCCCCCCTCCGCCCTATACACCTATGTTTTCAACAGTGCTAGTATTCCATTCTACTTTGACCCACTAACCTGAAACTAAGACATCTCGTTTGAATATGAATTTTAGTAGTTTTGAGCTTCCCTTCAAAACTGCATGAATTACAGTACGTAAGTATTGTGCATTTGAGTTGGGGGGAGGGGGAAAAATATGTTAAAACAAAGGTTGGTCAACTGTGGTTTCTATTAAAGTTCTTTTTGTTTTAGTAAGAGACTAACATTACCATTTTCCTAGCAACAAGCCATGGTTTGTGGGAAGGGGGGGGGGGCTTGTGCTCATATATACTTATTGTACAGACAGGTAGACCCCATAATTTTGTGCCTCATGATAAAAAAGCACTGTTTTCTTTGATTGATAGTTGAAAGAAAGCGAGAAGTATTTGTTGAGTTCCTTTCCGTGCCTATAACCATTAAATCTAAACCTTCCTTCTAGAAGAAAAAAGTGTTTTAACAGAATGTAGCCCAACCCTTTCATGTAAAAATCTTTGGTGAATTACATAATGAAAAGTTCCCTGTGTAACTGTAAACCCATCAGAGCATAAAAATATTGCAATTTTCCTCTGCAAAGTTGTCATTCTGTAAAATTAGCACTGCCTTGCATGAGACCCCCTGATTCTATGTCAGTTTGCAAATTCGGGGAGGGGTTCTGGGCCCTAACCCCCTTGAACCCTTTACAGTAACGCCCCTTACCAGTAGCAAAAATAATAAGTTTACCCATATTTGTGAACATATTTTAATGAAATTATCATATTTGCACCCCAATTACTTGAGGTGTCTAGTTGTATGTTATACACAAATGTTGGGAGGGGGCTTCTCACAAGACACCTCTCCAAGACACCATAGGTTTTGCATGTGGAAACCAACTTAAAATCTAAAAAGAAAATAAATGTGCAAATGCCAGAACAAAGACTTGACAAAATATTGCACAGTTTTCACATAAGATTCTTTTGTTACACACAAATTTTGCAAAGAAGAGGGGGATCTGACCCCAGGAGACCATTGACCAACATGCATAGTTCTACTGAATTCGTTTAAACCCACGTAGTGGTTCCATGGACCTGCCAGGTAAAGGTCAGAATAAAAACAGTTTACACTGGAGCTATTGTGTACATTATTCTGTGTATTGCTTTAATTTGGATAGCGCCCTCTATTTATGTTTATGCCGTTTCCCTGACCCTGGGAGTGGTCAGTGTTTGCAGAAATAGGTCATGTGTGAGTGAGAAAAGATTGCGAGGTACTCTGGACCAAAATCTGCTTGTTTGTAGCTTGAGTGTGTTCGTAACATATATTTTTCCTTCAGTACAGTAGTCTATGGGACTATGGCGGCCATTTTGTCCATAAAGTCAACAGTGTGCAACTTTTAAATGTGGGGAAAATCAAAATATGAAAATTTATGTTGTAAAGTACAACTGGGCGGATTTAGAGGTAATTCCTGTTTGTGTTGCACGGAATTCCATTTTTAAAGCCTTTTTTGAGGTATGCCCTACTGACTACTAGCTAGGTGCATTAATACACCACGCGTACATATAATCCCACCCTATACTGGATCTAGCCTTCCTGCCATTGTCATATCAAAATTATCTCATGGCTAGACAATTAGTTGGTGAAGGGGGAGGGCGAAGTATCATGCCTCCAGATATCCTACCCATGAGTTAAAATTTGCGCCAAAGTACAGTATTTTACATATTTTTAATAAGTAAACATAAAAAATAATATCTGTGAGGGGCCATGTGACCCAATGGCCTCTCCATTGGCTAGTGGCTATGCATACAAATTACAAATTAAAACCTTTTACACAGGTGTACAGGTACTGTTAGAGCCAATGGGCTTCTGAATGATGTTGACACAGCTGCTGTCCAATGGCAATTCATTGCCAGATGTGATTAATTGTTTTGATACAAATTACAAGTGCTTTGTCAAATGAAAGTACTTATTAATTAATACTTTTGACATCAATTCAGATGAAATTATCAATAGAGGGATATGCAGCTCAATTTCTACAGTATTAAAGGAGAAGCTTAAGCAAAAATGTGCAAGAGGCACCAAATCTACACTGTGTGGTTAAATTGCCATTCAAATCGGACGTTTTTCTTGAGATATCAGGTGGGTGATTCCATGAATAAGTGGACATGGGCATGAAATTTAAAAATTCATCATGCTTGAAAAACATTTGCCATTGGGAGTACAAAATAAGTTAAATTTTCTAGAACTATTAATAATTTAGGCATTTCTTGGAAATTGTGGATAATAATGGATTTACTAATTACTCAGGACTCATCTTTATCTAATTTTTTAATCATTTCATAAGATTTGTGAAAAACTAACAACACTTCATGAGCAAAGCACACAAATGTTACTAAAATTTGAAAGAGCAGCTCCACTAAATGTCCTTCAATACTCCTTAAAAGAAAAAAATAGAAAAGTATAATACCAACAATTAAGGACAGTTAATTAAAAGGCATTTAGGTGCATGTCCCGTACAACACTTTTCTCCCATAAAAGTTTGTCCTCTGTTAAGAAAATAACTGCAATAATGATGTAACTTCATTTCTTCTATTAAGACCATGGCCCAGTTCTTTTAGATCCAAAATATACTTCTCAATCAATCCCATTGCTAATTAATTACAGGACAATCATGTCCTGTACAACATGTGCTTAAACAAAGTACCTTGAGATGGCATAACTTTCAGAGCTGAGAAGGCCAGTACCTCCTGCTTTTACACTTGATCAGGATCCGATTGCCCCATGTTATCAGCGTATGGAATAACGTGTATGGCTTGATCCTGGTGCATTTACACTTGTCTTGTACTCTGATCCTCCTCTGTGCTATAAGCGGAAGTCGCCCCAAATGAATTCAGAAGTACAGGCACATGCGCGTGCACACCAAATGTAAACAAAAAATAGACCCTGTACATGTACCATGCATACTGAACCTTGCCTCACCGTTAATCCGGCGAGCATTTACACTACAGATTTGATCGCCTGTGTGGGGTCTGATCCTCCCCCCTTACTAGGATCACAATCGGGCGATCAGATCCGGATCTGATCTGCATTTACACTACAAATTTGATCTAGAGCAGTGGATCAGACCCCACGCAGGCGATCAGATCTGGATCAAGTGTAAATGCACCCTTAAATCTGTAAAGATCATTGAAATTCTTTTGCCATCCCATGAGACCATGATTTACACAAAGTGTAGACTAAATAATCTGTTAGTGGCTTATAAAATTTTCTGTGGCAGGTGGATATTCCTTTAGGTGCTATTGAGTAATGTACTCTTTAAGAAATGTTCACCCAACCATTGGTTTGATAAAGCTTTTAATTCTTAAGTACTGTAGTTAAGATAATGGAAGAAAAGGGGAAGAAAATTGTCAAGTTATGAGCTGAAAGGTGCAAGACATACATGAACTGTATGGAGCAAAGATATTTCAGCATAATTCCTTTGCTAAAGGGTGTAGCAGCAGATGAAATCACCGTGTTTGGGGGGGGGGGGGACTGGTGTGTTAATTGTTAACTACCTGTTTGCAGGTGAAAACCATCCAGAGAAATCATGTACTTTACATAATGGACTATAATCTGTAGTTTCTGTAATGATTTGGTCTGGAAGTATGGTATGCCCTGACAAAACTTTCTACTGAAGAATGTATTTAGTTGGCACACCTGGCCATGTTGACTTTGAAGATTTTGAATGACTAATGCACCAAAATATAAAAAGCTATGTGCACATAGAACTGCTCATAGATCTCTACATAATTCATGATACCATATTTACCTTGGTCATTCCTTTTCTTTTTATGATCTGAAAGAGTTCCATAGCCTTTCTGGACATATTAATTTACAAAATGAAAGACATTTCTTATAAGCATATTGTCTCTACAAAGTACATCTTGTGGAATGCATAGTACTGTATAACTTTAAAATAATCTTGATGTTTCTGGTAAAAATGGTAACTGAGCTTGTGTATTGCTGTATACAGAGTAAAACTTTTACTTACATTAATGGCCTTCTGAGTTCTTGTGCACACTAAGAAGCACTCTTCAGAGATGTGCTGAACATTTCATTTAGGGTTGGGAACATTAATGGCCTTCTGAGGCTTCATGTGGAGGGGGGGGGCATAAAGAAGGGTATGGGGGAGGGCAATTATACTCCATAGGTTTGATAGGAGGTGTTGTACAGTAGGGCTATATTACCACTAGGCATTCTCTAGAAAGTGCAGGATGATAATTACTGGGTTACTTGGCCTTAATTACACCACATGGCAAAGAGCACATATACTGTACATCTCTGCCAATTAGGTTTACACTACAGTATATGGATGGCTACTTGCCATGTTTGGTACAGTTTTATTAGGATCATATTAGTGCAGTTGTACTGTAAGGGCGTCATTGTGAATATGAATGACAGTTGTTTATTCCTGGAGGATTCACAGAGTTTTGCAGGTAAAAAGCTTAGCTAAAAAGCTGTATCCACTTTTTGTCCCGTACAACACGCACCATTTAATGACCTTACTTGATGAACTTGACCTTGATATGTTCCAAACTTACGTACAAAATGTATTTGAACAAGTTTTATATGCAAACAAGCAAAACAACCAGTTTTGTGATGTTTAATGATAGTAAAACAGGCATAATATTCTCAAATTACCATTTAAATGTCCCGTACAACACGTGTGGATTTGCCCACTAGATGAAGTCAATAGATTTGTGTTACAAGGTGAGTTTTAGAGCAACAAGCTTTTACCACTTCATTGACAAGGAATGCTTTGTTCCCTTTGTTTTATCAGACTGTTGTGTTGACCTTGAAGTTAATAGGACCAAGACCTCCCTGTGGGAGATGCAAAGTTTTAAAGTTTTCACAGCACTTATGCAATCACATTTTAAAAATATGGGATTGTTGAGGAGAAAAACCAAAGACAGTACACTAGTGTGGGGATATGATGTCGTATGTGCTTGCTTCAAGTTCACTTTTAGTTGAAAATGTGAAAAATTTACATGCTCATATCTTGAGAACCACACATCCCATTTCAATGCAAATGTCACAACAATATTTGGAACAAGCACCCCTCTAACATACCAAATCCTGCTATGACTTTAAACCCTTCTTTTAAAAATGCTATGGGATTCAATTAATTGACTGATAATGAAGCTAAAGTAAATTTGATTTTCTTATCAATTTTCAGCAGTAATAAACCAGAAAGCCAAAAGGCTTAGTGATGCCTTGCCACTGAAATTTAAGCCTATCTTTTTTTTTTTCAAACTGACTGTGCTCTGTAATGTTTTTCAAATTGACAGTGCTCCTTAATAATGTACCCACAAAGTATACTTGCAAGGCATTCAAGCCTCCTACACTGAGATCCCACATGACCTTTCACTACCCAGAACTATGATTCTGCTCATGATATCACATCCACAACCTGTGTGTGAAATTTTGCAGTACTGTATGCAAGAGTCCAACCACAGGAAATATGTGTAAATTAGATATTGAGACCTATAGACCCCCTGTGAACCAAAGTGACATTTTGCCTCCACCAAAAACTATATGGATCATCTAATCAATATGGCCAACCTACACACTTAAATATGAGATTAGTCACACTTACTCTTCTTGAGATATCATGTTTACAAGCAATTTCTAAGGAATTTAGCATTTGACCTCTTATGACCCCAATTGACCTTTGACCTCCACGAAAACTGATAAGGATCACCTACTCAATAAAACCGACCCACAAACCAAATATGAGCATAGTCACGTAACATTCTTGAGATATCTGGCTTACAAACACACACACACACTTACATGTTTTGACCGTCAATCGGGACACATTTTTTTAACCACGAAAATGGAAAATGTGGATATCCACACTTTGGGTGTATCAACAATTGACTAGGGGGAAAAAACGCTCATGTCCTCGATTTACTGGTACTACACAGATACACACACACCCATGCACCTGCCCATGGTTTGTCACCCAATGTTAGGTCCATCACATGGAAATTGGGGAAAATTTCAAAATGCCTCAAACTTACTGTGGTACCTCCTTGAAACGTGAAAAATTCAATTTCATGGCTAATTTTGCAATTTAATTTAGCAAGTGGGGATACACTTGCAGGTGTATCCACACTTGCCTGGAGAAAAAAAAGGCTCATGTCCCCATTTTACACCAAAAACATATGTGCACACACACACATGACATCACCATCACATAGATTCCTTGCCTGCCTACAGCAAGGAATAAAAAATGCACCAAACAGCACCTGCCCAGTCATTACTTTTACAGACCTTTGGTACATTAATGATTTACGATTGTTTGTTCATGACAGTATCATGACTTCCTGAAGTTTGCAAACATGTGCTACAGGTGGTTTCAAAGTGACCTTCTACAGTACATGTCACACCTTACCAACTCCCAAACGAGAGAAGAAGTACTGTGCCGTATTTACTGCATATTAAAACATATTTACAGTGATTCTCACCCATTTCATAAAAGGCTACAAAACAGTTTAAATTTGCCAGATCTTTTTAAAAAGAGTTTTCTGTTTAAAAGCTGTTTAAACCATGCCACTTTGAGACTGAGAACAAATAAATACATGTCCAACGTGCCAAACAACTCTGCACTGTGTGGTGACACAGTATTTACATTCAGTTCTGGTGTTATGCAGACCATCCCTCTTTCAAGTAGGAACGACATAGTAACCACATCACTATACACATGGTCTTCAGTAAAATCAAAAGATATGTATGGCATAATGAGTGTGAACTGACATAATTGCTCTTCCCAAATGAATAAGTACAGGAGGAACACAGCTGTTGCCATGGGCTAAGATTTATATTGCAAGTATGAGCCTGTTTCATGAGGAAATGGTTGCAACAAAGAAGATATTTTTACATTGTTATTTCTATTGGAAGCATGGATTAGTCTCCTTTCAATTTTTTATAATCAACAACAAATGGCTTTAAAGTCCTCTTTATTCTACTTCTCTAATTTACTGTCCTCGATCTCAAAGTATACACAGTCTGGACTGGAAATGTAGAAAATTATGTCAATCTCATTTTTTAAAATCACAGTTTTAATCAAGAAAAATTGGAGCCTGGAAGTATTGCTAAGCAGTTGGACAAAAACCCAGCTTAGGACAATTGCTATTGCCTTTGCTCTTTTTTTTTTTTTGTGAATGCAATGTGTATTTAGTAATATTACATATCATAAGCTGTACCACAGCTCTGTGATTGTCTTTACAGTGGTATTATGTGTGTAGTTAGTTAGTTAGATGGAGTTTTATGGCCCAGTTTCCAACCTATTGGTTCAAGTCTAGTCGGCCACTGCCTTTTTTCCAGTCGTGGCTCACTGGCTTGTTTTCCCTATTCCATTGCTTATGGGGAGCATCACACACAGTAGCAGAAGGTTCCATTTTTAGAGTCTTTGGTTTGACTTTACCTGGGACTAGAACCTGGGCCTTCCGTGTGAGAGGCAGATGCTTTTACAGTTGGACCAAACACTGTGTAGAAACAGGTTACTGCATCTTATGTCATATCCTCAGAGCTTTTACACACAGTTTTTTGATCCCCCACTCAAAATCTTATCTCCCCATGAGTGGATCAAAATCTCAGAATGTGATCCTGAGTGGGAAAGCCTTCCAACTATAAAGTTGATCTTGAGGGGTGGATCAGATAGAGACCTAGTCCCCTACTTGAGATTAAGTGTGAAAGCACTCTAATGAGAAAGATAAACCAAACAGGCATAAAATGCAAACTTGTATAAACAGACTAATGAGCCACATAATCCTGTTTTACGGTACACTGAGCAGGACCTACAGAAATAACCAGAATGCAAAAATGCATTGAGGTTTCGATGATACATAACTGTACTGTTTCATATTTGATATCATGCACAATTATCTTCTCACTCAAATGTTTAACTAGCATGTTCAAAAAATAATTTTGTTATTCTTGATGCCCTTTTGACCTCCACAAAAGCCATTCATTGATAGATAGATAGACAGACATCTTTAGATATTGCGTTAACAAGATTTTCAGACTTTGACCAACGGTGACCCCAGATAAGCTTTGACCTCTGCCAAAAACAATAGGGACCATCTCCTGACTATAACGCATCAACATACCCAAATATGAAATCTACCCAAGCTTCCTATCTTGAGAAATCGTGTTAACAAGATTTTCAGACTTTTACCCCCAGTGACCCTAGATGACCTTTGACCGCCGCCAAAAGCAATAGGAATCTTTCTCTTACCATAACGCATCTACATACTTAGTATGAAATCAATCCATCCTTCCTACCTTGAGATATCGTGTTAACAAGGTTTTCAGGTTTTTACCCCCAGTGACCCCAGATGACCTTTAACCCCCAACAAAAACAATAGGGTTCTTCCTCTCACTATGACGCATCTGCATACTGAATGTGAAATCAATCCAAGCTTCCTACCTTGAGATTTTGTGTTAACAATGTTTTCAGGCTTTTACCCCCAGTGACCCCAGATGACCTTTGACCCCCACCAAAGCCAATAGGGTTCTTCCTCTCAACATGGGCTATCTATGTACCAAGTTTGAGAACCATCAGAGTTCCCTTCTTGAGATATTGTGTTAACAAGCAAAGTGTCACAAACACACACATACACACATACACGCACACACACACATGCCATCATGAATGCATTGGTTTCTCTTATCATCGAAACCAAAAAGAACTCTGTGGGGAAAAAGATCAATAATCTATAGCAGATTTCAACGAAATAATGATTTTATTCAATATCTTTCATGTGATTTTTAATTACTTTCTTTAGGGATGGACGTTATTTGTTCAAACTCATTATCACCTTCCTACTTTTGACAAAGAGGACCACGGTAGCAGACAGAGAGCATGGAATTTGTAGCCAAGTCTGTCAATATACAGGACATTCCCAAAGGGCCAACTGTGATGAGAAGAAACTTGACCATGTCCCCTCCTCTACTGGATGTGAAAATGCTATCACCCTGTCACTGGAACGGAACAATATAGAGCAGTTACAGGTTGGAAATATGAATGGATACAACCATTTAGAGAACTTGTATGTAAGTGACAATATTTTGTCAAAATTATATTCTGGAACTTTTACCAATCTGATTTACCTGCGGAATCTATTCCTGAGTGATAATGACATCAGTGAACTTGACAAAGGCATATTTGAAGGAGCATGGAACTTGCAGACAATAAATTTAAACAGGAACAATATTTCGAATGTTGATAAAGATGCTTTCTATGGCTTAAGCAAACTAGAAACACTGTATATAAGTTATAACAAAATTGACTACCTCCCACCAACAGTGTTCCTAAGTCTTCATGAACTTCGGCAATTGACACTTGATAATAATGAACTGGAAGCCATTGACAGTCGGATTTTTTTAAATTTAACCCACCTCACTAGCATTTCCTTGCGTGGCAACAAGCTCACCCATCTTCCTGATGGATTGTTTCAAGGACTTAACTTTATTCAACAACTTGTATTCTCGCACAATGATCTACATGAGTTGCCTACATCCCAAATGCTGGGTGTAACTTCTGTCCAATGGCTTTACTTTGATAACAATAAATTTCAAACAACAGCTTTTTTTACCTCATATCTGCATGTTGCCTATGAGGAATTAAACATTGGCAGTAATCCTTTTATGTGTGACTGTGATTACAAACAAATTCAGGAGTGGTACCAAAACACATCTAAGAAACATTTTCTTGGTAATTCTGTAATGTGTTCCACAGGTAACATAAGTTATCACCTAGATCATATACTGTTGATCAACTGTAATAAACATGTCAGTACATTGCTGCCTTCATTTATGACAGGTATGGGTACTTCAACCACCTCAGACCAACCACTTCTGACCAATCACTCGGTGACGACACCATCCACAGATGAAAAAGGCTACTGTAGCACAACTTTTTGTAAAATTGCAACTGCAATACTGTTGCTATATTGTATTCTCTCAACTGTGGGTCTCGTTTGGATGCGAGCAGAAATTATACAAAAATTAAATAATTATTGCCAAGTACCTACAACCTAGCTGAGAACCACAGTATTCATAAAGTACATCAAACTAAGTGAATTTTTTTTTTTTGGGGGGGGGGGAGGTGAAGTTGGTATGGCTATGACTGAGAACATGACAGAGGACAAGATATATATGTTTAACTTTCTGAAAAGTCAGAATACTTGAAAAACTTCATAAAAGCCATCTTAAGTGGTACTCATGAAAACAGCTTATACAGTTGATAAAGAAGCATTGTTTATTTTAGGAAAGGGTAACAAAGCATTTAGCTTGTGTTTTCTGTACGCAATTTACACTTGTAAAGCTTCATGACTTCTCTACTGAATAGCAAATTTTTACAGGTACATCACACACCTTACAAGTCAAAATGAACGGAAATCAGTGTAGCATCATGCTTGTAATGGAATTTCTACTGTATGACAAACATTACTATTGTAAAGTACCAGAATTCTACCAAATTTCAAAACACACCCCTTATAGTCATACTGCTCCATTGTTGAGAGTTTGGCAAATTAATGGCCAAGGTGTGAATGTGTGAGACCAAATTAGATGGAGTTTTAGGGCTAAGTTTCTTATTATTTTTAAAAATTGCTGCCCAGTACGCCAAGTACAAACAGCAAGGAATGTTACATATAGCATAAGTTTGACAGAGGTAAAGATTGAGAAGTACAGGTAGAGATGTAGGTTCAAAATACAGGGTGCAATATATCCAAATCACTGTTTTTAATTCTGCTGAATGGACCATAGTGGCCTTTGCCAGGTAGGCAAAATTTCTTGACTTCAAAATATGCAGAAAAATTTGCACTTTTAGAATGTGAAAATTGTACCTGAATAGCATGTAGGATTCCAATGATATCGATTTTCAAAGAAATGCAATTTTTTCTTGAGAGTTTGGTGCATTATGGGAAATCTGTGATCATCTCAGCACATTAATTTGACACTGCATTTGATTTATTTGTAATAATGAGGCTGCCAAAGGCCATGTTTTGCAAAAGTGTGTACTATACCCTACATATGATGTAGAGTAATTTGTAGATCTACAAGAAATGATATTCAAACATTCCAACACTATCAAACAAAGCCACAGAATGTTATGTAATGTTCTCACACAATGTCAGAACATTACATAACATTCTTTATGTTAGAAGATATATTTTTGGCAAAAATTACCAGTGTATTTTTGAACAAAAATAACCAGTCTTTAAAGTGAAAAATTTTGATTTCGAAAAGGGGTATTGAGACAGGGTCTGCATGACATTGGGTGGATAATTTTTGTCTTTCTTACAAATCCCATTTTGAAAAGCCACTGGAATATGTCTTCAATTCTGTGAAACATCTCATCTGGGGTTGACGACACACATTCAAATCATCCATTTGATAAAAATGTAGTTTTGTTTGTATTATGTTTGGGTGTTTGGGTAAAAATGAACAAAATTGAATGCACAAGAATGTAGATTTTGTAGTACCCCTGTTTTGTTTGATAAGTTATTGTTTCTTTTTGTCAATTTATTGCATTCTAGAAAGGCTTTGTAGCTTGGACTAGTCAACCTTCTGTCCAGTCTTCCACTCCTTGATCTACCACCGTGACTAAGTCGTACTTTAGGCACACACTATAAAAACATACCTCACCTCTCATCAGGTGATCCCTGAAGAAATTGGTTGCCTCCTCCTTTTTCATTTTTCATTAAAATCTTTCACTGTGCTTTCTGGGCATTATTTTATAATTTCCATATATTTATGTCTAAGTATCCAGAAAGTCATTGTTAAGTCAGCCTGGTCAGTTGCAAGTTCACCATGCTTGTTAATGAATGCATACGGAAATTACAAAATCATCCCAAGTTTTTGTTTCAATATTTCAAAAAATCCATGTGACATTGAAACCAGCCGACCAGTAATGAGAATTAAGTTATTCATCTATTATGTCGCTAATTTCTCAAGGACCCCGGAGCGAATTTTAAAGAGAGGACAGAGGGCCAATCACCAAAGAGCCCAAAATGACTATGGCAGAAAAGTGCCCCTCTGTCTCTGCAGTCCTTGTTCCTCTTGTTATATCTGTTCCTATCTTGCAATCCTCACATAAGTAACTTTTGTTGTTTAATATGAAAGATAATTTAGGTACTTAGTTAGTGACATGTAGTTAGTTTGTTACATGTAGTTAGTTAGTTACATAATGTTTTATAGCAATAAAGTAAAATAAAAACTGGCATTTCAAAACAAAATGTAATCAAATGAAGAGCTTCATTTATGATGCTGACCAATTTCACACCGTTTTAAAACAAAAGACTAATTTGTAGAATACAAAATCATCTACTACAGTAACTGTTACAGAAGCTGCATGAGTAAGTCTCAAGAACTTTGGGTACCATAGAAGAAAAAAAGATTTTATTTCCTGCTGTTGGTGGTGGTCAAAGGTCATCTGGGGTAAAAACAAACCTGTTTTTACAACTTACTGAATCCCCTACTCCCCTTTTTGTGTTTCTGGTGGAATTCCTGATAATTCACCCTGCAAAACCATGATTCAAAATAGATATTTTAAGTACTTATTGTATGGTTCCCTTCTAACAGCAATCTGTGTATTTCACAACTTACCGTTGCACAGCAATGCAGGCAGCTGGAAGCACAAACTCTTCCCCCCTCCCGTAGGCATGACAAGGATGACATCTCTTTTTGACATGGTGGCATTAATCACCTCTTCCTGGTAGGGACGGAACTCCTTGATGTTAAACTTGGACTTCTTTAGCTCATGGAGTTCCTTGGACCACTGGAAATCTACACAAGACAGAAATAAACTAAGCAAAGTGCAAGGGTGCATCCAGGCAGAGGTACCTCAAGTTATAGTGTCCCCCCCCTCAAGGTAGTATATTGTGGATTTGAAAGCATTTTTTTTGCCAAGTGAATCTCAATATAGCGGCCTCTATTCACATTCTATTAAGCAGCATTGCATGAAAATACAAGGAAATGAACAGTCATAATTTTAACCATCAGCCCTTGGATCAGAAGCCTAATTCTATTGGTGCACATAAACAAAATATTCTCACTACAACAAAAATACCTGTTCTTTTAAGATCAACATCAGGGAGTTTGCAAGCTTGTTCAAGATGAGCTGCTTCTGTTTCTAGCCTCTTCTTCTCTTTCTCAAGGGTTAGTTTCTTCTTAAACAATCGATCTATCTTTGTCTGGACCTCCAGCAGATCAGAGTCAATGGTGACAATGTGTGCACGAAGTCCTTTCAAGAATAAACAGGACAAAAATAAAACCTCCAGACCAGAACACAATAAATGTTTCTGTGAATTAACAAATTGTATGAAATAAGGAAGCACAATTTTACATACATGCACAAGAACAGAACATGATAAATGTTTCTGCGAATTAACTAATTGTATGAAATTAAGAAGCTATGCAATTTTAACCTGCATGCAAGAAAACAAAAAGGTGGGCGGGGAGAACCCATGATGGAGGGGGGAAGGGACCTAGAAGGCTATACTCTTCAAGAAATGAAGATACCACACTTCACATGCTCACCTAACATTAGGCTCAACCAAATTTTCACTATGAAATATGGTTAAATAGTAACTGCTAAGAAGCAGAAGTAGCACAACCCAAAGGTTTTACATTTGTTTAATTTTGATAGGGTCAGTTGATGGACAGTCAACCATGTTTTTTCATTGTCCTTAAAACCCTTGCAGGGAAAAGAATGACTGACTACAGTACAACTACTGTAGAAGGGAAAATTTTGAGCACTACTTTTGACCCCCCCCCCCACCTCCCATCCACAAACGACATCAAGACCCTTGCTATAAAAATACATCTCACACTCTCTTACATCTCACCTTCCAATTTAGCTTTTTTCTCCAAAACGGTCATCTGTGTTGATGACAATGATGACATGCGTTCCATCCTGTTTACCTCCAGTATACCTTGCCTCCCACAATTTTAACAGCTGGTTTATTCCTAATCTCAGCCTCTCGACCAAAGACAGAGTCACATTTTGGACAGATTCCGGGTGATTTGGTTTTATCTTCTTTGATTCTCTCCAGGTAACATTTGACCAGACTTCCTGAACCTCTCTTGTAATAGGCCAACAGCAGAAAATTACAATTTCTGCAGACTTGAATCACTCGCCGAGGAAATGGAACCATCACATGTTCCCTGTGATAAAGTGAAAATATGAATATTGGGCAATTTTTATGAACAAACTATTTTAAATATTTTAAGGATGTGCTCACCTAAGAAATCAGTACCTCAACAATAATGAAATTTAAGGCAGCTTACATAATTTATGTTTCTTGTTCGAACAGTATCTTTATTTCAGAGACAAAATCCATTTAACTCAAAATATGCCGAAAAATGTCCTCTTTCAGAAGGGGAAAACAGCATCCCAGTAGCATATTGCATAATTTTGAAGCTTCAATTTTAAGATAATGAAGTTTTTTCTTTGATTTGGTGCATCATGGGAAATCTATGATGTTCCTGTGATGAAGGGGAAAAATACATATGGAGTAAATGTAGCTAGGAATATGAAGGTTGGTACCATACAGATGGTAGATTGCTCAACAAAGTAGGAGCAGGTATACTATAAAATGCTAAAAGTCAATCTAGAAGTTAAAATGTCATATCTACAAGCTTGTTTCGTGAGGTTCATAAGGACATCACTCTTCAGGATAACTCTTCAGGATAAAACATTGTATCCTCACGAAACAAGCTTGGACCTCACAAAACAAGCTTGTAGATATGACATTTTAACTTTTAGATTGACTTTTAGCATTTTATAGTATAGAGTAAATGTAGTGAGCAAACCAAATGCATATTTTAAGGTCATGTTCATCTGGAGATATCAATGCCCCAAAAAATATTTTACAGTTTACATAATTAGACAGTATTTTCTGAAGTATACCAAAGTCAACTAAGTACTATAAAACTTCAATTCTGAGTAGAGCTACACTGCATTGGTGTAGTGCAGTTGCTGTAGCCAATTACGCATGCCTGTTCCATTACAACACAAAATTTACTTGTGTGGCTAAACCTATGAACCTTCCTAGAGTCAAATTAGCCAACACTGGAAAATATTTCTTAATCACATCTTAGGCCTTTGATTTTACTTGTTACCTACAGTAATTATCTCATGGAGTTATTATTTTCTCGCTAAAACAATAGTTACTGAGCACGTCCAACAATTTGTTGCCACATGGCATTGTGGGAAATATGGTAGGACAGGAATACACTATAAACCAAGTTTTACACTACATTAGTGAACTGTGTTAATTTATTTTGAAGCAGTAGTCTACATGCTTCAAGTAGTCTTAATTCAAACATATGTCTACCCAAGGATAACAACAATATACATGCATCTCAAAGCAAAGTCGGCTAGTTATCAGGTCCAACCAAACGCCCTTCAGTCTGGCACGCAACCGACTTCATCGGCTGGGCAACTGATTTTAGTGGCAAGCCTATGCCAAGTGGGAGGTAAGTCAAAGTACCTGGAGAAAAATCCACGTACATCGAGCTGGACTCATGCACACGTGAGACACATTGGTACACAGCAGCTAGAATTGACCACTCTGCCACTTGATGACCCCAACTACATGCATCTCTCGAGAACCTCTCTTTTAAGGGATACTACATGTACCATAAAATACAAATTTCATTTAAACCAAAGAGCAGGGGTGTCACCAAGGGTGGGCAAGGGGAACACATGCTCCCCTGGAAAACCTTGTAAACCCCTGGATGTCGGATCCCCTTAATGAGATTTGAGATTAAAAGAAAATGTCTTCTGAAGTGTACTGCATTTTGTGTATATTGATTTTTCTTTAGGGAGCCATTTACATTTTCTTTAAAGGAAAAATTTGTCCCAAACACCTGAAAAATGAAACTTCAAACTGTCTGGTAGGTTGTGTTCTTTTTTAAATTTTTTGTACCCTCTGTGCCAATTAAAAGTAGCTGAGCATTCAGCTCAGGTAGCCTCTCAGGCAGGAGACAATGTATCTTTAAGAGAGAATCACCTTAAACTGTCTATCAACTACTTTCTCTATTGTTCTCTATAGTCCCCCCCCCACCCCCCCCCCCCCTTCAATTTTTAAAATGTCTGCGGGATCCATTCCTTATAGTTGTTTTGTTCCAATATCTTACTTAAAGTTAGGCAACCCAACTAATTTTTAGGCCAGCATTTAGTAAATAGAATCACAGTGCCCTTAAATAGCAACTTTTAATACCTTGAAATTCCCTCAAACCCAGGAACTTTCTAGAGCTTTGCCCCTGGACCCTTACGAGGACATTGCCACTGGACCCCATCAGGGACCCTAAGGTTAACCACTGGACTCCACCCATTAGGGCGTGGGGCTTCGCACTTGATGGTGCTTTTAGTGTGTCTTGCTGTGCCCCAGAAAACCATTTGACAAATTACAGTAGGTGAGTAACCTATGCAAACACGATTCCTTAACTTTAGGGGAACAACTGTACAAGTTTTAAGGCCCAGGCCTAGATAAGAATGGTTAGAAACTGTACAGTACAATATCGTTCATTTTATATGAAGTTATTAGCCCACAGGTTTCTTCGTATGAGTAACATGCATGATGCATAGCACTTCAGCATAGAAACCTTCAACTTCATTTGCCATTTAGATTCCAATTGACAGAGACTACTTCTATCATTTTGCAGTGAACTAGGCTGGGCCAAGGCCTAAATAAGCCCTGTATCTGGATTAATACTGTGCAACAAACACTCCAGGTGGAGGTGTGCTTGCAAAGAGTTATTCTTCTCATCCAAGACAACATTCTTGAATAATTTTAGCAGTCTCTATAAGTATGGATGATTGTGATTGTGTCCTTAATTTCAGTTATATCCTGAAGAAGGTTCCAGTCTATGACAGTGCGAGAAAAAATCTGTATTGATAGCAGTCTCTATTAGTATGGATGATTGTGTAACTATTTGAGTTGAGATGCCTAGAAGGCCAGCAAACTGGTTGTAAGAGGTTGGCACATATAGCAAGACCAAAAGGCCCAATCTGGCTTTCTGGAGGGTAACAAGCCTATTTACAGACCTCCTATCTTTGAGGTTATTGCTTCCTAGGTCCCATATAACATTTCAGAAACACTGCTGTTGGTGAAGTAATCATTGCAAACAATCCTAGTAGCCCTAGGCCTACATTGAATATGCTCAATTTTATTTACCAAGGAGGCAGTGCAAGGATCCCAGACAGAGAGAATACTCCAATAAGGGCCAGATAAGTATGAGATACTGTAGGCATTTGTTTGATAATCTTAGGGCAGGAGAAAAGATTCCTTGTCACAAAGCCTACGGACCTATTTGCTGATGATTTAATACACTTACTATGCTTATTCCAGGAATGATTCTCGAGTGGGTAATATTCCCTGAGTCATAGCAAAGCACTTCTTGGTGTTAAAATGCATGTGCCAATCTTTCTGCCATTTAAAAAGGGTGCTCAGATCATTTTTGAGTTTCACTTTGTCAGTAACATTCCTGACTTGCCTAGTACAGGCTACAGATTACACATTCATCAGCCAAGACCCTTCAAATCATGGGAACTTGGCGTTGCAGGTTCTGGCAAAATACTACAAACAGATCTACACAGATGGGATATATGGTTGTAAATGTGAGACAGCTAGCAGATAGACAAATTAATGCAGATTACTATGCTGGAGTCTCTTTAACAATGTAAGTTCAGTTTCTAAAAGATTCAATAGAGGGGAAATTCCACCTGGCTGTGTCCTTGGAGTAAAGGAAAATCTGTAGCAGTTCTTTTTAACAGCAAGATGATGAATGGAGATTGAACAAGTCATGTGCGTGGAGTTGCTGTTATTGTTGATTTAGAAAAATATCAACCTAGATTGATACTGACCAAATGATGGAGAGACTTGCACAGTAAGCTTAGCTGTGAGTACTGATTGTGCATTCCTCCAAGGTAGGCCATTTTACGTCAGCAAGCATTAAAGAGACACTTTTACTTCTTTGGTCTTTAAAGATGAATCTGGCAGTCAATCGTTTAACTGATTCAAGCTTGTTTATGTTCCTGATGATAAGGATCCCAGATAATTGAGCAGTGAGCAGTATTCCAATTGAGCAGTATTCCAATTATGGTCTAACAAGGGATTTATTTAAAGTAGCTTCCTTAACTTTTATAGGGGACAACTGTACAAGTTAGGTCACACGTTGCAATGCAAGGACTCTGTTTGCTTTGGAAGTTATGCTGTTAATATGATGAGCCCAGTTCAATTTACTGTTAATATCCACTCCCAGATAAGTATGGTTGGAAAAAGTCTGCAGCACGTACGCTACCATTCACAGGTGGTGTAACATACAGTAACAGGTTGAACTTAGGCAAAGGAGGACCAAGGCCCCATTTATAAGATGCCCGGAAGTCCAAAAACTATTCAAAAGTCAAACCACCAAAACAAGCAGCCCCAACAAATCAGATTCTACCACAGTCATGGACGAACCTGTCAATGTTAAACTTTAAGCAGTGAACTGAACTGGGGAGTTAGCTAATCATTCTGGCAGACAATTTCACTCCTTGACAACCTTTCCTAATGCAAAAAGGCTTTTCCACTGAGCTTTTTACAATGCCCAAGAACCCGAGAATTACTTTAAACCAAACCCTTAAATAACTACAAGACAAAAGGGAATTCCTTTCAGAAAGAAACTTGCTAACCTGGTGCATGCCCCCCCCCACCCAATCCTTTTCAGCTCTAATGTGGTAAGCCAAAGCAGTGTTATTGTTAAGCCTAGCATTCATGACGTAAGGGTAAATTTCTCACCTCAGGTAAAAGGCAAGTGATTGGAATAATCTTCCTGCCACTCTGATAGATGGTGGGTTTGGATAGTCACAAGGACCCTGTCCAATACATTACTAGTTTTATTTAAGTTTAGGGCACCCCTGACGCATGTGTGGTGTATATTTATATGACCTTTGGATGTGTCATCCTGATAAAAAGAGGAACAAGAAGAAAGTGACTCTCATCTGAACTTGCTCTAAAAGAAACTTTCCCCTTTCATAGCCTGAGTGACATAAGTACCACTGATATAACATTCCATTCCATTACTTTCCGCCTCCCAAAAAGATGTTTTCTGCTAAAATAAAACGGGCGGAAAACACCGTTTTTGTGGGACGGAAAGTAGCGCGGGCGGAAAATTACTGTAACGGCAACTCAGGACTAACAGTTAGGCCTAGTTACCGTTCTAACGTTAGACATAGTTAGAGCCATTTACGCGAAAAAGGGTGAACCCGGGAACACATGAAGTTTAGGCAACTTTTCGTTTTTGAAACCCACCTAAGGAGAAAAAATGATTCAAAATTTTCAATCAGAAAAAACACTGTTGGTAAACCATCCACATCATTTACAAACCTGAAGTCTTCAAAACAATTTTAGCCCTGCTCTATAGACCTTATGCCAATTAAATAGAGGGTGCTTCAAAACTGCAACATGGGAAGGATTATTCCATGTACGGTACCACAGAAGTGAATCGTCACCATGGAGAAGGCCAATGGTCACAATGCTGATGGGGAACTGTGTTGGAATAATCCTTCCCAGAGTGCAATATCACAGCTAACTGGCATAAGGTCTCGCTACGTACACTAAGTTTAGCCAACGGTTGTTCTAACGATAGATGAAGACCATCACTTTCAGGTGCCACGCGCCCGGAACGCCTGACAGTCCGATGAAACCAACGACCAAACGAGAGAGCGCAGTGTAAAGTGCAACATAATATAACCTAACAGATTAAAGGGCAAAAGAGGGTTGTAAAGGCCCCATAAGGTGCCCTGTAATCCAACCCCCCCCCCCCCAAAAAAAAGCAAACCACCAACGCCTAACGAGCCCAGAAAGATTAGATTCTACCACAGTCATGAAAATACTTGTCAATATTTACCTTAAAGGCGGAGTTTAAGCAAAGTTTAATTTCCATATGTGAAAGAGGAACAAAATCTACACAGTGTGGTGAAATTTCCATTCAAATCGGACATGTATTTCTTGAGATATCAGTAAATGAAATCAGTAGATTTGTGTTTAAAAGTGAGTTTGAGGGCAGCAGAGGTTATATCACTCCCTCACATTGACAAGGATCATGCTTTGTTTCCCTTTGTTTTATCAGACTGTTGTGTTGACCTTGAAGTTAATAGGAGTATAACCTCCCTGTGGGGGATGTAAATTTTGTGAAATTCTCATGCCACTTATGCAATCACATTTTGATAATATGGGATTGTTGAGGAGAAAACCCAGTATAAAGTTTAAAGAAAAACAAAAGACTGCCCATTAATGTGGGGATGTGATATGTCGTATGTACTTGCTTCAAGTTCACATTAAAGCTGTTGAAAATTTGAAAGTTTTACGTGCTCATATCTTGAGAAACACACATCGGATTTCAATGCAAATTTCACTGAAATGCTCAGAATAAGTACTTCTCATACCAAATCCTGTTGTGACCTTAAACCCGTCTTTAAAAACGGTGCACTGCGGTACACCACTTGAGCCTTCTTTCCAAGTGAAAAAATTGCCAACAACTCTCTGAGACCTACCATTGAGCCACGAATTGATCCACTGAGCGCACTTGCCTTTGATGCCTAACCTATGCAATTTTACCATAAGTCTACCTATAGAGGTACTTTGTCAAAGGTTTCTTGGAAGTCTTAAGGTAAATGACACCAACCCTGGAACCTGAGACAAAGAAACACCCTCAAGAAAGCTAAGTGAGCAAATTAACACAAGACTTACTGGGTAGGAAACCATGCTGTGTCAGACTGAGCACCCGTTATCTAAAAGATGCTTTAGCAAACGGTCCTTGATTATTAAGGGTTCCATAATTTTGCACACAACACTAGTTAAACTGATTGGCGTGTGTAATGTGTAAAATGGCAGACAAAAAGCAATGCCACCCAGCTAACCACCCCGCCTTCCCTTCGACACCACCCCCCCCTTCCCTTCGACAGCTACCCTTACACGTTACACATGCAGCTTCCCACTAAAACTTAAAATAACTATCATGCAAATGGTTTACAACAGTGTGTTCAGTCAAGTGACGGTATAGGGCAGTGTTGTTGTAGAGTCCGGGCTCGGACTACTTGGCAAGAGAGGTTGATTATGTTCCCCATTGACAAAAGTATAAGGCCCGGAGTCCTTGACAGTTGAAAATTGCAGGACTCGTGACTTGGAGTCTCCGAACTCGACTATGTACAGCTCTGGTATAGAGTCGAAACCCGAATGCCGATACGGATTTTGTTTTTAATGAGACCGAATTAGTGTATTTAAGTTCCCGCTTCCTGCTTCAATGATCACCAACTGAACAGGTAGCGCGCCGGCCTCTAAATTCAAGGGGAATCCTGGTGCTCCCCCAAAATTTAAAACCTAAACAAAATGTTTGGGTACAGTGAAAGCCATGTCACTGAGAGGATGTCCGTGTTCAAATATTTATTTGCCTGTGGTAGAAAAGAAATTAAAACTGAAATACCAAGCAAAATGAAGTAAAAGTATGTAAGTCTCTTTTTTCATTATATAATAACATAAATTCAAATACCGAAAATAGTTTGTTGAAATTAGTGGCATAGCTACAGGGGCAGGGGCGATTTCCCCCTTACTCTAAAAGGTAAAAAATGGGAAAATTGCCATCTGTTACACCATTTAACGACAGTGTGGTTTTCCCAACTCTTTGTAATTGTTTGTTTCAAAAATGCCAAATTTTCCGCGCTCTTCGCGCTCATCAATTTGCAATTACTATTGCAGTAAGGCTTGCATATGAATCAGTTAGGTAAACTTTTCCGAACTCTAGAAAAGAGGAAATCACAAGATCATCATGAATTTCATTTCATTAAATTCCAATTTTCTCCAATATAACCTTTTAACTCTTTAAATGTCGCCGGAGAGCCTCAATTTCTAGGTTTTAGATAATATTGTGTAGTATAACAATGATGTTTGGTTGCTGTGCAATTTCAGACTTGCCAATAAGAAAAACAGATTCATCAGTAATTCCCGAATTTTTCACAATTTTATAGTAACCCAGCAACGAAATTTTTTTGCCGATACAAGCTTCCTATTTTCTAAAATTTGCATCGTTCTGTAAAAGGGCAAAAAGTTCGCCACGCTTCTCGCGCGCTCCAAATCATGTCCCCAAAGAAACGTTGTTCACACTTTGAAAATAGTGGGAATATTGGGGTACTTGTCAGTACTGGTTGAAATGGAGATAGGCTAATTATGTCTATGAGGGTAAATCCTGAAATAAAGTCCTCGAACTTTTTCCAATGTAATAGCAATAAACTCAAAATGCGGTGAAAGACGCTTTCTCACGATCGATGTTTTAGTAAACAGTCGTCGTTTCTTGGAAGCCTTGGATTTCCACATCGGGGTAATTTTGCCCACCTACAGCCGTGGCTGCTCACATGACACACAGTGGCGTAGCTAGGATTTTTTCGTGGGGGATATGGGGGATATGGGGGATATGGGAGAGGGGGTGGATACTTTTGTAGAGGGACTGGGGTTAAGTGTAGCGCCACCACCAGTTGGAGCGGAGCGTACATAGAAAATTTTGGATTTCAACACGGCTGGAAATGGCATTTTCCAACTTTTACTATCTCTAATTCTGGTGAGAAAAAATCGTGATTTGTCTCAGATTCAAACACACTTTTGAGATACTGATTAGCTCAGTTCATCACTCTATCGGACTATGTATCCTGTGATTGCAAATCCGGAACCCTGCTGTATGTTGCAAGCAGCTGTTCCAGTACACACCTGAGTAAGGTATTTCCATAGGCGTAGGGGAGCATTTCAGTTTGGGCAGAAGATTTTTGCCCGAAAAATGTAATTCTGACCGTCAAAGCGGAGCGCCACCACTGCGACAGTCAAAGCGGAGCGCCACCACTGGTATCCAACCCTCAGACAGTTGAAAATGGCATTTCCCGGGCTTATAGGGGGATCTAAGCAGTCGCCATATTGAATTTCCTTTTGCAAAATAAAACGGTTCTCTTGAACCTAAAATTCTGCTATAAAGCGGTCTAAGTAGAGCACCACCATAAGTTGATGCGGAACGTACAGGAAATTTTGAAAAATCTGACCCTTCAGACAGTCAAAAATGTCATTTCCTATGCTTACAGAGGGGTCTAAGCAGTCGCTATTTCGAGGTTCTGTTTGCAAAAAAAGTTCACATGAACCTAAAATGGCCCTAGGAACACAATCTACGCGGAGCTCCACCACTGGTTGTCGCGGAGCGAACAGACCATTTTGAATTTTTTTTTGAGAAAGTAGAAAATGAAATTTCACAGGGTTATGGGGGACCTAAGCAGTCGCTATTTGATCAAAAAATTACCAGATTAAATGTATCACTACAATTCGATTGAAAAAAATTTAACCTTACAAGGTGTGTTCAAATGAATCTTCAAGCAGACTTATGGGAAGACATTCTCACACTGCACCATGTATCGAAAAACAAAATGCTCGACTTTCATAACCATTGCCCGTAATTGGCTCTAGAGTAGGATAGATGGCAAACTTTTTGGGCACCTGATGACCCTCCTGTCTGTCCGTTGGTTTAATTTGGCATTTGAAAACGTCCCAGCATTTTTTAACCTTTGCTCAAATATTTGACTACAGGATGAAGTGAGGTGATGAAAACCTTTTTTCACATTCTAATCACATGTGTCGCAGATCTTTGTTATTTTCAATGAAAATTTAGACTTAAAATGTAGCGTTTTCTGTTTTTCAGCAAAGATTTAAAGCTACTAAAATAATCGGCCATTTCGGGAATTGTGTTGCACAACTTTAAAAACAGGCTCAAGAATGATTTTTTTTTGAGCCACAGACTTCCAAATGTTTCGCGATTTTTTTCTAGTTGAGTTTTCGTAACTATGTTACCCTTATTATGATACTTTTCCATTTTCAGGCAAATGTTGGAAAGAATTTAGATATTCGACAATTTCGGGTATTGTGTTGTGATTATCTGTTAAGTAAAAGTCACGAATAATAGCTTTTTGTGCTGCCCGAAGGTGTAGCGAATTTTTGGAATCTTGACTTCCGGCCCGTAGCCAGGGGGTCGGAGCGTTCGAACGACCCACCCCAACTTGAGGGAGGTCCATTTTTCCAGCCCTGTGTTTGAAGGGTCAGCTGTGAGATATTTTTTTTCTTGACACATTGAGGACGAATTTCCGTTCACCTCTTTAAAAGTAGTGTACTGTGTGGAATTTCTGGGGAAAGGGACTTCTTGTTGTGTTCAAAAGTGTTCTAAAATGCTTCTGATTGCAGAAAATCTGCAGATTTCAAACTTTTCCTTGGAAGCATGCCCCGGACCCCCAGCAACTTCATGTTTACGGCACCCGCAAGCGGTCTACGTATTTGGAAAAAAGTCAACATCTTGAAAAAAAGACCCACCCCTCCACATGGGCAGGCTACGGGCCTGGAGTAGGTTTTTCATTAAAATTTTACGACGACTATATGACATATCTTTCCTTTTTTCGGGCATACCTTCTTTCGGTCACATTTAGGAATTTTCTGAAAACTATTCCATTCTTTTCAAAATTAAAGGGCTGTCTGAATTTTTCCAAATTCCTGCCCGATTTTGCGGAAATTTGGGCGGTCTTTCCCCTGCTCCGTCTCGTACGCCACTAGGTATGTCCACTCCACCCAAGAGTTAGTTGAGGTCCTGTGGTACACTCTAAAATCAAAAGAGTGAACTAAGTCACTCTTTGATAGAGTTAAAAGTGTAAATTCACTCCATTAGAGTGACAATTCACTCTAAGAGGAGTGAAGTTAACTCCAAAAAGAGTGAAATTCACTAGAGGAAGAGAGAAAATTCACTCTTCCACGAGTGCCTGCAATGATCACTTTAAGAGCGATCACTGTGGGCACTCCATCAAGAGTGAAACTTCGCTCGTTTTAAGGGAATTTCACTCTTTTTGGAGGGAATTTCAATCTTCTTGGAGTGAATTATTACTCTAATGGAGCGAATTCACACTTTTCACTCTATCAAAGAGTGACTAAGTTCACCCTTTTGATTTTAGAGTGTTGAATAGTGGCAACTCAGTGTTGCGGCCCTTAAGGCTGCATTGACTCATCATGAGTTTGGTTGTTGCACTGGCCAAAGACTGTCAGCAATGGCCGCCGTGCAAAGTGCAAATTCTTTCCAACCATATCTGACTCAATTATTCTACCCCCACACCTAGTATATTAATTTTGGAACAAATTTGTACATCCCTATAACAGGAATTGAAAAAAGAGATAGAAACGGGACAAATGCTAGGAGCACACTGTAATCCACGCCAAAGTAGCCAATTTCACCCACTCCAAACCTGCTAGAAAATTATCCATCCAGAAACCCTACGATTAAACAATCAAGAAATTCCGAAGATATCAAGCTTGTCACAGTCTACCTGAATTTATTCCGAAATTCAGAGTTAGGTACAATTGCAGAATCCCCTGCAACTGCGTGGATCAAAATTAGACAAACTTTTGTGCAGTCATTATTTTGAGTTAAAAATTTTAATAAAATATTATTCTTTTCAAACTAAATTACCAATAAACTTCAAAGTGATCAGAAAGTCATTAGAAATTTTATTCCTTTGCCACTGCCCGAAGAATATTTAAGCGAAATCACATGGATGGAGGAGGGCGTATAGAAAATTTTGAAAAATCACGACACCTTATATGGCCGGAAATAGCATTTCCCAGGCTTGTAAGCACAGTCTAATGTAGTTGTTGAGCTTTGTGCTTTCGTTTGCAAACCGACGACAACCTGCTATAACTTATAAGTGTTTTTGTACTTCGAGTCGACCTCGGTCAGTATGAGTCCAATATTTTTCATATTTGAGTTATTTAGCCCTTACCATGGTTTTGAAGCAAATTTTAAAATTTCCTAAAAATAGGTTTGGCCATTCACACCGACAATTGAAAAAAAATACATACCCGGGCGTGCAGGGCTTATTTAGTATAACTCATGGCAATAATATGGCGTTTACAACTCTCCGTACAATATGTCGTCATAGTACAATTGAAACTGCGTGACCAATCAGACGTCTGCTACTGTCACATTGTGGAAATTTAAAAGTGTCGTGAGCTAGGCTATTTTGTGATCGTCGACGTACATCAGTACTTGTACCATATATACTGCATATACTGAGTACACACTGTACCATGTACTTGCTGTGAATGCCAATGACTAGTCGAATTCCGCCAGCAAACCGACACGATCTGTTACCAAAAATCAACATAGGCCTTGGTCACACATCGCTACTGTGTAAGACAAGAAGAATCTGGGATAAGGTGAAAGGTATATTTCATGCTTTGAAGAAATTCTTATGTTTGTTGTAATTTTGTGGTCTAACGTTAGGCCTAACTAGGGATCCCTAGGCCTAACCTAGCCTAGGCTAGTCTTTGGAAGCAGCCAAGGCCAAGAAGCTAGACTACTGACTAGGCCTAGTGTAACGCTAGGCCAGCAACACCAGCTGGACTGACCATACTACAGTAGTTACTACACCTAGGCTTAGGCCTAGCCTACGTACGTAACGTAAGGTAGGGCCTAGGCCTATGCCTGAGGCTGGGACAACATTTCTAGCCCTTGAACAGGGCTGTGTGTGCGTTACAATGGCCTAGGCTCATTCCTCTCACAACACAGCCCTTGTGTGGATGTTTGCAAACGTAGTCAGTCTAGCCAGGACACTCCCAGAACGTCATCTCTTGCATCCCCAAATAACAAAATGTTCTCACCAAACTTTACAAGTTAAATTTACACAGATGATCTCTGACACTTTGTGAACAGCATTTACCTTTCAGCAAAAGATGTTCACAAAGTTTTATCAAAGAATGGCTGAATTTTCACTGCCAATTTTGACCGTAACAGTAAGTCAATGGGTCATGTTTTTGAGTTCGAACTCAACAACTGTTCTCATTACAGCCTTTCAGGTCACACAGGTCATGAGGACGAAACAGGATACTTAACCTGCATACCTGTCTACATATTACAATACAAGGCTAGGCCTAGTTAGGTCTGTCTCTCTTCATTTTTCTGCAATTTTGTTGAATCAAAAGTAGGCCCTAGGTGAGTAAATAGCATTTCCTGTATTGCAATGATTTTTTAATTCAGTTTGGTAGTGTTTGAACACAGCATTCACTCATATTCTAAGATGTGTATGTTGTAGCAGTGCTCCATTTCTGAATGTTCTCATAGACGAATCCGATTAGCACTTGTTTTTAGTGACTGTAGGCCGCCACTAGTGGGGTCCATCAGCCTAAGACCGTCTTTATTTATTGTTTGAATGAATTTCAAACTCTCATATTTAGTGAACTCGGAGAATTTAAGTTACAAATTACTGTATAACCATCCATGATACAGGTAAGCAAGGAAATCAAAAGATTTAAAGGTGATGGATCTGGCCTACAGCTGTAGTTATGGCCGACTGAAATCAGACCATCACTTGCTGTCTGGATTCGTGTATTGTGGAACTGGCTCTTGTTGATTTGAATGAACAATGAAACATCTCCCAAATACTGTATGTATCAAACTTGCTGATGGCCATATGCTTGAAAATATGTATAACGCACAATTATATTCCACATAGGCCTAGTTAATTTTGAGACAATTTCAGCAACTTAAAATTGTAGTTTTTTTCTACAGGAATTTAACTGGCCCGAAGGATCAGTTGTAGCTTTTGGCATTTCAACTAGCCTATCCCGATTCCCAACACAAAAACCCCATGGCTTAGGGCCAGCAGGAAAGACTGGTTTAAAAGTCAAGCCCCGCATCGATACCCCGATGGAGGCAGAGTGCATGACAAGTGTAATTGACCTAAGTGTTACGGTCCATTTTCACCCCCAAACTTCACCTTATAGGCCTAAGTTATTGCTCCCTTCCATTTGAAGAATGACTTATCCAGTAAAGTGAATGTTGTGACAAAGATCACATTCATGGCGAGTAATAACAGGTGGTTTTTTGAAGCTGTGAGGAGTCATGAGTTGCACCCATCCTGCATACTGTAGCAATGTGATTTTTTAAACTGTGTGACCAAGGGCAGTGTGCAGAGAATGTTCTATCATTTCATCATAGTACATAATTCTGTTCAATGATGAGTATTTACAGTACAACTTCCCACCAGAGGACAAAAATTTATATTCTGGTTTTAAAATAAACAGACAATGCCCTAGATTGGTACAGTATGTACAGTAATAGAGGAATACCATGTACAGTAGCATTGAAAGTCTGCTGTTACAGTATGGGTCATGTTGTTACAGTATGCCATGCACTCCATTTCTAAGCCCATGCCTTGTACAGGGTTCGACAAATCCCTGGCCCAACAGTCCGGTACAAGTAAAAAATGACTCAGACAAGCGAACTGCTCAATACTGTAGCCTGCCGGGCAAACAGCACAGAAGTCTTCTTCGCATAGAAATTCAATGTCTAGTACTAGATAATTAGATATAGACTCGTGCATATCATGTGGACAAGTAGGCTTTGGGAATCCCTAGCCGGATGGACAAGTACTGTAATAAAAAAATGAATTTGTCGAAGCCTGGCCTTGTACACACAATATTTCAACTCTTTGCTAAGTAACGTACAGTACCTTGGCCAAGGTCATTATTTAGCGGGTTAAATCGCTTAAGTTTTGAGGCTGAGCACTAGAGCCTCCAAGAAACTTCAAACTACAGTACTGCACATATCATACTACATGCATTTTTTTTAACATCCAGTATTCCAGTTAATCATGATTAAACTTCATTTTGGAATAAGTAAACAGTTTCACAAATATTTCTTTATCCTCATGTACAGTACAGTAAGATTACAATTTTTTTTCTCAAATGCAGGAACTTCTTTTAAGGACAGAACCAACTCAAGGATCACAACTGTTGCTTCTTCACAGATTATTGCAACCTGCACCAGTTGTAACCAGACGAGATTGATCTGACATGTCTGGAATTCCAAAACCAATTCAGGTATGCATGAACAGTATACAGCACTTAACAAGTTAACAGTATCTACTTTGCCACTAAAGTACTTACCTTTCAGTGCCTGAAGAAGGACTAAAATTTGTTGGGGCTGTGCACATGATCTCTTGCTATGAGTTCAAGCAGTCCCATTTCCTATGAAATGTGTACAGTAATATTTTGTAATGTATAGTGCTGGACAGCTTGCAGTACATCCTTTTTAAAAAAAGACCACAGGGGCCATTGTCATCCTGTAATTTGACCTTGAAGGAGGTATATATACACATGTATAGATGAAATTCTTGGAGCGTCAGCATCAGACCTTTTTCCTTCATTGATGAAAGTTTCAAATCTGTATATATTTGCCCACAGAGTCAACAACCTCTCCGAAGGAGAGCCTGTTTTTGGAAAAATTTTCCCTGGGGCCAAGTTTAGACCCCTGCCAAATCATTGTTTTAGATACCCATGTTATACTTACTCCTGCTTATAGTGAAGTGACCAAATATTAATAAGGTATAACATTAAGTCCCTTTAGACCATTGGAAGTGGGCCCAGGTGGTTCCAAAAATTTGAAAAATACTTCTGGGAGTGAAAATTTGCATTTTTGAGGGTCCACATATCCAGAAATCAGCAACGTAGCACTGATCTGAAATGAGATTATATTTACATTGCCACCAAACATCTCATTTATCAACTTGGTTTGGGCCATATTGTACGCCTTTCCTATGAAAAGTTATCAGTATTCAAATTCATGCAAAAACTCAAAAGCAATATTTGGCATGAAATTGTGGTATTGCACAATACTTTTTGGAAGGCCCTAGCTCCCAAACCGCTTGTGCTATGGGCCCGCAAATTTCAGTGTGTTCCTTTTGTCTATGCAGTATATAATATGTGAAAGTCATAAAAGTCTGAGATGGTCGCCTGGGGACTTTCCTGAAAATTTGTTGATTTGGCGTGGAATGACCCTATTGTCCCTTTCACATGCCATATTGAGTGAGCCTTTTGGGTACACAAAGTCCGCTGAAAGGCTTACGCACATACGCACAGTAAGCCTAGATGTTGTGAGCCTTTTGGCATGCTATACCAGACAAGTGATTCTCGCCTTTGACAACCAGGTTTTGTCGATGGTACAATCTCTCCGGTACTTTCTAGATGCACTTAAATTATTTCAGCATGCTTCATTTTCTTATTGTTTGGAAGCAAACTTCAATTACAGCAGAGTTCTATAGCAACTCCCTTACTACAGTATTCAATAAAACCTAACTCTAAGCCAATTTTATTTTGTGTTGAAGCAACCACCCTGCCACACCTGTTTCATAGCTGATCTGACTATTCCATTTCCTCAAAATTAACTGGAAATGCCTTGAGTAAGCTTTGTTAATTTTGAATACAAGTTTGTCATTTAAGGTCAAGATGAGCTCCCCCCCCCTAACTTTTTTGAAGCAACAGCTAAATATCACAATATTTTTCTTATTTATCATCAGACTCTTTCATATCATTTTATGACTTCAATATTGCATATGGTAAACCAAGCAGTTTTTCCTAGTAAATTTCACATTTTAGGAGAAAAAATGTTGTCACATGAGTCTCGACAGCCAATCATGAAACAAGACAATCTACTGCACTACTTCAAGTTGGGTGACTGCTCTTTCCCTTCAAACATACAGTGTGATGATTTCGTTTACAATATCACTTTTCTGTACTTTTTGCGCTGGACTCTGGAAAAAAAGGTGAAACTGGTTCCAGCATAGGTAAAAAAGGTTTTGAACCTGGGAGCCTGGACTCCTCCTAGGGAAATTTGAGCATCAGGAGGGAAATTTTCCTAACCCTTTTGAACAGGAAGATATAGGGAGAATTTTGGGAAATTCTACTCCCTTCCTGAGAAATAAACATATTTTCCAGCCCTGGGTCCCAGGAAATACTTTGTTTTCATTTTCCAGTCCTTGTAAGTCATGGAAAAGAAGATTGTGCAAACAAGATTTTGCTAACTTTGTTAACAATTTCATTGTTGCCACTGCTAATTGTTGATAAATCTTAGAGTGCATTGCACTGATTTTAAACCATTTTGTAATGAAATGACAGCAGAACAGGTAACCATATTCTCTACAGGTAATTAAGTGCCCTTGAAGCAAATTTGAGTGACTCTACTGTACTGTATGCTGCAGGTCTAAGGTACCATGCATATCATAACTGTGTAAGCTTCAGCTGCCTCACCCATTATTTGGTTTACTGTATATGATTTTAAGCTGGTTTACTATACTGGTTTACAGTACTATTAACAGTACATTATTTTAAAATGCTTCTCCTTCCCTCAAATGCAATGCGAAACAGTGTTTCTTTACTAGAGTACTGTAGAGGATGGAAAGTTGATTTATAGATAATGATATAAACTGTTACGCTTACAATATGTTTCTTATTTTATCAACACTTTAGAGAAAGGTGCTTGGAGATAAAAATGATGGACTGAAAAGTCGACTGCCCATGCTAAAGCCAACTGCTGTGAAAAATGGAGCACTGTTGGGAAGGAAACGTCCAATAGAAAATGATGGACAAAGGACTGATCTACCAAAACAGAAAAAGAGGAAGTCCGATGGTATTGTCAAGTCAACAACAGCAAGACCAAAGATATCATCAAACGTTTCAAAATCCAAGCCAGTAAAACCAGCAGGTATGCTACAGGTTTGAAAATGTTAAATTATGCTTTGCAAATTTTCTTCACAAATTTGCATTCATCACAGCAATTTCTGAGTGTCTCAAGGATGAATAACTTCTAATCCCCCCCCCCCCACCTAAAAAAAGTAGCAAAAGAAACTGTGCTTCTACACACTGAAATTTCTAATGGAGTCAAATTATCTCATATTGAGTGTATTGACTTAATGTATAATTTTTAGAAGAAACAGTGGTCTCTGTTAACTTCAGGGTCAAAACAATATTAGTCTGAAAAACAGAAGAAACAAAGTATTCCTTGTCAATGTGAGGAAGTGATGTAATCTCTGCTGCCCTCAGGCTCACTTTGGAACACAAATCTAGTGAATATATTTACTGATATCTCGAGAAATACAGTCTGATTTGAATAGAAGTTTCAATAAACTGTATAGATTTGGTACCTCTTTCACGTGTGAAAATTATATTTTTGCTTAAACTCTTCCTTTTTCCCTTAATTCAGTTTTTCCGCCCGTTTTACAAGTTTTTGGGGCAGATTTCAGATGGATTTACATATGGAACGATGAGGTTATCTCCCACAGACAAATATTTTCCTTACAGGACTTGTAATTTGCGTGGAAATTGTGTTATCGCGCACCTTAGTGTAAACACTGTCTTGATTCAGTAATACTGTGAATTACTAGAATGTTTGTCCACCTCCCATGGAAAATAACCATACAGGGGAAGAGAGTTTTGCATTTAGAAGAAGAACTAGGGTTACATTTTTTAACATAAAACTTCAGAAAGAATTTAATGTATGTTTTTACTTCCTAGAGAATAAACCTTTTTCCAGCCATGATGTTTTGTTTCGATATTAAGGTGCTTAATTTTTATGGTCATAAAGTGGAGTACAAGCTGTGATGGAACATACATTCAGTAATATCACCTACTGTAGCATGCTTGAAAAAATTTGCATTGCCTTTAACTTAAAAGAATGTGAAAAGCACGGCTTTCAAACATGCACTGCTTAGCAGGTTCAGCTTTAATATGGGAACTCATATCATTCATGCTATGCTGTTTGTAATTCAGCAATTCACATCACCTGCATTTTGCATTTCAGTTACAAGAAGGGTGCCACCGTCCACCACTGTCAAGAAGGCTCCGTTGCCAGGTAACATTGAACGATATACTGTAGGTTCCTAGTCCAGTGTATTGTAAACTACAGTACCGTACAGTATCTGCACCTTAACCCTTTACTGTTGTTTGGGTCCTTTTGGACCCATGCGGAGAGCTCGGCTGTCACCCATCTTTACTGTTTCACGCGGAGCTCGAAACTGCGGGTAGCTACCCGAAAATTCGGCCACAACAACGAGAGAGACAATAGTTTAAGGTCACAGGGTTCATGGCCTACGGAAGCCGATGCGGGGCGGGCTACGTCCGCTTTTCTGCCCACTCCCGGGGCGCGCAAATATGCCCCGATCGGAGCACAACGGTAAAGGGTTAAGTCAGCTAACAGTGCTGTTTTAAAACCAGATCAAGAAAAAAATAAGGCAAAAACCCCAGGATTTAAAGTATTTACAATAGGTGACCATGAAGGACTATGATTGTGGTGCTTAAATAGTGGCTAAATGTTTTCACATGCCATGAAATATTTATCACAATGCTCCTTGCACTTTATTGCAATAGGTGTACTTTACAAACCTGGCTTCCTATATAAACTTTCTACTTCTATATTGCACAAGAAACCTTGCTCTACGATCTGGGGAGGGGGCACCACAGTTTTGAGCAGAATGTGAAGTTCCCACAAGGTCAAAACTTCCTGCTCTTCTTGAATTCTCTCCGATTCTTTGTCTTTTCTTCTTCTATTTTTTTCTTTTTTGTTTTTGCTAGACAAAAAATTTTTCCTTGGTCATTGTGGTTGAAATGGTCAAGGATCGAGAGAGCCTTTCTCTTCAGGAGAGACCTACAGTAAATGTGGATGTAAAAAAGCACTCTCTTTTTCTGTTTCTCAAGTATGTTCATGCAATAAAAATTACCTTTTGTTTTCCTGCACCTTTTTACACATAAATGTAATTTTTACGGCATGAAAATGATTGCAAAACAGAAAATTCACTTGGCTGACATATATGTACCACTTTTCACCTACCGTACATGTACAGGTATAGGCATCCTGATGATGTGAAACACGTTCACCTTCCTCTTATCAGGCTTGGGGCGATTACAGTACATCTCATTGTAATCGATTACGATTGCGATTACTTCATATTTTATGATTGCGATTGCGATTACGATTACAGCTAAAATTGAAAGTAATTGATTATGATTGCGATTACATTGCAATGTAATCATGATTGCAATCGTGATTACATTTCCTTCCCACACAAACAATGTAGTAGGCAAAACAATCCAGTGACCACCACTGGAAAAAGGGCCATGGACATTGCTGTAGATGAGCCCGGACAGAACCAAGTCCTACCAAAGCAGAGATTATTGAACCCATGCACTTCTCACTCATTTTAAGCTGGAACATCCAAGAAAGAGGGACAATTAAATTTTGTTATTCCAACAGAAGAACCAAGCACTGAAAAAATTGTTTAGTAACTTTACTTCTTTGTTCAATTCATTTTCAATGTAATCAGAAATGAAACCACGATTGCGATTACTTTGCCATTGTAATCGTTTACGATTGCAATTACTTTACGATTTTCACAAAAGTAATCGATTGCGATTACAACTACTTCAAATTGTGTAATCGATTGCAATCGATTACGATTACCCCAAGCCTGCCTATTATTGCTCTTCTTCAAGCCCAACAATTCTGGATAAAAAGTTTCAGGAGATGAAACCCTATTTCGAATACATCTCTGTATCCTAGCTCTCCTTTATAATAAAAGTAATTTCCCATCATGCAATGTAACCTTTGTAGTGAGTGAATGAATGTTTTAATCATCCAGGTGAATTGTGCAGCAGTAATAACAATAGAAATGGCACTCTTTTAACCCTCTGCAAACTTTATCAAAAGCACCGTAGCAGTGAATAGGATTCATTGCTGGATATACAACAGCTAAGCTGCTTCAAGCTGAAAATTTCAATAAATTAATGCAGACTGCATAAATGATTTATCTTTCAATCTTTGTGTTATGTATTTTTAATGGGAGTGTATTGGTGTAAATAGCACAAGTCTCAAATATTTAAAGTGTACCTCAAGTCAAAAAAAAATTCAAAAATATGTATTAAGGAGCTTGAAAAATGAGTTCTAACATTCAAACTCCCATCTTCATAGGACATTCCTTAGCTGAGATATAAATGTGAGATGTAATGTGATTTGTACAACAACAACAAAGTAACAAATTATTGCATAATGGACCATTTTGGTTTTGGTGAATAAACTTCAACATTTTTTATCTCAGCTCAGGAATGTCCTAGCATGAAGATGGGAGTTGGACTGTTAGAATTCATTTATAGTGTTCTTTAATGTATATTTTTGAATTTTTTGACTTGGGGTACACTTTTAAGTTGCTTTTTTACCATTCTTGTAAAATTTTGATTATGGAATATAATCTAGTCCTACAGTTCAGGGCTCAAAAATATGACAAACAAATCGATTGCTCCTGGGACAAGATGTAAATAAAATCTGTTTGTTGCAGGCCTGTGCAAACTTACCTATAGTTGTGAAGTACAGTGAAGTCAGCCAGGGAGTGTCATGCATAGATTTTAATACTCTAACCCAGCTTATTGAAAGTTTGCTTCTATGAAAAGATTTTACATTATGCAAGCTAAAGTGAAGTGTGTAGACCAGTGGTTCTGAAACTTTTTCAAAATACCGCCCCCATAAGGCATCCATGACTGATCCAATGCCCCCTCCCACCCAACATGCCATCATATTTATATAACTCTTTGACTTTGAGCTTTCGACTCTCAATTTCCAGCACCAAAATGACCCAGATAAGTTTTATATTGGGTAAATTTATGTCAGTAGTTGCTAAACCTTTTGGAGAAAACAGTCTGTGTCAACCACTCTGCAACCTCCTAGGTTCCTTTATTGCACAAATGTATGAGAACCTCCAGGGACCCCCAGTCAATGCCAACGCCCCTCTATTGCTTGCAAACTCCTCAGCGCCCCCTTGAAACTTTTCAATGCCCCCCCCCCCAGGGGGCAGTAGGGACCACTTTGAGAACCACTGGTGTAGACTGACAAGTACAGGTGCTGTGGACACCCAGGAGAAAAATATTAGGTTGTCCCAGGCTAAAATTATCTGCCCAGGGCAAGTGGACAACTGCTAATAAGATAGTTAGCAATTGGTTGTCGCATGGAATTGTGGGTCACAGTGTGGGATGAACCAACCTAGCTCAGCACGTAGCGTATAGAGTTCCCTTGTTGTCATCAGTACGTGCATGTGACACTAAGTGTCTAATCGAGTTGAACCAAAATAGGGGTTTCAGTGCTACTGTACTTTAGGGCAGAATAAAATGCAAATTTTAAAACCAAAATGACAGTTTATATACGACCCACAGCACTAAACCTCACTTGAGGTTATGGGTGAATAAAGAAAGAATGGTTTCACCAAATTTTCATTCAGCTCAAATTTTGGAATATGTGTAATTGGTGCGGAATAGGTTTGTTTATCTCAACAATTTGGAGGATGTGCACATGTTCACAGCTACTTAAAATGAATTACCGTACTGGCTTATTCTGAGTCGTTAAGTTTCTATTCACTTAAAAAATTTTGTGCAGATAGCAAAGCCAAAATTTTGGTCTAAGTAGTAAAAGTTAGGAGCACCATTTTTTATCTTTAGTAAGAAAGAGTAAATAAAATCATTCTGCAGTTTTGAGAAAGACTTTGCTATACACTACAGTCTTGGACAAAACTCCTTGGGACACTCCCTCTCCCCTTCGCAGTGTTGACCACAGTTAGCCTATTCACAGCATACAGTCACTCTCTCAGTGCAATATTGAAAGGGGGAGCAGGGGAGGGGGATTCATGCAAGCCTTTGAGCTAAAATTCAAGAATATTATGGCAAAATGTCCCAACAGTTTTGTCCAAGACTGTAGGTTATGGATAGTTAAAACACAGTGCAACACCATTTTTTGGTGTTTTAGATGGAATATCAACAAAGTCTTTCCCTATTGTAGGTAAGAAAAGGTAATTAGAATCATTCTGCAGTTTTAAGAAAGCAAAAACTTTGCTAAATATTACAGGTTACGGATTGTAAAACACAGTGTAACACCATTTTGGGGGTTTTAGATGGTACATCAACAAAGTCTTTCCCTGGTCAGTTCTGGTCAGAAATTTGCTTAAGCAAGTGTTATCCTTTCTTTTTTTTTTATAGCAAGCAAGAAAGTTCCAGCCCCAGTCACAAGAAAACCAGTTCACACTGTAGCAGGTAAGAAATACTTTAATCAGGGTTCCTTGGGTCATGGAAACCTTGTAAAAACGAAAAGATGAAAACTATATCAAGGCCTGGTGAAGTAATGAATACTGGGGAAATTGTGTGAAGTCATGGAAAAGTCACAGAACTTTTCACCAAGTGACATTGTCTCATGCTAGATATAAGAATTTACAGAAATTTCTTGATTTTAGGAAATTAGAAGTCCTGAGCAAAATTCTCAGGGAATCCATTGTGCTAAACAAAAAGATTTTCCATGGTTAGTTTACAGCGGATGGAAATGGCTTTGGGTGCATTTAAATACTGTAGGAGAGCTTTTAGGTTATTTGGAATCTCTTTACCCAAATGAAGTTCTCTGAATATTCATATGTGAAAGACAGAAAAATAAAGTCTTTGCACCCAGGCCTCCTGATGAAAAATATTTTCTCCTAGGGGAAGCCTCCCCTTCAACCCTTCCCCCAAGCTGGCAATCATGGGTAAAGTTTTCAGGAAATGGGCAACAGCTTTGCTTGCATATATCAAAATGTACACTCTTAATATCAAAATTAGTTTCCCTTTAACTCATTTTATGTTATTCAGGGTTCCCAGCCTTACCTGGGAAGGTCATGGAATTTAAAAAAAAATGCTTTAAATCCTGGAAAAGTCATGGAATTTGAGGCAAAATGCTTCAAATCCTGGAAAAGTCATGATTTTTAATTAGCCAAAGACGAATGCTGAAAAAATGAATGGCTATGGTGGCTTTTTCGTGTTTAGTTGGTTGTAGTATGTACATGAACTAAAGCATCTCAGCACTAAAAAGCCAGAAAGGAGTAGGGCCCCTTGCCTCCAGAGCTGTTTCTCCTATCAAACCATAATGTTGTCTAAGCTAAAACTATTGAGTAAAAGGAAAAGTACTTAGTGTACCCCAAATAAAGTTTCCACAAATAGCACCCTAATGTCTTAGGGTTAGGGTAAGGGGGATTGTCCTGCAAATTGTTTTGAATATTTTTGATTAAGATCTATTTAAGTTGGATGCAAGCGTTCAACCACAATATGCATGTAAGGACACCCAATTTCTCAAAAATTTTCAAAGGGGAAGGATTGTCTCTGCAAGGCTCCTCAGTGATGGCAATTTTTTTTTAATTCCTACAAATAGGCAAATTGTGTCAAATTCCAAATTTTACTTGAAGTTGAAAAGATAGATTTTGTAACTTCCTGGTGGCACTGATTGCCCCTAAGGACACCTACTTTTTGGAAAATTTTCAAAAGGAAAGGGGCCACCCCTTAGACTTTTCCCCGGCCAGCATAGAAGTATGAGACAGGGACAGTTGAGCCGAGGGTGTTCAGGTACGGTGAGAAATAGTTTGCCATTTATCACGCAAAAGATGTTAGGGGTAAAATCGTAAACAGACAGAAGCTTGAGCAGTCACTGTTACAGACAATTTCATCAATTCAGCGGATCTTTAATTTAGCCAAGAGTCACAATAGTGAAGCATTGGCATATTTTTCAATTCGGTTAGGTATAGTTTCCTGAAAAGAATCAAGACCATTTAATATAGGCCTAATAGTGGTAGTACATTTTATGTGGTAATATATTATTTACCTTATCATGTTCCTGATTTTTTTTTCTTATTGCAAACAAAAGCTAAACATAAAGACTGCATGATTAGATTCTCTTTACAAGCATGAAATCGCAATTTTTGGCCATCTGAGGGGTCTGATTTTGCGAAATTTTCTCTACGCCCCAAGCTAACCAATGGTGGCGCTTCACTCAGTCTTTTGGGTAAAATTACATTTTTGTGGTCAAGTTAGCTCTTAAAAACTCTCTTCTGCACTTTGCAGTTTGAGAACATATTTTGAAGTGGGCATTTAATCGAAACGACAAAAGAAGATATAGAGTTGTTACATTCTTCGTATAAGTCTGGAAAATGCTATTTCCGGCCATCTGAGGGGTCTGATTTTTTTAAGTTTACTCTCCGTGCCAACCAATAGTGGCGCTTAGCTTTATAGATAATCCTGGAGTTTTGAAATTTCATCATGGAAAAATCATGGAAATATCATGGAATTTAATATTTTTGAAAGCCGGGAACCTTGTTATTTCACATAAGACATTATTCAGAAGGTCCAGAGTAAGATTTCCAGGTCTGGTCAAAACAAAGACTTTAAACTTTCTGCAGTTGTGTGAACGTTCTCCACTAAATAAAAAGGAGTAGAGAAAGCAGTCAAGTGCCCTACAACTGGAACAAAACACTGTGGGCACCTCTACTGTAGGACTGCTACAATAACCATTTTTCATTTATCAATGTCGCCAGCATTTCTACGACCATATTCCGCATTTAAAACTGTAGTCTTAACATTTGCCATCAGCATGCTTATAATTATATACACTGACCATATCAAGGACATATATACTCAGTATACAGAAACAGATAAAATGCAGTTTGAAGCTCAGTTTCATCAGAAATAAATTTATTTTATGACCTTTGCCTTTGAAAAAGTGTCGTTTTTCATTTCTTGTAACAACAAGAATTATGATCATTTTAGAAAAGACAATAAAATAAGAGATTTCACAGTGGTTAAATCACTTATTTGATTCTTTTGCAATATCACATCTTGACATTAAATGGGTCAATATCATCAGGGCAAAATTATATTGACGATATTGCGATATTGTGGTTATCATGCCAGCCCTACTCTACTGTAGATGAATCCAGTACTAGGTTATTCGTTGAGGTGTCACATCCAGTATAACCTAACCTATCAAGACTAAGGTCACCAGGGTTGGTACGGGTCCTGGAAATCTTGGAAAGTCAGGGGAAAATTGGAAATTTGACTTTCCAGGCCTGGAAAGCAAGGTCCTGGAAAACTCAGGGAATGTTAGGAAAGGGATTTATTGTTCCAATTCGTTCAATGTTCAGACATCATTTTGTGGAAAAAGGGAAAAATTATGGGATCTGAATTTTTTAAAGGTCCTAGAAATATCAGTCAACGGCAGGTCAGGGAAACTTGAAATCTGAATTTCCAGGCTTGGAAAGTCAGGTAAAATAATTTTTTTTTTTCAAAAGGTCCTGGGAATATCAGTATTTAGGAAGTAGACTTAATGTTCAGACATTATTTCTTGAAAAACAATTAGAATTATTGGATTCAACTGTTTTAAAGCTCCTAGAAATACCAGTCAGTCTCCTAATATTCATTTTGAATACAGTATGTGTATGACCTCTGAATAATGAAATTCTTTATATTTGCAACTAAATAAATGGTTGAGTTAATGCTCATCTGAGGCAGCTTCAGGCTGCAGTTTTAACATGGTGATGTCTGATGTTTAACAGCTAAATTAGTGTAAATTTTTTTTTGTATTCATACTGATCAGTCTCATTGTTTCAAGACACTTCCCTTCACCCCTGACAGTGCCCACCAAAATAATCACAAGTACAGCAATTTGCGTCAAGGACTTTTAAAATTTCCTGATCATGGGTGGAAAAAGTTGGGAAGCTGGGAGGCTTCTAGCCCGCGGGGCGGACAAATTTTTTCGTCCAGCTCATCACTACAAAAAAATGAACGTCCGCCAGCGTTGGACACCAAATCTGTTCAACTGCGTAGAAAACTTACGGAAACTTCATTTACATAATTCTACGTGGATTGGTTGGAGCAATGCTGTTAATGTTTATTTAACAGGCAACAGTACACGGAGTCACTGTGGTTGATGTTATTCAACACTGGTATTGTGTGGTACAGTACCATGCAAGTATACACACACAGTTCATTTAATTAATCTGAGCAACCGATCCCACAGCCACGGGAAAAGATAGTTCGATACTTTTCAACAAAAGATTACTGTTTTTAAATCCAGTCTTTGATGAAAGTTGTTATTGTTTGAAAGAGGCTGTCCATGATCAAGACTTCCATCCAAATTAAAAGCTTTTAACGGGCGTGATAAGTCTATGTTTTTGTTTGGTTTGAACGTCTTTGTGTTCAACGTAGCATTGCCAAGATTTGGTCTTGAGTACAGCCTCCCTCAGGAATAGACCAATTGTGGTGAGTGCTCATGAATATTAAGACAGTCAACTTTTGGGCTCATTGAACCGAATTCCTGACCATCGCCGGCAGGCTCTGAGGGGCGGCAGCCTAATGGGGCTGCAGCCACAGAGGCGCTACGCATGCTAGGAGGCTCCTTCTCAGGAAATTTTGCCATCTGGAGGGAAATTTTCCATTTCTGTACATGAAAACATGGGGGGAATTGTGGGAGATTTAACTCCCTTCCAGGGAAGTAATTTAACTCCCTTCCTGGGAAATAAACGTTTTTTCCAGCCCTGTTCCTGATGTATCGCAGGCACAGGATCTTTATGTAAAGGCTTTCATAAGAGTTTTGTTAAAAAAGTGAGAAGACAGAAGTGTTTATAGCTGAGACATTGTTTTTTAGTGAAAATCTGGCTAAATTTTCATAGGATTTATTCACAACTCAGTGGGCAGAAGTTGGAAATTGACAAAAATGGATCGTTAATGATCACCCTACTGTAATATTGCACCTGCACAACAGGCCTTGAATTTCAGGGCAAGCTAGTACGATTGCATGCCATCACTCTTCTCAAATCGTTGTGAGAAGTTTGATTTTTTGAACAGCCTAGATGAAGAATGAGAGCTCATTATAACTCCGTGACAGTTAATTAAAACAGCGCACCTACCACAGTCTTCAATTTGTAAGGAACTCGTCTGATTTGTGGCACACCTGGAAAATTTAAAAGGCCTGTCACAATGTTTGATATACTGTAAGTACCCCCTCCAAAAGACATTCAAGCAGTAAATGCAATATGCGAAAAAAAGCATCAAGGCAAATGTTCCTTCCAGTGCCTTGGCCTCAATGTTTCTTGATCATAAAATTATCTGTGAAATATTTCCAGTTTTTCTCATTTTGATCCTAATTCCAGCCACCAAACCAAAGAAGGTACCGACAGGAACTGCAGGTATGAGGTAACTTTTTTAAGCATGTCTGGGGAGGGGGGAGCAAAACAATCAAAATCAAAAAAATAAAATCAAATGTTAAATTTCCTGTGTTGATATATATGGAATGATAAATGTCCAAAGTATGTCGGGGGGGGGGAGCAAAACATAATCAAAATCAAAAAATAAAAAACAAATAAAATCAAAGGTTAAATTTCCTGTGTTTATATATGGAATGATAAATTTCCAAAGTATATATCAAAATAATAGACCCTTTGAGAAATTGATATATCGTTTAAAGTCATTCGAGATGAATAACTATTTTGTCTCACCTTTTATTCAGTTTTTGATTTCCGTTTCCTTTAGTCCCATAAATAACCACTTAACCTGTGTTATTCATTACAAGATTTTTTCATGCCACAAATTTGATTCTGCAGTTAACAGACCAGCAAGGGCTGGATGGGATCTCCGAGGGCAGATAGCAGACCTGGAGGAGAGACTGAAACAGAAAGATGAGCAGTTAGCATCAGTTCTCGTCAAGTGTGATGAACATCTCAGAGAAAAAGAAACACTTGGTGAGAGAGCAACCACCCTAGAGGCAGAGGTCCAGAAGACTGCGGAGGAACTCTCTGAGACAATAAAAAAGTGCAACCAGCATGCGAGCAGGATCGAATTACTTCAAAAGGAAGCAGTTGCCATGGAGATGGACCTGTCCAAAACAAAGGTGTGTAACAAAGAGATGGAGCAGACTATTGCAGCACAGAAGGGTACAATTGGTCAGTATTCTTGTAAGATTGAATTATTGGAGAAGGAGGCTGTTGCCTTGGAGATGGACCTGTCAAAAACAAAGGTGCGTAACAATGAGATGGAGGAGACAATAGAAGGACAGAAGGGTACAATTGGTCACCTGACCACTGCTCAGGAGGCCCTTACAGCTGAACTATCAGTCACTAAGGTATTTTGATGGGTGTGTGTGGGTAGGACTAGATGAGTAAAACATATTCTTGTGAGTTCTCCTCCTATCCTTCCCCCTCCCCACCCCCATCTGGCACCAAAAATTAGGAACTATATGACATGCATTGTTAGTATAACTGTTTTTTCTCCTGTTTCATTGCCAGGGACAGTGCTTTTCTTTACAGTATTTTCCTTTCCAGTTTTTATCTTTTTTTTTTTTTACTCCTGTTTTATCGGTTTTCTCATTTTTTCTGGTTTTAACATTCTACGTAGAATGTTAAATATACTGCTGTACATTTGTTTTATAATTATCAAATTGACCAATTTCCATCGCCAATAATATGCCTCATTTTTCATTTTGGTCGTTTATTTTATTTTGGTGCAAGTACAGTAGTTTGCCACTTCTATTCTTGTATACTGTATAAACTTACCACTTGTATTCTTTTCATGCACCATTTCAAATTAGCCAAGCTGCAGATCCCTCAGCCAAGCTGCAGCCATGCTTTATTAGTATGATTCTTTACACACCGCAACATCAGACCAATTACCTGTCATAATAATGTGTACATAGGAGCTAAGTATGATAAAGGAAGCTGCAGTGCAGCTGATTTAGACAGCTACAAGCTACTGTTTGGAAGTAACACTTTACCAGGATTTCTGTCATGGTGGGGAGGGGGGCAGGGAATCCTGCTTCCAGAGGAAGGAGGGTAAACTTTTCCCCTATTCATTTCCATAAAAAGTAAGAAATATGTCATGATTTGTTATGAAAAAAAGCCAGTGAACCACAACTGGGAAAAAGGCTGTGGCTGGCCCGACTTGAACCAGTTGGTTGGAAACTGGGCCGTAGGACTCTATCTAACTAACATATAATTACTTATGAAAGAAAAGGACACCTTTGCCACAATTTCCGATCTTAGCTAAATAAATATCCGTGGAAATCCTTCAGATTGCACCCTACAGTAGCCTTGAAACAAGTGAACCTGTCTGTAGCTTTGGTCAGGGGTAATATCAGTTTGCACTTGTGATTTGGCAGTAATAACCCCCCCCCCCACAGTTTTTGAGTCTCTGGCAGAATCCCTGCTCGCTGTAGGTAGATTACATTCTTTGATATACAAAATGAAGTGTGTACACTAGGTCACTTTGTACTCCTCGCCCTGGCTCACGGGAAGAAATTTCAGCACCACCCTGAAGGCTATTTTTCCAGAATCTTGCCAAGTTACAGTACATTGTACTTCATTCATGATATTACCCATCGTATAAGTTGTTTTCAAGTGCAGTAGGAAGAAAAACTTGTTGAATTGGTACGATTCCTTTTTGCGATTCAAATTTTGGAAAATTCTACAAGAGGCTTAACCATTGATGGAAAAAATCAGGTATCTGGAAGGCTCCTTCCTGGGAAATTTGGGCATCTAGAGTGAAATTTTACAATTGAAGGGAAATGTCCTTTTTCTGGGCATAAGAATATAGAGAGAATTGTGGGAAATGGTACTTCCTTCCTGAGAAGTACTTTCACTTCCTTTGTGGAAAATACAGGGAAGACATGCTCAGGGCTAGAATTATGGTTCCAGCAGGGCAAGGCCATTTCCCCATCAGTATTAGGGGCATGTCATGTGAACTGAGAGGGCACTATGGCCAAACAAATGATTTTGTACTGTCCACAATGTAATGTTACAGGCAGGGCAGGGATGCCAAATGGCCTTCATGGTTACTAAATTTTACAGGGCAACAAGGCCATTGCCAAAAATACGAAGGCCATTGCCTTCATGGCCTCCGTTTAATTTCAGCCCTGCATGCATTTCAGTCCTGGCCACTTAATTTTTCTAGCTGTATAGGTAACACTAATATTTCTAACTTTTCTAACAGGTAACAGATATGACCTCAAAAATACAAACATTAGTAGACCAATGAGAGAAACTTTGTATTTCCTTCGCAGTATTCACATCATTTTTTCTCCCTTTCACCGCAGCTTACCCTTGAAAGGAAGGAAATTACCTTGTGCGAAAGAGACAGGGAAATTGTTGAGCTCAAGAGCACCATAGAACAAATGGGAGGAACAATTGCAGAGAAAAATCAGAAACTTTTGGAAGCTGAAGAGACAAGACGGTACCTCCACAATGCAGTTCAAGAGCTCAAGGTGAGTTAGTAAGATTGAGTCATGGCCCAGTTGCCAACCTTATTGGTTCAATTTGAGTCGGCTGCTGCCTTTTTTCCAGTTGTAGCTCACTGTCTTGTTTTCCTACTCCATTGCTTATGTCGAGCATCACGCACAGTGGCAGTAGGTTCCAATTTTAGAGTCTTGGGTATAACTCATCCCGTCAAGTTTATACTGTTACTACGTGTGATTTCCAAAATATTGAACTATATCATCAAGCCTTGCCTTGAATTTTGATTTTGCTTCAAATCACTGCAAATTTTTCACACCTAGAAAGTGAATGGGAGCTAGTTAAAGTGTACCTCAAGTCTCAAAAATATATTAAATAGCATGAAAAATGAATCCTAACAGTCCAACTCCCATCTTCATGGGACATCATTCTTGAGCCAAGGTATAAAATGTTGAAATTTATTCACTTAAAACAAAGTAAGTCCATTTCGCAATAATTTGTGACTTCCTCTTTGTACTTCTCACATTACCTACTTTGTTTCCCTTTTAAATAAAAAATGTTTTTATGACAATGAACACCTGCTGTGTGCTTGCATAGCATGTTGCACAGAGAGGGCTTACAGTAGTAAATGACATCACCCCATGAGAGTAAGGGTACTATCACACCTTGGTACAAGGTTTCAGTAACTTTCAGAAAAACAAAGAAATACAAAGGTTGTAATCTGAGTAGTACAACAACAACAACGTCACAAATTATTGCACAATGTCATTGTGCCGTTGTGTCATTTTAATTTAACTGAATAAACTTCCAACATTTTATATCTTGGCTCAAGAATGTCCTATGAGGATGGGAGTTGGACTGTTAGAATTCACTTTTCATGCTGTTTAATATAAACTTTTGAATTTTTTTACTTGAGGTACTGTACACTTCAAAGTTGCTCATTAATGAGTTGGTTCATGAAATTCAACAAATGTTTCCAAACCTGTTACATTTTCTTCTTAAACCAATAGTAAATAGTCAAGCTTAGAAAATCCCAATATTCTACATACAAATAACTGTTTTATGTGTCAGTACTTAACTCTCAGTTCAGTTCAAATATCAAAAGTTTGGGACCAGACACTTTTTTCAAATTATGCACAAAAGCCTTGCAAATCAAGACAACACAAAATCTAAATTTTTAACTTTTTCCGTAACTATTGGATATGAAATTTGACCCATCCTGTAAAGTATTGTCGCTCGGTAGTGACCTTTTAACACTCTCATTAAGTTATCGATATCAACCCAATGAGTTCCTTCAATGCAAATATATAATTAAACAGCAGATACACACTAGGAATATTTATAGCCCACATGGAAAATCTGATATTCATTGGCCTGCATCCTTGTCACAGGTCTAAAAAAGACAAATGGTTACCCCCCCTCTTTCCACTTAAAATGAGACCTCCTCCATCCTGCATGAATAGATACATTTGAGACATACCTTCCTTATAAAATTTATTTTTTTTTCAAAAACATGTATAATTTACACAGAGGAATAGTGTAAAACTTTCTGCAAATCTCAGATACACTCCAATGAATTTCACAGCAAGCTTTCGAGTTGAAAGTAAGATCGATATGATAAAGGAATGAAATAAATGTTGGGGGACAGCCCCATTGATGCTATCACAAGTGGTCTTCTTGGAAAAACAGCCTAGGGCTAAATTCACTGGTAAATGAGTGTAGTAAAAACAGGACAATTGTGTATAGATAATAAGTCTACTTTTTCTTCCTGAATTCTACAGGAGTTATCAATTGTTTTCATGATATTAAAAATTTTACCAGCCATACACCGTTCACCTGGCCTGCATTTTATCATTTGATTTTCATCTAAATCTGGTTTTTGTTGATGTGTTGTTGGATTTTATTGTCAATCCTGTGGTTTTATAGTCATTGCACAATCACAATTAGAAGGGTAAAGTCAAAGTCATTTAAAACAGCTGACTCTATGCTTTCACAAAGTCACAACTGTAAGGTTATTCCACCATAGAGAGACTACAACTTGTATCAGAACACACAATTTGGAATGAAAAATCAGAGTTTCCTCCATCTGTGAGAGTGATCTGTCAAAGAGAGATTTTTTTTTTGAAAAATCCCCTTAAAGTGACTTTTAAACTTGTGAAGAAAAGGTTGAACATTATGACACTGGTGAATAACAAGTTGCAAGACTCCAGCCAGATGTATCAGTAAAACAGTGTTTACAGACTTTTGTCTGTTGTTACAACAAGTACTATGATTATTATTTTTTTGTTTTTCCAACCCAGATTATAGAAAAAAAATCTATAGAAGTTATTTCTGAATTATTTTGCATCATACAATATGATGATTGTTTCATATTTTTGCATTTTTGCATGCATGTACTGGCTGGCTGGAGATTTGCTTGTGCCATTCATTATTTATTAAAAAAGATGTGTGCAACAGATTTTAATTAGGCCCCCTTAATATGAAGTTGTCTCATTAAGAACAGAACTAGACTAATGAATTGAAAAGAAATGAAGAGAGGAAAAAAACATTATCTCCAAACAAAATAAAATGATGCATTTTAGCCAAGATCATGTACACTGCCAGCTTTTTTTAGCTAATGTAGAATACAGTAGGACTACTCATGATACAACGACTTGAACTTCAAAAAGCAGGGAATAATTTAGCATTCAAACTTTGCATAGCAGTCTCAAAGATTTTTGAGGTCTTTCACCTATTTTTTGTGAAAATGCAAGGGGAATGCACACAAATAATTGCTACACAATTTTTCATTTGTGTGGCAACTTGGCCTGTTTGTGTAGGAAATTGTGATGTGATCCTAGAAATATTATTCCCCGAAAAGGTTCCAAGGTCGCATTAAGTCTAAGTCCTTGCAAGGCATGAGTGGGAAACTCAACTCCAGAGAGTCTGTGAACTTTCAAAGACTAGTTTGGCCTTTACTTTAATTACATACTGTACAGTTCATGTGGTCTTAATTCACTGAGACTTGAGAATAACTCACCTTAAAGGCCTAATCCTCTCACCCCAAACCATTCCGATTCTCCCAACCTAGTAACTTAAGCCACTCCCCCTCTTAAGCCCCTCCTGCAACCGTCTAAAACTCATCCTCATCCAGACACAATCTCAGTTTATTGCTTCAGGGTGAGTATACAGCATGTGTAATTAAAGCACTCCTAATGCTGTATATATAATGCAGTGAAATATGAGGTACAGTACTGTGCGATATTTAAATTTGCTGTCAATCAAAGTACGGTGCTAGTTGAAAATTCCTGTAGACTATATACCACAAGATAGTAGTTTGGGGTGAGAGTTGAATGCCTTTAAAAGAAATGTGTTCTTTCATTCCCCTATTAAGCAAAAGTACAAATACTTTATAAATTTCTGTCATCGCTGCATTTTCACACAGGGTAACATTCGAGTGTACTGTAGGGTCAGACCACTACTGGAGGACGAGTGTAAGGAACAGGAAGATGGCATAGACTTTATATCTTTCACAGAAGACGAAAAAGTCCTGGAACTTGTAAACTTGAAGGATAGAAGTGTCAATAAGGTGTGTAGGAGAATATTTAAATGACGTACCTTCTTCCCGTGTAGTTACTTAAAAGAAGGGTTTAAGGTTATCAAGTTTTGATAGGTTGGAGACTTGTACTTATTCTCAGCATTTTGGTGAAATTTGCATGAAATCCATGTGTGGTTCTCAAGATATGAACAAGTAAATGTGATGTATTTTCAGGACACATTGAACTTGAAGCAAGCACATATGACATCATATCCTCACATTAATGGACATGCTTTTGTTTTACTTTAAACTTTATTGCCAATTTTCTCTTCAACAGTCCCATATTTTTAAAATATGATCTCATAAGTGGCATAAGAACTTCTCAAACTTTCCAGTCATTATAGGAAGGTCCTATTCCTATTAATGTCAAGGTCAACACAACAGTCTAAAAAACCAAAGGGAAGCAAAGCATTCCTTGTCTGCTGCCCTCAAGCTCTCTTTGGAACACAAATCTAGTAACTTCATTTGCTGGAATGAGAAATACATGTCCAATCTGAATGGAAATTTCACCACACTGTGATGATTTGGTTCTTGTTTCACATGTGAAAATTTAATTTTTGCTTAAACTTCCCCTTTAAATTACTTCTCCTTTAGATTAGTAGATGATTCTTCAACACACAAGCATTTTGTAAAACAAAATCCAGAATAATGCAGAATTACATGAGCAGAGTGTAAGTTTGGAATCTGCCATAGGTGGTCTGAACGGTTCATTGAACAGTTCATAATGCTTTAAGAAACCCCTTTGAAACAATTGACAGCTTTACCTCACAGTACACATAAATTCACATTTAGTAGCAATTGGTTATTCTCAGAATTCTCTGCAGATTCCCTAGAAAGGATAATACAAAGCATGTCTAGAATGAATACAGTTTGATATGGGGTGAAGCTGTCTCACTTGGGACTACGAAGACTAATACATTTTGTATACTGTATACCTCACAATGGTGTACAATTGTCATATGGTAAGTACAGGCACCCATGAGTTCTGCTGACAAATGGACATTTGATGCGGCTCACCAAATGACAAATTGGTTGCAAAATTTTCTAGGCCTGTATACAGTATTGAATCTATCACATCACATGTCCTTCGCATTCAGTCATAACCGTGATATTGTGTTTATATTTTCAGACGTCTAAAAAATTTGATTTCTCATTTGACCATGTGTTTGGACCAACCTCATCACAGGAAGATGTATTCAGTGAAATATCTCAGCTTGTACAGGTAAGGTTTTCTCTCCCCTGATTTTATTTTTCATTGGCAGAGTATCCCCTGGTATTCTTTTTTTGTGAGGTTGCCTCACAGAATTTGGCTTCCACCTCACAAAGGTTATCCTAATTACTGAAACACTTACTTGTTGTAATTTGTTTAAGAGTAACTGACATTTTGGTCACTTTAATTACTTTTGTAAAGGACATCACTCAGTTGGAACTTACCTTTGTCATGCTTTATAACTTTTCAGGATTTTAAAGACCTGCGATCCTTATTTCATCTCAGACACTAAGTCCTCTTCCTCCAAAACATCAGGATAAACAAACCAATCCTGCACTTACAACACGTATTCCAAAATTTGAATTTACAGGAAAATTTGGTGAAATCTTTCTTTCTTAATCCATCCATAATCCAGGGAAAAATCTGAAGTGTGGTTTTGTGAAATGGACTGTGTCTAAATTGCCTTCTTGGTGTAAAAGTTTGCTTTTCAATCTGCCGTGAAGTATAGAGGCTTTTCACATGACGTCATAATACTCTCCGGCGGCCATGTTGGAGTACATGTAACTACGTAGCAAACCATACAGGACGCGCTTGCTCGTTGAATTTGTACACACCGTGCATGTCATAGTGCGCACTGTGCAGTGCGTTCGGCACAAGCCACGTGTATTTGGCATGAATGTCCTCCAGCGTGGCGGTTCCGTGACGCAATTGCAAAGCCTCTATAGGGCTGAGACCCCTATTTACCTTCAGGTTGGCTAGACACTTGATTTATGTTTGTCATGGTGTGTGTGCACACATTACGGGATATTAGCCTTTAAGGAGATCCGCCATGGCTACCACAGTTTTTAGGGAAAAATTGCGGTTCCCAATTATACGTACCCGGCCACTGGTTCATTACTCCTATTAGCTGCTTCAATGAGCAGCAGATTTGATTACCATTCTGGTGCAATAGAAGCCCAACAACTTTGGGGTTCAAATAACAACTTACAACAAATCCTGAAAAAGTGCTGGCAAAATGGGAATCAAATTACTTAAAGGCCACTGAAGAGCTTCATCCCCTTTCAGCTTATTCTGAGATAAAGAGCTACAGTATCAAATGTCAACCTTCATGGTCATTTTCAAATGCTTAAATGGGCATATAATTAGTACTGAGAGCAGTTCCTGGCGAGATTGTTCAAAGGGTATTTTTTCCGACATGCAGTATATCACTGTGCACTATGTGCTGAGCTTGGTTTCTGTATCCAATGCTCCGCCCTGCAAGGCCAACCACCAGTGAAATACCAAACTCGCTTATTCTTACTTCTCTTTAACACAGTCCGTCCTGGGTATGACGTTACACTGCATCCAGGTGGGCTGAGGAGGTCATGTGTGGAGAGAAGTTTGTCCCCGACTTTTGCCTATAAAATGTGCTCATCAGACCATTGTTACTCATCCCATGACTGGCGGGATTTCGGGGTCACAAAACTGAGCAAAACCTGTGGGCTGGGGGTTGTAGAATATGCCCCTGGTATTTCCTGCCAGTCGTAAGAGAGGACTGAATGGGAGGACTTGAACAGTATTCGAACAGTATGACACTATATAACACATTTGTGTTGGTGTGTCGTTAAATCTTATCTAGCTAACTAACTAACTAACAAAATTCTCTTTAACAATCTTTTTCTTTACTGGCAGAGTGCCCTGGATGGCTACAACGTTTGTATCTTTGCTTATGGTCAAACCGGCAGCGGAAAAACGTTTACAATGGAGGGACCAATAGATGCCAGTGTGGAGCATGAGGGTATGATACCGAGGGCTGTCAGTCAGATATTTCTCAATGCTTCTTCGTGGAAAGACAAAGGATGGGAGGTGAGCATCTCTTTTCAATTATACTTTGCTATAGAAAGTAAATCTAACTATTAGAGCAATTACTTTGTAGGATTTTAGCAGGCATCCTGGTGTCTGAGAAGACCAGAATTTCAGTTGGACCACCAAATAGTTCAAAAGCTTGTATAGAAAGTTGTCCCATGGACAGCTCGTAACGTTGAGTGTATGAAACATAATTTCCATTCATTCATGAATGAGGATGAAGTCAACGAATTACTTTTGTCCTGATTTTCAGTAAAATCCAGTTGACATCATATCCTCATTTTAATGGACATTCCTTTGTTTTTTTTTGTTTTTTTTTAATTCACAGCCAATTTTCTCTTCAACAATCCCATATTTATCTGAATGTGATTGTATAAGTGGCATGAGAACTTTACTAATTTTGCATTCCACACAGGGAGGTCCTAATCCAATTAACTTTGAGGTCAACACAACAGTCTGCAAAAAAAAGGAAACAAAGCACTCCTTGTCAATGTGAGGAAGTGATATAATCTTGGCGTTGCTCAAGCTCACGTTGGAATGCAAATCTATAAACTTCATTTACTTGTATCTCCAGAAATACATGTCTGATTTGAATGGAAGTTTCACCACACTGTGCAGATTTGGTTCCTCTTTCACCTGTGAAAATTAAATTTTTGCTTAAACTGCCCCTTAAATTGTTATGTAATATCTATTACCTTGTACTTTTTATCGGTAGTTTGAAATGGAAGCCACTTTCTTGGAAATTTACAATGAGACGATCAACGACCTTCTTGGGAATGGCACCTCAAAGAAGAAGCCAGAGATTAGGATGGTGGACAACAAGTCCAAAGAAGTTGAAGTTACGAATATCGTAAAACATGTCGTCACTTCAGAAGGTCAGGTGGCACATTTGTTAGAAAGGGCTGCTAACAACAGAGCGGTGGCCTCCACAGCATACAATGAGAGATCGTCCAGGAGTCATAGCATCTTTAGGTTAAAGATTTCTGGAAAGAATGAAGTGACCGGTGAAAGTAGGCAGGGTAAGTGACAAGACGTGTGTATGTAAGCGGTTGTGATGTTAAAGACTCGTGATTTAAGCAAAGCAGGGTTTGAAAAATCATCTGCCCAACTGTCCAGTACAAACGAAAATACACTTGGGTAAATGTGCAAACCTTGCATTGAAGGCACAGATTTATGGTGACAAATATGTGCCCTATTTGGGATGCCCAAATGATTTAGCAACCCAAGCCATAAAGCGACTGAGCTCATTTTTATCCTCTGTTGCTTCCACAAAGTATGGAAGCGTTCCCGTAATAAAAAACATCCTGAAGGGAAAGGTTGCATTTGTTTTGCAAGAAAAATTCATCCTTTTAAAACTAATATTTACTGACACAGGTTGATAGAAAAAGAAGGCAGTATGGTAGGCTTCTTTTCAATTCAGTTGTTTGTTGCTCAAGAATAATTTGTTCACCCAAACTTTCACCACTTCAAATGATGCAATGTCCATGGTTCTTCTTGTGCATAGTATTTTGAAGAGATGTAGCTATTGCTGAGGTTTATGATTAAGACTGAATTGTTGGATAGTATCTGAGCCATTTTCTTTGTACTCTTTGTTGGAGCATTTTAGACACAATAATTCCCTTTAAATCCTTCCCCTCCCCCACTTTCTGTTATACTTTCCCTTAGATTTATTAGTTTGTTGGAAAGAGTTTAATGGCCCAGTTTCCAACCTGTTGGTTCAAGTCGAGCCGTCCTCGGCTTTTTTTTCCAGTTGTGGCTCACTTGTACCTTTCCTAGGAACTACACCTTCCCTTAGATCTGTACCACAACAATATATTTAACAGTATAAACCCAAGTGCAAGGGGTTCAAGTGGTCTATTTTCATTCATTATTTACAGGTATGATTTTATATCAATTCAACAAATGCATGCCTGCCTGCCCAAAATCCGTAGAAATGAACAGCCCACAAAATCTACTAAAATGGTCCTGAAAGATCCAAGTAGCCTGAAATTTGAATGAGAAAATATATGTTTTCAACCAAGTTCTGACTTCAGTCCAAAGTAATCCTCAGCTGAGAGTATCTAAGGACCCCTGCCATGGGGATCTCATTAAAAGCAAACATGATTTGCGATTGTATAATCAACACGTCAAAGTTTTCTTTATTACACACTTGCAATGCACAATGTTGTCCATGTGCTCTCACTGAAGCTGTTGTACGGGCCCCAAAGGCACAAAACAGTGGTTTTTGAATGTCTAACACCCTCCTGTCATGCCAAACTCACAATTGACCATTTTGTCCATTAAATAACCCCTGTTGATGCCTGTCGCCTTTAATTACCCCAAAAGGCAATCGAAAAATTACCTAGTATTTATACTTGTTAGCACCTGTTCAAACTTGTTGGAATTTCAACAGGTGTCAATAGGAATTTTCTTCTGGGTACCTTATGAATAATTTGACATGACTGCTGCATTTGCTTTGTCCAGCCCTTTCAGCAAAATGTTACCCAGACTGTGAATATTTTTAGTTGATTTCCATCCCACCATTACATTGTTCCTTTTTTAAGCTTACACTGTATGACACATTCCTGGTGTGATGTCATTGCTCTGCTCCCCCCCCCCTCCCTACGCCAAATTAAACCACTATGTATTTACAATATCTTCCTGGAAGAGTGACCATCCCCTCTTGTTAACTCAACCACTATTACAAATTCTAGTCCATTAGACTCCAAAGGTAACATCTTCCTGGTACGGTGATCCACACAATTACAGAAATGGTGCCACAGGAATCTTCCATTTACAGGAAGCTAATGCAATGACTTAAAGAAAACTCATTGTACTATTTATTCCTGATAAAAGGGGTGTAAAATTTTACCACTTGTCCCCACGTGGTCAACCAATGAGCTGTGTGGTCAGTGTTTTGAACATGTGTCCATGCTTTACACTTGGTTTATTTTAATGTGATGGATTTGTACAGAGATCATCAGGCTAGTTTCCTTATGTCTTTGTGGTTTCAAAGATAAAACCATCAGGTATGTTGATTATTATCCTTCACAATAAAACCCATCCTTATTTTTCCCTTCTTGACAGGAACCCTCAACCTGGTTGATTTGGCCGGCAGCGAGCGTCTTCCTGAATCAGGATACAGCAGTGATCGTTTCAAGGAAATGAAAAACATCAATCAGAGCTTGAGTAACCTCGGCAAAGTGATCATGGCTCTTTCCAACAAAGAGAGCCACATCCCTTACAGGAATTGCAAGCTCACCCATCTGTTACAGGACTCATTGGGCGGCAACTCCAAAACGTAAGCGTAAAGCATAGTTGTGCCTTCCTTGCCCGCCCCCCTCTTCTTCTTTGTTTGGTAAGCGTGATTGCAGGTAGAATATTTTATTTTGAATGCAGAAGGAATCAAGAAATACTAAATCAGTTTTCCAGGGTGATGCATTATGCAACTTGTTTATGTTTGTTAAAGAAAATTTGTACCGTTGGAAATTAAACGGAAAATCCCTTGTGGTTTTGAAACATTTGGGGAATTACCATGAGCGATATCTTTCTCTTGAAGGGTTGTAAAGTCATAATTGTCAAGAACATATATGTGCAAGGTGGAAGAAAAAGCAATTATTCAAGATTCTGTTGTCATGGCAACTTTAAAATTTATAGCCCCTTGGAGGTTTTGTTAAAAGAAAAAAAAAAATTGCAAATCTGAAACAAAATGAGGTCCAAAGGGAAATTTTGAGATTGTTTGGGTGCCATTGATTTTTTTCCAAAAATTTTGTTGTCAGTGGCAACCGAACAATTATCAAATTAAATCTTGCTTAGGATGAAGACTGTAAATGCTATAATGCTGTAATGATAATGATACAAATGTAAGATGCTAAATGCAACACTCAGAAGCAAGTCTTGTTGCTCTAACTAAGGAGGAAATGGAAGCTAAATTCCAGACATAAAAGAAGTTGAATGAGCATTACTCCTAGAAATTCAATGGAATCTATTGCCATTGTGCTTGGTTCTCAGCATAAGCAATGGAGTAGGGAAAACAAGCCAGTGAGTCACAACTGCAAAAAATGGCTGTGGCAAGCTCAACTTGAACCAATTGTTTAAAAACTGGGCTCTAACTTTACCTAACCTAACCTAGAATACTTCTTGTCCAGCTAAATCTGTTAAAGAGTGTAATTAAGACATCACATTTTGGAAGCTTCTAGGGAGATCACAAAAGTAAATACAATTTGAAAAATTGGAAAAAAAGTTGTATTATTTTCTTGATAACATAAATTTCTAGAAGGGTGCTTGAATTTTACAAAAGGAAAGAGAGCATTAACTTCGTTCTGTCTTAACAAATTTTTTACCATTGCCCCCTCCCCTCAACACACTGTAAGTGCACCTAGAGCAATCAAGGGATGCACATTGTTGTGTCTTTTGTCAGAAAGTTTTGCAAATCCTTCCTTGGAAATTTGGCTATCTGGAAGAAAATTTAGGCAATTAGAGGGAAATTTCTCTTTTTCTATACATGAAAACATGGGGAGAATTGTCAGGGTTGGAAGAAATGTTTCTTTCTCAGGAAGGAAGTAAAATTATTTCCCAGGAAGAGAGTGTAACTTCCCAAAATTCTCCCTATGTTTTCAAGTAAAGAAAATGGAAATTTCCCTCCAAACACCAAAATTCCCCTCCAGTTGCACAAATTTCCCAGGAAGGAGCCCTCCTGCTTACCAATTTTTGCCACCCATGAGAACTGTGGAAAATTTTACTCTCTTCCAGGGAAATAAATCATGTTCATGAATATATTTTTCCAGCCCTGATGTTCAGGTTTTACATTTCCATGATAGTTGTGAATGTTTCAAACCATTATCAGAATTTCCTATAATTCAATATTCTAAATCATGTGATGATTTCCTTTTCTTTTCTTATCAGCCTCATGTTCGTTAATATCTCACCAAAAGAGGAGTGTTTCCAAGAGACCCTCTGTTCCCTCAGGTTTGCCGTGAAGGTAAGTGTGACTTTTGACATGTGCATAATTAGGAAATGGCCTCTGCATGAACTCCTAAATGTAAAATAATAAGTCTTGAGACATTCAGATCTAACCTAACCTCATCTTGTCAACTCTATCCTCACCTTGAAACATGACGTCAGGCGTGGTACACAAGACTCGATATATTAATGTGACACCTTGCAAATCAAACTGTGAGGATTTGTGCACCCTCAAGGGTAGCCCACGGGATGGACAAACTTTTTTCGTCTAGCTCATCGCTACGAAATAGTCACCTTCCGAAGGCGTTGGAGACCAAATATGTTCAACTGTACAGAAAACTTATAGAAAGTTCATTTACATACTCGAAGAACAATTGGATGTTTTATACCGTAATATGAATGTTCACATTCATTCAACATCTCACTCAATACCAAGAATCGCCACTTGCGAACAAGGTATCGAGGCATACTCCAAAGTTTCCTCTCAAAATTCTTATGGAATATACTTTCAAATTTCTGGCAAACTATTTAAATATCTGTTTTCTAGCAAGGGATGTAGCAAACAGATAACTCACCATTAGTTACAAGCTGAAGCCTCTTAAATTTGACTCTCATCCAAACTTAAAGCTTCCAGCTGTTAAAACCGTTCACAACGAGTAACGTTAGGTATCACATAATCCTACAGTACTGTTCACAGTGTGTTGTTTTGTAAAGCTCACTGTTTTAACGTTATTGCTCAATGCTACACTACACACAGGTTACAGTACCCTATCTTTGTAGCCTCCTAAGGGCTTATGAATATTCGATACAATTTCCTCTTTAGAATCATAATAACCATATTCATGTTAAGATTTAGGCCAATTGCCATTGTCCAACATGAGGTTAGTCAATATTAATGAAATTCTTGATTTCTGGTCTGAACGGAATTTTTGACTATTGCCGGCAGGCTCTGAGGGGAGGCAGCCTAAAAGGGGGACACAGAAGTGCAACGTAGGCTACCTTAATGGTCAGACTTTTCAAATGACTAACTTAAATTCCTATTGCAGATCTCAAGCTTTTATAATCCTTCAAACAAGGTATAAAGTCAGCTTTTGCTCATCAGTAATATTTGGTGTGGGGTTCATAGCAAGAAGTTGTTAGAGAAAGAGATCCAACATTTATGTTCTTTGAGTTATAATTCTCCTAACCTACTTACTTAAGCCCCTCCCACAACTGTTTACAACTCCTCCTCATCTAGACACAATTATCCTCAGTGTAAAGTGTACCTCAAGGCTAAAAATTCAAAAATATATATTTAAGAGCACCAAAAATGAATTCTAACAGTCCAACTCCAATATTCATAGGACATTGCTGAGCTGTGATATAAACTGTTGAAGTTTATTCATTTAAAACGAATTGGTCCATTGTGTAATAATTTGTGATTGTACGACTCAAATAACCTGCTGTGTTAACCTTTAAAATTTAAATGTTTTCATGGCCTAGAAACTTTCTGTATGCTTGCATAGCATGTTGCACAGAAAGGGCTTAATTCATTACATCACCCCACTAGAGTAGGAGTGTTATAACACCCGAGGAAAAAAGTACAGTAACGGTCAGAAAAACAAGGAAATACAAAGATTGTAATTTGAGTAGTACAACAATGACATCACAAATTAGTGCACAATGTACCATTTTAAGTTGAGTGAATAAACTTCAACATTTTATATCTCAGCTCAGGAATGTGCTATGAAGATGGGAGTTAGACTGTTAGAATTCACTTTTCATGCTCTTCAATATATATTTTTGAATTTTTTTACTTGAGTTACACTTTAATGCTTCAGGGTGAGTATACAAGACCCTAATGTGTAATCAAAACATTCTCAGTACAGTACAGGCTGTGTAATATCAGCTGTGTTGCTTTGCATTGTATGAACTAGCTGTCAATCAAAGAGCTGAGCCAATTGAAAATTTCTGTAAACCCCTGGAAAATTGTGGTTTGGGGTAAGAGGATTGGCCCTTTTTAAATTGCCTTTTATCTGGCTCCTGAATCTTCTTCAAGACATGAACAAGTTTTGATACTGAAAACAATTGTTGGTGTTGTCTGCCATATACATCTCAGACACTGGTAGTAATTTCACTGATTGCCATTGGTTACCACTCATTTGTCAAGGGAAAGTTAAAATTTTTTAACTTTCATCATTCCTTTCCTCATTACTGCCTGCTTTTATGAGATCCTACCCAAACTAATTTTAAAACTGAACAGCTAACCCTTAGATATTTCCTCTCATTTCTTATTTCTTATGATATTTTACATTACGCATGCAGCTCGGTTTCTCGCCGTTTGGTCTACTCTCGGAAAATGAAACGATATCCTGGGTGTCACGCGATCAACGAAGACACCAAATATGCCTTTGCTATCTCTGAAAACACGAAATCAGGTGATAAGGTGTCTTGATTTTGTGTTTTTGGAGATAGCGAAGTCAGATTTGGTGTTTTCGTTGATCATGTGACACCCTTAATATTGTTTTATTTTCCAGGGGTAGACCAAACGGCAAGTAACTAAGCTGCACACGTCATGTAGAATACAACATTACCTACTTAAGGTATGTTAAGAAGGTTATAATCATAAATTTCACAATTCAGTGGCAAAAATATGGTCACATGACTCTCAACAGCCATTCATTAAATAGGATACACTACTATACTATTCAAAATTGAGGTGACTGCATTTCACATGCAAAAGGACCATCTACATGGTCAAGTGGTCAGAGCATCCAACTTGCAGTCAGGAGGTCGGAAGTTCGATACCTGGTCCTGTCGTACCTCAGACTAAAAATGTAATGTACTGCTAGTTTGTTTGGTGCTCAGCATAATCAGTGGAGTAGGGGAAACAAGCAAGTGTGCCACAACTGAAAAAAAAAAGGCTGTGGCCAGCTCTCACTTGAACCAATTGGTCAGAAACTGAGCCGTTAAACCTCATCTTACTGACTCAGCGTCTGTTTAAAAATTTTTACAACAAATTGTTAGCTGTATCATGCACACTAGTCAGGGCTCACAATTGGGGTGAAAAGTCAGTTGTTCTGTAACACAATTGGACCCTTAAACTCTAAATTACTCAAGAGCTATTCTTGAAATTGGATAGTCCACTACAATAATGAAAGTTGGGTTGACTGCTCTTCACCTTCAAAGGAAGATTTTCCAAAAATTTTAATTTTGACATATGGTTGAACTACTAGAATGGAAAATTACCAAACTTGTGTTTTATTGGTTAGGCTTGGACATTGTGTCAAGGAAATGATCCAATAAGGTCTTAGGGACACAAAGAACTTAGATAAGTTAAACATTTATGGACAGTCCCTTAACTCAAGATCTTTATGACTTGAACCCTTTATCAATGAAGCAGCTGTACTTCAAGGTAACCTGTTAACACTTAACTTTTGTGTTTGGATTACTTGGTTTTGAAAGAGGCATAGCAGCATTAGGAAGTGCATGTTTCAAAAGACTTAACAATGAGAAGAAAGGGACATGTCAATCAAATTTTGTTACCTGAAAGCTGATATGATTTCTTTCAAGCAGATATTATTGTCTGACAGATTTTGTTAACGTATCTGCTACCCTAAAAATTCCCTGGCCTGAATGGGAGAACTTATTCAATCATTTCTATGATATTTTCCCCACTAATTTGCAAATTTGTAATGTAATATTCTGTTCTGTGGTTAAATTGTTTGTTTTATTAGCCAGACTTTCCAGAAATGGTTTACTAGATGGTCTGACCTGTTCTTTTAGAAACAAACTGCCTCATCCATTAGACAAGCTCAAAGAGAAAAATTGTTTGCCCCAACACAATCTTTTCTGGTCATGAACAATCCATTTCATATGACATAACCAAAGATTACAAAAATCAAATTGCAATCTTCTCCCATTACATAAACTTCATAAAATTGTAAGTTTGAGTTTTGCAAAATTTCATGCTCAACTTAACCCTAACCCTCAACCTCAATTTCAACCATTTTTTGGGGTCAATTATTGTAATATTAAGTCTAAATGGCTTTCCGAAATACAAACAGAAATGGAGCTGCCAAACTGACTGAAAATCAACAGAGGGTTCTGTCATATAATTTCCACCAGTTGCATGAAACACAAGCTCAGTCATGAAGTTTTAAAACAAATTATTGCTTCTTGTTGTTGTCTGGACCCATGAACTCCTTTTCAAGTTCTGGTTAAAGCTAATTATAAAGGGACATTCATTGTTCCAGGAGACTCCATCCCTCAATTTTGGCCTCAGTGACTAGTTACCACCATCCCATTGTAGGTTTGGAATCTATGGCTTATGTTTTTGTAGCCTTGTAGGAACTCTGAGATGAGAAGACAAGCCTTGAATTTTGAGGCATGCAAGTGCGATTGCACACCATCACTCACCCAGATTTCCTGTCGGGGATGAGATTTTTCCAACGCCCAAAATGAAGGATGTTAGCTCATATAAACCTATTGAAGTGTAACAAAATGGGACACCTACCACAATCTTTCATTTCCCTAGGAGTGTGATTTGTAGCAAACCAAGGAATTCTAAAATGCAAGGCCTGAGAGTGCCCTCTCTTGGTGAAACAAAAGTACCTTGCAGTTAAGTTCTCACCTAAAACTTTACCATAACCATCATCATTAACTAAAACTTGACTAGAGGGCCCTGATTCTGAGTAAGGGCCAAAGCTTGTATCCAGCTTTACATTCAGTAAGCTACACAATATGTACACATAATCAGGTAGCCTAACTGTACAGGTTTCTAATGTTAGGCAACTTAGGCTGTCAATATAGACTCTTTTAAAAATAATCACAAATGACTTAATTCTCCCCCCCCCCCCCCCACAAAAAAACAAAGGCATAATTTTCAACAGAATAGGTGGAAACTAAAATAAGAAACAGTACTCTCAGACAAGTCAAGTGTGGAAAATGCCTACTTACAAAATCCATTGTGCATTTGGACAGTGTGACATCCATGAAGGTCCACACAAATACTCCATGCTTAACTTGACAACTTCTCATCTTTGCTTGGAGCACAGTACAAACATGTTCTGTAAAGAACACAGTCAACACAGATCCGTCTGAGGTATAGATTTCATAGGTCAGTTGTTTGCTTTCAAAAGTGCATCACTGTGAGCACCTGCACACCTACCCAACAATATTCACAAAGTTTTCAAGTAAAAATATATACTTTCACTTTTTCCATCTTTTTCCTCAGAAGTGACCAAAATTGTATAAATTCTTAGCATTTCTTGTACAGTTTTCATTAAATGACAGAAACATTTATTTTCATGGATTTTACACCTAAAAGTCCTTCCAAGCCTTTAATTTATGATTCTTTATAGGTGTGCTACAAATCACGCTCCCAAAAAACTTGATAATGAGTTTGGTAGGTGTACTGTTTTATTTAACCTCAACAGGTGTAGGTGAGCTCCCTATCTGTATTTGGGTGTGCAAAAATTTCCACTCCACACAGTGATTCTAGATGAGGGATGGTGTGAGAAATGGGGTGTGGTCACACTCGTATGCCTCAAATTCAAGTTCTTTCCTTCATTTTTTTTTTTTAATTTTTCAAGCAGAAGGCAAAATTTTGAGTTCTTGGAAAATTTTGTTTGTGAAGGTCATTTTGTTAGTTTATATGTATCTATTATTATTATTGTTTTTGGAACTTTTTTGTCTTCAGCTCATTATCCATTCAAAACTTTTTCCCACAGGTGAATAACTGCAACATTGGAACAGCACAGAAAAAAACGAAGTGAAGCAACGATCACGTAAACTGAGTTATCTACTGTAATATTCTGGGAAAATATTGTCCTTCACACTCAATATACAGTACCTATATCTAGAATTCTGAAATGCTACATCATTTTATGACTGCCTGAAACAGAATTTTTATTAAATTTCGTGGCTTCAAGTTGTATTGACAAGGAGACCTGTACTGTAAATGTTCACTGTAAATTCAGCTTAAGGTTCACAACTTGAAACTAGTGGTCCTTCGACCAAAAGTCTGGGTTCTGTTTGGGACTGTATAATATTTGCTTAGGTTATTTTTCATGTTTTCAATTTGTACATTTGATAACTTTTATTCTTACTTGTCATTTTGGAGAGATTCTCTTGCAGTGCTCAGTGTTTCCCATCAAGGAGGGGGCAAGGGGAAGATTTGTTAAGAAGGATGTTAAATCCCCCATCCCTCCTTCATTCCCATAAATCCCCCACCCCCACCCCACCTCTTTGAGTTTTTGGTGGAATCCTGGAGCTCATTCATTTCAATAACAAGGTTGTAGCATGTGACTTGACAGGAAGAAATTAATAGTGCAATCAGAGTTTGGCAGCAAATTTAAACTTTTATTCCAGCCCTTTGTTTTTCCTTTTTTCTCTGACTATTTACCAGAATCAACAAACATTGAAGAGGTCTCCCATGAGAGAAAAAACATTAATACTGTGTTAATTACTGTCGGATGGGAATTTTTTAATATTTTTGTTTTGATAACAACATTTCACACATTTGCAAGACTTGACATACAGCCTCATCCATACCGCTGCCAATCACAATGCCAGACCATGATGACAGATCATTTTTTGGTAGTTTTAACACAATTGTTGCATGATTGTGATGCAGAGTTTAATTCATGGAAAACTTGTAGAAACAAACTCTGAATCACCCTTTAGAGGGAACTATTGCGTTTAAAATGCTCCAACATAGCATTAAAAGTAAATAGCTCTAATCATTTTCAAATAATTCTGTCTCAACAATAAAACCGAGCAATAGCTTCATCTCCTTAAAATATTATGCACAAGAAGAGTTATGGAAGTTGCATCTTTTGAAATGTTGATAGTTTGGGTGACAATGCACTCTCTAACCTGCTAAATTTTGTCAAGTAACTTATTGTGTATACTGGTACAACTAGATTAATCAATTCATTACTCAAATGTGAAAACTGACTGTACAGTGCCTTCTATGAAATGTGATTTATGTCCTCTCTGAGGCAATAATATGTAAATGAGCTGGGGGAGGAGCATATTTCAAAGAGCAAGAGGCAAAGTTCTATCATGGTGACTTTGTGAGGTTTGTTCACTCTGATCTTAATTATAAGAAGAGAGTAGTGTGTATGCATTGAGGTCACAAAAATAGTTTTGGTGACAAACAATGAAGTTGGCTGAAACTCAAGATGTAGATTTTACATGCCTACGTAGAAGAGTTGTTATAAAGCAGGTGTCTCCCCAGTGCAAGACTCAGCTGTGTGCATTCATTAGTTTAAGTTGCAATGATAAGTGCTTCTAGGTTTCCTGTTTAATACATCTTATGCATGCATAGAGGGCGGGGGAGGGAAATTCATTTAACAGGAAGTCAATTTTCCCACAATCTTTTTGTACACATTTCCATGATGTAAAATTAAAAGAAAATCTTCCAGGTGTCTAAATTTCCCTTGGCATTTTAAATTTTTCTTACTCAAATGAGTCCAATTCTCACAACTTTATTTTGCCACGCATGTAAGCATACTGTAGGTCTATTGCACAAAGTACTGCATTGCACAGTAATCAGATATATTTTTGTGGTAAATCCACCCAGGGGTTGCAGCCATTTCCATTTATGTGGCATAAATTGTATTGTTTATGTTGCTATTGTAATGGTGAAGAAAATTGTTACTTTGAAGTTTGAAAATGTTCCCAAATGCCATAATTTCATAATACTAAATTGTTGGATGGATTTCATAACAGGTTACATGAGTGCCAGTTTGCCAAAGCTGGTGAAATAGTTCTTGATAGGTAGGGTTTTGTATACATTCACGCAGTTCAAATGTATGATTGAGATGGTATTTCTGGTTGAGGTGGGTGAGGTGGCGGTTGGGTGGCAAGGCAGTTTAGTTGCATAGCCAGGATTGTGTCGTGGGTGGAGCTGAATTCTCTTCACTAGGTTTGGTTTGGTTTGTTGAAATATCCCTCTTTATTAAACCTTCTGGTTCTAAAGCCACTCACAGGTTTTTTTCCCCAGTCATATGTCACTGAACTGTTTTCCTTACTCCATTGCTTATGGTAGGACATCAAGCACAATGGAAAAATGTTGCATTTTCACTGGTACCAAAAAAATGCAAATTTAAAAATATTCCGTATTTTCAATGATGCAGAGGTCAGGCAAGGGATATGGGGGCAGGCTTGATGATGTTTGAACTGTAAAAAATGTGAAGTTATCTTTTTACTCAATGAAATGCTCTTGTTAAGTATAAATTAGCTAGGTATCATGTATCATTTTGGAAGTGGATTCAAAGAATTTTTCTTTTATTGAAAAATTTAAATTTTGTAAATGGATAAACAAAAGCAGTCAATGTGAATAGTTACTTATTTTGGAATATGTAAATAGGTACTAAGTATTTATCTTTGGTATCTGTGGAGAGTTCAGTGAATTTTTTTAAGAATCTTTTAAATGAGTTACATACATTGCCACAAAAGATGTATGGTGCATAGTTAGTGTTTTATGGCTTCGTTCCCATCCAATTGGTTCAAGTCAGGTTGGCCACACCTTTTTTCCAGTTGTGGCTCACTGGCTTGTTTTCCCTACTCCATTGCTTATGCTGAAGACAAAGCACAATGGGCAAAACCGGTCTTGTGGTCTGTATTGTAAAGAACCATATGGCTGCAGTTAATGTAGGTTGGTTAACCCTTTACCGTTGTGCTCCGATCGGGGCATATTTGCCCACCACGAGAGTGGGCGGAAAAGCGGACGTAGCACGCCCCGCATCAGCTTCCATAGGTCATTGACCCTGTGACCTTAAACTATTGTCTCTCTCGTTGTTGTGGCCGAATTTTTGGGTAGCTACTCGCAGTTTCCAGCTCCGCGTGAAACAGTAAAGATGGGTGACAGCCAAGCTCTCTCTGTATGGGTCCAAAAGGACCCAAACAACGGTAAAGGGTTAAGGAGCTGCTTCGTGGCTATTTCCATTTTGTAGTCTGCGGGTGCTGTTGCATTGTGTATCATAGTTTTATTCTTTTAGGAAAAACACTTCATTTTTCTTGGTGTATGTTTTACTAAGTGATGAAAATTCCCAAGTGTAAATATTTCAATCCCACAATTCCAATGCAGAACTTTTGTACATAGAGTAGACATCTTTGGAGCAATACAGATTACAAACATGCTCTTATATGAGCAAACCTGTGAAAAAAGTTTGTCAAGTTTTTTTTTAATGTAGTTTCCATATTTCTTTGTTTTCATGACTCACTGACTTAAGCCTTATATTGGATGAACTCAGGTAAACTGTAGCCTTAAAAAATTTGCAATTTTGGGAAAAGTCTTATCATTGAGTAAGGCACAGGTCACACTACAGCAATATCGGATCAGAGTATGATCCGATTTTTGAGAGTTTTAGACAAAATCTCCATTATCGAAAAGAACCAAAACTTTGCTATCTTGTGTAAATACATGATCGGTATGAGAGGACCATGAAAGTGAATTGTCAACTATTTTGTGGCGTCACGTTGATAAGTAACATTTACCTGACTACAAGTATCCGATAAAAGCTGTCTGCGGCTGTGACGTCAGGGAGTATTAATGTAGCCTCGTTTTTCGCAGTCCTATGATACCAGTCCTTTTGTTACACAGGTTGGCAACTTTTTGTCTCTTTCCCACCTAAGACGGCGGAGATTTTAGGTAAAACCCACAAAAATCCGAGCAAAATCTGATCCGATATCGCTGCAGCAGTGTGACCTATGCTTAATGCACTTGCCTGATTTTGCTCAACCATTCAAAATACAATTTAACATAGCTGGCATGAATACAAACAATTGTAACACTGTATGGGGTTGGTATTTGGTGTGATAAGCCTGTAGTGTAACCACGCAGCTCCCATGCTGCCCTCGTGGATTTGCCCATGAGTGATATAAAATCTACTGAAAATCTAACATTTTTACAAAATATTCTTCAAAGATTGCAAACTGAATAAGGCACATCAATTTTGCATTGTCATGGCTTATTGCATTGCTGAGATATTGTAAAGACTGAAGTACTTAGTCTACTGCACAGTATATTGAGACATTTGTCTTATACAACTCCCATTAAAATGCCTTCTTCTTTGACATTAAAAATGTTGTATGACCTTGAGTGTATCCTGTTTTCTTGCATAGCTAGCTGTACAAGAGAGGCTTGCTCGCATCTAAGTAACCCTCATAGCAGTTAAACTGTTTGCAAAATTTTGGTATATACTTCATGTAGGCCTAATCCAGCCTCATAAACCTGAAGTGAATGGACACCAACAAATCCTACTCACATCAGAGTGTTCAGTCTATTTATCTACCTTGAGTGATCTATTCACCTCGGTTTGAGGTAGCCTTACATTAAGTATCTCCCGGATGATAGAGGGCGCCCTTGCTCCCAACACAAGGATGATAGGTATATACTTCCTGTAAGCCAGCTTCAAACTGAAGTGAATAGACACCTACTAATCCTATTCAATCCAGGCTAATCAGTCTATTCATCTACATTCAGTGATCTATTCACCTTGGTTTCAGGTAGCCTTACATGAAGTATCTCCCAGATGGAAGAGGGTGCCCTTGCTCCCAACACAAGGATGATAGGTATCTACCTTCAGTGATCTATTCACCTCTGTTTCAGGTAGCCTTACATGAAACATCTCCCAAATTTTCACAAAGGTGCACACAACAGCTTTTGCAATTGAAACAAAAAGAAATGCAACAATTGTAATGTGGAAGGTCAGCAATTACATCACAAATGACTTCAAAATTTACCATTTTAAATTGACACAAAAAACTTAAAAATTTTGAATCTCAGCATAGAAATTTCCAGTGAAGATAGAGCTTGACATTTAAATTCAGATTTCATGCTTTGGGCTACATCCTTTTTGCATTTTCCCTGCCTAGAAAAGCTCTGTCCACATCTTTTTGCTTCAGTGAACAAAGGACAGTCAACAAAAACCAGACGAGAAATTGCCCCTCTGCTTCCTTCTCACACCTCAAAAAAAGTCGAACATCTGGACCGTATCATTCCACCTTTGTTAACATCTTCCGCTACCTCTCACTTATCAAGCTTGTCATTTCTTGGAGCATGCTTGAATGCATGAAGTCGGGTAAAATTTGATTATCCCACCAAACCTTGCTTTTGATGGGGGCTCGAGTGAAATACCTAAAATGGTAAGAAATTCCTCATGCTTTTTGAAGCTCATCACAGGGAGGACTTTGTTACTTCGTCTCAGCAGTGCACTTTGTAACAGGTATTATATTTGAAATTCAAGCGGCTGTTTGATGTAACTAAGTTGGGCTCATTCTCACTGTTTGAAATGAGATCTGTTGCTGCTACATATAAAATGAGATAAATCTTATGAATCCAAACTTTATACACAAATACTTGAAAATGAAGACTTTCATTTGAGGCAATATTTATTTATGAACAGCCAACAGACTGGAGTCAGTTACAATGTTATTTCCAATGTGAATTACTTAATATAATCTTCGTTATAACATATGCCACATGACATAACCTATCCACCTTAATACATGCACACAAACATACCAGTAGCAGCTTATTATCATAAAGTATGCTTGCATGCTATGTATACAGTAATATGGATGTTACCACTTAAAATTAGCTACAAACTGTTTAAATGTATAGTATTAACCAAAAAATTCCTCCATTGTTCAAATTACAAAAGGTGAGATAAATTAGGGGGAAACTCTTTAACTTTTTATTCAACTTAAACAGCTGTATCAACTCTACTGAAAAAATTTTTACCTTTGAAACTTTACACAATTACAACAATTTTCCAAGGGCATAGTCAGTACTTTTAAATGTGAAACCCTGGATCTCCATGAATAATTTCATAACAGCCAAGTTCTGTGAAGGTGAACATTTCTCCCATTATCCCTTCCCCTTCCATACTATTCCTACTTGTTTTACAACCCCATCATCTTTGATACAGATGAAGATTATCATAGCCTGTCCCATTTATAGTGAATTGCTGTCAGTATATCACAAATATGTCCCAGTGGGGAAGGGGGAGTGAGGTAGTTTCATTCATCAGTTAATTCATCAGTAAAAACTCACAGATGTTGAATATAAAGACATTGAATGTGACCCATAAACAATTTCAGTGGAAAAATGTCTTTTTCTCAAAAAGAGTAAAAGTATTTCCCAGGAAGTGAGTGAGTAAAATTTCACACAACTCTCGTTATAACTTCATGTACAGGAAAGGCAAATGTTCCTCCCAATTTCCAAAATTTCCCTCCTGATGACCAAATTCCCCAGCTTCCCAAGTTTTCCAGCCCTTGAATATTATTTTCATGGGATTTTCACTTGTCATGTTCTGGGAAAGTTTTGCTCCAAGATCACTGATGGTACGTGACAAGTATAGCTTCTGCAATCGGTGCAAGCGAGAAGCTCTTCCTTGTACTAACAACAACACTGACCTGTCATCCAGTCTATCACTAAAGCCCCCTCCTATAGACTAATCTGATAAGCACTTGTGTTCCATGGCTGTAGGCAGCCACTAGTGGGGTCCATCTCCCTTAAGTCATCTTCATTTATTGTCTACATGAATTTCAAACCCTCATATTCAATGAATTTGAGGGAGTCAAGATACAGTTTAGTGTACAACCATCCATGACAGAGGTAAGCAAGGAAATTGAATGATAAAAAAGGTGATAGACCCCAGTCACATCTGACTAAAATCAGACCATCACTTGACTGTCCAAATTTGTCTACATATGGACTTCTCACCAAGACAGCATTCATGTCAAGGGTAGATTTCCTAATGAATGGGGGCAGGGTAGGTGGGTAGGGTAGTCATCTGAGGCAATTTTGGCTGAGGTGGGTTGGTGGGGGCTCCATAACAGCCTGTATGTAATTCAACAATTCTAATTTATTCCGTCCAACATTGAATATTATGTTTCAAAGATTGATAAAAGATTTAAAGAAAATGTAAATTTAAAGGAGTAATTCCTCTCATCCCAAACAGTTCCAATTTTCTCAACATTCTAATGCAACTGCCCCCACAACTGTGTTAAAGCTCATACTCATGTGGATACAATCTCAATTAATTGTTTTAAGTTGAGTATACTGTACAAGGCCGAAATGTGAGATGAAAACACTCTCAGTACCAGTACAGTAGTACATGATGTGTAATATGCCCAAAAAAGGTCTCCACGTAAAATCCTGCCAATACACACATCAGGAACATGGGGATTCGTAACCATTAAAACATTTTTTTGTATCAAGGGTAAAACAAAAGTTTGTCTCCTTTCTGGCCTACTGATATATCGACAAAAACCGAATTTCACCAATCTGTAGATTTTCCATCCAAAGCAATGCGTATTATCTTATATGAGGCATTTGTGCCATTTACCTGTTACACATCTTAAAGGCCCAATTTTCTCACCCCAAACAGTGCCAATTCTTCTAACCTTTTTACTTAAGCCCCTCCCACAATTGTCTGAAATTCATCCTCATCCAAACACAATCTCAGTTTATTGCTTTAGGGTGAGGATAGAAAAGCAGAATGTGAGTCATAAAACATGCTCAGTACAGTTCATGCTTGGTACTTTAAGCTTTTGTACTCTGTATTGTTAATTTGAATTAGCTTTCAATCAGAGAGGTGAACCAAATGAGAATTTCACTAAACCCCTACAAGAATTGAGTTTGGGTGAGAGGATTGGCCCTTTAAATCGTTGTCTGGGTGAAAGTCTATACAAATATGTTCATCTCACTTTTTAATACTAAGATGAGATGCATTTGTCTCTATGCCAATTTGCTATTCTAGTTCAGTATACCAGAAAGGGCTGGAAATGCCATGAATGCTTTGGTACTTTTGTTTCGTTCCCTTCGTCCTCTCCACTCTCTGGCAAAGAGCCAAGCGGCGCAAACAAACATTCACCCCCAACATAGACCTGCTTCCAGGGTAGCTACTTCCCGGAAATGGCACAATACTCAACTAACCAATTCTTCACCTTCAGACCTCTGTGTCTGCCATGAGTGGCTGCATAGTGGGTACCTCCATTTCAACCTGGGGCAGTATTCTCTAAAGCAAGGCTCATTAGATCAAAGGTCCATTAGATAGAGGGTTCACTAGACTGAAAGCCTTTCCTCTGGAATAATTGGATCAAATGTTCAATGAATCAATTCACTGGATTGAAGGTTTGATAATCGAGTACTCACTCAAATGTGACACAGACTTTTGGCCAAGTAGAATTTTGATTTAGTGAACCTTTAAACTAGTGAACCTTCAATTCATGGACCATTTGATTATCAAAGACTTGAATCTCGTAACCCAAGGAAGTAGTGAATATTTGATCCAACAGCAGTGTTTTTTGCCTAAGTTGTTAATCACAAGTATTACTACACTGAAACAAAAGTATCAGACCTAAGACAAAAAAATCCACACCTACATCAGTTCTGAAGCTGTCCAATTTAAACTGTACCTCAAGTCAAAAAATTCAAAAATATATATCAAAGACCATGAAAAATAAATTCTGTTAGTCCAACTCCCATCTTCATGGGACATTCCTGAGCTGAGATATAAAAAGGTGAAGTTTATTCACTCAAATTAAAATGGTACATTGCACAATAATTTGTGATGTCACTCTTGTAACCCTCCCCCCATTTACAATCTTTGTATTTCTTTGTTTTTCCGAATGTTACTGCACCTTGTACCGAGGTGTGATAGCACTCTTATCTTATGAAGTAATGTGATTAATTTAGCCCTCCTTGTGCAAAATGATATGCATGCAAACAGCAAGTGTTCAAGTTCATAAAACCATTATTTAATTTTAAAGGGGAACAAAGCATGTTATGTGAGTTGTACAACAAGAGAGCCACAAATTATTGTGCAATCAACCAATTTGTTTTAAGTGAATAAACTTCAACATTCTATATCTCAGATCAGGAATGTCATATGAAGATGGGAGCTGGACTACTAGAATTCATTTTTCATGCTCTTAAATATATATTTTTGAATTTTTTTTACTTGAGGTACACTTTAAAAGAAGGTAGCCCATTCCAAAATAATACGTTGTTTCAGACATCTTAACATTTGTGAAAGGATTAAAGCAAAACCTCTTTAATATTAGTCCATTTCATTGAGTAAACGATTTTTTTAACTAAATCTCATTCATGTAACCATGGCAACTTTTAGTAACTAGTTCAATAAACTCAACTACACCATACAAGCTATATCACACAATTGGTCCTCTCTTTTACAAGATAACTGTTTTTAGGCACCATGTCAAAATTGTGGAAATGAAAAATGTCCGCAGCAGCGGTGTCTTATGTTAGGAAATAGTAGGACTTTGCTTTCTGATATAGACGAACCCAGGGAGCAAGTGATGGTGTGATTCCAGTCGGCAATAACTGGGGTCTGTCACCTTTAAATCTTTTGATATCCTTGCTAACCATTATCATGGATGGTTGTACATTATATTGTACCTTGATTATGAATATGAGGGTTTGAAGACAATAAATGAAGACAATTTAAGGGTGATGGACCCCAGTAACGGCTGCCTACAGTCGCTTATAAAAAGCACTGATCGGATTCGTCTGTCGACAAAATGCTGCACAATCAGAACATTTTAAAACTTGCCTGCCATATAGGAGAGAGCTTAAGATTGATATGCCAGAGTTCAGTAAGAGATTGTAGCAAAAGTTGCCGAACATACTGTAAAGGCGGCCTTTTTCACAGTTTTCAAGGAGCTTCATTAAGAGCTGCTATTCAGTGCTGAAGTTTATCACTATTATCTATGCCTCTCTGCAATGTAACAACAAGCCTTTTTAACCTTATTAATGTCAAAATAGCTGAACACAAACAGTTTACTGATAAATTCTGGATTGATATGGTTAACATGAGAGGCTTAAACTCAGTATACCATTCTAGCATCATGACATGTTTAAAAATAAACACCAAATTAAAATCCTTGTATACATAGTACCTTGGCATTTCCTGTCACCATACAATTTTTTCGTTAGATAAAATGTTGGGTTTTCCCACAAGGAACCCTGCAGAGTCACTTGTCCATTGACTGTTGGATTTGAAACTTGACTCATTCTGCTAAGTATAAGCATTGTCATGTGGTAGAGACAATCAAAAACTCTCATTAGACTTATCAATACCAACTTGAGCCCCTTTTAAAATAGAACTTCCTTGCATTGTTGATGATGCTCTACCAGTGGCGTTGCCATGGGAGTGGTTTTGGGGGTTGAGCCCCCCCCCATGACCCAATCCTGAGATGCAAAAAACAGCTAAAAGAGTGGTTTTTATCTCTCTCCCCTTTGACTTTTCTCTCATGTTGTGCTCCAACCCCCCCCCCCCCACCCTCCGGACACAATCCTGGATACTAGTACGCTACTGTACACTGCATAAGTGATGGAAAATAATCCAGTCACCCACTACTGGTAAAATGGCCATTGGGTGGCGACAGATTGACCAGAGGATTTAAAGTAGAGCAATCAAACTTGGGTTATATCAACACCTATGACATATATGGTTAATGCTGCTGCATCACCTAGATGAAGTCCTAAATCGGAAGCATATCTTTTTTTTCTCACTCAAGACAACCATTACAACTCACTTGATTTTTGCAATGTAATATCAACTCTTGAATTCCCTTTACAATCTCCGCCTGACATGCAAGAAGCCCTGGGTTTGATTCCCAGGTCTGGTCATACCAAAGACTCTAAAATTGGAACCTACTGCCGTTGTGCTTGATGCCCCGTATAAGCAATGGAGTAGGGAAAACAAGCCAAAGAACCACAACTGGAAAAAAAAGGCCGTGGCCGGCTCGACTTGAACAAACAGATTGGAAATTGGGCCATAAAACCCAGTCTAACTAACTAATCCTTTACAATCAGCCTATAGTTTCACCCATTCTTAGTTGAACATAATGGAATTATTGGACTAGCATTTGTTTATTCATCTAAATTTATGGGGACAGCCCTCTGTTTCAACACCTCATTGTTCCAACATCTCTATACTCCAAAATGTACTTTGAGGTCAGTGTTAGGGTAGGGGTTAGCTTTGGGTTTGGTTAGGATGGCATATGAGGGATACATGTGTCAAAACATAGAGGCATGGAAAAAGAGGGGTAACCAAAACTATACACAAACCTCACACAAGGCACTGAAGAACATAGTCAATTTAACATGCCGGACATATAGCCCTTATCAAAGACGCATGCAAAGACTGGAAGTACACTCACATCTATCAGATGGGGATGTTATTAGATGGTGATCCTGGATAGGACAGGGGGAGATTAGAACACAAGTGCTTTGTTAGCCTCTGGTCAAATAGAGGAGACAAATCTCACTAGTGTTAATCACTCAGCTAGTATACTAGGGTCTCTTACAAGCTTCCTGATCCTTAAAATTTTTGAACTCATATCTTCTATGGATGTAGGAATATTGCTTTCATTATTACTTATATCTTTACACTGCCCTCATAACTTATTTTGTACAGTACACTGACAGTTAAATCACACACATTCATGATATCCTTATCAAACAATGAATATAGGGGAAATTTTGTGTGTAAAATGCTCCAACAAAGAGTATAAAGAACTAGGCAGCAGCTATCTCTTTGTTAGTCTACAAATAATAATTACATGATTCAGCTGGTCTGCTTTTGTGATGTGTATCTTGTAACAAGACATGGCCATGTCAGTTAAAGCTTTTAGCACCCTGCCCCCCGGCCCCTAACCAGACTGTGACATAAGAAAGAATTCTGAAGGCACAGCTGACCTTGTGAACCCACCAAAAGGAGGCCATTGCTGAACTCTCTTATGCATGAAGTAGATCACAAGACAAACTTTAATTTTTATAAGATGCCATTTGTCCTTTCATGACATAATCATTCATTTAAAAGATTCATAGCGCAACACCCAATTGGTTCCATAGCCAATGTAGGTGTATGCAACTTATCTATTAAGACTACTTCACACAACCAAAACACTAATGCTATGATGCATGAAAAAGGCTGCAACATTATCTATTGTAAAACAAACATAAATCTGCCTATACTGTACTCACAGTTCTATGCTGGACACTCACAAACATTTTTTGTGATGATTTAAAAAAAACAGGAATATTGAATGTTACAGGAGTTACTGTAAGCCATGGTCACTCTACAAGAAATCCTGTTTGGATACCAATTAGATCTTTGCCATTTTTCAAGTTGCTAGAATTGAAAAGGAAGTTTTAGCCAATGTTACCCGAGACAAAAGCGTTGACTCTGTACTTGCGGCAGTTTTTTTAAACCAACCTTGTTGCTCTATTGAGCAAATATTCTTTGATGGGGGCAACCACCTTAAATTTTATTGATCACAAGATACCTGAACAGGAAGTTCTGATACATTCTGGATTATAAGTTGCCAGCTTGCGATGGCTAAAACTTGCTATTGGCTTCTAGCATCAGGTACTGAAACCATCTCTATCTCTGGGATCTTCTGGAACAAAGAAAAATTTGCCAACCAGTGTATAAATCAATATATGATTTGCATTAGAATTCTGTAAATGTTCACTGCTTTTTCCCTGAAATCACACAGACAACTAGTTTTCACAAAACGAGCGGTTCAATAAAGCTGTCTGTCAACGTGATGTCACCAAATGATGAGTATTTATTTTCATGGGAGGTTATTTCCGACTAGAGATGGAGAAGATTTCAATAAAACCTCATAAATTGGTTGCAATTTTGCTTTGCAAGTATATTCTGCATAAATTAATCATTTAAGTATAACAACAAAAATTTTGTCACAGGATTGAAAAGTGTCCACTCCTGAATCAGGTTATACAAGGAACACTAATTCAAATTGCAATGCTGCACTTTCCCTTTAAGTCTTAAAAATTCCAAACATTAATCAACTCAAAATTAAATACAATACAAAATAAATATTACTTACTTGTGGCTAAGGTGTAGAAACGAAAATTAAACCAATCTGCCGGCTATAAATAATCTTCTCACAGAAGCACAACAGGAAGTTTAACTAACGACTTAAGAAACGTGTGAAATATTCAGTTATGATGTCTATGTGTCTATCATCTCTTCCATAATACCCCACACCTTCTGACTCAGGGGGCTTTGTTGATATATTTTTCTTTGAAACAATTGCTGCTCTAATTTCCAAGTGAGAAATATTTAATAGAAATGGTCACTTTCATTTTTTGGTTGATATGCTTTCATTCTATAAATCATAATAACATTATTGGTACAGAGCATAATTGAGCTTAAGAATGGAACAAGGGCACAGTGCATAAAAAAAAAGACCCCATGACAAAATTTTCAAAATTAACAAGGTAGGGTTCACATCTCCACTGGATTATTTTTACACCACTCTGACTCTAAACAAATGAATGGAAAAATAATATATTAAACATTTAGTCTTTACACTAGACGAATTATCTGGCTGAAATAATATACAATATAGAAACAAAAAATATGTATCTTGTTGTCTTCAAATAAAATACCACTTTTCTACGACAAGTGCAACGCAATAGCTTGACTGGTTTGGGAAAAAAAAAACGTTTAATTTGAAAAAAAAAACAGATGCAACTCATAATGGTTGGTCTGACTTCACTTCTACTTTAATATAAAGAGAATCATTCCTAATGTAAGACCCATTCTCAATGACCGAAAGAGGGGCAAACTCCATATAACCAAAGCCTTTGTGGTTGCGAGAGGATGTCGGACGATGGAAAGCTAAAAGTTCGGATCTTGCAACAAGAGTCTCTCTCAAAGGTTTTCTTTTTAAACAGTCATCTGATTGGTCCAAAATTGAAAGAGTAATGGATCCTTTGAAGGGCCATTCCAATATATTATCATACTCCCCTTTCATGAAATGCACGAATAGGGAGATGTAAGCTCCCCTCATACTGTCTGTGGCATTAATGTTCACCCTGATACAAAGTTTGTAACCGTACATTGCTGTGTAAAATCCTTCACTGTGTTGTACACTGGTAGCCCCAGTCATTGCCTCATCCCTCATTTTTGTGTAATTTTGAAGTTTCCAAATAAAAATGCCGTTGCAAAACCTATTCATGAAATTGAAAGTTCCACTTGGAGTTTCTAATCTCCTGGAGGGCTCACTACCACATTGTAGCTGCTGTTCCAACTCTTGCACTTTCTTCAGTAGTCTGCGGTCCCGTTCACACAACTTTTGGGCCCACTGGGCAATTTGTTCGAGGTAGTGTTGAATGTCCTGTACATTATAACCCTCTTTGGTTGAAGGATGGACCAGAGTTGGCGGAGCTGGAAATTGACTAGTAGAAGTCGGAGGACCCTTTCCAACAATAGGATATAAGTTATGTGCATCCAATTTGCTCTTGCCTGACTGATGGCTAAAGGGTGAGGCCCCATAGCAGCCAAAATCAACCGAAGGGGCCTGGATGGACATACCGCCATGTTCTCCATAGTCATCACCTTCTGCTGTTCTGTGCAAGGTGTTGACTGTCAGAGATTCAAGCCCTCTTGCTAGCATGACCATGTGTTGATGCACATATTCTTTCAGATGTAATTCTAATCTTTCTCGGAGAAGCTAGGAGGTAAATATCAAAAGAATATCTGCAGTCATTAGACAGTTTCCATGAGGGTGGGTGGGTGCGGTTGCAGACCATGAAATGTGCTCCATCTTTTAAATATTTAGAAGAACAATTGCTTAATGCTCTCTATAATAATCTGGTCAAATATCTACTCCTGTCCGCTTTTGCTGCAGCCTACCTAGCGCCCCCCCCCCCACCAACAAAGTCAAGACCTTTAGTGATACCAATGCCCATCCTTATGTCTGTTATATAACATGTTTTTGACTACTTTTATACATTTTTAACTGAAAATTAGACTGTGCTACAAATGTGTAAAATTGACAGCAATTGCACTGTTGCAGGCAGAGGAGGGCAAATTAAATGATAAATTCTCACTGCTTGGAAATTATTTCTTTATTAAAGTGATTGTTTCGGTTTTTTTTTTGTTTTTTTTGTGATTGTGAATCTGAATTAATAAGTGGGGGGAGAATGGTGAGTTGAGCACTTTTTGCCAAATCTGTTTTTCATTCACACTTGGTAATATTCCTCAAACTTCTATTGGTTCTTCGACCCCCTCTACTAAAAGGTTACAGTATTTAGAATCTTGTATCCTGATTGGTTAAACACTGACAGGTTATTTTCCAACCAGGGATTTGTTAGAGAAGGAGAAACAACACTCTATAGTCTGTTTGAGACAATGTTCATTTCCGACAGTAACCTTGCTTTCATCTGCCAACTTCTTATCTCTATGCTTTGATCAAAAAGGATTAGTGATGCATTATCCAAATTCCAATGAAGAGAAGCATCCCTTACACCCTATTCATTAATATTTCTTTCCAGCCATCATGCAAATTTGGGAAATTTATGCCATTAGACGCTATCCGAGACACGACGTATCATTTCATTTGTAGACAGCAGCAATTTTCCTACAAATTAATTTAAAAAATCAGTTTCCTAATGATGACAAAATTATATAAATCTTGAGGGAAAAAGACTTGAACAAAGCTTCCATCCAATGAAGAACGGGGCGCAATTGAAGCATATATTTGAAATGTTTGTTCCAAGTCGTTCTATAAAGGTTCTTATAGTAAGCTTCGCCGTTGGCGGAAACAAACATCCAGATCAAAGGATATACAGACAATGCCTTTGTTTAGGGGTTATATGAGAAAGAATTGGAAAAGATTGTCATTAACCATTTCAAGTGTACATTGTCTGAAAAAATTTGTTGGACGTAACTCCTTCTCTAGCAACTCCCTGTTTCCACACACCAGCCATAATAATGATTTGCAGAAGCAACTAGAAAGTCACTAGAAATTAAACCCCAAAAAGGAAATTTTTGGGTGGTAGAAAAGGAATGAACCACATTTGTGGGATTATTGTTCGTGAATAACCCTTCTCAATTACAAATTTGAAAAAAAAAATGGACTTGGCATTGCCCCAAACAATATTTTTTCCAAATTAGCAGTCTTGACGGTTTATTTGCCTCTTAGTTATTTTTCCAAATTTTGAGTCATGACAATTTGTTCACCCACAACAGTCGCACAAATGCAGTTAATTTCTTAAATAACTGCCGGGTTACAATGCATTATTCCAATAAAAACCTATCTTGGCCTATTCCATTTTAATTCAGGGTTGTGCTAATCTAAACTGGTTAGTCACAAACAAAAAAATACCTCTTTTTCCACCTTTCTATTCAAAATATCATAGTGTTAGAATAAAAAAGCCTAAACAGCTCTGGGTGTGGGCACAAATCTGCTGCTACTATCTAATATCGACTGGTTGGCATAGTGGTTAGAGCATCCCCTTCTCAGCCGGGAGTCAGGTTTCAAATCCTGGTTGCGTCATACCAAAGACTTAAAAAATGGAACCTGCTGACTTCTTTGTCTTCAGCATAAGAGGTGGGAGCGGGGTAATACTACATATCGAGTGTTAAGACTGTGAGAGCCGCAATGGCGTCCAGGTTTGTATGGTCCCCAGGGGTCAGAGAAGGAGTTTTGGAATGAACAGATTGTGAATGATCTATGAATAGTGCCTTGAACACCAGGCTATGGATATGTGTGCTCTATGAATCCAAGGTATTATTATTATTATCTTTATTCCAAAAATCACAACAAAAAGCAAAATTTAAAGAAATTTGAGAATTGGAAACAGAATGATTGATAGACATACTTTTCCTGTAACTGACCGAGAGGAAGCTGTAGGTCATGATCCAAAATTGACTGTGGCACCACAAAGCTGTGCCACTTATATTAACTAGGACTACGTATATATTTCACAAAAGTCAGTAACACCAGACACCTTCTCCCCAAAAGGATTCCTCATTAAAATAAAAAAGTGGATAGGGTCCATTCTCTTTGGTCTTACCTCTGTCTTACACCCAAAGTTCCGAAATCGACAAGGAATCACGACCTTCGGACAAACGATATCAAGATGTGATGCCTCGTCTTCCCGTAATATAGATTGCCCACATTGCTGACATTGAATACTGGCTTTGCAACAGTTTTCTCTGTGTTTCTAGGAAAGAAAAACAAAGATTTTCAGATGAAGGTAAATAGGCATTTATGTTACATTTGGCATTCCATACAGAGGAGACAAAGTACAGTAGCCTAAAGCATGGCGTCACACTACAGCAATACAGGATCACGATCTAATATTTGAGTGTCAGTTTTCAGATGAACTGTGGCCAAATTGCCTTTGTACTTTTGCCATAAGTATATCCATATCAATTCAATTCCATCACCTGACCAGCAATTTCCAAAATATTTGTTTTTTTAAAAAACCACGAGTAAGCCTACCAAGAACTTCCCAACTGTTATATATCTGTTATATGTCTTGTTCAAACAAATACACTCAAGTATTGTTTGCAATATTGCAATGGCTTAGAAAACTTCTGCTACTGGCCTGGTTCCATGATCAAATTAAATATAGCCAGCTGACCAGATTGACCTTTTTGACAGGAATCTGATTTACTAATAAAAGTGTGGAGGCAAACAAAAGGTGCAAATGGATGTCCTTCATAAAACACCTCACGGAGTTATTCAATGATGGGATGATGCTAACCATTCTGGGACAGTATTACAACCCCATCATGCACACTTCACAGTCAAATGGTTAAAACCTTCCACTAGCAGCTGGGAGGTCTGGAGTTCCAGCCCTGGTCAGTCAGTCCCCCCAAAATTATTCTGAAACAGTTACTAAATTTTGCTTAAATTTTGCTACTCTCCTGTCATTTTTCTTCCAAGAAGCTTTCGGGATATTTTTAGGCTTAAACATTCAACATTCAAGGTTGACTTGAACCAAGATAATACTACTTGTAAATTTCACAATTCAGTGAAAAACACACTGTCACATGACTGTCAAGAGCCATTCACAAGCTAGTGTAGACTACTATCCTTGTTCAAATTGGGGTGATGGCATTTGCCCTTTAAAGTGCTCAGTATAAGCAATGGGGGAGGGAAGACAAACCAATGAGCTACAACTGGAAAAACAGCAGCAGTGATCTGCCAGCCAAACTTACCCCTTTACCGTTGTGCTCCGATCGGGGCATATTTGCGCGCCTCGGGAGTGGGCGGAAAAGTGGATGTAGCCCGCCCCGCATGGGCTTCCGTAGGCCATTGACCCCGTGACCTTAAACTATTGTCTCTCTCGCTGTTGTGGCCGAATTTTCGGGTAGCTACTCCCAGTTTGGAGCTCCGCGTGAAACAGTAAAGATGTGTGACAGCCGAGCTCTCCGCATGGGTCCAAAAGGACCCAAACAACGGTAAAGGGTTAAAGTAAGCCTGTGGAGTGTGTTTACTGCAAAGCTGATGCCACTGTCTCTGCGTATATGCACGTAAACCTTTAGCCAAGTGGTGTAGATATTTTATCTTAACCCTTTTACCGTTGTGCTCCAATCGGGGCATATTTGTGCGCCTCGGGAGTGGGCGGAAAAGCGGACGTAGCCAGCCCCACATGGGTTTCCGTAGGCCATTGACCCCGTGACCTTAAACTATTGTCTCTCTCGCTGTTGTGGCCGAATTTTCGGGTAGCTACTCCCAGTTTGGAGCTCCGCGTGAAACAGTAAAGATGTGTGACAGCCGAGCTCTCCGCATGGGTCCAAAAGGACCCAAACAACGGTAAAGGGTTAAACCAATTGGTTAGAAACTAGGCTGTAATTGAATCCATCTAACTAACCTACCAGCAGAGCTGGTAAAAAAGGGGAATTTCTCTGAGAGGGAGGTGAATTTTGCACAATTCCTTGTGTATAAACATTCATACATGTGCAAAAGACAAATTTTCCTTCAGTTACAAAAATCCCATCCAAATATCCAAATCTCCGTCATAGGAGCCCAGTCCCAACTTCCCAACTTTTTCAACCAATGTTTCTCAGCTGCATGTCAAAAATTGGGTGAAGACTTGTCAATTTCAAACAAAATGGCAAAAATTGAGGTCATATCCTCCCCTCTCCCTCCCCTCTCTTCAACCCCCTCCCCCCCCCAAAAAAAAAAAAAAAAAAAAAAAACGACTGAAATCACATGTCAGACTTGGAGATTTTGAGATGTGTCATATGTAATTATCATACAGTATGTATTGGGATTTTCATAAGTATGAAAATTTTCTTGTTTAGTTCTCCCTGAGTAGTCTTTAAATAAATTAAAGGGCCAATCCTCTCACCCCAAACTGCAACTTTTGTAGTAGTTCACAGAAATTCTCCATTGCCACAGCCCTTTGATTCATAGCAAGTTGAAAAATAAATTAAAAAATTTAGAGTTCCATAGATTCATAACAACATGTATTTTACTGTTCAGAGTGTTTTGATTAATGCACAATGGGGGCTTGTATGCTCACCCTGAAGCAATAAACTAAGCTTGTGTCTGATGAAGGGTGAGTTTCAGATACTGTAGTTGTGGGAGGGGCTTAAAGGTAAAGAGCAATCCCCCCAAACTTATTTTGAAGGAAAAGCTAAATAGAACAATTTCTGTCATGTTTCTCTCTAGTTATGATGTAACTATTGCATATTCAAGGAAAACCAAGCAATTATTTCTGGTAAATTTGACATTTGAAGAGAAAAAACATTTTCACTTGACTCCCAACAACCAATCATGATACTGGACAGTCACTACACTACTTCAATTTGAGATAACTGCTCCTGCCCTTTAACAAAGAAGGTTAGAAGAATTGGAACTGTTTAGGGTGAGAGGATTGGGCCTTTAAGATGTGCTATTGACCACAGTGGCTGTTTTGAAAATTGTGCAATGTTTGACAGTGGATATAACGAAGTACTGTGCCATCACACTAAAGTGCTTTTTACTGTGAGATCTGGCATTTCTACCAAGAAATGCTGCCCAAAACTATGTGGTCTTACTACCGACTTACATAAATGGACACAGGATGTAACGTACAGTATAGGTCCTTTCTGTAGATGGTTGCCACCGACTGGGACAAAAAAGAACCACCAAGATGGCCGCAGTGAAGCTATAAATCATCTGATTTGACTGCGACTCTTTATATAATATATCTAATATTTTAAGCAAAAGTTGAACTTGGAATGGGAAAAAATCTCATATTCCTGTAATATGTGTTGTGATTTTGACCTTACCGTGCCATATTTCAAAAATATTTCAACTTTCTTGCAAAATATAGCAGTATACTTGAGCAAGTCCAAACTTTCACTAAAAAACATAGCAGACGGCCATCTTGGCGCGCTTTTTCTCAAAGGTACCGTAGTGACAATGTACTGTGCAGTATGCTCTGTCCACGTACAGGAAGTCTGTGGGTCTTACAATTTTCAGCACAAGATGCTAGCCAAAACTGTGAGATCTGGCATTTTTACTGTTCGGCGCTACACTCAACTATGACATTTCTAATTTTCACAGTGAGATGCCATCCAACACTAACTAATCTGGCATATTTAAAATGAGATATCATCCCAAACTGTGGGATCTGACATTTTTATCATGAAATACAATCCAAAACTATGAGATCTAGCATTTTTTCCCATAAAATACCATCCAAAACTGTGAGATCTGGCAGTTTTATTATATGAGATGCCACACAAAACTCATGTGAAATCTAGCAGTTTTACCATGAGATGCCACACAAACCTGTGAGATCTGACATTTTTACCATAAAATGACATGCAAAATTGTTTAATAGTTAGATGGATTTTTACTGCCCAGTTTCCAACCAGTTGGTTCCAAGTTGAGCTGATGTCCAAAACTGGCCTTTTTCCCAGATGTGGCACACTGGCTTGTTTTCCCTACTCCAGTACGTATGATGAGCACCAAGAACAATAGCAGTAGGTTCTATTTTTAAAGTCTTCGTTATGAACTGCCCAGGACTTGAACTCTCGACTTTCTGACTGCACGATGCTCTAACCACTTGACAATGCAATTGGTCGAGATCTGACATTTAAACCATGAGGTACAACCCCAAACTGTGAGATCTGGCATTTTTACCACGAAATACCATTCAAAACTGTGAGATCTGGCATTTTTACCATGAGATGCCCTCTAAAACTGTGAGATCTGGCATTTTTACAATGAGATGCCATCTAAAAATGTGAAATCTGGCATTTTTAATTTGAGATGCCATACAAAACTGAGATCTGACATTTTTATCATTTGAATTCATCCAAAATTGTGAGACCTGGCATTTTATGAGATGCCAGCCAAAACTGTAAGAGAGCTGGTAGGTTTGACTAGAACCAAGGACTGATAACACCTTGAACTTTTTATGGTCTTCAGCATTAAGTGTGGTGGTGCATGGGCAGTTAGCCAAAATCTACACAGATAAATATTTTGCTGCCTGCAATTGAGTCGGTGCTTATCCTAAACGCAAATAAATGAAAGAGTCAAAAAACTCCTGGCCAGCTGACAAACTTGTGGCTTTCTGCACACACCTCAAACTTGATCTGTTTTGATCCAGGTGTGTTGACCACAGATATACACAAATCCGGATGTGTGGTGGTCTTATTTCAGTCGGCCATAATTGGGGTCCATCACCTTGAAATCTTTCGATTTCCTTGCTTACCTCTATCATGGATGGTTGTACACTAATTTGTATCTTAAATTCTCCAAGTTCACTAAATATTAGGGTTTGAAATTCATGTAAACAATAAATAAAAGTTATAGGCTGATGGACCCCACTAATGGAGGCCTTGAGTCACTAAAAACAAGCGCTTATCGGATTCGTCTATAGAGCGAGGGTAGGTAGTAAGCTAGATGGAGTTTTATGGCCCAGTTTCTAACCAACTGGTTCAAGTCGAGCCTGTCACAATCTTTTTTTCCTGTTGTGGAGCACTGGTTTGTTTTCCCTACACCATTTGGAAGGTGGGCAGGTCACACTGCAAGACTGGTCATATTCCAATTTGAGTGAACGAAGTGGATTTTTAACTAACTGTACAGTCGTTGATGAAACTTGGAGGACAACTGCCTACTAGCTCATGTTGTTCCAATAGCTTTGCCTGACATATTAATAGCTGACATCCGCTAGGATAACAGATCTATAAAAAGTATATCAGGAGCCCATCCAGACTGCCTCTTTTCTGAGAAATTTGATTTTGTTTCCCTACGAGACAAGGATGTTGATAAAGTCACCTGATCAATGCTTTTAAAGAACACAACTTTTCTGGTGACCTATATACCCAGACGTATCAGATTTGAATATCTTGGGTACACATCTAGTTCCGGCTACAACAAAGATTTAAATGTTTAAATAGGAAGAAAATATTTGAACAATGTTACAAACAGGACACACTTACTAGTGATTTAACTAGGTACAAGAGTCATAAAGGCTAACGGATTGATATTTCGAGCACAGTATGGTTGAGGGAGACTTCAGTTTTGTTATGGATGGAAATTAGAATAATTATCTAATTATGTTAATGGAATGAATTTACAGTCAATCTTCCTTCAGGCCAGATGAATATGCATGGACAGCATTTGAATTCAGGACTCACCACAGAAAGACACAGCTTAAAAGGCACTATAATCTTGTCCTAAAAGGGTAAAGATCCTCCCTACTTGATTAACCCTTTACCCTTGTTTGGGTCCTTTTGGACCCATACACAGAGAGCGGCTGTCCCCCATCTTTACTGTTTCACATGGAGCTCAAAACTGCTGGTAGCTACCCGAAAATTTGGCCACAACAACGAGAGGGACAATAGTTTAAGGTCACAGGGTCAATAACCTACGGATGCTGATGCGGGGCGTGCTACGTCCACTTTTCCGCCCACTCCCGAGGCGCGAAAATATGCCCCGATTGGAGCACAACAGTAAAGGGTTAATTACCTTGTTGCAAGTTTTCATAATGTGCTCATGGTTTGTATATCAACATTACCCACTCACTGCACTGAGCAATTGGGTACACAACTGACCTTTACACATAAAGTATCATCATAGACCAATCAGAGAACTGAAGCTGTTGTATAAGAGTCATATCAATCAAACAGCTGTTATGCATTTTATTATGAGATGAGATCATACTCTTAAAGCAGAATATGTCTGTCATGAATCTAACATTTTGTAATGTACTTTAATTGATCTTCTTCACTTACCTTGGTTGTGAAGAAGAATTACAGATAGACTGTCAACTAAATTTGTTCAATTAAATTCCAGAAAAGGAAATATTTCAAAACATTTAGATGCTTTTGAGAGACTCACACTCACTAATTATCACCTCTTAGATACTGTATCCCGTCATGCCTATTCCCTGTCAAAGACACCATTAACCATTATACACCATAGGTTTGTAATGAGCTACTGCAGGATGCAATATGCAATGGGCTTGTGGGAAAACCATCTGTAATGTATATAGCAATGGTAAACTAGGGTTTGGTAGCAAACCATGCATAAAGAAGGGTTTAATACATATGTAATACCCCCTTGCTCAAACAAGTAAAAAAGTATGGGCCAAAATTGGGCCGAATGTTGTAGTCAAGGCTTGGCTAGTCCGAGGCCGGGCCAAGCTAGGCCACCCTCTGATTGAGGCTTGTAGCACTATGTGTAGGGAGGTCACAAAATCATTTGAGGCCACAGAGGCCAAGATCAGCCTTGACTAAAGTGAAGGTACACCATCTCCTTCTGGTGAGTGCATTCACTACTGTGCTATTGATACAGTATTCCGGTCTTTTAGTGTGGTTTAGAAGGAGTAAACAGTAGGTGTTGAAGAGTGATGCAGAGTAAAAAATATGGTCAGTGTTGATAGATTTTGTAAGGAATGATGACAATCTCCATGGTTTTTGGTAAATCTAACATCCATCTACATATTTTTGAGTCACCAGACCTTTCAGGAAAGCTAGCTACCGTGTCAATTCAAAAAATTTGTTCATTGAAAAGGAAGGGTTGAATGGTGACTTTTGTGATCATAACTGAAGGAGGGCATGAAAACAGTTGTTGAGCAACACAACTCCTCGTTGCAATTATGAAATATCAGTCTCAACTGATACAGTATGTACCGGGAGAAAAAGTGAGATGTGGTTCAGCTGTTTCTTTAAATTTGTTCATGTTTGGCTCTAATACATATCTATTTCACATTACGTAGTAAAATATTTTCCCTGGTAGAGAGTAAAATTTCTCACAGTTCTCCCTATGTTTTCTCCCAAATGACAAAATTTACCTCCAAAATTCCAAACTTGCCAGGGAGGAGCCTCCCAGCTTCCCAATTTTTCCCACTCATGTTTGGTGCTGTGAATATTGGTTTTAGGTTCTTGTTCATAACTTCATCAACAGCCATGGGTGATTTGGAACAAAGTAAAAGGGCTACTTCGGACCTTTTTGCTCAAATGAACAGAAATCTTACCTCTTCTGTTTTCTTAATAAACATTTTTTAGACTTACCTCAAGCATATCTTTTGCAATCTGTTTTCCACACTTATCACACATCACAGGTAGTTTGGGACAGTTTTTACGGACATGCTCCTCGAACGACAATCTGCGTACCTCTAGACCACAAAGATGCGGACAAGCTCTGGAGCCAAACTTACAGGTTTCTTCGTGTGTCTAAATAAAATCAGATGGACAACATGTACTTCAATACAAGAACCATGATGTACACATTTTAAGACATGCTTAAGAAAAAGTGCAGTACAGTAAAAGATAATACTTTGATTTCATCGAAGAGTGATCTACAGCCTTCCAACCTCAACCGATATTTCAAAAATTTGCACTGAAAATTTAAAGATCCCATACAGTGAAGTTTTTCTTTTTTCTATCCAACAGCAATTTACATTACTTACAGTTATTTTTAAACAAACTGGAGATGGAAGACGTAGGGTGTATGACGCCCTCTGCTGGTAGGGTTTCCACAACTGTGATATTAGTTTGCAAGATAGTATGGGTATAAATGGTATACTGTACATTTATATGGTGATGGGAAGTACTGTACGTGAGGACCAAATAGGCTGGCCTGTCAATAGCAACTACAGTAATCTTCTTATTTGTTTAATTGGTTAGCCACGCAGCGGAAAGTTGTAATTCGTTTAACATTTAAAAGTCAAGAGCATTCCCCTTAAACTTATTTTGATGCAACAGCTACGTAAATATCACAATTCTCATCTCATTTCCGTTCAAAGAATCTTTCATGATATTTTATTACTTCAATATAACATATACAAAAGTTAAACCAAACAGTAACTTCCAGTAAATTTCACATTTGAGGAGTTAAAATGTTGTCACATGACCCTCAACAGCCAATCATGAAACTGGACAGTCTACTACACTGCTCCAAGCTGTGGTGACTGCTCGTGCCCTTTAAGTTTCTTGCACATTTCTTGTGATAAATCTGTACCAAATGTGTATGGGCGGCCAAAAGGGCAAAAAAAACAAAGTGCAAAATATTCATTTTAATTTCAAAAATAAAGTTTAAAGGTAAAAAAATATTCTAAGTGAGAAATTTAAAAATAAAATAAGCAATGATTACATTTTAAAAAACGAGCAATATTTATTACGTCCCCAAAACAAATTAAAAAACACTAAAAGTAGTTAAAATTAATCTTAAAATTAACACATTACCCTTTTATCCAAATGAAATATCAAAGCCCCCAATAAATAAAAACTGGAAAACAAATAAAAAGAAATAAAATAAAAACGCAAATAGAGACGCAATTTTGTGTTTTTGTTTTATCTTGTGTTTTCATTTTATTTCCCGTTTTCTTTTTTTTTTTTAATTCATTTGGGTTCCTTAATAGTTATTTGAAATCGTCTTTTTTGCCCTTTTGGCGCACCATAGGTGGCCAAAAGGGCAAAAAAGACAATTTGCGAAAAGACAAACTGCAATAAAGACGGTTCGTGAAAAATAATGAGGGCGTCCTGAGATTGATGGATTCAGAGCACCTAAATATGCTTGGAAATCGCATTAGATATCCAAACCCGCACAACCAGCTAAAGCCAGTGCGAAGACTTAAAAACTGAATGCCCTCAGATGCTATTTGGAACAAAAAGCCAGAATTGCTAGGTTAGTTTCCTTCTAAAAATTTCGTTTTCCTGGGCAATAATTGCTGTTTGTTCCATCATTTTTGAAAAGTGAGGGTGCTTTTGAAGATGTCCCCCTTCAAAAAAAGTGAGCAGGCGTCCCACGCACCTCCCGCCAAGGACATTCAAGGGCATTCACTTTTTAAAACAATTTCCAAAAGAGAGGGGGAGACTCCTTATACTTATCTCCGTCCCTTTAGACCCCTCCTTTATGCCAACGATCCCAAAACTTACCCCCTCCGCGACGAAAATTCTGACGACGCCGTTTCCCCTTCCACCACAAATGGTTAAAAAGTCCCCCACACTTTCATGTGATTCCCTTCCCCACCTCTTAACTGGTTGCTTTGCGGGCGAGAGAAAACGTTATCACTCCATGGAGGTTTTAATAGCAAATAACACCTCCCTGATCGACTCAGACTGCCCACTGATGTGGGTACTGCCTTGCTACATGCTCCTCAACAAAGGGAGTGTATGGCTGCAAGCAAGTCTTCGCACTGGCTCTAACTGGTTGTGCGGGTTTGGATATCTAATGCGATTTCCAAGCATATTTCCAAGCATATTTAGGTGCTCTGAATCCGTCAATCTCAGGACGCCCTCATTATTTTTCACGAATCGTCTTTTTCGCAGTTTGTCTTTTTCACCGTTTGTCTTTTTCGCAAATTGTCTTTTTTGCCCTTTTGGCCATCTATGGTGCGCCAAAAGGGCAAAAAAAGACGATTTCAAATAACTATTGATGAACCCAAATGAATTAAAAAAAAAAGATAACTGGAAATAAAATGAAAACACAAGATAAAACAAAAACACAAAATTGCGTCTCTATTTGCGTTTTTATTTTATTTCTTTTTATTTGTTTTCCAGTTTTTATTTATTGGATAAAACGGTAATGTGTTAGTTTTAAGATTAATTATAACTACTTTTAGTGTTTTTTAATTTGCTTTGGGGACGTAATAAATATTGCTCGTTTTTTAAAATGTAATCATTGCTTATTTTATTTTTAAATTTCTCACTTAGAATATTTTTTTACCTTTAAACTTTATTTTTGAAATTAAAATGAATATTTTGCACTTTGTCTTTTTTGCCCTTTTGGCCGCCCATAAATGTGTGCTATATATAGTAGATAAAACATTTGATTCTGACCAGGAAGGTCCAAGGTGAGATTCCCAGGCCAGGTCATATCAAACACTTTATGATACTGTAATACATACAGTATGTATGATTTTCATTTCTACAGCATCCATGTTCCTTCCACAGTGCCTTCCATAAATATTGAAGTTTTCCAGGAAGAACCAGTGATGATGGGACTGGGGGGTTCAGCCACCTCCCCCCCCCCCCCCAATGAAAAAGGTGTAGGTGAAAACCATTTTTCATAGATAAGTTTTTTTTTCACATTTATGAAGCAATTGCAGACAAGATAATCACATTTCAAGGCAGGATACTGACAGCTTAGAACCCTACAGAAGTGCTTTTTCTGGCCATCTTGAAGGGTATGTGAAAACAAAAGTTTTCTTGCACAGTCTGCACCAACTGATAGTGGGCTTAAATAGTTAAATTGCTGGAACACATTCCCCCAACATTTTTCAAAAATTCCACTGCACCTCAGAAGGCCTATCACAAATTACTAATCACAATTTTCCCCACTGTTTTCTGATTCTGGTCCCTTACGACTGATTGTGAAACCACTTAATGAAAACCACATCAATGTACCGTAACAGCAGTTACATTGAGACAATTAATACAGGGTATGAATTCAAAAACTAAAGTTCCCCAAATTTTCCAGACATTATCTGCAAGCATTAAGAAAACATTTCTCAAAACATAATTCTTCTGTGAGTGCAGTCATGTGGTTTGAAGCCATGATAAACCCTGTAATCAACGGACTTCAATAGGACAAACATAAAAAGCCAAAAACCACTTTACCGTCCAAAGGCAACTCAAATTCCCTGCTATTTCCCTGTCAGCTGCTATATAAACCAATTGCCCTACAAAATAATACAGGGAACCTTGCGGCACAATCAAATAAAGACCTTTGTGTTGGAAATAACCTTTTCAAAGAACATGGGCAATTGTCTGGACCACACCAAATAAATTGTTTCATCTGTTGTACAGATGAAACAATAGTACAGTACCTATTTTGCAGGCTTTGTTTAAGTTTGTAGATTTTTGATTGATTTGTGATTGCTTCACAAATGTAGCAATTTTTGTATTCGCAAAGTTAGGTTTGCAATACCGTTAAGACAAAATTGCAATGAACCTGAAAACTGCTGATCCCTATGGGGTGGGGGTTGTACAATATGTCCACCCTACCCTCCCCCCTTGTTATAAACGGTGACTGGAGGGAATTTCAGAGCCAAATTTGGGCTATTTACATCAGAAGTTGTAACTTAACATAATTCAATTTGCAATGAATTTCCTTTTACTTTTTATCTAGTTGTTACTGATGTGTTAGTGTGTTGTTCATTAAAATCGTTTAATTGTATGAACGGCTACAAAGTATACAAACACTAAGCTGTTTTTGGAAGCAACCAGAAAGAGTACTGTAGACATGTTTGTGGTAATATACAGCAGTTGGTACCAAACCCACAAGATTTTAGAGCGGAGTCTGTCATGGGTTTTTATCAAACTAGTGGACTCAATGACTAACCTGGTTAAACTCCGGTCTGGCAGGACTTAAATAACAGCCTGCGACATGACATGAGCAACCTTGCCCCGGCCAGGCCAGACTGAGTAAAGCCAGCTGCACACTTACACCACTTCGCACACCGCAATGCAACTTGATCATCGAATCTCCAACGGTCCTGTAATGTGCATGAGTTTATGACTGCCACTGGCAGTTGCAAGACCATGTTTTAAGTCCTGCCGACTTCAGCTGGGAAGGACCAACGAGCTAGTTTTTCCCGAATGGAGTCGGTGGGACTTAATACTGGTCATAACATTGCCAATCACAGTTGTAGCCACAACTGAGTAGAGTTGCAATGTTCAGAGTCATGTAATGTGCGGCTACCGTAGCTTAAACCCTTTAGCAAATAGGCGGGAGAGAATTCTATCATCTTTTCCTAAATTGGATGACTTAAAAACATCACACACAACTGGCCAGTTTCTGAACACACATTTGCGGAACATAACACTAGCAAATTGGTTAATACATGTGGAATAAGTCACAGGAAAGCTTCCTGGAAAGTTTTCTGACTGAATGTTGTTTTAAAGTCAGTGCTATGGCTGAGTGGATAAAGGCGGTGGCATTTGAAGCAATGAAGCTTAGCAACTGGGAAGTCTGGAGTTGGATTCCTGGCCAGGTCAAAGTAAGGTGGGTTTTTCATCCATTCAAGAGAATTCTACAGTTTTTCCATCTTTACTGGCCTTTCAAAAAATACCAAATTGTTGAATTGGTTGCCACCGGACATGAAGTTGTAATTCATATGCCAATGGCTTAATTCTCCCACATTCATGGTCGCTTAGCGTTGTAAAACAACTGCCCTTCAAGGCCTGATTATTATTCTTATTATTATAAAGAAAAGAACAAACACAGTGGTAACTGGGAAGAATTTGTAGTACACACAAAGTCTACGTAAGAAGTTCTCTGTCATTTAGCCAATGTGCAATAACTTACTGGTAATGCATCTGTTTATGTCTCCTCACTTTGAATGCACATCATTATTACCCCAAGGTTGCAGAAATGCAAATTAGCAAAGGAAAACAAACCAACTATACTAAACAGTAAACTTGTATACGTTTAGTTTCAAAACCCCTCGACAATGAGAATGGCAGGTCAGTTTAACCCCTTTATTATTTTACTTATTTATTTTTTTTTTTTGACCACAGGTGCTGCCATACAAGCCACCAGTTCAACCAAGCATACAAATTTCTGTAGCAATTAAAATTAATATTTAGGAAGAATTAAAAAAAACACCAGGGGTGTGTACCTATCCTGGACATTACAATCCTCGTTAGTGGGTTACACAACATTAACCTCAGATATGACAACCAATCTCAGCTGCAACAATTTAACCCTTCCAAGAATGCATTGTGGTAAAGCCTCCTTAGAAGGACTCTACTTTTTCAAGTCCACATACTTACTGCCATCAGTCTTAGTTCTATTTTTTCTGGACAGCCTTTGTTTTTAAAGGGACAGTACGCTAGTAAGCCCATTATTTCTCGTTTTGCAAACCCATCTGGAAACATCTGTAAAGAGAACATTGAAAAGATGTTTAAGAAAATCCACTTATTACAACTTTACAGTACTTCGAAAACACTGTACAGTAGTTGAGACTTGACAAAGAGTATTGACCTTCTTTTAAATTTGGAACGCCTTCAAAACACTTTCATTTGAGCTATATAAGTTAGTAAAGCCAGAGTCTTACGGCCCAGTTCAAGTCGAACGGGCCACGCCCTTTTTTCCAGTTGCGCCTCACTGGCTTGTTTTCCCAATTCCATTGCTTATGTGGAGCATCACGCACAACAGCAGTAGGTTCCATTTTTAGAGTCCTTGGTATGACTCAACCTGGGAATAGAACCAGGTCTTCTGCATGAGAGGCAGATGCTCTTACTGTTAGACCAAACAGGATTGTGTCATGGGGGGAAGGGGCAGTTTGGTGTCTTGGGGGGTTTGGGGTTCCAACATGAGGGAAAAGTCTAAGGATAGAGAGAAAAAACAGTGATAGTTTAGGTGATTTTTGCATTTCAAGGTTGGGTCACGGGGGATTCTGCCATCGCCCCGTGGCTACATCACTGTGGACTAGCCAGTGAAATAAGAATTAATTGATTTAATTCAAAGCTGAACAGAATCAGAATTGCATACCCTATCCTCTCAAAGTTCAAAATGTGAGTACAGCAGAACCACATGCACACCTCAGCCCCATCGCAGCTGCCAGAACAACGGTAGAGGGATTTTTGAATTTCTGGATACAGCCATTAATAAACAGGAAATGAACTCTGTTAAAAGACAAATTTTCTAAACAATCCATGCTATGTGTTTCCTGCCATCTTGACTGCTGTGGGATTTTCAGGGATTTCCAATTTTCCAGGAGGCTGTGTTTCTTGTATTAATTTCTTGAGCCTCAAGGAAAAAAAATCAAACTTGGCAGCTACTAATTAAACCCCAATAAAAGAACCTCTGGACACATTTCTAAGAACTGAAAGACCATACAAGATCATCTTTATTCTACAGGGAAGTACCACGGAAAACCTGCAGCTTATTAAAAACCTCGAAGCTGGTCGATAAATAATTACCAAACAGAGCCGTATTTCAACATTAACGAATACAGAAGGGGAAATGATGCTGTAATGGTGTGAGCCAATGCATAAGGGTACACAAATAATGAACACTGCAGTGCCTGTTTCAGTTATGTTGACAAGCAATGGCACTTTGTAACACTACTGTACTGCATGTGTACTGGCCTACATTGGGACTTTCCCTTTTCTTAACCCTAGGACGGAAACGTAAAATTAACTTCTCCAGGTAACCCGTGGTCACCCTCTGTTGCACATACATGTCACAAAAGAACCAGGTCTTTCACAAGGCAAGACACGTGTCACGGTTGGCTGCAAGAACGTTTTTGTGAGAAATTTTTCATTCAACAGGATTGCAAAATGGGCTAACAACTTCAATTGTATAATTAAAGCTACCACAAGTTTCATTCAGAACTATTGTAAACTGGAATTTTTTTAATTTGTAACAATCTAAGCAGTTACTGTAAATAAAAAAAAAAAAATGCAATCCATGGGACAGGAAAAGGGTGAATTCTTAAAATAGGAGATTCAGTTTATTAAACTTTTTCAAACAAAATAAATTATAAAAAGGGGACCCTTGTTATTTAGTTTCCAACAAGGCCTGCAGAGTATGACCATACCCTAAATGTCTCATTTACACACTTTTGCTGGTTTATGAAGCTGGGAGTAAGAAAAAATACCATCCACACTACTCTAAAGGATACATACTTTCTATATTTTACAAAATTAACAAAATAATAACAAGTTCTTCAGTCCATATTGGGTAACCACATCAAAGGGCACTGCAGTACCTCACAAGTTTGGAATATGGTACTAAGTTAGATTTCACTCCATTTTGTAAGACAGGGATTGTCAACTTCCAGTTTAACTAAATCTTTTCAAGTTCTGCCATAATTACATCCTGGTATAAACAGATCTTCCTCTTCACCTACCCCCTATTCCTCTAAGGCAAATGTAGCTATCTGATTATAATTTGAATCCCTCCACTCCCCACCCGCATCTATACTTTTATAGCTATATCCTCATTGCCCATTGATGAACTGTATGAGACAATAAAATCATTCAACAAGCTGTTTTAAAAGAAAGCTTTTTCTTAATCAATTAAACCCTAAGTTATTCAAGTACAGCATTGCAATCTATTTGACCCTTTTGCTACTGAAGGGTTCCACCTCACCATACTGAGATACTTATACATACATGATAACATGTATAAAGGTACGAGAAAATGACCGCGTTTGGTCTAACGGTAAGACCATCTGCCTCTCGCGCAGAAGGCCGGGGTTCACATTTCCAGGTCGAGTCATACCAAAGACTCTAAAAATGGAACCCACTGTCATTGTGTGTGATGCTCCCCAAAAGCAACAGAGGGAAAACAAGCCAGTGAGCCACAACTGGAAAAAAGGCCGTGGTCGACTCGACTTGGACCAATAGATAGGAAATTGGGCCTTACTATCTGTGAAAACAAAGTTTTTGTATGGAGATACTATAAACATACTTACACTCTTTTTTGCAAAAGAGGGTGCTAATACATAAAAACATCTGCTTTCAAGCCTTTTCTGTCCCCACAACATGATTACGGGAGAGTCACTTTTCTAACCGGCCAGTATGGGCAGGTGGGCAAAGCAAATACATAAGTGACATGGCCATAACTGCCAGTTAGATTTATGAGTATGCCCTCAAATACTCCATTGGGTCAAAGAGCTATTCCTGGATACAGCAAAGCAATGATTTCACAGCAAATTAGAGTATTCACAGTATAGCAATGGTAAATTATGGTTTTTCAGCAACCAGGCCGAGTACCACCATGAATAACAAAGGGGTTATGATCACTCCCTGCTGAGAAAGGTCTGCAAGGGGACTGGAGAAACAGTGTGTAGGACTGTACTCCATTGTATCTTACATACAGTACAAGGTTTGTTTCATTTTATCTGCAATTCTGTAGCTGCACTGGATTACAAATTGTTTTACTGTATTAGGTATAACACTGGAATGACCTGTTAGGCCAAATCAGTATCAACCACAAATGCATGCATCTAGTTAAACAGATGTTCTGAGATGTGATGTGTGATTTCAATGACCCAACTCAACTTTTTGTTGTATGGACACAACTGTAGGAGATGGATACTACTGACATGAGGTTTTTGCTATACACATATGATCCTTAAATTGCCTTTATGTTCGGCTGTCACCTTCATTGGTATAAAGTCCTATATAAATATCAAACTATATTTATAATGCAGCAAAGGATACTGTAAATATTAGAGTCTCATATTTTTTTTTACGGGGATGAGCCTGAGGCTTCTTAAAAAGGGGTAATGAGCCTGATACTTGTAAAAAAAGGGGAAATTGAGAGGCAGGCACCATTGCAGGGAGGGGGGGGGAATGGTTGTCATTATAGTACAGACTTCTGATTGGGTAAAACTTTGAGGGCTTTTTTTACAAATTTAATAATTGAGATTTATAAGACATTTTTGACAGAAACTTTTGGGGTTTTTGGTGCAAAAAAGAGGAAAGAATTAAAAATGAGGGAATTTCCTCTAAAAAGAAGTATCTCATTGCCTGTTATTATGATCAATGGTGCTGCCATACAGTATGAGAGTGCATGGGGGCAGACTCCTGCCCCTGAATCATATTTTGAAATTCAGACTAAATTAACTTAAATAAGTATTTAAGCAAAATTATGTGTAGGGGGTAGGGACAGGTGTAAATAAATGAGACATATTCAGTCGAGTCTTGAAAGTCTAGAAGAACAATTCCAAAAGGCCTCACTGCAAGCGTGGCAATAGAGGAATGAGCTGGTGGGATAGCTGGAAGGGTTAGGGCGCCACCTGTGCTAAGAGTCTGCCAGATGGGTATTGTTAGGCAATTAGGGGAAATACATATGTAAATAGGAGGTAAGGAGGAGCAACATAGACTTCCCAAAACTCCCTGGACTATGGGAGTCTGTGAGGGCTGATACGTGTACCTAACTCCTATCACATTATGAACACCAGTACCATCTAGCAGACTAATGACACCATGGTAACCTCACCAGCAGAGAGCGCCATACACCCTATATCCGTGAGGACCAAAATAGACTGCTATTTCCTGTGATCTGGGAGGTGTTTTTGGCCAAACATTTTCCGATAAGCTCTGTGCCAACCAATGGTAGTAATCCACTTTGCACACCTTTGACCTTTGACATGACATGTGCTCCCAAAAACAAAAGACCCCAACAGCCCAGTCCTTACAATGATATTGACCTACAATCACCTTACAAGTCTGCCTGGAGTACGTTTGGAATGTACAGTACTCTGAGTTGTAATTTTCCTATTTTAGAGCCTAAAAAATTTAACTTTGATAAACGTCTTTCAAAAGTAGAACCCTGGCCTTTCAAAATTCGCACAATATATTTACGTCTCAGTGAAAAAAATTCTATTGTCCTACTCACTAAACCAATACACTGCACCATTTTTTAAAGTTGCTATAATTACCTTTTGGTGCAAAGAGATTTTGTTTTGGAAATTTAATGGGCACAGCTCTTTGAAATGACTGTGTAGACAACCTACACTCAAGGGGGTTTAGAATCAATGTTAATTAGCCAACCTGCATATATGAACTAGCTGTACCTCCAAAAAAACACGATTGTTGGTCTGGATTTGGATTCATTTTTCAAACAATCAAACATTCTAAGAGTCCAAGAATTGTAATACTTCGTATCCTGCCAGCATGACGGTCTGGGAATTTGCATCCATGAAAATAGTGCACTATAATGTGTGGGCGGTTGATAAGTTAATTATCACGTTAAACAAATATGCAAGATATCGCTAGGTGTATATGTTTGGTTTCTGGGAAGGGTTTTTAAACATCCAAAATCATTTTCAAATCCCTATCACTAAACAAAGACATGAAACAAAGATCAAATATCATTTTTTAAAGGGGCAGCTCTCTATTCAGACGCTTCTTTGTTCCAACACCTCTAAAATCTCGAGTCCGTATGAGGTTAGAGTACATTTTTGCATATATTCCTTTCTTCACTTCAGACCTTGAATTTTAAAGCGGGCATGTGCAATCACACACCATCACTCACCTCAAGTCGAGGTGATTTTTTGTAAACTAGAGCACCAATGGTGCGGAGGCTCATACAGTACCGGCGCTGTATCTGTCACGCCCAGAGTTGACTTTCAACTTGACGGTAGTTGATCAACTAGTAGAATCTTTTCAGTTTCAACTCCGAGTCAACACGTATCAACGACCCCTCCTCCTTCCTGATATTTCCTTTGAAGTTCCGCCCATTGTTAGTCAACGTTGCACTCTCTTTTTACGTACAACATTGAGGCACAAAGCGCAAAGAAATTTCAATAGGGAGGTTGGCGAATCAATAGCGAGGGGATTATCAGTCCTTCATTGAAAATATTATCTAGTTGTACAGTGTGTCACTCCGAAAAACATTTAGGAATGGAAAGTCCCTCACCGCAAAATTACATTCAATCTAGTGTTTGACTGATCATCTGTTAAGTAATCGACATCAGGCCGATTATTTCATTGTCGGTAAATATTCAGCATCGGTAAAATTCTGCTTTTCAGCTGATCATTAGCGCCGATAATTTGCAAACAGGAAAAAGGGGCTAAAATATACTTGAAACTTGCTCTTGGTTTTGTTAAAAATTCCCATAAACACTCTCCTTTAACTCTCCGCCAAAATGGGATGCATTGATAATCAAAAACGTATAAATTTTACCTCTGCCCTGGGAGTGATTGCTTGGTATTTTTGGCTCAAACCCTGTAGTATATACCTGGGATTAGATTTAGAAATGCATTCAAGGTGTATGCTTGCAGTCTCGCAGAAAGCGCCACGTAAGCTGCTGTACAACTGTTCTGCACAAAACACATAGTACAGACTATTGAGTTGCAGTGTTTCACCATTTTTTTTTCAAATCCCCAAGCTTAACATATTATCTGTGCACATTTTGTACACGTAGCACCTAGAATCTTGTTAAGTTTGGTGGTTATTATCTTGCATAAATTAAGCCATTCCCACAATTCCCTCTGTAATGTTATTTATAGTAGGACTTATGCAATGTTGTCAAACACTGTCATTGCATGCACATGGTCTCTTGCAGCAAATTTCTTGGCCCACGCATGCAGTCGACTTTATGTGCATGTCCATTTTTATAGCCAAACAAGACATCGTATTCATCAAAGTCATACAATCCATTGCGAAATTTAAATTGGCCCCTGCATTGTGATTGGTTCAATTTCATTGATTCCAGCCAGCCAATCACAACTACAGTACAGTGTGATTTAGTGTGTGAAAATAATCCATCTCAAGACAAATTTTCACACTGACTTTGTGTTACAACGATCGCACTTCACATGCCTTTATAGCCAGCAAGCGCAGTCTGTGAATTTTTGGGGGATCTGACTAATGTGCATTTCAGTTGCAGATTCTTTTCAAACAAGACACAAGTTTTGGGACAAGAAATGCAAAAAAAGGATGGGATATTTATATCAGAAAGGAAGCATAAGATACGCTAATCTGGTGCAATTGTTTTGCTGCCCAGAACTGCTAAGATTTTCATGATTGCTTTACATGGGGTTAGCTAAAGTGGGACGCAACTACAACCCAGTCCAGTAAAATAATGCAAATGCTCTGACATGACTGGGGGATGAAAACTAAACAGAGCGTGATGTTGGCCTAAGACCTAAATTATCAAAGGGCATGTGACACTGACTGCGAATAATTCTACCGTATAAAAATGATTTGTATCTACACTTTTGAAGTGAAAATATTACGCCTATACAGAATGATGTTGCGTTCTTGAAACGAACGGAACTATTCCTGATATTTTCCATCATGAACTGGTAATGGTAATATGATATGCATGAAGCAAGGGGCACGGACTATAGAGACAGTTTAGTCAATTCACCTTTCTCGAATTGTGCTTTCTCGCGGCGCAAGATCGGAGTAACAATCCCGAAGCTGAGGTAAGCCCCGCTTTCAAATGCAAAGCCTACATAGCTGACTTTTCTGTTTACCTTTATTGGAAGAAGGAAAATTGAAATAGGACTTTTACATTGGTTAACATGCACCCTCTTGAACGAAAATGGAGTAAGTTACTGTGTTAATTTCCAGTGACACTCAGCAGGTCCAATCACATTGTGTACAAACTCTACACTCAATAACGTCAAGGGCAGCCTGTCATATTTTCAACTAGAGAATCTAGTTATTCACCTCATGTTTTAAAATATTTCCATTTCTCTAATAGTTGATTTATTTCATTTTTCACACTGAGGAAATTCACCGCAAGATTATAATTTTCCAGTCAGGAGTTTGCCAATTTTTTTTTTAACCACAATCACCTTATTGCTGTCAGTAAGCAGACTTGCTACTACTTTATGTATTGCAGACAGCTTTATTCACTTGTCCACCCATCTTTCTTTTTCAAATAACCTTAATTGTTGCGTAAAAAATCCTTTTAAGATACAATAGAATTTCCTCTGCTGGACACAAAGGAGGTTAGACACACTGATGAATGAGTCCACTAGTTGAGGATAAGGGACCAGACTGGGCAGACATGGTTGACATGTTACCCATGGTTCTATTGAAATTAACTATGAAAAAAGTAATTGATCCACTGCTGTTGGGTCAACCATCGTCAAACTGGTGTTGGTGAGTTGAAAGCGTGACTCATAGAGCGCCAGTACTGTACTTTCAACAAGTCATTTGGCTGTCTGTACTAGTTAAAATGGTCACCTCAATTGCCCTACAACCACAAATACTCTTTCACTCTGAAGGCAAACTAAAGAATGTCACCAAAATGTTCCAAGCTACGGTATCTTCAGTGTAAATTTATTCCATTGCCATCAAAAAGTTTCAATATAAAAATTTAAACTTCCTGTTTACAATAAAGGTACCACCAACAAATGAGTGTCATTATAAACAAGTATCAAAGTTTTACAAGTCAATTGTACAGTAGGAGGTGGAACATTTTGCAGAATTTCATTAAAAGGGCCAAAGGAACAAATGAGGCCTTGGTCCTAAAATTCCAGCATACCATCCACAGGTCACAAACCAAGCATCCCTCCTTCTGACTGTTATTAAACACTTTTAACAATACTTCAATGGCAGGTTAAAAATTAAATTGTAATGTTTCTCTTTTGTTTAATAAAACCGACCTCAGGGCCACACTTTGTGCCTTGGACCCAAATTTCCTGTACATAATAAAGGTACCAACAACTGAGTGTCATTAAAAACAAGCATCAAAGTTGTATAAGACAATTTGCAGGTGGATGATTTTGCAGAATCTCATAAAAAGGGCCATAGGGCCAAAATGGGTCCTTGGACCTAAACTTCTAGCATACCATCCACAAATTACAAGTTACCAAACATCCTTCCTACAGCTGTTAACACTTTTAATAATAGTTTGAAGGCAAGCCTAAACAATTTGTAATATTTCTCTTTTGTTTAATAAAATGGGCCTCAAGGCCACATTTTGGACTTTGGACCTAAATTTCCTATACATAATGAAGGTACCAACAACTGAGTGTCAATATAAGCAAGCATCAAAGTTTTACAAGACAATTTGTAGGAGGTGAAGCATTTTGCACAATTTCATAAAAAGGGTCAAAGGGTCCAAATAGGGCATTGGACCTAAAATTCCAGCTTACCATCCACAGAAAACTAACAAAACATCCTTACTACAGACTGTCAACTCTGTTAACAATAATTCAAAGGCAGGCTTAAGAATTATGTAATACTTCACAACATGGACCCTAGCGGCCATCCTGGGCCTAAGATCCGAAAATTGTGAACACCCCAAAAGGACCACTACCAGGGTACCATTATGACACACCATGACAGTGTATGACATAACCTGTAGGAAAAGAGTCTTTTTGTAGAATTTCACAAAATGGGCCATAGGGCCCACATGGGACCTTGGGACCAATATTCCTGAACACCTCAGATATCCCACTACCCACAGAAGCTTGCGTCCATGTTTCAAACAAAGGGATGAAAGCATTTGGGAGTAAAAGCATTCAGAACAAATTGTGGACAGACAGACAGACAGAGTGATGCTGAATGAGAGTCACATGTGACTGGGCTGTACAACTCCATGTAACTAACTTTCAACTTTTCCTTCACACAATATTTCAGACTTCCCTGTTTTTGTCTCTCAGACATCACATCTTCTTATCTTTCAGAACCAACATGAACAAACTCACTATTAAAGGGAAATACTGTGTTTAAAATGCAGCAAAAATGGGTACAAAGAAAATGGCTCAGACACTATCCAACAATTCAGCCTTAATCATGAACCCCACCAATAGCAGCATCTCTTCAAAATACTATATGCAAGAAGAGCCATGGACGTATGTTGCATCATTTGAAATGTTGAAAGCTTAGGTGAACAAATTACTCTTCAGCAACAAACAACTGAATTTCTATCTGTGAGAAACTTATTTCTTAAAAACAAGGCTACCATACTGCCTTATTTTCGATAATCTATCAACCTATGTCGATAAATATAATTAGTTTAAAAAAGATAAATTTTTTTGCAAAACAAACACAATATATTTCCCTTTTAGTAGTCGAGCAAAATAAATTTGGGCCTGCGAGCAAAATAGTGACAACTGAAAATAGTATAATGGTTGCCTAAGGGGACACCACAAATTTTTCTGAAAATCTGAAAGCTGGAAAACCTCATTGTGTTTACAAATCACAAACAGGTGTGCTAGCTAGAACTGCCAACTTCTGTAGTCAGTTTACGTATGTATGTACACTTTCTATGCAATTTTCACAACCCTTAGTATTTTCATGCTTCTGTAGTAAATTACTATGTATACTGTAATATGAGGAAACAAACTCTGAGTAGGGGAAGTCCCTGTAAACCACCCTGCTGTAAAGTTCACTGTATAGAGGTTAAAGGTCGAAGCAAGCATTGTGTTGACAAAAAATCTCCACCAGGTAAGTTTTGATATTGTTTTATCACAGGTGCAGCATAAGGTCATTATGTAATGTATATACTAGTCATTATAGAAAATCATTGTTTACAACATGGATAGAAGGTGGTACATCTCTATCTATACTGAATATCTAGGCTGATTCTGAGCATGAACTGTGGCGTATGGCATGACATGTTGCATGTATGCCTACTCTACCGTACACTATACATATATATGGACACACTTGCACACCCTCTTGTTTAACTCTTCATGTGAACAATGACAAAATATGGCTGTCATCTAGCAGGATTTTTGCTTTGGGATGGCCATGCCTTAACAGGAGCTAATCCTGTCCCCTCAGGAGGGTACGTCTAATGGGACAGGGAGTTAAATAAAAAAAAATGGATAATTTGAAAGTCCCCTCTAATGCATTCTGGTGCAACATTTCAGCATCATTTGATGTCTAGATATTTTTGGTTCTACCACCATTTTTTTTATTTTGATTGGGGATACAGGCCCTGGCTCTCTCCCCCCCCCCCCCCACCATCTACCCACATGAAAAAGAAAATTAGGATCACAATAGCAGGATGAAGCTGATCTGCTAGCAAAGGAACCCCCTTGTTCCCTTTCTATGTTGGGGTACTAACTACAAAATTGTAGCCAACACCGAAAGGGGTGTAGGGATGGTTACCCTGTTTTATTTACTTTTAAAAGTAGCCTAAAGTTTTGACATGGCATTTGAACATCCTGACAATACCACCTTTTTAATTAAATGTTACATTACATATGTGGTAAGGTTTCTTCTTGGAAATGCAACATAGATACCCCAGTAGATCAAAGGCAGTGTGGGGTGTAACTGATATCTGAGTTTGTTACGAGATTTGTGCTTGAGCTGTGCTTTCATTGTGTTCACACTGCGTGAAAAGCAATTAACACATGCTTGACTGGTCTGTTCTAAACCCAAATGTTATGTAACTTTCTGTTTGTTTTAATGTATCTGTTACTGTCAATAAAATCAGATCTATGTGTAACCTTGCTGTATCAAGTGTGTGTATAGTAAGCTTCACTCCCTCCATGAAGCAATTAGAGGTACAGTAAAATCAGGCAGAGAAGAAGGATGTAACAAAAAGTAAGAAGGAAGGTTTCATCATGTATGATATAGGTGAAGAAATGAAAGCAGCTTGTAAACTCTACTTCATCTGTGGAAGTATCTTTTGGGCTACTGCATTTTTTACAAGTCCCTTCTAATGCGGAATTAATTTCCAGTTGATACAGATGTTAAGCTTAACAATTGGTGTTGGAAGGCATGTACAAACCACCACATGGCAATGTTTAGAGGAGATCCATTGAATAAAGTGGACAGTATGGGCAGTTTGGGCACAGGAAATAACGAGACTTGAAAATAATTGACAGTTTAAGGTAAATGATTTTGCCCTTACTATGAGCAATAAGTAGAGATTTGAAACTACAGTAAAATTTTAAAATTGGGTAGACAGTCACATCAGCCAGAAGTGTTCTTATGATATCTTCTCCCAAAATTTGCAGATCACCCTAATTTGTAATACTGTATTAAGTACTTTATTTCATAATGATGACTAACAGATCTCCCATAATGCTATTAAAGGTGCTCATTGAGTTTGTTGGTGAAATTCAACAATTGTTTCCAAACATGTGAAGTTTTCTCCACATAAAAATTGGTCAAACTTGGACAACCTCCACATCCTACATACAAATAACTGTTTCATGAGTGAATACTTAACCGTTCAATTTGGTTTTCAAAAATTAAGACCAGACACTTCTTCAAATTATGCACAAAAACATTAAAGGTTAGGACACCACAAAATCAAAAATTTAACTCTATCCGTATAAACTTACCAAATTTACATCTGATATAGTTTTATAGTAGATCTAAATATCACTGTGTATTTTCTCAAATCATGAAAGCCTGGGCTGTGTATTCTTGAAGGCATTGGCAGTAAGATAAAATTAATAATTTATGTATAGTGTACCTATAAACTGCTCAGGAGTATTGCAAAGTACATTCAGTTGCACCTACAGCACTGTATAAATCCACAAGTAAACACTGCAGGGCTCTGTACTGATCAAAATAAAACACAGAGACTCAAGAAGTTCTTACTGTACTAGTGCTTATTGAACTCAAACAGTTATATTGGTATTGCTTAATTGGCTTGGCCAATTCATTACAAATTGAACAAAACAGAACAGAATGAAAGCTATCTCCACAATAGATAAGTTCAACAGGGTCTGTTGTATCTCCCTGGTTACAGCTTATTCTCTCCACACTACAGTAGCTGACCACAGCTGATTATGAGACCACCTACACAAGCATAGTTACATTAACAGTACTGTGAATGCTTTGTTCAACCAGCTGTAACATAAAGAACCAGATTTTAAAAAATAGCCTGCATATATTTGGAAGATAAGAACTGAATACACAACCAAGCACACTGCAATTAGTGCAATAAATAAACAACTAACCACTCAGCAGGCAAAATAAACTCAGCCCTAAAAAACAGCTTTAAAACAAAACTTAAATTTCCTAAATTAGAATGTAAGTAGGTAGGTATGAATGCTCTCCTCCACAGCAATCATACACCAAAATTTCAGCCCCAAATCTCCAAAAATGAGGAAAAAGAAGGCTTTTTTTAAAAAGTTGATGTGCCTCACATATGTGTAAACATGTGTGAGTTAAAAACAATTAGTAAAATATGCCTATTCATGTACTCTCATTTCAGTACAAAATTAATTGCATATCTTTTGGCATTAAATTTAAAACTTCAATCACTCCTAATAATTACTATACAAGCATAACCTTTATTATTCATGTAAGGAATCATTTAGTAAAAGCAAAAATCCAGTGCAATATGCATATGGAAAGGAATGCTGCACAATTTAGTATGGTAAACACTCAAAACTTTCAACTTATACTAACTGTCAAGGGTATCTTGAGGCTGAAGGGTTTCAACATAATATGTTAATCAAATACTGTACATTAAAAGGCTTTTTAGGGGAAAGTCCCTTTTAGGTGCCTGGGGCAACCTTACTTAATATGGGCTAGATCCCATACTATACTATAATGGTTTAGACATAACCAGCAAGACTGAACAAATTAAAGTGAGTTTCAAAATTCACACAGGATACTGGAATACTGTATGTTCTCTTGCACATAATTTTTTTTTTTTTTTTACGACAGAGTTTTCTGAATTGTGCTCTGCAAATGAGGTTGATATTGATTCCAAGATGGGGGACATATGGCAAGGGCTGCAAGAACTATCCGGGAAGCGCAAGAAGTGTGATTAATGCAAAATAGATGCAGCAAGGGCTGTAGTATATATGTGTGCGAAGTGAATATTGAATTTTTGGACATGAAACTCGTATCTGCAGGGTTTTACCATCACTGGAGAATATTCAATGCAAGGTGGCAATTGGTTTGCCAACTGTCTAAAGGGAAAAGGGCAGGGATGCAGTGGAGTCCAGAGGATCTGAGCCATATGAGTTCGGCAATATTCAACTCTCAAGGACACCAGTCCGGGCACCAGTTCAAGTCCCTGTACTTTCTGAATGTGAAAAAAAAAACAACCCTCTGACCGAATCCTTCATATTCTGAAATCAAGGGTCCACGTCCTGACTCGACTACATCATACAATCATCTACAACATACCGTAGTGCTTTCACTTGAACTAGCAGCCAGACTTCAATGAACTGGGTTGGGATTCCAATCCAATTTTCACAGGTTTTTGTTTAAATCCTTTCAACCTCTGTTTTGAAAAACCAAATATTTGTCAACCAGTGTAATATGATTTGCATCTGACTTGCATCTATGAAAATAAAATGCCAAATGGAATTTTTTTTGTGACATCATTCCGACACACAATTTTTTATCAGAGAGCTTTTATTCAATAAAATCTATACTATTGATGCCACATAACAGAATAATTAGCATAAGTTTTATTTACATAATACTGGCTACAACTCGTTTACGTTACATAGGTTGGCCGTTGGCAAATTTTGGGCTCTTTCTGACAAGAGGTAGAGAAAATGTTAACAAACTCTCTTCAAAATCAGATCCAAATCTAATCCAAATTTGTTGTCATGTGACAGTCAGGGGTGTTGATTTTTTTTTTTTTTTTTTTCAAATCATGATTTAAATTAGAAACTGAGATCAAATAAATCAATTTAAATCAGATGTTTTGAATTTAATCATGTTTTTTTTAATTAAAATCATGATTTTCATCAACATGATTTAAATCAAACAACTCTAGTGTGACTGTTGCTAAATTTATTCCTGGAAATGTATGTAAATGATTACATATCTTTCTAAGAGACAATCATTCATAATGTTATAATATTGGTTTTTTCATGTTTGTCTAATGAATGACAAAATTTTGACTCGATATTTTACATTAATGGTCACTGACACTTCGACTTTTTTGAATAAATAAATATTTTATGAAATATTAGGTCAAAATGGTAAAGAGATCCTTCCTACATTGTTTAGAAAGGAAGGGAAATCCCCTAGATTATTATTAATCTTAACACATGAATGTTTTGACGTTAATCACCTAACAGTGCATTAGACAGCTGGGACAGGAAATTAATATAAAGGGATTTCATTTTATGGTACCCAAGGAAAATGCAGCCATTGGTTGAATTAACAAAGCATGTTTGATAATTGCAATGCCATCTGGTTTTGTTTTGTTCCATTCTGGTTTGTTTATTTTATAACTGCGTACTGTAGATACAGTAACATACAATGAACGGGGCATACAACCATACGTGAATGGTAAACGGTGGCCTAACAATGTAGTAGATTTATACAACCTTAAGGGTGAAGAAAACTTGCCGTAAACTTATCTTAAAGCAACAGCTAAATATCAAAATTTTATTTTTTAATTTTTTTTTTCTTAAGTATTTTTGGTTATATATTAGGTAAGAACCAAGCTGTTACTACTAGCAAATTTCACATTTGCCCACAAAAAATATTGTCACATGACTCTCAAGAGCCAATCATGAAACAGGACATACCCTGTAGTCTACTTCACTACCGTACTTTAGTTTTGGATGACTGCCATTCCCCTTTAAGCAATATGTTACTCAGTATACTGGGGTATATAGCTTTTTCTGTGAGAGGAACTATCGATACTGGAAATGCTTTGAACTCTGAGGAACAACTGCTGTACACAGTGGAAGTGACTCCTGGGGACTTTTTTTTCATTGTCTGTAGCAAATCTGTTTGCCCACTATGAAAGTATGGAAGTGAAAACAAAGTTATAATTATAACTTTGAAACTAAAATTGAACTCACCCCCATTAAAATCAGCTCACTTGGCAAAAATAGTTTATTTTTTTGGGTCATAATATTTTTGTTTTCATGAAATTGCCAACTTTGTACTCAATAAATATTGGAATTTTCCTGTGAAATGCAGTACTTGTGTTTTGGTGCATTAAAGATGACTTGTCAGAGAAAAACAAGGACATCTGATTGGTTGAACAAATATTCTGGAAGTTACTTCAAAAGTCAGGTATTAACTGATCATTTGTTCTTTGCAATAAGTTATGGCCAGGTCACACTACAGCGATATCGGATCGGATTTCACTCCAATTTTTGTGAGTTTTAGTTAATATCTCCTCCATCTTTGGTCGAAAAGAAACAAAAATTTGCCAGCCTGTGTAGATATATAAATTGTATACCAGGACTACGACACTCTAAGTTATACACATTTGTCACATCTGCAGACAGCTTTTATCGGATACGCCAGTCCGATAAAAGCTATTTGTCGATGTGACGTCATGAAATAATTAGTTTATATTTCATTTCCCTGGTCCTCTTGCATCAATCACATATTTGCATGGCAAAGTTTTGGTTCTCTCTCGACAATGGATGGAGGAGATTTTAGCTAAAACTCACAAAAATCGGATATCGCTGCAGTATGACCTGGGCTTTAGTTAATTAAATGGGACTTTACGACACACTAACACGAAAGGGGTACATAGTGTGACAAAGTTAGACAAAGTTACATTGTTGGGGAAAAACTACCAGAAAAAGGGAAAAGTACAAGTAAAAATGTCAAACGGGAGCTCAAATTCTGCTAAAAAAAACAGCAGCAAGATGGGAGTCATGTCAGAAATTTCTATAAAGTTTACTTTACTTGGGAAAGCCAAGAATAAGGGAAGAATCGGCTTCATTACACGTGCGGCTCGGTTACTTGCCGTTTGGTCTACCCCCGGAAAATGAAACGATATTCTGGGTGTCACATGATCAACGAAGACACTAAATGTGCCTTCGCTATCTCTGAAAACACAAAATCACCTGATATGGTATCTCGATTTTGTGTTTCGGAGATAGCGAAGGCAGATTTGGAGTCTTCGTTTATCATGTGACACCCAGAATATCTTTTTACTTTCTGGGGGTAGACCAAACGGCAAGTAATCGAGCCGCACACGTCACGTTGTTCAAACAAGGTTTTTAGGTCAGGTAGGGTGTAGTATTTCTGGCGAATGTGGGAGTATTCATAGCAGTCAATGAGAATGTGACTGACAGTGACAGTAAAATGACAAGGTATGCAAGTATGGTCTTTCATTTCCGTGTAGTTAAAATTCAAATTCACAATTGAATGTACTGTACATGCCCAGTTTACTGTACCCCAAAAAATATGTTGTACACAACTGAAATAGCTGGGTGTAGAAGTGTAAGAAACTTGAAGCAAAAATGTTGAAGATTTATTTGTAGGGACAAACTGTTAACAGAACTACTGTATAGTAGGGTCAAATTTTTGTGCCCCACAATAGGTTTCATATACGTACAATACCATAACAAAAGCCGTATCTTACTTCAAAAGTTTTTCTACATCAACATTCCTCAGAAAGGGACATAACTTTCAAATCTGCTTTACTACCAGGTATTCTCAAACTAAAAAAATTGGCATTTTAAACATCCAACTGGTAAATTAAAACAGCATCTGCAAGCGTTCACATCAACGAAAACCAAATTCAAACTGAAAGGTAACTGCTAAGCCAACAGAAACCAAGCAGAATAGAACAAACCGCATCATTTTCATTTCTTCTATAGAAGGGGAATCCCCTCAGCAATTGTTTACCTAATTAGTTTCAAACCACATTTAAAGGGAATTATTGTGTTTGATTTGCAAGAAAAATTCATCCCTTTAAAGCTAATATTTATTGACACAGGTTGAGCGATTATCAAAAATAAGGCAGTATGGTAGCCTTCTTTTCAAGAAATAAGTTTCCCACAGATAGAAATTCAGTCGTTCGTTGCTCAAGAAAAATCTGTTCACACAATCTTGCTAATGATGCAATGCCCTTGGCTTTTCTTGATCACAGTGTTTTGAAGAGATGTAGCTATTTGTGGGGTTTATGATTAAGACTAAACTGTTGTTGGATAGTGTCAGCACCATTTTCTTTGTAGTCTTTAACACGATATTTCCCTTTAAGCGTACCTAGATGGAGAAGCAAACAGCTCTGTAAAGTCAATTGGACAAAACTTTGAAACCTTAAACACTTAATGGAAATTACGACAGCTTTCCCGGGTAAAATGTCCGTTCTGCATAGCAGGTAGCAAATGATGCTTATAAAAATACATTCATATCATGTTGCATTTTAACATTAACGGGAAATTCCCTGTAAAACTCCTCAAATCTCAACCGCAAAATTTATGTGCAACAAGCAAATATTCCAAGGTAATATAACTCACAAAGCAAATGCATTAATATTAAGAGTATTTAAAAACAGGTGGGGCATATTCGCATAATATGGGAAATGCATTGTCATCTTGGTAACCACAGAACTGTCAAGGCTATGTCAAGGAAATTTTACAGGATATTGAATTGGCACCATAGTTTGACTAGAGCACATCATTGACATGGAACTTGGGTTTTTCATCCCCTCTTCTTTATTTTTCTTTTTTTGGGGGGGGGAGGGGTAATGGTGGATCTACAGTAAGCTCTAAAGTCAACTGTAGACCACGATAAGATATTTTGTTTAGTTTGCCTTTTGGTTTTTTTTTTAAATCTGCCTGAATTATTGGAGGGGGAAAACCATATTCTCCATGTTTTCATTGGGGTGGAAATGCCCCCTTGCCCCTCCCCCAGGATTGATGCCCTCAAGCAGAGGACAAAAACATACTTTACCCAAAACTACAGTATATATCATTATAGACAAATCCAAGCAGCCAAAAGGTGGTCTAATTTTAGCAGGCCATTACTGGGGTCCATCAGCTTTAAAGGGCCAATCCTCTCACTCCAAACTACCATTCTTGTAGTGGTTTACAGAAATTCTCAATTGGCTCAGCTCTTTGATTGACAGCTAATTCAAGCGAAGCAGAGTACCAGCATGAACTGTACTGAGAGTGTTTTGATTAAACATATTGAGCTTTTCTACACTCACCCTGAAGCAATAAACTGAGATTGTGTCTGGATGAGAATGAATTCCAGCCAAATGTGGGAGGGGCTTTAGTAAGAAGGTTAGGAGAATTGGTACTGTTTGGGGTGAAAGAATTGGGTCTTCAATCTTTCAAATTCCTGGTTTACCTGTATCTTGGATGGTTTTACACCAAAGTCATTACCTATTGGTTCCCTTCATTTTATGATGTTGTAGAATTGCACTTTGATAAGACATGAACCCTACTGACGCATCCTACTAAGGGCCGACTTCCACACATACCCCTCTAATGGTCGACTGCACCAGCTGCTCAAATTCTTCTAAACCAAAATACATTCAGAGAAAAAAATTGTCCCAGTTGCATTGAAGTTACTGGACTTTTGTATGACTTACCTTCTGTTCAGACAGATGTTCATTGTCCACTGGGCATCTTGGACCAGCTTCCCTACAAATAAAAGATAATATCAGATTTTTAATCAATGGACCAAGGTTCTATTCCAAATGGTCTCCAACCCCGACCCCCACCTCCTTCAAATCCAGGGTTTCTGCCAAAACTGCAATGAAAAAAAAAAAAGAAAGAACCAAATTTCCGGCTGAAATTTTTGCATGCTTCGCATCAATTCATGGTGACTCGGAGGTTTTGCCCCCCTAGAAATTTTGCCCCCCCCCCTTATTTTTTTTCTTCGGACACCCATGGCTACACAGTAGCTAGAGGATTTTGAGTCCCAGTTGAACTGCTTTGTCAATGTACAGTAGTGAACAGTATCTACAACACAGCTGGGAGGCTAACACCTTGCTTGCTTGTATTAAAGATGGTTAGGAACTGGTGAATGTCTCTTATGCATAAAGTAAAGTAGAGATGTGGGTTGCTTTAGGTTGAAAAAGTATTCAGATATTCAGATACTGTATTTTCTATTTTGCTCCAGCTGGTTGTCTGGTGATTTGCTTTTCATGCCCATTGGCTAGAGTAAGTGCTACAGTAGTTTCAGCTGACTGTTATCTGCCAGTGTCAGAGGTGGCATCAGGAGGGGAGGGGGAAGGGGTCCTACATTATCAAGAACTTGAAAACAGGTAAGGAAAAGACGTGAAAAAGAAAAGGCACACTCATCTCACACTCTGCCCCCACCATTAAGACATTTTGGTGCCCCCCCCCCGGCCAGCATGGCTCAAGCCATGTATACAACAGCCAATGAATAGAGTCATCTCCACACATACAATATTAAACACACCAACTCACCTGAGAGAACGAAGTATGCAGGCTTTACAAAAACGATGGCCACATTCTGTCTGCCACGGATCGCGCAGGCACATCAAGCAGATTGGACACTCATATTTGGGATCCAGAGCTGGGACAAAATTGAAGTCAAATCCTCCATTACCTTTGTCCAATGCAGAGGGACCATAGGAAATGTCCAATGTTGATAGCGAAGGCGGAGGAGGGCCCTGACCAGGTGGTGGTGGGCCCACCCATTGACCTTCATAGACATCATTCCGTTGTCCTTGCAGGTTCATTTCCTTCTCTGATGTCTGTCATCTCATGTCTAACGAAGAAAAACATAAGAACGTTTGAACAATCATCAAAGGACAGGGCCTGAAACTCAAATTAAGGCATCATTTTCATCAAAAAATTTGTTTACAGTCAGTATTACGTACTAAGAGACAAAGATACTTTGCCTGCATGTATTGATGAAGATAGGTTGTACAGAAGTGGCATGCATTCCTGTCAATAGTGAAATTGGCAACACATATAACCAAGTTTGGGCAGAGTGCCACGTATACATTAACCTGCTGTACCAACGAAAAACAAGACTGCACTTGCACAGCAGGGAGCAGAGCATTTAGATGATTTGTTATGCCCAACTTTTAAAATTGTTTGCAAACTATTTAACTTTGTTCAATGTTTCCCATTAAAGGCAAATGCTTCCTTAGTCATGCAATACCCATCCCTAGACTACCGCCTACTGCAGCCTTAATGCACGTTTTCACTTAAGGCGTGACAACTGAGCAACACGTACCTTTGCACTACTTACACCCTGCCTACATGGATAAATGTAATGTTATACTGTCTAGCTACACCCAACTTTCTGAATTGTTTCTGACACACCCAATTTCCTGCCCTGATCCCACGCCTTGACCATAACTATAGTGCTCCCTGGCACACCATACGCCTGTAGCACTGGCTGAGAATTAATAGTGCTGAACCCAGTGTGCAATCTGACAGCACTTGGATTCCTCTTATATTTCATCTCCCTCAGTTGGACCTATCCCCCCTCCCCCCTCCTGATCCTTCTAGTATTTTCAACATTTTTCCAACATGGAAGAAGACAACAATTGACTAGAGTAGCATAGCTACTACTACTTTTGCCTTGAGGCAAAAAATGATCAAAATGAGGCAAAAAATGATCAAAATTGCCAAAAGTTACCACTCTTCTTTGGTTTATCATGTTGCTAAATGGTAAATGTGTTGCCCTGCTAATATGACACATGTACAGCAAATTTTAGAAAAATACACTGGCAATTACATAGGCTGAAACCTTTTGAAGAGAGGAAAAGACATTTTGTCCCTCTACAGTATAACATAATTAGCTCTACCCACTGATAGTGGGTTGAGCTAATAAGTCCACCCTCTACAGCAGGTTTCCTCAGTTAATGCACCACTAACTGGCATCCTGAGGGAGGGGTATAAGGGGATGGAGTGTCCCCCTCCCCTTCTGAAAATTTTTGCGATTAAGAAGGGGCTAACATGCAAAATGGTGCAAATTTGTTCAATTTTCCCTGCCACAATTTTTCAAAAACTTTCCAATTTTTGCCAATTCAACGGTAACGGTAACGGTGGATCTACAAAGCCTTGACTCTAATTAATGTAAACAGTGACAGTGATTTTACTTTCATGTGAGAACAAATAGGACATTATTATAACCTTGCAGATATGTCACATCTGTCTGTGGGAAGTATAAAAGTACATGCAGAACCTATTTTTGAGACAGAATAATTCCTTTCAAAAGGTTATGGAAGAGTTAAATTTTTCAATATTCTCCCAGTAATTTTTGCGTCACTCCAAACCACATCGCGCGCCACAAGTGCTGCTATTTGAGGAAGCCTGCTCTACAGTATAACATAAGCTCTACCCACTGTTAGTGGGTTTAGCTAATAAGTCCACCCTCTAAAGTATAACATAAGCTCTACCCAATGTTAGTGGGTTGAGCTAATAAGTCCACCATATACAGATGTAGAAGCCACAAGATTCTGATTCTCATTTGCAGACATTGAGAGACATGACATGACTAATACATTCTAACTATGACAGGTAACACCCCCCCAAACACCCCCACTCCCAGACTCATGATAGTAACACTACCATGCAAATATATAGTGTACACTAGGTAAAATCAAAAGGTTTTAATACAATTATACGGTTCAAGTTCAAGTTTGGTTTCAAATACAGAATGCGATGCAAGTCCTTCCTTTAAGTCCCCTTTTAAGACAGACAGGGAATACTGGGGCATGCCACAACCCCCCAACCAACAGGGAACTTGTTCTTATATCGGAGAACTGACATTACTTTCCATTTGACACAATTAAAAAGAGTATCTACTTCTCTAATACTGTAGCATTCAATAGTACAGTAAAAACTGTACATCATGCAGTACTTACAACTACAGTAGGAAGGTCATTAACTCTCCATGGCAGGGCAATATGGAACAGAATCCCTACACAAGATTTGCTTGACGAAGTTCATAAAGTATTCGCTAATCCTTTCCAAATCCCTAATCCTTCCCTTGGCAAATCTCCAAATCCTAGCAAAAATCTAAGTTGATTAACCACCATTACTAGGAACATGACTAGTCAGATCTGCAGGTACAAGCAAAAAAAAAATGTTGGAAACTTTATTTGCTGGCAGAAAATGACCATTTTTTCTAGTCCGGACTGTCACAAAATTTGTTGGATGGATGTACTTGTCATGAACTAAGGCACCATGTCAATACAGTCAAGCCGCAGTCCTCAGCCATACTGCAGCATCCACAGCATGGCTTTGTTTCAATACAATCGCAATGCCCGACTAGCTCACTGCTATATGATGCACCAAAAAAGCATGGCTGAGGCAGCTGCAGCTTAGCTGAGGAAGCTGTAGCCTATAGTTATACCTAGGGAGGGTCCATCTTGTTCTTCTCATGATTATTCATGAGCAGCATGAATAAATGCAAATTTACACATTGGACACTGCTTGGTACACCTTATGTATCATGCTGTACACAAATTCGGACAGCAAGTGATGGTCTGATTTCAGTCGGCCATAACTGGGGTCCGTCACCTTTAAATCTTTTGATTTCCTTGCTTACCTATATCATCGATGGTTATAGACTAATTTGTATCTTAAATTCTCCAAATTCACTAAATATGAAGGTTTGAAATTCATGTAAACAATAAATAAAGAGCGTTTTAGGCTGATGGACCCCACTAATGGCAGCCTACAGTCACTAAAAACAAGCGCTAATTGGATTCCTCTATAGTGACAGGTGCTTCAAAATATCCATATCTTTACCTGAAGAGTTCCCTACTTTTGATTTCTTGGCTTACTTAGTAGATTGTGGTGGTATTCAACCAGAACGGTCAGGGTTTCTGCCAGAAACTAAAACAGGTGGGAAGGTTGCTACTGCCACACCACAAGTCCAAATTGATGCTGCCCCTGGTCAAAGCTATGGTGATTTCATGGTGGCAAAAGCTTGCTTCAAGACCCCTTATAAGTTGCAATCTGATGGGTTTTTAAAGCTGTATATTTCTGTGACTAATCATTGCTGAAAAGGTGTCCTTAAGATACCAAGATAGTCAAGATAGAAATTTTCTTTACTTTTATGGAAATAAAATGAGAAATTTTATCTTCTTTCCTCTAGAGAAGGGGGAAAAATCTCCCCCAAGTGGTAAACACTTACCGTAGTAACTTTTCACAGGAGGAGGACATGACTGTGACTACATGAATTTCTTGAAGCAGAAATGGAGAGTGCCGTCAGACAGTGAGCCACAACTTAAAAAAGGCCGTGGCCTGCTTGACTTGAACTAACTGGTTGGAAACTGGGCCAAAAAACTCCATCTTTATCTAACCTAACCTACCTAACTTAATTCCGCATGATAAGGGTTCAGAATAACTATCCTTCCAGTAGGTATTCAAGCATGAAGTGCCCTGGAACCTTAACGTATCCCTCCCGATGGAAAACTTTCAATTTAGATACTTGCTCTGGGGTATATATGCATTTTTAAAATAACAAGTCAACAAACCGCTTCCCAGAAACTGTTCCTGGTACTGTTTACTCATGGCTATGTTTCGTTTCCCCACAGGAATAAAGGATGACTGTATAGTTTTACTTACGGAACTTTGCAAAGTGGATAGTATTTCAAGCTTCAATATTAATTCAGGTAATGCAGTAGTAAAGAGTCGGTGTTTCCAGCAGAGGGGAGAAACTGGGGATTTGTGTTTCCCTTTCCAAGGTTCCTAAAGAGGGTTGGTTAAATCCTCCCCCCCCCCTTTTTTTCCCTTCCATAAAAATGGGAAAAATTGTCAATACAGTATCTTGGTTTCCTTATTTAAAGAGAGACACATTTTAAGCAATACTTGAACTTCCACAAATAAAAGACCCTTAAAACCTTTCAAATTGCACCAATACCAGTTGTCTACCCTACAACGGCCAGGGCTTGATTTTCATGGTTGTTGATTGCCTGGGACAGCTTAAATTCCATGTCGACGACCACACAGACTGATGCAGTACAGTATACTGCTGCTGACTGATCAACTCTTTTAACTTTCTCCATGTACAATATTTCAGACGTCCAGTGTGTTTGTCACTCAAGCACCACATTGTTTTAATTTTCAAGATTCAAAAATACATACATGAACACAATTACTGTTTTACAACTGAGCCAAAAAAGTTTAGGACACCCATATTAACTTGTGGACAACTAAAAGTGGATGGTTGCCCCAAGGCCAACCATACAGTAAACTTTTCTGAAAATCAAGGCCTGTACACACATCATGTCAAACTGTTTCAGGAATAAAACTTACTGTGCAGTATGTGAAACAAAACTCTGCTCATACAGACTCTACCAAAATGTGCCTTTTTGCGAAGTTCTCCCTCACTGACTATTTCATACGACTAGATTGTGAGATTGCAAGACTGGAAATAAATCTTAGGGTAGGCTAATATAATAATCATGGGGGAATCTAAAATTTGGAGGGACAATCACATTTTATAACCATCCTTTGAACAAATTATTTTTTTAATCCTATGTAATTTCAAGCACACCGTGATTCGTGAATTTTGAAACACAGACTGGTGATCACACACCATCCCTTGCATCAAAAAGAGAAGTAGGATATTTTGTACATCTTCATAAAGAATGACCGCATGTCTGGTGTAGTGGTAGAGCATCAGCCCCTCATGCAGAAGGCCTGGGTTTGATTCCCCAGGTCCAGTCATACCAAAGACAATAAAAATGGAACCTACTGCCGTTGTGCATGGTGTTCCGCATAATCAATGGAGTAGGGAAACAAGCCAGTGAGCTACTACTGGAAAAAAGGCCCTGACCCGCTAGACCTGAACCAATAGGTTGGAAACTGGGCTGTAAAACTCCATCTAACTACATTTACAGTATCTGAGTTCCCTGTGTTTATTTTAGGCAATTAATTCTCACCTCAAATACCATTAAGTAGAAGTCTACAGAAATTCTCAATTGGAACAGCTCTTTGATTCAAAAAATGTAGTGCTCTATGGTACCTCATATTAGACAGCATGAAATGCTCTGAGAGCATTTTGATTACACATTGGGGACTAGCATCCTCACCCTAGCTGAGGCAATAAAACTGAGATTGTGTTGGAATGAGGGGGAGTTAAAAACAGTTGTGGAAGGGACTTGAGGAGGTACAGTAAGTAAGGAGAATTAAAACTGTCTCGGGTGAGAAAACTTGGCTTTTAACCATCAAACCACACTCCTTTTGTTTCTTCTGATTTATAGCATGCCCCTGAAAAATTCTGCAGGCCTCAAAAAATTTTTTATTGAATAAAATACATGAAATGATTTAAAGACCTAAGCCATCTCACACTGAACAGTTCCAATTCTCCTAACCTACTAACTTAAAGGGCAAGCTAGAGTAGTTGCCCCAAACTTATTTTCAAACAACAACTAAACCTTTGCTTATTTCGTCAAAGTATCTTTCATAATTACAGTATTTTAGGGCTTCATTAATATTGCATATTCAAGCTACACCAACCAGTTACTATGTACAAGTAAATTTCACATTTGAGGAGAAAAATTGTCACATGACTCTGTAGAACCAATCTTGGAACAGGACAGACTGGGGTGACTGCTCTAGCCTTGTTTTAAGCCCCTCCCACAACTGTCTACCACTGATCCTCATATCGGTGCCATCTCACTTTATTGCTTCAGGGTGATTATACAAGACCCCAACGTATAATAACACTCTCACATACAGTACTTATGAGCTACATGAGTTCTGCATTTTTTTTTAACTTGCTGTCAAACATAGAGCTGTGTCAGTTGAGAATTTCTGTGAACAACTGCAAAAATTGTATTGTGGGGTAACGTGAGCATTGACTGCCTTACAGTAGTACTGTACAAAGGCACCATACTGCAATATGTACAAAACTGCATGAACTTACCTTAAAGTAAATTTCTGTAAAAATCACCATAGAACCTGCAACAACTCCTCAGGACGACTTAAACTTCACCACTCGCTGGATAGTATTTTGTCATACAAAATTCTACAAAATAGCTATTGCATTATAGCAAAAATCCATCACAGAAGCTAGTAAACAAGAGCTTGTACAATGCATTAGCTTTTTCAATGAGTCTACCAATTGAGTACTTCAAGCTATATGCTACTGTAGTCTACACTTCCTCTAAAAACAGTGAATTACTTCCAGGGCCAACCACAACAGCAAAAAAGAAAACCCACAATTACCCACATGCTTCACAAAATTCCCTCCTACCCACACCATGAGAACTCTAGTATTAGCCCTGGATGTTTTAACCATTATCTGAACTCACACATGAAGAGTATTAAAACCCAGTGCATACAGACACACTGCAGGCAGCACAAACAATACCATCTATAGTGCAAATAGGGATTTTCCCCAATTTACTGTGATTCCAGCTTTTGCCATTTTATGGGTTTGGGCTGTTTCAATAATGAAAGGTCAATTCTCAAAATCCTTGTATGGGTTGCTAGAGAGCGTCTTCCTTTTTCAGCGGTGGAAGTACTACGAGGTTTCGGCTAAAACGGTGATGGAGGACTGGAATTAAATGCTTATTTGGTCATGTCCTTGTCAAAAGTAGTTTGCAACCCTGGGAAAGAGATAGTGACAGCTTTCTGTCAGGTTCAGTTTACAGCTAGAGGTGTTCAATCAGTTAAGCAATGCATGATAATTCTATTTGCCTTTTACAAACAATTATAACAGTAGTCAGGGTAATATTTACAAGATAAAGAGGAAAGTCAGCAAGTACAGTATGGCTTCTTAAGGAAGCGTTTAAGCAACAGTTTTATTTGCATGTAAATAAGGAACTAAATCTATCCCATTTGGTGGAACTTCCAATCTAATTGAGCATGTAAGTTACTCAAGATACAGTATCAGCAGGCAAACAAACTAGTGACCCCAAAGAGGGTTTGTGACAAGCTGGGGTAAACACTTCATCACAGTTGATAGGGAACACTTTGTTTTGTTTGTTTCCATCCCTCTCGCAGTTTGGTCTAACAGTAAGAGCATCCACCTCTCACTGCAGGAGGCCTGGGTTCTATTTCCAGGTCGAGTCATTCCAAAGGTTTCAGAATGGAACCTACTGCTGTTAAGTGTGATGCTCTGCATAAGCAATGGAGTAGGAAAAGCAGGCCAATGAGCCACAACTGGAAAAAGGCTGTGGATAGCTTGACTTGAACAAATAGGTTGGAAACTGAGCCGTAAATCTCTATCTTGCCAACTCATACTGTTGGTAGCAGGTATAATACTGTAACTCCCATACTGAAAGCTGGGAAAATGTTTACTACAGAAGAAGTGTCTTAGAAAATTTATGTGATGTTGTTTGTAACTGTGTTACTCATGAAATTTGATCAATTTTTTCATTTCGATTTGGCAGAAAACGAGTTCAAAAACACTGCAAAATTCAAGGCAATTTGACCATATTAAGTGCCAGTTTTTATTGTATTATGTATCCATTCTGTGAAATGCTGTCTCTGAGAAGCTATGATGGCAGGAAACATACCTACTGCATCATTCAAGGCTCTCTAACTCAAAATTTCAATGGTCATGAATATGCAAATTTTAAAGTGACATAAAAGCCCAGATTGTGGGCCTCTAAGAGATCAAAACCTTACTTGAGCTTTGCCTCTAAACACTCCAGAAAGTTTATTAACCCTTTACCGTTGTGCTCCGATTGGGGCATATTTGCACGCCTTGGGAGTGGGCATAAAAGCGGACGTAGTCAGCCCCGCATCGGTTTCCGAAGGCCATTGACCCCGTGACCTTAAACTATTGTCTCTCTCATTGTTGTGGCCCAATTTTCGGGTAGCTACTTGCAGTTTCGAGCTCTGCGTGAAACAGTAAAGATGGGTGACAGCCGAGCTCTACACATGGGTCCAAAAGGACCCAAACAATGGTAAAGGGTGAACTCAAAACTACCAAACTGCTAAACTGCTACACTTACTTTGCTAAAAGTATCTTTTTTACTGTCTCTGTATTGAAAAAATACTGTCTCTGTATTGAAAAATATATTTTGAACAAAGTTTGCAAAGCATTTAGAAAGACATGCAAATGAGGGTACAGTATGTAAATCTTCTAAATACCAACCATCTGTTGAACTGCAACACGTGGTGCTGAGCAAGTTTTGTGGTTACAGTATATCTTTTCCTGTTTGTTGCTGCCGTCAGCCTTTCAACCTTATTTGTAAGGCTTAGTCAAACACCAGTCACTTTGGATGAACTGTTTCTTTACAAGAGGGCAGCACACTGTTTTACTAAGGAACATATTGAATGCACACATCAACAATCTGTAAATTCTGTCACTCCAATAACCTATACCTGTGACTATCCTGTCACTTTAACTTATGGATTGGTTGCTAAGGAGGAAAGCTAACACATTTTGCTAGATCTTGTCAAATTGACTTCTGGGTTGATAGTAATAAATCCTCTCTTTTGAGATTCTGGCAGAATCCCTGCCTCCCCTAATTATAATTGAACATCCTTCAGAGAAATTTTGAAGTTCAAAGAATTCAACAAACAAATCCTTTAGAGTTTAAGACCTACTATACCAATTGATCTTCTAAAAGTTCTCTAATATTATTCATGAAGATTAAGATATTGTAAGAGGTAAACAGAGTGTAAAATGCAAAGTTATTTTTGAACATTCAGTATTCACATTGAGTATTTACATGAGTAACAGCTTGCCCTCACTTTATCATTTGGATGTTATGTAGTTTCCATAATTAATTCATTTGCACAAAGTTAAGTACTGACGAGTTCATTGTGATACAGTATGTTTTCTATGAGTTAAGGAGAGTTTTATTTTGGTCCCATTACAATTGAGTTTGCTTACGGCCAGTCTCTTCTTGAGTCATTTGTGTCCATCTCTGCTTTGCATACACCGCCCACATTTACGTTACATCCACGTTACAATATTTATTCATAAAGTAAGCGATCACCCTGTTGATGAATTTTCCATGATGAAACGTTCCTTCTTACTTTTTGTGCTATCTTCCCTCTCTGCCGTATTACAATCTTATCCATTCAGGGAGGAAATGGAGCCCACTTCAAGCACACTTAATATACTGTAGTCTGATCACATCTGATTAACTGATTGACGGTAACAGATATCATAAAATACACAAAAAGTTAAAAGCTAAAAGGACAGTAAAGCATGTGTTGATTGCTTTTCACGCAGTGTGAACACAATGAAAGCATAGCTCATTTGAGAGCACAGATTCTCATGTAACAAACTCAGATACCAGTTACACCCCACACCGCCTTTGATCTACTGAGGTGTCCATGTAGCCTTTTCAAGAAGCAACGTTACAGCATGTCAGAATGATTTTAACAGGAAATTCTGAATACTTTTCATGTTTTGACATTTAATAACTGTAGAGAATAGAGTATCAAAGTTTTCAGATTTTCAAAATTGAGAAAATACAAACAAAGGGAAAAACATACGTGCACAAATCCCAGAGGTGTATGAGGCAAGGGTGCAGGGGTAGCACTAGCCCTCCCAATTTGGGTAAAAACAGCTGGTCTGTTCCGGCAAAACATGATAAACGATGACATTATTCAGGAAAAAATGCTTTAGCCCCCTCACAGAAAATTACCCCCGTATGCCTTTGACGAAAACACACACTCATACGCACACTCAACTTTCAACCGAAAAATTACAGTATCCAACTTAATTCACAGTTGTTTTTAAAAACAGCATGAATCCCTACTGCCTTTAAATGGTTTAAAATATACAAGAGAATTTTCAAAATAATTGCAGCTTTCTGCCACAGTAACTTAGAACTAGTAAGCATATGCTACAAACTTCCTTCACGATTGCCCTTTTTGCAGAAAACTTCAAACAAACCTTCCTAAGTTTCTGGAAAAGGAAATGATTTGAAATCCATATTAAATGGCTGGGACAAATTTTATGGTCCAAGGGCCGTAACAGAAGTTTAAAAATAATTGCAGCTTTTCTGCTACCTCAAAACTGGCTTTAAAATCTACACAAGGTGTACATTTACATACTTCCTGCAGATACTGTATCTTCGAACAGAACTTAAAAGTTTTTGGAAAAGGAAATGATACGAAATCTGTCACTAATTTTTAAAGTTCAAGATTTGACACTTTGCATTGAATGGGGAACATCAATATTAATGCTACAGTAAGTTAGGCAAAGCAATTTCCTTCTTTGCTTATATTTTGTACATTAGCACCCTACACCGATGTAACAGACAGTTTTGATGAACTCCACCAAAATTTGGGGACACAGATGACGAAAAGTAGGGGCACTTGTTTTGACAATAGAGTGGCAATCCAAACACTGACAGAACAATACAACCAAACATGAACTACTTTTTCTGAGACAAGAACACTGTAAATTACATATACTGTACTGTGTATCTAATTCAAGAAATTTAATAAAAAAGTTTCTGAGTCTTTCTGGTTCAGTACAGTCCACTCAAAGATGTTGAAAAAGTAGTAGTCCTAAATTTTTAACACTGTATTACAGTACAGTGACTTCAGTTTGTGACTTTATCATTTCTTCCCCATTGCCCTCCAAAATCCCCACCATGACAATTTACTCTGCCAGTGGTTAACAACTCCCAGAGACAGATTACACCTATGGTAGCTAAGCATTCGTATAGCCGAATCCGACCAATGCTTGTGTTTAGTGAATGTACTGTAAGCAGCTACAGTATTAGTGAGGTCCATCAGTCCAAAATCGTCTTCATTTATTGTCTAAATGTAATTTCAAACCCTCATTTACAGTAAAATTGAGGGAATCAAAAGGCATTACAGTGTACAATCATCCATGGTAGTGTTAAGCAAAGAAATTGATAGATTAAAGGCATTTTCATCATCTCAAACAGATCCAATTCTCCCAACCTACATACTTCTAGCCCCTCCCACATTTATCCAAAACTCATCTTAATCCAGACACAATCCTACAGTAGTTTATTGCTTTATGGCTTGTCCCAGTGGCCATACAAGTCCATAATGTGTAATCAAGACACTCTCAGTGCCCATGCTGTGTAATTTAACTATGATGCATTGTTTGAATGTGATGCCAATCAAAGAACTGTACCAATTGAGAGTTTTGATATATGCATACTGAAACTGTAGTTTAGGGTGAGGAATGACAGGCTTTAAAGATAATAACCTCCTGGTTACGGTCTTCTAAAATCAGACCATCACTTGCTGTCCAGACTCGTATACTGTATGAGTCATTTTTCTGAGGATTGTACTTTTCTTTGAATCATTTTTAGACAGTTTATAGACGAATTTGGACAGCAAGTGACGGTCTGATTTATGTCAAACTTGCTGTATGGATGAATTTCAAATGACTGCATTTTTTTCGTGAAGCAGCACAATAAACATTAAATACCAAGAGATCATGCTAAAACTTCTTGCGAGTACTGCAGTACACAACATACTGAAATAAAATCTGCCTACTTTTCTGTGAAATAATCAGACAATCTGCAAGGAATTAGAAATACATGGCAAAAGTTTCTGAAAAAATATGCTGTGGTCAGTTCAACCTTAAAGGCCCAGTTCTCTCACCCCAAACAGTGCCAATTCTCCTAGCCTTCTTACTGAAGCCCCTCCTACAATTGTCTGAAATTAATCCTCATCCAGACACAATCTCAGTTTATTGCTTCAGGGTGAGTATAGAAAAACTCAACTAATATAATCAAAACACTCTCAGTAGGGTTCATGCTGTGTAATATAAGCTTTGGCACTCTGCGTTGTTTGAATTAGCTGTCAATCAAAGAGCTGAGCCAATTGAGAATTTCTGTACCCGGGTACCAAAATTGTAGTTTGGGGTGAGAGGTTTGGCCCTTTAACCAAGTGGTTAAATACTGAGCCATAAAACCTCATCCAAATTTTAAAGATCACTGGTTCTGGAGTTTTCCTCAGCCAATTTGATGCAGTCCTGCGATGCATTAGAACCAAAGCACAATAAGTTAGACCTTAGGTATGGTAGGCCTACTGTATCACTGATGCAGACTGGTCAACCTGTCTGATGCTACCCCGCGGAGGGGACGCGTGGTTTTCTCAGCTTCTTAGCTTTCAAAGTTCTACCCTCTGCCAAAATGAACAGGACTGCATCCAGTTTTGGCGCAAACTTCATTAATATGATTTATTCATGTAGGCTATAATGAACCATGCTATTGTTTTTGAGTGAGTGTGCATACTCCTGTGGTTGAAAACTGGAAGTCTAGACTGAAACCTGAGATGCCCTTTAATTCGTGTTGCATAAACACTGTGCAGTGGGTACTACCAGGGCGTGGGTAGTAGAATGATGTGCCAACTCTGTGGGTGGTACTGTATGGGCTACACAGGACCAGATGTTTCCATCAAAATTGTGAATATTCACAAACCAGTCTCGAGGCCATAATTTTCTTTGAATATCCAAAAGAATTTTTTCAGTGTTCAATTCGGTAGGCATTAGGTATATGACTGAAAAAGGAATGCTGTACACCCTGCTACGCAGGTACAGTGAGTCTGTTGCTGGTAAACTGTATGTTGATAAAGAGGTATTTATAAACATGCTCATTTTAATCAAAATTTTGAGTACTGAGGACAGCTATATATACTGATGTCTCTTTATGTTCTGAAAAGTTCTCTATGTTCTGAAAAGTCAAGTGCTTTAAAGTTAGTGTTAGAACAAGCTCTCATCCTAACACTGCCCTCCATGCAATGGAACATAGAAACATCTGAACGAGAGATGCAACCTTGGCTATTAGTGACAGCCCTTTTATACTTGTTTTTTGGTGAAATTCCCTTCCCATTGGCTATGTGCTTAAACATTAACAAAAAATAGGAACCTTATTAATCAAGAAATTAACAACATTTGTAGTTTTTCTCACTTATGATCCCATTTCTCAAACGCTCCCGTAGACCTTTACAGGCTTAGCTGAAGACTAGCTAGCTAGCACAAACTGCTAGTAATTTTCAAAATGTCACAAATGAAATGTACCACAAAAAGCCAGAGGATCAGGGTATGCAACGGGGAGGCACAGAGATCTGGATAAAAACCGTGATTCTCCAGAGAATAGAGAGGTCCGTTGATGGGTAGGTAGTAGTTTGAATTTTTGCCCCTATCTGTACTGTATATAATGCAGTATTTTGTAGAGAATGTATTCAAATCATGATGCTGTACATACACCCCAAAATATTGAACAAACTCAGTAAGTTCTTTGCTCCTGCCTACAGTAGAACATTCATCTTTCCAATCTGAGGGATTTTGCTTAATACTGTAGACCTTGCAAGTTCAGTAAACTGTACAGTACTGTATCATAATGCCATATTTTATGTACATAGTACTGCATATATTGTATAGGAACTTGTTAAAAATAGCACTGAAAATAGCATGTTGTCATACATAATACACCCACTCTAACAAACCTATGATTAAAGGGACTTAACTATTCAAAACATTGATCCCTGTCAGCTGGAGATATTAAATTAATGCTAATACACCCACTTGTGAACCTTTTATTCAAGTTCTGCACAGATTAATATAAATCCAACTATTGCATCCGCCTAAAACACCTTAGTGTGCAGTATATCCTACCGACTAATCATGATATACTGTAGTGTATACAAACGCCCACTCTGAAACACTTTCATATTGATAATTTCATGCAATTTAATACACTTTCCCCAAGTACATAGCTGCAGCATGGCTATACATTATTGGTATGGTTTCTAAGTTGAGTATCCAGTACTGCCAAGGACCGTTTCTTTTCCCCTGTAAACATTTATGTCTTTTGCTTATAAAGCCCTTCGGATGAAGTTGTGTGCAGGTATTGTACATAAATATTCAACAAACCAATCATGTGACCTGTTGTCTTTACCTTTTATATGAAATATCAGTAAGAGTGCTTCTTTCATACTGTGCTCTTGTAGGTTTGGGCCATATAGACCTTGCGCATACGATGCCACACAGTCAAAAGTACCATTCCCCCCCCCGTCTTGGGGGAAAAACAAACCCACACAGACAAATACAGACAGTTGATTTGTGATTTGTCAACCAGTTGAATATGGGCAAAGTCTGCTACACATGCCGGGCGAATTCTTATTTGTGCCGCCACATGTCCTATTGTTTTCGCTCACAGATGACATCAGTATATCATGAATGCACAAGGTCTATTACCATTAATACAGGGCACCATAATTATTGAATATTGACTGACCAATCAATAATCGATTATTGCCTCCATAACCTACATTTTTTATTACATTCACAAACAGTGAAATTTTACAAAATATTGTAAAGAGAGAACTCCAAGTAATGTCCATGTAATGATGTGTGCAGGAAAATAAAGCTAACATCTTTGATCATGATTATGGTATCCCAAGTTAAAGGACAGGGTGTTTGTCAAGGGGGATTCGCCACTTGATTTCCAGGAGGGTAAAATCCCATCTTTTTGATTCAAAAAACAAAAAGATGCCACAGTTGTTTTCTTGGAAGATGACACCTTCAAAGAAATGTTCTTTGTAACCCTTTAAAACTCTTTGGTCTCACTGTGAGAGTCTGGAGCAAGCTTTTTCCCTACTACCCCCTCACCCCGAAACCCACTCATTAGGCTGACTTGCTCGATACTCTTAAAACCCAGATTTAAGGCCTTTTTCCGGGTAATATTGCAGATAGGGTACCAGAAGACTCTACTGCATGAAGATATAGCCTATGACTACATAAGGGATCTTTGTTCTGTATCTCAGTATAGTCAGTCAATAAGCAGAGTGGTCACTGGTCAGTAGGATATGAGAGAATTATTTACACTGTTGCTATATGGAGAGCATCGGGCTAGATTTCGTCATGTGTTACTCTGACCAAGGACAGCATCAATTTGGACTTGGGGTTAAGCAGTAATAACCCCTTCCTTTTTTGAGTTTCTGGGGAATCCCTGAAGGGGGCTCATCTCAGGTTAAAGGAAAACATTTGGGGTTTAAAGGCATGTTCATGCATGGAGGGGACACAGCGAGGATTTCAGAGTGTACCTCAAATCAAAAAATCCAATATCAAAGAGCACAGAAAATGAAATCTAACAGTTTAACTACCATCTTCATAGGACATTCCTGAGCTGAGATATAAAATGTTGAAGTTTATTCACTCAACTTAAACTGGTATATTGCCCAATAAATTGTGATGTCATTGTTGCACTACTCAAATAACAATCTATGTATTTTTTTGTTTTTCTGAAAATTACTGCACCATGTAGGTGTGATGTCACTTTCGCTCTAATGGGGCAATGTAATTAAGCCCTCTCTGTGCAACACGCTATGCAAGCTAACAGGAAGTATTCAAGGTCATAAAAAAATTTTTAGTTTTAAAGGGAAACAAAGCAGGTTATGTGAGCTGTATAACACAGAATGTCACAAATTATTAGGCAATGGACAAATTTGTTTTAAGTGAATAAACTTCAACATTTTATATCCCACCTCAGAAATGTGCTTTGAAGATAGGAGTTGGACAGTTAGAGTTCATATTTTTTGCTCTTTAATATATATTTTTGAAATTTTTGACTTGAGGTACACTTTAAAGTGGGTACTGAACACATCCAAATTGAGACCAATCACATGCAGCACTCGGGAAGAGTCATTTCCAGCTGTTCTTGGAGGGGTTTGCATGTCAAACGTTTTCTTGTATGCTAAGCTCCAACCAATGGTGGCCATCTGAGTAATCAATTCTTGCTGGCATCCCTCCAATCTTTTTCCTGTTCCACTGTGCCTGTTGCATGTTATTTATAGGTTCCAGACCATTGAAAAAAGCATTATATGAGGCTTGATACATCAGGATGTTGTTTCTCCCATAGAATTGCCAGTACGTGGAAAAAACTGCGGTGTGTGTAAATTATGACTCCACATCATGTACATGAAAACATTGAAACTCTTCCATGACTGTGACAGAATTTCATAGAGCAGTTGGGAAATTCAGCACTCCTGGCTGGGTGACAAGGTCAAACATTTGTTCCATGACAACCGTTTTGTCAGTCTGCGAACACCCATCCAGGGATACACCAGTCCCATAGGCAAAGTGTATTTTTCCGGACTGCATCAAGAGTCAGCGCATAGGCCGATAACAATGGTGTGCAAATTCAGGATGCTGCATTAGCTGGCCACTGCTGCAAAGATACAACTTGACTTTTGACTCCTTCCCAAGATATGCTGCCAGTGAACATTTACCAAGTATTGCATATTGTACTGAATAAGGTATAGGTATCATCTCAGGGCTGGAATTAAGGTTCCAGCGGGGCAAGGCCATTTTTCCATCGGTTTTGAAGGCATGTCATCTGACCTGAGAGGGCACCAACGCCAAACAAGTAATTTTGTACTGACCACAATGTAATCTCACAGGTAAGGCACAGAGGCCAAATGGCCTTGATAGTCATTGAATTTTATAGGGCAACAAGGCTATTGCCAAAAATACGAAGGCCATGGCCTTCGTGGCCTTAGATTAATTCCAGCCCTGTCATCTGTAGGTTGTCTAAGTTTAGGAAAGCAGTTTGGAGTTCAATGACAACTTATGGGGACTTAGCTTTACTAACTGCAATGTTCTGAAGGCCTTGAGTTTTAGAACTTTCAGGTGTGCTGTAAATCACACTCCTCAGGAAACTAAGGAGTGTGGTAGGTGTGCAGTTTTATTAAACTTTAATATATTTGATGAGTTTCCCTTCTTCATCTACTAGTAGGTGTGCAAAAAGTTGCACAAGTTTGATCCTTACGTACAGTGTGCAGTGTGAGTGGTGGTGTGCAATCACACTGACAAACCTCCAAATTCAAGGACTGGTTATGACTCGTGACATGAAGTTGTAGCACTTCAGAGGCACATTCTGCGAATCTGCGTGCACAAAAATGTACGCACTCATACATACATCAGCTGTCGTGTGCAAGCTCATGACTTCAGCATGACTGACCAACCACCAGTAGCTGTACTGACTTTCACTAAGAGTCCAGCACACCTTTCAGCATTCTCTGCCTTGAAGCACTCTCTCCCCTGCTCAACATCAACTTGCAGTACCAGTACCTTGACAACAATGAGACGATGCTCAAGTAAGTCACCTAGCTTTGCTATGACCAGCTGCCTCTGAGGAAATTTCACTACTATACAACTAGCCAACTAATGTAGGGCCTATTTCTACAAGGATTACAGCTTTTAACCTCTGAGCTTTTATCACCAATTACATGTGTCCCATTTCAAGCACACTGTTGCTGCAACATTAAGGGAGCAACACAGAACCAGAGGTGAGGCTTCTCTAGTTTAAACATCTCTTAAAGGCAGTGGCAAAGCTAGGGGTTTCGGTCAGAGGGGGCGAAAATGGTCTGCAGGAGCGCTTCGAAGGAGTAAATACCCTGAGCCTCCGCACGATCGAAACCACGGCTTTTCAGATTTCATTATTTTGATTTTCACCTGGTAGAAGACTACTTTGACATTTCTCCTCAGCAAGTTTTTCTATTAAAACATGTTAGAATTTCAATCCATGGGCCTCTGCAGAAGAAAATTTGGGGGAGGGGGACTAAATTCTTGTAGGGGGAAAGCTCCGTGCCACCATGAGTTGGCGTGGAGCGCAAGAAAATTTTGGCCAAAAATGTCGCTCAGATCGATGGAAATGACATTTCTAAAGCCTATTTACCACATATAAATAGGGAAAACACTGAGTGAACTGTTAAGAAATATTGATGTTAATTTTTCTTCGTTTTTCAGGCTTTTTTTAATTTATTTTCCCGGGAGAGGGAAAGTTCCCCCCTTGCCCCTACCTGCGGACGCGCATGTTTCTATCCTTCTCTTCGACATTCTAGTATGAAGGCAGTCATTATATTTTGTTTGTTATTGTCAGGTCTCAATTTAAGATTTTAATGTAAAAATGGACTACTTTTTGAAGGTAAAGATTAAACCACCTGCTAGAGCTAAATAGCAAACAATCTTACAGAAGGAAAAAGTTATGGAAATTAATCACTGGTGTACATTTTTGGCACCTGTAAAACAACATATGTACACGAAGAAACATTAAATGAGGTAATTTACATCATGCGACCACTCTGAAATAGCCATTAATTAAGTACATTAAAAGAAATAGCCAAGACAAGATGTCTGCTTGGTCTCTAGATACCGAATTCATAATAAATAAAAGTAGCCTTACCTTAGGCTTTTTTGATGCAATTTTCTGGCATTTTAGACCACAGAAGTACAGAAATAAGCATCTTTGTAGAATTTTCGTGCAGTGTCAGAAATAGCCATTTATTATGATAATGGTCACTCGAAGAAGAGCAAAATGAAAACTACTCATTAAAACTCTTAAATTACTACCACTGTGATAACAGTTTTATTTTATTTTAACCTGAATGTTCTCTTCAAATAATTTTGAAAAACGTCTTTTTATTGTCTATGTTGACAATTATCCCCGACAACAAGAGGGTTATTTGCGCTACAATTATTGCTGCACCCTTTGCAACATCTTTTACTGGCCGGGAGGGTTAATGTCAGTCTCTATATTTTGTAAGCTTATTACCACGCTTGGTGTGGAAGCAGTGAACTTAGCACAGCGACAACATTCATTAGTGCGTATAAAGTATACATTTGCGGCAAAACCTATCCCTATATTACAGAAGATGACCTTTTTCATCAGAATGAAGTGCAGTTAGTACATTTATTGGTGGCCATTTGAGCATTTTGTTATCGGGGCCTTAAAACAACGCTATTAAATTTTGTCTTTTGCCAAAAATGGTGCAAGAGTAAAGTCTGTTGAAAACCCCAAAAGAAACTCTCAATTGGCTCAGCTTTTCGATTGACTGCTAATTCAAACAATGCAGAGAACCAAAGCTTATATTACACAGCATGAACTGTTTGAGAGTGTTTTGATTAAATACATGTTGAGCTTTCTACAGTATACTCACCCTGAAACAGTAAACTGAGATTGTGTTTGGATGAGGGTGAATTTCAGACAATTGTGGGAGGGGCTTAATTAAGAAGGTTAGGGGAATTGGTACTGTTTGGGGTGAGAGAATTGGGCCTCTAAAAGTATAAGGAGCGATGTTGCATCAGATAAGGTATGCACTCTTCACATCTGATCCATTATGGACAAAGAATCATTGAATATGTTCAGTCAGCCATATTAAGGAATTTCTGATTGCTGAGCTAAACACAGAACATGCAGTAGGCCTATTACAGATGTTTTTTTCTTTTAAAAAGGAATGTAAATGGGGGATTTTTTCCACAGCATGCTATTGAGCAGATATAATACCACATTCCCACAGGAGTGTTTGAAAAAAAGTATAATTTCAAGGAACAGTGCTTTTGGAAGAGTTGACTACATTTTGGGACAAAGGCATGGTTCTTAGAAAAGCTTCAGTGCCGGAATTTCAACTTGCTATTCAATATTAAAGGCCTAAATCGGAAAATCTGAATGGGAAAATCATTTTACTGTTACACTTGTATCTATACTTTGTTGCAGAATGAAGGGAAATATTCTTCTAGAAATTAATGCACTACCTGTAAGAAAATTCCTGTTCAGGGGAAAGAAATGTTTTCCCCTGATGTTTACATGAACTGTTTCTATGGGGATCCATTTAGCAACGAGTAATACACTATGTGTGCAATTACTTCACAAAGATCAACTTCAGGGAATAGGCTGGTTCTGTACCGTGCAAGTTTGGAACTACGACCTGGAAAAGCACCGTTCGGCACATTGTACACATTTGGTAGTGTAAAGACAGTGTGTACGTGAGCATGTATGTATCTACTTATTAAGTGTTAACTTTAACTTATGTAAGTTTGCTGAAAATTATGATTTACTGTACAGAGAGCACATCAAATATTTTCATAGTACTGTACACGCCTGTAGTACGTTCAGTCCCAATCGCAGTGCATACTGCAGGCTATAATGTACAGTACATAAAAACTTCCTGAAGAGTGGGCAGAACTGTATCGAAAGAAAAAGAACACCATTTTATTTCTGGATTGCAAAACACGCATAGTCAGCGTTTCAACATGCAAGTAACAACACAGAGTACCTAAGGTCTCAGAATGGCATGTAGATGCAATGTAATATTTGCAGTACACTGTCTCAATCTTAAAAGCAGTGTTTACAAAGTTCCTTAAATCTTCAAAATGTCAATCAAAGCTCAGCATCTTTGCCACTTCAAACAGACAATAACATGAGAGAGTATCAAACTTCCAATTTTTGGGAAGCCGATTTAAAGTGCAAAGACCTACAGCACTTCAGATCAACAGCTAAATCTCACATATTTTCTCAGAACTACAGTATTACTTTCCAAAGTATCTTTCATAAAATTTAAAAAAAAAATTGGGTACAATTACTGTACATACCAATCAAAGTGCATTTATTCAAGGTAATTCAAAACAGTTATTCAATTAAAAGTTTTTTTTCAAAAACTTAGTACAAAATATATACTGTCACATGCAGGGTTGTAACTGCAAGGGTCTGCCAGGGACGGAAATGATCCACACTGGTGGCTGGTGACCCCTAATCATGCTAAAATGAAGCCTGTCTGACCCTCACAAAAGACTTACCCCCCCCCCCAATTTCTTCCAGCAGTTTATAACCTGTCCAAGATAATTACCCCATCCCCCCCCCCCTCCAATAATTTTTGCTTTAATATTAGTAATAAACTAATATAAAAAGATGCAAGGTATGCCATTTCCTGCCACCTGGAAATATGTTTTTTCCGCATTTTGTGTGTTATTAGCTCCAAACCAATTGATTGTGGTGCTGGGCTTGGATAGTCAAAGATGCAATTTGCATCCCACACCACTGTTTTAAACACTGGGTAAATACACTTAGTATGAGAAAATTTGACTCATTGGAAATTTCAGTTTTGTGAAACTGTGCATACTGTACATCAACTGTGGGAAAAAATTAGACCTTTTCTTATTTTTCCCCACAAACATCCATGCATCAAATTGATGAGCCATTACATCAAAATTGTGTCATACTGTAGCGGCTTAGTGTAAACACTGTTCTACACTATTAAGATCTGGCTACAGCCCTGCTAACATGATTCTTAATCCAGAAATATTTATGATATAAGACTCCATGTTTCAAAATTCCATGTAAAAACCAGGCCTCAATTTTCAAAAACATTTGTGGTTGTCCTTCAGGCAACCATTGCAGTATTTTTGGGTTGTCTGCAGGAAATTTGGTTACAAGTCCGAAATATTTTGGGCACAATTACAAAAGCAGTAATTGTGTTTGTATTAAGATATATCTGCTTTTGGTCTCAAACAATAAAAATATGTGACTTTTGAGCAAAAAAGGCTCATGTGGAAAAAGTTTAACAGTCAGCAGTCAATCAGGATACGGTACTTCTTCAATCAGTTAAAAACAAGCTGCTTTACAATTCATTGCAAGAATAAATGGTTGTTCATCGGAAAACCAGCTTTTAGCATTTGATTGTCCATATGAGGACTGGACAATCAGACACCCACAAAAATCTAGCCCTGAAAACTGCACAGCGTGATCCGTGCAAATTCAAAATGACAAAACACCATGACTTTTACATCACTTTTAAAAGGACCTTGACTGGTATTTCCAGGGACTTTCAGTTCAAAAACAGGCAGGTACCACATTGATATTTTTTTTTCCACAAAGCAAAGCACCTGACTGTTGAGAAAAATGGCATGTTCAATAAATTTTCTGCCTAATATTCCCTGACATTACCTGGACATTTTAAAAAATGCTCAATTTTCCATGACTTTCCAGGCCTGGAATTATAGTTTTCTCTAACTTGCCAGAATGTTCAGGACCTGTACAAAACCTGTGTAGGGTGCAGCTGCTGCTTCAGATACTGTAAGCTCCGTGCTCTGTACCTTTCATCCATTGTTGCTTGGCACAATTTAGCAATTGTTTAAAGGAACAGTGGTCAACACTCATGCCAAACTGCTGTACAGTTCTGTAGGTCATAGGCATGATGTTTAACTGCATTCAGGTATTAAGATGAGAAGGTTGTCAGTGACGAGTAGTTTGCACCCCACTTATTGGCTATAAAATGCACACAAAAGCAGGCTCGGACTAATAGTAATCAGTAATCATAATCGATTGCAATCGATTACAAATTTTGAAGTAGTTGTAATCCCAATCGATTACTTTTGTGAAAATCGCAAAGTAATTGCAATCGTAATCGATTACAATGACAAAGTAATCGCAATCATGGTTTCATTTCTGATTACATTGGAGTTGAATTGAACAAGGAAGCCTGTTAAGTTACTAAACAATTTTTCAGTGCTTGGTTCCTCTGTTGGAATGGTAAAATTTAATTGTCACTCTTTTTTGGCTGTTCCAGGTTAAAATGAGTGAGAAGTGCATGGGTTCAATAATCTCTACTTTGGGAGGGCTTGCGTCTGTCCGGGCTTATCTAGAGCAATGTCCATGGCCTTTACTCCAGTTGTGGACACTGGATTGTTTTGCCTACTACATTGTTTATGTGGAAAGAAAATGTTATCACGATTGCAATCATGATTACATTGCAATGTAATCGCAATCGTAATCAATTACTTACAATTTTAGCTGTAATCGTAATCATAATCGCAATCGTAAAATATGAAGTAATCGCAATCGTATTCGATTACATGGAGATGTAATCGCCCCAAGCCTGGTTGTGAGTGACGAGTAGTTTGCACCCCACTTATTGGCTAAAAAAGGAAGACCAGAGACTCTTACAACTCACCCTATGACTGGCAGATTGTTCAGCGCCACAAAACCAAGCAAGTCCCTCTGTGATTGGCCCCCTGGGAGCTGGGGGTTGTAAAATATGCCCACAGTATTTCCTGCCTGTCGTAAGAGGTGACTAAAGGGACACCAAACTTAATCTTGACCCTTAGTTGAATTATTAAAACTAAGAACTTTTCATCCAGTTGAATGACAATAACACATTCCAGATGGGGTGTCCTTTAACTTCATCTAGCTAACTATTCTCAAACTACAATTTTTGTAATTCTCAACTGGCACAGCATTTTGATTTACAGCAAGTTAAAAAAAAATGCAAAGTACTGCAGCTCATATTACACAGACTGCACTAAACTGAGAGTGATTTGAATACACATTGGGGTCTTGTATATTAGGAATTGAAGTTGACACATTTTTCTATAGAAAGTGAACTTGAAGGAAGCAGGTGTGATTTCATGGATTCACATTCTTGACCAATGTTTTGTTTTTTGTTATCTTTCATCCTATCAGTTTGACATTGAACTGCTTAGGAATGCTATTTTGCCTCTTATGTGTATCAATTTTTTTTTGAATTCCATTGCTCAGCATGCACCTATGGTATCAAGATATTAAGTATTAAGGTTAAGTTGCGTAACATTGGTGGTAAATTACAAGTAAAAACAAAACATTGACCAACAATGTGAATCCATGACATTATGCCTGCTTGCTTCAAGTTCATTCTATGTTCACAATGTGCCAAATTCAATTGCCAGTGTGAAATGAATAAAAATGTCACCAGAGTGCTTAGAATATGTTCCTCTTCAACGTACCAAAAATAAAATTGGATTTGGACTATTCTTTTAAACCACCTGACATTTGTTGGAGGAAGTTTAAAGCTGGGATGGAAAAAATGAGTCAGTGTTTCTGCTGGACAGGGTACGGGAGGATTACACCCCCTGAATCCACAAGAAGGTGGATAGAATACTCCCTACCCTTTTTTTTTTCATTTCCACAAAAAGCAGAAAATTGTCAACATCTTGGTTTCTTACTTACAAAGAACGCACTTGCAGCAATGTTTTAACTTACAGTACAAAATAATTGGCCTTTACACAATTCAAATTGCACCTTACACGGGCCTTGAAGCAAGCTTTTGTCCCTCTTAAACCCAATCATTACAGTACTTATGCCTAGGACTGCAACTCTTCGGACTTAGGGTTTCACAATAAATTCCCCCCACCCACCCCATTTTTGCATTTCTGGCAGAACATTTCTGGTAGCAAATAACTTGGATAGTAAACTTAAAACAGTAGCTTTATTTATAGACCTATCTAAAGCATTCGATACAATAGATCATGCCAAATTACTTTATAAATTACATAATAATGGTATTCGAGGTATAGCCCTAAGTTGGTTGAAAAGTTATCTCAAGGATTGTAAAAATTATGTTTCATTTAAGTTTAACAATTCTTCTCTAAAGGTGACTAATATAGGGGTACCTCAAGGTTCTATTCTAGGCCCACTTTTATTTTTAATCTATGTCAATGACTTATGTAAGGCATCATCTAAACTCCAGTTTATCCTCTTTGCTGATGACACGACTGTTTACACTCATCATAAGAATGTTCACACTGCTCTTAAAATTGTCGCCAAAGAATTTCAAAATGTTTGCCATTGGCTCACTGCCAATAAGCTTTCATTAAATGTTGGAAAGACTAAGCTTACAGTTTTTAGTAATATAAAAGGCCCTACTCAATGTTATACCTTATCATACAATGAAGTTACTATACACAGTGTAAACAGTACAAATTTTCTTGGGGTTACAATAGACAATCAATTAACTTGGCAAGATCACATACGGGAAGTTAGCAAAAAGGTATCTAAGATAATTGGAGTAATCAGTAAAGTAAGACACTATGTTCCCAGTAAGACACTTAAGTTTATTTATAATGCTGCAGGGTTGGCAGTTTTTGCCACAGGCAGTTTTTACCGAAAAATGGAAAAAACGGAAAAAACCTATTCTGCTACATTGAATAAAATGTTTTAAGTAACAACTTTTTCTTACTTTTTTCAAAGTTAAAGGATGAAAATCATGATTTTACATCAAGACTGACCATTTTAGGCTATTAAATTTACCATGTAAGGGTCTGGATGGATTATTTTTAGTGACTTGTGTCACATTTTGCCAGATTTACACTGACACCATACAGTACCATAAAGTATAAATCTAGTTATGAAGATTGACATCTTACTGTAAGTCATTATTTTCTCACCTGTGATATGAATGATCAATTTTCACATGGTATTGAGCTTAAAGAAATTTTTTTCAAAACTGCTTTGTACAGTATACTGTTCTGAACTGATACTGTATATATGCAAGGAGAGAGCTAAGACAAACTGTATCACTGTAAAGAAGTCTATATGCCATATGTTGCATTGTGCATTTTCCCACTTTGGCTATACCTATATAGATATATATCAACCTTTGTTTTCCCCAAAAATGACAGCCTTCCATTCCTTTTACAATTTTAAAGAAGGCTTACCACTTTAATAAACATGAACAATTTCATTTATCTTCATTTTGTGAAACCTTGTTTAATATTCCAGTAATTTTGTAGAAAACGTTAACTTTCAGTCTTTTATTGTTAGTATGCAGTTGAAGTTTTACCACTTTTAATTTTTAAGGCTTTATACCCAACAATGTAATATTGGCATTTTTGTTTTCATTCTAGCTTTGGCAAGTTTTATTGCTTAATTTTTAAGTTAAAATAGAATCTTTAAGTCATGTAAACAACTCTGTCTCATTTAGATTATTCATCATGTGTGATGGGCTAGAGCAACCCCACACTTATAATTGTCGGAGAAGTTTTTTCCAGTTTCTACCAGTTTTTACCGGTAATAACCACTTATTACCAGTAATTACCAGTTTTTACCGCTGTCCCGGAAAAAACAGGTTTTTTCCGGCAAAAACCCAACCCTGTAATGCTGTAATACTCCCACACTTGAATATAGTTTACCTTTATGGGGATCTGCAGCGAGTTCCTATCTTGATCATTTATTTGCACTCCAGAAACGTGCTATTCATCTTATTTCAAATGCTGCATTCTACGACCATACACAGCCACTTTTTCATTATCATAGATTGTTAACTCTGCAGGACCTTTATAACTATCAGCTTGGTATTTTTTTGTACAAACACTTCCACAAGTCCCTGCCTATCGACCTCAGTCATTTCTTTCAAACAAATAGCCACTTTCATTGTTATTCTACCAGGATGAAAGATAGTTTATCCCAACCCCTCACCAGAACTCAACTTGCCCATTCCCAAGTAAGAAGCTCAGGAGTTTCCCTATGGAACTCCTTGAGCAATAACATTAGAAATGCTGCCAGTTTAAAAACTTTTAAAATTCAACTGAAATATCTGTTTTTGGATAACACTTCATTAGTTTCTTTCTTCTTTTTTTCCTTTTTTGTATTACTATTATAATTATCACTTTTTTTTTTTTTCTAAGCCTAATCCTAAGTTTTGTGTAACTTCGCTTCATATTTCTGTACTTTTAGGGGTCAGACTAGAAAAGTTTCCCAACTTACTTCTGGTCCCTCTCCCTTCTCATCCCTTCATGTACTATTAGCACTGACAACATTCTTTAATATCATTCTGTATATGTGTTATTAAATTGTATCAATTTGATTGTACTTATTTTTGTAATTATGAGAAGGAAGAAATAAACTGAACTGAACCTCTGTTTGTAGCGGCTATATGGATGGAAATTTGGCATTGGAGGGGCATTGGAGGGGGCTTACTGTAAACTCATTTACAGAAAGAATTGATCACTTGACTTTCTTCCCAGAAAACAACCACAGGCTTATTTTCTTCGACATACTGTACAGGCATGTAACTTTGTGTTCCCACAGCCCAGGTTTCCATCATAACTTAAGCTGGCACCCCAGCCTTGATGTCAAAACACTCTTCAAACATGTGCAAATGAGCAAGAACTTAAAAATTTCAGATATGAACTTTGTATACACTTCAGTCATCCATAGACAATGTAACTCGCCAACTTGCTTGCTTGGCTTAAAGTACGTGCATTACTCCTGAACCTACAGTTGGCCTATATCTGGATTCAATCGTAAACATCAACATCCAGAAACTTTTGCAAGAATTTTTTGTCAGACTGTGTTAAAACCATCCTGAAAATATGAGCACAAAATCTAATTTCAGCTAAGAAAAAATCTTGTCCTTAAAAATTGAATGTGTACTGTATGATCACTGACATTTGGCCCTACACATCTCCTTACAATGATAGATAGAAATCGGCAAGGAATTGGCCATCTGCATAATGGTCAAAACTGACTTATTTACTGTTACCATAAAAGTGTTGGATGGACAGTTCTAATTTACTGTACATACAACTTCATTCAAATCAAATTCAAGTTGAATGCTAAAAGAATCCCCACATCGGCCTAAAAAAAGCTAGTGAAGACAATCTGCACCCTATTTCTGTTTGCAGCTCTCATCTGAGATTGCAGAACAACCATAATATGCACAATAAATTATATAAAAGAGTAATACTATAGTTTATCATGTTCATCAGCCTCTGTTGCAGAGCTTTGAATAGACAGTCCCCCAGTCTGCCCTTTGATTTCATAAATTATCCCTCTCAAAAACATTTACGGGAAGGATAATGGCCCTGCTCCATTTGAAACAACCCGGCCATCATCATTACTGTCGGTACATTGCACACTCCCAAGGGGCACAAACTCAAAGCAGTAAGAGAGACTGATCAGCACATGTATGTTGAAACGTTACTTCTTACTTTTTGTTACATCCTCGTTCTCTGCCTGATTACTTCCTATTGCTTCAGGGAGGAAATGAAGCACACAACATGCACACTTGATGTAGTAACACTTCATTACTACATCAATTGTCAGTACTGTCAGTTACTGACAGTAACAGATGTAAATACACACTAGGCTTGGTCTCACGTATGGTGCAACACTCAGTGTTACCTCGCGTTTACGTACCCCATGTTTCGTTGATTGGGTAGTGTTACCACAGTAACGAGGTCAAATATTTCACATAACAGTTACTGTAAAACATAGGAAAACACCTGTCATCAGTGCCATAAACACCTGTGACCTTGTTTGATTAAAACAAACACTGTGTTTAAAACTATTTAACCCTGCCATTTGAGGTGGATCGAAATTTCAACACTGACCCTGCATTAACCTGTGGTCTCTTGTTACTCTAGTGCCAGGTAACACGGTGTTACCTCGAGCGCGAGGTACGTGAGACCACAGTTAAAAAGTTTCATAATATTTGGGGTTGTTAGCTAACAGGTCAGTCAGCATGTGTTAATTGCTTTTCACGCAGTGTGAACACAACAAAAGCATAGGCACAGATCATGTAACAAACTCAGGTACCAGTTGCATCCCACATCTCCTTTTATCTACTGGGGTGTCAGTGTTACTCAATTCAAGAAGCTATCATGGAATTCAAGACACCAGAGGGAACCTGAAGGTGTCCAGGGTCTGCAAATTGACTATTTCCTTTGGGAGTAGATAATGATGATGATAATGATGGACCATTGAAAATGAAACAAGTGAACTGTGAACACTGCACAATTTGTACTTTTTCCCTGTTTTGTGTGTGGCTTGACTTGAATAGCATTTTAAAAATCTATGCACACAAAAACTATGTACACATAGTAAATAGGGTTAGGATTACCTAAACATATACTGGGTTAGGGTCAGGGCCCTGATTCAAGGATAGGGATACATACATATATGTGCAAACCTATACATAGTTATGCCACTTCTAGATTCAGAAATCCAATTAGTACTATATCTTTAAATCTGAATCCCTTTATTTGAATAGATCCTTTTTATTCTCTTATAGGCCTAACTAGATGCAGCCTTTGGCCAAAACTATGAGTAGGCAATGAGCCTTTGTACAGCCAGGGTGCATTCCATGTAAAGCCCATGCCAAAGGTCCACTAAGGTTTTCCTGATCATACGCCGGGATTTTCTGTGTACGAACAATTCTACATAGCAATATGCAAGCCTGAGCACATATGTACAGTATACATGTACATGATCATCGTACATTGGCAATGCATGCACAAGTATATGGTACACACACAGTAAGTAGCAATCCGTATGAGATTGTACATTCTTACAGATACATGTACGTAATGCATACACTATTCACTGGCAATACTGCAAAAGCACTGTTTAGCACAATATAGGCTACTGAACGTTTATTGATGTCATTTACCTTGATTTTCAAAAGGCATTTGACAAGGTCCCATTAGGTAGACTTATGGCGAAATTACATCAGTTACTGTAGGCATCCAGGGGAGATGTGCTGACTGGATCAAGTCTTGGTCTTTTGGTAGATCCCAAAGGTTTGTTGTAAATGGTAATTTCTCCTCTTGGAAAGATGTCACAAGTGGAGTACCACAAGGTTCTGTTCTGGGCCCAGTTCTTTTTTTAGTTTTTATAAATGATATTGATTGCTCTCTCTCATCTTGTTTTAGTAAGCTTGCTGATGACACTAAGCTCTATAGGAATGTTAATGACGGAAAGGATGCTTCTCTGTTGCAAAGGGATTTAGATAGGCTAGTTACTTGGTCTCAGACTTGGCAAATTGTCTTTTAATGCGGATAAATGCAAAGTGTTTCACTTTGGATCCAAGAGTTTGAGTCATAAGTATACCATGGCTGGTAGTGTTCTAGGTAATGTGACTTCTGAAGAAGACTTGGGTGTTTTCATTTCAAGTGATCTGAAGCCTTCTAGGCGGTGTGCAGCAGCTGCTGCCAAGGCTTATAGGGTGCTTGGTTTGATCAAGAGGAATTTCAGTAATATCAGTAAAGATATTGTGTCAAATCTTTATAAGCAGTTAGTTAATGAGTGGAAAAGTCTCCCTGAGTAGGTTGCTCATTCCACTTCGGTCAATTGATTAAAGATTAACGTCGACAAGTATAACCGTGACAGTGGCATGATCTAATTGCATTGGGTTTGTGTTTGGATTAGGTGTTGGCTTGAGTCTGTTCCATAGGGCATCTTGTGGGTTTTTTTACCCTCCTTTGCCCTTTAACTTTTTACAGTATGTTATGTTATGTTATCATAATGGGAGTTAACTGGGATGCCGGGAGTACAGCTTGCCCGCCACTATGCAGAGAAGGAGTCGGTGCTCACGCTGAAGATCTTTGTGTTGAAGAGCATGCAATGCAGACTGATTGCACAGTAATTAAAGCTAAGTTAGGCTACACTAGTTTAGTCTGATAGTTGACACTATATTACACAATAAACAGTTAAACACATTCCTCTTGGTACTGTAAAGCCTAGGCCTATCTAGACTCACTAACTAGTCTAACTAATAGGCCTATAACTGTTACTTGGCCTAAGGTCTAGCCTAGCTGTAACAAAAGTGTTCCTTAATTGAGTCACAAAATTCATTATCTGGAAGAAGGTGATGCACTGACTATAGGCCTAGGCTCTAGTGATTACCACTTCTTACCCTTTAGTAAGTCCTCCAACCTTTTTGGACATGCTGTGAAGTCGCTTCTTGAAAAAAAGCAACATAGACACCCCAGTACATCAAAGGCGATGTTGGGTGTAACTAAAATCTGAGTCTGTTACATGATCTGTTATCTCAAATGAGCTATGGTTCCATTGCGTTCACACTGCATGAAAAGCAATATACACATGCGGACTGACCTGTTAGCTAAACCCAAATGTTAGGTAACTTTTTGTGTATTGAAACACATCTTTTACTGTCCATCAATAAATCAGATATGCAACTTGACTTAATCAAGTCTGCAAGTAGTGGACTTTTTTTTCTCCCTAGGCTAGAGCTAGCTATATGAGGTAGCCAAGCAGAAATGAAGAATGTAACAAAAATTAAGAGGGAAAGTTTCATCATGCAAAGAAGCATTGGGCAAAACTAAAACATCTGAAAGCTACTCCTGAAAGGGATTCTACTCCCCAAGGGAGATACTGAAGAGTAGGTAACACGTATTCGTATAATATATTATACTACCGAGTAGACCAAAGTTTAAAATGTGTGGAACCAGTACTTCCTAACGCTAGTAGTAACGTTAGTAATACGCAAGAACCCAACGTTAGGCCTATTATGCCTAACTTTTAATCTAAGTTAGGCTAGTTACACGGTTTACTGCCCAGAAATGCATATACTACTTAGGGAATTACCCGCCTAATACATTAATTATTCAACGTTTTCACTTTTACTAGAACACATATATGTACCTGTTTTCATCAACAAATGCCCACGGGCGACGGTTCTGCAACAAGTGTATCTAAGGAGGGAGAGTCCATTCTCTCAATATTCAACGTGTAGGCTTTGGTTGTGCTATGACTATGATCAATGAGTATGACACACATGTGCGTGGTAGTTTTATCATAAGCCTCTGAAGCTATTTTTAGCACTCAAAACGAACTTCATCTCTTCATCAGACGCACTATTATTATGTAGGCAAAAGGACATACTTGTTGATAAGTTTACCTATTTTTTGATGATAGATGAATGTTCAAGCTACTTAAATTAAAAGAATATGTATGAAAATATTACAGGTATATTCTTCTGAATACTATTAAATGGAAATATGAAATAAATATTTTTGTATAAATTTTTTACCCCTTCAATCATTTAGAACTAATTAACAGGGTTGGAAAAGGGGAAATACCTTAATATCATACGTATCTAGTACAAATGCGAAGTGCATACCGGCTTGTACGCCGTAATAAGCAGCAGTTTGTCTGAATTGGTTCGGTTCTTCTTTCGCTTCCCTAGTTCGACATCGGGCTTTGACATCCTGAGATTATCGACCTATATGCATATTTCTGTCCATCTATTTATGGGGTAACAGACTAGGCTCAGGCCTGGGATCGTCTGTGTTACTGGAAAGCAATTCTGACGGAGTAGACTTACCACTGGCAGCTGAGTGGTTGTGGCTTAGCGAGAAAATGGCCACCAAATTAGGAAGTACTTCATGTAATTAGGACTATCTGAGCTGAGGTGAATAGACAACTGAAAGGAGACAGCCTGAGCAGGGAGGGTGAATAGATTTTTTTAGTTCTCTATTCGATTCAGTTGAAATAGGCTTACAAAAGTATACCCGCATATATATACCGCCAAGCTCTACCTAATACTGCCTCAGGCTCCCCAAACAGTTCCAATTCTCCTAATCTATTTACTTAAACCTCTTCCACAACTGTCTAAAATACATCCTCATCCAGAAACAATCTCAGTTTATTGCTTCAGAGTGATTATACAAGATAACAAAAATACTCCGCTACGGTATGGTTAGGCCTTCATCGGCATACTGTTTTTGGTGAACTTATAGTCAATCAAGGAGATGTGCCAAATGAGAATTTCTGTGGAGTAGTACTAACTTGAATTGCAGTTTGAAGTGAGGGGATTTGGACCCTTAATCGTCCCAACCATGCATACTAGAATAAACTGAGAGAACATAAACACGTCAGCTGCTGTCTTAAAATAGAGGGCGCACAGCTCTGCTACCACAGTTTCTTACAGCCCGAGATCTCACCAAAAATCATATCTTCTAATCCCGAACAGTTCCAATTCTCCTTACCAAATTACTTGAAGGTTGTGTGACAAGAAAATGACAAAGTTTGGTGTTTGATGTGAAAAGCTTTAAAACCAAGAAAACTGCTGAAATTCCCTTCAAAATCCGTAAGAAATTGACCATTTTACATGGTAACTTCTGATTTTTCAGGCACTTAATCATGAATAACTTGAAATATGAACTTTGTATGCACATCTTGTGATGTCGAAGGAGGGACATGGCATATATGGCTAATATACTGTCATTCTTTGTTTTTGTTATCTTTCTTTGAAGGATAGATGAAACATTAGTAGGCTACGTCCTCAGGATTATGTTTAGAAAGTTTAAATTGTTTCCTTGAAACATCAGTGCCAAATACCAAACCATAAACTATCTGATGAGTAATTAGGCTATTAAGATATGGCTAACAAAAGAAATGTTAACACTATGTACCACTCCGCATCATTATTTTTGCATGAACAACAAGTTGCTTCAGGAAACTTTACAATTTTGAAGAGGTCACGTGTATCGAACCGTAAAAGATACTGACATAACTTCTCTGGTGAACAACCTGACTCATCCATTGGATTCGTCCTAGGAAAAACCTTTGCGAGGGAGGGTTGTCGGCCAGTCCTATAGGGGGGAGTTACCCATGACCGTATCGGACCTCATCTGGTCAAAACTTTGCTGAAAAGGGCAAAGTTCGGTGCCTCAGTCGGACAGAGAATATGCTCTGGTTGGGGATCTGAAGTCGGGCAAAAGGTCACTCCCCCTGAGAGAAAGAGTCCCTTACGGCCATGGGTAACGTTAACTGTTCATATTTCGTCATCATGGTCTATTCAGGCTTCAGGTTTATGCCAGGGTTTTTCCCGGATCGGTGGTCTAAAATCATGTTGATTTATGTTTTAAAAATCATTCAAGAAGCATTTTTAAATTCTTAGTTCTAAACATTGTGTTTTATGTTTTAAACAGGGGTTTATTTACAGTTTCGTTTTGACACGTCTTCTACACTATACCAGGCTGAGGCCATAGCCAGACGAGGTCCTGGGGTGGGAGACCATATGTCCAGGGAGCAAAAAAAAATCCAGGGAGTGAAAATATTTCCAAGAGAGGCCAAATTTATAAAATTTAACAATACCAGTATTACAACTTGAACAGAGTTCCAGAGATCTCTGTAAACCCTTTTGCAGTATTATTGTGGCGTTTACAGTCTGTAAACTTGAAACGATCATCAAGTGTCGTTTGAAGATTACTTTCGTCATTTTATAACATTTGTAATTACCTCAAAGCCATTCACCATATGGTCTCCCGAATACATTGAAGTGGACCCTTCGGTCCCTCTCCCCAAATATGATTTTGTGACTGCTATCAGTGTCCCTTCCGAGAAACTAATAGGAATTCCTCTTTTGCAACATATATTCCGGCAAAAGCTAAAAAACTCTATTTAAAAAATTTACTGGGAGCATTAAACAAAGTGAAAGAAGGGACCGTCTACGTCGACCAAAACCATTAGTGGACGCGCAGTTACATAGAAGTAATTTATCATGAAGACACCGGCCCAAAGTGCCAGAAATGAAATTCTCAATGGGTTAAAAGTGCATTTATATATATTTTACACTCTAATGAGGTATTAAGGAATCAATTGCTCAGTTTCTAAGAACTTCGTCCCTTGTAAAAATTTTTAGATGCTAAAAACGCTTGTCTTTTTTCTAAACATTCCGTTTTAAAACATATTTGCTTGCTAAACACTTAGTGTGTAATAGTTAAACATGTTTAGAATTTGAACGTGTTTTCAAGGGGGGCAAAATAAGTGTTTACTTGCTATTTGCTGAGCAAGTTTTTCTTTTTTTTCAAAATGCAGTCATAATTGAAGTACTCAGTAGCGCAACTAACATTTTCTTTGGGGCCATGGTGACACATTTTTGTGGCCGTGATGGATTTTTGAAACATTCGGTCTACTATATATCCAATCGGAGCTTCACCATCGGTTGGCGCGGAGTGTACAGAAATTTCGAGTTTACCATCAGAAATTTCCTTACAAAATTTTGGACAATTCATTCGCCTTCATTCAGCGAAACTAAACTACGAACCGCTGCCCGGATAAGCTATATGTCCACTGAAGGACAACACTTCACTAACCTCTAGGCCCCACACGTACCATTAACATCATTGGTCTGCCGTGTAAGGCTCCATTTTAGATTGGATGAAAAGAACAGATACTACAAATGATCTGAGTCAAAATGTCGAGCTGAGAAGCGAACAGTGTAGCTGGTCTTACATTTAACGACAAAATGACAGTCTTAACGCATACAAGGCATTATGGGAGTTGTACAATAACAGAACCTTTTCCAGACAGCAAAATTAGGCTACACTAGGATTGTGTGATAGCCTTTTGGTAAGCATAATATTCGTCAATAACCAGTTACTGTAGGGACAAAAAACGACTCACGCCAAAATTCTATCCCACACTACCTTGTACTTGCTATCTGGAAGAGGTCTATCGGCTGCCATAGCTCTGTTTTCTTTTCCCCGAATTTTTGCATACTAAGTAGGGCATGTAGATATTTTTCCGAGGGGAACGGGGAAAGCACCAATATTTTCCGATCGTGAGTTGCAAATAGGCCTAATCATTTTCCACTTTGAAATATTGCTCTAAAAACTTTTTTTACCTTAAAAATGTTGATATCATTCCTTTCTTCAAGTTTTTGATTTCTAGGGAGAGTCCCCTCTTGGCAATGTCCCCTCTTGGCCCCTCCCCCCCCCTTTCGACCCCATTTTCATTCCTAATTGAACATTAGCGGCTCGCCATAGGGGCACGGGGGCACTAGCCCCCCCTCCATACATTTCCAAAGCATGGTCTTCAATTTTCCAAAAGTAACGTTATTCGATATGACATGAATAAAAAGTAGCCTTTCTCTTAACCTGGGGAAAGTATCCCAGCCTTCTCTCTCATACAAATGTCATATATTAGTTATAAAGTATAAACTAATGCGTAATTGTCAAGGGTATAGTTCGTAATTGTTCCAAAATTTTTGGCCCATTGCCGGGACTACCGGCCGCCCAGAAGCGTTGATAGCACTACCAACACCAAAGCAGTACAGAATCAGTACTGTTATTGGTGCTGGTAGCGCTACCATTCGACCACTGGTCATATGAGTTAATATGATTCGAAAAGTTATGATTTCAATTTATTTCCAACGGTGCGCAGCTCTTTGAAATTAAAAAGTTCAGAACAAATTTATGTTTTATATTTTAAAGAGGAACATATTATAGGCATAGCTTACTGGGGAAATTTTTACTCATTTCCCATCTTTGGTTCTCGAGATATTAGAATTGAAGTTGACATATTTTCTACAAAGAGTGAACTTGCAACAAGTAGACGTGATGTCATGTATGAATTCACATTGATGGAAATGTTTAGTTGTTTTTCTCTAAAATTTAACACGGTGACCATATACAATTTAACTGTGATATGTTGTAACCATAAGTGCACCCCGAGCAATGGAAGTTTAAAAACTTAATTTGCCTTAAGGGCAAGATAGCATCCCTAATCAACTCAAGGTCAAACAGCAGGATCAAAAATAAATAAAAAACAAAACAAAACATATGAATACATCACATAGCACCTGCTTGGTTCAAGTTAACCTTTTTAGAAAATGTTTCAAATTCAGTTGCTAATACCGAACATGAGAAATGAATGAAAACTTCACCAGAGGGCTTAGAATATGTTGGTCTTTAACATATTAAAAAAAAAATGGTTGTGGTCTATTCTTTTTAATGGAGATTTTACTTTGCGACAAAGAAAATGATAAAATGCCACATCGTCCTGTAAAGGAGCCAGTTCATTTTATCTTGTAATATTCTGATCATTTGCAATTTGATTTTCTTTTTATTAAAATGAAGATTTTATTGCAAAGGAAAGCTAAAAACGGCTGCTTAAATTATATTTACACGCCTGGCAAATGCAATTTCGGGCTATATGAGAGGTCGCGATTTTTCAAAATTTTCTGTACACTCCGCGCCAACTCATGGTGGCGCTCCGCTTAGATAGTCTTCCAGGCAGTCCGTCACCACTTCTCACGCCCCCCCCCCCCAAAAAAAATATTCTGCACGACTGACCTGATACTATTTGAGACGTCTTGGTCTCAGGTTGAGTTTGCCCCACTCACCCACCACCACCCCCCCCCCCACCCCCCCCCCCCCCCCCCCCCCCCCCCCCCCCCCCCACCCCCACCCCCAAAAAAATTTTTTCTTAAATCCGCCTTTGTAGTTGAAAGACTTTCAGTAAAGCTCAACATGAACGTGAACGTATTTGTTGTAGCTGACAAAACTGTATAGAGAACAGTGGCGTACGCAGGTTTTCTCTCGATGGGGATGCAGTATATGTTGAATGATTGCCGGCCTGAGGAAGGGGACTAAGGGGAGGGGTGTTCTCTACCCTCCTTACCCTTTAAAAATTTTTGGCCTTTTCAAGGGGCCGAGATGCAAAATAGTGCAAGAATTTTGAATTTGACAGGAGTAGTGCTTAATGTTGAATTAGGGGGGTTAGTGGGACTAATTCTCTAATTGTTCAAAACTTTGTTGTCTGTACATGCACACTGATGTCACGTAACCTATCTTTGAAGTCAAATTTGTTTTTAAATTTGCTAATTTTTAGAAATCAAAATAAGAGGGCATTCGGGATCGCCAGCCTGGGGAAGGAGTCTTGGGGGAAATGCCCCTCCCCTTCGAAGTTTTTTGAAAAAATGGATGTCCTTCTATGTAATTTGGGAACCACATATGCTATGTTTTAAAGTAAATCATGTATTTTTTGTTAACTTATTATTTTGTTTTTCTTGTTGAAAGCTGGCCATGGGGGGGGGGGGGGGCACGGCCCAATGGCGACCCTTCTGCGTACTCCACCAATAGACGGTAACCTTTTTTATGAGGTTTCCTTAAGTTAAATTCACAGAATGTGAAACGGTCATATTTGGGTGGACTTCCTAAAATTTTTTACTTTTGCTATAATTTCCTTTTCTTTACATCAAGTTAAGAGCTGCGAGACACTCAGGAAAAGCCGGGACACGAGCCCGGAAAATTTTGCAATGAAAAAGTTGCATTAAAAACTAAGAACACAAATTTCCCCATTACGCCACGCACCACGGCTAAACCTTCAAGACTAGTTCTGCCACAGTGTAAAATATCGAAAAAAAAAAAAACATTTTTATGCGCACAACCCAAGGGACAGGCGCAGGAACGAATTGACTCTAAAACTAGTCTAAGCGTAGTGAGTCACTTCACGTTTTCTGTGCAGTTACCCTTAAATGCTGCGGAAGCAGAAAATACAATATTCCTCAAACTCAAGATGCTGTAGTGAAATTAGCTTGACTGCATTTTTTAAATCATCACTAGAATCGTCGTCCTTGCACAAGAGTCGTCGACAGTAAAGTTGCCAGTGCAGGCTCAAATGAAACAGAAAGCGTCACAAGCCAGGGGTGCAGAAACAGTGATAATTATAGTGTGGCTCTAGCCTGGATTTTACAACAGAAACGAGAAGGGGGCTAACTATGAGAAGTTTAAACATACGAGCGTCAATTGTTTAAAGCCTCCGAAAGTTGGAAATTAGAAACAAAATTTTGATGTTTAATTATAAAGAAAAACAAAAGGAATTTGAGGCAATGTGCCCACATTACATAACTTCCATATGTTTTGTTGAAAAGCAGAGGTAGTTTTAACAAAAATACCCAGGCAATCTTTAAAGTGAGATGTCTTGAGTTAGGGAAATGGTATTGAGACAGGATTTGAAGGACATGGTGTAGAATATTTTTACTTTTGCTTTTCTTACATCACCCAGGTAAAAAGCCACCAAGACATTCAGGTGTCAAGAACGTCTGCTGTAATTTGTAGATCTTTATTGTTATGGTAATAAGTAGGCAGACACCAAAGACCAACAGTTAGTTTATATTCAAATAAAGTACGGATTTTGCACAAAAATGCCATTTTCTCCAGTCATGTTCTTTCTAACAAATTTAATGTGCTGCCAAAATGTTAGAAATTGTACTTTACGAATTTTTTGAAACGATCATATTCATCCGTACTATTTTGTGTTTTTTGTACGGGGTTTGTTCTTAACTATACGAATGATACAGGAAGAGATGCTGCAGTATATATAGAAAGCTTTATCAAACTGTAGATAACCCGACGAAAATGCCTGCTTACAGGGAAATCGTTCGGGCCAGTACGGCGATGATTGTCCAAATTATTTCATGGCTCTTTCTCGGAAATGACTACTTTCCTAGAGTTGAACGGAGATTTGACGCTCTTCGGTTCTTTTGTGGCAACCAATTTTGCATACTTGCCAACATTTGAAAGTGGAAGAGTGGTAGATCTTGCGAGGGAGCGAAGCGACCGAGCCCGAGCGCGCTTGCGCGCGAGGCGGGGGGGGGGGTGTGGGAGGGGGTGTCCCCCCTCCGACTGTGTGAAGCTTTTTTGTTTTTTAATGTGAAAATATGTGATTTGGTGCATACTTTATAGGTATTTTGAAAGCGTAAGGAGACATTATTATTATGTATTTTATGAACCGTTTTGTAGGAATAACCATGCAGAAATCAAATGCACACGTATTGCTGGCAAATAATTTATCACTCTGCAAGTATGCAGAATTACATAACAGATTCAAGGAGTTGCTTTTGTACTTACCACTAGATATCAGTGTGCCTGATATGGTAGGCCTACAATTTGTCCTAGATATTTTGCAAACAAAACTTGCACAACTATTTTGATGTTGCTACTTTATTCAGTTGAACCATTAAAAAGAACATAGCTTACATATACAGAAAATAAAAATCTCATATTGAGTTTGTGTTGTAGTTGTAGGGCTGCGAGCCCCGAATGCACGCTCTGATCGCAACAGATGTAAACAGTCGAGTACAGTACAGCTGGACAATACTCCAGAACACAGTACACGTATACGTACGCGGCGCGCGGGTTTCGATCGATCCATATCTCTCAGGTCAAGCTCGATCGATGGATCGTATTTTTATCAACATTTTCTGAGCTGTTTTATGGTGAATTACACACAACACGCACGCTTAAACAGCAAAGTGTAACTTAAATCATACTTTCAATAAATATTATGGCAGGTTTGCCAAAAATCGGTAGATTAGAGTAAAAAATCGGTAGCCAGTTCAAATCTCTAAAAAGCGGTATTCTACCGCCCAAATCGGTAGAGTTGGCAAGTATGCTTTTGCTTGATCATGGCGCAATTTCTGTACGCATTTCCTGAGTTAAATATTACAAAGGCTGCTTTTAATCGAATCTGGTTTGTTTTATGCGTGTCTAAATTTATTATATGGAAAAGCAGATGCATACATGTCTTTCAGTCGGAACTTCAACCAGCCGATGTTATTATCTCGACCATTATCGTATTAAAGCTGACAAGGAAAGATGTAATACTGAGAACTTTAAGAGGATATGGAAAAATGGCGATTAATTTGTTTCTTGAACCAGGGGAAGCTTTCCTTCAGTTTATAACTATGATTAATGAACTATGGAATGGATATCTAATATTATTTATGTACTTTATTCGGGTCGGCCATTCGTGTGTTCATCCTTACAAATTATGTGTGTTCTCCTGCTTATTAGGTGATAATGACTTAACGAACCTTTATGCAACTGTAGATAAATAAAAGTAGCGAACTAATTTTTTCCATGATTAAGCTGTAGATTAAGTTAGAAATGTTTGTGTTGTGATGTTCTGTCTTATTTATTTGATTTCATATTTCAAATTTTGTAAATAGTGTAAATATGCTCATGACTGGAAATAGAGTTTCCCTTCCAAAAAAAAACCTGAACTCTAGGCCTCCTTGGATACAAATCGATATACGCAGATTAAGGTAACAGTAGGGAAAATAAGTCACCCTACTTTTCGTAAAGGTTAGGCCTTCATATGGGCGCATTATAAAGCACTTAAAAATATTTTTAAAATATTATAGTCTTTGTGTAATGTTAATTTACCGTAATTGCATAATGAGTCATGGTATTAATGAAATAGTGATGTAAGATAAATTATTTAACTGTCAATACTTCTATATAAAATTATTTAACTGTCAATACTTGTACATATTATTATTATTATTATTATTTTTATCCTCTAATTTGCTGTTTTGTATGTATATATGTTGAGAATGAAAATAAAGCTCTTCCTACAAAAAAAGAAAATATTTTTAAAATATTATAGTCTTTGTTAGTACGTGGAACTTTGTTTCACCTATCACCTAATCTGCCTGTTCATGTCAACTTTTCTTCCTTTGGAAGTGTAACTTCCTAAAATAGCATTAAGACAGCGTTTGAAACATTAAATTGTAGGCTATTGGGTTTTTTCGATTTAAATGCGGTATATATTGCACAAAAAATTTTCTCCCCACCTTAGTTGCCTTTTCTTTCCACAAAGGAGGTTAACGAAAATCCTGCTCTAAAATTCTGCTTCCCGTGGAGTATGTAACGCTAGTGGAAAAGTTTCTGTTGCGATCCCATTTTTACAGGGCCAATCCTCCCACCTCTAACTACAATTCTTGTAAGGGATAACAGAAATTCTCAATTGGCTCAGCTCTTTGATTGACAGATATATCAAACAATACATAGTGCCAAAGCTTGTATTACATAGCATGAACTGTACTGATAGTGTTTTGATCACACACATTGAGCTTATCTATACTCACCCTGAATCAATAAACTGAAAATGTGTCTGGATAAGGATGAATTTCAGACAAGAGCTTAATTAAAAAGTTAGGAGAACTGGTACTGTTTGGGGAGAGAGATTTGAGCCTTTAACATAGTAACCGTCAGTCCATTTGCTGATCATTGTGGTTTTTGCTGTGAAAAGTGAAAGAGCTATACGGCCCAAATGGGTCCAATGATAACGAGACTATTCTACGAAAGTTTTCCCTCCGCACAGAAGTACAGCAATAAAGGTGGGGCATCGATTTACGTACGTCTCATGCGAAACTCAACATGTGTAGGATTCGGGAAATTGTTTGCAACAACCATGATTCATTTAATGACGAACATTGCTACTTTTTTCAGCGGCCAACATCATGGGGCAGGGGGAAATCTTCCCACCAATGAAAATATCTGGGGTAAACATATCGTTTTGCCCCAGTAATTGTGGCAGTTTAAAAAACAGGCAAAAATGAACAAAATGTAACATTGTGGTCTAAAGATAACTTTAGGGTTTATGGAAAACGTCCATTGAATTTCCAAGCAATAATACTGTTTTATTGCGCCATCTGATCTATCAATGTTTGTGTACTTGCGCGCCAGTGTGCTTGTGTGTGGTAGTTTCAAATGGTGGAAATCGAGGTAATTTGTGTGTGTGTGTGTGTACACACTTTCCAACCGAGGTAACACCGACAATTGAGAAGTACCTCGGTTAGAGAAACAAATCGGGGCGCCCTTCAGCAATAAAGTAGTAGTAATTAGTAATCAAAACTGAAGTGTGGAACGTTTCCCGAAAGAATAATTAAAGGCATATTCCCGGACACAAAATTTATTACTTCAAGATATGCAGAAAAATTATCTTTTTTAGGAGGCGAAAAATTCATCTCAATAGCATATAGCGTTTGGAAGATACAAATTTATAAATAATGCAACTTTTTTCTTTTGATTTGGTACATCATGGAAATCTGTGATGTCATCGTGGCATTGATATTAAATTCAATTTATGTATGATTTTGACGCCGCTGCGGGAAATATTAATCAAAAGTGGTGCCGGTTGTACTCAAGTTATGGTGAAAGGTAATGCTTGATCATCTACTACATGAAAAGATAGACAGAAGATTTTATACATTCCCACAGTATAAAATTTCAATGACAAAAAAACTTTAACTTATATAAAAAGACAAAACGAATGAGAGACAATGTGCCCATGTTACATAACTTTTTGTGGCTTTTTTTCGAAGAGCAGCGGTATTTTTTTAACAAAAGTTACCACTCTTTAAAATGAGATATGTTAATATAGGAAAAGGAATTGCGACGGGGTTTCAAGGACACAGTGTGGAATATTTTTTTTTATTCACAAAGCCCTGATCAAAAGCCACCAGAAGGCCTTTAAATAATTGCCGAGGGAATGATACCTTCCCCCAAAGTGCTAACACATATGCATTTCTTCTGTGAGCTTTCTCTCGGTTTCCATACGTTTTTTATCTTATTTGAAACTCAATAGATACCTATTACGTAACTCTAGGCCTCAAAGTTTTGAAACATTTCAAAGGAGTTAAAAATATTTCTCTCGTCAGAAGTTGTTGTTCCTCAAAGTTTAAACTATGAAGTGGAAATCTGTTATCATAATATGCATTCAAACAGAATAAAAAGTGTCCGGGTTTTTCCTTCAACTAGTGCAAACAATACTATTTTTCTGGAAACAGAGCACACAATTGCCCACGTTATAAATGGTCTCGTCTGGCAGTGAGTCTTCAAAACCAATTTTCGATAAAGCCGGTCTTTGGCTTCAGACAGTGAACAATTATGTAGTCGTGTAGTACTTGTACACCAATGTTAAGAAACTCGATTAGCCATAGTATATACCAACACTAAAATGCACGATCCTACACATGTTTTGCAAAAGTGTTGTCTGCATGAGTCCAAAGGTTTTCCCTTTCGGGAAACCAAAAAGGGGTTTTGGGATCGATTTGAGCAGGTTCCTCTATTTGGTATGTTACAACCCTGTCCGGATAACACTTTTGTGTATGACTTGTAAATGGTAGAAATCGTGGTGGTTTTGTCCTGGGCATGACGTTAAACTGCATCCAGGTTGTGGCTTCTGTTCTATTCAGCCAGTCTAGAGCAGGACCACTCAGTGCTTGCCCTTTGGAGGGCGTACTTGTCCATTTGGGACGTTAAGCTCCTTAAGGGAGCAGAACTCCTCCGGGAGTAATCGTTTGGTTTTCGCCCCTTGGCTCTTCGCCAGAGAGTCGTGGGGACTTTTAGAAAAAAAAAAAAAAAATGGTAGAAATCGAGGTAATTTGTCTGGGTGACATACAATTTCAACCCATCAAGTGGAGGTCGTAGGACATCAGTCAGAATATATGTTGTTTATGTAGACGAGCCCTTCACAAACTACGGTAGCTTTTATGTCTCTTAGCTAATTTGACCGTCTCCTCGTTTGTGTGGTTCAAAACTGCCTACCACGTTTTCCACCATTGACAAGTATATGTGCGTATGCCGCGTCGCGTTCGTGCAAGTGGATTGCTTGTAGACGAGTCAGGCCACGGGAAACGATCTACTGAGGTTGCAGCTGTTAGGAAATCTCCCCTCCCTTATTCCACACACAGATTTACCCCCCTGCTACTTTCAGTGACGTCATTTCCTATCTTCAATTCCAAATAGTGTGGTATGTACACAAGAAAACGTACTTTACGATCCTATCATGAGACAAAATGATTATTTACCGTAACCGATTTCATAACGGTTTACTACTGATGAAGTTGGGCCATTATTTGAGCCGAAGCAACAGAAACCGGTCTAGTCTGGTCATGCTCATGCATAACGACCAAACAAAAAATAATCAATCCCGGCAAGAAATTCGCTTTGAAAAAATGCCTCTTTAAGCCTTCCGATGAAATCACGTTCGATGATTTCGGGCCTTTCCTTCAAATGTGCACTGAAGGCTTGTCGACTACCCATGTGACGTCAAATGGCGCACCGCCTACCCTTACTTGGCCAAAATTAGAAGTTGCATAAACCAGTTTTTTCTGGAGAACGTCTTAAGCAAGAAAAGAAACAGGGAAGCATCCTGTTAGCGTTTTCATGGTTTTTCTTCCTGTGACACTGTAAAATTTTCCATAACAGTATTGAACATTCTCTAAGAAAAATTTCGCTGTTTTGTTTTTTTTTTCCTCATTTTCTTTTTTATCATTTTTTTAAGCTCTGGAAAGAAGTGGCTGAAAGGTGACTCCCCTTGTCCCTCTCGTATTCCCGCTTGTGCATCTCAACACAGTGAAACACTCCACATCATTATGTTTTGCATATTCAACAAGTTACCCCAGATACATTCAAACTTGGAAGGTGTATATCTCGAGAACGGTAATTGATACTGGACATAATTCCAATGAATCTTTCCCCGTGAGGTATTACTCTTAAGCGGTCAAGTTGAGCCAGGGCTTTTTGCTACATTTGACCATACATTTATGTGGTGCCCGAATTAGTTCTGGCAAAATTCAGACCAAGAACACGTTTGAAACGTTCTTCGTGCTCCACACTCCTTAGCAGCCAAAATATCACTTAAACTAGAATGTAGGAAGAGGGCTTAATATAACAAAGGTAAAATATTTCTAACAAACTTGGAGTTTCCAGAATTGGAGGATAAATATCCCTGGCATGCCACAAAAAATAAAAAGTGAGTCCCTATCCCAAAAATGAGTCAATTTTGTCTCTAAAGTGACTTTCATATCTAAAGCAAGCCCACCTCAGAGACAAATTAACTCGGTTTTCATGGTAAAATCGTCAGCTTTCTTGTCCCCCCCCCCCCATTTCAACGTACTTCAAATCGTATCCAAGGAGGTCTAGAATTGAGGTTTAGAGTGAGCGTCAAATCTCTAATTCTCCGTTCAACTCTAAGATTGTATTCATTGCCTTGAAACAACCATGTTACCATTTGAAAAAGGTAAGCCCGCAGAAATCCACCGAAAGTCGGCATTTTCGTTGCAGCTCTGGCTACTTAAATTTGTACTGCAGGTTATATATTCTTAACAATAATCGTCGTCCATTAAACGCATTTTAGACAATGTGACATGACCATCAATTCCAGAATTTCATGAAGTGCAATTTCTAAAGTTTTGTTTGCACTTTAATCTCGCTAGAAAGAACATGTTTGTAGATAAATGCACTTTCGTTCAAAATGAACAGTTAATTATTTATTTGGAATTAAATCTATTAGGTGCTGCCCTTTGAACTGTTAAGCATGCTGCCGGTAGATTCTAATAGGCTGTTTTAGTCAAACGTCCTGAAAATATTCTCTGAATTTTCCCTTCTTTAGTTTCAGTTCAACAACAGTTACTGCTGTCAACTTTTTGTTTGATAAGTTACATTATATAGTCTACATACATACATTATATACAAGACCGAGGGTTATCCACATGAAACTTCCTCATATACGTGGATATTGTTTCGAAAAAGGAAATATTGAATAAAACAAGGCAATAACGTACACATTAAAGAGAGAACTGAAGTCCATTGCGAGGGAAAGTGGGAAGATAAGAGGACCGGGTTAAAATAAAAACTGACTTTGCGTTGTATAGAATACATCACAGTAGCGTAGCCAGGATTGTATCATGGGGAATTGGGGGTTTGGAGCACGAAATGAGGGAAAAGTCTAACCGAGGATAGAAAAACCGCTATTTTAGACCGTTTTTGCATTTCAAGTTTTGGTCATGTGGTGGGGGATTGTTTCAACCCCAAACCACCCCGTGGCTACGCCACTGATACATGGGGTAACTTTGCTTTTAAATAATGAAAATGAAAACAAACACGTCACATTGATAGCGATTAATATTTTTAAATAGACGAGTAAATTTTTATGAAGGAGTGTGTTGTAATCGAGTCCGGAGAGTAGAGTCACGAGTCCGGCAATTTTCAACTTTCAAGGACTTAAGACCGGACTTGAGCTCGAGTCCTTGTATTTTCTCAATGGGGAAAAATCAACGACGGAAGGCATTAAACGCTTTAGACAAACCGCGAAATGTACCATAAACAAGATATCCGTTTTTACAAAAAAAATTATGTAACATATCAGTAAAACGAAGTAGGGAGAAGCAGAAGAGAAGTAGGCAAGAAAAGTTGAACGCCGGACCATGTGGACCCTAGCGCTCAAGGGAAAATTTAGCATGATGCGGATGTAATCAATACCGTAATAATCTCTTACACATATAGTGCACTCCTAAATATATTTGTTCATTTTAAATGGTAATTTGAATATCTTTCACGTAGTCAGTGGATGCATTGTAGAGGAGAACTTTTGCATGTGAGGAAACTTAATATTAACATTGACATGGAAACCTGTTATACTGACAACCCCTTCTATGATGTTTTGTTCTAATAATCTCTGTTCAGGCAACTTAAAAATATATTTTATTCTTTCAAACTTGGCTTTTCATGGGTTTTATGCAGCGTCGTCGCTGAAGAGGGGCACGCGGTACTCACCTGGAAAACCTTGGGTGCCCGTGCTTCCTCAGCTGAGATTTGAAAGTTTTCGATAAATGAGATACTCTGGAGTCAAGTGTTTCCTACCAGATTTCGTATGATTGACTCTTTTGAGGGCAGGAAAAACAGCATTTTTTGATTCCTTCACATGAAAAAAATTGCACGAAACGAAACACAGCGTGATCAAATTTGTGTTCCGGAGACGGAAAATATGTAAGTGTTCTTCCCGGGGAGAATAGGAATGCCTCCTTTGGAACACTTACATTTCGACTCTGGGTAAGAAACACGCCTGTAAATTTGTCACAAATGAATACATTTTCAATGAGGCAAAAAGAATTTTGTCTTAAGATTCAATTCTTTTTTGACAAGAAAAGGCAGTAATTTCATGTTCTTCAAATGAAAATATCGCAAACACACCTAGGAAATGCCATATCGGGCTGTCCGAGGGGTTGCGTTTTTCAAAATTTTGTGCACACTTCCGACTACGCCAACTGGAGGCGGCGCACAGTTCAGGTAACTGAGGCAATAGAGGTGCACCAACGCAACCAGAATTTTGGACTAATTAGGGATGAAAATTATTGGGGATCATCTAAGCGGAGCGCCACCATTATCGCCGCAAAGCCAAAATACATACTTTTCCTTTCTCGTTCTAGTTCATCTCAACTTCCTCAAAATGTCAGCCGGATTCGCTTTTGGGAGTAGTTTCACTAGATTTGTTACCAATAAATTCTTACCTGGAGTTGCCCTGGAGGTAGCCTATTTTTAGAGCAGCGTAAAGACAATAGATTTTCCTTAAATGACGACGTTAATATCTCACAAACACTTTAACTTACCCAGGAGTTTCCGGGCTTCTCCCCCCTAGACCCCACCGGGACCCACATTGAACTACCCATCGACTCTCTTTCTATGGTTCATCTCCCCTTTTTCAAAATGTAAGCCAGACTTCGCTCTTCGTCAGTAGTTTCACTACGCTCTTCGTCAGTAGTTTCACTACTTTTTACCGGAAGTCTAACTTGAAGTTACCTCGGAGGTAATTTTAGACCAGTGTTAAGCCAATATAATTACCCTTCAGTAACGACTTAAATACCTCACAAACACCCTAAAACCCAGTTGCTTCCGGGCTTTCCCCCTCCCCTCGATTTTCACCGGGGCTTTGCCCCAAGGGGACCCCACGAGGGCCCCAAGACGACCCCTGGACCCCACCCTATGAGCTTCGCGCTTGGTAGAGCCATCGTCGCCTTAAGTGGAGTCAAGCAGGTTCCCCTTGCAACATTGTTGTGCCCCCAGTGCCCCACATAGAATGAAAAGTCTGGCGACTACATTGGCCATACCATCTGTATGGTGTAAGGTTAGCTATGCCGGATCTACTTGAAAAACATTCAAACATTGTAACAGAATAATAAATATCAAATTCCAAGAACAATCAGAACATTCAGTTATAAATAAAAACGATATGAGACCGTAGTGAATCAAAAGCTGAATTGTAAAACGTTTCCTAAAAGGAAAATTTATAAAGTAATGCAACTTTCTTTTAATTTGGTGGATCATGTAAATATGTTATGTCATCGCGGCTTATTATTTATAATTTTGATGCCGCTGAACGAAATATTAGGCAAGTGTGGTGGTTTTATTCTACGGAGGGTGAAGGTAAAGCTTGATCTACAGGCAAAGAGAAACATATATAAAAATTCAAGGACAAAAGGACTTTAACTTATTAAGAAAAACAAAAGGAGTCAGAGACAATGTGCCCACATTACATGACTTTTGTGGCTTTGTTGAAAAGCAGCGGTATTTTTTACAAAATATCCAGTCTTTAAAATGAGATATCTTGAGTTAGGAAAAGAAATTGCGACAGGGTTTGAAGGACACGGTATGGACTTTTTTTTTTATCAAAACCCATGTGAAAAGCCACCAGAACGCCGCCATTGAAATAACTGCTGAAGGAATGATGCCATCCCCCAAGTGCTAACGCATACGCCTTTCTCCTGTAAGCTTTCTCTCGGCTTCCATACGTTCCAAATCTTATTTGAAACTCGATAGATATCTATTACGTAACTCAATGCCCAATGAAGGTTAGAAACCTTTTTAAGGAGGTAAAAATATTTCTCTCTTCAAAAGTTGCTGTTCCTTAAAGTTTGAATTATCAAGAAAAAATCAACTATCATAAAATGTATAACACGGATCAAACAATAAAAAGTGTTCGGGTTTTTTAATTCAATTGCAAACAATACTATTTTTTGTAGAATAAGAGCACACAATTGCCCACGTTATAAACGGTCTCGTCTGGCTGTGTCATCAAAACCAATTTTTGATAAAGCCGGCAATTGGCTTCAGACAGTAAACAATTATGTAGTCACATAGTACTTTTCCATCAATGTTAAGAAAGTAAATGAGCCGTAATCTCTGAATATACGCCAACACTAAAATCCACAATCCTACACATGTTTTGCAAAAGCCTTCATCTGCATGAGTCCAAAGGTTTTCCCTTTCGTGAAACCAAAAAGCACCAGATTATGCCTTTCAGTGTACCATGACGCTAACATGTTTGCCCTTTAAAGGGCGTATCTGTCCATTTGGGACGTTTAGCTCATTGAGGGAGCAGAACTCCTCCGGGAGTAAATGTTTGGTTTTCGCCCCTTGGGTCTTCGCCAGAGAGTCTAGGGGACTTTTAGAAAAAAGCCTTTTGTATTCACGACAGAATGGACAAAAAACAGTTTTGAAGGTTTCCTGGCCACGGGAGAGAAAAACTGTGTAATCACGGTCTTTTCTCGGGAACAGCGGAGTCAATAAAAACGAGAGGGCTAAGCATCGCAGCAGCTCAATATATTTGGAAAAAATAGAAGCCTATGTTCGGACTTAAAGTCCCAGTTCTCTCTCACCCTAAACAGTACCAATTCTCCTAACTTTCTAACTTAAGCACCTCCCACAGTTGTCTGAAATTGATCCTTATCCAGTCACAATTTCATTTTATTCCTTCAGGGTGAGTATAGAAAATTTCTATGTGTATAATCAAAACATTCTAAGTACAGTTCATGCTGTGTAATATAAGCTTTGGTAATCTGCATTGTTTGAATTAACAGTCAATCAAAATGCTGGGCCAATGGAGAGTTTCTGCACCCCCCCCCCCTACAAGAAGTGTAGTTTGGGGTGAGAGGATTGGCCCTTTAAAGGTTGCTCAAAAAGGCCTAGCAGATATGTAGCCCCTTGTTTCATATGTCCCTAATTGCCTTCTACTGAAAAACTATGTGCAAGTTTACCTTTCTTCACATTATTAAATATACTCCGTGAGTGCGATATCTGGATATAGAAAGCATTGTGAAACACATTTGCACAGAGCGAATGACACATAAGTGTACGAGGCAAACAAATGTTTTCAAAGACATAACGGTGTGAAAATATTGACACACATGAATCATGAATATGGATATGTTTGCTTTTATGACGTGCAACTTTATTACTGTGGTAGTATGTATGTCTATAGGCCTACTAAAGGTCAACAGTGTGTTCAACTTCAAATAGTCTCCCGTTTTTGCACAAAATTGAGTTTTTCTTCAATCATGTTCTTTAAAAAAAATTTAAGGTGCTGAAAAAAAGTTAGAAAATGCATTTTATTTAAGTTTTGAAACGATCGCTATATTATATTGTCTGAATTGCATTTTCTATGAGGCATTCGTTGTTGACTGTACCAAACAAAAAGAATGTAGAGACACAGTATATATAGGGAACTATGTCAAACACTACATAACCCGCGACGAAGATGCCGACTTACGGTGTAATCTTGCGGGCCAGTGCGGCAATGCTTTTCCGAATGGTCACATGGCTGTTTCGAGGAAATGAGTATAATCTTAGAGTTGAACGGAGAATTGGTGATTTGACGCTCACTCTAAACCTGAATTCAAGGCCTCCTCGGATACAATTTGAAGTACGTTGATGGAGTTAGTAAGAGTTAATAGTAGGGGAGTGATTTATCCCTACTTTTTGGAAACTCGAAGTTTTGGCTTTCATAATCACATAACAGGCGTTGCAACTTGTTTCTTGAATGCTCGAAAATGAGACCAATTCTTTCTTGGTTAATTATATACTTAAATTTACTCCGGGTAGTCAGTGCAGTACTTCATTCATTTATTCATTTATTTATTTCGTCCGTACAAATATAAACAGAAATCCAAAAACGGACAGGACACTATCGCTGGGTTCCATGAAAGGAATGACACAACAAAGAGAATAACAAGAGAAAAAAGAGGGGAAAATTAACAAAGAAACAACAAAAGCAACTAAGAAAAAATCAAAGAAAGGGATTAGGTACCAGTAATAAATTATTTTTGCATGATTTTCCCGAAGGCTGTCTTCAATAGAATATGGTTTGTGGTGTGAGGTCCTGCGAGCCGGCTATTGAATCGAGTCTTATGAAGGTGAGTGATTGGATGTTCTCTGACAGACTAAAACTAAATCATAGCAAAGCTGAATTTACAGAATGCTAATGTACCTTAAGATTTCAACCTTCAAATCGGTGATGTGTGTATCCCTCCCTCGGGATCAGGTTCGTAATCTTGGTGTTATTTTCGATAATCACATTAAACGTCTTACGTATCGGATGATGCTGCTAAATCAATTGCCCATGCTTTGGTTACATCCATGGTTGATAATTGTAATTCGCTATTGGATGGCCTTTCTTTTTCTACTTTAAAACCGAAAGCGTTCTTAATATAACTGCTCGTGTTGATTCCAAATGTACAAAGCTTCCCCATGTTACCACCTTGTTGAATTGAATTCTCTACATTGGCTCAAAGGCCATCGCGACCGGGGATGGGGTGTCTCACCCTTCCCCTCCCCAAAAAGTCGTCTGAGCGACAATGGTTAGAAAATTTCAATTCCAATTGGAATTTTCTCATACTCGGTCTAGCTAGTTCTTTTTCCGACTGTGCCCATGTGGACTTTTCCAAGTAGATCAAGTGCCACAGACTTTTATCACTTATATTAGTACCACAGAACCTCATTTCCGCAAATCCTCCATACCTTGCTGAAATTTTTGCGCACTCCTCGCGGCACTTCAGTGTTATAAATGTCGTAATTATCAGCAGGTCAGTTGTATTTCAAACATAGCTAAAATATGCATCAATCCGATAATGATTGATTGTTCTTGTTCGTAGGTCCCTCCCCCTCTTTTTCCAGATTTCAACCAAAGACATTTAAGCTGCATTTTCTTCAGAGATAGGATGAGACGGAGTTAGGAGGGTTTTTCGACCACGAATCAATTTTGACCATATTCTCTCACAAATGGTTATCAAATTAAGAAATTTTTCGCTCTGTCCGAGCGCCTCAGATACTTAGAGGAAGTCTTAAAACTCAGTTTCTTACCAATTGGTTTCATCTAGTCCGGTACTGACCTGCGGAGCGGACTCGGTTTGTTCAGTCCCCCTTGAAGGGCTTCACAAGCCCGTGGGATATGACTGACCAAGGAAAATGCCCCACAGTCTGCTACGCAGGCAAGTTAACAGACTGCTCGGATGTTTCAAACTGTAAGAAAAGAAGGGTAACGACCATGTCGCAAAGAACGGCAGTTGACAAAAACTATAGAAGAGGCTTCTGAAAACCCCATAAAATCGTTCCAAGAACCATGTAATTGAAATATCTCTCAAGTAAGTATGCCTCAACGTGTAATGAAACCAAATACAGCCTTAAATAAATTATCTGTTTCCATGGTTAACGCCTTTTAATCTACAAACACTAACAAAGTAACAAAACCAACAAGGCACAGAATGAAAACACTGTAACAAGTTCATAAAGCGGCTACTATACTTCGCATTCGCTCGTAAAAACTGGAAACTTTCTGCTTTTGATTCGCGAGTCTAGATTGGTGGTCATGCGTGTTAAAGTATGCTATCGTACGTAGGAAATTTTGCATTATGTCCATCCCTTTCGCAAAAGCCAAAATTTTCCAATAAGAAGGGCGCCCAGGGAGAGTGGTCCCTTCCCTTGACCTCTACCCATGACAGCGGTATATCAGCCACTGCGCTCCTCTTTTGAAATTTGATGTGTGTACACGAGGCAGTGATGGACGAGGTGGGCAAAATAACATATGATTCCCGTGCTGGTCGTCTGACAGACTTCAAGTCTGTTAAGTAAGTCTGTCGAGGTGATAAAGTACTCAAGGACTAAAGCCGGAAGGCACTGCTACACTATCCCTCTCCTCACAGATTGTTTAGTTCCTTAAAATGTGTTCAATATTTAACACAAATAATAACTTACATACGTTACATAGTGCAAATTTTGTTTAAAGACACAATAAATTTTTAATGGGGAAAGTTAAAATCCCGCCCCCTTAAAATCTAGGTACATGGGGCAGGGAGAAGACTGTCTCCCAAATTTTTGCAAGGTCTGAATTTCAGGTAGAGGTTTAAAACACGTTACAGTCATTTCACTCTTAAACAATTTGGCATGCTTGTAACTACTTAAACTGTTAAGCATGCCTGAATTCTTTCCAAATTATGCTCGAAAAAGGAAATAAAAAATCATCATAGTCACTGTTAAATTTTCATAAAACATGACAATACAAAATGAAATTTATTACAAATTCCGGGAGCTTATAAAAATCAATTATACGTACGTACCCCAGTCTCACTTCTTAGTTTGAACACGATTCTGCCCTGTATATGGGTCGTTCGGGCCGGAAAGCTTCAAAACGCTGAGGGGTGGTTTTAAGCAGAGATGTGTTACAGATGCCTGTTTTAAAATTACGCAGGCAGACAACAGAGTACCCAAGTGTATGAAAAGCCCAAGGTTTGACCGGAAAATTTAAGTAGTACATTTCACCTAGCAATTTTCTGATTGTATTGTATTTTGTTCATTCCTTATTCAGTGAAGATTTTATTGCAAACGAAAGTTCAAAGTAACGACTGCTAAGAGTTAACACCTCCCTGGACCCTGGAGTTACTTACAAGTCTGGAAAAATGCTATTTTGAAGTTTGGGAGTTCTGAAAGGTCACGATTTTTCACACTTTTGGTTCGCTCCGCGCCAACTATCGTGGCGCTCCACTTCGATTTTCAAGGCAATGATTACATATTTTTGGCAAAGAATCTTCTGCCCACAACCTACGGAATAGCACACTGTTTGTTGTTCTTAACTTTGTTGTCTCGACAATGCAGTAAGATGGTTATTATGAATTATTTTCTCGACCAGTACACATACACCTATTTTTCTCCATCAGAGCCAAATCGCTCATTATAATCTCATTCCTCGAAAAAGTAAAGGTTTATTTGAAGCCACTATATGTAAAATGAAAAGATAGCTAAGACTTTCCTCATTATGTGTTTTCCTTCATCATGTAAATTTTCATTTTTATTTCAAGCTGACGTCAGTATTTCACCAAATGCGATTTGCCTTAAAAGTTTTCGCAAAAGGGGGAGGGGGCTTGCGCAAGACTGAAAAAAGGCTCCGACTACCCAAGGGTTCGTGATTTCTCAAAATTTTATATATGCTCCGGGTCAACTAATGGTGGCGCTCCACTTAGATAGTCGTTAGCCTCGTCCTCCCAACAAAACTTCAGATCTGTAATGCTTCAAAATTTTCTGTGCGCTCTGTTCCAACTGGCGGTGGCGCTCCGCTTAGTCTTCAAGCCTCGTCCTCTAGGACTTATCCAACCAGGCGTTCACGCTTCATGTGTTCATAATTCCCAACTTGGTCTGGTGGCTCCTCCATTCAGTTGGAAAAAAACATTCAGGCAGTCGGAATGTTAGACCATGAAAACCCCTAAACATGAGAGTCTAGCGACGGTCCTGATTGGCCCCCTCTTGAGTTTTGCATTCACTTTAAAGCACTGCTAATACTAAATATAGGTCAGTAAATGGTGATGCCCGATCTCTTTACCAAAGAACTGGTTTAACCTAAGGTCAACTAGCAAACAATTCTTTATTAAGTTAGTCCCCAAACCTCTCTTTAGTTGTGGTGATCATACGTGTTTTTCTATCTTTGCTTGTAAATCATATAATAAGCTCCCACTTGCAATCCGTAATTCGTCAAAAGTGAAGTCCTTAAAATCTGGACTGAACACCTACAGTACTTATTTATGTATCTTCCTTTTATTTTTAAGAACGTGTTGTAAAGCGCTTTGAGCCTTCGTGGGGTAAGCGCTACATAAATATCTTCAATGTATGTGTGTACGCATATGTATATGTAAATTATCCCCTATATGTCTTCTAATTCAAAGAAGTCGTAGAAAAAATGGCTGGAACTGAGATCCCTTCTCGGCCTTTTGACTTAGACTATGTGTAGTGTCTGTTCTTCTCATGCAGTCCAAAATGGAGCCATACATGGCAGACCAATAATGTAAATGTTTTGAGGGCCGTCAGGTTGGTCACGTATTGTCCTTCAGTGGACGATCTAGCTTCGATTCTTCGCGGAGCAGCTAAAGTTTGGTTTCGCCTAACGGCCTTTTGCCAGAGAGTCAGGAGGACTTTAGAAAAGTGAGACTGGAGTCTTTTTAGTCTTTCTTTTTTTCCCCTGCACGTGTACATAAAAATATAAACGAAAAACAGTTATGACAGTTTTACTAGTGCTATTCGGAATGTTAATTTACAACAACACACTTATCTCCATTATATATGCGGCACGTGTGGGTACAAGATAAAACGTGACAAGAGAGAAGCTATTAACACAAAGGAGTCAATAAACTTTTGTATGTTTGCATTTGTTTGATTGTTCTTTACTATTAGGCTATTCTAATTGGTTAATCCCAACCATCAATAAATGTGACTTCACGTAAGCCCCGGATTAATTTCATGAAAACGCATTTTTCTCCAGCAATGAATCTTTTCTAGTATTATAATGTGCTCCCAAGATTTTAAGAAGTGCGCTTCATGAAATACTTCAAACGACGGCCGTATAATATTTTCTGAAATGCGTTTCCTAGGCGGGGACTGTTGTTGACTGTACCGAACCCACAGATGTTGAGATACGGGTATATACAAAGAGCTATGGAAAACTACATACAACCCGCAACAAAAAAGTCGACATTCGGTGAAAAAGCGCGGGCCAGATCGCTTCTCGGCCTTTTGGCTAAGATCATGTGTAGTATCTGTTCTTTTCATCCAGTCAAGAATGGAGCCATGCATGACAGACCAATAATGTAAATGGTCTGAAGGCCATGAGGTTGGTCAAGTGTTGTCCTTAAGTGGACGTATAGCTTCTTCGGGAAGCAATATCAAGTTTGGTTTCACCGAACGGCCCTTTGCCAGGGGGTCGGGAGAACTTTGGAAAAAGTATTGCGGGCCAGTACGACAATGATGGTCCAAGTGGTCACATGGTTGCTACAGGACAATATCTACAATCTTAGAGTCAAACGTAGAATCGGAGATTTGACGCTCATTCTAAATCTGAACTTTCGACGTCCTTGGATACAATTTAAAGTACGTTGATGATGCGATTAACAGAAGGGTTATAGCCTAAAGCGCGTTCCTTGCTTTTGGAAACTCGAAGTTTTGCTTTCAGGTCTCACTACTCCATTAGAGGAGTGTTCTAGAGCGTCAAGTGTACACCCTCAAAGAAATAGTCCTTTTAGCTCTGGTTTTGACCAAATTTTGTCAAGATAACATGCCAGCTGGGTGATGAAAGTCCATGAATATGAAAGAGTACTTGCCAGAGTGTGGATGTTGAAAATTTGGATAAGATTGACGTTGATTTTGACTGTTTAAAAAATTGCTATCAAATGGCGGAGATTTTCTGTTTTTGTGAAGAGGCTAGGGGTGGGTGTACCCTACAAAAAATTTAAGTCCTTCTAGCTCAAAATCTAAACGGTCATGGTATGGAAATTTTGTAGTGCCATGATGGGCAAACTTGTCAGCTATCAAGTGATGGGTGTCTTGACATAGCTGTGAACTTTGACAAGGCTGCAGCTGCCTCGAAAAGGAGCTAATTTAGTGTGTAAGTCAATGGGGAAATTATTAGGGGTGTGAGGCCTTTATGGGGCGAATAACAGTTGGTCGAGTCCCTGTTTTGTCGTTTTTCAATCTCAAGTATGTTGGTGAACTATGATTGTGTAGACGGGGTTTTACATTGGTCGGTGATCTACATCCTTGTTGAAGGTTCGGGAGACCACGATAACAAATTTTTCTTAACCAGTAGGCCTACTTTGACCTAAATATATCAATTACTATAAATGCATTCCTACATACGCTAAGATATTTAGGTAGGAAAGAAAGAAAGCTGTATTTCCTAAAATTAGAGCGGTATACATCCGTCACGCTCGTAACTACCTTCACTGTAATCCTGCATACACAGTCACTTTACTTATAGCTGGGGGACATCGTGAGCCACCCCTCACTTGAAATCGGAAATGTGTTGAAAACGTTCAGATTTGTTTTCGTCAAGTTCCCTTTCCTTAGAGGGGGCCTACTTGCCAAATGTCAATTCACCTAACCCCACTGGTGACCGGAGATATGTTGAAAAATTTTGCTGCTAACTTTATTTCTATTCTCGCTATAGTCATGTAGATTGATCAATGAAATGACGAACAACTCCAGTTAAAGTTCAGACAAGCAGACTGCATGATGTGACGTTTCAACTTGTTCAAGGTTGGTGCGGTACAGGCGAGGCGAACAATGGGCAATATTACAAATAACGGAGAGTCATCTTGGTTTGGGGCGGATCGTATATGGCAAGCCATGTTGGTCAAATACACCATATTTTATCCCGGTATTAAGTCGAATATATACCAGTATTGAATCGAATTTATACCAGTATTAATTCGAATTATTACCGGTATTAAATCAACCAATCAGAAAGCACGAATACATACCAGAATTAAATTGAATTAATACCAGTATAAAATCGACCAATCAGAAAGGCTGAATATATACCAGTATTGAATCGAATTTATACCAGCAATAAATCGAATTTATGCAGGTGTTAAATCGAAATTATACCAGTATTAATTCAAATTTATACCAGTATTAAATCGAATTTAAACCAGTATTAATTCGAACTATTACCGGTATCAAATTAACCAATCAGAAAGCACGAATGCATACCAGAATTAAATTAAATTAATACTAGTATTAAATCAAATTTATAACAGTATTAATTCGAATATATACCGGTACTAAATAGACCAATCAGAATGGCTGAATATATACCAGTATTGAATCGAATTTATACCAGCATTAAATCGAATTTATACCTTTATTGAATCGAATTTATGCCAGTATTAATTCGAATTTATACCAGTATTTAATTGAATTTATACCAGTATTAATTCGAATTATTACCGGTATCAAATTAACCAATCACAAAACACGAATACATACCAGAATTATATTGAATTAATATTTAATATAATTATCGGTATTAAATGACGAATTTAATACCTCACAAATACCCTAAAACTCAGAAGATTCCGGAGGTTTCGCGTCTGGAACCCACTGTGCCTTAACCCCTGGACCCACCGTGGCCGGTTCGACTTGAACAAAAAGGTTGGAAACTGGGCCGTAAAACTCCATCTAACTAACTGACTCACCAGGGGACCCTTGACTTCAACGTTTAACCCAACCCTTTCCCAGGGTGGCACGTGCACCCTGCCCGTACCCTTGGCGACGCCACTGCTGGATCCCACCTGCAAAAGTTCGCACGTTCGGTGCGCTCGCTATGCGCTGGGCAAGAAGACTTGTTCGCCAATATTTTCCTCTGTCCTTAAAAAGCGAACCAGGTATGGATTCGATTTAATACTGATAAAAATTCAATTCAATACCAACCTTTCTGATTGGTTGATTTCATACTGGATTCTATTTAATACTGGTATATATTCAGCCTTTCTGATTGGTTGATTTAATACCGGAATGTATTCGAATAAATACTGGTGTAAATGCGATTTAATACTGGTATAAATTCGATTTAATGCTGGTATAAACCCGATTTAATGCTGGTATTAATTCGATTTAATACCGGTATATATCCTGGCTTTCTGATTGGTTGACTTAATACCGGTATTAATTCGAATTGATACTGGTATACATTCATTTTAATACTGGTAAATTCGATTTAATACTGGTATAAATCCGATTTAATACTGGTATAAATTCGATTTAATACTGGTGTAAATCGAATCTATACTGGTATAAATTCGATTTAATACTGGTATATATTCGAATTTACCGGCATACTTTATATTTAATACTGGTCTAAATTGAAATTAATACCAATATATTTTCCTCACCTGTGATTGGTCCGAATATATACCGGTGTTAAATAGAATTAATACTGGTATATATTCGAATTAATGCCGTGATAAAATATGGTGTATTTGTGCAACATTGCTTGTCATTATCGTAGACCTCCCCGAACACATTATAGCTTCGCAAATCGACTTACATGGGAGGGGGACTTAAAGCCAAGATAAAGGTAAAAGAAACTTAAGACAAAGGCTCAAGTCAAAAAATTGACGAATTCCTTTAACAATTTTAAATCGTTGCAGTCATAAATTAATTAACGGCTTTGTCGCCAGAAGAATGTCACACACGTCTAGTCAGGCTCTAATTTTATGTCAACGGCTTACAGAAAAAGAATGATGGAACTCGGTGACGACAGGTGGAAAGATGGCAGTTTGAAGGAAGAAAAGGGAGTTACGCAGTAAGGGTCGACAATACTACTTTACATACGACATTAGTTTTCATAATTGATATTCAACTCCTTTAGGTATTCCAAAATAATCCTAGTCTCCATTTTTTAACGCCAATCCCATCAAAAGTAGAGCCTTCTTTTAGAATGTCGGCAAGAACGTCAGTTCCGAGCTCTGATTCTAAATTTTCTTTATTACATTTTGAACACCACAAAGCCAAAAGGCTTAGTGATTCCTTGCCGCTGAAATTTAAGCCTATCTTTTTTATTCAAATTGCCAGTGCTTCGTAATGTTTTTCAAATTAATAGTGCTCCGTAATGTACCCACAAAGTATACATGTAAGGCATCCTAGCTTTCTACAAGAAGAACTAGGGTTCTGCTGATGATATCACATCCACATACTATGTGTGAAATTTTGAAGTATCCAAGACTCCAACCATGGGCGGAAATTTGTGTAAATATGATATTGAAACTTTGACCCCATGTGCTTTGACCTCCACCAAAAACTAAAGGGTCATTTATTCACCATGCATCATCTACATGTCAAGAATATGAGGACCCTTCAAGTAACCTTTCATGTAGAGTAATACTATGCAAGCAAGTTTACCAGACTTTGACACCGCTAACCCCAAATGACCTTTGACTTTCACGAAAAACAATACCGATCATCTACTCAATATGAACAACCCACACACCAATTATGAGCATAGTCACATGTACCGTTCTTGAGATATCATGTTTACAAGAATTTGACCTTTTGACCTCTCGTGACCCAAATGACCTTTGACATCCACCAAAAACGAAGGGGATCATCTACATCATCATGATCAACCCACACCAAACATGAGATTAGTCAAACTTACCCTTCTCGAGATAACGTGTTTACAAGCAATTTCTAAGAAATTTACCATTTGACCTCTCGTGACCCTAAATGACCTTCGATCTCTACGAAAATCGATAGGGATCATCTACTTAATATGATCAACCCACACTTTAAATATGAGCATGGTAATATGTACCGTTCTTGAGATATCGTGTTTACAAGGTTTTGACCTTTTGACCTCTCGTTACCTCAAATGACCTTTGACCCCAATCAAAAACAATAGGGATCATCTACTTATCTACTTACACACACACACACCCACTCACAAACACACACACACACACACACGGTATCACAGTCGCATAGATTCCTCTGACTACGTCAAGGAATCAACAAGTACACCACTTTCACAAAGTTTCAAAAGCATGCGCCAAAGGTCATTTGAAGAATGAACAGAAAGCCTCTCAGACTTAACTGTTTGCCAAGTAGCATGGGCAGTACTTCTTTTTCCGACATACTTGTGCATTGTTGAAGAGAAACCAGTCGTTTTGTTGTAAAACAGCGATGTTTGCCAGGATATCAGCAACTTCGTGAAATTCACATCAAGCCATTTTTTCCGAGAATCCTTCGTGCTAGGATAGAGTCTTTGGCAAAATTATGTTCCTCTTTAGACACAAAGTACAAGTGATAGCATAACACAAAGGAATTGGATGCTCTGAAATCCTGATCACTCACTGATAACCTCATATACTTCATCGGATCAAACGGGATTTTGAAAGGACCATTCCTCTTACTCATAGGCGTACGGGAGCATTCCAGTTTGGGGAGGGGGCAGAGGATTCTCTGCACGAAAAATGTTATTCTGCCCGAAAGACTATCTAAGCGGAGCGCCACCATCAGTTGGCGCGGAGCGTACAGAAAATTTTGAAAAATCGCAACCCCTCAGACAGCCAGAAATGGCCTTTCCCAGGCCTATAAGCAGAATCAAAGCCGTCGATATCTTGAACTTTCGTTTGCAATAAAATTTTCACCAAAAATGAGCAAATCTACAAAAAGATAAAAAAAACTCCCAGATGAAATGTACCACTACCATCGTATGACTTTGGGCGTTCTACAAACTGTTTTACGTCATGCAGCAAGAGATAATCATCATCTCTTGCTGATATAATTTTGAAAATTGAAAAACTCCAGAAACCCTCGAAAATCCCAAGTCATTGTCATGGAGGGCGATAGACAGACTCTCAGCGCTGGGCGCCACCATGGCTTGGCCCGAAACGCCCCAAAATTTTGGCCCAAAACGCCTCCAAGATCGCTGGAAATGGCACTTCCAAGGCTATTTAAGAGTTCCCAAAACTCAATAAGTTGAATCAATACGGTGAGATGTATTACCCTAGAGTTGTGTAAACAGAAAGAAAGGAAGGGGAAAGGGTGTTGACAAGGCACTTTTCATATATTCTTCCGCGATCCAGCAATCGGTAACTGAGGTTCGTCCTTAAAACATTTGCGATGCGAAAAAAAACATAATATAATGATAAACCGCACCTGGGAATGCAGTGGCGTAGCCAGGATGGGATTTTTTTTTTTTTTGGGGGGGGGGGGGCTAGGAAACAAGTGGGGGGCCTGGTACCTCCGAAGGTCAGGCATGGCAAGACTATCTAAGCGGAGCGCCACCATCGGTTGGCTCGGAGCGTACAATAAAATTTTGGGCTTTAACCCTTTACCGTTGTTTGGGTCCTTTTGGACGAATGCGGAGAGCTCAGCTGTCGCCCATCTTTACTGTTTCACGCGGAGCTCGAAACTGCGAGTAGCTACCAGAAAATTCGGCCACAACAACGAGAGAGACAATAGTTTAAGGTCACGGGGTCAATGGCCTACGGAAGACGATGCGGGGCGTGCTACGTCCGCTTTTCCGCCCACTCCGGAGGCGCGCAAATATGCCCCGATCGGAGCACAACGGTAAAGGGTTAAAGCCCCTCCAGATGGCCGGAAACAGCACTTCCCGCTTGTTTTAAGCTGGATGTTCCCAGCCTAGAAATACGAATCTCATGTCTGCGACTTCTCAAATAATGAGAATAAAAAATCAATCTATGAAAAATGGTAATACATACACTTTTTAGGGATCCCAAAACTGGGCACATCTGATCTGTGGCCTGGAGATAAGACTAAAGGGAAGCGGTATCTCCCTTTCCCTTGGGAAAAATTGTAAACTTTTAACTTCAGAAGGACGTAGATCGCAAATGCGGCAGTATTTGAATCTAAGCGCAGCGCCACCATCAGTTGACGCGGAACGTAGAAGAAAATTTTGGGCTTCAAAACCCCTCCAGATGGCCGGAAACAGCACTTCCCATGTGTTTTAAACTGAATGTACTCAGCCGCAAATGCGGCAATATTTGAATGGATTTCAGCTAATCTAAGGCAGTACCTTACCCTTTAACAGGAAAACCAAAAGTAATTGTGTCCCCTTGTAAGAAACTTTCTTTGCTTTATATTTCCTAGATGCAAAATGGTGCTATGTTTGGCAAAACCTTAAACTGATTATAGGCCTAAGTTTTAGAATTTTCCCTTTTTGGGGAGCATGAAAAATATCAAAATGTTTTTAGTTTTTGTAGAGATTTTACAAGAGACATACATACTCGCAAAGGAACAAGTTCAAAATGGTGCAGTATTTGTCCATCGGTACATTACATAGTCAAAATTAAAATACTACGAATAAATTTCTCAAAATAATTGAACCGCAAAGCAGAAGTATGCATCATGTGGGAAACAAATGAAATCAGGACTTTGTGGACATTTTACAAATCTCCCAAACGTCAGTGCCAACTAGTAAAAAAAGGACTTGTCGAAAAAAGTCGTCCTACAGTGGCACTTCGCACAGTGAGGCACGACATAGGCCTAGGCCCACTTGTTAAGGATGGAAGGGAAGAATTATCTGAAGGCAGTACCTTACCCTTACCTGCTTACGGCATATTTTGTGTATGACAAAGTATAGGAATGGTCGTGTAAAAGAGGTCTCCAGTGTACGTTTGCCTTATTTTCAGTAAATCAATCAGCCATCCGAAAGGCAGTAAGGGTTTTGACCTAACAAAGTCACATTTAGGTTTGTCGTCGAGACTTTCGTTTCATCTTCTAAGTGAAATACAATAAATAACTGTGCAGATCACAAACGGTATCTAATTTAGTGAAAGGAGGCATTTTGAAGTTACCACTTGATTTCATACGTGCGCACAAAATGTGTTTTGCACACATTCATCCATGTTTTTTTTTTTAAATTTTTACACATTTTATTTATTTACTGTTTTGAAGGAAGTACTTCAAGTTTTATTTCCGTTCAAAAATTTTATTTTTTTCAACTACTTTATCAGGACGCAAAAAATCTGGGGGGGGGGCTGAAGAAAATCTGGGGGACCTAGGCCCCCCAGGCCCCCCCCCCGTGGCTACGCCACTGTGGGAATGTATAAAACATTACCTGGTCTTATATCTTTCCGGGGAAAACTGTAGAACGGAATTAAAAACATGAGTACCGTATGTCTGTGACTCTGTTGCGACTCTTGCCCGAATTCCAGTTCCACTGAATTGATACAACTGTCTATATTACTCGGCCCGAACTCCCGACTATATATGAATGATTTTTCTACTCACGTCGTTTGAGAAAAACTCGGTTTGTCACGTTGCTAGATGTTTTTACATGAATTTGTGGGCAGACTTACTTGCAGATTTGTTCACACTAAATTTGTATGAGTGAGCACACAAGCTACGCTGATTTGTTTACCATTGCCCGAATTTCGGTTCCACAGCACTGCAGGTTAAAAAGTTTCGCACAATTTTAAAAGGATCATTTTGAAAAGTGCAAAATCGTCATCTCATTCATATGCTGCCCAAATGCCTCTCGACCAAGTACGTTTCAGCTTTCTGGTGACTATTGGTGATTGTCATTTAGTAATATGGTGCGTCACAAGATAGCTTTTGACTGATTTGTTCGGGCAAAATTTTGGGGACTGTATACATCCTCTATCCCCTTGTAATCTGGCAATTAAAAATATCCCAGAACTTTTTTGCAACTTTTGCCCGAATATTGTGTCATTTCGGGCAAAGGCTTGCGCAAGAATATGAAGTGAGGCTGACGAAAATTGTTTTTTTCATAAGCTGCCCGAATGTGTCGCGAATTTTGGTATCTTTTATAGTGTTCATGAAAATTGTACCGTGACTATGATGCTTTTTTATTATTTTTTCGGCCAAGTGTTTGAAGGAATTCGGGCGCTCCTAGGAGTTTTCTGTGTAAGTAGTAACAAACCAGGTTTTAAGACTCAAACGGCTGCCGGAATTTTTCCAGATCCCTGCCCGAATTTTAGGTCTTGAGAAAATTTGGGGAGGGGGCAGTCTGCCCCCGTGCCCCCCCCCCCGCCTCGTACGCCTATGCTCTTACTACAAATCTTATTGGGATTTACCAAAATTCTCATTTGGCTCAGCTCTTTGATCGACAGCTACTTCAAACAATGTCGAATACAAAAGCTCATATTACACAGCATGAACTGTATTGAGAGTGTTTTGATTATGCACATTGAGCATTTTTATACTTTCCCAAATGCAGTAAACTGAGATTGTGTCTGGATGAGGATAAATTTCAGACAACTGTGGGAGGGGCTTGAGTAAGAAGGTGAGGAGAATTGGTACTGTTTAGGTTGAGAGAATTGGGTCTTTAATAATACCGTGTGTAGGTTAAACGTGTAGTCAAAACAACATCATGAGGCAGTTTCCTCAAATATTAAACATTTCCGGGTTCGGGTCAGAGTGGAAGGGGGGCCTCGAAAAATGTGATATATATTTGAATTTTCACAAACCATATCCATACATCTTTTGGCACGTCCTTGCACACGAAATATTTTGTTCGGAAACCGCGCTATCTTTTTCTCATGAAAACATACTACCACCACGTAAATATCCGATTTTGTATAAGTATTTTCCGCAGAAATCGGTTTTGACTACAAATCCAAGGAAGTGGGCCTCTCATATGTATATATACTTAGGTTAAGTTTCACCAGTCGCCAGTAACATTATTGAACAAGGATTGTAATAATACATGAAGGACGTTAGTAAAAGCTTAAAAATGGGGAGAGATTTGGGATGCCCAGGCCCACACCCGTAACCAAGGGTCTTATACGGTCATACCACTGTGCAAATTGCAAAAAGTGTCCCTCTGGAAATGGTTTTCATTGCTTCCACTGGCAAAGACCAGTTTAAAGCTCAGTGTGACGTTTGCTCATTGAAATCTACAAAATTCAGTTATTGTCCTCTCATAACTTCAAATGACCCCAAATGTGTGTACAACCCGAACTAAGGAAGCATTACTGAATGAACATTATTCCAAATGTCTAAGCTATTTGGGTCTGTGAACTTATTTACTGCAGAACCCGGCGAAGTAAAAAGGAAAATCTATAGCACCTATCATTATTTGCTTACAAGATTTTCTAAATAACATTTTCAAGGGGCTGACATGCCTTTAGTGACCTTGGTGACCTTTGACCTTAACTAAACACAAAATGATTTGAAATCTGTCCTTTCTACCTTAATATGCTATGGTAACAGGTTTTCCAGTGTTTGACCCATGGTAACCTCAGATGACCCTTAACCTTCACCATCCTTACAACATAACACATCCACACACCAACTATGACATCTATCCAAGCTTCCTACCTTGAAATATCGCGTTGAGGAGGCTTTTACTTTTTGACCCCTGGTGACCCTAAATGACCTTTGACCTCCATCAAACAAAAAGTTTCTAATTTTTCATCTCCAGTGACCCCAGATAACCTTTAACTTCCACCAAAACTTACAGGATTATTTGGTATGTAACAATGCATCGCCATATCACATATGAGATCTACGCTTCCTACATTTTTAAAAGGTTTGTAGCATTTGACCTCTGTTGACCCTAAATGACCTTTGACCTTAAACAAAAAAAATTGGGCACACCTACTCAGTATGCGAATCTATACACCAAGTTTCAGTTTAGTCCAACTTTCCCCTGTTGAACTATCACGTAACAAGCAAGTGTCACAGACACACACACACGCGCGCACCTACCCACCCGCAACCGATACACATATACATATACATATACACGCCATCACGAATGCATTGGTTTCTCTTTCCATCGAAACCAAAAAACGAAGATGTATAAACAAGTAGATGGAAGACCCGACAAGGGTTTTCGGTGTTTGGTGTTCGCTTTGCGTTTTTCTTTATACGCCGGTACGTATTAAAATGTTACAAGATTAGCCTATAGATGCCACTGAGGAACATCAAAAGTACTATGAGTCAACAATCATCGCGTTGTCGTTCTGTAATCAGTGTTGTAGTCGAGACCGGCATGTCCGAGACCGAGACCGAACGTACATTTTGCATAGGAAAATAAACTGTCCAAAATTTTGAATACGTTTTTACCTATACTGTAACCTTAGCTACTTTATGCTCTAAAATGACATGTAGGAGCAAGTGAATCATCATTGATTTTGTACATGTTTTATTATATGGATGACTGTACGCAACAGGAGGCCAGAACCATGACCCCGAATTGGCCAAGACCTCGCCTGCTGAATCGGGGAGACTTAAGTACCTCGGTGGGGCAAAAATAATGCCATAGGTGAGGATCTGGAAAAGTGCAAAAGGTCATCGCCCTTATGAAAAAGAGCCTGTTTTGGCTGTTTGGTTATGGTCATATGCCAAAACAGGGAGCTTCCAGTTGACTGACCAAAAATAGAATAAATTACTTTTAAACACTAATTTAAGTTTTTGTTTTTTCAAATATGGCCATCATTGCCATATAGAACTCTTTCTCACAGGGGGTGGTGACTTTTTTCAGACTCCAGGTGCCCAACCAGAGCATAATCTCTGCCCCACTGAGGGACCAAAGTCCGTCCGATTCGGGAAGGTAATGTGGGGTGGCAGCCCCCTACCCGGCCCCCGTCCAGTATGGCCCAGGTGGCTCTGCTCATCAAATCAGAGCCAGTGAGTGCTACTGGTGTTAACTCACAGGCCAAGTTAAAGGGCGTGTCCTCTTACACCAATCTAGTAAATTATCGTAGTAGTCTACAGAAATTACTTCATTTTTGGTGTCACGGTGAGAGCATCCGCCTATCGCGCTGGAGGCCCGGCTTCGATTCCAAGGTTGAGTCATACCAAATATTCTAAAAGCGGAACGCACTGCCGTTGTGCTGATGCTCCGCATAAGCAATGGAGTTGGGAAAACAAGCCCTTCAGCCAAAACTGGAAAGAAACCATGGCCTGCTCGACTTGAACCAATAGGTTGGAAACTAGCCCGTAAAACTCTATCTAACTCGAGGCAATTTGCGTTTTTGTAAAGTGAACTCAATGAATGAGTTTTCAAAGGTAAGGTGAGGTTCAGTGAAGTAAGCAATTTTTCTCTGAAGGGGAGGGGGGGGTGCAGTATGTTGAGTGATTACCGGTAGCGGGGATCTAAGGGAGAGGGATTCCCTTTCCCCTTTGAAAATTCGTGACCTTTTTAAAAAGCCTAAATGCAAAATGGTGCAAGATTTTTAATTTTTCAGGAATAGTTCTGAAATTGAAATTGTGGTGGGTAATGGGGTAAAACTGAACATTTTGTGTCTTTACATGTAATCAGATGCCAAACGGTACCGGTACCTATTCGAAGAAAAATTTGTTTTTAAATTTGCACACTTTTAGGAGTCAAATTAAAAAGCATCAGTGATGGGCTTAAAGGCACGGGAGCAGGTCCGTTTTTGAATTTTATGCACGGAAAAGTAATTCCACCATAAATACAATACTATCTAAGTTGAGTGCTTTAATCAGATGGTGTGGAGAAAAAAGAAAATTTCGAAAAATTGCTATTCCTCAGATGGCCAAAAATTGTATTAGCATGCCTTTAAAAGTGTATCTAAATAGTGTTTATTTTTAGCTTTGGCAATAATTAAAAACCATCAACTTGCTAAGAGATCAGAAATTTACAACAACGGAATTAAATGCTGTTTCCCTACTGTAACTCTTGGCTAAACTCAAGATACGCTGAATTGATGCAATTTTGTATGTTACTGTCCGAGCTCCCGACAAACACCTGTTGCATGATAAATGTATAACTATTGCTCAGTCCACATGCCCGTCCTCCACTCCCCTGCCCCTTTCTCGTACGTCTGTACCGGCTGCGGAACCTGAGGGATGCCCCTTACCCTTTAGAATTGTTTGTAAAAGTTGATGTCCTTACATGCGCTCTGGTGTCACATATGCTACCTTCTGTTTGGAAAGGGGTTAAGTGGCATTGCCCAATGCCCTCCCTGGGTACTTCACTGGTGGGTTAAGATAAAATTTATTGATATCCATCATAAAATATCAATGGACAAAAAGCACTTACTTAAAAAATGAATAAATACAAAAAAGTTATCTGTGAACCTCACAATGTACGTAACACTTTAATTTTTCTATTTTTAGACATTACTTATCTTACTTAAATAAAAAAAATAGAACAACAAATTTTTGGCCGGTCTCGAAGCAAGACCAGGACAATTTTCGAGACCGCAAGGGTCCGAGACCGAGACCACAGGGTGTTGAGACCGAGACCAGCAAAAACCGGTCTCGAGCACTACAACATTGTCTATAATACCCCTTGAATACTTAATAGAAGAATGGCCCTTGGTTTAAATTGCAGCTAGGATATAGTTTTAACGACATGAAAGGAGAAAGTAACTGAACTGGTCGGGTCTTCGTTTTCGAGATTGACCTATTCTGCCATTTTCGAAAACGGGGACTGGAAAACGAAGACTTGAATAAAACGAACTGTTTCACTGTTTAATCGCTTGGTTGAGTGATGAAACTGTTACAGGCATTCAATAACGGTGTAGAAGAAATGGTTAAGTCCTAAATCGAGAAGAAATTCCCACTTTACCCTTATCGTTTTTAAATTACGTGTCATACCCCGTATATGAAACAGTATAAATGTTACGCGATAAGCCTACCGAAACCACTGAGGTACATTCAAGGTATAATCAGTTTACGCACATCGCAATTTTGCATTGTCGCTTTGGAATAGCCCTTGAATACTTCAAACAAGACCGACAATTGATTTTTTTTTTTTTTTTAGGATATAGTTTTAACGATTTGAAAGGATAAACTAACTGAATTGGTCGGGTCTTCGTTTCGAGGTCTTCGTTATAGAACATACCCCAAGAAACTTTGAAGACAAATTCATTCACTAACACGTCATCGGACTCCACTTTTCACCGTTTGTGCCTCTTGCAACACTAACAACACTGTTATGATGAGGCGTTGGATCATTTTCATGAGTCCATTCATTACGCATGTTTTTGAACACAATTAGTGAAAGAGCTGATTGGTCAAACCTGTGGTTACTTAAACTTGCTCCACGAGGGGCAATGCAAGTAACATCTGACGCGCATTGCAACCAGGGCTTCATGATCTTTGATTGCACAGTAGTTCCATTTATCACTAACATTAGTCCACCACTGAATGCAGGAGAAGAAAAATTTGCATTATACCATTCAGTTTTGTTGACACCAATTTTACCGTACATTTCGTTCTTTGTGAGGCGGTAATCGTGAAAACATGAGTATTTCGTTCCTTTGGGCACTTTGGGATCGAAACAGCGTATTTGTCCCAAAAAACCGTGATGACTAACACAATCAGGAATAAGTTCAAACAGAGGTTTCTTAAAGCGTATTGAAGCGTCTCCGTAGTATATCACTCCGAATTCATTCAGGACAAGCTGGAGAGAAAAAAGGAATAATTTGAATTAACGAATCCAAAAATATTAGCGAATGTTAATCTTTTGTTGAAGCACTTTTCTCTTTCACTTGGAAAGAACCGTTAATATTATGTTACTTACTACGGAATGGGAATTCTGTGGTTCTGTTCTGGTAAAAAATTCTACACAGATGCAATGCCATAGACGGCCTAATCTATGCGGTGACCCAATCACAACGTTAGACCATGATGACAGATCATGTGATATTATATTAGTCTTCACTCAAAGCATGATTGTGTTGCGAAATTGTACACTGTAAAAAGTGTCTGTAATGTTACAGAATTTTTGTACAATTACAGAAGAAAATATTAAGAAATACAAAAATAATACATAAAAAGTGCTGTATATGAGTTGACACACACTTTTTATGTATTCTTTTGTTTTTCTTTATTTTATTTTCTGTAAATGTACAGACATTTTTACAGTGTAGTTGTGGAAAACTTTGAAAACAAACTTTGCCCTCTTCACAGTTACAGTATCACTTTTTGACACAAGTAATTGGAACTAAGACTCAACTCAAATAAACAAACTATCACGTATTAGCTACAGTAGGTCAGGGAAAAAACAGTAATGGAACATTATACGATCAAATGTGAAACTTCTTACGTTTATAATAGTTGGTTTAAAACCATATGTGTGCAAATTCTGTACGTGTTTTGGATAACTTTTAAAATCAAACCGGCGCAGCTTTACGTTGCAGAACGATTTTATCTGTGTAAAAATAGAAAGGAAACCGTGTTACACGAACAAGAAAACAAGAGGCCGGTGCGCACTGCTTAGCGAGAAATTGCCTAACAGGCTAACGATAGCGAAAATCAGGAAAAAGTTTGTATATCTTGATACGTTTAGGCGATATAAAAAACAATAAAATACATAACTATATATTTCGCCTTTAAGGAAAAACATATACATGTACGTAAATTCAATAGTCCATTAGTAGTACATGTTAACAGATAGGAGTCCGTAATTTGGTCAACATTGAAGTAATTGGGATTATTACGTACCCCCCATATGTATTTTACTATACGCTAATGTTTTCCTATTAAAAGAGTGTGTGAAAACGTAAAGGGGAACGTAAATTTCCCCCTAACGTTGATATTTTGCCAAAAAAATTAACCTTATTCCACAATTACACACACACACACACATATATATATATATAAATTTACATACTGATATTTTATAGAACCAGTTTATATAATATATATATATATATATATATATATATATATATATATATATATATATATATATATATATATATATATATATATATATATATATATATATATATATATATATGTGTATAGGTCGAAAAGAGGTAGTAAAAAGTGCTTAAAAGTTTGCGGAAAACTCCACGACGTTTCGGGTATAAACCCTTCATCAGGTGGCAAAAACCAAAGTGAACAACCCACAGTAGCAATTGGACTCGACAAACATCAAATCAGAAGCGATCGCTGTTAAAACAGAACCGGACGAAAGTGACTGTCAGAAAACATGAGTGCGAAGGATGAAACACACACACAAAAAAGAAAAGGAGCGTCCTGGATGAAAAAGTACACGTACAGATCGAACATGGTTGGAAAAAAGGGGAAAAAGTAGACAAAACTAGGTCCGGAGAAAAAATATATAATTAGGCCTACACAGTAAAAAATGAGCGCGAACGGGTAAGTGTAAAAGGAGTAAAAACTGGCTCAAAAAAAGGGGTAAATACTACAAAAGGTCAATTCTAACTTTAAGGCCGTGTGGAGTACGTAGCCACATGATCAGTCGGTTTTCAGCACTTAGGCGGTCACGATCGGAGACTCGGCACATTACAGCTGCCGTAACGGTTAAATGCTGTATAGAACAAGGTGAAGGGCGATTAAAATGTGCAGCCACCGGGTATTGATGGGGATTCTGTTTGATGGACCTAAGGTGCTCGGTGACTCGATCCGCGCGGCGGCGCTTGGTCTCTCCCACATACAACGAGTTACATCTCCCACATGCTAAAATATAAACTACATTAGGGGAAATGCAGGAGAATCTTTGTTTGACAATAACGTTATTGCCGCTGGGGCCTGAAATGTTGACGAGGTCGTGTTTGCCAACAACTGGACATGTATTACACCTCGGACGGTTACATGGAAAGGTACCAGCCGTGTAGTCGAAAGAAGTTTGTGGGCGGGAAGCCCGAACTAAATGGTTGGCTAAATTTTTCTCAACTCTTAAAGCAGTGATGAGGGGTTCCGGGAAAACATCACGGGTTGAGGGGTCTTGTCGGAGCAACTCTACATTTTTGTGGATAGCGTGTAAAATAGGACGGACCGAAGGGTGATAAGAAATAACTACACGTTGTATGTGGGAGAGACCAAGCGCCGCCTCGCGGATCGAGCACCGAGCACCCTAGGTAGCCCTAATTATTATTTTTCCCGGACCTAGTTTTTGTCTACTTTTTTCCCTCTTTTCCCGACCTTGTTCGGTTTGTACGTGCATTTTTTCATCCAGGACGCTCTTTTTCTTTTTTTTTTTTGATTTGTGTTTCATTCTTCGCACTCATGTTTTCTGACAGTCACTTTCGTTCGGTTCTGTTTTTGCAGCGATCGCTTCGGATTTGATGTTTGTCGTGTCCACCTGATGAAGGGTTTATACCCGAAACGTTGTGGAGTTTTCCGCAAACTTTTGAGCACTTTTAACTACCTCTTTTCGACCTACACATTTCAACAGTGTTCCGCAGCATTTCGACCTTGTATATATATATATATATGTATATTTATATATGTACATATATGTATATATATATATATATATATATATCATGTGGCAAAAACCAAACTGAACAACCAACAGTGACAATTGGACACGACAAACATCAAATCCGAAGCGATCGCTGTAAAAACAGAACCAGACGAAAGTGACTGTCAGAAAACATGAGTGCGAAGGATGAAACACAAATCAAAAAAAGAAAAAGAGCGTCCTGGATGAAAAAATGCACGTAAATAACGAACATGGTCTTAAAAAAGGGAAAACAGGAGACAAAAACTAGCTCCGGAAAAAAAAAATTACAAAATAAGGCCTACACAGAAAAAAACGAGCACGAACGGGTAAGTGTAAAAGGAGTAAAAACTGGTACAAAAAGGGGGTGAACATTACAAAAGGTCAATTCTAACGTTAAGCCCGTGTGGAGCGAGAGTACCTAGCCTCATGATCAGTCGGTTTTCAGCACTTAGGCGGTCACGATCGGAGACTCGGCACATTACAGCTGCCGTAACGGTTAAATGCTGTATTGAACAAGGTGAAGGGGGATTGAAATGTGCAGCCACCGGGTATCCATGGAGATTCTGTTTGATGGACCTAAGGTGCTCGGTGACTCGATCCGCGAGGCGGCGCTTGGTCTCTCCCACATACAACGAGTTACATCTCCCACAAGCTAAAATATAGACTACATTAGAGGAAATGCAGGAGAATCTTTGTTTGACAATGAAGCTTTTGCCGTTGGGGCCTGAAATGTTGACGAGGTCGTGTTTGCCAACAACTGGGCATGTATTACACCTCGGACGTTTACAGGGGAAGGTACCAGGGGTGTCGTCGAAAGAATTGAGTGGGTGGGAAGCCCGAACTAAATGGTTGGCTAAATTTTTCTCAACTCTAAAAGCAGTGATGGGGGGTTCCGGGAAAACATCACGGGTTGAGGGGTCTTGTCGGAGCGACTCTACACTTTTGTAGATAGCACGTAAAATAGGACGGACCGAAGGGTGATATGAAATAACCAAAGGAATACGTAGATTTGAACCAGATTTGTTCTTTTTCTCCAAGGCTACCTCTCTGCTGGTTCCTTGAATTCTGCGCAGGGCATTTGAGAGGATTTTGGCAGGGTAATGGCGTTTTTCAAAAAAGGATAAAATTTCTTCAGAGGCAGTGGAAAAATCTACGTATTCCTTTGGTTCCTTTGGTAAAGCTGGAAAATCTGGCTGAGGTGAAAGAACGATGTTGACTCCACCGGGATTCGAACTCGGGACCTCCCGCTTTCTAGTGCGGACGCTCTAACCACTGAGCCATGAAGCCAAGTTGGTTTGGCCTTTGTTCAAATAACAGATGAAGCAACTCGCAAATCACCTCCTGAGCAGGCGCCTAATTTTTTGGAACAGCACTAGTTCTCGTTTGACGCAAGCCTAACCAGATATTAAAGTTGATGCTATCCAGCTGAACACAATTGTTTATTCGCCAGCGGATCTCCGAAGAGATACAGAAACCTGTGAAAGCAGAAATGAAGTGAAAATAAACGCTGACGACAACTGCGTGGAATATATTAATCAAATTGGTCTATGGCCCGATATTGTCTATGGCCCGATGATGCAGAATGCCAGCCATGCTTTACGTTGCAGTTAATTTACTGAAAGCTGAAAAGTTGAAGGGTTTTGGTTTCGATAACCTTTTGATTATTTTGAAAGGTGTTTCATTTACGTGTATGAATTTTATTCGTTTAATTGCTAAAGGAGGTACACCTTAACACATGCGTTCATATTTAGCTTCAAAGATTTATCCTATATATTCTTTCAAGTTGTCTGAAAATTCAATATTCGTCTTCAGCTGTTCAGAGTAGATTATGTGCAATGGTTTTTATTCCACATTTCAGAAGAACGGGAAAACATGCCACGCACAGCCTCGATTCGGCATCACATTATTTGAGATATTCCACTTGGATACAACAATCTTCGACTAATTTCAAGTACCCCAAATTTCATTCCAATCGGGCTGGAGTCTATGAGCTAATATGTGGATAAGACTGCTTGCTTTTCCAAAGCATTTTCGCCAAAAGAGACAAGAGATCATAAAGATCATCTTCATAAGTCATGCGGCGTTGAATAGTTTTGCTAAGGTCTTTTTGGTTTCCCGAAAGGGAAAACTATGGAGCCGCTCTTCTTCACCAGGCAAAACCTTGCGGGGGACCGCGGATTGCAAAGTCGATATTGACTATTACAAGTCATCCATACAAATGAGCGACGATGATTACTTATACCGCATGCCTTTACAACATTGCTCGACACAGTGTTTCTACAAAACAAAAGTCAAAGACTTTTTTCTTACTAAAAATTTATGGGGTCATCAAGTAGTTAATAATTTAAAAAGTAGTAAATAACTTTGAAGTTTACTGCGTTCTTGGAGAAAATCCTCTAAGCCTGCGATTATAAGCCACACTCGTTGTTATCTTAGATCAAACTAAAACAATGTACACATATACAGCCACTAATGATATAGCAATGCGCAACCCATCCGCTTTAAACTCCGTATTTTACATATCTGTAACGCACTACGACTACAAGCAAGTCGAAATGCTTCTCATCTGGCGACAATAACTTTCTCCAGATACAGTTTACTCAATGAGGATTTACAGTACATGCTGTGTATAAAACAAGATACCATTCTTTGCGATAGACGAGCTGTAGGGTATTGTGAGGGTGTCAGTGTCATGAAGTATCGTGTGGCCTGTGTAAGGCTGTGTTTGCAGTTTGTGGATTTGAAATCGTTTATTCTGTTTCAGAGATGTTTTCAGACTTTATTTTTACTTGTGTAATTAATGTTGCTGCTGCTTAGAGGCGATTGAATCAGCGGAGGTTCCGTAGTAGCTGCACTTGTTTGTAAGAAGACTTCAAAAAAAAAAAACTTAGTTTTAAACCTGTAATTACCATTGGTAGAGGTAGCTTGATGTTGCTTGTAGAGAACGGCCACAATTAGTTTGAGTTTGGTTCGTATAAGTTAAGGTCAGGTTAGATGAGGTTTTCATGGCTTAAGTTTGTTGGTTAAATCAGGCTGGCCAAGGCTATATTTCAGTTGTGGCTCACTGACATGTCTTCCGGCTTATGCTGAACACCAAGCAGTTTTCCGGCTTAATTAGCACCAAGCTTAATGACTGACCTAGGCCACTTGCTACTTGACGATGAGGGAGTTGTCTAGACTCCAGTTCATAGGCTTTCTTCTTTCTTCTATATTTTCAGTAGGCCTATGCTAATTACTTGTACTTCCTAAAGAGTGCCTTTGCAAGAATCTTGGTAGGGGCAGTTCAGAATTGGTTTGATATTTTTATATACCTCCGATAATATGCGGTTACAACCCTATATACTCTACACCCTCATATAGTCCGACCCCCCTTTGTTCCGATATTTGATCGTAGATGAGCACATGGGTGTCGGAACATATAGGGCTGTCGGAATATAGGGCAGTCACCGTTATATGCTAGGCCTATATAGCCTAGTTCCCGCTCGCAGCCAGAGTGAGAAGAAGGCAAAACCCGGGAAAGTTTTCAAGGTGACAAAGTGTGTGGGCTACTGCAAGTAATAAGTCAATGAAAATAATCAAATTAGGCCTATCTGGGGAAAATCGTGGGGGCTTAGCCCTCTTTGGCGACCCCTTGCATGACTAGGGATCTGCTAACATACATGTTTTTTATTAACTGGAGAGAGCTCTTTGTATTGACTCTCTAAGAGAATTTGCTAGTAGGCCTATAATATTCTCAGTTTTTGCCACAGGTGAATACCATAGCCTGTTCATTACATACTGGAATGGTTTCGTGGAGAAAATAAACGCGCAGTATCTTAAGTTGTCAAGTGTCGTTGAGATACTACCCTTAAGGAGATTTTCTTCATTGCATTGCTTTTCGTGGGGATGTTTAAATTGCCAAGCTATCCAATATTGAACCTGGTAATGCCCCACTCAGATGCATGGACATTTTGTTCATAACTTGCGGTGCACTATCATTCCTCAAGGACCAACGGTGATCTCTAACAGTATCCTTTCGGGAAACGTACATAAATGTGGTTTTGATTACTAGTTTAAGTTTCCTGATGGCAAATTCTAGTCTAGAGAAAAGTATATGTAATGATCATATTGCGGCATTAAAAATTAAAAAGGTCAAAGCAAAATTCAACTGTTCAAAGTGAAAAAGGAAGAAAATCTACACAATGTGGTGAACGTTTTATTCAAATCGGACATGTTGTTCTCGAGATATCAGTGAATGAAATCATTATATTTGTGTTCAAAAGTGAATCTGAGAGCAAATGGTATAGCACCTCCTCACATTTACAAGGAAATCTTTGTTTCCTTTTTTGTTTTTAAACTGTTGTATTGACCATGTAGTTCATGAGGATAGAACCTACCCGTGGGGAGTACAAGTTCTCATGCTACTTATGCAAATGGGGTTGTTGAGGGAAAATTGATCTTGAAGTTTGAAGTTTAAAGAGAAACAAAAGACTATCCACTAATGTGAGAAATGAGGGTAACATATCATATGTGCTGCTGCAAGTTTACTTTTTGTTGGAAATGTGACAATTTTACATGCTCATATTTTGAGATCCACACATCCGATTTCAATGCAAATATTCACATTCACCGAAATGCTTAGAATACGCATCGGTATTTTCCTAATACATTAACATTTGATTTGTTCTTGAAGCCTTCTTTAAATACCGTCGAACGTTGATTTATAACAAAATATGTTGGCATAATAAACGTGAATTCGAAAATATGAAATAAAAGATCATTACTTTACTGATTGATTCTTTGTTTAATCCAAGGTCATAGACGATGATGGTTTTGTTTGGCATCTGATGTTGCGCGGAACCTATGAAGCCGAGTCCTTCTTTGAAGTGATTCTCAGAGAATGACGTCACCAGCGTCAGTTTCTCATACAAAACATCTAAAGGAGGTACCATTTTGTCTATATCGATAAACTTGGTTTCCATTTCTAAAGATGTCGCATCTTTATCAGGGTCAGCTGACCGATTCACCCTACTCCAATAATTGGTTTCTAATGCAGCTGTTGTGGGAGGTGATTCTGTTGTGATGACACGTTTTGACGAAAAAAAACGAGTAGCAAATGCAGGGGCCTCAAAAACAGCTCTGCCATACGGTGTTGTTCCTGTAAAGAAACGATAGTTTGGCATTATGGACTTAAGATGGGATAATTGAGAAAACGGTGCGGTTGTAACACGTCAAACTTTTTACCGCAGAAAGCTCCGATTCTCTAAATCTACTTGCCTAACCCACCCACCCCCCATAAATGTCTAAAACTCATCCTCATCCACACAAAACCTCAGTTTATTGTTTCAGGATGAGTATACAAGACCCAATGTGTAATCAGGACACTCTCAGTAAAAAGCATGCTGTGTAATATGAGCCATACAGTTAAGACCAAGTTAAGTCCAAAACAATAAAAAATATTATAATATTATATTTCCCCTATTGGTTCTGAGATATACATGAACGTTATTTCAATGGCCCGTACGTCCTTGGTGTTCACGGAAAGATGTAGGTAATTTGGTCAATATCGAAGTAATTGCATGGACATTATGTGGTAAATCGGACTTGCGTATAGGGTTAGGCGAAAAGGTTTTTTCTCTGAAGGATCGGGTTCTCCCAACAGTCGCGTTTTTCATACTTTATTTCGCCTAAATCCCAATTTATTTATGTATATATATATATATATATATATATATAAATATATATATATATTTATATATATATATATATATATTTATATATATTTATATATATATATATATATAAATCAAATTGGTAAAGCTGGAAAATCTGGCTGAGGTGAAAAAATGATGTTGACTCCACCACTGGGATTCGAACTCGGGACCTCCCGCTTTCTAGTGCGGACGCTCTTACCACTGAGCCATGAAGCCAAGTTGGGTTGGCCTTTGTTCAAATAACAGATGAAGCAACTCGCAATTCTCCTCCTGAGCAGGCGCCTAATTTTTTGGAACAGCAATAGTTCTCGTTTGACGCAAGCCCAACCAGAGATCAGAGTTGATGCTATCCAGCTGAACACAACATCTATACATATATATATATATATATATATATATGTATATGTATATGTATATGTATTATTGAAAATGCCATCAAAAAGGCAAAAGAAACCCCTCGCTCGCAAACTCTGACGTACAAAACTCGTCAGCGCAATTCCGACAGAGTGCCGTTGGTAACTGAGTACCGTCCCGGTCTACCACCACTAGCCAAATTCATCAAAAAGCATATGCCCACACTTCAGAGCACCGATCGCCTAAGGTCTATCTTTCCCCAACCCCCCGTTGTTGCCTTCAAGCGGCCCTCAAATTTACGGGACATTTTGGTTCGGGCAAAATTCCAGGACAAAGCCTCAGTCGAGGAAAACAACGAAAATTTTGGTTGTTCACCTTGCCCTTCCAACTGCAAGACGTGCGCCCTGGTTGATTCCACAAAAGGCTTCCAGAGCAATCAAAATGCACGCACCTTCCAAATTAGACAAGAAATTAATTGTCTTTCCAAAAATGTCATTTATCTCATATACTGCAATTTATGTGGTGTGCAGTATGTCGGAGAATCTAAAAATACTCTTCGAATGAGAATGACACAGCACAGGTCAGCAATTAAAACCAAAAGGTTGAACAACCTGTTGCAAACCATTTCAATTTGCCTCATCATTCTATCAAAAACTTACGGGTCATTGCTATCGACCAAAACGATACATGGACCGACAAAGCTAGAAAAGCTAAAGAAAATTTCTGGGAACTGAATCTCAAAACCACATCGCCTTTCGGCTTGAACATCAGGAGCGATTTACCAGCTTGCTGATAACACCAACCTAAATAATCCGATCAGGCCATTCCGGCCTAACAATTTCTCTAATTACTTTGAAGAGGATTTTCCTACTGTTGATGGGTTACACCTGAGTAATCCGATCAGACCCTCCCGGTCAATCAACCTGCTTAATTGCCTTAAGAAGGATTATCCTGTCACAATAGAGGTGAGACCATTGTCAGCACCTTTAAAAGCTTCCAAAATTTCTCACTCCTTGTCATTCTCTGACCAAGTATTGACAAAGAGGTAGTATTCCTCGAAAGCTCTACTTCAAACCTTTTGGCTGTTTAATTTATCTAAATTCTAGCCTTCCGCTATTTGTATCTCCTCGGAGATCCAGCCTTTCAATTCTGTAGCACCGTTGTTTTACAGTTTCTCCGTCATGTATATATGTATATATATATATATATATCACTAATTCGGCACTTAGGGGGACAGTTGTTGTTGAAAAGTTTTTGTGGGCGAAATATAACTTTCGCCTTAACGTTTCTACACGCTTTTTCTATAAGAATACGTAAACGGACAAGGGCGCCCTCCTAGATTTACAAAGTAGATACATTTACTTCAAAGTTGTCAAATTTACGGACACCTAGCTATTAACACGAGCGGATGACTGGCCATCCGACAAGACCCCTCAACCCGTGATGTTTTCCCGGAACCCCCCATCACTTCTTTCGACGACACGGCCGGTACCTTTCCATGTAACCGTCCGAGGTGTAATACATGCCCAGTTGTTGGCAAACACGACCTCGTCAACATTTCAGGCCCCAACGGCAATAGCTTTATTGTCAAACAAAGATTCTCCTGCATTTCCTCTTATGTAGTTTATATTTTAGCTTGTGGGGGATGTATGTGGGAGAGACCATGCGCCGCCGCACGGATCGAGTCACCGAGCACCTTAGGTCCATCAAACAGAATCTCCATGGATACCCGGTGGCTGCACATTTTAATCCCCCTTCACCTTGTTCTGTTCTTGTACAGCATTTAACTGTTACGGCAGCTGTAATGTGCCGAGGCTCCGATCGTGACCGCCTTGGTGCTGAAAACCGACTGATCATGAGGCTAGGTACTCTCGCTCCACACGGGCTTAACGTTAGAATTGACCTTTTGTAATATTCACCCCTTTTTTGAGCCAGTTTTTACTCCTTTTACACTTACCCGTTCGTGCTCATTTTTTTACTGTGTAGCCCTAATTATTATTTTTTCCGGACCTAGTTTTTGTCTACTTTTTTCCCCCATTTTCCGACCATGTTCGATTTGTACGTGCACTTTTTCATCCAGGACGCTCTTTTTCTTTTTTTGATTTGTGTTTCATTCTTCGCACTCATGTTTTCTGACAGTCATTTTCGTCCGGTTCTGTTTTTACAGCGATCGCTTTTCCGCAAACTTTTAAGCACTTTTTACTACCTCTTTTCGACCTACACCTTTCAACAGTGCTCCGCAGCATTTCGACCTTATATATATATATATATATATATATATATATATATATATATATATATATATATATATATATATATATATATATATATATATATATATATATATATATATACATTCACACATACATACATACGCACACACATCCACATATATATATACATAAATATACATTCGTAAAGCTTTTTATTATTCGCATGAATTATACATATAAGGTCACCGACAGTTTATGCGAATACGTCGACAGGACGGTGACAGTTGAAATTAAGTGGACACATAATTGTCACCTCAATGTATTAGGCACTATATTCAAAAGAATATTTTTGTTATAAATAGGCTTTAATTAATCCTTATTGTCTAAAGGGTATCTATGCCAAATATGGTTAGGGTGGGGCTAGGAGTTGGCTTAGGGCTAGAAAGTTTGTTTTTTGTATGTGCATGTCAATGCATTTGTCACCCTAAGGTACAATCCAGGCTTGTATTATAATTTCCTGCTTTAGTGAACGACTATGCCAATATTAGAGGTATATACGGCCTAAGGTCCCTTTCTGTCACTTCTCAATATAAATCCTACATTACGCATTCATTCAAAGTCGCCCCATACCTGATGTATATACATAATATAAAAGTATAGATATGAAATATTAGGAAACTTGCCAGGCTCTTACCAGAATGCTTATATCTTAAGGAAACCACGCAAAGGCAGGCCACTGCAACGGCCAGTAGCAGACAAACACCTTCTGTAGTTAGAAAAAATAGTTACCTTTGTCATGCAACTGATTATTAGGACAGGTAGGTTTTTCAAGAAGATACCAAAAATGCCATTAAAATTAACAATTTTTTCCGAATAGTCGAATATAGATATCATCGTTTCTGTCGATTTTATCCACGGCTTTTTATTTTTGTTTCTACATGATCATAGACGAATGGTTCAAAAGGAAATATAAAAAAGGAAATTGAAACCCCTTCTGAAGTACTGCCGTGTGATAGAATAAAATCAGTTTTGTGGTTGTTGCCGTTATGGCAAAAATGTTCTCCAATAGAGCGATTTTACCTACGGAACAAGCCCTGTCCCTTTTGTAGCTAGCTGAGAAGCAGCTGACGACCAACGTTTGCCTTTTGCATTGAAGCACTGTTGATTCTTGCCTTTTAGTGAGCGCATGGAAGTATTTCCATGGTGAGCGTGGCTTACCAATTGTGCGTAGCGTAACAACAATGTGTAAGCCTTCAAGCCTGAATAATTTCCCTATCGTGACAAGTTGGGTGTTCTCTTAGAGAGAAGGAATCTTTCAAATGGATAACTTTCATGTGAACATGCAATAAGCGAGCGCCACAGATTTTTGGTAGACATTGGGTTTCGTGAGAAAGCAATCATTTCCAATCTTTTCTTCATGAAAAGTTGACTCCACAAATTACAAAGTCTTACAGTCCAGTTAAACTCATCATCCTTGAATCTGATTATTATTGAAGTTGAACAGGTGCAAAGCTATTGTGATCTGTTTATTTCTTTGTATAATTTTTCTCATTTCAGGTGTTCAAGGTTTTAACTTCACAAACTTTGCAATCAATAGAGGTGTACATCTTTCTGCTTTATTGAATAAAATTATTCTGAATGTTTTTTTTTCAGAAATTTGAGTGTGTTCCCACTAGTAAAGCAGATTAGCAGACGATTAGATCCGGATTGACCCCACGTAGGAGATCAATTTGCAAGTGGGAACACTCTCGTTCCCCGGTTTAGATCTAGAGGGTTTGATAGCTTCTCCGTGGAGGACCAGACCGCTCGCTTGCTATCAGAAGCAGGTGACGTGGGCATCAGGGTGACCCGAGGTCAATGATGTACTTCTGCAGTGCAGCACTCCAGGGCCACATAAACTTGTGTTTACATATGACATGCATACATAATTTCAAGATGCATTTTGCTGTTACGTAAACTGGAAGAGGCGATCAGATCTCGCTCAGGCGGCCAAATGGGAACACTCTTGCTGTTGGTCACAAAATTTTCCATTTGATTGTGGTTGGCTTGGTGTATTATGGCCGTGTTTCCACATGACCCCCGGATGCCGATAGCCCGGTTCAATCTTGAATATTCCATTAAGTAAGGGAGCAGTGAAGGGCAAATCTCCAACTTTTTTTCAGACTTCCCCTACTAATTGTCAACAAAGAGAAGCGTCAGCTCTGTGAGATAATTTTATCCTAATTGTTTAAAGGGCTAATCCTATCACCCAACAAGAGCCCAAGGGCACTATGGTTCCTTGCATTAAAGATGATATTGTATTAAGTTAGTCCCAAGGTAAGGCATAATTTGCACTTTTAACCCCAATGACTTTTGGCCATCACCCAAAAACATAGGGGCACATTAAATTTCAAAATCATACAAGCACTTGCCGTTTGAGAGAAATGGAACACTAAACTTTTCAAATTATCACACTGCACACTGCCCACTTCCATGCCACAAATACATTCATCACCTTTCACTAAAATGTCATTTATTTGAGTTTGGGGTAGTATAGGAGGTTAGTTAATTGCCTTTCTGGTCAATCTCAACAATTCAAATCCAGACCTTAAAAAGAAGTCACAAAGGTCAAATACAGTCAAAGTAGATCAAAACTGATTTTAAATAAACACAGTCTCTTCTGCACCAAAGAAATTTAACAGTCATCTGATCATTCCTGACCACCAAAATTTATGATGGATGACTAGAAATTATGTCATGGTTGTCCTTTAGACTACCCAATGTGTTTGCCTGAAAAGCAAAAATAAGGAAAAGCCCACAATTCTGCTACTAAAGGCAGCCCGATAGTGATTTATTACCACCAATTTCTTCTTCACAATTTGGCTAGAAGACCAAGAAACAAACATAGCTCTGTAGAATCTAATAAGTGACTTTCAACTTGACCTTTTAACCTAAAGAGGGTGTTAGAAACAGCATTGTAGTCCCTAGGGTAAAAGCAGAGGTAAAGAAGAGAAACTGCTTTCATATTTTACTATTGAAATTGGAATCTTAGCTTGCACTGTGAATAATTTATTTAATACTGTATGTGAGGAAAAGGTTGTTTTTAATAATAATTGCATTACTGTCCTGATTGTTAACTAAACTGCTTTTAGACTGAGAGGGGGTTATAATTCTTCTTTTCTTTTATACATTGCATTTGTCTAAAGGCATTAAACTTCAGCTGGACTTTTATACCAATTGAACAAAGACCCAAAGAGTCTTCACGTGCACTTTACTTAGACGAACACAACTTTCCATTATTTCCACTATGTTACTTGGTTATTGAGTAATTGCACCGCATACCTGGCATTGCAATAGGCCTACATATGACCTACATGTACACACTAGCCTGTCATTTAAATGTCAGTCACTCAAGTAACGAACATTGTAGGAGGGTAGTGTAATAGCCTTTTTGGTTCGTCTGATCAAGACAAATCTTGACGTCACAAAAAAGTCACAAAGGTCAAAAGGTCAAATGAGGTCAAGTGAGGTCAAGGGGGGTCATCACGTGCATTTCACTTAGTCGAACACAAATCTCCATTACACCACCCCTCTAAAATGTTTCAGTGGCAAGATATCAATAAAACATTACTTTTTGACTTTTTGACCCTTTCCAATTATTTTGGTTAATGTACCAACATTTTCACCTCCTACCAATCTAACTTATCCTAAAATGATGCCACTGCTTGAACAACGGATACTGAGTTACAGCTACTAACAGAAATTCAGTTTTTGGCCTCTGGTGATCACCAGTGACCTTTGACCTCCACCAAAAACGATAGGGCACATCTACTCCACAACATCTACATACATACCAAGATTGAAAAAAATTGATCACTCGGTTATTGAGTTATCGCACCACATACCTCGCATTCCAATCCGTCACACACACACACACACACACACACACACACCCATACATACGCCAAGGTGACTGCATAGGTTCCTTTGTTACACAAGGAACCAAAAATATAGACAATTTTGTAGTAGTTCAAAAAATTCCCAATTGGCTCAGCCCCTAGATTGACAGCTAGTTAAAAAATGCAGGGCACGGAAGTCGAAATTACACAACATGTACCGTGGCCGTACGGGACAAGGGTGCCGGGAACTACCGCCTCCATTGACCAAAACCTTGGTAAATCGGGCAGACTTTGGTGCTTTATTCGGGCAGAGATCATAGGCGTACAAGGCCGAAAGGGGATTGTGCAGGGGGGCAGACTTCCCCCCTCCCCAAATATCCGTAAAATCAAAAACACGGGCAGGAAATGGGAAAAATTTGGACAGCCTCTTGCGTTTAAAAAAATGACATGATTTTCAGGAAATTCCAATGTGTGCCCAAATCTTAAAAAGATATTCTACTCGAAAAAAGAAAAGAAATGTGGAGTCTGGGTTAAATTTTTAATGGAAAGTCAGCAAGATCCCCAAAATTTCAGTACCCATTCAAGCAGCGCAAAAAGCTATTGTTCGTGAGCTTTGCAACACAATCGGCTCATACCGAAGACTTTACAAACGGAAGCTATTGCCATTGTGCTTGGTGTTCAGCATAAGCAATGAAGTAGGGAAAACAAGCCAGGGAGCCACAACTGGAAGAAAGACCATGACCGGCTTGACTGGAACCAATTGGGTTGGAAACTGGGCCATAAAACTCCATCCAACTAACTAACGTCACCACAAAATTACCGAAATGGTCGAATATCCGAATTCTTTCAAGCATTTTTCAAAAAATTAGAAAGTGTCATAGTCATCAGGGTAAAATTTTCTTAAAAAATGAAAGAGATAAAAAATCGCGACACCTTTGGAAAGCCTGTCGCTTAAAAGAAACAGCCGTTCTTCAGCCTCTTTTTAAATCTTGTTCAATATATTGCCCGAAATCTGGAAATGACCGATTATTTTAATGCTTTCAAATCTTTACCCTTAACACAGAAAATAATACATATTCAAAGTAAAATTTTCATGGAAAAAATAAAAATGATAAGGAAGATTTGCATTACATTCGGGTAGCATGTAAATAAAAAGTCTTTTCTCTTCATCCTCACTTCATACTATATAGTCTTCCGAAAATTTTGCCCGAAATGGTTAAATATTCGGGTCAAAATAAATACACCGACAGACGGGAGAGTGTTCAGATGCAGTGCTCAATAGTTTGCCATCTATCTTTTCCCAAGAGCCGAATTCAGACAATGTTATGAAAATCGGGTCATTCGTTTGTCAATACTTCAATGATACACTGTGAGAATGTCTTCCCATAGGTCCGCCTGAAAATTCATTTCAATCCACCTGGTAGGGCGACATTTTTTCGTGAGGGGCTTCTGATAGAAGTAAAACCCGAAATGGTTAAATATTCGGGTCAAAATAAATACACCGACAGACGGGAGAGTGTTCAGATGCAGTGCTCAATAGTTTGCCATCTATCTTTTCCCAAGAGCCGAATTCAGACAATGTTATGAAAATCGGGTCATTCGTTTGTCAATACTTTAATGATACACTGTGAGAATGTCTTCCCATAGGTCCGCCTGAAAATTCATTTCAATCCACCTGGTAGGGCGACATTTTTTTCGTAAGGGGCTTCTGATGGAAGTAAAACCATTCAGATTCGGGAGTTCTGGCAGTCACATAGACTACTTCGCTTATTCAATATACACTGAATTTATTCAATATACACTGAATTCATAGCCAAGAGTCGCAATAGAGTAAAAACACTTGCATGTTTTTAATTACGTTGTATAGCTTTTTTTCCTGAAAAGATATTTACAAGACTATTTCACCCGATGGTAGTGGTACATTTAATTTACTAATTTTCTATAACTAACTGATAATTTGCTGGTCTCTCTCACAAGGCAGGTTCCTGAATTTTGCTTTTACTGCAATGGAAAACTCAAAATAGCGACACCCTAGATCCTCCAGATAAGCCTGGGAATTTGGGAAATGCAATTTCCGGCTGCCTGAGAGAAGGGATAGATTTTTCAAAATTTGTTGTACGCTTTGCCCCAACTGGTGATGGCGCTTCACTTAGGTGGTCTTTCTGCTTGAAATTTAGTTCGAAGTGAATGTATTCTGCAAACGAAAACTCCTAGTAACGACTACTCAGACCCCCTTCTAAATCTGTGAAATGCTATTTCCGACTGTCTGAGAGGTACCGGTACGATTTTTCAAAATTTTCTGTACGCTCAGCGCCAACCCATGGGTGGCGCACCGCTTAGATAGACTTGCAGGCAGAATTAAATTTTCGGGGAGAAAAACTGAACTGCCCTTTTAACTGAACTGCCCTCATAACTGGACTGCCCTCTTAACTGAACTGCCCTCTTAATTGAACTGCTCTCGCATGCCTATGGCAGAGATTATGCCCTGGTTACCGGAGTGGGGCAAAAAGTCACCCCCCGAGAGATTGTCCTCTGCGGCAGTCTATCGTAATGTGAGTGCGTTGATGACACAATGAACTTTGTTAGATGAAAATGAGTTTTACGGCTCCGTTACAAACCAATTGAATCAAGACGAGCCGGTAAAGGCACCTTTTCCAGTTTTGGCTCACTGGCTTGTCTTCCCTATTACTTGAAATGTGAGCACCGGTGAGTGAATGAGTGAGTGGATTTGCCTCTTGGTTTAAGTTAGCGGGGCCCAGGTCGTTTCCAGTTATGGGGCACTGTACTGGTTCCCCTTTTTCATTGGTTATGTGGAACATCATGCAAGAAGGCAGTAGGTTTCATTTTGAAGATCTTTGGAATGGTTCTAACTTGGAATAAAGCCAGTACATGAGAAGCGGATACTGTTACACAAACATTTTGTGGGGATGCCTTCCATAGAATATTAATACTGAATAAATGAAGGTATTTAAAATACTTACTCTTGACAAAACGTGAAAGATGGCTAAGAAACATTCTCTATTTAAAATAAAGGATTTTCGTGACGTTGATCCTCTCCTTACAGGAGACGTGCAAACGTTATTCTTCTGTAGCACTGGTTCTTGGGCGACCTTCTATTCTGGATAAAAAGGGGGATTCAAGACACAAAATAGTATCAATTTTTTAAGATTCAGCTTACATGCGTAGCAGGCTGTACGGCATATTTCTTGTTCAGTAATATCCCTAGTTTTGGTGGTTTTGGAAGCTTATTATGAAGGTAAGCTTCATTGTAAAGGTTTGGATGAATTTGTTAAACAGAGAATGACTAAATGAAGGATGGAATAACGCATTTACTGCGTGCTTAAGTAGCGTTTAAAGAGAGGAATAGGAAAACGAATATACATACAAACATATTTAAGTGCAAGAAAACACCCCTCCATCCTACCTTAAAGAGCAAGTTTAAGCAGAAAATCAATTTTCAAATGTGAAAGAGGAATCAAATCTACACAGTGTGGCGAAATTTCCATTCAAAATCGGATATACATTTCTTGAGATATCAGTTAATATTAAGTTACTAGACTTGTGTTCAAACGTGTTCTTAAGGGCGACGGAGGTTATATCACTTACATTGAAAAGGAATGCTTTGTTTTTCTTTGTTTCTTCACTCTGTTGTGTAGACCTTTAAGTTAATATGAAGAGGACTCCCTTATAGGGGAGTGCAAAGTTTGTAAAACTCTCACTTATGCAGTCACATACTGATAATATAGATTCTTGAGGAGAAAATAACTGAAGCTGTAAAGTTTAAAGGAAAATAAAAGACTTTTCATTAAATGTGGGGATATGATGTCACGTGTGCTTGCTTCAAGAACCACACATAAGATTTCAATGCAAATTTCACCCAAAAGTTTAGAATAAGTACCCCTTTACCATATCAACACTTGTTATGACCTTAACCCCTTCTTTTAAGACGTATAAAAAATTAAAAAATTAAAATCTCTTACCGATTTTGAGTACGCCTTTAATTGAGACAATGACAACAGCTCGAAGGCATAACACTGTAACATTGGGTCAGTCAGTAATATGTAAGCGTCTCCAATCTGTTGATAAAAAATAAATTGAATTCTGTCAAGGCACTTACTATTACCGAGATACTGCTTTTGATTTAATATTTGTATTTTTTTTTAATTATTCTTCTTTATTGCTCTTTTCAATTAATTCACTTGTAATTACGCACATCTGTACAATAATATTTATAACGAAGTAAGCAGACTTCTCATTTTTTACTTTGGAAAACAATGTTATATGATAGATTTTAAACCAAAAAGTATAGAATGGCTTTTCACATACCGAGAGGGCTGCAATTGCAGTTTACCTCATAAAATAATAGGAAATTATCCAGTTAGGTGGTGAAAGTAATGCGCACTTGCTCTGAGTGTTAAAGTAAATACCTATGGGAGAAGGGCAACACGACCAGATCTTCACAACAAGGCTCTCAGACCTGAGTTGCAGTTATGGAGCAAACACTACCAAAAACTCCATCCCTGCTGAGAGGCATGATGCAGAGAGTCTGTGTACTCCTGAAAACTTGAGTAAGAAATCAAACAGAGTTTAAATCCAACAAGAATTCTAGCCAACCAATTGTGAAAAAGAAAGAGGACTAAATCACCCATGACATTTATAGTAGAGTTGATAAGGGTGTTAACGCTGCATTTTTTGGTACAAATGTCCTACTTGGCATGAGTGGTCCTTGAGGCAATAGAGATTAATCCAAAGAGACAGTTAATACCTATACAAAGAGCCCTCCAAATTGCATAAATTATGCAAATTAGCCCCATTGGACCATTATTCCCTGATTCTAAACATTTATGCACAGGAAAAATGTGTATTTAGTCGAAGTTGGTCATATTCATGGCTCTAAACTTATTATGGGATAATATTTATGACAAGCAGCCGTTTTGTTGTAAGCTAATATACATGAATTATGCTAATTAGCCGCAGTGGGTCGCTTTTAACTTACTCCTAACATTATGTACAGGCAAATTGGGCAATAAGTGTGCAGTTAGAGGAAACTTAGCGACTGTCAGAAGCGTACTGTATTTCATAAAAATGTAGAAAAACATATCGGGAAAGAATAGAAAAATAAAAGTAGCCTGATTGCCTTACAAGAGAGATACAAACTCTGAATCGAGTGAAAAGAAAATCATTTATTGAGTATCATTAATTTCATCATATTTGTATTTTGCATCAATGAGTGTCGGTGTATACCACAGAATTTTAAGCGTCTTGTCGACGCTCTTCGGGCTCTTTATAGTTGTATAACGAATTAATTTATATTTTTGGGTACACCCTTCATAATCACGTCTCTTTTAATATTACTAATGAAGGCCTAAATATTGAGATATTAATTTCTAATCATCATTCATTTTCTGAATTAAATAATTGAATACTTTTTTAAAATGAGACTTAACGAAAGTCGATGAAGCTAAACCGAAAAGAATAAAAATAACGGCAATGATCTTCTAAGTAAAAATCAATGTTAGCGCCGTGTGGAGCTTGAAACGGTATAATTGTATAATTAAACTTATCTGGAGAAGCAGAAACAACAAACGTAACGACTCGTCGGAAAATTATGTAAAAAGTCTTTTGAAATTTCGACGGCATTTAAATATTATGTTTGCTTTCACTGCAAGTAGAGGTCACTTTATCAGGATAGGTATGTAATAGACGGATATATTTAATTTTTAATTTGGTTTAACGTTCTGAGGGCCAGGAAGCCATTTGGCTCATCGAGGACTCTATGCCAGAGTGAGTGTGGAGGAACACCAGCGAACTTCACCTTCTCTTTTCGACTAGTGCTGAGAGCTTCACGAGGCAGGCGTGTACTAATCGCTCCTGATCTTGTTCCCGGGACCGTCGAGTGGAGGTTACTTGCTCTGCGCCACGTTCATGTTTTTGTTACTCCATGGGAGGGTGTATAGAACTGTCAAGCCACATCCATACGTTTCCTTTTTTTTAGAGAAACGGTTTCAGGTTACATTTTAAGGCGACAATTTTTGTAATTCTTTATTTTTTCATTCTATTTAGAAGTTTTCATCATTGCATACTTAACTTTTTTTATATAATTACTGAATCTGAAGGTTTTTTTTTTTATGGGAGATATAGTGTACAGTAACCCCCCCCCCCCCCGATTGCCGGCCATGACAGTATAGGCTCCATTTATGAACCTAAACCGTTTTGTTCCTTCCAATATGAAATTTACTAAGGTTTACTGCATGGTTTCACTTGAATATGCAATATAACGAAAGGTACTTCAACATAAGTTTGGTGTGGCTGCTCCTTTTTTTTAACGTCGTCCCCTTCATCAACCCGTTATTCACGTGCCCCTTTAAATGTTTCCTTTCAACTCTTTCAAGAGTGACTGCTTTAACCTGTTGCACTAGAATCTCTAAGGCATTATTTATCATTCAAATTACCTCCTAGTGGTTGATTTTTTGATATCCCGGACGTGTCCGAAGAATTTGGTTTCAAGTATGTAAGCACTATCGACACGGAAAAAGTTACAGGTATTGATGGAATAAGTGCAAACATTCTTAAGCTGTGCGTACCTTATATAGTCCCGAGTCCAGCACATATACTTCTTAAAGGCCCTGTTCTCTCACCCCAAACAGTACAAATTCTCCTAACCAAGCCCCTCCCACAATTGTCTGAAATTCATCCTCATCCAGACACAATCTCAGTTTATTGCTTCAGGGTGAGTATAGAAAAATTCTATATGCTAATCAAAACACTCTCAGTACTGTTCATGCTTTGTGATATAAGCTTTGGCACTCTGCATTATTTGAATTAGCTGTCAATCAAAGAGCTGAGCCAATTGAGAATTTCGGTACCCGGGTTCCAAAACTGTAGTTTGGGGTGAGAGGTTTGGCCTTTTAAGTATCAGGTACAGTGTTTTTCCAACAAAATGGAAGTTAGTAAAGGTCGTCCCTATTTATAAAAGCGGATCAAGTCTAGACTTAAGCAACTACAGGCCAATCTCTGTACTACCCATTGTTTCAAAAATTCTCGAATGTATAGCCTTTTACGATTTTATAGAGGAATTTCATTTCCTCACTGAGTAGCACAATCTGGGTTCAAAGCAAAGCACTCATGAGAAACGGCGTTACTGAAAATAATAGACTAATGGTGACAAGTTATTGACGATGGTGAAATGATAGGAGCTATCCTTCTAGATTTAAGAAAGGCATTTGACCTTGTAAACCATGATATTTTACTTCAGAAATTACGCTTGTATCAATGTTCCGAGAAAGTTATTTGTTGGTTCCAGTCTTGCTTATCCGACAGGAAGCAATGTGTTCACTTAAACGGTACGTATTCTAATCCTTTGGCAGTTTTATGTGGTGTACCTCATGGGTCAATAGTTGGCCCACTTCTGTTTCTCATTTACATAATTTGGGTTTATTTCTTTCGCATTGTTCAGCTGATATATATGCTGATGACACCACTTTTCATGTTTCTGGCAAGAGTACTGAAGAACTATCTATTAAATTGAGCGATTATTTAAAAAATATACATAAATGGTGCAATGATAATAAAACTGTCGTAAATACGGATAAAACAAAAAGCATGTTGATATGTTCTAAACAGTGGAAACGCACTCTTTCTGAAGCTTACACACTAAATGCTTATTTTGATACCAAAATAATAAAGAATACTCAGCAGGAGAAGTTACTTGGAGTTAGGATAGATTCAAATTTAACATGGCAATGATCAAATCGATAATGTGTGTAAAACCGTACACACTCATTTGGCATTATTACGAATGATTAAGCAATTCATAGACGTACCTACAAGAGTTTTATTTTTTAACGGATATATTTTACCCTTTCCTAACTACTGCAATCTTGTATGGAGTTATTGTACTCGCAGTGAGTGAAATAAGAAAGAAAGAAAGAAAGAAAGAAAGAAAGAAAGAAAGAAAGAAAGAAAGAAAGAAAGAAAGAAAGAAAGAAAGAAAGAAAGAAAGAAAGAAAGAAAGAAAGAAAGAAAGAAAGAAAGAAAGAAAGAAAGAAAGAAAGAAAGAAAGAAAGAAAGAAAGAAAGAAAGAAAGAAAGAAAGAAAGAAAGAAAGAAAGAAAGAAAGAAAGAAAGAAAGAAAGAAAGAAAGAAAGAAAGAAAGAAAGAAAGAAAGAAAGAAAGAAAGAAAGAAAGAAAGAAAGAAAGAAAGAAAGAAAGAAAGAAAGAAAGAAAGAAAGAAAGAAAGAAAGAAAGAAAGAAAGAAAGAAAGAAAGAAAGAAAGAAAGAAAGAAAGAAAGAAAGAAAGAAAGAAAGAAAGAAAGAAAGAAAGAAAGAAAGAAAGAAAGAAAGAAAGAAAGAAAGAAAGAAAGAAAGAAAGAAAGAAAGAAAGAAAGAAAGAAAGAAAGAAAGAAAGAAAGAAAGAAAGAAAGAAAGAAAGAAAGAAAGAAAGAAAGAAAGAAAGAAAGAAAGAAAGAAAGAAAGAAAGAAAGAAAGAAAGAAAGAAAGAAAGAAAGAAAGAAAGAAAGAAAGAAAGAAAGAAAGAAAGAAAGAAAGAAAGAAAGAAAGAAAGAAAGAAAGAAAGAAAGAAAGAAAGAAAGAAAGAAAGAAAGAAAGAAAGAAAGAAAGAAAGAAAGAAAGAAAGAAAGAAAGAAAGAAAGAAAGAAAGAAAGAAAGAAAGAAAGAAAGAAAGAAAGAAAGAAAGAAAGAAAGAAAGAAAGAAAGAAAGAAAGAAAGAAAGAAAGAAAGAAAGAAAGAAAGAAAGAAATAAATAAATAAATAAATAAATAAATAAATAAATAAATAAATAAATAAATAACTCACCCACCCCTTTCTTTGGTTGGACAAGTGCCCAGTACAGTACGGTTGCTCGAAGAAACCGTTTAAAAATTTTTCTTACAAGATTGCTCAATCTATTTATACCATACCGCACAGTAACGAACTCTTTATTATGTACAGACAAATGAAAAAAATCTAATGTGAAAATATTAAAAAAATGTAGAACAAAAATAAAACTGATCATGTGGTCATCGGCAAAGCAAGCGCCTATTCGTAGGGGCGATTCACACATGTTTCAGTTGAAATGTCTAGATCAGAAGAAAACTACGCAGTTAATATCGCGCAATTTTCGCATCCGGGAGACTACGTTTTCTTATCCGTTCTCTATTCCTAACCCTCTGTGACGGTCTTCAGTTCTGAACAAAATAAAATATAACTTTATTGTGTCGCTCGTGTAACAGTTAAAAGTTGTTTCATTTCGAAAAGAAATCCCCCGTTCAACATTTTTGTGAAAACAAGGCCTAAACTTTTAAGTAAACAGGTTGCTCGGGTGTTTCAAACTGTAAGAAAAGAAGGCTTACGCCAATGTCATAAAGAACGTCAGTTGACAAAAACGATAGAAAGGGCTTCTGAGAACCCCATACAGTCGTTCCAAGAACCATGTAATTAAAATATCCCTCAAGTAATATGCCTCAGCATGTAATGAAACCAGAGACATCCTTAAATAAATTATTTATGGTTAACGCCTTTTAATCTACAAACACTTACAGATAAACAAAACAAACAAGGCACTGAATGAAAACACTGTAACAAGTCCATAGAGTGGCTTCTATGCTTCCCATTCGCTCGTAAAAACCAATTTCAGACACACTGTAAACACTCGGAAAACAAAAGAGTAAGTTGCGTCACTCTCTAATAGAGTGAACAGTGTCAGTTCACTCCATTGGAGTATTAATTCACTCCGAGAACACTTAAATTCACTCCAAAAGAGTGAAACTTCAATTTTCAACGAGTGCCTTCAGGGATCGCTCTTTTTTAGAGGGATCTCCCTTTTAGGGTGGTCCCTGTATTGGCACCCCATCTAAATGTAACTTCGCTGTTTTGTAGTGAATTTCAATTTGTCTAGGGGTAAATTTCCGCTCTTTTGGAGTGAGCTTTAAGGTTTCACTCTTCCAAAAAGTGCAATTAATTTCGCTCTTTTTATATTAAGAATGTAAGAATTGAGCACATGATGATGAAGTGGAACGTACAGTACTTGCATTAAAGTTTATTACGAATATTTGGAACTGGCATTTATTGTTTGTTTGTTTTCTTTCATCCTCCCTTGTGGGAACTCGGCAACGCCAAATGAAGGGTACTAACGCCAAGCTGGCAATGCCAGTTTCGTGAGACAAACTTATTTGATTTAGAATGTAGAATGTGCGCCGATCTGGTGCGGAAAGGGCTGGAACAGAGCGAAACCGGAATGCGGGGGATAAGACGCGATTCACTGCTCAAAAAAAAAAAAAAAAAAAAAAAAAACCCTGTCAGAACCACTTTTTAAAGGAGAAACGCAGGCATCCTAACTTGAAGTACCGGAAGTGTAGTAGTTAGTTTGTTAGATGGAGATTTACCTTTTGGTCGAGGTCCAGCCGGCCACAGCCTTTTTTCCAGTTGTGGCCTGTTTTCCCTACTCCATTTCTTATGCGGAGCATCACGCACAACGGCAGTAGGTTCCATTTTTTGAGTCTGTGGTATGATTCAACCTGGGAATCGAACCCGGGCCTTCCGCGTGAGAGGCGGATGCTCTACCGCTAGACCAAACACACAGTCCGGTAGTGTAGTAGACTGTCCTCTTCTTTGCCAGACTGGCGGCCCTTGTGAATCATATGACAATTGGTCGCATGCATAAAAAGTAAATGCTATTTACTTCAACATTTGAGTATTTACTTCAATGTACATGCATACAATGTGCGAGAAGCTTTTACTCTAAGCTTCCACTACTAGGATTTGCTAGGCAACCCCTTACTTGAAAAGAAATAAATACTTGGACTGATATGCTTAAAGCCGAAGGGTTCACTAGAGCTTCCAAGTCAGCTACTGGTATACTTAGTGTTCAGACGTGCTGAGTCTTGCAGAATAATGGCTGAGTTCATCAAGTGTCCATTTGGAAAACGGAAGTAATATCAGCCAAGGAGAGAAACTGAGTTCAAATTTGATGAAAATGTGGTTTCAATTGGATAACGTCACATTTCAATGGAGGATACACTAAAACTAGAGAAAGTTCTCAGTGATAAACAGACAATGAAACTGTTTTTGAGGCAGCCTATATTGGTAATCCAGGATTCCAAGTTGGTGTTTGAAAGGAAATATCTAGAACATATTCGGTGATGTTCTTGACAAAGTTGTGGCGAAAGAAGACACGTGGATCCAGTGACCCTATGTACCTTCAAGCAGCCAAGGCCACGCATGGCATTTCTGTGAGAAGTTCATTTTCATGTGCGATATAGGCGACAGGTGCATAAGACTGTACTAACTTGTGCAAATTGAGACTAAACGTAAATAGTATGGCAATGAATACATCTGCGACAAAGGGATGGCAACTTTAAAAGTGCAAGCCACATGATCATGCCTCTGAAATGTTCACAAGTATCTAGGCGAACCGTTCACGATCCGTCCATGACAGCAGAGTTCGGAGAAATTCTAACGTGGGAGATTTATATGTCAAATTCTGAATCTGATGCCCTGTTGATAGCTTGATCAGGGTCACTGCGTTGCACCTTGGGTTTGACCCCCCTCAAAATGTGCCCCGCCCTCCCCTAACCCTCAGTTATGAACATCTAAAATCCTCGACGAATATGACAGTATGAGGCGACAAAGCAAGCAAAACCACCCCCCACTCCCCCATATATTGCGGCAGCCAAAGGCGAGCCTAAAGCGTTCTGAAACTTCAACAATGATGCTGGAAGAGGTATTTGTCCCATGTTCTTTTATCGATGATTATCGGAAGCATGTACAAAGTTATAGAAATTTCCAAATTTTCGATTTTCGTGCTTGGATTGCACTTCTTTTTTTTGCCCAGATTGACACTTTATTTTTCAAGTAAAGCACAATTATGGGACAAAGCAAAGATGTGTTTTCAAGTTTGTCAGTCGAGGGTCGAGGGTTGTAGCAACGCTTCTTAATGCCAGCATAAATTAACACTATAAACTATACATTAACATTATACCTTTCTTCCTCAAAAAAAAAAAAAAAAAAAAAACCTTGACACTAAAGTTGAAAGTTTTGTATAGTGCCTGCTCTCCATGATTGTCTCCGATTGCTGTACCTTAATACATTATATCAACCAAATGTGCGCGATTTTTATTGCGAGGCGGAAGTCAGATTGTAAACAGGGAAATTCCCCTGACTGACCTGAATAGGTGTTTCATAGTCAGATTGTCTGGGTGCAATATTTTGCCTCTTTATGAGGAATATGAAGGTACCCATTCTTTTTTATCATGATGATGTGCCACTTTTTTGTGATTATTATATATTGGACGGTAAAGTGTACATGAAATTTTAAAAGATGGTTAGTTATATAAGTTTAACTGCTCAGTTTTTTACCAATCGGTTTGAAAGTCGGGCCGACCATGACCCCTTCAAAGGCTGAGCACCACGCATGGATTGCAGTATAGGTTACATTTTTAAAAGTTTTTGTATGGTCCGGTCAGTAGACGAACTCCAGACCATCCGTGTGCAATTCGGATGCTCTGACCATTTGACCATGTAGTCGGTTCTCTAAAGAGGCTCATTGAGTTGATGTCGATAATTTAATGAAAAAGTTTAAGGGCACGACCACATGGAAATGCTGAAAATTCGCATGATTACTCAAGTTTCATAGAGTATTTCATCTCACTTATTGCACAGCGTGCACTACCTGAAAGGGTTTGGACCAGGGAGCTGCTATTAGGAGATATATCGAAAACTTCAATTTATGGTAATCCAATTACGTCTACTTATCGAAAAGTAGAGTGTCCATTCTTACGGGATTATTAAAGGTTAGAATACCGCTCCTTTTGTGTGATCCTTTTAAGTTTACACAATGATGCCAAGTAAGTCTTATTTAGACCTACTTGCACCATATGAATAGGATTAAAGATAGCAGTGCTTTGATCCAAGCCTTATGCCGACAGTCAATTAAGAAGTAATGCCTAATGAATCAAAACGGCTGCAAATCTCTAAGAAGTCTAAAATGACTAACCTGAAAGAAAAAAATACAACGCTGACACAATATTTAATTGACTAAAAGAGGGGTAAGACTATATTTTGCTTCAATATTTCCTGATTTTCTGCGCATTTTCGCAAAACGAGAAATGTATATTTATACTCATAATGTTTTCTTGAATAAAGCGTGAATGGTGCCATAAGCGCTGCATCGCGTTGGAAGTTGAGAATCAATTTCAAAATAAAGTGACTGGCAACGTTAAAGCAATGGACGAAATTAATTAAAACATTTGTAATCGTAGCAGACGACACGAACCCTTTGCTAGATTCTTTTAATTCCATTCAAACTTCAAGTGATAGACAAAACAAGTGGCCTTGGCGCAGCAGGAAGGTGGGTACAAAGGAAAGCGATGCTGTATTAATTCCTTCTAATTGAAGCTGACGGTTTGGACTACCATGGAGCTACCATGGGACTACACACTGCGGTATTGTATACTCAACCTGGAACAATCATTGTGTCTTGATGAGGATGAGTTTTGGACAGTTGTGGGAGGGGCCTAGGTAAGTAGGTTAGATGAATTGGGTCCCTTTTGTGTAAGAGGTTAGACCTTTAACAAGATAAGCTAATGTAGTTACCTCATATACTCCACCACTTGGTACAATTAAAGGTATATTACCTACACACTGGAAGGAATTGCTTGGCTTATTTAATCATTCTTCGGAACTCATGCATACTGCTTGGAATGAGTGTCTTTTCTTTGGAAAGATGATTTCGTCTTTTGACCAGTAGCCTATGTAGAGCCTCCGCGGCTGCCGCTCCCTTAGCTCCAGCCCCTCTTAGCGATGAGCTGAACGAAAAAAAATTCGTTCGCTCCGCGAGTTGGCCAGCAGAACTGAAGTCGATGTACATAATGTTACGTCATATTAGCGGCTATTTACGTCCTTGTTGTTGTGACAAAGGTGAGAGGCGTATCCGTATATATTTGGATTGTATGCGGTTCTCATGCCGAGGCTAGTATATTTGACATTTAAATTGCGAGAAAAGAGAAGGAGTCTGAAAAAGTCCTTTAAATATTGCCCATATATAGTTTGCCATTAGGTCTAGTTCGCAGGTTTACTTTTGTTGATGTACTTAGTGAAAGATGGGGATTGAGGCAGGTTGAGCAACTCTTCAATCGGTCCCCAAATGATGGCTCTGGAATTTCCGACCTTCCCTACGATGTCATAACTTACGACTGCCACGGTTCAAGTACCAACCGAACCGCCAGTCGCCATTATTCACTTATACGCAGCCCATAGCCTAAATTCTTGGCATGCGACGGCCTTAGGCTATAAAGAATGTTTTTAGTCGTTAAATGTATCATTCAAGCTTAGTTACTTTAGAAATGTGCCATATTTGATGTTACGAAGCTAGAAAAATGCATTTGCTGTCTTACGAACTGACTGCAAAGAACTAAGACCATTTGAATGAGACCGTAGGATAAACCATGGAGCAACATGAGACTGAAGAAATAAAGTTGAATATGTGCCCAAAGCCTCCCTTTTACATCCCACGACACCGACTACGCATATGGGCCTATGAGATATGGGTAAGTTAGTTAGACAGATTTTTACTACTCAGTTTCCTTCAAATTGGTTCAAGTCGAGCCGGCTACGGCCTTTCTTCCAATTGTGGCTCACTGGCTTGTTTTCCCTAAGCCATTGCTTTTGCTGAGCACAATGCGCAATGGTAGTAGGTTCCTTATTTAAAGTCTTCGGTATGGCCCGGTGAGGACTCGAACTCGCATATGAGATATGGGATCTGATCCATGAATCAAATCTGCCGACTGAAGTTATGGGGCCACTCGTTTCGCTTAAAGGGCCAAACCTCTCACTCAAACCACAATTTTTGTACGGGGGTACAACAAACTCTCAATTGGCTCAGCTCTTTGATTGACAGGTAGTTCAAACAATGCACAGTACCAAAACTTGACAGCATGGACGGTACTGATTATATTAATTGAGTTTTTCTTTACTCACCTTGAAGCAATAAACTGAGATTGTATCTGGAGGAAGATGAATTTCAGACAATTGTGGGAGGGGCTTAAGTAAGAAGGTTAGGAGAATTGGTACTGTTTGAGGTGAGAGAACTGGGCCTTTAAATAAAATTTCACGAATTGTGTAAGATATCGTCATGTTGTCAGTACCACCGGGATTGCTTTGAATAAACACTTTCGTGCAGCAACTGAGTGCACCACATAAAAGTTAAACGTACCAATTAAAGGTAGATAGTTACCGTAACCCGTTTCATGGGTGAGGCTTTTTGAAACACCAGCTTTCTCTATGAACACATTCAAGTATTCAACCCACCTGCGATGATGACAACCTTCACTACATGGAATACCGTCTTTTCACCATCTCACATGTTCTTCGTGGTTTTTGTTGTTATACAGAACATGCTTGTCGTTGTAGCCTACGTACAAATACCGAATCTTCATAAGTTCACCGATTTCTAGTTCATCCTAGTGCTTTTCTGCCTTAAGGTTGTAAAAAGGAAGAGTAATCCAGTAATGAATACATCCTCACTATTTGATAGTATCGTTCAAAGTTACTCATCCATGATACACTGGAAAGCTTTTCTTGGCTTGAATGGGAGGCTTATCAGCGGGAATGTCCAAGGCAAGAAAACGACAAAGCAAAAGTCGGATAAAAAGTTGGCGTAATCACGAGTTCTAGCTCTTGGTCTCTTCTACAATTATAATTGCGGTAGCCTTTAATTTGGGACTCCCTGTAGAAGTTCATAGTGTCCGATTATCGCTCTTACATGGTGACGATGTTTTGTAATGAAACCTTTACATAATTTGTGTTTTAGTTTAAAGAGGCTCATTGAGTTGATAACGATAACTTAATGAGAGTCTCAAAGGTCACTTCCACACAACAACGCTTACAGTTAGCATAACAAGTCAAGTTTCAAGTCTAAAAGTCACAGAAAACGTTAAAATTTTAGTGTCCGGACTTGCAACGGTTTTATACATTATTTGAAAAAAGTGTCTGGTCACGAATTTTTGAAAACCGACTTCAACCGTTAAGTACTCACTCATAAAACAATTATTTGTATGTAGGATATGGGGATTGTCTACGTTTGACAACTTGTCATTGGTATGTGAAGAAAATTTTAACAGGTTTAGAAAAATTTGTTGAATTTCATGAACCAACTCAAAGAGCCGCTTTAAGTTAACTTCCACGTTAAAAAACACCACATAATATACAGCATTTGGACAAGACTGCGTTTGTGCCATGCAACGCACCGACAATATTGAGAATGGTTGCCGGGAGGCCCGAGGAAGCAAGGCTTATACACGAACAACAGGGCGTAGATCTTGTTCGTGGATTGGGTGGAGGCAAAAATTTTCCAACAGCCGGTCGAACCCTGGATCGTGTTCTGGACCTGGGGGCGTACGCAGGGGATGGCGCCATTGGGCCATGCCCCCTCATGGATGCCGTATTTTTTAGATCCTAAAAATGTACTTTATTAACACAAATTTTACTTCAAAAGGTAGCATATATGGCAACAGGAGTTAAATTGCATGCATTTGACACCCAATTTTTTTAAAAAAATTCAAAGGGCCGGGGAGGATTGTCTCTCCCTGGTCCCACCTTAGTAATGTAATTTTTTAATTCCTAAAAATACGCAAATTTTGTCAAATTCCAAATTTTATTTCAAAATGGTATCATCTGTGGCACCAGATTGCCTGTAAGTAAGAACCTACTTTTTCAAAAAATTTCAAAGGGGACATCCCTAAGAATCCTTCCCCGGGGGGCATAGACGTATGAGACAGGGGAAAGGGAACGAAGGGTGTCCAGATGGTGGGCAATGGTTTCCCATTTATGATGCAAAAGATGTTATGAGTAACATCATTTATAGTCGGGAGTTCCCACAGTCACATACTGTAGGTAATTTCATCAATTCAGCGGATCTTGAATTGAGCCAAGAGTCACACTAGAGACACATTAACATATTTTCACTTCCGTTGTATAGTTCCCACCAAAAGATTCAAGACCATTTCATCTAGTGATAGTGGTTCAATATATTTGATTATTTTCTGACCACTTTACAAGTTGCTGATGTTTTTATTATTGCAAACGAAAGCTAAAAATAAAATACTATATTTCAATTTTCTTTACAAGCATGAAAACGCAATTTTCGGTTTTCTGAGGGTTTTTGCGATTTTCTGTACGCTCCGCGCCACCCAATTGTGACACTCCGTTTCGATAGTCTCTCAGGCAGTGGGGTAAAATTACATTTCTTCAGGTCAAAGTATTTTTTAAATAAATTTCTGATCACTTTGCGGGTGGTAAACATGTTTTGGGGTGAACATTTTATTGACAACTTCAAAAAGATAGCTTTTGCTTATCGATTCTACGTATAGCCAAAGCCTGGGAAACGTTGTTTCCGAACATCCGAATGGCCGATTTTTCGAAATTTTCTCTAGGCACAGGTACAACCCCGATGGTGGCGCTCCGCTTAGATAGTCTTTACTTGGCAGAATTACTTTTTATAGGGCAAGAAAATTCCTAAACTGAAATGCTTCCGTACGCCTATGCCAATCACTGGTGCTTTTTTGACTCCTCAAAGTACGCAAATTTGAAAACAAATTTTCCTTCGAAAAAGAAACGTACGCATTTTATTACAACAGTGGTGACCTATTACAAAAGTGGTCATTACAACCATGTTGGTTTCTGGTATGGGCCTTTTATGCAACAATCGCTAGCAGTTGTTCTCTTTAAAAATGGCATGAAATTTGGAGGAATCAAAAATGCATATCTCACATGACGCAGATAGTGTTCCACTTACAAATTATGGCATTGTGTGTTCTCCTGGTTATGCTAAGCAGCAGTAAAGTAGGTTCATGACTGAACAAGGACGGAAAGAAAAAATGATATTTGTGGAAGGCAAGAGACAGATTAGATGGGAGAATAAGACCCATGTGGGCTGGAACAGTTACCTTTTGGTCACCGTGGCTGTCGTTGACCGCTTCCGTTTTGATCCAGGTTCGGTGGTCCCAGTGGTCGTACACCAGTACAAGATGCATCCTGAAGAGTAAAACAGAAAGACGTGGTGTTTGGTCATTTTTCCGAAAGGGACATACCGAAACCCAGTTTAGGAGTGTGTTACGGTCCTGTCATTTAAATATTTAGGTCAAATAGCAATGGAAGTGCATGTTAGGCGTACATGACGTCATTCGATTTACAACATTTATCTTCATAAAACCGCTGTTCAAAGTATGATCAGGAAGCTTCTTGGTGCGTTCAATTCGACGAAATGTCACATGTTATGGACACAGGCGACATTCATTTGTGTACCATGAAATCAGAAGGACTGTATCACTCGGCCAAAAATAAGATTATATGCCCTAATCATGGTAACAAATCTTCATGATGGATGGCAGGGACGTCATTCATGGGGGGGGGGGAGGGGGAAATTTACCCCCACAAATAAAAGAATTAGAGAAAAACATCGTTTTCCCCGTTAATCAAGCAGATTAGAAAACAGCAGGCAGAGAACACAAAACATAACACTGTGGTATACAAATGACTTAAGTGCTTTAAGAAAAAGGCAAATAGAGCATATTAAAGTAACAATACTAAAATAATACTGAATTTAAGATACAAAAATTGACCTAAAATTTGTGTATGTATATGCATTTTAATTGGAGTGTGTGGGCGTGTTTGTTTGTGTTTTATACGTGTACGCTCGCATTCGTTTGGACGGATTATTTAAAGAGTACGGGACGCGATCCCGTGGCTGTTGGAAAAAAAGATCCCCCTTTTCAATCTACCAACCAGACCGACGTCCCAGATGAATAGAAGCCATTTTCACCATTTGACCATGTTTAACGAGGAAACTTCTGCACGGACCAAAAAGCGGCAGCAGTTAGACGGACGTGCTAAAAGTCTTGCAAAACTATTTTCTACCCCTCCCTTCCTGACGTCCAACCAACACAAAAATTGTCCTTAATATGTATTTTCGAATGAAAGTTTCATTAATGAACAAATGCAAAAATTGTTCATGGATTCGTTAGATCCTCGCATGGCAAAAATAATGTTTCCCATTGGTTTAGCCTTGAAAAATACCAAATTACCTAAATTATGCAGGTTTGCTAATCTCTCTCTCAAACCAGAGCCCAATGTCACTCAGTGGTTCCCTGTGTTTACAACGAGTTTATGTGGGAGAATGGCAAGGTGTGTGCACCTTCAACTCCATTGGCTTTTCATCTTTACCCAAAACATGAGGACATTAGGTCATTAAATTTCAAAATCATGCAAGTAATTGCAATTTTGACCTACATTGACCACTTGATTTTCAAGTTATCGCACCACATACCTCCAATTTCATGCGTCACATTTACCCTACTCACGACCGTTCGCTAAAATGTCATTTCCGTGGGGTTGGGGCATCTTAGGAGGGTAACCTATTTGCCTTTTTAGTCCTCCATGATTCTGGTCCAGGCCACACAAAAATCACAAAGGTCAAAATGTCAAATGAGGTCAAGGTACGTCAGCACATGCACTTTACATGAACACCACTGTCCATTACGCGATCCCCTACATCATTTGGTTATCGAGTTATCTCACCATATACCTCTCCCTCCAATCCGTCACATACACACACACGCACACACACACGCCAACCTGACTGCATTGATTGCTTTTGCTAACGCAATGAACCAAAATTCATGCCTTCAGTTAATTTGCTTTATAGCACTTGGTATAGCTTCCCTGGACTTGTGTCAATTTGAGTTTTGTCGGTCTTTTTATTTTATCGTATATTTCCTTTGAAGCTTTCACTTGTCTTGTCTTTTTTGTTTGTTTTCTATTATCCTCCCTTGTGGAAAATCGACAACGTCCCAAAGAGGTACCAACGCCAATCTAGCAATGCCAATGTCGTGAGACAAAACTCACAGCTTAAAGCCTATGATTAAAGGGAAAGGCAAAGATTCAATTTTCACATATGACAGAGGAACCAAATTACACTATGCGGTGAAAGTTCCATTCAAATCGGACATGTATTTCTCCAGATATCAGTTAGTAAAGTTCCTAGATTTGTAATCCAAAGTGAGCTCCAGAACAGCGGAACTTCTCCACATTGACAAGAATGCTTTGTTATACTTCTTTTTTTCAAACTGTGGTATCGACATTGAAGTTACTAGGGACAGGACCTCCCTGAGGGGAATGCGAAATTCGTTTAGTTCTCATGCCACTTGCAATCACATTCTGATAATATGGGATTGCTGCGGAGAACATAAGCTGTAAAATTAAAGAAAAAATAAAAAAGACTGACCATTAATGTGAGGACAAGATGTCATATGTGATTGCTTGAAGTTCACTTTTTGTTGAAGATGTGGCAACTTCACTTGATCATATCTTGACAACTGCGCATTATATTTCAATGCAAGTCTCACCTAAATGCTAAAAATGAGTTCCCCTCTAAAATATCAAACCTTGATGCGACCTTTCACCCTTCTTTCAAGGGATGGCAGATAAACTACAACCCAGAAACCTAGATGACAACTTTCTAATATCGGAGCTGGCTTCCGGCATATCATGGAGACAAAATTTGTTAACTTCAAAAAAAGCAGAAAAATTTTCTCTTTCAAAAGGTGAAAACTGCATGTCAATAGCTTATAGCGTTCAGGAAATACAAAGAGTATTGCAAAATTTTCTTGGGATTTGATGCATCATGGGAAATCTGTGATGTCATCGTGGCACATTAATTTGACAATTGCTTTCAATTTATTTTTAATTATGATGTCACTGTGGCAATATTAAGCAGCATTGTTGGTTGTGCTCTACATATGGTGAAGGGTATGTAATGCTAGATCTACAGGAAAAGATATTTAAACATTCCAACAGTATCAAATTTCAAGTACAAACAGGATGTTCATTATAAAGAAACACAAAAGGAATTTGAAGCAGTGTGCCCACATTACATAACTTTCTGTGGCTTTGCAGAGGTATTTTTTAACAAATATAACCCATCTTTAAAGTGAGATATCTTGAGTTAGAAAAATGGTATTGTGATAGGGTTTGAAGGACATGGTGTGGAATATTTTTGTTTTTCTTACAAGACAAGAGCCAAAATGCCACCAGAACTTTAAAGACCTGGAACATGAGCACTGTATCACTTCCTACTCTTTTGATCGTCTTCAATATGTTTCGTCGTCTCAAAGACGTCAAGACGTTTCGCTAGCCAAATGCCTGGGTATTGCTAGTGGCTATAGGACTGCTTAGGTCTATAGGCGACCAAATTAAAATTGTACAGTTATTTGAAAAGAGGGATGTCTGTTTCATGAAGAAATACTATTGATATGAAATCAAATTTAGGAACCAATACAAAATCTCGATGAAACTTGATCAAGTTGTGATAACTACCTGTAGGCCTATAGCAGTTGGTTGCCTATACAGCTGGGGGACGAAGAAGGACGAAACCGCAATAAAACTTGAAGAACTTAGAAGAAGAGAACAGTAAATGAAAAAAAAAACAGCTGAGAAAATTGATACTTTTTGACAATGCCTTAAATATTTATTTACAACTTTACTGAGCATAGCTCGGCAACAGTTAAATTTTAAAAGCTTGTTGACGGAAAAGCCCTTACAATGAAAATATATATATTTATACATCTACCACAAATGACTGGCCATTAGTTCGAATTATATTTGACGCACTTTTTTGGGGGGAAAAAGAAAAGAACGTTGGATTTTCCAAGGAAGTCCTTGTTACGGGGGAAATTTAAGTTTCTTACTCAAAACATTGACCATCGAACGTAAAGGAATGACCGTTATTTGTTGTAGAAGTAACACGAAGACATCTACATACGACTAAAGCTATTTTTCCTGCCTACCTCATGCCATTAATATTCGTGAAAGCCTATATAGCATATAGAACTTTGTGACTTTTTGCGAACTATATATCTGTTAGTCAACCATAGGTAATACCGTAGCGTAGTACAACGGGTAATACTGAGGTGCGTAAGTACGTTTTCATATATACCATTTAAGTACAGTTTTCTCATTTTGACAATTATAGCTAAATTTTCACGATTTTTGTTGCAAAAACAACAGCGTCATACTTTATGCATTTTTATACTTATCTCACTCTGCATCTAGGATAGACCTGTATAATCAAAGTCTCATGCCGATCATGAGAGCGGAAATCGTCACTTTTAAAAAAAAAATCCACCGTATTTTGATCGTATTTGCAGGAAGAAAATCAAGAAACTATTTGCTAGTTTGAACACCCTAGGTTACTAGCGGTGGATCCAAGGGGAGGGGACTTTCCGACCCCATTCGGGCCCTCACCCCCTCTTACAGGATAACCATTTTGAGACCGCTCTCATTCATATTTGGAAGTTGGTAGTTTAGAAACATCTCCTCCCTTTAAGTTCTAGTTTTGCCCATGTTCAGGGTTAAGAAAATGCAAAATTGTGCAGCTATAAGAGAAAGCCCGGTGAACTGTTACAGTCAGGGCCCTCAACAAGAAAACCGATTCAAAACTTCTTTCACGGAAACAGGAGCAAACAAAATAAGAATGGTTCTCATTTGCTATCTGTGCTCTAGAAAAAAAGAAGGCACCTCTATCCCCTAAACATTTTTATTTGTCTAAAATAATGCAGGAAAGTTATGTGTATGGACCGCTCAGCACTTACATATTCCCTTACAAGAAAAGGTGGGGCAACTAGTTCCAAATTGGCAGGTTTTCACAAGTCATGTTTTTTCCAGGGGTTATGACAGGATTTTGGATGAAACCTGTGTTTTCCCTTGAAATTGACGAAGGTTGACCATTTGCCACAGGTTCAAAACAGGTTTTACATGCAAAATAAGTGGTGATTGAAACTAGTGCTAACACAGAATTCTGGGGCAAAACCTATGCCTTGATTTTAAAGGCAAGGAAAGGTGTGCCAAATCTGCGTCAAACCTGCGTGAAGAAGGTTCCAAAAACGCAAGTTTGTCACCCAAGAACACACAGTTTCTTTGGTTTTCCAGGTGTGATCACACATGGTTGCTGACACAGGTTGACACACCCTTTTTTGTATGCCCAAGGACTTCTTTCCCCTTCATGATATTTGTTTAAAGACTGCTACGAACGGATTTTCTTCACAAACCGATTTCCTCTGCCATACCGGTCCAGGCAATGATTTTGTATGAAGCCAAAGTTTTTTGTCCACAAGAACATTACGGTCTTCAGGTTAGTACCTTTCATTATCTGATTATGCATATTCACTAATTACTCACTATAAACTCAAAGTAACAGTCACTTTCAGGCTATGGTTCACATGTAAGGCAATAACCATTATCTTCAGGAGACATCTGTCCAATAGAACAGATTGTCTAATGTACACACGTATAGACGAATCCGATTAGCGCTTGTTTTTAGTGACCGTAGGCCGCCATTAGTGGGGTCCATCAGCCTAAAAACGTATTTATTTATTGTTTACATGAATTTCAAACCCTCATATTTAGTGAACTTGGACAATTTAAGATACAAATTAGTGTACAATCATCCATGATAGAATCATCCATAATGAAGGAAATCGAAAGATTTAAAGGTGATGGACCCCAGTTATGGCCGACTGCAATCAGACCATCACTAGCTGTCCGGATTCGTGTATACTGTTCCTAAGCAGGGCCGTAGCCTGGGAAAAACTTAGTACCTGGTGTATTTAGGATTTGAAAACCTAAAGGGCAGAGTCCTCAAGCCCCAGACAGGCTACAGTCCTATTCAGTATACTCTCATGAAAAATTCCCCTTTGGATTTTGGACCAACCTGAACGATATTTGACTTTTTTATTTGACAAATCTTACAAGTTGGCTCATCTATTGTTTCATCATGAAAAGGAATTAGGATTTGCAGGCAGTAATTATGATTAATAATTATACTCTAATATGCTACTATGCATTAGGGTAACTGCTCTTAATGAGTAACAACCTTACAAATGGCAAATGTATTTGCCCCACTAATTGCAACTTGCAGTGTCTAAGTCTGGTCTTACCAACTACCCCAGAAAGGGCAAATCCACTTGTCCTATTGACTGCAACTGCTATACAAAAAGGCAATTTCAGCAACATCACTATAAAGGGAGAATGCAGTTTGCCTATTAAATGAAACAGCTCTTTACAGTGTAAAAGAACTGGTCCTATAAAGTGAACTAAACTTTTATGGACAAATAGAGCTACCTTTATACTGTATGAGCAAATGAAAGTCTTTGATATGCAAATATAATTGCCCTCCTAAGGCCAAGAATACATAACCTTAAACATATAGCGAAAATATTTGATATGTTAATGCATCTTTCTTATAAATTCTTACAGCAAATGCTCAGCAAGGTGCAAGTGTCCTAACCCTTAAATGTAATGTCTACACTTCTAAATTTGCCAGTTGCAAGCTGCCTTAAATAGTGCGCATAAAACATGGTTGAAAAGTGCAAATAAATTTGCCCTTTTGAGAAAGAGAACGACTGCTTCATAAATAACAAATACAATGGGTCAATAGAGAGAAGCAGTGATTACCCCTTGTGTCCAAAAGTATCTCAGACTCACATCACATAATTGTGCGATGACTTTCAAGGACGGATCTAACTATCGCATGGCAGGTGTATGCTTACTATTTTTTCAAACACATGTATATTTTGTAATGGTATTTCACTACCACTTCTTCTGGGAAAACAACAATTATAACCTGCAACCCACCTTGTCCATAATCCTTGTACTAGTACTGGATTAAAATAAAATTTTACATGTGTAAAACAAGGAAGGACTTTGCCAGGCTTTATTGCAAAAATGTGAAACATTTGACCTTCTACAGTAGTATTAAGTTACCAATGTTTAGCTCACAATACCAACAAAGACTAACTTCCTGTAGACTTCTCATGGAAATGCATGTTCTATCCCCATCCCCTTTCCCCTTCCCCCCTTTCCCTTCCCCCTTTCCCTTCCCCCTTTCCCTTCCCCCTTTCCCCTTCCCCCTTTCCCCTTCCACCTTCCCACCATTGATGGTTGTTGGCACCATTGTAATTCCCAGACCTATCAATTGCCCACCACAACTTCTCCAGCAGAATCACCATTAACTCAGAACCATGCACTTCCAAACTGGTTTTGTAATCTATCTGATGGGAGCTGTCTCATCACTTTCAGTAATTTTAAGTACACTAGTTCAGCACTCTTCTCATCTCCATACCCATGTACTGTAGGTCTGGAACCTTTCTAGCATTATATTTTTATATAATTTCATTCATCATGCTACCCATAAGCCCATTACTGAAATGCAGCACCTTCAAAAACTCAATATCCCATGGAGTTGTTGTCTCCGCAGGAAGTTGGATATGGTTTCTTACAGCACGAGACCATGTTCTCACACCTTGTGATGGTGAAAGTTAGCAGCAAATAATTCTTGCATCTTAGTAATAAGGAAATTGTGATTAATTGTGCCTTTGGGAGCTTGTTTGCTCAAAAGTTTCAAGTAGAGATAACAAATCTGGGAATAGGCAGAGAGAGCTACACAGGCTGCATTTGGCTAATGTACTCTGATTTGAAATGTTGATCTTTATAAACATCACCAAGCTTGAAGACTTTTCCAAATCATGCTGCTTCTGCAACACCGGCACTTAAGCACACACCTCTGAGTTAATAACATTGAACAACTTTTCAAGACTATATTGGCAGTAATATAGAAGCTTTCATGATAATACTCCCAAGAACAATAAAGTGAATCTAATATCCATGCACATAATATACTACACTATAAAAACAATCAGAGTCCCCAAGTTCAACTCACGCAAACCTTTTGTTGTTCATGCTTTCGGTTCATGTAATCGATCATCACTGCAAAACAGTGAATTTTTGCAAAACAGTAAATTTTTGCAAAGCGGTAACTTTTCCCTCGCTCCATGTCAATACTGAGAATTCTCAGCAAGAAGAACAGCAATGCTTAACACATGTTGTATATTTTCAGAACATACCAAACAGCCACTAAGCCATGCCAGTTATTCAAAATTTTGATACTATGAAACAAAACAAATTTCTGGACTTCTCCAGATTTTCCCTCCAGTTTATAAAGCCTATGCATAATGTTGTTGTGGACAACCACAGTTGACAGCACACAACTTTTATAATAACTTAAAATATTTACTCAAGGTTCTCATGGTCTGGTAGACTAGCACACATACAGATAATACAAAAGGCAAGCTAGCACACAGTCCAATATCATACAAAAATATATATGACAGAAAATGGGATTCTAATTCATCTCTAAAATTATTAAGCTTTTTATAGTATGTTTTTTATTTTAAATTTTTCATAAATCTAGCTGTTATGAATATCATTCCAAAAAATAAAATAAAATTTCCACATTTGTAACTTCAAAATCTAGTTATCTAATACACCTCTTAAGTATGGTAACAGTGTGCTCCTAGTTAATATGTAAAAAAGCTTGAAAGCCTAAAAAGCAGTAAAAATACATAAATCAGCTTTTGTTATATCTACCCATGACCTAACCTATCAGGGATAATATTTATTTAAAAATATTTTAGAAATCATTGTGTACTAAGGGCTTGAACCTTTTTTTTTTTCTAACCTTATTGACTTGGTATGAGAAATCTTGTCCTTAGGGGTCTGGGATATACACAAAACTAGCTCTCAGATGGTATCAACACTTTGATAAGTAAAATAATTTCTCTACATGAAGATAGGCCATGTTCCCTTACCCCAAAAAATGTTTCCAACAGTAGAATACACAAAAATTTCTTTGGCAATTTGTCAAGATCTGGTACTGACTGCAGGATCTCCCAAAGCTTGACTTTTGAAGGACATAAAAAGGGGGGATAACTGACCAAACAGACTGCTAATGATATATTTGAAGTATTTAATAGGAAGAAGTTTAAAAAAAAAAGGAATATTCCAATTACTCTGGAATTTAGTCATAGTTACACCTATGAACTTTTTGTATCCTGGTTTAAGTGACACAAAGAGGGGGCAAATTTCCCAGCATGCAACTGACTTCCAGGATGCATAAGCCAGCCCCACCCCCTACCTATCCCCCCATTCACTGAAAGGCTCATAGGCTACATATGTTTTTCTATGGTGATGCATATTCATTAATCTCCAAATATTTATAAATCACAAAAACTCAAATCTTTAATCTGCCTGCTTCATCAAAACTAATACTGACTTTTTCAAAGGAAAGAAAAAGGATAAAAGTAATACACACAATATATTTGGGCATAAAACTACAAAACTCAGAACATTGACAAAAGGCAGTATCGGGCAAAATGAAAAAAGAAAAAAAAAATCAAAACAATAGCAAAAGGAAACAAAAATCACACACACAAGAACATCAAATTGTAGAATGTGTCATAGCCTAGAAATAATTATAGCTTTGAGGGGTTGTTAACAAAAGGTGGAAAATGAATACTATAGTTTCAGGATTACATAAACACCTGATATACAAAACCCTGTCTAACATCATTCCGAGGTTTTTCTTCGTCTACACTCCCCTACAAATATAAATGAAAGGAAGGCCTAATTCACATGTACACATTTTATTAGTACTAAAAGTAGGCAGTTGACTATCCCGAAATTAACACCAGTTGGACAAAAATATGTAGATTTAACAGATCCTGGATAAGATAGTTCTGAACCTTCCAAAGGACTTTCAACAATTTTGCCAAAGATTTTGTCTGCACTAAGGAAGTTACTGCTGAACGTCCACTGATGGTCATAGGATAAATTCAAAAGCCCTCACAAATATCCTGATGCTTTAATGATCAGATTGATTTGAACATTTCCTGTAATGTCTGTCCATCTGGTGTCAATTTCGGGACAGCATGATGCCTGCATGTATAAAGAATATTCTCCAGCTCATTTGCAAGCAGAAATAAAAAATTGTTTCAGATAGCCAAAAAAATAAAGTTACAAGTCTGCCTTTGCACAAAGTTGCAGCTTATATTGTACAATTTGCTAAACTACTGGATCAATTGAAGATTGATAATTTATTAGTCTGTTTCCGTATTTGCCAACACATAAGGAATGGTGACATTGTTTGGTCATGAAAAATTGCTACAAATGCACACATATTGACATGCAAAACTTGATAAACCCCTTCCATAACCTTCAGCCAGAATTTTAATCTTTGCGAGTCTCTGGTGTAATTGATACCAAAACTACAATCTATATCACAGCACAAGCATTAAGACTTGACCCTTTATAGAATACCAACTGAAAAAAATAATGTGTGCATCTCACATTTTTTGTTGCTGTTATGTAGCCTACTGCCTGTGTTCATTTAGTGTTAACTTTTCTTATTTTTTTTTTGACTGTCGCTTTTGATTGCCCATCTCTGAAACCTCCTCTTACCATCTACCGTCTCTGACCGTCTATGTTAAGTTTTGGCAGCCTCGGAGATGAAGGAATATTCTTGAGATGGGCAGCAGATACAACAATAATTTGAATGACATGTAAGACAAACCGTTTACAAGTGATTGTATGCAGGAGCTTGTAACAAGACTACTCTACAGTCAATTACTGTACGTATGTGGTACAGCATTTAGTTCCATTTTATTTTTTGTAATGCATGTATCAACTTCCAAGACACATGCCCTCAAAACCATCATGTTTAATTGAAGTGATACTCTTGGTAAACATTCTGTATTTTAAATTTCTACAAAACAAAAAATTTTAGTCCGTCACAGATTTGTTCTCTCCACTTTGCATTTAAACGTTTCCTCCAATCTCATCGACACATTTTCAACATTCATGATACCATCACAAGAAGATGGATGAAACAGGGGCAACAGTTAGATCCATCACACTACAAGCTACTCCTTTAAGTTTTTTTCAAGCGACCGTAAACTCTTTCAAACTTAAAAAACAAATTTAAAAAAATAATCATGAAATCCATAATTTCTGCCCATCATATAACATAACATAAAAAATTAAAATAAACACTCACATGACAGACAATTTACCATAAAACAAGAGAAAAATTTCAATTTTTCTCTACATTCTCAAAAGCCCCCCCCCCCCAAAAAAAAACAATAACAATCCCCTCCTTTCTATAACTTGTAAGAAGAAGCTGCAATTTAATTCTGAGAAGCAATAAAATTTTAAGAGAAATGTTACAAAAAAAAACATATTGAATGAAATAGTCGTTAAGCAGTTTGACTGCACTGAATGAATACTGTTTCTTAAAATTAACTTTGGCTTTGTGTGGGGTTTCCCTATATCTGCTGCGACGGACTACTCTGCCAAGTTAAAGAAGCGTGTAACTTTGTTATGTAACAGTTTGTAGAAGGACTGTGGAATTAAGGTACTATGTTCATTCTCGCTGTATCTTTCAAAGTATAACTCGGGATCAGCTATGACTTCCAACAGAGCGGTGAGTGTTTCCTTGTCCTACGGAAAAATTGAGATAACATTCAGATTAAAAAAAAAAAACACCATTGCCTTATTTAATTTCATTGAAGTACATCTTGCGCTGGCAAACAATTTTTGGCCACAATGTTGAAAGCTATTTTGTCCCACCCTCGCCAGCACCTTTTCTATGCATGGACCTTCAGCAAACTGATAGACTAATCTGAGCAGCTAAGGAAGTCCAGCATTAGTGGAGTTCATTATGCCTTAAGTATTATGAATTTAATAGTTTACATGAAATTCTGAGCTCTAATATTTCACGAAACAGAGAGCACTGGGAGGTATTTTAGTAAACAAGCATCCATGATTCCAGTGAGTAAAGAATTGGAAAGATTTATGTTGATGGACCCCAGTAATGGCTGCTAAAATGATCAGACCATTCCTTGACTGTTGGGATTCGTCTGTAGCCTTTAGCAAAACTTAAGTGTCTTTATATGTGATATTAAAGGCCATCAAGGATTTTGAATTTTAGTGCTTTGAAATGAGGAGTCTGATTATGAGACAGTTGTTATTGCACAGTAACAAAAATGGTCAAGATTCATTTACTAACATTCAGATATACTGATAATTACTTCAAAAATAGTATGACTTGAATCCACTGAGGTTTTCTTCCCGAAAAGGGGAATGACATTTATAGCTTAACAGCAAAAGGGAAATGTACTTGCTATGTTGCAAATGACAGTTTATCCTGAAACCATAGTTCCCAACCAGGGGCACTAGTACATATACTGAAGACATATAGCCACAGGGGGGACAAGGAGGTGTGAGTTACTCTTTAAAAATTTTCAAATCAAAAGGTCTTGCACTTTAGGATATAATAAACCCCCACTCATAACCCTTCAAGACTAATTATATAATCAAGGTCAAGAATCTAAGGCTATTTTGCATTTAGGCTTTTTAGTCGCCCTGTTTTTCTCACCCCAAATGGTACAATTCTCCTAACAAAGCCCCTCCAAAAATCCTCTGTCATCCAGATGCGATCTCAGTTTATTGCTTCAGGGTGAATATAGAAAAACTCTATATACTAATCAAAACACTCTCTGTACTGTTCATGCTATGCAATATAAGCTTTGGCACTCTGCATTGTTTGAATTAGCTGTCAATCAAAAAGCTGAACCAATTGAGAATTTCAGTACCCATGTACCAAAACTGTAGTTTGGGGTGAGGGGTTTGGCCCTTTAAAAAGACTAAAATTTTCAAATGTGGCACCTCCTCTCATTAGATGCTCCCCCAGGCCAGTTAACCCCCCTCCTTCGTAAATTGGTTACTTTGGGTAGAGACCTGGGTCCATACCACCCATCTTGATGTCAAAATATTTGTGAAAATACTTCAGAGAGTGTTCTTCATTTTTCTTAGGGTGTGTGAAGGGATACCTGGGGAGAGCATGACAAAGGAGGGGTTCTGTGAATCCAAATGGTTGGGAGTCACTGTCCTACTAGTAATCTTGAATAAATTTAACAATTCATCCATTCATAGCAGATGAAGTGTCATAGGGCTGAACATCACCTTACATGACTTGAAATACCAATTAACATATATCTGAATTGGAGACTCCCTGTACTCTCTTTCAATGGACTGACCAATTACAGCTGGGTTCGTATATTTTTGAAATAAACAATTTCCATGACTTTGAAGGACCTTAGAGTCCTTGACTTTTCAAGGAATTTTAGAAGAATTACTTATTCGCCCCTAATCTTCAGGCCTGGAAATTCAAATTTCAGTTTTCCTCGACTTCCCTCGACCTCCACAGACCGTGTATTACACAGGCCATAGAAACCATACTACATTTCAATAACTTTTACTAAGACTGATCGATCAGAGGCCAAGTAATCCTCTGTTTTCCCCCATCATTAGTGGGTAAGAAGATTGTTTGCTTCTGTTAGCAGAACAATTGCTGTTCTGATCTCAGCTCAAGTTTGGGTGATTTACAGATGCCTTTGGCAATTGAGACTAATCCAGGGTCCCAATCTGAATGCATGATTTGCCAGGAATGTGGCCAATAAATCTCTACAGCAACTGTCTTTCTAATGGAGATCCTTACCTTTAATATGTCTTGATGAAGATGTGATTCATACAGCCTCCCATCAGCTACAATGTCCTCAATAAGCTCTTCGTAATCTTCTGTAAAGGTAAAAAGCAAAGCAAAATGTCACAAAGAATAGGAAAATTGTGCCAAAACTGTGTTTGGTAAGAGAAAATACCAGGCCAGTAGTGGATCCAAACGGGAAGGGGGAGGGGAGTGGGCAGCAGGCATGCATCCCATCTATTGGCAGTATTACAGTGTGTGCTTCAATATGTTTTAGATACAGTTATTTTGCACCAAGGATACTTTTTCTGAAGTCCACCTGTCCCTCTGGCAAAGGGCCCTTCAGCAAAACCAAAACTTTCACTGCTTCCTGAAGAAGCTATTATATCCACTGAAGGACAATATGTGACCAACCTCAAGGCCTTCAGACCATTTACATTATTGGTCTGTCATGCATGGCTTCATTCTAGACTGGATGAAAAGAACAGATACTACACATGATCTTAGCCTATTTGCACAAAGGATGGTGATTAATTAAAGCTTGCACCCTCTATATTGGAACATTTTGGATAAGCACCTGCCAGGGATTCCCAGGATTCCCAGAAAGAGAGAGGCAAAAACTGGATGACATGACAAGTACAAGAGAAGAGCATTCACATTCTACAATCAGATGATTTATTCATTAGATAAGATAGGGCTTGTATTGGGAAGGATAGTAAAGCAATCACATGTGACTGTTGCGACCACTTAGAAGTCAACTTAAAACAAAGGCTTATTCTCACTAACTCACCTAAATATGTTGCATAGTGGATTCTGAACCCCCCAGCAGAGTTGGTAGAGTCCGACTTAAATTGTATCCAGAGCTTTTGTGTAAGAGCTGTGAAGGCGATTGGTCTGGAGACATTACCACAAGTATGAAAGGACATGGTAGATGATAATGCAGCTGTGGCAAGGAAAGAAAAATACAACATTAGGTAAACAGGTCCTTTACAGAAATTTTCAAATGTTTATCTAGCCCGAAACTACTGTGCAATGACAACACTAGTCCCCCAGCAACTGGAAAAAAGGGCACGGCCGGTTCGACTTGAACTAATAGGTTGGAAACTGGGCTGAAAATCTCTACCTAGCTGACTAACTAACCCTAGAGGTAATACCCTAATTACTCCAGTTTTGAGCTGGAAAATCATTTGCTTTAGCTAGCAGAGCAAATACTAGTTTATATTTGCAGAATATGCTGTTGCAGTCGATAACTGATCCTGTTCAAAGGTACCCATCAAATTTTCTTAATTGGCGAGTATGAGGTTACTGCGATCTTATAGGAATTGCGCTCCTTGTGAACATGCCATGAAAATGCCTATAGGCATGCAACCCTTTATCCCGAGTAGTCTCCAAGCCTGGTAGTCTCTCACAGCAAAGCCTGGGAAAGTCATACTAGTGATGGTCTGCAAACTTTCACACTCTGTGATTTCAGTCCAGCAGGTTGTTGCACCACTCCTGTGTTTAATTGAAATGTATGATGTTGCACCCTGAAAGTAGAGTAGCCACTGAACTAAAGCCTCAAAACCATGGCCATACAGGACTCTTTCCCTCTGAGGGTGGTGACCTTTTGCTCAACTCAATATCCCAACCTTACCGATTTTCTGCCCAACTGAGACACCAAAATCTGCCTGATTAAGAAGGAAGGTTTCGGCCAATTAGATAGGGAGCTGGACTGCAACCCCAACCCAGCCCTCCTGTCCCATACAGCCATGACCACAACCCATTTTTTGCTTGAGTACACAATTCCCAGATGTAGCTGGAGATTTCATATCATGAATGTATTTCACATCCTAAGCAATATGATTTGAACTGCAGGCTTACTGGTGTGAGACTGCAACCAAAAACCTGTATGCAGTTGACAAAAATAAGATGAACAGTTGCAACCAAGACGGTAAATATCTTAACCCCACCCCACACAAACTGAATAAATATATAAATGCATACAAATCATTCCAGTAAAAGCAGCAGAAGACACCAATCTGTCTTTCTGTCAATTAGGAGCCTTTACTTTCATTCAGTAACATATACACCACATAAAAATTGATATTATACATTTATATACAAGTAGTTGCAGTTTGAATTTAATATTTGGCAGTCACATCAGTGTAGATCAACAATAAATTTGCTTAATTCTTGGTCAATTGTAGATTCAATTTCACTTGACAAGGAAAAAAGGTAACCATCAAGACACACTATACATTATTAATCATTTGATATTTTAAGTTTTGATTACAAGTAAAACCAAGGCTAGACATGTCAGCAAAAATCCCTGACATTTATAGCTGCTAAGGAAAAGCCACTTGGAATTATGTCAGTATCTCTCATGCTAAAATAATGATGTGGAGTGTTGCACAGTGTTAACTCTATATTAGTTGTCTCTTTATTACTCATCAGATAGTTCGTGGTTTGGTAATAAGCCCTTTCGCTACCTCACACTGTATACTGCCCTCACTTCTCTGTCCTGGCAAAATATAAATGTATACCATTAAAATGTATGGTCATTGTAATTTCTATATAGCTCTTTTAACATATGTTCTGTTTAAGTTTCACATGATATAACCCTGGCCTGGGTATGAGGTATGTGGTCTAACCTGAGGGATTTCAGTCACATGTTTCCTTGCCCAAGCCTAATGGAACTTACTGTAGGCCAAAAAGTAACATCAGGCTCGTTTTACTGTTCAATTGCTCAGACATATCTCTCAGTTTACTTGATTCATTTAAAGGGTCAGTCCTCTCACCCCAAACTACACTTCCTGTAGGGGGGTACATAAACTCTCCATTGGGCAAGCTTTTTGACTGACTGTTAATTCAAACAAAGCAGATTACCAAAGCTTATATTACACAGCATGAACTGTACTGAGAGTGTTTTGGTTATACATACAGAGCTTTTCTGTACTCACCCTGAAGCAATAAACTGAGAGTGTGACTGGATAAGGATGAATTTCAGACAATTGTGGGAGGGGCTTAAGGAAGAAGGTTAGGAGAGTTGGTACTGTTTGGGGTGAGAGAACTGGGCTTTTAAAGGGTAATATTGCATTTGTTTTACAAAACAATTTCATCCTTTTTAAACCAATATTTATTGACACAGAGTGATAACGGATTAAAATAATGCAGTATGGTGGTCTTCTTTTCAAAAAATAAGTTTCCCTCAGATTAAAAGTCAGCTATTTGTTGCTCAAGATTAATTTGTTCACCCAAACTTTTAACATTTCAAACGATGCAACTTCTATGGCTCTTCCTGTTCGTGATATCTTGAGATGAAGCTATTGCTCCAGTGTATGGTTGACAATGAATGGTTTGATAATGTCTTGAACTGTTTTCTTTGAATGCTATGTTGGAAAATTTTAAATGCAGTATTTGCCTTTAAAAGATATCACTTAAACTTTTCCACACGCTGACATGGCTCGATTCTTTTTCAGAATCACACTCTTAGCTGGATGTGTAGGTACTAGCATCACATGAGGCCATTATGATGCTAAATTCAACTTGATTTTTTGACAAATATTTGACATAAACATATATCATGTGATATACCACGTGATCTTTTACTTTGTTTTCTGTACGACAGAACACAACTTGGAAATAGAGGGGAGTATACAAGTATGTTTCAGGTCGAAACTGAAATGAGTAGCCGATCGGCTACATTGGTTTGCACATTGAGTATTATTTTTTGTGTTTGTTGTCAATAGATGATGATGGTAGCAATAGGGTTAATACTGATTCCTCCAGGACACAATTCAAACTGTTAAAATAAAACGGTCAAGACAAGCCAATGTTACAACTGTCCTGAGAATTGCAAAACAACGGATAACATTTGTCATATTCCTCCTTTGATATCGCAGAATTTACAATTTGAGGTCATGTTTATGCATGATTAGGTGCAAATCAGAAATCACCCTGTAAAGTGGTTAATTTTCAGCAGATTTTGATGCAAATTGCAGGAATGTTCTTGGATTTTAATGCTTATCACATCAAATACCCAATCTGCCATATTCATGTCACACAATCTTTTAAGTTCTAAAGTAGTTTTTTGTGTAATTCAGCAAATTACTTGGTTTACTTAGTTGCACAAACTAAACAAACCCAGAGCAAAAATTGTAGCTTGGATGGTAAAAAGTGAAGAAAAGTCTAACTCAAAGAAAGGGACTGCCTGACACCAACCTGTTTTCCTCATGACCAGCTGATCTCCACAATTGTCCTGTCGTCTGAGAAATATCTCTGGTACCACCATAATAATCTTACGCCCTGGTTCAGCACGGATATGCCAGATACATTCAGCATTGGCTGGGTACTCTCCAGGGAAGTTAGGACTCTGGATGTAACCTGTTTGTTCTCCAATCTGACCACGGCAGGTTCGATCTGAGGATAGTAAACAAGTTACACAATAATTTGCTTTTTAACACTGACCACAGGCTTCAAAGCACTTCTGGGAATAATAGCGTCGAACATTTGCATAGCACTTATGAGATTTCTGGGCTTCTTTTCCACAAAATCATTAATAATCTGTTGTATGTGTGCAGCAATTTGTCCATTTTGTGTAGCAAATTGCAATGTGATAGCAGAAACCTTATTCCCTGCACTTTAACAATTTTTACCCCTTTCTTCAATGGTATGTACCAGAAACAATCCCTCTCATTTGAATAAACAGCTGGTATACATTGTGCATCATGCTACCCAACATTAGAAGACTAACCCGTTGGTGTAGAACGCAACATAAACCCTCTTCCAAATATCTGTTGCATAATGGGATAGAATGGTGGTGTTTTTTTTTTACCAAAGCAAAATGCCATTGAAAAAAACCCTGTACCAAAACCTATCCCATGACCCTTTGTAACTGCTATTTAGAAAAGGTTATACAAAAAAGTATCTTGCTCAATAACAGAATTAGTGTTTGCACAGGTAACCCGGGTACCCGCCCGCCATCGTATTACCTGGTTCCAAATTTACTACCCGAATCTTAAAAAAAATGCATGCAAAACGGATCACCCCATTGCCCACGGTAATGACCTAAAATATTTTTCCACTTTGTTAAACATTCTCCGAGACTGAGAATGAAGAGAGCCGCTAGAAATTATGTGTAAGTTTGAAAGTTGTTTGTACTTCGTTTCCAGGTTGAAATTTTTATCAGCGTGTGGCCCGATCATGCTATCGTCACGTAGTGAGTTACTTCTCACACATCACATGTATATTACTTGAAAACTTGCACGTAAATAAGCTATCTGACGGCCGATTCAAAATCACATTGTACTGTTTCACACAGACATAGCAGACATATCACCCCAGCCCAGCTTGCAAAGACAGTGCCCGTAACGTTCGTTCGGCATGCTAGGTAAACTGAGCCTTGCAGGTATGCGATCTTATAATTAATGCGATATACCACCTCAAGTATGATCCTCGAATATTTCATAATGGTATTTTCATAATGGTGTCAGTTTTACTACCTATTAAAGTAAAACAACATCAATGTAAGAACACTGTTAACATTCACGGAAAAGTTTTTCAAACAGGCCATTACATATTACGTTATTTTGCCCCAAAATGGTGCTCCCGCAGACTATGAAGTTCATGAGTGAAAGCTATGTTTCCGTGCCTGGATGTCAACACGAGGCCAGCAACGTAAGAACCTACATACCCCATTAATGATAATTCTAGTGCACATTGTACAGTAGTGTGAGGGAAGTTCACAAACATGACGTCGTTTATTTACAATCGGTAATTTTGGACGTGCAAGAGAATACTATAATACAGGGCTCTGAGTGGTTGATATTTTTAAATCAGTGTTTTAAAAGGATAAGCTCCGAGCTCTTAGTATGCTTCCTTCTCGAGTAAGAAAGCGTCCCAAAATTCAATATCAAATTGATATAGGCCCTTTGGTAAGTACTAATTTTCTTATTTGACTGTTTTCTGTTACATTTCTTTTACTTCTCATTTTGATTTAAAATAAAACGAGACGATAAAACCTTCTGACAAATCAAATGTTTTTGAACTTGGGAGTGTGATCGCTATACCTCTCCAATACAGCTGTTAATGTTACCATTCATGTCAACAACTGTAGTCTCCATTAGGCCTTTAAGGAGTTCATCAGGATACAGCCCCCTGGAATCCTCAATCCCTCTCCCATTACACGTTCCTGTTACATTACATTTACACAGTACCCTTTTATCCTCACCCTGTAATTCTCAACCTCTCTCCCCGCATATGTGCCAACGGTACCTCATCTTTACACAGCACCCTACAATTCTCACCCTCTCCCCCTCCCCTTATGGGCCAATGGTACCTCATCTTTACACAGCACCCTATAATCCTCACCCTCTCCCCCTCCCCTTATGGGCCAATGGTACCTCATCTTTACACAGCACCCTACAATCCTCACCCTCTCTCCCTCCCCTTATGGGCCAATGGTACCTCATCTTTACACAGCACCCTATAATCCTCACCCTCTCCCCCCTCTTATATGCCACTGGTACCTTACCTTTACATTGGTTGGAATCTGAGACCCCTTCTTCATCTGTTGAGGTGTTACCAGGACAACGGATACAGTAGTTCATGGATGACTGTTCTTGGTAGGTGCCTCTGGGACACCTCAAACATCTATGTCTTCCAACATCGTAGTATGTACCTGGTGCACATTTCACTACAAGAAAAAATTGACAAGGTTAAGTTAAAGGCCCAACTCTCTCAATTTTCCTAACCTTCTTACTTGGGCCCATCCCACAGTTATCTGAAATTCACCCTTATCCAGACAGTCTCAGTTTATTGCTTCAGGGTGAGTATAGAAAAGCTCAGTGTGTATAAATCAAAACACTCTCAGTACAGTTCATGCTGTGTAACATAAGCTTTGATACTCAGCATTGTTTGAATTAGCAGTCAATCAAAAAGCTGAGCCAATTGAGAGTTTCTGTTTGGGGTGAGAGGATTGGTCCTTTATTGAGTTAGATAGAGTTTTACACCTAACCCTATAATCTTCTGGTTTAATCTACAATTCTGGACAAAAATCTTGCGACACTTCCTGACCTGACACATATTTTCAGCATATTTTCCACCCCCCTTATTCAATGTTGAGAAAAATCAGGGTGGGTGTTTTGTTGAAACACACAACCTTTATTCACCTGTTCAGCTTCGAAACCAACATTGAGAAGGGGCTCAGGAGATTTGTCCCTGGTAATTTTGTCCAAGATTGTACAGGCGACTAGTGTCTTTATTACACTTGTGGGGCAACAGATTGTTATCCTACTCCATGGCTTATGAGGAGCTTCTTTTGCAACAACACAATTTTTCATGTTTAATGTCTTTGGTATGACTTGACCTGGGATTTGAACCTCAGGACCCTGTCCTTCTGAGAGAGCATCAGATACTCTACCAACTGTTTAAACCACACACCTGGTGGAGGGTATTGTGAGGTTGTCACAATCATTTATGCATGTCCATGGTCCCCAATTTCATATTCTTTCATTGGATGCTGTTCCTAGGAATGTCTATATTACCAAGAATCAACATAACCGGGGTTTGATAATAGGCGTAAGGTTAGGGATAGGGGTAGGGCTAGACCTTGAGAACATCCAACCCTCCAAATATCAAACTCTGGGTAGAATGAACCCAAAGAACATTGACATAAGCTCAATTCTGCATTAATACAGTATACAGAATTCATACATTCGTGTTAGGTTGGCATCTAAAGACCCTTTTCTTAATTCCAAATAGTGATAGTGAGTTTCAGGGAATGGCAATTTGACAACGTGCATAGCGAGCCCAAAAACAACAATGGGTGGGGTCAATGGGCTCATCTCAAGGCCCCTAGTTGGACCCAGGGGTAAGGCCAAACAACAAGGTAATGCCAGGTGGTAAATCCCCAAGAAGGTCCTGGCTATTGGTGTTATAAAAATATTCAGGAGATCCTATCATGGGGTAAATTTCTTTAGGAAAAATTTTCAAATATTTGCATTCAGAGCAGTCTACAATGTACTACTAAGATGCACCCATCTTTGATCATAACTGCCTGTTTGGTCTGAAGATAAGATAAGAGTATCCACCTCTCATGCAGAAGACACAGGTTCTATTCCCAGGTCAAGTCATACCAAAGACCCAAAATAAAACCTACTGACGTTGTGAGTGATGCTCTGCATAAGAAGTGGAGTAGGGAAAACAAGCCAGTGAGCCACAACTGGGAAAAAACTCAGTGGTAGGCTCGACTTGAACCAATAGGTTGGAAACTGGGCTGTAAAACTCCCTCTAAGAAACAAATTGATCTTGACTGAGAATGAGTACAAAAGGGGTATGGGCAGCAGAATAGCTAAACAGGGCAAAAGGGCTGGAACAAGGCATAATTTTAGCACTTTAGGTAGGAAATTTGGGAGCTCTGCTATACTCACTAACCCCTGGACAAATTGATTGGCAGTGTCACAACTTTCACATTAAGATCTTAGAGTAACCTTAAAGGAAGTGCGACATGTCAGAAGAAAAAGCCATACATGACCTATGCAGTTTAGGAGTAAACTTGCCTAGTAAAAATCCATTGGAATTATATCAGCATCTCTTATGGATTTCAAGATATACCTCTTAAAAGTTTGGATGTTTCTGAAACAACTTGTTGCTTATGCTAAAATAATGATGAGGAGTGTTATGCATTGTTGGTATTTCTTTTGTTTAGCCTATATTCATAAACTCTGAAGTACTCATCAGATAGCTTATGGTTTGGTAATTGTTACTGATGATTTTCAATGACATGACCTTTACTTCCAAAACAAAATCCTCAGAATATACTAATGTTACAACTGTCCTTGGAATGGTCACTGCAAAAACAAAGGATGACATTAGCCATAGCTGTATATGGTATGTCCCTCTCTCAACATCACAAGATTTGCATATTGTGCACATGTTTATTCATGATTAAGTGCAAATTGGTAATTACCATGTATAATGGTCAATTTTTGATAGATTGTGATGGGAGATGCAGCCATTTACCAGAATTTCATTGCATGGATAAAATTCATCATGGCACTGGACAGAGAATGAGGACAAATTTAAGATTACAGCTCACTCACATTTTTTCTGGTGGAATCTGGATCAGACCAGACCCCACAATTTGAGTCCATTCACCCCTATAAATCTATTTTGACAAAAGAGAAAAGGAAGCTTACTTGTGGTCATGCACTGTGCAAAAGCCGTCGATCCTTCGGACATTGTAGTGAGACCTCCACCACAGCTAGAACAACGGGTGTGACCTCCTTCTGGCTGGTAGGTTCCAGAGGGGCAAAGGTCACAGGGTTCATAACCAGTGCTGGAAAAGTGACCAGGGGGACATGGTCCTGTGTGGAACATATGGAACATACCAAATTATCATTGGAAACCATTTTCAAACTGCAAATGAGTTAAACTTAAACCTGCTGTGTTGAATAGATAACTTCCTAGATGATCAAAGAGCATAAATACAGAAAAATACTTCAAGAAAATCACAACTTCAAGATAATCATTCTCATTACTTTTGCCAATAAAATCTGCTGATTTGTGATTGGCTCTTGATGATTCTATGACAAAATTTTTCTAACTAAATTATGAAATGTAGGTGAGCAACCGTTTGGTTTAGCTTGAATATGCAATGATTTTAAGTCTTGAAATATCACAAATGATACTGGACAAAGATACCAGGAAGTAAATTTAGAAGAAATTTGTTGTTTTAAAATAATTTGGGAGCAACTGCTGTTGTCCTTTACAGTAAGCTTAAATTCCAATACAAAATGTAAAATAGAAAAAACAAATCAATTTATCATCTTACCTTGGAGTTGACACAAATCTTTTTTTTTTTTGCTTATAAGAAAATTTATGCAAGCAGTGTGGATTTATACAAACTGCTAATACTAATAATAGTATGGTGACAGGTATATGGTATAAAGTTGCATTTCTGATCATGCAGTCTGTTTAATCTATCATTAAATCTTTATAGTGACATGTCATGATGAAGTCATTAATATCATGTGACATGTGGTCAGCTTTTCCATCCCTATCGTCATCAACCAACTGACTACATTGTCAATTGGTTAGAGCATCTGACTTGCAGCCCAGAGGTCTGGAGTTACAGACTCCTGGCAAAGTTCCACAGAAGACTTCCAAAATGAAACCTACTACCATTGTGCTTGGTGCTCAAAATAAACAATGGTGTAGGGAAAACAATGGTGTAGGGAAAACAATCCAGTGAGCCACATCTGGAGAAGAGGGTTTGGCTGGCTCGACTCGAACCATTCAGTTGGAAACTTTGCTGCAAGAACTCGTCTCACTAACTGCAGGCTCATATGAGATTCATGTGGTGGAACAAAGTGCACATTTATGTTGTATATGTTGTTGCCCAGGTGCTAATTTGCAAAGCTATTCTGATATGCAGCACCATTGTCATATGTGATGCAAATACCAACCCATAGCCAAGAACTCTATACATTAAGGAGGAGGGGGTTGTAGTCCCCTGCAGGACTAGGGTCTGTGCAAAAAGACTCCTGACTTGCTAACAACATTGCATTCATGTGGTACTCAAATTCCTTTCAATATATGCATCAATTCAGTAGTCATCAAGAATATAATAATTGCCAGATAAAAAGCTCTGTGTCAAAACAGCCAAGCTGCAACTCTCTCAGCCAAACTGCAGCAGTTGCAACCGTGATTTGTAATACAGAACATAACAAAATAGCAGGCCAGTTTAATCAAGTTGTACTACACTTGTTAAGCATCCCTTTCTTTTTTGCTTTCTTAGTTGACTTTGTTGTTTCTTTGTTCTCCTTTTTCCTCTTATTTTCTGTTATATTGTCTCTTTATGGGCACTAGCTCGTTAAACTATTGTTTTTCTAGTGTCTTGTCCGGTTCTGTATTTCAGTATATATTTGTACGGACGAAATTAATAAATGAATGAATGAATGAAGGAATGAATGTATGAATGAGTGATGTGTGTAGTACCACATTATGGCTGAGTTTTTACAGCTCACTTTCTAACCAACTAGTTAAAGTCAGGAAACCCTCGGCATTTTTTCAAGTTGTTGCTCAATGGCTTGTTTTCCCTACTCTATCACTTATGCAAAGTACCAACCACAATGGCAATAGGCGCCATTTTTAAAGTATTCAATTTTTCTCACTTCATTGTGACAGTATCAAAGAGTAACAACTTGGTATTTTCAAAGTACTGTTTGATCAAACATATCATGAAAGCTACTTGAACTGAAATAAGACGAAATTTGTGAGATTCATCCATCTTTTTTCCCTTTTTTTTTTTGAAACAAACTTAAGATGACAGCTGATGCCCTTTTTAAAGATTATCTGAGATTATTCAATAATATACTGCTTTTGAACTTTTGCTCAAATTGCTCAATATAGTAGCTGGTACATAAAATTTGAGCAACGTTCAAAATCATAACAATGTGACCATCTTAGGGGTTAGTAAAGTCATGGGAGTATGGGGGTGGGGGAGGAGCACATGCTACACAATGATTACACTCCTGTACACTACAAAATGCCAAAAAAAAGTAAAACAAAAGTGTAAGGTTCTGTCAGTACAAATATATGGAACAGTGTGCTGAGTAAATGCAAACTAACTACTGTAAACAAGTTATAAGCTAATATCACTGACTACTCATGCAAGTCTATATTGGGTGGAGCCTACAGGAGGTGTATATAAACTGCTGCCATCCTGGAAGGCAAAGAAGCCTTCATAACCTTCTTAATTGAGAGGTTTAAGTTGTTAAATATCTCAATTTTTGATTATTTCCTTCACCCTCCCTACCAAGACAAGGAAAATCTCTAAATTTATTTACATTATGCCCTCCCTCGTAATAATTCATGTGGAGTAAAATTTAAATACTGATGCCCAAATCACAATACCAATCAGGATAAGCTTTACTGCAAATGTGCATAATTTTTGCACTTTTCAAATTATTTTCAAACAAATTCTTCCACAGCAAAAATTGAGATTCCCTTTCAAAAAAAAAAAAAACTGTTGTGGAGTCTTTACATTGCACAAAGAAAACTGGCAACATATTTCAACTAATACTTAAAAAAATAAGTATTCACTGCATACAAAGACCCTGAACCCTATTAAAGGTAGGTAGGAAATTTGAGCTAAGAGACTTAAAATGTGTGTTATCATCAGCTTTTAGTTTTGGTTAAGTGTGCAATTTCACTGTCAAAGGGAGAACATAACACCAGTCTAATGTTCGCTTGACTTTTGTCTTCTTTTTGGAAGTTGGACCTTCTTCATATATATCCCCATCCCCTCTCGAACTTAATTGACTTTAAGATCACTTCAATTAAGATTCACACAAGTTATTGCCTAAAGGTAGGGAATCTCTAAGCAGTTCCTTCCTCGTTTCTAAATACAAAGAAGATAAATGTCCCTCCAAATCCCCAAATTGTTCTTGAACTATCAAAATTTCTACTTCCAGCTTCACTACCTTTTCCACCAAGGATTTGAAGAAGTATCAAATAATTTGGATCAATAAATCAAATTTAAATATTTTGTGTAGCACAAACCACACTCCTCCCCCCTCCCTGAATCCCAATCTTACCAGCAGTCAAGTTTTCGTTAATAGGGCAGCATAGGCAGCCCATGTAATTATAAGCAGCAGTGTAATACAGCATACCTCCGCACTGAGTGCTAACTGCTCCTACAATATCAAAGCTGTGCTCACTTTGTGGACATGGTAGACACCTTAACTGACCCTCGCTGTCTTGGTAATAGTTTGGGGGGCACGGATAGCAACGATCCATCTCTGAGTCGTAGTACGTCCCGACACTGCATGCAACTGAAAGGTACGTGACAAAGCTAGAAATATTCTTTGCTCAAGGCTCAATGTTATCTTTTTAAACAAATGTGACTTTGTTTAGACACAAAAAAGCATTTCTTCTATAAAGGATTCGCATTCTGACTCAAATTATTCCATATCAAGATAGAATCCTTAGTTTACCCAATATCTGACATAAAATTCATAGTTCACCCAATATCTGACATAAGATTCATAGCTTACCCAATATATGACATAAGATTCATAGTATAAGCAATATCTGCCATAAGATTCATAGTTTACCCGATATCTGACATAAGATTCATAGTTTACCCAATATCTGACATTAGATTCACAGTTTACCCAATATCTGACATAAGATTCATAGTTTACCTGATATCTGCCATAAGATTCATAGTTTACCCAATATATGACATAAGATTCATAGTTTACCCAATATCTGCCATAAGATTCATACTTTAACCAGTATCTGGCATAAGATTCATAGTTTACCCAATATCAGACATAAGATTCATAGTTAACCCAATATCTGAAATAAAATTCATAGTTCACCCAATATCTGACATTAGATTCATAGTTTACCCAATATCTGACATAAGATTCATAGTTTACCCAGTATCTGACATAAGATTCATAGTTTACCTAATATCTGACATAAGATTCATAGTTTAAGCAATATCTGCCATAAGATTCATAGTTTACCCAATATCTGAAATAAAATTCATAGTTTACACAATATCTAAAATAAGATTCATAGTTTACACAATACCTGACATAAGGTTCATAGTTTACCCAATATCTGATATTAGATTCATAGTTTACCCAACATCTGACATAAGAGTCATAATTTACCCAACATCTGGCATTAGATTCATAGTTAACCCAATACTCGACATTACATTCATAGTTTACCGGATATTTGACATAAGATCTATAGTTTACCCAATGTCTGACTTGAGTTTCATAGTTTACCAATACATTTCACAATAATAATAATAATAATAAATTTGCTCAATATATCTTTAGTGGGATGCATTCTTCAAGTTGACAACTCAGGCCTAAATTTGAACTTAATAGTATACTCTCACTTCGTTGTGTACACTATTTTAAACTAATCGGTCATCAACTGATATAGCTCCATTCAAATAAGGAATATGTGGGAAAGGAGTGCCCCCCTTTAAATTGATATTCTGAATGTAAATCATTGGTATGGAACTAACTCTAAGAATCAATTTTCTTATGGTTTGAGAGAAATTTTTATAATTCCTTTATACCTCAGTTGCACCTATTAACAGTGATCACTGGTCACCACAAACTACAATGTCACCCTGAGTATATGAAAATTTTCAAATGGAATAGCTCTATAATTGCCATTGAGCTTTAGACATCCGTGGGGGGATAGAAGTTAATAGTTTGGGAGAATCAGAAGTGTCTAGGGTGATAAATATCCACCTCTAAATACTCTTCTTTTTCAAAAGGAACCTAACACATGCTGCTTGCCTCCTAAAAAAAACTTTTACTGCATGGCTACCCTTTAAATACTGACTGACCTTCCATATGTGACACATCAGCAGGTAGATATATCTCCTGCCAAAATGCACCTTTATGTGGTTTTTCCCCATTTTAGCTAAACTTTCAGCAAATTCAAGTACTTCCTGACCACAATCTATCTCTTGTATAACCATCTAATCTCTTTTGTCCACAAGCCATGATCATCCCTAAAGTATATTGACAAGGCTCACTCATACAGAGTGCACTAAAGCATGCTACTATGAATGTTGTTCATCCTGGTGTCGAGTGGCAGAGTGGTCTACTCCAGCTGCTGTGTACCAATGTGTCTCACATGTGCATGGGTTCAGTTAAGCCCTGTTCGATGTACCTGGGTTTTTCTCCAGGTAATCCGGCTTTCCTCCCACTTGGCATAGGCTTGCCACTAAAATCGGTTGCCCAGCTGACAAAGTCGGTTGCGCGCCGGACTGAAGCACCTTCAGGTGGACCAGTGAACTAGGCGACTTTGCTTTTGCTTTTTGCCTAGCAGGTAGGTGTGAAATAAAACCACTGATGCAAAGCTTCCAACACATCTACTACTAACCCTCTTACCCTCATATCTTACGTAAAATTTTGGAAAGGAATCTGATGGGTAGTTCTACAGCATGTTTGATAAACTATAAAAGACTGCCCACTTAGATCTGTTTACATTCCCAAGGAGTGTACTCACTGCATTTGTTGCTCATAATCACATGACCACTTTCACAGCTTTTGATGATTCTTTCAATGTTGAGGGACTTCCTGTTTGCTACGTACTGGACGTCACCTTCAATAAATGTAAATGTCTCTTTAAAAGTTTTCTTGAATTTTTTAAAAGTGCTGTTAATTTTTCGTTTTGACCTCCTGGAGACACATTCCACATCACAGTTTCCTGAAAAGAAAAAAAAAAAAAATTAGTTGTGCATGGTGCTTATTTAACAGTTCAAAATGCAATAAGCTGATATTACCCAGGGGAATCTTTTTAAAATATTTAAACAAGTTAGCACAAAAAAGTGACAAAGATTAGAAATTAAAAATACATGTAAAAGCTAAAGTTCAAGAAATGCAATAAATGTTCATATGAATACCTGTGAATGGGTCATGCAGGAAAATGCCACAAAATTGTGCTTTAGACATACTTTGATACGAAACACATCACAATAACAGGACCAGGGTGACTGACACATTACAGTACTAGACCAGCCTAATCATGCTCATGTAATGTGAGTAACAACAATAAAGGATAGTCAGTAGGACTAGATTATACAGCACACCAACATTAATGTGATAGGCCCAGGTCACACTACAGTGATTTTCGATCGGATTTACGCTCCAATCTTTGAGAGTTTTAAGTGAAACCTTCACCATCTATGGTCTAAAGGGATTAAAAACTTGTCAACGGTTGGAAATACACAATTTGTACCTCAGGACTAAGAAAATTGAAATTATACTAATTATTTCATGATGTCACATCCGGAGACAGCTTCTTAGGATAGCCCATAGTCCGATAAAAGCTTTTGGTCAACGTGACATCACAAAATAAAAAGCGTACATTTTATTTTCATTATCCTCTTATATGAATCATATATTTTTACAGGATGGTAAATTTTTCGTTCTTCAGGACAATGGATGGAGGCAGGGGGTTTAAACTAGAACACACAAAAATAGGAGCATAATCCAATCGAATATCCCTGTAGTGTGACCTGGGCTTTAAACAGTATCAGCTAAATTAAAACATTAAGTTGAAGAAGAGTTTCAAACATGGCTCAAGTTCAAGTTTTGTTTCAAATTACATTTCAAATACGGTGCAAGTCTGTCCCTTTCAGCAACCTCTTACAACAGGCTGAAAATACCATGGGCATATTCTACAACCCCCAGTCCACGAGAAGGAGAAAGTAACAACGAAGAGTTTCAGCTATTGTTTTATTATTTGGTCTTCTGTTAGTCACTGCCATCTAAACCAGCTAAACATTTTTGCAAAATGTAGCCTTTGGGCATGTCACCTGTTCCAGTCCATGTGATCAAGCAAATGGTTTATTCAAGTCACTTAACCCTCTGAAACTCTAACACTTTTGGAATCAGGCAGATTTTGTGTTGACCTTGAAGTTATTACGAACAGGACTTCCCTGTGGGAAAATGCAAGGTTTGTAAAGTTTCTATGCCACCAACATGCAAACACACTTTGATAATGTGGGATTGTCGAGGAAAACATTGGTTGTAAAGTTTTAAGAAAAATAAAAGACTGTCCATTGATATGAGAAAAGGATGTCATATGTGCTTGCTGCAAGTTCACTTTTTGTTGAAAATGTGACAACTTCACCTGCTCACTTCTTAGGGAACTACACATTGGATTTCATTGCAAATTTCACTGAAGTGCTTCCAATGAGGACCCTCTAATATATCAAAACTTGATGGACATCAAAACCCTTCTTTTAATTTGATTTTATATCTCACCAGTGGGGGTCTGTGGCCGCATAACAACTTCAAAGTCGGCTGTGACAGTGGAGCTAGCTGACCTCTTCCGCATTTGCTGACCTTGATCACATGTCACCTTGTAATGTAGCAGACAATTGCCATCAGAAATGCATTCAACTGAGGGAAAACAGAATAATCAATTAAAGTTTAAACAATATCCCCATGAATTTCATTGAAATTTTCCTGCATGCATTATAACATTTTTACAGGTTGACCCTTAGTGACCTCAAATGACTGTTTACACATATCATCTATTCAAACTGGGTGACCACTTGCAAGAATAAGATTCATTTATATTTTTCTACCTAAATTAGACATTATGTATATGCCATGATTCAAATTCTGTTGCGGCTTTCAGTTTGCTTTAACTGTATTTCAGACTCTTTCAACAGCCTCAAACAACCCTTGACCTCCAACAAACTTGCTATCATTCTTTCATTTAAAGGACAAATCTTCCAATTCTCCTAACCTGCTGTCTAAGCTAAGCCCCTCCCACAACTGGCTTAAAGGTAAAGAGCAGTCCCCCAAACCTATTTTGAAGAAAAAGCTAAATAACACAATTTTCATCTTATTTCTCTTCAAAGTATCTTTCATTACATTTTATCACTTCAGGATTGCATATTCAAGGTAAACCAAGCAGTTATTTCTCGTAAATTTCACATTTGAAGAGAAAAAACATTGACACATGACTCCGAACAGCCAATCATGAAACTGGACAGTCTACTACACTTCTTCAATTTGGGATGACTGCTCCTGCCCTTTAAACTCATCCTCATCCAGACACAATCTTAGTTTATTGCATCAGAGTGGGTATACAAGACCCAATGTGTAATCTCAGTACTCTCAGCACTCTCAGTACAGTACATGCTGTTTAATATGAGCTACAGTACTCTGCTTTTTTTTAACTTGCTGTCAATCAAACAGCCGTCCCAATTGAGAGTTTTTGCAGTTAACTTCAAAAGTTATAGTTTGGGGTGAGAATTGACTGCCTTAAAAGGGTAAAAAACAGTCTGCATGTACTAATTTCAAAGCAGCCATTCATATTTAAGATAGAATTCTTTGAAACTTAATCCTTCCATGAATTTACCATGCCATGTTGCACTCCTTAATTTTGATTCCTGAAAAATTTCAAACACCAAGTAAACCCCTGCAAGGTTATTATTTATTTTTATAAATGGATTATTCAATTCAGTATCATATCTATCAACCTCTTCAAAAAAAAAAAAATATTGGTGCTGTGGTACATTGGATAGAAGATGGTTGAATTTGAAGTGAAGAAGTTTAGTAACCAAGAGGTATGGAGTTAGATTATGGGCAAGGTAAAAGCAAGGTGGGTCTTTCATCCAAGAGAAATGTACTGTTGTCCCAACTTAGCTGGCCTTTCAAAGGATTCCAGATTTGATCTAAATTATTAAGCTGGTTGTCACCTGACAGGAATTTGAAATTTATAAGCCATCAGCATCTCCTTCCAAGCTATAGGTCACATCTGTGATAACTACACCTCACAAAGCAATTGCCCTTCAAGTAGCAGTGGTGCCAGAATGTCAAAACTGGGGGGTACAGGGGGGGGGCAAAATTTTAGAGCACAGCAGGAAAATGAGCCTAAAGTTCATGTTCCTGGGGAGAGGGGTCCAGGAGGCAAAGCCCATCGAAGCTCTGATGTTATTGCATAACTCTGGACGGAAAATGATGTCTCTGGGGAGGCATATTAGCCCCTGACTGACCTAACTTGAGGGGCAAGGACAAAAACTGGGAGGGGTTAAATGCCTCCTTCCCCCCCCCACCAAAGGGGTCCCTTCTGCCCTCAAAACATAACTTTTTTTTATATCTTGAAAACATCATCTCTAATTATATTCATGAAGGAATAAACTCTTCTACTATTTAAATTACAAGAGTCACTGACCAATATTTTAATACAAAAACAAATACAAAGCACTTTTAAAGGCTTACTATTACTATACAAAGCCTCTTCAATGCGACTCTGCGTGTCCGTTTGGCAATGGTCGGCACTTAAGGAGAAACTTGCTTTCCGATGAAGGTAAGGAGCATTCACTCTCTCTGAGAAATAAAAGTGTACAAAAATTAAAACTGCATGAGTTGAAATGAATACATACGGATAGATTCATGGTGATAGTAAAAATTCAAATAAAAGAATAGTCTAGGACCAGTTGTGAATCAATATGAGTTGCTGACATCACACCTGCTTGCTCCAAGTTCACTTTTTGTGGAAAATGTGTCAGCCTCAATTGCTACTATCTCAAGAATGCTTAGAATATTCCAGACAGAACTAGAATGATCATAATTTGGTCCTCTTTAACATTTAAATAGTAAGTATCACTCTAACAAATCAAAATTGATATGACTTTCACCCTTCTTTAAAGGCAGTTATTTATTACAACAGATGGTTCCAATTCTCCCAACTTACTTACTTCTACCCCCCACCCCCCCTAGCTATCTGAAACTCATCCCAACCCTGACACAATACCAGTTTGTTGCTTCCGGACATACCCTGGTGCCCTACTGTTTAGTTAGTCAGTTAGTTAGAGTTTTACAGCCTAGTTTCCAGCCTATTGGTTCAAGTCAAGCCTGCCAAGGCCTTTTTTCCAGTTGTGGATCACTCGCTTGTTTTCCCTTCTCTATTGCTTATGTGGAGCATCACACAAAATGGCAGTAGATTCCTGTGTAATTTGAACACTCCAGAACATGCTGTGTGAAAATGAGCAACCATGGATATTTCAAGTTGAAAAGCTGTCCCAATGGATAATTTTGGTAGGTTAGTTAGTTAGATACTGTAATGCAGTGCTTCTCAACCTTTATGATCCGCTTCCCCACTTGCGAAAAAATTTTTCCACCATTCACTCCTAGTACTATAAAACATCAAATTACTAAAAACTAGAAACTAGATACATAGACAATCATTGCCATTGGTAACCGTCTATTCCTACAACTAGAGAGCTGATGTTTAGACTATCTTTCTAAAACCAACTATGTACAGTTTTACATGCTATATTCTGACTGATGGCTACCGGTCAGATGAAGCTATGAATTTTCAAATCTGAGTGTGAAAACTCAATTCTTGCAAATTTTCCCATATTCACAAAATCCCCCCCCCCCCTTGTGTATAATTCACACCCAGTTCCCCAATTTTCCAAATTTCACCCCTGAGCATTTCAAATTCACCCCTGGGGTTGTTGGATCCCAGTTGAGAAACACTGCTGTAACACTTATGGCTCAGTTTCTAACCAATTGGTTTAAGTCAGACCCGCCACAGCCCCTGTTCCACTTGAGGCTCACTGGTCTATTTACTTATTCTGCTGCTTATGCTGAGAACCAAGCACAATGGCAGTTGGTTCCACTTTTTTTAAAGTCTTCAGTATGTTCTAGCCAGGAGTCCAGATGGCCTGGCTGAAATTTGGATGCTCTATAGACGAATTCAATTAGGGCTGGTGTTTAGTGACTGTAGGTGGCTATTAGTGGGGTTCATCAGCCTTAAATTGTCTTTATTTATTGTCTTCATGAATTTCAAACCCTCATATTCAGTGACATTGAAGAAATCAAGATACAAATTAGTGTACAACCATCCATGATACAGGTGGGCAAAGAAATTGAAAGATTAAATGGTGATAGATAAACCCCACTTATGGCTGACTGTAATCAGACAATCACTTGCTGTCCGGATTTGTGTATACAATTGACCATGCAGGACCATGATTATTGCATAATTGTAGTTTAGGGTATTTAATTGTACTAACCACATGGTTGAGCACCACAACAACAACAGTGGTGCTGTTTTGATATGGTCATTAAACAAGCAGAATTGACTTCTTTTCAGTCTTTTGAAATCAAGATATTGTTTTGTCTGAAGTTTGGTTACATCATATTAATTATTTATGTACTTCTAAAACTGAGGGACTTACCATCTTAGGTGAACAAAAGACATTAAGAGTCAAAGGTGATGTGGGAGGGCTATGAGGGGCAGGGAGTGGCAGTATAAGGGACAAGCTGTACCCAAGACTCAAGAAATATTCACCTGAACAACTAGGCAAGGTGTTATTATAATGGTCTGAGTCCCACTGAAATTGAGTAGCTGCACTACAGGTGTATGTAACACGCTTTGTTTCGAGTGTTGAGAAGTGGTAATTTTCCTCACACTGAAGACGGCAAACCTCCTCATTCTCATTCTGTTGGCAGATAAGGATGGCTTTGGATGGCTGACGCAATGGAGGACATCTCGAAGCTATTTGAAGATAGGAAGACATGAAGAAACGGCTTGAAGGGTACATCAAAAAAGAAAAAGGTACAGCAGGCATGCTGCAGAATCTCAATACGTTGGTAAATTTATGATCAATGGCATGATAAAAGCAGCAAAAACAAAAACAAAAAAACATTGTTTTGGTGATCAGTTACAGTATTATGAATAAAAATGTTATATGGAACAAACTTAAACTGTGGTATAGAGCTACACAATTTCATGCTAAAAATGTAAAACCTCCCTAATGTGGTGATGCTGAAAAGAACTTTTTAGCTAAAGATAGTTTTCAGTGAGGGAACAATTAGACCTGCATTATTAGCCGACACATCTGAGGGCAAGCCTATTTGTGCACATAGGTGTTGCCCCCAAACATGGCTTTAATACGCCATGTGAAATGTTACTATGACGTCACATGAGAACTACCTATAGCTGGTTAACAGCTAGAATGACAGAATGGGGTGGGGGGGGGGGGGTGGAAAGCCAGCAAAATTCTTCCCATGTTAGGAAAAGCCCCCATGCCATGACATTGCTTCTTGACAAAGCAACATAGACACCCCAGTGGATCAAAGGTGGTGTGGGGTGTAGCTGGTATCTTAGTTTGTTACATGATCTGTGCCCTCAAGTAATCCTTTTTTTCATTGTGTTCATACTGCATGGGAGGCAATTAACACATGCTTGACTGACCCATTAGCTAACCCCAAATGATATGGAACCATTTTTATATTTTAATATATTTGTTACTGTCAATCAATAAATCAGACATAAAACATGACTATATAAAGTGCGCATGTAGCAATAAGAGGTTATCAGGCAGAGCCAGAGGATGTAACAAAAAGTAAGAAGGAATGTTTCATCCTGCCTTGGCTCCTTTCAAATTTGGTACCCCTGATAGCAGGTACAGTACATAACAGGGACCTTGGTAAAGTCAAGATCAATTGAGTATTGCATTTGTGCATTCCTGCATGAAGCTACTCAGGTAATGTCCAATAATCAGCACAAAAGAGGCATTCTGTTTGTAAATATTCTTCTATGACTCTGAACCCAAAAGCAGCAATGACTCTTAGGATTTATCTTTTCTCTGCTTGGGTACTTCAAATTTTTCAAATGAGCTAAGGGTAGGTTCCTCTCATGCTGTTACCTGTTGCCTCCAAGACAAAAAATTAAGTATCCTGTAGTGATGACTGCATACACATACTTAAAGTGTACCCGAAGTCAAAAAATTAAAATATATATATTAAAGAATAAGAAAATTGAATTCTAACACTCCAACTCTCATATTTACATGACATTTTTAAGCTGAGACATAATTAATTAAAGGCAGTCATTCATCACCCCAAACTACAGTTTCAGTATGCTTACATCAAAACTCTCAATTGGTACAGCTCTTTGATTGGCATCACATTCAAACAATGCATCATAGCTAAATTACACAACATGGGCACTGAGAGTGTCTTGATTAATACAGTATGGACTTGTATGGCCACTGAGACAAGCCATGAAGCAATAAACTAGGATTGTGTCTGGATAAAGATGAGTTTTAGATAAATGTGGGAGGGGCTAGAAGTAAGTAGGTTGGGAGAATTGGAACTGTTTGGGATGATGAAAATATGCCTTTAAGTCCTCTCTGTGCAACATGCTATGCAAGCAAACAGAAAGTTTTCAAGGCCCTAACAGCACTTTTAATTTAAAAGGGAAAGAAAGCACCTTTTGTGAGTTGTAAAACACGAAAGTCACAAATTACTGTGTAATGGATTTGTTTTAACTGAATAAATTTCAACATTTGATATCTCAACAGTGGACCAATTTACTGTATGAAAATGAGAGTTGGATGAATGAGATTCATTCTGTTATCTCTAAAATATAAACATATTAAAAATTCTAGACTCAAGGTACACTTTAAAAAACAATGATTTTGTTTTAGTACCCCTTTAATATTTAATAAATCTTTGCTTGGGTAGCTTAAGTAAAAGATGGGCGTCAGTCTAAACACCAACCTATACAATCTTTCTGATTCTGGTGTAGGAAGTATCCCTCATTGCAACTACACTGGTAACTTCCTGGATGGTTTACACATTCATGTTCACAGCTTCCATTATTGATTGAGCACTCATCAATATCTGCAAAATAGCAAAGGAGGAGAGATGTTTAGTTAGATGGAGTTCTATGGCCGAGTTTTTAACCGATTGGTTAGGTCGAGTCAGCCAAGGCCTTTTTTCCAGTTGTGGCTTACTGGCTTCTTCTCCTCTCTATGCCATTGCTTATACTGAGCACCAAGCAAAATGGCAGTATGTTCTACCAATATGACCTGGCCAGGACTTGAATTCCCAACCTCCCAACTGCAAGAAGGAGAGAAGAGTGAGAAATTTACTGAAAGGTATTGGAAGTTGGTTCATAATGGTTGGTTACCATTATGAAATATATAATTCTTCTCTCTATCAATCTGAAAAGTGAGCCAAAGGATTTTTGAATGAGTGACAAGTCCTTTGAACAATCACACTTGTTTTCATGCCTTAAAAATTTCTTTTCTGAGAAACACAAATATTTTTGAAAGTTTGCCAAGTTTTTAAACATTTACAAGGAGGTTTCTTTAAGTACCACATGCTGGAATCTTATTTAAAGACAAAAATGCCACTGTGTCAAGAAGTCTCAAAATTTAGAGAAAGAAGAAACTTCACTTCTTATTACAGCATTTGTGCATTCTCCAACCAGCTAGGTTCATAAATGTTTACAATAGAGGCTAATTTCCTTTGGAATGAAAAACACAGGACAGCACATTCCCACCCAAGCATACAGTTTAAAACTACAGTCTAAAGTTCCACTTTTTGCACGACTTTTTCCAGGTTTTGCATGACTTTTTCCAATTTTTGCATTACTGTTACTTGGTCTTTTCAACTTCCATCATTTTCATAAGCCTTGAGAGAGAAGTATATTCCCATACATTTTCCAGGCCCCAAAAATATATTACACAAATTATAAAAAAAAAACTTGAGCCATTTAGAAAAGGCTTTCCAAAATTGACTATTCACCAGGACTTCTTACAATTTAAGGGTTCATGCACTTTCAGGGAATTCAATTCCCATGACTTTTCCATGACTTTCCCTAGGACCAAATAAAAAAGTTCCATGAGCCAAACACATGCACCCCATAAGCAGAGTGTCAAGAAAGCAGTAGCCTATTAAATGTAAGTGAATATGATACTAATTTTGATCTAACAAATAAGAATGGGACACTTTGTGAAAGTATAATACCATGACTTTTACAGGACTGCAATATGTCCTTAACTTTGAGGACTTTTCCAGGTCTTTAAGCAGTTTGCTGAGTTAATTGGTTCACAAAAATCAGCAATTTTCTTCAAAGGTGTTGGGTTTTCTTCACACACCAATGATAAATTATCCAACTAAGACAACCCTCATATCTTACATACAAAAAACTGTTGTATGTGTGAGTACTTAAAGGCTCAACTGGGTTTGCAAAAAAATTTGTGACCAGGCACTTTTTCAAATTGCGCACAAAACCACTAAAAGTCTGAGGACACCACAAAATTTATAATTTTAACTTCCATTGGGTATGACACTTGACTAATCATGCAAATTATAAGGATTTTCATGTGGTAGTACCCTTTGACACTTCAAGTTACTCATTTTAACTCAATGAGCCTCTTTAAAATGGTATTCCAACATATCATGATTTTCCAGGTCTTCAGTGAATGTGTGAATCCCACAGACTTCCCATACATGGACAGAGCATACTGCACAGTATATTGTCGCTACTATACGTGTGGAAAAAAGCACACCAAAATGGCTGTCTGCTATGGTTTTGGACTTACTCAAGTATATCCAATATTTTGCAACAAAGTTGAAATATGTTTAAAATATGGCAAGCTAAGGTCAAAATCACTTCAAGTATTGCAGAAATATGACACTGTTTCCCATTCAAGTTTAACTTTTCCTTAAAGTATCACAGATACGTCATCAAATCAGACGATTTATAGCTTCACAGCCGCCATCTTGGTGTGCCTTTTTGTCCCAGCTGGTGGCTACCATCTACGGATAGGACGTACATGTTACATGCTCTGTCCATGTATATAAGTCCATGGTGAATCCTCAGGCCCTTGTTACTACCCTCACATCCATTTTAAAAACCAGGATGCATGATTTGCCTTTGAAGTGGCAGCATACTGTACTCACCCCCACAATGTGTAATGCCATATGCCTGATAGCCTGCATAACAGTGACACTGGAAGGACCCAGCTGTGTTAATACAGATATGATCACATGTATCATTCATGGCACATTCGTCGACATCTGTGAATTATAAACAACATAGAAAGATTCAATGAATGATGACACATATCAGTTGTACTTAAAGGCATTTTCCAGAGACAAAATTCATTGACTTCAAATATCATGACATGTATTCCCCATTACCCACTCTTGCCCGACCTGCCAATGGCAATTTGGGGAAAAGGATCAGGCCACCTTACTGATTTGTTGGGAGGGAAGGCCCCTACTGGCCCAGCATAGCTTTTTAGTCTGTCATGCCTGGGTGACTTTTGGACAAAAAAGCTTCCAGGAGTCAAGGTGAGGGTCATGTCTGCCAAGAAGTTGAGCTGCACAAGTTAACCCCTTCCCTATGCATGGTTTCGTTGCTGAACCATAACTTACCACAACTATATGTGCATGCTTTCGCTGCGAAACCATAGCACTCAGCTGCGTTCTGCCACAACTTATTATAAATCTATGGCGAGCAATAGTGTTTTGGATATAGAATATAGGCCTGAAGAGGAGACATTTTACACGTATGCATCATAGCGAGCACAAATATGGGGGTATCAATACAAAAAACATAGTATTTTGCTGAACCGGTACATACATGTACCATGAATATGTAATTAAATACATAGTTCAGTATGGCAGGATGGAGCCCTTCCATATCGAAAGGGTCAAAGAGGATCAGTTATGGTTGGACTTTCTCTGAATCTGGCTAATGGGTGTTTCTCGAAATGTGCAGAAAAAAATTCTCCTTCAGAAGATGAAAACTGCATCTCAATGCCATACTAAAGGATTCCAAATTTTCAAAAAAATAAATGCAGTTTTCTTGAGATTTAGTGCATTATGGGAAAATTGTGATGTCATCTACAGTAGGCACATTATTTTATTCATTGCATTCAATGAATTTATAATTTGATACCACTCTAGGGAATATAAAGAAACATTGTTTGCTATTCTCCACATATGGTGTAGATCTAGAAAAATTAAAATCTACAGGAAAAGGTACTCAACACTCCTACAGTATTAAAAATTTCAGGGGAAAACAGGACATTCAGTAAAAGTATGAAGCAAAAAACAAAAGGAATTTAGCAGAAAGTACCCACATTACATACAGTAACTTTCTGTGGCTTCATTGAAAACTGTTCAACCAATTTTGAAAGTGAAACACCTTGAGTTAGGAAAATTGTATCACAACAGGGTTTGGGAGAGTGAGTCAAAGTTTTCTATATGTTGGCCAAGTAGGTTTGGCACACTTTTATCATTTTTGGCACAAAAGTGTTGAGTCAATTGTATGACAGTGGGGTAAGTAAAGGTACAAACGTGTTGAGTCAATGGCATGACAGTGGGGTAAGTCAAGGTACAAAAGTGTTAAGTCAATGGCATGACAGTGGGGTAAGTCAAGGCACAAAAGTGTTGAGTCAATGGCATGACAGTGGGGTAAGTCAAGGCACAAAAGTGTTGAGTCAATGGCATGACAGTGGGGTAAGTCAAGGCACAAAAATGTTTGTTTCTCCTAATGTACATACTACAAATAGTCAGAGGGTGCATCACTAAATTAACACATAACTACAGCATCCCTATACCTTAGAAATAAACAACTTCCCCTCCCTGGTAAAAAATTTGGGAAAATGCCTGCATTTCCTTGGGTAGAAAGTTGTCACTTACTGCACAAACTCTACAAGTGAACTTAAAAGACATTTTGTCACAAAATTCCTTCAAATTTAGACTGATCTATTCCGAGCAAAGTTTGAATAGAATGGAAGGGGTGTGAGAAGGATGGGTTAGATGGGGTTAGATAGTGTTTCATGCCTCAACCAGAGATGATAATGAAGTACGTAGAGGTCCACTTCATGAAACTGTTATCTAATTGTTGTCAGCCAGAAGAGGGATCTAAGGAGTGGCTTCCCCTTTGAGAAAACACTTCACCAGGGGGAGGCTTAATTGTAAAATCGTGCTTTTGCATTTCAAGTATGTCCATGCAGTTTAAGTTCATTTAAATGTATTTACTGCAAAAAGATTCCTAATGACCTACAAACTCTCCTCACCCATGGCCAGTCCAACCATGATGACCACTGCATAACATTTTGTTTAGCAAAATGGTTTTTTGAGACTTGTGCTTTAGATTTCCAATTTCCTGAAATCAGGGTGTTTCCTAAACTTGTACATCTTTGCTAAACTTAAAACCATCTAGTTTAATCAACATACACCCACGACCATTTTTCTAGAAGAAGGATTGGCTCTGACTGGTCGAGACCCCAGCTTAACCCCCCCTGATAAGAATACAATTCATTCAATCTTGCCTTTGACACTTTGTTTCATGCTAACAAAATGGAATTTAAAATCGTTGAAAATAATATTCATTATAGAGTACAGAACAAGTGCTAAAAACTAGCTCCACTAATCCTTTGATCCATCCGATGAAAGCTGCGTAGGAGTAAACTTGTCATCTCCCTTGTTTTAATTTTGAAGCAATTTATCTCAAAAACACATTCACACCATAACAACACTCACCAATACAGGTTTTGCCATCTGGTTGCAGCTTGAAACCCTTAGGACAACTGCATTCATGGCCCCCAATGTTGTTTTTACAAAGTGACTGACACCCACCGTTGTTATCCTGGCACTCGTCTGTGTCTGTCAAAAAACACCAAAAAGCACAAAACTAAGAGCATTAACAAATTAGTCTCTCAGACAATGTCTGCAAATGTGGTATCTCTGGAAACAATACTGTTAAAGGCCTTTAGTTGTTTGTCACTCCAGATTCAACTCTCCTAACCTACATACTTCTCGCACCTCACACAGCTGTCTAAAATTCATCCATATCCAGACACAATGTTAGTTTATTCTTTCAGGGCACACCCTGGTGATTATACAAGGCAACAATGTACAATTAGAACACTCTAAGTGCATGTGTGTATTTATGAGCTACTCTGCAATGTTTGAATTTGTTGTCAATCAAAGAGCCATACCAACTGGGAAATTTGGTTGACTCTGGGGAAAATGCAGTTTTGGATTGATTACTAATATACTGAGGCCCTTTAATTACAGCACACTTCATAACAGGTAATTTTACCGTACAGTATAGTAATTGTTAATTTGTTTGCAGTTTTAACTTGCCAGATACAATGTAACTTGCACTGTCCTTTAGAGTTTTTCAAAAAAGCTTAACAGTCATGATAGTCCTCTTCTCAAATGAGAACAAAAGATATGGCCTTTTTTTAATAAGTTTTATGGAGGGGGCAGGGTTTTCCCCCTTCTCCTCAAATGGGGGGTCCTCCTTTCCTCCTTTTTAACGGACAAACTATTTATGAAATATTGATACCTACCCATGCATGTTCTTCCGTCTGCTTGTAAAACGAAGCCCTCTGGACAGCTGCACTGCACCCCCGTGGGCGTGTCCTGGCACACACGATCACACCCTCCGTTGTTGAGGCCACAGGTCTCTGGGTAAGATAGATGATCCACTAGACTTGAATGAGGGGTGTTGGAGGAGTGTAGGGCTTTAGGGATCAGTGGGGATGAGAGAGAAGATTAAGTTGGGGTTGGAAGGAGAATACAGGGAGCTAGAAATATAGAGGGCAGTAGAGGATGCTGGGAGCTATACTTGAGGCGGGAATATGGGATACCAACACATGGAATTGGGTTAATACTGTACATCTACTGGTTGAATAATCAATAAACATATATATTTGTTCAGTGTTCTCATTGTGAGGGGAAAACAACAGTATGCTTGACAGTTTAGAGCACCCTAAACTCAATGGTGCTCAACAGCAACATAATTTACTTTTACCTGTCCTTGTGGTAATACTGATTTACTGTCATAAATGTTAACACTGTATCAAAGTCTATATTCACTTCTATTGGCAGTCCAGGAGGCAGTGAGCGCATTAATTACATCTTACAATAGAAGAGTTTAAAGTTTATATCCGTGCATGCATAATTTTTATAGTGACCTTTCTGTTTAGGCCAACTGGTAACAAAACATATGAATGTTGTGCCAGCTGCCCATAGCGTTCTGTTTTAAATGTGTTCACATCTGCCATCAGCTGTGAACACACGTAAAAGAAAAAAAAGATAAAAAAACGTATTGCGCAATATTGCTCCTTGAAGAAACTTCGAATTGGTATGTTATGTCCCATGTGCACAGGTTATAGTACTGAACAGAATAAATACATGTTAAAAAACATTGATTTAAGCTGGAAAGAACTCGGAGAAATAGATAGCCTCTAGGCATTTTTAGTATTTCTTCAAATGGCAAACAAAAAGCCAAAAAATAATTCATTATTTGAAACACAATAAATGTGGAGAACAAGTTGTAAGCAAATTTATAATACAAATAAAAAATAATTATATATGCCAGGATTATGTGGCACAATTGACATGAGCACAAAATCAAACAGAGGATCAACTCAAGTCTGCCATAAAGGGGTACGTAGAAGGGAGCATCAAACAATTACATCCAAATTAAAATAATAACAGCAAATTTATGTCAATGCAGTTAAACAAAGGATCAAATGAAGAATCACATATAATTAAAGTGGGATCAAACACAGAGTTGAATATACTGTAGAGTTAATCATAATCAGGGATCAAACATGCCTACAGTTGAGTTAATTAAAGGATTAAATGCACAAATGATCAAAAAAGATAAAAGATTTGTATAACATATATGCATACATTTAAGTGGGGTCAAACACAAGGTTACATAGAATTACAAAAAGGTATCAAATGTATAGTTGGGTTAATCAATAGGGTCAAACTCAGAGTTACAGTATAAGTTGAAGAACCAAATAAGGGATCAACAAAGTGAACACAGTAAATTTACAGTATATAGTCTATGAAAGAACAACACAGAATATAGGATTCAATGAGAGATCATAATCCACACAGTGTATTCAATGATGGGATCAAAGATGTAAAATTTAATCATGGGATTACATACAAAGTTAAATACAGGATTAAATGGGGGATCAAATCACAAAGTTAAAATCAAAGGATCAAACACATACTTTCAGTTAATAATGGGATCAAGCACAAGAGTCAAATATTACAGGATCACATGAAGGATCACACATGCATTACACTCAGTTGTGGAATTGACCAAACAGGTCAAAACATTTAGTCAAAGCTTTGGTTACATGTACAGTATGTAGTCACATGTCTCAGTTGTAGTCACATGTCTCAGTTGTAGTCACATGTCTCAGTTGTAGTCACATGTCTCAGTTGTAGTCACATGTCTCAGTTATAGTCACATGTCTCAGTTGTAGTCACATGTCTCAGTTTCCACAATTTGCCTTTGGCTCTCCAACAAATACAGGCCTTATATTCTGGCAACCTTTATTCCTCTATTGCTTTATTCTGACAAATCCACTACATTCTAACACCAGTTTGCTCTGACATCCCTTTGTTCAAACATACGGTATTGGTATGTCCCCTATGTTCCAACACCAGTATGTTCTGACAACCCCAGCACAAATGAATAGGGTGCCAAAACAAAGGGGTATCTGAATACAGGCAGTCACCTTTTAACATACGGTACGCAGTTTGGCATTTCAGCCTTTGAGATGCCTACTGTAGGTGTCCTGAATGTCTATGGACTGACACCCACTGGTATAACACCCCTAAATCCCTACGTATTCCAACACCCCAGGTACTAAAATATACAATGACTTTCTGTCCAACATACTGTAACCCTATCTTGAAATTGACCTAAAAGAAAACTTGCCATGCATGATGTGCACACAAATGTCGAAGCAGGAATGCTGGACTGAAAAGAGAGCACTCCACACTCATTGCAAGCCACAGAACTTTGATTGTCCACTAGCTGTTTAGCGACCATGTCAAAATTGTGGGTTACAGCTGCCTCAGCCACGATTTGCTGGTAAACACAGTAACTGTGAAATTTTCGGCAACATGAATTTGGTTCCCTTTCATTTGCAGAGGAGGTTTAACCTTGTTTTACATCTAAATTCAACTTAAAACTTTTGTGTTGCAATGACCTAAGACCAAAATATGACCTTTGACCTCATTTAAATTGTTTTTGTTTCTGCATCTCCACAAAGTAAATCTTGTTGCAACTGGTCTATACTGGAGCAAACAGATTTGTACATCATAGAATGCTTTAACCAAAAGTCAAGATTTTTTTTAAAAGATAAAAACAAAAAACAAAATTTAAATTATTCAATTTAAAAATCCGACATTGATGACCTGCACTTCATTCACACTTCAAATTTCAGTCCAAATAAATGCTGAACATGAAGATTACCACCCCACAATATACCTGCTATTTCAGAATCTCCAAGGTCAAGTCCATACGCCTCTCCATGCCATAGCATTACGATAAAAAGAGAAGAAAATAAGTTTATAAGGACAGCGGTCTGGCCTTCTTCCATCCTGAACAAATTTTAAACACTAAAACAAATAACTCTGAAGCCCAGTAAGAACATTTAATTTTTAGAAACGGAAATATGATTTGATGAACTGGTACCACATTTTTCAAAGTGCTCCTAACTTGCTGTACTTACTGAAACAGTGAAGCCCCTCCACAACTGTCCAAAATTCAACCTCATCCAGACAAAATATCAGGTTATTGCTTCAGAGTGAGTATAAAAGTCTCTAATCTGTATAAATCAAAACACTCTCAGTACAGTACTGTACTGTACATGCTGTATAATAACAGCTATGGTACAGTACTCTTCATTTTTACAATATGCTGTCAATCAAGAGTTATGCCACTGGAGAATTTCTGTGGAACACTACAAAAATTGTAGTTTAGAGTGAGAGTTGACTGCCTCTAAGACAAACAGGACACATTTCAATAAAAAAGGCAGCTTTACAAAATTGGAATTACTGTAGCAATGTACTGTACATACTGTCTTTCATGGAAGGTTCTTGCATAATTATGTGACAATATTTTTCTCACTGAATTGCAACTTTATAAGAAGTACTGTAATCCTTTCGCTTTACTTGAAGACTGCATATATATAATACTGCAGTATTTTTTCTTTTTTATTTGAGAGGTGTTTAATACCAACATGAATCCTAAACAGAATAGCTCCTTTGTCATGCATTATCAAAAAGACTATTGAGCACACCAAATTGAAGACTTCAAACATATTGACAACCAAAGCTTAGCAGTTTCTGTTATACCCTTTATTTCCTTTTCTGCCCCAACCCCTTCATTCGGTTTCTGTGTACTGTAAGTTTTCCCTCAGTACTGATTACGGTATCTTCCCCTTATTTACTTTATGCTTAGGCCTTCATGATGAAACATTCCCTCTTACTTTTTGTTGCATCCTTCATTTCTGCCTGATTAACTCTTATCGCTTCAGTGAGGAAAAGAAGCCCACTACATGTAGACTTGATTAAGTCAAGTTTTATATCTGATTTATTGATGATAAAAGATGAGTTTCAATACACAAAAAGTTAAGTAACATTTGGGGTTAGCTAACAATTCAGTCACCATGTGTTAATTGCTTTTCACACAGTGTGAACACAATGAAAGCATAGCTCATTTGAGGTCACAGATCATGTAACAAACTCAGATATTAGTTACACCCCATACCGCCTTTGATGTACTGGGGTGTCTATGTTGCTTTTTCAAGAAGCTACGTCACAGCATGTTGTATTTAGAATTGTGCTTCAAACAACAGCACACCCACTTCTCTGCATACTGATGTTTAAAGTTGATTCTTACTTATTCAATTCTGCATACTGTAGATCTGTATCAAAACCACTGCCACTTGAGTTACCAACAACAGTACACTAAGAATTAAGCAGCATTTACAATAGTTGAATCGCCACATTTTATTAAAAACTTCAATATACTGAAGCTACTGTATAGTAAAAATTTGACAAACAAAGCATGTAAAATGTCACTTTTATATTTTTCAAATGCAAATGACAGTGTTTGACCTAATTTAAAAATAAAATTATGTTTACTTTATTCACTTCTAAAAGAAAACTACACCTGACTGTAAAAATACTTTACAGTAGCTACAGTAGGTGACACCAAGATGCTAGATAGAGGGCAGCAGAGATGAATCACCAGCAGATTTGTAACACAATAAAGGGAGAACACACCAAAGGAAATGGTTTCGAAATCAAAATAAACCAAAGCTAACCACTGTTTTCAAATAAAAGTGACCTCTTACAATTTAACCCCTAAAAATCTCTCCAAATATAAAGACCCTTACCATTAAAGCCCACCATAGTTTAAAGTGTGGGAAGATAAAACGTAAGTGTGTTGATTCAAAATCCCAAATATCACAAAACTTGGAAAAGGAGAAAAAAAATTCATAAGGATGAATCAATTTTTCACCATCTGGAAACTATAAAAAGACTGTACTTGGTGACATCCAGAATGTTACCTCTGCCAAGGTTTAAATCCTGCATATCTTGGCTTACTGAGCAATATTTTTATTGCTATTACCAATAAAACAGAAGCATTTAAGTCATAAAAATGACTTTCATAGCGTCACTTTTCCTTCTATCTCAAATAAACAATCTAGACAAGGGATTTACCTTTTAAAACGTGTCATCCTCATCCGACTGTGAGATGTGTTATTTGTATTGCATCTTAGGGCTTAAAAGGTGTGTTAGTAATAATTGGTGGTTTTTGGCAAGAACATCCAGTTAGGAAAATTGAAGGTAACCAGACATGATGATAGCCGTGACATTTTAAACTGGGAGTTGATATCTTGAAGCAGATTGCAGGTCTTTTAAAGGGAGTTTGTCAGAAATAGGCTTTAGTGATCTTACTGTAGTATTTACTGTACTGTACCTGTAATGGCAGCTATTTACAAATTGTCATTCTTAACTTAGATCTAAATACTGGGTTTGTTGACTCTTTCTTGAGAAGAGTACAATTGATGCTCCTAATATTTCAAATCAAAAGTAGTGGCAAGGGGCAACCAGGGGTCTGCAGAGTTTTTATCTGGAGAAGGGGGAAATGGTTGCAGTACACACTGCTACTATATCCTGTCAAGCTCCCTTTACACAGGGGTGAACTAGGGGGTACAGTATGTGAGGGGGGAAGACCATTTCCAAGGGTTTACCAAATGTCCCTGGCCTTGCAATTTTAATTTCAGTTAAAATCCATTGTTACTATTGATCAACAAACTTCTAAGAATCGGAGAGTGGAAGAGTTGATGCTTATGCAATACCTGCGTTTGCCAATGAGTTGCAAATGATTGGTCTAAAATAAGGTAATTAATGCAAATTTGTTTAAACTGAGCATTGCCACTAAGGAAATATTGCAGTAACTTCAGACCTAGCCATTTTGATTTTCCAGGTGTGATACAAATTTAACTCATCAGGAAATAACGCAGTGTAGAAAGTGTGCTGTTAAGCAAATGTTTGTATAATTACCAATTAGTTTTAACCTATTCTTTATCTCGGGGTGCAAATATTGCACTTCTCACTTTGCTTTGAGACGAGCAATTTGTCTGCCGTTGCACTGGCACGCCTCAAAATTCAAGGCCTGATTAACAGAGAGGACTGATAAAATTTCTCGTTGTGTGCTACTTTTACAAATCAACCCGTTTTCTGTATTACTTCTACATTTTTAATAAAAATCTCATCCCCTCACCCCAAACAATTCCAATTGTCCTAACATACTGTACTTACTTGAGCCGGCCCCTCCCACAATTTTCTAAATTCAGTCTCATCCAATCACAATCTCTGTTTACTGCTACTAAATCCTATTTTGTCAGCCAGGTGCTGTGAAACAGCAGGAATTATTCAAATAGTGTGTTTGGCACCACTGTGATATTACAGAAAACCACAAATGCAATGAATATGCAACTCTTCAGAGTTCAGTACTCTATAAACAGTCGCCTAACAGTCGCAGTGGTCTAACGGTAAGAGCATCCTCCTCTCATGTGGACGGTGCAGGTTTGCTTCCCAGGTCAAGTCATACCAAAGACTCGAAACCAGAAAGCCAAAAGCCTTAGTGATTCCTTGCCACTAAAATTTAAGTCTATCTTTTTTTCATCAAATTGACAGTGCTTTGTAATGTTTTTCAATTTGACACTGCTCCATAATGTAACCACAAAGTATACATGCAAGGAATTGAAGCTTTCTACAGGAACTAGGGTTCTGCTCATGGTATCACATCCACATACTATGAGTGAAATTTTGCAGTATCTAAGACTCCAACCATGGGAAATTTACCATTTGACCTCTTGTGACCCAAAATGACCTTTGACCTCCAGGAAAATCGATAGGGTTCATCTACTCAACATGTCCAACCTACACACCAAACATAAACATCATAGTCAAATGTACGGTTCTTAAAATATTGTGTTTACAACGTTTTGACCCTTTGACCTCTTGTGACCCAAAATGACCTTTAACCTCCACCAAAAACAATCCGGATCATCTACTCAATTTGGCCAACTTACACAACAAATATGAGTAAAGTCAAATGTACAGTTCTTGAGATATTAAGTTTAAAATGTTTTGACCTTCTGACCTCTCATGACCCCAAACAATCTCTGACCTACACTAAAAAAATATAGGGATCATCTACTCAATATGGCCAATCCACACACCAAATATGAAATTAGTCACACTTACCCTTCTTGAGATATCGTGTTTACAAGCAATTTCTAAGGAATTTACCATTTGACCTCTCATGACCCCAAATGACCTTTGACCTCCACAAAAATTGATAGGTATCATCTACTCAATACAGCCAACTTACACACCCAAATATGAGCAAAAAGGCAGTGGCTGGCTCGACTTGAACCAATAGGTTGGAAACTGGGCAATAAAACTCCATCTAACTGACTATCTATAAACAGCCATGTATAATCAATTTAATCCTAGCTGACATAATCTCATATTTTATTAGCCCACTGTAAGTCTTCGAATACAGTAGGCACAACTGCAGTAATTTTGTCTAAATTCTCTTTAGCAAGAAAACCACTCAATATTGAATCATTGGTGGTACAGCCTTTTAATGGCATTGTTTTCAATTTGAATGTCGCCCTCTACTTTGATCACCTCTCAGGAGGGGCATTGTCCTAAACTCAGGTGACAATAAATCTCATCTCTCAACACACACAGTGTCATCATTTTCATGTTTATTTTGCCTATGTTCACGCTTTCCATTCCCTCCCATATAACAAACAACTACAACTGATCATTGAAGACCCTGTCAAAAGGTTTAAAGGGCTGCCAGTATTCAAGAATCAAGAGCAAAGATACTGCCAAGACCTGTGCATGAGATTGTTTTTACTAGGAAGATGTTACTCAATAGGCATAAGTTGGTTCAACTCTACTACCTGGGATCAGCACGTCTATCTGTCTGGGAGTTTAGAAAGGGTACACTTTCGTTGTGATCAAAGCTTCTGCTAATTTATTGGTAAAATGCACCCCCCCCCCCCATGACCATTTTTACAAATTTTACAATTTGGCCTTTGTACAGTGTCATTATTTCTTTTTTATTTTTATTTTTTCAACTTTATACAAAGTTTAAACCTGGCAAATAAAAACCACGAAAAGAAGATCCTGTGCATCTGCACTATGTATGGCTTTCTTCATTAAGGGGTCAATCCTCTCACCCCAAACAACAATTTTTGTGTGGGTCAACGGAAATTCTAAATTAGTTCAGCTATTTGGTTGATAGCTAGCTCAAACTATGCAAAGTACCATATCTCAAATAGCACAACCTGGGCTGTACTGAGAGTGTTTTTGTTTTCACATTGGGGTTTTGTATACAGTACTCACCCCGAAGCAATAAACTGAGTTTGTGTCTAGATGAGGATGAGTTTTAAACAGTTGTTGAAGGGACTTTTGAAAGTAGGTTAGGAGAATTATAACTGATTGGGGTGAGAGGACCAGGCCTTTAAGCCATTTGCTACTTTTAATGCACCTCGATAGTCACTCAAGTCACTATTCTAAGGACTGCAGTTTACGGCAGCTAGGAGGAATGCAGCTTGGCTATTTTGGCATTTACTAGTACTGTACCTAAAGAGTAGATAGTTAACGCAACATTAACAATGTTACGCAAAGAAATGATACAGTATACCCATCACTCTTCCATAAGTCAAGAGGGAAAAGTTTTCTGATACCTGTTGACATAGAGACAAACCCCTACCAGGTCAAAAAGTATGGAGAAGGGATGGAAGTTGACCATTCCACTGGCAATACAAACAAGGGGGAGTTAGGATAGCTTACAGTTACGTGTACTACGGGTAGTGGGATAGTGCCACCAGACTCAAATTTCACCACCAGATGTCATTTTGCAATAGATGAGAATACCCAATGGTAGTCAAAGGCAAGGTACTGTAGAGTAAGAAGGAGTGTTATAGATTGTCACGATTTACTTTAGGTTTAACATAACCACATTTTCCTCCACTGACCAAAATTCCCTCCCTATATCAGAATTTCCCACAATGATTCACAATCACAGTTATCCACTTTCCCAAACTGTATTAAACCTCTTGAGTTAGTTAGTTAACAGAGTTTTACGGCCCAGTTTACAACCAACTGGTTCAAGTCGAGAAAGCCACAGGCCTTTCTTCCAGCTGTGGCTCACTGGCTTGTTTTTTCCTACTCCATTGCTTATGCTGAGCACCAAGCAAAATGGCAGTGGGTTCTGTTTTTAAAGTCTTCGGTATGATCCTGCCAGGACTCGATCTCCCAACCTCCCAACTGCAAACTTGTGGGGAGGTTGGAAGAACAAAATGGTACATTTAAAGGAATTATCTGTAAACCATTTTAGGTCGCAATGTTCAGATATAACCAGGAACTGCATGTGAGCAACTATGCAGTAGTGCCTTTAAAGCCCAAGAAAATATGAGGAAAAAAAAAAACCATGTGAAAAAGAAAATACAAAGAACAAGCTCTAGTCTGTGACAACAGCTTTGAGAGTTGAAAGTCATTCTTCCCCCTGAAAATTGTGAAAATTATCTGTGTCACGTCAGCTTTGAAAAACCTCATCTTTTGTCTCTGATAAGATTATGTGACCTTTTACAAGCTAATAATGACATGTAGTTTATGTCAGGTGTTTAAAGATGTAGGAATATCCCGTCACTGCTCTTTGAAAGCAAATATGAACTTCTGTCACCTTTGACCATTTTGTCACTTCCAACTAGTTTAGGTTAACAATCAACATTTTAACATCATCGGATAAAAACAGTGTTATATTAAAACTATTGGGTGTCGTCAAATGTCCCTTTCAATAACACTGTGTGGGAAGATTCTTGCCAATCCAGAGTCTTGTTTTCATGTCACATTTTTGCTGGTTGCTACGGTGACAGTGACTTTTACTTTTTCTCATGTGTACTACTCCGTACCTTGCCAACATAGAAAGGACCTACTTAATGCTGAAAATTTACGACTGAAGCTTTCCACTAAAGGCACAAAATTTGTTTATGTGGCAAAGAAAGAATTCAAATGTTCACTTTGCGAATCTGTAAAACTTTCATTTATACATTTGCACAAATCACATGCTAACATGTTTATTACGAACGAGGCTTGTGCTTGGTTAAGTCTCTACTCTGAATAGGGTATTATGAATGAGAAAAGACTCCTTGAACAGAGCTTAGAGAAAAATGAAATGACTGTCAACAGTACACTTTGCTAGCCATTATATTTAGTAGTGAATGCTTGAAAAAGATCCCTGCAACCTTGAAAAGTTAGACATCTGTTCCATTTTTTGAAAGAGTGCAATACCTGTAGGCACTCAAGTGGGGAAATAGATGGTCGGATTCAATGTAGTGTGCACGATCAGGTCTAAATTGTAAAATGCATTCCAAATTGATACTTTCAAAAAGTCTTTGTACTATCTGACCAGAGGATTGCTACTTTAGACTTATAGCCTGGGGATGACTCTACACCTTCCCTGCACACCATTTGTGAGGCCATCTCCAAACCACAAAGTTACATGCGTACTTTGATTTAAATAAGAAGGGGGCTTTTAATGAGTTCCCCAAATGTGATACCTTGTACTTTACAACTTCATAACAAGAGAAAGGGTAAATCAGACATATGTCTAGATATGTTCTCTTGATCAAAAACTTTCATCAGAAGATCTTTTGCCCTAGACTTGGGTCCAGGGCTGGGCAGTGAGACTGTGAAACAGCCGTCCCATGCACATCCTGAAGCCGCTATTAAGTACAACACAATAAAAATGGACATGAGGTGACAATTTTGGAGTAAAATGTAAAGTATTCGTTCAAATCATTTTACCCGTTACTAACATTTAATATTGATATGGGGGCTTCTCTCTATGACTGCCAGCTTGACTTAAACCAATTGGTTAGAAAATGGGCCGTAAAACTCAGTATAACCTCTAACCTCTTTGAATGCTGTGTGGTTGACAAAAAAAACCCCATCATGCCTCTGTACAGAGCCTTTCATTCAGCTTGCAAAGTAATTTATGACTAGCATGATAAATTGGATGTGCCGTAATGACAGTCTGATGGAAAAATGGCTTCCTATTTCACTTGATTGTGGGTTATGAAACTCCCATAATTGCACTTTTGCAAAATTTTATTTATTTTGAAGGTCTACAAACAGGAAAAACTGGTTTTGTTGGTTAACCAATCTAGTGATTGAAAACAAAAGCCATTTGAAAACATTCAACCTTTCTCATATGAAAACATACTGCATGAAGTGCATATTCCAAGCAGTTCAAGAATGTGACTCAAAACCACCAATTCTTTGACGGAATAAATTATTCAGCAGTGACATTTTTTCCCAATTTCTCATATGCCACAAAAAAAAAAAAAAATACTGTAGGAGCCAGAGTTTGTGCAGTCCAGAATGGTGTTTGAGTTCTCCTCTTGAAATTTTTCATTCCATGGGACAAAAAGTGTCACCCCCTTAAAAGAAACCAAATGCCCTCTTCACTAGGTACCTAAACAGGTGGGCAAGAGTAGCGGTTGAAGGGGAGGGGGAAACCAAACAAACGACAAAAGGAGATATTGAAATACAAGCAGTATTAAAATTGAAATACACACAGCTCAAACACTGATTAAATATCTTCCAGAACTTAAGTAAATTTTTCCTTTTTATGATATTCCATGTAGCTTAAATACCCATACCATTAACAACTAAATTCTGCAAATAACTATTCTTGGAAGCATTAAAAAGAAAAGAATTCAAAAAACACTATCCAATAAGTACTATGCAATAGGCCTAAGTAATTTAAATGAGTAGACCTCTAAGCTTAACGTCTCTACAACATCACTGTTCCTCTGGTTCACATACAGCTTGTGCCTAACCATTTTATAACCAGGAAGTTTTCCTAAGTAATTCCCTCTTTCAATAACAATACATCCATCCAACACCTGTAACACAAATGTAGCAAGCTTTAAAAGATGTTTACAAAATGTAGGCTGTAATATTTATTGCTAAATACAGGAAGTCAAATATGTCATCAGGATTCAATAAACTAAACTCACTGATCTCTTGAAAAAGTATTAAAATTGGAAGACATTTCCGAAAGTTCTCATACAGCTTTAAACCAATATATTATCAGTTTTGAGGCAGCCCATTCCTTTAGAGACACCTCAAATGTTGACCCACATAAATCGTAATAGTCTTAACTTTTTTGCTGACACTTACAAGTAAACACTGACACCCCAAGCAGAGTAAACGAGTAAATTTCGAGTTACAGTGGTGTGCAGACACAAGTCGTACTATGGTTCCCATGGGGTTAACATTTTACAAATGTCTCTAAACATTACAACAATGCAATGCACTGTACAAAGGACTTTGACCTTTCTTTATACACATCTAAAATTTCTGAAAGTCCACACTCATAACAATCAATAAACTTCATCTTCTACACTTATTCAAATTTAAAAGGACACGTTAGCCCTCACCTGTAAAGAAAGCCTCCTAATGTTAGATGCCTGGTGAAGTGTAAATCCGTCTATAATGCCTTAACCTACAAACTTATCTTTCATATCGAAATACTGGAACTGAACTTTGCAACATTCACTCCCTTTTCATCTGATTTTCAGTGATAAACAAGAGTTATGTTACAGCATACATGACACAGGCAATCAGCTGTTACAACTAAAACTATTGTCAAAATGACATTTTCTGCCCGAGTTCCTTTCATTTACAGGAGGTATCAATTGGCAAGCTACAAACACATCTTGCACTGTTGATGGAGTCTGGCAGCTCATTAGTAAAGATTCAGGACTGACAGGGATGTAGCCGGCCAAATCTGAGTGCCGGGTAATTGTCTGATCTGGGAAAGCACCTCTCCCAACCTCATGGCATCTACCCCATTTTTCATCCATTAATTTTTCATTTTTTACCTCATTTTACTTTAGGGAGTGACTTTGGGGCTAGTTTAAGGTCTAATTAGGAAGACTTGTGGTGGTTTTGGAGAAGTGTATTTGCCTGGAGTGATTGGTGACACCACCCTGCACCACCCACTGTAGCTACATTATTGAGTACTGACATCTTTAAGTTTTGATATGAGTGTGTTTTCTGGACAGGTGAGAGCATTGGCACATAGATAGAATTTGACAAGACAGACAGAAGAAAAAACAAACATACCCACCGACAGACAGGAAGACAATGGAGATAGAGATGGACAATATGTTAAAGGTTGGTTAGAATGAATATTAAAAAAGAAATTTAATTTTTTTAAAGTGAAATTACTGAAGCCAAAAGAAAGTATCATATTGTGTCCTACCTACACAGGTTTTCCGATCCTGATGTAAATTGTACTTTGGATGACAGCTGCACAGATTGCCAATCGGTGAATCAGTGCAAATATGTTGACAACCTCCGTTAAAGTGTGCACATCTTTCTGCAAAAATGGTGAACAGATCTTTTATTTTCCTTTTACATGTGTAATACTTCTTTATGCAACCTATCAAAGTAGATACCAAACTTAAAATGGTGCCATAAATCCTCATGGAGGCCAAAACATTGGGGCGGAATTGCTGATTACTCTTCAGTCGTTTCAGGGGCCGAGAGGTCTATAAGTATCTTCCAGTATTATAAACATGTGCAATTTCAAAATATCTCAAATCTTACAAACACCGTTCGTCAATTCATATCACTTACATGGAACACTAGTCCTTTGCTTCTTCAAGACTTTTCACATAGGAACACTTGAACATGAACATACTAAGACTGGTTTGAAGTTCATTGACTTTATATTTATTGGTCAGTTTCTATGGTATCCTCACAAGTGCTCATCTCTTCATGCATTTTACACCCCTATGAGCCTCCACAAATAAATCAACTAATGCATTTATTTTTCCAAGCATCTGAAAATATGTGTCAATTACCCCAGTCTACACATGGAAAAAGTATTGTGTGCACACAGAACTAGCATTGAAAATGCACACATGCTGAAATCTTATCACAATGGAATTTTCAGTCATGCATCCCTGTTATAAATGTGTGCAGCTCACGGAATAGAACTGTGCGTATGTCAAAAACGGGGTGCCCGGATGCCCACGGGCATCTTGTCTTATGGCTTGGGAAACAAAAATTCATAAATTGCACACCAGAACATGCCCAACTGGGCACCTTTAAGCAACAGTCTAAACCAATGTACAGTATAGTAGATTACAATGTTGGAAGTCCTCTACAGACTGATGATATAGTGCACACTAAAACCTAGTTAGTTGTATACTAGTTGTGCTCACATGCTAGTAGTGTGCAGCCATTTTTTGTAAAACATGAACAGAGCCAAACAGAACCAAACAGAGCCAAACAGAACCAAAAAAGGGCCAAACAGAACCAAAAAAGGGCCAAACAGAACCAAACAGAACCAAACAAAGCCAAACAGAACCAAACAGAGCCAAACAGAGCCAAACAGGGCCAAACAGAACCAAACAGGGCCAAACAGAACCAAACAGAGCCAAACAGAACCAAACAGGGCCAAACAGAGCCAAACAGAACCAAACAGAGCCAAACAGAACCAAACAGAGCCAAACAGAACCAAACAGAGCCAAACAGAACCCAGCAGAACCAAACAGGGCCAAACAGAACCAAACAGAGCCAAACAGAACCAAACAGAACCAAACAAAGCCAAACAGAACCAAACAAAGCCAAACAGAACCAAACAGAACCAAACAAAGCCAAACAGAACCAAACAGAACCAAACAGGGCCAAACAGGGCCAAACAGAGCCAAACAGAACCAAACAGAACCAAACAGAGCCAAACAGAACCAAACAGGGTCAAACAGAGCCAAACAGAACCAAACAGAACCAAACAGAACCAAACAAAGCCAAACAGAACCGAACAGAACCAAACAGGGCCAAACAGAACCAAACAGGGCCAAACAGAGCCAAACAGAACCAAACAGAACCAAACAGAGCCAAACAGAACCAAACAGGGCCAAACAGAGCCAAACAGAACCAAACAGGGCCAAACAGAACCAAACAGAGCCAAACAGAACCAAACAGGGCCAAAAGAACCAAACAGAGCCAAACAGAACCAAACAGAACCAAACAAAGCCAAACAGAGCCAAACAGAGCCAAACAGAACCGAACAGAACCAAAAAGAGCCAAACAAAGCCAAACAGAACTAAACAAAGCCAAACAGAACCAAACAGAGCCAAACAGAACCAAACAGGGCCAAATAGAGCCAAACAGAGCCAAACAGAACCAAACAGGGCCAAACAGAACCAAACAAAGCCAAACAGAACCAAACAGAACCAAACAGGGCCAAACAGAGCCAAACTATGTCAAGTACAAATTCTCACATCATATTTAAGCTACTGTACATCTATAACTTACATTAAGTGATTGCCACTACTGTACCAAAGTTATTTAATGTAAGGTTTAGATTAGGCTCTGTTTGGCTCTATTTTGCTCCATCTATGTTTTACAAATGGTTCCCTTGGAATTTGTAAAACATGCACACAGCCAAACAGACCCAAACAAAACAAATTTTAACTCTAAGTTGCTGTAGAAATACTGTAGTTGTTGCTAAGTTGGATCACCGTTTTCTGTTTTTCATGGGTTTAGCATACAATGTGAAAGCTTGTACTATACATTTTAGTGTACAACATCAAGCAGGGATGTCAATTCTGGAGAGATGGGGATATACATCCTTATGTCTTGCCAACCTGAGGATAACATTCTGTGACATGAACAGGGTATTAAATACATGTAACACACTACTGTATATTCTTGTTTATATGGGACATCTCTCTATTTGCTTTTTGGGCAAGGTCTAGTTGGTAGAGTGTAAGACTCACTCAGAGGTCATCAGAGGGCCAATTTTCAGCCTCAGCCTGGTCATACCAAAGACTTTAAAAATTGCACCTTCTGCCATTTTGTGTGATGCTTTGTTGTAGAGAACACAACCTGAAATAGGCTTTGGCTCTCTATGACCTTTTTTGGCTCTGTTTGGCCTTGTATGGCTCTGTTTGGCCCTGTTTGACTCTGTTTGGCTCTGTTTGGCTCTGTCCATGTTTTACAAATGGCTGTTGTGTACTTATAGAACTCTCACTCTTAAAGGCCAGGAGCAGTACTCCCAAATTGAAGTAGTGTAGTAGACTGTCCAGCTTCATGATTGGCTGTTGGGAGTCATGTGACAATGTTTTTTCTCTTCAAATATGAAATTTACTTGAAATAATTGCTTGGTTTATCATGAATATGAAATAGTTAAGCCATAAAAAGGAATGAAAGATACTTTGAAGAGGAATAAGACAAAAATTGTGCTATTTAGCTTTTTCTTCAAAATAAGTTTGGGGGACTGCTCTTTACCTTTAAGCTTCAGTGACATTGATATCAATCTATATTGGGCAACCCCAAAAGTAATTATTTCAGAAATTAGGTTGCCCAACAGGACAACAGGGTTCCAGTAGATTTTCAATATGGTGGTAGAGCATCAGCCTTTCATCCATGAGGTCAAGGTTTAGACTGAGTCAAAGACTCTTACACTAAAACCTATTATACTGCCATTAAGTTTGAAAATCCACATGAGCAATATAGCAGGGATAACAGTTCAGTGCCTCACAATATGAGGCCATGAGTGCTGATGTATTAAAGCTGCTCACTGAGCTGGTTCATGAAATTCAACAAATTTTTTCAAACCTGTTAAGTTTTCTTCACATACCAATGACAAATGGTCAAACTTAGACAGTCCCCATACCCTACTGTACATGTATACAAATAACTGTTTTAGGAATGAGAATTAAATGTTTCACTTCGGTTTTCAAAATTTTGTGACCAAACACTCTCTCAAATTAGGCAAAAAACCGTAACAAGTCAGGACACCACACAATTCAAAATTTTAACTTTTCCATTAATATTGGATATCAAAGTCGACTAGCCATGCTTACCATAAGCATTTTCATGTGGTACTGTAGTACCCTTAAACAATTTCATAAAGTTATCGATATCAACTCAATGAGCTCCTTCTGGAGGACAGCCATTTATCTAACTGGTCGGTAAGGGAAGGTAGGCAGAGAAAGTGTAAAGCTGACTTGGAAATAACTGCCAAGTAGATAAATACTTTGCCCTGAACCATAAGGCTAGAAGTTGAGACAAAAGAAACCCAAGCCAAACCAATCCATATTCCAACCTTCCTGGATAAAGAAATTTCATTGCAGGGACGGGGTTTTAGTCAATCTAATACTTTTTTCCCCTTAGACAGGTAGTCTAAATATATGTCAGGGCAACGGATATTACCTAACTTCATTTACAGTAAATGTAATTAGTTTGACAACCATTTCTTTCTTGTCATCCTTATCTAACCTAGTGTTCAATAAAGGCCAATCAGGATATTTACTTATAGAATCAATGTTATCCAGGTACCTTTAGATGCAGGCAGGTTTTGACAGCTTGTCCAAACAAATGAACATATTTAGACAAATAGTGGATTTTAGGTGTTCCAAGGGATCAAAGCTTGGATCTATGGTACAGATGATTGAACGAGTTTACCATAGTCTAAGGAGCGCTCTGTGTTTAGAGACTTAATTTAAACTTTCCAGGAACCAATTTCTCAAACCAGTCTCACATCTATCAAACCAATGACAAACCCTTCAGACAGGGATGCTTTCCTGTTGTGAAGAGGAGCATAAGATTTCCAGGACAGATAAGAATCTGTCCAGTGAAATTACTTCTACCTACAATGTACTGAGCAGTTCTTGCTGGATGCATTGTGACCAAATACATAAAATGGACATGATATAAGAAAAAGAATTTTGTGTCGAAGGCACAGTGCAGGCTTCCTGCACATTAAAAAGTATAAAATTCCATGACTTTTCCATGACTGTTTCATGACTTTTACATGACTACTTCAAGACCAAATTGCATAAAGATTTATCAGGCCTGGGAGATGAAAATAAAATTTCATGTCTTTTCCATGACTTTTCCAGGCCACAGGAACCCTGTCCATGTCAAAACAAAGCTCCTGCAGCTGCAGCCTGGCTTTATTACTGTACAATACACATCAAAACAGCAGACCATCTTAAGGGGCTTGTTGAGTTGATATCGATAACTTAATGAGAGTGTTAAAGAGTCACTATCACATGATAATTCTCATACTGTAGTTTAATGAGTCAAATTTCTCATCCAATAGTTATGGAAGAAGTTAAAATTTTGAATTTTGTTTTGTCCTGACTTGTATTGGATTTGTGCATATTTTGAGTAAGTGTCTGGTGACAAATTTTTGAAAACCAAATTGAACCCCTAAGTACTCACTCATAAAGCATTTACAGTAGCCCTATTTGTTTGTAGGATATGGTGATTGTCTAAGTTTGACCATTTAATTTAACATTTAAAGGGCAGGAGAGCTGTTTTTGCTCATTGAGGACCATATGCAAGAGTGAGTGTTTAACTAAAAAAGATCATACCATTTCTTAATGAATGGCCAAAAAAAAGTAGCCTACATTTCCCACAATTAAATACAGACCTACCCACTAAGCCTGGTTTTACAAATCCAAAAGGTGCCTTTACTTGTTAAATATCTTGGTACAGGGCTTTTGTTTACTTCCCAATCACAATTGCAATTTTAATTGCAATTTATCCTTCTGCAGATACAAACTAGAGCAGCAGAGTTACTCTCACTCAACCCCTCTGATGTTACCAGTTCAGCTTTTTATTCATCTTGAATGAAATCATGGTGTACACTTAACACATACCCAGACAACTCCAGATGGGCAGACCAGCATATAAACACTGTTCACCTAGCAGTTGAACTGTGTCAGGGATAAATCTCTATAGCTAGTTCATCCCCTTAAGGTGTACCTTAATAATTCAAAAATATATATTAAAGAGCATGAAAAGTGAATGCTAAACAGTCCAACTCCCATCTTTATAGGACATTACTGAGCTGAGACATATACAGAACCAGAATGCAAAAATGCATTGCGGTTTCGATGATACATAAATGTTCCGTTTCAAAGAGTGCCATCATGCATCATTATCTTCTCATTCAAATGTTATACTAGCATGTTCAAAAAATAATTTTGTCATTCCAGATGACATTTTGACATCCATAAAAGCCATACATAGCTAGAATGACAAACAACAGACAGGCAAATGGACAAACAGCTATTTTGAGAGATCACATTTAAAAAGATTTCCAGGCTTTGACCCCTGGGGACCCCAGATGACCTTTCATCTCTGCAAAACTAGGGGGACCATCTTCTGACCACTATGCATCCACATACCTAAATATGAAATCTATCCAAGTTTCCTATCTTGAGATATTGCATAAGCAGGATTTTCAGACTTGGACCAGCAGTGACCCCAGATGACCTTTGACCTCCATCAAAAACATTAGGTACCATTTCCTGACCGTAAGGCATCCACATACCAAATATGAAATCTATCAAAGCTACTTAACTTGAGATATCACATAAACAAGGTTTTCAGACTTTGACCCCTGGTGACCCAAGATGACCTTTGACCTCCGAAAAAAACAAAAGGGACCATCTCCTGACCATAACACATCCACATAATAAATATGAAATCTATTCAAGCTTTCTACCTTGAGATATTGTGTTAACCAGATTTTCAGACATTGACCCCTGGTGACCCCAGATGACCTTTGACCTACCCCAAAAACAAAAGGGACCATCTACTGACTATAACGCATCCACATACCAAATATGAAATCTATCCAAGCTTCTATATCTTGAGATACTGTGTTAACAAGGTTTTCAGGCTTTGACCCCTGGTGACCCAAGATGACCTTTGACCTCCACCAAAAACAATAGGGACCATCCCCTGACCATAACACATCCACATACGAAATCTGAAATCTATTCGAGCTTTCTACCTTGAGATTCATGTTAACGAGGTTTTCAGACGTTGACCCCTGGTGACCCCAGATGACCTTTGACCTACCCCAAAAACAATAGGGTTCTTCCTCTTAATATGGCGCATCTATGTACCAAGTTTGAAAACTGCCAGACATTCCTAACTTGAGATATCGTGTTAACAAGCAAAGTGTCACAAACACACACACATACACACACACGCACGCACACCAACACACACATACATATATACATACACACGCACGCCATCATGATTGCATTGGTTTCTCTTATCATCGAAACCAAAAATGTTGAAGTTTATTCACTTGAAACAAATTGGTCTATTGTGCAGAAGAATCCTAAAAGCAGGGAACTTGGCTGACAATTCATCCTGGTTTACAACACTTTCAGGGAACCAGGGGTCAATTGGGGTATGATAATTTTAGCTTTGAGATATGGTGGTTCAAAAAAAATCTCGTAAGGAATTCTGAGGGCTTTAAAAGGTTAAATCATTATCCCAAATTACATCTGTAAAACAACAGTGGAAGATAATATGACAGTCAGGTTCATTTCAATGTGCTTTTGGAAGTTGAAAAAGTTAAAAAGATGATTTATATTCTAATGTGTCGATATCCTCAGCAACATTAAGCAACATACTTACGAATGCACTGCTTTTTGTCAAAGGACAGCATATAGCCTGCTCTGCATGCACATATACTTTGATCATTTCCAATGTCGACGCAGTAGTGGGCGCAACCCATGTCTGGGTTTTGACATCCAGGGTCCCCTATTCATTGAAAGAGGAGAAAAGAAAAATTATTCAATTTGAGGCTGAACAGTGATTGTTTGATTCTGGGCAAGATTTTGTCCCCCTCCAAATTCACACAAATTTATGCCATTGACCAGGGCCAACAGAAAAGAACAAACAATGCTTAGCAATTGTTCTTTACTTGTGCAAAAAAGCAAGTTGGTGCAAAGCAGCTTTGGAAATAGACTCACCTTGTCATGACCAATACAGTGATATTCTTGGGGGCAATGCTCGGGCAACAGCTTCACTTCCCTTAAAGGGCTTCATGCATTCTACTCTCCCATCGCATTTGACTTTAAAGCTACATATACACATTGCTTCTCTTTGTTTTTCTACGTTATTGAAGGAAACAAGTAAAGTAGCACTGCCAAGAGTTCAGTTTGGTGGCATGATAATTAAAGGAAATATTGCAGGTTGCTTCCTTTTTGACAGAAAATGTCACCAGTTAAAAAGCTAACTTATTTTACTGACACAGCAAAAGAAATTTCTCAAAAAAATACAAAAAAAACAAAATACAAGTATCACAGATAATAATTTATTGCTTATGAGCAATTTGTTAGAACTTTAAAGAATTCATATGATGCAACTCCTGTGATTCTTCTATTGTGCAATGTTTCGGAAAGATAGTTACAGTAGCTAGATGGAGTTTTACAGCCCAGTTTCCAACCAACTGGTTAAAGTCGAGCCAGCTACAACCTTTTTTTTTCAGTTGTGGTTCACTACAGTAGCTTGTTTTCCCTAATCCATTGTTTATGCTGGGCACCAAGCAAAATGTTTTAGAAAAAATGAAGCTTTTGCTGTGTTTATTGTTAAGACTGAATATAAATTGATAATGACTTCACCTGTTTTCTATATCAGGTTGGTGTATTTTAAATGCAATATTTCCTTTTAACTTTTTGTCCCTGGTTTTATCACTTATTTAAAGGCACAATCCTCTCACCCCAAACTACACTTCTAGTATAGGGTAACAGAATCTCTCAATTGGCTCTGCTGTTTGATTGACTGCTAATTCAAACAATGCAGAGTACCAAAACTTATATTACACAGCACGAACTGTTCTGATAGTGTTTTGATTATACACATTGAGCTTTCTATATTCACCCTGAAGCAATAAAATGAGATTGTGTCTGGAGGAGGGTGAATTTCAGACAATTGTGGGAGGGGCTTAATTAAGAAGGTTAGGAGAATTTGTACTGTTTGGGATGAGAAAATTGGGCCTTTAAGGCAGTCAACTCTCACCATATTAGCTACAACTTTTGTTGTAGTCCACAGAAATTCTCAATTGGCACAGCTCTTTGTTTGACAGCAAAATATGCAGTGCTCATATTTCACAGCATGTACTGTACTGAGAGTGTTTTAATTACACACTGGGGTCTTGTATACTCACCCTGAAGCAATTAACTTAGGTTGTGTCTGGATGAGGATGCATTTAAGACAGTTGTGGGAGGGGTTTGGTTAAGTACGTTAGGCGAATCGAAACTGTTTGAGGTGACAAGATTAATAGAACTTTAAGACACTTACTGGAACATGTAATTCCATCTTCATCAAGGTAAAATCCATCTCTACACCGGCATTCATAACTTCCTATTGTATTGATACATTCTTCACAAGGATTATCGCCAGTAGTACATTCATCAATATCTGAAATAAACGAAAGACATGAAAGTATTAAAGGGAAATATTGCATTAAGTCATTTTTAAATTGTTTGGTCTCAGCAATAATCCCCACTAGTTACCCCAGCAATAGCTTCATCTCCTCAAAATATTATGCGCAAGAAGAGTTATGGAAGTTGTATCTTTTGAAATTTTGGGTGAACAAATTATTCTTGAGCAACAAAAAACTGATTTTCTACCTGAGGGAAACTTATTTCTTGAAAAGAAGGCTACCATACTGCCTTATTTGTAGTTATTTATCACTCTTTCTCTATAAATATTGGTTTTAAAAGAACAAAATTTCATTTAAAAAAAACCACAATATTCTCCTTTAAAGCAATACATTGAGTTGGTTCCGGGCATACACCAAATATTTCCAAACCTGTTCAAAGCAGCAGTCAGAGTATATTTTAACAATTTTTTTTTCACAATTTTAATCATGCACCACATTTGTGCATTGTCTAGTCTTGTATCTGTGTGGAAATATTTTCACCCGAAAAATATTCAGAAATTTTCATCCAACAGTGATTAATACAAAATTAACATTTCTTCTAACCTGAGAGACCTCTTCAATGTAAAAAACTGCTTGAAAACAATCAGTTCAGAAGGAGGTGCTGAAACAAAACTTGCGGCAGAGATGCCAACATTTACATACAGAAATCAGGGACAATTCAAACAGGCATTACGTGAAATAGCCCTTAGTAAAATTGCCTACGTACCACTTCATAGTCCAGAACCCGACTTTTAGGCAGTTAGGTCAGGTTTTTACTTCATGTTTGCACCTACAGTTTATAGCTACTCCAACCTTAAAATCAGTTAAAATATGATAAAACCCAGTAAGCATTGAATTGGCCATAAACTGTGGGTGTTAACACTAAACAGTCACTTACTACAGTAAGTGACTGACTAAAAAGCCAAAAGGCTCAGTGATTCCTTGTCATGTGATATATTGTAATAATGAACATGGATGCCCACATGACAAGCATGAGATCCCTCACAAATACTGAGGTATACTTGTAAGGTCAAAACCTTTTGAGATCATGTGACCCAAAATGACCTTTCGCCCTCACTTAAAACAATAGGGAGCAACTACCTTAAAAGACCATCAACATGCTAAATATGAGCAATTCACAAACTGAGTATGAGATCCCTCCACAGTTCAATCACCACATAAAAATGTCATGTTAACGAGGTTTTGCCCTTTTGTGACCCCAAGCGTTGACCTTCACTAACAAGAGAAATCTCCCATGCAGTTATGATGCTGGTAAACTATGTTGTCTTTTAACTTGATAAAGAGATATTTTTGAAACATGCTCCTTTAAATCAAAATTTTGGGTACTGAGGATGGCTCTCTATATAATGATGTCTCTATGATCCAAAAAGTTGACTGCATTGAGGTTAGTGTTAGAACAAGCTCTAATCCTAACAGTCATCCATAAATTGGAACATACAGTAGAGACATCTCAACAGAAAGGTGTAACCTTGGCTATTAGTGGTGGTCCTTTTGTATTTGTGTTTTGGTGTAATGCCCTTCCCAATGACTCTGATGTCCTTGAAAACTAACACAAAATTAGGACCCTATTAATCCAGAAATTAACAAGATTTGTAATTTGCCTTAAAGGCATATTCTGGAGACAAAATTTGTGAACTTCAAAATAAGCAGAACAATATTCTCTTTCAGAAGGTGAAAACTGCGTTTCAATAGCTTATAGCGTTCAGAAGATACAAATTTTTAAAGTATTGGAAATTTTTCTTTTGATTTGATGCATCATGGGAAATCTGTGATGTCATTGTGGCACATTAATTTGACATTGCATTCAGTTTATTTATAATTATGATGCCCCTGCAGGCAATGTTAAGCAACATTGTTGGTTGTGCCCTACATATGGAAAAAGGTAATGCTAGATCTACAGGAAAATATATTCAAACATTCCAACAGTATCAAATTTCAAGGACAAACAGGATGTTCAATTATAAAGAAAAACAAAAGGAATTTGAAGCAATGTGCCCACATTACATAACTTTCTGTGGCTTTGTTGAAAAGCAGAGGTATTTTTTAACAAACATTACCAATCTTTAAAGTGAGATATCTTGAGTTAGGAAAATGGTATTGTGATAGGGTTTGAAGGACATGGTGTGGAATATTTTTGTTTTTTCTACAAGACAGAGGTGAAAAGCCACCAGAACATGCCTTTAAATTGTCTGCTTGTTGGAACACCACATAACAGAGTACAAGTGAAGTGTCCTTTGTTTGATACACAGTAGATACTATTATGCTTGTTTTGATTACATGAACTACAGTACTTTCTGAAAAACAAGCCTAAAGAGGGCTAAATAAGTGTCAGACACTACAGTATCTCTAGACAGGTACAATAGGAAACAGTTAAATCCATTGAGCTGTATGATTCAGTGAGAAAACCCTTCAGGACACTGTGGCAGTCAAATGTGATAAATTAGGTAAGATAACAATGACCAGCAATTTTCACAGCCTCTGGTGGGTCAGTTACAATTTGATTCATTCAATTAGACCATCTCAGTTCAGGCATGCTCAAGGGTATTTGATCCGAATGATCAGTTATTTAGTTCTTTTTATAAAACTAATTACCCGTGGTGTATTCAATTATCTACTGCCACTTACATGTCCTTATGAGGACAGTGGCACAAGGTTTGTCTGTAATGTTTAACAATCTTTGATACTAAATTTAATGTTATCTTCATTTTTTCTTTAGGGTTATGGAAGAAACAATGTTTGTATGCTCTAAAAGAAAAAATTGGGCATCATACAGAGCACTTGATCTGTTCAAAGTTAACACTTAAGAAGTTCTCCACTGAACAATTCCTCTGCTTTGTGGGCATGGAAGCTTTCTCCAATATGTTCAGACTATGTCCCCAAATAACCCTCATACAGCCTTTGTTAAACTCATATGTTCCAGACACTGCTAGAAACTTCCACTTAAGAGTGGGAAATATATTTCATGAAAATCTATAGTCCAAAATCAGAAAAACAATAAAAAAAATCTATGACAAAGATAAATTAACTAACATGTCAGCATGATGAACAGTTTTTTTTCTTTTTAACTTTTTCAGATTTTGTTCTACCCACTTACTCTTATGCATATAAATAATGGCACTAAATGTTACTGGGCAAAGCTCAAACCAAAATCAACATAAATACTGTACCAAATGCACTTTTATGCACTTTAGACATTCTTAATACAGTGAGATTGCTTCAGTACATATTTTGAAATTACCCAACTTGATCATTAGCAGTGGATTCCAAAAGCTTACTATGCATCTTACATTACCCATGCCATTCAAAACTCTTAACCCTATGCACTAATGAATATTAACCTTAACAGGTACCCTTTTTGAAGTATAGTATGTGCAAGGTTTAACCTCTGATGACCCTAAATGACCTTTGACCTCCAGTAAAAACAAAAGGGATCATCTGCTCAATATGGACAATCCACATTCTAAGTATGACATCCCTCACAGTTACCCTCCTTGAGATACACTGTTTACAAAGTTTTGATGTTTTGACCTCTGGTGACCTCAGATGACCTTTGTCCTCCACCAAAAACAACAGGGATCATCTACTTAACATGGACAACCCACATGCTATGTATAAGAGCCATCACAGTTACCCCTCCTTAGATACAGTATTTACAAGGTTTTGACGTTTTTACCTCTGGTGACCCCAAATGACCTTTGACCTCCACCAAAAAGAATCAGAGAGAGTTGGCACCTCAAAGCTTAATATTTTCTGTAAAATTCTGATTGCCTTTCTATGTTACTTCACATACTTCAAATGACAATTGGTCAAACCTGGGCCAGACAGCCACAACTTGAAAAAGGTACAATGGCAGAAGGTTCTATTTCTAATGACAGGGCCAGAAGTCAAACTTTAGACCTCAGGGCTGCAAGTTGAATGCTCTACCACATTACCTTACTGATGCAATGATTTGCTTATTGTGTGTACACAAAATACCACTGTCACACATTACATCCACACTGTTCCCCTGTCATTGTAGTCACCATGCAGATACTGAAGCTATGCATGACTCTCAGAAGTGGGCCTAATACAACTTGGAAGTCTGTTTAGTCAAAGTAAGATGACCACCAACCCCCCCCCCTCCTCCCCATCCCATACCACCATGAATAGTGTATGTCCCTAGATGACATGTGCAGTTACTGTGTAAATCAGGAAAAATAGGGTAACAGCATGTAACTTGTTGTGCAGATACTGCCAAATATTGCCTAATGTGCTGTCTCCAAGAGAACCTTGCTAGCACTATTAAAAAGTCAAAGAGTCAAGTATGGAATCAGCAACATATAAATTTCCAACATGGTCATGATCTGATTGAGCTTTTGTTAAAAGAAGGGATCAATGTCATATCAAGTTTTGATATGTTAGAGGGGTGATTATTCTAAGCATTTAAGTGAGATTTGCATTGAAATCCAATGTGTGGTTCTCAAGATATGAGCAAGTAAAATTTTCACATTTTCAACAAACAGTTAACTTGAAGCAAGCACATACAGTATGACATCATATCCCCACATTAAAGGACAGTCTTTTTTGTTTCACTTTAAACTTTGTAGCTTACAAACTTTCCAATCCTCATCATGGGGAGGTCCTACTCCCACTAACTTCAACACAACAGTCTGCAAAAACAATAGGAAACAAAGCATTCCTTGTCAATGTGAGGAAGTGATATAACCTCTGCTGCCGTCAATTTCACTTTGGGACACAACACAAATCTATTAACTTCATTTGCTGATATCTTGAGAAACATATGTCCAATTTGAATGGAAATTTCACCAAACTGAGTACTGCAGATTAAGTTCTTCTTTCACATGTGGAAATTAAGTTTTTGCTGAAACCTTCCCTTTAAAAGGTACTGCAGAAGTCAACATTCCCTTATACTGTATGCCTTGATGTTAAGGGTCACACTATATAGATACATCATAGTTTTTCACTAGCCAATTTACTCTTTGATAAACTATATGCACTGATATTAAAGGGCCAAACCTCTCACCCAAACTACAATTTTGGAACCCGGGTACCGAAATTCTCAATTGGCTCAGCTCTTTGTTCGACAGCTAACTCAAACAATGCAGAGTGCCAAAGCTTATATTATACAGCATGAATGGTACTAAGAGTGCTTTGATAATATAAATGAGTTTTTCTATACTCACCCTGAAGCAATAAACTGAGATTGTGTCTGGATGAGGATGAATTTCTGACAATTGTGGGAGGGGCTTCAGTAAGAAGGTTAGGAGAATTGGTACTGTTTGGGGTGAGAGAAATGGGCCTTTAACCTGGCATACTGTTAGAGGGAAACAATAAAGATTTGACTAAATACTATCTATAGGACTACAGGATAGTGAATTTATAGATTCAACAAACTGAAATTCTCTTTCTAATGTAGCTTCAGATTTCTACTAATTTTAAGAAAAGGTCAAAATAATTCCTGAAATATTTCAATTGCATTGTGTAGCTTGAATGCACAGGATATGAAGACATTATGCAACTCAGAAATTTTTTTGTCACACCCCCATACCAAAAAATTTTGCTCTTTGGACGATATTATCATATACAAATCTACAGTAAGTATTTTTCCCTACCTCAAAATCTAAATTTTAGAATTTCTCCAAAAAACCCTGTAAACGCTCATGGTTTTCAAACAATTTCTAAAAAGGCAAAAAATTTGTGGAAATTTTTTCAAACCATCCATAGGAGAGCCATCATTTGTAGAAAAAATGTATAACACCAACAGTTTGTTTTCCTTCCCAGAATCATTTGGATTTTGTAAATACTGTAGGAAGGGCCTACTGAACACATTCCCAGTAAAAGTTCAAATTTTTCTTAAATTTTCTAACAAAACCCAACTTTTATTTGAAGAATTCAAAGATTTTAAGCTCTCTCATTTTTAAATATTTTCCTCAGAAAATGCAAATTTGCCTTGAATTTTGAGGCATGCCAGACCATCACTAACCTGAAATCACTCTGAAGATTGTGATTTTTTGCACACCGAGATGAAGAATGGGAGCTCATATCAATAAAACAACAAACCTACTACCCTCCTTAATTTCCAGAGGAGTGTGATTTGAAACACACCTGACCGTGTGTTTGGTCATATGGAAGGCCCAGGTTCCATTCCCAGGTCAAGTCATATCAAAGACTCTAAAACTGAACCTACTACCATTGTGTGAGATGCTAAGCATAAGCAATGGAGTAGGGAAAACAAGCCAGTGAGCCACAACTGGGAAAAAGGCTATCACCTGCTTGACTTGAACCAATTGGTTGGAAACTGGGCTGTAAAACTCTTCTAACTCACTAACTAATTGAAGCACGCCTGGAAACTTTTAAACTCAAGGCCTGTGCAAACAATTTGGCGGGCTTTAACTTGTGCCTCTCTCATCCTGCCTTTTTAGGGGCTTCAAGCTGCTTGGCCTCTCTGTCAGGCAATCTCGACACTGCACCTAGTGCTATTAAACCATCTTGAGTACAGGGCCCAAATCTGAAGATTATCCCAGTTTGAAGAGTTCAATGGTTGAAATGTCTGCAATTTGCACAAAGTATTATTTGTATGCAAGAAAAGTTGATAATTTTGTGTTAAATTATTGGAAGAATTGCAGATGTTCTAAATGTAAAGGCCTCCTTAGTGATCAAAAACAAATGTAATAGGTTTGGGTATTAAATATTTGGAATGTTTCTCTTGTGTGCCAAGGCTAGCAAAGTGGGAATCAAGAATACTCAGGCTACAAATTTCAGAAGCTAGTAAAAAAAACAAAATCAATTCAGGCTCAACTTTAAGGGCCTTTACAGTCTATGTCAGATTATCCTTTGACAGTGCAGAACTTTGGACCTACAGTACCGTACGGTACTGTATGATGGCATACAGTAAGTCTGTGGACTAACTGTTATGCCTAATTTTTACATACCAATTAATTGTTTTTGCAATGAGGATTTTGAAAACTTTTTAGGTCTTTCTTCAAATTTCTTTGTTGTTCAAAACTTTTTTGGATTTGAAGATGAGAATTCAAAATAAAACTATCATGCTATCTGAAACATCATTTTCAGCACTGACACTTTCAGGGGTGGAAAATGAAAAGGAGAGGGGCTGAAGACTCAATTTACATGCATGGATATTCTTCTTGTACTGGTTACAGTAGTGGTGGCTTTCAGGCAACATTTTAAGTGCCCAAAATATCCGGATTACATGATGTATTTCTCACCATGATTTGACAAGGTTTTCCCCTTCCTTAGCCCCATCCCAGGCCAGGTGGAGCAATCCCTGTCTTCCTTTCCAGGAAATATCAGGGAGATTGGTACTGTAGTAAGGGAAAGGGGTACCTGTATATACAGAACAAGCAAAATGGTGAAACCGTTTAAGCAAATTAGTTAACACAACTTCTCTAGCTGCTGCTTTCTCACAAACTACTGTAGCAAATGCAAGTCTCTCCAAATGATACAGTAACAATGAAAATGGTTCTTTATTGTTACCCTCAAGTCTGAGGCCACTTGTGCGGTCAAGAATACCCTAGGGTAGTCTAGCATGTTCACCTTGAATGACATAGCTAAACTAACAGCTCATTAAGTCCATGTTTAATTCACATTGAAACCTCATCATACATTTTCCGTAGTAGGAATTTTTCAACAACTTAATTACTTCCAGTGTACTGTAAAGTGCACAATTAGCATACAGTACTAATCAGCCTGGGCTACGTACCTCAAGATGAGTAAAAGTTAACCAGGACTCTGTAGGGCCATTGGTTAAACGCGAAAATTAACATTTTTTTTTACAGAATTTTACTGAAGAGGTTGTTTTAGACAACTTTTGAAAAATTTTATTCAATTTCATCATTTTGTGCAAAATTTACAGTAGTGAAATCTCCCAGACCACAACTCAGGTTTGTGCACCACCAAGCTAATCAGCCTAGCTGTATAACTTCACATAAAACATTCAATATTGCAAAGCAGCGATCGTTCGCAAAGTTAGGGTTAGCCCACAGTACAGTATCCACTGCGAAAGTACAGTAGATGCTACAGTATGCCCCCTAGGGTCTATGCAGACAGCTGCCGGCTGATACATTTAATTTTGACACTTGCCCGATCTACCCATTTGTTTCATTTCTAACTGCCCCCAAAAATGATGTGGCTTGAAGCCAAAACAAAAACTAGGCCCAGGGCCTAGCCACCTAGTTTACAGTACAAAATGTAACATTAGAGCTGTCAAAAATTTGGGCTATGATCAAATACAGATATCGTAGTTTTCACCTATCATAGATTAAGTTACTGCCTGTGTAAATAGATGTACAGTATATACCAGGGAGTTTCATGGAAAAGACTGTTGCAACTCCGATCCTATCCCTGCAAAGCTGTAGTGTATACTGTACTGTAAGTACGTACACAGCACATAACTGGGACCCGCTGCTACATGCACAGTATAATATACAGACTGCCTTCAGCTAGCTGGCTGCACCACCTGTATCATTTGAAAAACGATCAGAGAATGGGTGTACCTCAATTGGCAATAACATAACACCCTCTGTCAATAATTTTGTTAGAAGCAGGGAATCCCCAAACTTTTAAAGAAGCTGCTTCATTCATAAACGCAAGTACCATATCATAGCCAATTAGTGAGCACGATTCTTTCTAACAGAGGTTCATTCCATGTACAGCATGAAGCAGCTGCGAAATGATTTTCAGCTGATTGTTGCAGTATACAGCAACTGCTATGTACCTTGTTGGTCTTGATACACAGTTATCTTTTGAAACTTTTTCTAGTTCATGACTTACAAGTTCTCATATGTCATACAATTACAAGGGCATGAATAGTATGCTTTGAAAGCTTAATTTGTTAATTCTTGAAAAATGTTAATTTTGCAGTAAGTATTTTTGGAGATGTACACCGGTGAATTGACAAGTGGCTGATTAATTGCTGATCGCTGACAACCCTAGCTAATCGCTGACAACCCTATTACATGCCCCTCTGTACTGAAACGGAATTTCACGGAATCTTGAGAAAATTGAAATGGAAAAAAACGGAAATAAAATATGAAAATTGAATTTGCTTTTTTCTGAAGTGGAAAATCATTGGCCCTAAAATTGTTTAGTCTACTACTCTAGGCCTAGGTCTAAACATCTTTGGTCAAAGCAAGAGCTATCCACAGTTGTGGTAAAAAATTGCCCAATTCAAAGATGGGCTGGATTTATGCAGTCTTCAGTTCCCAACTCCAAAAGGCTAAGACAGCCATCACAGAGTGCACAGATAACAGTTAAAAGAAGTCAACAAGGGCAACACAACCAAAACAAAAAGTGCAACTAGTAACTAAATTGAAATACAGACAAAACCACAAACCAAACAACCACAAAGAAACCAGTGCAAGTAAAAACAAACGACATGGGCCCTAAAGAGCCCTGCAATGGGTTAGCACAAAATTCCAAAGTTGCATTAGCCTACTGCATTAGCCTACTTGCCTTGTTACTTTACACTGTTCAAACTCAAATTCAAAGATGAAAGACTTCAAGCTGTGTCAGCTTAAGTTTTGAATGATGTCCTGAGGACAACAGAATGCTAGCCTAAAACTTAGTTTGTAAAGTTCTGTGTTTTAGCCTACTTAGACGATTCACCTGTTAATATAGCCTAGCCTATGTTAGCTAACGTTAGGCGGTTACTTACAAATTTAGAGGTTAAGCTTAACTTAGGCCTAGGCTAGGTTAGACCTACAGCATGGTTAGACTTAGAGTATTATACTGTTCCTCTACTCAATGACAATAGGCCTAGCATAGGCCTAACGTATCGTATAGACATTTGTAGCCTAGGCTAATACTAATACTAGTAAAGTAGGCCTACACTTCCGTAAAAAAAGTCTCGCGGAACACGGTTATTTACACTAACAACGTGCGACACCAAGTAGGCGACTGTAGCCTAGTACGTTATACAACCAAACTATGTTGTGCACATAACATTTCTGCTAAGCCTATAATATCCCAAAATACTTGAACCCATGAAGTGAATAAGCATCGGTGTTATCGAAGGACTACGCCCTACTCTTCCTTTACTCTTTACCTTACAAAAGATGAAAATCACCTCTGAAATTCTTTGGTAACAGGAGAACTCAAGCGGCTGCACAAGTTAAATTTCGTGGACAACTAGTCGAGGTGGTACCTAACTAAGAAAAAGTTTTTCAAACAAAGACCCAGCATTCCCGTCTCCAGTTTTAGTTGCAATATCACACCTATTTATTCCTCTAAATGGAAATGCATGGTCTATCCTTGCCAAAAGTTTTTTCTTGATGTGTAAAGCAAAGTTAAAACGGTGTTTTCTTCCTTGTTCAACACAAATTTAAACGAAAGGCCAATTTGTAATGTCTTGATTAACGATAGTGAAAAGCCATGTTATACCGTGAAAAGCCTACAAGCTTGGAATGCTGATTGCTGCTGTCTTTGTTATACTCATATAAGGCATAATATCATCGTCGTGGTTGAAAAAAGTAAAATGCACCCGGAGTCCCGGACCCATTAAGATCGTGCGGGTTTTTGTCCACAATTACAAAATCAATCACTTTTTCTGCATTACACGTGCAAAAGTGCAGGACATCCTCAGGACTGAATATGCTGAACATGACTAATATAAGAAAATAAAGGACAGATCCTTCAACCTAGGCTTTAATTCAGATGAAAAGATGCAGTTTCTGCAGGATTTTCACAATACCTGTAGGACTTTAGAAGGATTCCTTCAGTTTTTTGCAGAAGTTTTTGCGGTGTCGTGACTAAATTTCTTTTCAAGAGGAGGTTCACATAAATTTTCAGATTTTTCAAGTGTAACCTTTAGACTACCATGTGTTTACTGGTAGAGAAAAGCAATTTTAAGCCACTTTGAACAGTTTCTCAATAAATGTTTAAGCATATGGGACTTGTATTACAACTTTGTTGCCTTTTCGATGTTTGAAAATCACTACGGTTTTATTGAAGGAAAAGTCTTGGAATATTTGCAAAAAAAATAATTTGGGAAAAACGTATTGCAGTTGACTGATGCCACTTGATGATCTGGTGCCACATGTGAAAAAAATGTCCGGATTTTTTCATTTTGCATAGCCAAGGGTGACATTCCTCCCCTGCCCTCCTTCTTAGCGATACACTACGCATCCATTGAAACATCTAGTCTGGGACTGAAAGTTTGCCAAAGACTCCCTCATTTTTTACCTTAGTCGGCCTGCGCAGTACGTAAGCATTGACGTCATACAAGCATGGCGCTTGGCCCCATCGGGACCTGGGATGGGCGTGACCCCTTTCCCTATTTTGTGCAAGGGTGTAATGAAATGTGTTATTTTCGTTTGAATTTTTGATCGAGTGTTGCATCTATTTTAATCTCAGTCGCCAAGCATTTTACGCGCTCCGCGCGTGTAAATTCTCACCTTGGTGTTGTCCCTATGTTTTTAATTCCTTGAAGAAAAGTCTCGATGTACAAAAGCGCAGCAGCAAAAAGTAAAAAAAAAAACTTCATCCTGGCGCACATTCGGAACAGTTTGCATCGCATCCAACAACCATTACTGGAAAGTGCTTACAGAGTTCCATTTTCCTCAAAGATAGCACCATTTTGTTTCTATTTATATTTGAAGTCTCCCCAAAGTTCTAGTAGACCTACTCATGAACAATGGCGTTAAACAGACGGAGTGACCAATTCAAAAGTTGAAAACTTTACATGCTTATCATCATCAATAGTTCTAGCATTCAAAATGTTATACCAATCTATAAAACTTTGGAATGTCATATTCAAAAACCGAATGCCACACATTTTAAAACGTACTTTGAATATATTTGTTATCAGCAATCTTTTGGTAATTTGACCTCAAGTGACCTCGGTGACCTCAAGTGACCGCGGAATTTTAGACACTTAACGTTTACTGCATTTTCTGACTTCGAGTTGATGCAAATGCCAATCTCAATTGTAATGAACAAATGTCCTCAAATTGGTCTTCATTATTTTTAAAGACAAATGGATAACTATACTGTAGCCTACATGTGACAAAGTTTGACGGGTGTATTTTGCAATGCTTCTTAGCAAAAACGTTTTTAAATTTAAAGATTTCTATCTCACTTGACCAGAGACGGCGCTAGGGAATTTTTCTAGCGAATTTAGAGGGACGGTCGCCTCCTTCCACCCCTGGAGCGGTCCCTCACATGACCACTTTTGACTGTCAAACAACCATTGGCAAATTTGGCACCGAGCTTACAAACAGTATCATGTGTGGATTTCATCTGACTTACAGTTACGAAGAAATTTCAAGTCAAAGATTTCCCCGTTTTGCCTACAAATCTTTGATAAAAAATCAGTCTAGTACACCTTGTACAAAGTATTGCTAATTGACAGCTGAGGGACATACTGTAATCCTCAGACAACAAGGCAAAATGAAAAAAAAAATGCTAGAAGGTATAGACCGCCCTCTAGTTAGGGTTAGGACAATGCTCTTTAATTTACAAGACGATAAGTATAGAGGTAAATGGTATAAGCAGGGTGAAAGGACGTAAGTTAATAAAGAAAAAGACTGGCCAACGCTAAATATTTCAGTGCAACATTCGCGATTTAGTACATGTAGGCCTACTGTTTAGTGTGTTTTCAAACGATAGCCTCGTCGATCACTGGAGACTGAGAATCGATGAAACTTAACTTAAAACCGTCTAAACCAGACAGAGGTAAAAACAGTCTTGCTCAAGCAGAGTAAGATGGAGAAAGATATGCTCTACCACACCGCTCCTTATATGAAGTGGTAGGGCGCCCATCGGTGTTAAAAATTGTACCATATGAAATTTAACTGGGCAAGTAAGGGAATAACATATGTCAACAAAATATAAAACGAAAAAATATTAAATGACCGACACAAAGTTGGCGCTTTCGACGATTGCAATTTATTGTAATACAAAATCATATTACGCCTGATAAAGGTTGACAAGATCCCTCGACATATTTAGCGACATGTGCTTCGCTCGTAGTCAGACAAGAGTGGGCCAAAATTTTCCAGGGAACGAATTTTTCAGGAGACCAAAAATTGGCAAGGGAATTTAGCCTCATTTAGCTATGACTCCCTGGTCTGGTTGGCTATGGGCCGTTGATATCGGATATTGGTTATACTAAAAGCCCAAGAAATAAATATTTGCAATTTGACAATGGTGTCTTACCAATGCAATCTTTGCCCTCCGAATGAAGTTGAAATCCAGGATAACAAGAACATTCGTAGCTGCCAGGAAGATTGTTGCACGTATGGACACAACCGCCATTTTTAATTTGACACTCGTCGACATCTAAAGAATCGTGAAAAAGAGGAGAAAAATATATGAACAAAATTCACTTAAAGGTCAAGAGCAGTTCCCCCAAACTTGTTTTAAAACAACAGCTAAATATCACAATTTTCTGCTTATTTCCCTTCAAAGCACCCTTCATCATATTTTACAACTTCAATATTGCATATTGAAGGTAAATCAAGCAGTTACTTCTAATTAATTTCACATTTGACTGTTTGAAGAGGAAGATATTTGTCACATGACCCTCAACAGCCAATCATGAAACAGGACAGCCTACTATACTACTTCAAGTTGGGGTGACTACTCTTGCCCTTTAACTGCTAAAACGAGATTTAATATATGATATGGTATTATGCGATTTTTGTTTTAATCTGAAAAAAAATCCATCGACGGACAATGAAAATTTACGGCCTTCCTTAATGGTTTACTATACCAGAAATTGGGTTCTACAACAATGACACGTGCGGGATTTCGAAGGTGGGGGCACAACCTGTGATCCCCCCCCCCCCGACTTGCACGTATTTTGATGACCTTCTTTTTTCTTTTTTTTTTTGCTTTTTTGCACTTCATTCTTCAGTTGTTGGTGGCCGACTAACTTTGGCATACTTGTGCTACTCGAATTTTCGAGGACCCTTTCTTTCTTTTTTTGACAACCATTTCTCTGCCCTCACGGGGGCTGGTGCGTGGTTAAGGTCTGAATGTTCAGTGTGTCTCTACAAATTCCCCGACTGAGAGATTTTCTCCCGACTGACTTCGGAGGTAGGGGTCTGTGCCCCCGTTCCCCCTTTAATCACGCCACTGCTCTAAAACGAGCAAAACTTGTGCTTGTTAAGTTTATATCCATCAGTACAACCTTAACCTTATCTTCTTTTAAGAAAGCGTTTAGTCGTCAGTAATTTTACAAGAAATTCATGGAATATAAGACGGAAAAATTGTGAAGAAATATGGGAAAATTCTTCCCTGTTTCAAAGTTACAAGGGGTGACGACTTTCAACCTGATCACGTTGCCAGTCACTCCGCAATCGTTGAAATTTTGGGGCGGTCACTACTACATAATTTGTATAGGTGACAATTTGAGTTCGGATTTCCCAACGACCTTTTGGGACAACGATTTATATTTATATTTATATACATATAATTGTATGCAATTAATATGTAGATGTATCAAGGACAGTACCATCGCAGTATTTTTTCAGGGAACGCTGTATTCATTGTCCCAAATTTCCAAATAATGCAGCAGTCTATTTGTATTGATAGTCTTTTAATAGGTTTGATGGATTTAATGTGTAAATGTAGTCTTTACAGGATACATTACAACAGAATGTAAAAACGTTACTTTAAAATGGGTGTCTAAGTTTTGACAGGGAAGTAGCCACGGCCGGGAACAGATGAAGCCACAGCTTCCCCTTTCAGTGTAGAAAAAAATTATATGATGTATATATGATGATGAAACTGTCAAAATATTGCACCAGACTGCATCCAAGGACCTTCAACTGTTCAACAGTTTCTCAAAGAGGAGCAAGATAACCCCTCCCCTTGGATCCCTCTCCCATATAAGTAACAAATGCGACCCCCCGGCAAATTCCTGGCTACGTCGCTGAGTTTTGATGCCGATACACGTTTGGAAGCCTTACGGCCGTCGTTTTTGCAACTTTTCACAAAGTGTTGCCTGAGGTTATGAGTAACCACTCCGCAATGTTGAATGAACGTCCATTGGAAAAAATTCCACCCCATTAATATCCACCATTATTTATTAATTAAAACAACTGTCTAAATACAAGAGACGGTGAATTATAAACGGATCTGAAATTAAACGGGACATTGCGACTGCAACAGCGGGAATGACTCTTGAAATTTTTCACTCCAAAGTTAGACAGGCACCTAATTTCACTTCATAAGAATGACTTGCATAAGTTTATAATGCCCCAAAACATTGCGACACTCCAAGTAGAGAACTCCGATTGCTTAGCCCATTTTTTAGGCTTCCCAAACTGCCAAACATATAATTTCAATGACAAAGAATGTACAGTGACCCCTTCAGCATGGGCAATGGAAGAGACGCTCTTAAAGGGCCAATCCTTTCACTCTAAACTACACTTCTTGTATGGGTTTACAGAAACCCTCGTTTGGCTCAGCTTTTTTGATTGACAGCTAATTCAAACAATGCAGAGTACCAAAGCTTACATTATACAGCATGAACTGTACTGAGAGCGTTTTAATTATGCACATTGAGCTTTACTGTAAACACCCTGAGGCAATATAAACTGAGATTGTGTCTGGATGAGGGTGAATTTCAGGCAGTTGTGGAAGGGGGGGGGGAGGGTTAAGTAAGAAGGTTATGAGAATTGGTACTGTTTGGAATGAGAGAATTGGGCCTTAAACTTTTTAAGGCTTTGCTATTGGGATGCGCTGGAGAAAACATTGTGAGTCAAACTGCCCAGGCACGTAACCAGGATTTTGTCATTGGGAGGGTTTTGGTGTCAGGTGGGGGGGGGGGTCCGATATGAGGGAAAAGTCTGAGGATAGAGAGAAAAAAACCGCTATTTTAGGTGTTTTGTGCACTGCAAGATTGGGCCATGGGGGTCTAACCCCCCCCCCCAACCCTCCACGTGGCTACGCCACTGATACTGCCAGTTACCAAAAGGCAGATTTCCTGTAAAAATGTTACATCCAGATAAATACTATGGGGGAAGTGGTGGGTTTTGTACACAGTCTTTGCCTCTTTCCGCTTAAATGTGTCTTTTGGGGAAAAATGCATGAAATTATCGGTAAAATTTACTGTAAATCCCGCTCTATAGGAAGTTTGTCTCGCACGCGTGCGTTCAAGAACACCCTTTTTTGCATAATGATCTGATGCTGTACGTTCACTTGGTTTAGCAAAGGAATATTCGGGGATCTGTTGAAGAGCCCCTGCGTACCTCCGGGGTATATACCTCCCCTGCAGGTAAGAAGTTTGAGCCCCTCCCCCTCCCCCCTCCCCCCACGGTCATCTTATGCCAGAGTACTATGAGAAAACCACACCAACCCGATTTGCTTGGTGGTTGTAACAATCCTTTAATCAGATAATAGCTATTAAAATATTTATCCAACGAATGAACGGCTGGTGATGTCGTGTCCTATGTATCCCCTTTTCCCCACCAAGAGCCCCAACGGGCACTGTGGTTCCTTGCTGGATATTATAAAAATTGTACAGCCAGAAGAAAAGCTGATAAATTGACCTCCAAACTACAGGGAAGCAACGGCGCTCATACCGAATGTTCGAAATATCTTTACAAGAGGTATTTTAGTACTAATATTCCATAAAATCAAAGATTAAATAGGTGATTCTTTCCTATTCATCTTTCATAATACTTGGTGATCCTTAATAAACATTTCTTCATTTCACCACGTTTTCAGGCCTGTGATTAAACTTGATATTATAACCAATTAAAAATACACAATGTGGTCAGAGAGAGAAAAAAAAAACCCTTGTAATTCTCTCATAAGTTACATGCTCTCAGATAAAACTTGCTATAACTTTAAAACAATCAACTATTTGTCCTGTTTTATATCTGTATATAAAGATATCAAACAGGGTTTTTTAATGGGGTGTGATAACAGAATGACGATTAGGTTACCTCACTGAGCACGGTAAGAGACATATGATCCATACATTGCTTCCTCTGGCAAGGAGCAGTTTAAAGCTCAGTGTGACGTGTGCTCACTGAAATCTACAAAATTCAGTTATTGCCCTCTTATAACTTCGAATGATCCCAAATTTATGTACAACCCGAAGGAAGCATTACGGAATGAAGAAAAAGGCCAAATTTCTAAGGTGTTTGGGTGTGTGAGCTGATTTACTGCAAAACCAGGTGAAGTAAAAATCTACACAACCTATATCATTATCTTGCTTGCAAGATTTTCTTAATTACATTTTCAGTGGTCGACCCCCAGTGACGTTGATGACCTTTGACCTTAACCAAAAACAAAATGATTTTAAATGTGTCCATTCTACCTTAAAATACCATGTTAAAATGTTTTTTTTTCATTGTTTGATACTGGCTGACCCCAAACGACCATTGACCTTAACCAAACACATCATATTCCATCTTTACACCATAACATTCACAACTTAAGTATGACATCTATCCAAGTTTCCTACCATGAAATATCGTTTTGAGAAGGTTTTCAGTTTTTGGCCCCTGGTGACCCAAAATGACCTTTGACCTCCACCAAACAAAGGGTAGGACTAATCTTTGCACCATAATGCATTTATGTTTAAAAAGTGTCTTGTCTATCCAAGCTTCCTATCTTGAAATTTAACTTGTTTACAAAGTTTCTAATTTTTCACTTCCGGTGACCCCAGATGACCCTTGACTTCCACCTGTCTAAGTTCCCTACATTAGCATATCACTTTTAAAAGGTTTTTAGTATTTGACCTATACTGACCTCAAATGTATCATTTTTAAGAGGTGTTTGGTATTTGACCTCTACTGACCCCAAATGACTTTTGACCTCTACCAAAAACGATAGGGCACACCTTCTCAGTATGGAGGATCTGTATACCGAATTTCAGTTTAGTCTAAATTCCCTTATTGAGTTATCGCGTACCCGAGCAAGTGTCACACACACGCACACACGCGCGTGCCAACCTGACTGTATTGCTTCCTTTAGCCAACGCAAGGAATCAAAAACGTTATTTGAAAGTTATTTTCTCATGAAAAAATGGGGCGTATTAGGGCGACCCAAAGGAAATTGAACATTGTAGAAAGTGTTTGCCTTTTTTCTTCTTCTTGTGCTTACTATGATTTGGGAAAATCTGTAGCGAAAGGAGGAGCGACAAAATGATCACTTCATCAAATGGTAGACTGCGACAGTTTGTGAGAAATTCATACCAGATAGAAAATAAATTTCGTGACACTAACATAATTTGCTGCTCCCACTATGTTTTTTCATACTTGCAGGTTTAATTTCAGTCTCTCGGTCAAACATACATATTTCAAACGGACGTTAAAACACGCTCCACATTTTTACTCTGGGATGACCGTGACTTACGAAGTACCGTGTGGTGATAGTGCAGTTAGTGTATATTTGTGTATAAACTTGACGAAATTTTGTCTTAAATATAGGGGCACACGGTCGTATTAAGAAAAGTTACTGAATTGCTGAAGGGGTCCAGGTGCATGGGAGGGGGATATTTTGCAGGTAAATGTATTTTCTAAATGAAGGGGATTTTTTCAGCAGTGCAGAGTAGCGCCACCACACGGCGGCTGGCTAACGAAGTATTGGAAAAATAAATATTATCAACTACAATGAAAATCGTTACTTTACCATTGGAAAAACTCAAAAAGTTGCTAAGAATAGCCCATATTTTTGAAAATGTATATTCCATTGAAACTAGACCCTAATGACCTCAGAATGATCGATATTTTTACCCCAATGAGTCCCATTTGCCAATAATTTTAAAGTCGTTTCTCCTAAAAGTTACATATGACAATTCTGAACATATTCTGAAACTTACCTTCATCAAATATTTTGTAAACGAAAATAAAACTATAACTGTATTAAAACAGTAGTGGAAATTTTTGAAATAAGAGCTCAGCTGAAAACATGCTTTGCAAACTTAAATAATTCAGCATGCATGGAAAATGATCAAATACAATAATAGCATGATGCAAACATGACGAAATGTATGACGTCATCTAGTTGTTGGTTGTCCGGGCCTGTGACGTAACTATGGTTCTGATATTCAGACATGAAAGTGGTACTTAATACATCAGCAATGAGGGGCAAGTCCTCTTTACTATTAAACTACTTTACCAGGAGAACTTATTAACCCGCCATTTTGTTCACCATTAGAAGGCACTCATTCGTTTTCTTCTTTCGTCGTGTACTCGGAATGCCAAGTGAGTGTGTATTTGTGTGCCTACCTATGCAAGACGTCCCTTGCCGACTGTATCCGTCTCTACACGAACACCTGAAGGATCTTTGCGTGTGCATACAAACGGCATTCTCCTCACAGCTTTGGTCATCACTACACTCGTCAACCTCTGCATTTTGGGAGATAAAAAGGAGGGAAGGCGGTAGAGGTTGAGAGCGATGAAGCATGCATGGGTAAGCAGAGATTAGGAAAGGGGGAGACTAGATAAACCCTCTCTCTCCCTCTTTTCTGAACCTTGACAAAATGAAGTTCAGTCCGGGGGTGGCTTTGCCACAGTCCTTTTCGAACAGAATAGATTATCCCCAAATTTTCAGTAATTTACTTTCCTGGATGGAAACAACGGCCTTTAAGGAAGACATTTCATGAAGGTGAGGGATGGGAAAATAAGGTTGAAACTGTCCTGAAAGGTTGTATAGTGGAAAAATTATTGGGCAATGTAACAAAAACTAAACAGTTTTCTACCAAAAATAATAAACAAAAACTCCAAAGGGCATGTCTTAAGCATAAAGCCCCTTATCTTTTAGGTACACTGTATTTGATAGTCAAGAAAATCTAGATGCCAAACTAATTGACTATGTTCATTGATATAGCACGGATAAACTATCAAACATGCATACAAACACACCGCTTAGTCTCACGAAGAGGTGTGCTAACTGGAGCAGTGGTTCTTTTTCTTTCTTTTTGAGGTACGGGGGGGGGGGGGGCAAGGATATGGTAGAATTGGTTTGCCAAGACTACTCTCTGTGTCAGAGGCAGCCAAAATGATGATCATGAAATGTATGGGATCCTTACATACGGACCCGTATGGGTCAACATGGGATTTATATGATTCTGCAACGGCATGATTGGCATGTTGACCAGCTCATATGATCAATATTTGATAGTTCCGATGCCCATGCTAGCGACGGATATATGGGTAAAATATGGGTATACAGTGCATGATATCCTACATTCATGTGGACTGGCAATAAGGGGCCCTTATTAATCGTGGATGCAAAACTGCATGAGCCTGGTCAGCCCCGGGCTCAAATAGGTTCCTTGTCTGGGCTGTTAGATGATGCTTTCTTGAGTTCATCTGGAATAAACTAATATAAATTTGAAACCTAAGCGAGAGGAGTCTGTGATGGGGTTTGGGAAAGGATGGGGGGAACGAGGTTTGTTTAGGTAGATGGTCGTACTACTTTGATGAGATGAAAGCACTGACTATTACAGCTATCCATTGCTTCATAAATGTATTAAAGAGCGTGCTCTTCCAGATTTTCAAGAGCCCGATCAGGGCCGTACTATAAGTAGTTCTCTGTTGCAGCTACAATAGGAGGCAGCATGGATGTCAAAAATTTCTTGAAGGGATGCACTGGCAACGATCTGACTTTTTCACTTTCATCAGTCGATTACCATTTTCAGTCCAAAAGTTTCTTGAAAAAATATCATTCTCTCTTAATGTTAATTAGAAAATTTACTCTTTGGCGGTTGCCTGCAGTGACTTTGTTTTGCGTAAAATCTACTGGAACTTCACTCTGCTGGGAATGATAATAAACTCCAGTCGAGTGAAAATGCTGCTCAGTGGAGAGTGGAATATGATTTGAAACGGGGAATGGTCACGTAGTCAATTCTTTTGATATTTTCTTTACTCTGTTGCATTGGAGAGTAACTTCATTAAATTAGATGTTCATTTGTATACGGCCCAGTAGAATGTGGGTCAGACCCTCATCGCGATAAGTACATTCGTGACATACATAATTAAGTCACTATCCTCTAAAGGACAAGCGTAGTTGGCCAAACATATACTAAAACAACCGTCAGGTCAAAAAGATTTCTTTTTATTTCAAGCTCGCTTCCAGTCCTCTTTCGGGACGTTTCAAACTTTTGCATTCAATAGTAAAGATACATCAATGAGGTTTTCTACAAAATTAAGAAAAATATTGTCACATGACTTTTAAGAACCAATAATGAAACAAAACAGACTTCTACACTAATCAAAATTGGGGAGGCTACTCTTGCCCTATAATTAATTGACGTCGAATTTACCAAGGTGATATGCAATCCCATAAAAGGACAAAAGCAACACAAATTAATAGCTCCAAATGAACAAACATCAGTCTGATCTAACCACGGACTTCCCATACATGGACATGTCAGAGAAAACTGCACAGTTCATTGTCGCCACCGTACGTGTGAGAAAAGGAGTACGTGGCAAGATGGCTGTCTACTATTGTTTTGTGTTAGAGTTTGGACCTGCTCGAGTAAACCCACAGATTTTACAAGAAAATTGAAATATTTTCGAAATAATGCAAGGATAAGGTCCAAATCACTACATGTATAATATTGTTTCCAATTCGAGTAAAACTTTTGTTCAAAATATTACACAGTCGTCGTCAAATCCTACAAATTTTTACTACTGGTATTTATCCAGTCGCTTTGAAAGTGGCTAAAGTCATCCCGATCTTTAAAAAAGGAGATCCAACGTGGCCTGAAAATTACCGTCCCATAAGTTTGCTCCCATGTATTAACAAGTTGCTAGAGAGGTCTATTGAAAAGCGATTAAGGTCCTTCTTAAATAACAATAATGTACTCTTTGACTTTCAGTTTGGTTTTAGGAAACATCATGATACAAGTCATGCTCTTTTGGAGACAGTCAATTGTATTCGTACCTACCTCGATAGTGGTGATAATGCTCTGGGCCTTTATCTTGACCTTAAGAATTGATACAGTCAACCACACAATACTCCTTGATAAATTAAAAAATTATGGCATTATGGGATATTATGCATAGTTATCCGAGTAATAGAAAACAATTCTTGTATGTAAATGGTATTTATTCTACCTGTACCTTCGTTAACGTAGGCGTGCCCCAGGGCTCTGTACTAGGACCACTACTATTTTTAATCTATGTAAATGACATTAAAAATATTGTGCCTCACGAGTCTCTAAGACTCTTTGCCGATGACACGAATGTTTTTGTCCATGACAGTAATTGTATTACCCTTGTTGGTAAAGCTCATTCCGTACTCAATCAACTTAAGACTTGGTTTGATGCTAATAGACTTACTTTACATCTTGGGAAAACCAATTTTTCGATTTTCCATGCTAATTCCCATATACCCCATTCTTGCCCAGACCACCTTGTCATGAACAATCTAAATATCCTCAAAACAAACTGTGTTAAATACCTGGGTCTATTGATCGATGATCAGCTGTGGTTTAAGCAACATATTGACGATCTTAAGTTTGTAACAACCTCGTAAAATATAATGGAATTTTTTATCGCCTTAGGGCATCACTTACCCCTGCTGTAGCAACCCAGTTATATTACTCACTCGTTTTCTCTAAACTGTCTTATGGTATGGAAATATACGGCATGTCTAAGCCTTCTTTGCTCAAACCCCTGGAAGTTCTTCAGAATAGGATTTTAAAAACTTTTACTTTCAAAGACCGGCGCCACTCCACGAATACCCTGCATAGAGACCTTAGCATCCTTAAGATCAGCGATATTCATACTTTCAAAATGTGTTCTTTTATCTATCAGTATATTAATAATCGTCTTCCTTTTGTATTTAGTAAAATCCTTAATCCTAGCTTTTCTACCAATGCTCGACCTAGTACTAGAACTAATGCCCTCTTAACGGTTAGTAGGCACCATACTAGGCATGGTAAATTATTGTTAAATAACTATTGTTGTAAACTTTGGAATTCGCTCCCCAACGAAATAAGAAATGTTAAAACACATGCTATTTTTAAGAGTAAGGTAAAAAATTACCTAATCGCCCGGTACACTTGTTAAGTATCCCTTTCTTTTTTGCTTTCTTAGTTGACTTTGTTGTTTCTTTGTTCTCCTTTTTCCTCTTATTTTTTTTTTGGTTATATTGTCTCTTTATGGGCACTAGCTCGTTAAACTAGTGTCCTGTCCGGTTCTGTATTTCAGTTTATATTTGTACGGACGAAATTAATAAATGAAATGAAAATGAAAATTACAGCTTCACGTCGGCCATCTTGGTGCGCCTTTTTTGTCACAGTCGTTGGCGACAATCTACGGATAGGACGTACGCGTAACATGCTCTGTCCATGTACATAGGAAGTCCGTGGATCTGTAAACGCGCAGCGAGGACTTTTTCTAGAAGGGGCCAAGTCTAATCTAAAGACTGACTACCGTATTTTACAGTGGCACCCACTTTGTGTTGTCGTGGGACGTATGAGAAAACTTCAGCTGCAATGCCACCCAATTCAATGGAAATGATACCTCCCAGGTCTGGTTAGTTGCATCTAAGCAAATACATAGTGGTATAAATACTATAGGTCGAAAAGCAAAAACATTCAAAAAAATATCAGTAAACAGAAAAAAATCAACATGTGCTCAAAGGGGGTAGGGAGGGGGCTTGGTTTTCTCATCGATACCCTTGCGTAGTAACTAACAAGAGTAAAACAATATGGCGTTTTGTACATTACGCGGTAAAAAAGGGTTGTACAGAGAGACGACTCACTTTCTTAGTTCACAAGCGTTATAGGATTTTGGCAATCTGATTAGAGTGTTCGCCCTTAAGTTACGTCACTGGTTTTTATTGGCTGACATAAAGCATACGCAAGAACCATGCGTGTATGCAGGGAGTTGCAACTTAACCCTTGCCCGATTGCAAGCAGAATAAGGACAAATTGGAATCTACCTTTCATTGTGACAACAGTGTTAACGCGTCTTATCAATTTTTTGACACCCAGATGCGTGTCGGCGTTTGTTTGAAACACTGAATGAGTAGTCTATATCACATTCCACAGAAAGTTTCTAACGTTAAAAGAGGAAACTATTTCTTTGAAACGAAGATATTCTAGAAATTTCTGATCAGGTAGTCCTCAAAGAGGAAATGAAAGAGAAAGGCTGTCACTTCTTGCAGATTGAAATAAATTTGTTTTCGTGAATTCTTAGAAACAATTTCTGACAAATTGAGCGTTTTATGCGTTGGAATGAGTTTGTTTCGAAGATAGAAATCTTCCTTGTCACTACCTATCGAGGACACTAGTGATGTAAAGATGTAATTCTTTGATTTTACACTTAAAGGCCGTCAAATCTTTTGAAGAATCTGTTTTTTGTGTCACATGCCCACTGCTATCTATCAAGTTCAATTTAGTTCTATCTTTTCAATATCAGTCCCAAAGATGACACATTGTTACTCGAGAGGAATGCCAACAATTTCGCTGTATGATCAATCTTCCCCGTCTATGTGCAGCAGTAGCCTACACTTCCACTTTTTACGGTTGAAATAAAGGCCTTGCTACCCAGCATCTTGCTATGGGGTAAATTGAAGTTTATTGTTTACTCCAAACTGCCGAGAGAAACCTGTGCCAAGAACACTGGGACATCTTAATTATCTTCAGTGTGAAAATATGCAAAGAAAATGTCTTCATGGAGGACATTTTCGGAACACATGAAAGAAATCGACCGAGGAATCCCCGATAGGTAATGTAGGATCAAGTTTCCGGCCTGTTCAATTCATGCAGTTTCTAATCACTAAAATTCTACCTTCGAATGTTCTGATATGATGTAAACTAAACATAAGTGATCATATTGAATCAAGACAGTCATAGGGCGTCTTCGAAAATAATTGATTCAACAACTTTCATCAATCATTAAAGGTACCTTCGGTACATAGGCAAAGGAACAAATACGTCGGTTTTACCATAAAATATACTCTAAAAAGAAAAAGAGTGGTCATATATGGAGGAGTGTGAATTCACTCAATTAAAGTGTTAATTCACTCCAAAATAGTTAAACTCACTCCACGACGACTGAAATCCACTTCAAAAGAACGAAGTTTCACTCTTAATGCAGTGTCGAGTGTCGACACGGATCACTCTTTAAAAACGAGCGATCACTGCAGTCACTTGTTAAAGAGCGAATTTCACTCCTCTTTGAGTACCTTAACACTCTACTGGAGCGAATGCCCACTTTTCACTCTGTTAAAGAGTGAATACGTTCACCCTTTTGCTCTAAGAGTGTAGTCATGGATTTAAGATAACCCTAAACTATGTTTAATAAAAACAAATTGCAAGGGTTTTAGGCTGAAAAGGCTAATTTTATCTTTTTGCAACCGATATTTCAAGGAAAATTATTTTAAAGTAATACATCCTGGGGTTTAACTTTGGGAAAATAAAATTGCGTCCTTCAAAAACATCAGCATTACTCCCCTAGCGGTAAACTATATGATGTACGATTAGGAGATAATTAAATGAAAAAGGCTAACAAAAGTGAAACCCAGCATTGTATTAAACACCCACACATGGTTATTTTGCATTCACAAGGGCTTTTTCAGAAACATTCAAACTTTAAAGAAGGGTATGTCACAAACGGTGAAAAAAATATTAAAATAATTTTACCCTACGGTGCTTTCCTGGGAAATGTTACCCTTGAACTGTCAAGTAAATTATAGACTGCTTAACGCCTCTGTACCTACCGCCCCCTTAAGCTGTCCGATGCAGTTTTGTCAACTATAAATTTCAAGAATTACGTCGTACGCGGGGTTACCAAAAGGAGATTTTTGGGCATGCCACCATTCCTTTACGATATACGGTACCTCCTGAAACAGTGAAAGTCTGAATCTTCGCCAAGGCAAAAATTGAAGATGTACATTAAGAGCTAACGGTGCTTTTAGACTTCTTTATAATACTACATAAAATATGCGTCAATTTTAACTTCTAATTTGATGTATTTTAACGATATTTTTCCGAGTTCGTAACCTTTATTCCACGTAATCGCCTCGGGACATATCGATATTACAATTTTCCCAGAAACGAAGGGGATGGTGAACGTGCAGGCAACTCGTAACATACATGGCGTGTGCATGGGTTAGATCAATTTAACTCCACTCAAAACTCTGAAAAATAATCGTTTCATTTACGAACCGAATCCAGTAAGCTTGACAAGAATCTGGTTCTTGCTTCTATTTATTAAATTTTATTCAAATTTGACTAGGACTTTTAAAGAAGGTAGAACTGGTAGATTTGCATTTTTAAAGGGAAAAAGCCGCCTCCCAAGAATTGCTGGTAAAATCAGCATGCAATTACGCCTAATTTCTTCTTATTTGCCTAAAAGTAGCTCTGACTGTCTGAAGGATGTTTTTGAAAATTAATATTGCACACAACGATTCGAAGTAAAAAAGAAAAATTGCGTTTAAGATGTTCCAAAAAGCATTCCAAGCAAATAGCTGCAATCATGATTAAACCATTCAGTCACACATAAACCCTAGCGATAGTCTAATCTCCTCAAAATATTATGTACAAATAGGAAAAATGGTTGTTGCTTTAATTAAAATTTTTGAAAAGTTGGGTGTATAAATTATCCATGAGCAACACAAAATGAATTACTATATGTCTGAAACTTGTCTTGAAGAGGCTCATTGAGTAATTTGAGTTGATATCGATAACTTAATGAGAATCTCAAAGGGTCACTACCACATAACAGTGTTTATAGTTAGCATATTTTCAAGTTTCAAGTCCAAAGGCACAGAAAACGTTAAAGTTTTTAATCTTATAGTGTCTTGACTTGTAACGGTTTTGTACAAAATTTGAAAAAAAATGTATTGTCACGAATTTTTGAAAACCGACTTCAACCGTTAACTACTCACTCATAAAACAGTTATTTGTATGTAGGGTATGGGGATTGTCTAAGATTGACCATTTGTCATTGGTATGTGAAGAAAACTTAACAGGCTTGGAAAAAATTGTTAAATTTCATGAACCAACTCAATGAGCAGCTTTAAAAGATGTCGTTTTGATTTATAATTTTTTAACCTGTGTTAACTTTAATTTTAAAAGATGGGTTTCCCTGTAAAGAGCGGTACTTAAGGAAAAAATTACTTCCACTGAATTTAATAACTATTCAGGCCAAAGAATATTTTCACATCACTAAAAAGAATCATTCATGAATTATGATTGTATGGAACCATTTGAAGGAAGAGGACGAAACGATTTCTTCTCGCATTTCTACGCTTTTTGAAAATTCTAGCTCAATTTCTGCAAATTTGGGTAGAGTTTCTACAAGTTTTGCCCGATTTTCTACAAATATTAAGGCTGTCCACCTGTCCACACAACGTAAAGTCGGGGGAGGGGCAACTTTATCTTTTTCCCTTCTCGTAAACTCATGAGATAGCGCCTACTCATTGTATACTAATTGTCTTGCAAAATAGTCAGTCAACATGTTAATGGGGCTTAACGAAGTCAAGGTAACTACGCATATTGTTGGTTTCTGTAACAGTTTTGCGCGGAAAAGATAATTACAACGTATTGAAGTTGATCGTGGGGTGATATTTCTTACTAATGTTACAATTTACCCCCAAAATGAATGTAGATTAGAGTAGTGACTGACAAAAGTAAAATGCATCTTTCTAATCATGATGATGTTATCGAAATCATCAGAGGACAGAGGTGTATTCTTAGTAAATTGGACGTGCAAGGCCATACATCTCTTATCATTGCAAGGTCGTGATTGATAGCTCCAAATAGATGTCTCAAACCTATAAGAACCTTCATGATATTATCAGTTGTTCATGCTTCTCGCCTCCATTTACTTAAAGAGGCTCTTGAGTTGAAACACAAATTCAACATTTTTTCCTGAAACTGTTAAATTTTCTTCACATACTAATGAAAATGGTCCAACTAAGACAATCTCCATATGCTTCTGACAAATAACTGTTTTATGAGTGAATATTCAACAGCTCAATTCGATTTTTAAAAATGTGTGACCAGACACTTTTTTAAATTATTCACAAAACCGTTTCAAGTCAGAACATCACAAAATTCACAATTTAAACTTTTTCAGTAACTATTGGATATAAACCTTTACTCATTATGCTAATTGTAAGCATTGTCATGTGGTAGAGACCCTTTGAACACTCTCATTAAGTTACTGATATTAACTCAATGAGCCGCTTTAAAAGGGGGAAATGCAGTCAACCGAACTTGAATTAGTATAGTAGACTGTACTATTTCATGATTGTCACATGACTCTTAAGAGCCATGTGACACTAATTCTTCTACTCAAATGTGAAATTAACTAGGAGTAACTGCTTGGTTTAATTTGAATGTATGCAATAACAAAGTCAAAAATATTTTTGAGAGAAATAAGATGGAAAACGTGATAGCTTTTGGAACGAATATTCTGGTCCTTTAATGTTTCGACGACATGGAAATACCGCACCTGCGTATTGGCATGTAAAGAATAAAAAAAATCCGTAACAAAGAGACCTCATATTGGACGAAAACGATGAAGTACATGGCACTCTAGCCTGTGGAAGTCGCCCCTTACGGAAATGCTTTCGCATGCAGTAATGGTTTGAACGGAAAAACTTAGTCCGCACCACGGCACGGGATGGAGGAACGCGCGCAAAAGATGTAACCCATAAAAACAAACGTGCGTACCCAAGTTGGTTGAAAAACAGTTGCCTGTATGATTTATTGTTTTAACCCGCAACGGTTGCTGCCTGCGTCCGAACGAAGAGGGATCACCTTTTGTCCTGTGACATATTATGTGCATTGTCAGATCGTGACTTGGAGTCGGAATCCCCCATTAAAACCCAACCAATCTCAACAGATAATTTCCATCCTAAGGACAGGCTTAACGAGGGAATTGGTTTCAAGTAGTTATTGACTGAAATTCCAGATGAAGTACAATAGGCATTTGTACCAAAATTTTGAAGGAAAACTAGCAAACTTTCTACTAGCTTTTAAAATATATCTTAAGATGTTTTAAACCTATCACGAACAAAACTGCACATACGGTGACCACTAGAAGAAACAGTATTACGTTTGAGGCACAAATATTGCGCCATTTTGCAAATGAATACCTTCTCAGCCCCTCCCTCGAGTCACACTCGATAAAAAACATCCCACGACAAAAACCTGACTAAACATGCGTGAATTAGAAGTAACTATAGTTGCGAGAATTGAAGCTATCCGGATATGAGCAGATTTGTCCTTTAATCTATCGTTGTTGAGTTAACACAGCTGTTTTGGTTACAAACCCGCAAACCTTTTTTTTTTACTAAAGACCCTTTCCACGCGGAAATCTGTGCTATTTTGTTTCCAACACCAACCGGCTTGCAGAAAAGACAGAAAGAAAAAGTGCATAAAACTCTGGAGAAAATGCAATTAAAAACATTTTTAGGAATAAAATCGTTTTCTTGGAATTACATTCTACGGGTGAAGAACTGAATGCTGCTTACTGCAAAATGTTTTGACGCATTACAATGAGATAAATCCTCCTTCCTTAACCAACATATTTAAGTCCAAGAGACTTTTTTAAACTACCCGAGAATAACACGCAAACGAGAAAATGTAAGTGCTCTAAGGAACCGGACTTTTAAAGATTGCAAAAAAAAAAAAAAAAAAAAAATGACATATTCTCAAAGCTAACATCCATTTTTGGCCTCTTCTTTAATTAGTTGCATTCACATTTAAGTTGTAATCTTCTACGTTTTTCGAGCGGCACAGACAATTTTTATCACAGTACAGATAAGGAAAAATTTTCGCAAATTTATTTTGTAAAAATTCCCCTGTTCACCCAAGAAATTGCATGTTCCGTCCTGACGATCACAATCGATTGGCCTAAAAGTCTACACGATCAGATCAACGCCAATTTAGGGCGCGCTGTTTGACAAGAGATTTCGTAACTGACTAACCATATAGCGCTAATCCCGTAGCCTAACAAGAATAAAGTGGATACAATAAGGTGACAGCAGCCAATCAAGAAAGGATATGAGGAGGACCTTATGCGCCTTTTAGTACATTCTGTAATGAAATGCCAATTTGGCTCTGCCTTGGACCATTACCAAAACAGATGGCTCAAAGTGGCCTCAAGAAATGAACTCCGGATATACGTTGGTCGATAACTCTATTTTAGGGCAAATGTAATGCTATTGGTAAAGTCGACATGTCAAAGTTTTTTTTTTTTCAAATTAAAAAAAGTATCTTCGATAAATTCGGAATGTGATATAAAAGGTTAAGAAACAAGGTGAAAATAATAACAAGTGACAATTCCAGGCATGTTAAGCCAGCATGACCGCTGTGAAGCGGTTAAACAGGCTCCTATGAGCTCGACAACGAACTGAACTTGTAACCAAGTTGGTGTGTTTTTTACCACGTTGGCTGTCAATCTTAACACCGAAAACCACGTCTATGGTAGCAGTGAACCGCCATACTTGTGTTAAAGGCATATTTTCATCATCCCAAACAGTTCCAATTCTCCCAACCTACTTACTTCTAGCCCCTCCCACATTTATCTAAAACTCATCTTTATCCAGACACAATCCTAGTCTATTGCTTGATGGCTTGTCTCAGTGGCCATACAAGTCCATAATGTGTAATCAAGACACTCTCAGTGCCCATGCTGTGTAATTCAGCTATGATGCATTGTTTGAATGTGATGCCAATCAAAGAGCTGTACCAATTGAGAGTTTTGATATATGTATACTGAAACTGTAGTTTAAGGTGACGAATGACTGCCTTTAAGTTATAATGACTCTATATTAGAGGTTTTCAGCCTTTCTTGTTCGTCGCCCCAAATTCCGCAAGAATGAATTAGTCCCATCGTTACTAGGAGTAGGGCGAGGCAGTCAGAGTGACGACAGTGTGGGAGTCTGATATCTGGTCAATTTTGGATAAAATACTTGGAATAGGACAGTTGGTGACATTTACAACGCTAATTTTAGGCATATCATTGTATTTCATACAGATGGTTGCAATAATATTATAGTTATAGTAAAAATAAGTATAGGCCCTTATTTTTGGAGGACCAAGTCACATTCCACCAGAAACTGCGATATACCCCTCCCCCGGAAGCCACCCGGGTTGAAAACCCATAGGGCCTATTCAAAATCTTAAATCATGGCAGTGCTTGAGTTACAAGAAACAAACAAAACGTTCGTTTAAAGTAAACAAATTTTAGATCTTACAACAACAGGTCGACGGGATTTTTTTTCACTATTCTTTTACCATTCTCAAAATAGCCTACTCTTCGTCAGAAATTAACAATTTGTTACGCCAACTCATTGCCATAGATGAAAAAAAACTGTTGTACGTTGCGAGATGTTACTTTTATTTTCGATGACTGGGTAGACAGACGACAGATAGAGCTGCATAAGCCATTTCTCCATTACTCGCAGTAGTTACGCTTTAGTGAGTAATGTATCGATATTTTTAGTCAATATCATTTCTTATAATATATCGTATGGGTTGGAAAAGTTTTGAGACGTTTGTACCTTCCCATAACGAAATTTGGAAAGAAATTTATTCATTTTGTACAAAAAATACAACTATACAAATAATTATAAGCTTAGAAGTATAATAAATCTGTGAAGACCTTATGCTATTATGTACTGGCGTCACGCTGTCGTATTTTTCACTTTCCTTTTTTGGGGGGAGGGGGCAATGAACGTATGGCCACACGCAATAAGAGCGGCTGCGCGCATAATACATACTATACGCATTCGATTGGTTGAAAAATAAACTGCCTGCATTTAATGAACTCGTTCCTCTAAAACATGGGCGTCCGCAGGCATGGGCAAGGGGGGGGGGTGGAAGTACCCACCCCCCCCCGAAAATCAAAAATTTGAAAAACGTATAAAAATCAAAGAAAAAAACCGAACAACAAGTGTTTTCCAAGTTTTCATGAGAAAAATAGGCTTCAGAAATGCCATTTCCAGCGATCTGGGAGGCATTTCGGGTGGAAATTTTCGCACGCTTCGTGTCAATTCATGGTCACTTGGAGGTTTTGCCCCCCCCCCCAGAAATTTTGCCCTCCCTGATTTTTTTTCTGTAGACGCCTAAGCTCTGAAAGCAGGGCGTACTTTTGGTCTATTGAGTTCTGCCGCCGAAAACGAGAGACGTACAACGAAGTGGCCTGGTTGAAAAAGATTCTTACTTGATTACAGAAGGGAAAGGTTGCAAGCCCTTTCTGTTTGATTCGGTGAGAGGAATATCAGTGGTTTTTTACCATCTTCTTAGGAAAAATAAAATCTTTGGTGTAAATACCTGCAAACTTCTCTTCATCCTAACTTCATCCCAATGAAATCACTCTCTCACAGCAGAAGATACAACTTGTCACAAACTAAGCCAGACACACTACCCTACCTTTGAGATACTTGGTATATCACATGTAACACAGATATGACAAGTCACTACTTAATTTGGCTCCGCAGGCGAAAAAATTGTAACTTTTTCTCGGGTCGTAATGGACGAAAATAATCCGTTGAATGCCTCGACGTCTGACGAATAAGGAAAACATTAATATTGATACTCGAACCAACGGTCGGAAGTCGAAGTGTTATTAGTGAATTTCCTCTCCACGGGGTAAAGAAGGGCCTTTTTAGTGAACAACCTTGGGGTGCCACCGAACTCTACGAGAAAAATCCTAAAATACCAAGTTTACTGGGGTGAACTTGTAATTGAACAAGATTGTGGCTGTCACATTTACTTAGTGATACAGTCAAAGAAATTTATTTTGATGTCAGCCACGCAGCAGCTTTAGATGATTCCGAAAAGAAATGTTTCTGAACAGTATGTAGTGATTGACTTTTCACCAAAGACGCAGTAGCCTTCATTCCAGCAAGGATTCGACTTTATTAGTAGCGTCGAAATTTACATGTTAAGATGTTCCTTTCAACATCCACACTCTCTGTAGGGAGGTTAAGTGTATTTTCGACCTGAGGGCCAATGCGGGGATAAAGGGTTTAAAATGTAAGAACATGAGACACCTTTTTATCGGAAACATAGTCCATAATTTCAGCTTTGAATTTCTCAAGTTTTCGGATTTCTGGGGTGGGATGGGGGTTAATTCACCCATAAACCGAGCTCCAAAAATAATGGCGAACATAAAGACAAGCGAGGCCGCGGGGATTACTATAACCTTCTATACTTCTTTTCAAATATTGCATCATTTCACATCTTGAGATCTAAAGAAACAATTTTCTCCGAAGGTGGGGGAGACCCCTTTCCCCGACCCCTTCCCAATCATGTCATACTCCTAAGATCTCTTCCATGACAGAACCCTGGCTACAGCAAGTTTGGTTTCACTTTTACAGAAACCTGAAACGAAGCAGACGGGCTTACATAATCCTAAACAATCTGCTGAAAGTTCTAGAAAGTCTCATATTAACGAGTCCGAGCAGTTGAGTGAAGGTGTCCATTATCTTCGTCGGTTACAGCCCGCGAGACCGATAATGTAACATGATTTACAAGTTCGAAGGGTTACCAGACTGAAAATCAAAAGGGTTTCACGAGACCGAAGGTTTACCAGACCGAAATTAAACCCCCTGACCTGTATTCATTTTCAGTCGCGGGTCTAGTATTCTCATTATCGGTCTCGAGTGCCTGTTCTCATTTTAGGTCTGGCAAACCTGTTCTTTCTTTTGGTGTCGCGGACCCTTTCTCATTTAAATTTTTGGTCTCGGGGACCTTCGGTCTCTTGGGATGCTTCCTTAAATCGTCTTAATGTTATTGTCTACATGCAATTATAAACCCTCAAATTCATTGAAATTGAAGGAATCGAGAGGTATTTTAGAGTAATGCCATTCACTTTATTGATACAGCAAAGAAATTGAAAGATTTAGAATGGTGGACCCTTGTTATGTCCGATTAAATCAGACCATCACTTGACTGTTCGGATTCAGGCGCGGATCCAGACATTCCAAAAAAGGGGTGGGGCTGACGTAAGGTTAGAGAAAGCATGGGTGTGAGGGAGTTGCACTGCTAATTTCCCGTGTGTTTTATTGTTGATGTGGCGAAAAAGGGAGGGTCGAGGCCTCAAAAGCCCCCCTCCCCCTACCATGGATCCGCGCCTGGGATTCGTCTGTAGGATTAGTTAGATGAAACTAAACGACACGCCAAAAGAAATGTGCTATATAGGGTCAATAAGATAAGGTAAAGTTTAGATACGGTTTCAAATTGACCTATGGTTTGAGTTTATATTTGGTTTCAAATACAGTTCAAGAACGGTGCATGTCCTTCCCTTAAAGGACCAAACCTCTCACCCAAACTACGATTTTGGTACCCGGGTACCGAAATTCTCAATTGGCTCAGCTCTTTGATTGACAGCTAATTCAAACAATGCAGAGTGTCAAAGCTTATATTACACAGCATGAACGGTACTGAGAGTGTTTTGATTATATAAATTGAGTTTTTCTATACTCACCAAGCAATAAACTGAGATTGTGTCTGGATGAGGATGAATTTCAGACATTTGTGGGAGGGGCTTCAGTAAGAAAGTTAGGAGAATTGGTACTGTTTCGGGTGAGAGAACAGGGCCTTTAAGCCGCCTCTCACGACAGAATGGAAACACTGTGGACATATTTTACAACCCCCAGGCCACAGGGCTCAACCTTGGATGTACTTGTTCGGTTTGTGGCAACAAAGCACCAATCAGACAAATTGGCCTGAAACGTTGAAGTTGTCTGTGCCACTTATCAACGATTGCCTTATTTTCAAATTGTTTCTGAAAATTCATACGTTATATTCTATTGTTTAAAGCCACCATAGAATAAGATGTGAAATTGAAAATAGGGATAAATTGCCACAAAACAGTCCAAAAATATGCAAAGCGTCGGTATTCATGAGATCAACCACAAAGGATCAACGAAAAAAATGCTAAAAACTTTCATCACATTGAGTCCAATCTTTATGCATAGGCCTATCGTGCGTTTGCACTGACGTCACAAGCACCTCGTGTAGTGTGGTTCGTATAGACGAATCCGGACAGCAAGTGATGGTGTGATTTTAGTCGGCCATAACTGGGGTCTATCAACTCTTAATCCTTCAATTAACTTGCTAACCTGTACCATGAATGGTTTTTTACTATAATGCCTCTTGATTACCACAATTTCACTGAATATGAGAGTTTGAAATTCATTTAGACAGTAAATAAAGACGATTTGAGGGTGATGGACCCCTCTGATGGCTGCCTACAATCACTAAACAGAAGCGCTGACCGGATTCGGCTATACAGGGAGTTGTAAGAGACTATATTGCCTGCGTAGCAGACTGTGGAGAATATCCCTTGTTACGTGACGGTCATATCCCCACCAATTTGTGAAGCCCTTAAAGGGGGACTAAACAAACCGCGGGGTATGCTCTATAAAGCTTTAACTGGGATTCAGCTGACCACAGACGTAATGCGCTATGTTAATCTTTGCCAGGAAGTAGGTGTGGTAAACCAATTTTGACTATGACGTCACCAGAAAGCACTCCATAGGCTATATGGGCTTGTATGAATAACATCAGAAACTGGAACAATTGGAGAGAAAAAGTTCGAGAAGAGTAAACGAGTCAACCATTAATGAAATAAGTTCAAAGGATTTACTATCTAGAGGTTTTTGTTGTTTGGCTGCATGTAAAAGCGCCGATTTCCTTCTTTTCTACAGTTCTACGTGCCGTGAAATGATGTTTGGCCATTCTTTAACAGGGATCCTAAACCTTTCCGTCGTGACAAACCCACTTCAAATAACAACATTAGATAGCGACCCAATGAATACACAACATAAAAGAATAACAAATTCACTTACTGTTAGCATTGTTTAGTTCATTTATGGCTTGATGTAGTTCGTTTCTATGACAACTTTAGAATTGCTGAATATATGATGTTTACATTTTTGGATAGTGAATGAAAGTTTTGTAAATATTTTGGCACCAATAAGGGATCCCACTTTAAGAGTTTCTCGACCCCAAGATTCTGGCATGTTTTGTATAAGTAATTTTAAAGGCATTCAACCCTCACCCAAAATTACAATTTTCGTAGTAGTCTACAGAAATTCTTAATTGGTGCAGCTCTTTGATCAATATTAAATTAAAAAAAATGCAGAGTACTGTAGCTCATATTACACTGTATGTACTGCACTGAGAGTGTTCCAATGAACCATTGCATATTCACCCTGAAGCAGTAAACTGAGATTTTGTCTGGATGAAGATGGGTTTTATTCAGTTATGAGATGGGCTTTAGTAAGAACGCTAGGAGAACGGAAACAGACTAGGGTGGGAGGATTTGGCCTTCAAAGATTAAGCTAACAAACTGAGCAAGAACAAACAAACAAGCAAACAAAAACACAAAACTAAAAGATAAAAAACAACAAACAACAAACTAAATCAACCTCCACGGGAACAGTTTTGACTGACACCAAAAGTCAATGAACTGTTTAACACCCGATGGACCAAACTATTCAACCTTGCAACACAAAGACACCGACGACAGTTTGACACTTTAGGCTGGTTGGCAATTACACAAAGTTACTAAACGTTTTGAACACAAGATTGCCTCCAAGACTTGTTCTAAATAGCCTAATATCGTTTATAAGAACATCAATCTTATTTACTAAACCCGGAAACCTCTCTGTAGACCGTAATGTCATCCAATGAGATGGTATTTTTGGAACTTAAACTTTTGTATTGCTTTAGGCATACATTAAAAGCACTTAACCAAAACTTGCACCACAAACATGAATTTTCTCACGTACATAGGGTTCATCATGAAAATATAGACATCAGCCAGTCGTCGATGCACCCTGTACAGCTTAAAATTAAAAGGAATGTACCGATGTAAAAAAAATTTCTTGTATAACACTCCTTTTAGAAAAGGGTGCTGTTGTTGAGCGCTCCTGACCAGGCCCGTGGCCATACAAGAACTGAAGGGACGAAATGACTAGCGGGAAAAAGTTTTTGTAAAAGGAGGCGGGCAAACATGTCAAAAGTATTGTGAATGTGCCCCATATGGGGCTCATTTAATGAAGGTCCCATTGGATAGCACACATGCATAATCGCTGCTATAGGGTTGACTCATATTTTCCCAATATATCTGTGGTAAACATGCATCCCATAACTATCTCATACGGGTCATATGGTTCAATAAGCGGTCGTGATGGGTCCCTTGCTAACCCCGAGTGCAAAATCATATGATCGCCTTAAAGGGCCAAGAAGTGGGTCCTTTAAGGTCCTCTTGGGAATTTCACCTGAAGAATGACTGTTCCCAAATACCGATTAATGTTCGAAAGAAGGTACAAAACAGTGGGCCCCGAGGCATAAATTAAGCATTGAATTCAACTCATCTGCGAGCGTATGCTTGACGTGTACGCTCCCATTTTCTAATGGATGTAGAAACATTACGCGCACGCCCCGACCCGACTACCGTTCACCCATGTTCAAAAATTTATACTATCAATCAGTTTTCAATTGGTATTGACGTAAATGTCAACATCTTCTTTTGAATATCTTTGGTGTAAATACAAAGGGAAAGAATACTGGTGGTTTCACAAGGCCCACGCTTCTAAACAGAATAATTTCGGCTCCCCTCACATACAGTGTCAGATAACATGTTCTTTCTGTGGAATTACATTCCCTACAATTCACACTAAACGCCATATCAGTGCATGGACGTCTAAGGTATGCCCAACATTCCAGCTTCTGTTTTCTCAAACTCCTTTAACTGTCAAGGAAGACATTTTGGGAACAAAATTTACTTCGACAGCCTTTGAGGGTTGGGCCCCATGTTGGGAGGCGCTCCACAGTTATTTGCTAAACAAACAGGAGCCAATTATCTAGGTTCTTTAGAAGAGGGACTTCAAGATTAATAGCTGCCGAAAACTTGACAGATCGCTGATAAAAGCTGAAGGGTAAAATATTTTCAGCGCACGTTCTGTAAGTGGTCACGACGATTGTCATCGCAGTGGGACATTTATCAAGGAACATGACGTTCATACGTTATAATCTGTTAGATATGACTGTGATGGGTCTATATAGATACTTACTCTTGTCAGAGTGACGTCACAGCTCATAACCAACCATTCAATACTTAACAAACGCATTGGAACTTATTTCTTACTACCAGTGCTAACATACATGATCAATTGAGGGAAAAAGCAGTGTACCCACTTGTATTTTGAGAAAAACAAACAAACAAAGAAACAATTAAACCTCATGTTATTCTTTTTGTTTATATTTTAAGTGTCTTTAATAAAAATTCAGGACCTAAATATTGCATATTCAAGGTAAACCAAATGGTTACCCCTAGTGACTTTCACAACGAAAGAGGGAAATATTGTCATATGATTCTTAAAGGTAGTGTGACATGAAAATGACAAAATATGGTATTGGATGTAAAAAGCATTAAAAACCATGAAAATAGCCACAATTTCCATCTAAATCCATCCACACTACCTTTAAGAGTTATTCATGCAACATGGTAGGTTACTACACTAGTTCAAATAGGGATGACTGGCTTTTGCCTTCAAATACTACATTCTAAAAATCGCCGGGATAAATATTGCACGACCATACCTACAAAAAATTGTTTAACTTTGAGAAGATTGCCAATTATCCTTCTTTCGTTCATGCATGGCAAAATAACGAGGATTCTAATTGTGGATTTCTGTTGTGGACTGTATACATATATATATATATATATATATATATATATATAAGATGAAAACATGTAAAAAACAACTCATAATTGACGAAATAGGAATACTGGTTAAAACATTTATTGTTGAAATTTTCGATCCACCTAGGATCGTCCTCGGCAACTTATAGACTGGCAAAATTTACAAAGTGACTGTCAAAAGGGCAGTAGCAGCATTGAAAGATTTAAAACCCTAAAAGAATTCAAAATGGACCCCAACCAGTACAGCATTAAAAGAATAAAAAACATTTATAAAGGAACTGCTAAGATAGAAGAAAGCAGAAATGTACAGTAAAAAGTGCAGTGACAAAACTTCCCAGGCCGCAGTAAAAACTATACGTATAAAGGCGTATTGAAAAAAGTTATGTTAAACTGATACACCTGGGGGATTAAGGACGCTGACGGACCCGCCGATCGGCGGGATTTGGTACAAAGGTATGCATTCGAATGCCAAACTCGGACGATTGCTCTAAGCTGCCGAAAACATCATGACCATCTGCCTGCCGAAACAAACTCTCGTTGGGACATTTTATTTAGGCACCATGTGCTTATTAACATACAAAATGAAGAAGCAAACAAAACGAAGAAGTCACAACTATATACAACACACAAAATTCAACAAATTGGTAAGAATGTAAATAATCTGAAATACTTCTTAATCATTTTTGATCTAATCCTTAGACAAAATCTATTTATGCCACTCCAAATATATTTATATATCACCACTGTGTGACTTCAAAGGGCCGCCAGATTCTGACAGAGAATATTACGGTAACCCTTGGTTCAAGCTCTTCGTTTTTCCCTGTGATTATGATTTGTGATTATTTACCAGAATCAACAAAATTGAAGAGGTCTTTCAAGTGTGAAGAAACGTCAAGTTTTTGCTTATTACTGTTGGATGGGAATTTAGAAATATTTTCAGCAAAAGATTGCATGCACATGCAAAATTATAGACCGCCTCATGCATGATCACAACGTCAGCCCATGATGGCAGATCAATCTTTGCTAGTTTTAACTCAATGTATTATGATCGTGGTATAAAATTAATTTAAGTCGCGGAAACCTTTGAGAGTATATGTAGGCCTATGAATAAATAACTGAATTATTGCAATAGCTTAGTGTGCAATGCGGGTGCAGTTAAGTCCAAATTTACCTGGATTTCATAGTGCAACAACCATTACAATGGATTGCCTGGGGTATACTTGGTAGTTCTGTTAATGACATCTAAAGCGGCTCATTGAGTTGGTTCGTGAAATTCAACAATTTTTTTCTAAAGCTGTTAAGTTTACTTAACATACCAATGACAAATGGTCAAACTTAGACAACCTCCGTACCTGTCAAATGAATAACTGTTTCGTGAGTGAGTGCTTAATGGTTCAACTCGGTTTCAAAATTTCATGACCAGACACTTTTTCAAATTATGCCACCCCCAACAAAAAAAAAAAAAAAAAAAACACTTACATGTCAGAACACCACAATATTGAAATTTTGAAATTTTCTCGTAACTATTGGATACAAAACTTGACCTATTATTCTTACTTAAAGAGCCCATGAAATGACTCAATGACAACATTTAGAGTCATTCTCTGACACTATCTATTAACAAAAAAAGCATTTATTTTAAAAAATTCTGCTCCACAAAGGAGAAATGCTGAAGTGAAATGGTACCCCTCTCAGCACAACAGCTGAAAAATGTAAAAAATGTAAAAGTGCATTGAACCAAGAATGACATCATCACAGGAACCAAACTTCACAGTGTGTGTATTATAATGCTATGTTTAAGTAACACTTTGCTCACAGATTTCGTAGCATGAGACTGACCAAATAATTTCTGAATTATATCTGAAGAATGTTCCAGTATAAAGCCAAAAATATATCAATCAAAATTTGAAATTCTCACTCCAATTCCTCAAAAGAGGAATTTTGTCATTATTCACTTAAGCTGCCCCATGCAATCATGTTAGGCCTATCAGTTTGAATTTTTGGTTCCAGCAATCTAGTCAAACTATGACTAGACAGCAATTCTTTCAACCAGAAAAGAGAAAATATTTCAACTCACATTCAGTCAGATTGTTGAATAAGAAGACTGATATCTCACCCGGATTCCTTTGCACGGCATCCCTTCCAAGTAAATTTGTCACAAACATTAATGTGGAAATCATACAATGGATCTTGTACTAGCATAGACTTCAAAATGCATGGAGTTGAAATAGTCACTTCATGCCAACTTTTGATAAAAATACAAAATACTTCCTTAAATAACCAAAATATCAGCTAGTCTCCTTTCCCACTACAATCAATGTTCCTTTTCTTTGAACCAAGTCAAATTGCAGCATTAGCACATGCATCCAAAACAACACAGAACTTGTTGGTAGTATTTAAGCCACTGTGCAGAATGGTATACAGTACAGTATCATATGGGCCTGTGTAATGAGAGAATCACTGCTTCCTCCCCAATAAAAATAATCGTTACATAACACTGGAGGACAAATGGATGCAGTTATATCCCCCAGGAGCCTGAGGTATTTTTCTGTGTGTATAACCTCTTACCAGGGAACTTCCAAACACTTGTATGATGTATACCAAACAATTTTCCCTGCAAGTTGGCTCAAGGAATATTGAGAAGTCACATAACTCCATCTGCTGAACAGGGGTATTCCTAGGTGTTGAAACCCCCCTTTTCACTAGTTTTGCGAAGCAAACATAGGTTTAGGTTTCATAATGATAATTTGTTGATTATATCAATCATTTTAGGCCATCTATACATGGTAAGATTCTGTAACATCTACAGAGCAGGGTATACTCAAAGTACACGTTAGTACACACAATGTGAAGTTGGGTTCCTGTGATGATGTCATTCTTGGTTCAATGCACTTTTACATTTTTTAGCTGTTGTGCTGGCAGGGATACCATTTCACTTGAGCATTTCTCTTTCGTTGGGTGGGATTTTTTAAAATAAATGCTATTTTTGTTGATAGATAGTGTCAGAGAATGACCCCATATCATTGTTACTATTCATTTCATGGGCTCTTTAATAATTTTCATATGGTAGTGACCCTTTCACTTTCTCATTAAGTTATCGAAATCAACTCAATGAGCCCCTTCAAATCAGACAAAAATGATCCATTTCAAGGTTCAGTTCTACAATCCTTTGTTCTTGCTATCTGGAAAACGTGTCTATGAAATAGTTATCGCAATTATATTGTTACAGTGACTTCAAATTGGAAATGGAGACTTGACGCAAGTCTGCATTGTCATTGGCATAACGCACGGATTAATTGTTAGACAAACCCTCGGATTCCGAGATCGGCTCATGCATGTTCATTTGAGACGCACCCCTGCCCCCCATCACGCAATTGAATCAACATTTTTACTGACTGACTGACTGACTGACTGACTGACTAACTGACTGCCTGGTTAACTGACTGACTGACTGACTGACTGACTGACTGACTGACTGACTGACTGACTGACTCACTCATTCACTCACTCACTCGCTCACTCACTCACTGACTCACTGAATGACTGACTGACAAGCGTTTCATGTAAAATGTGACGGGACCATGTCTCATCTATTCCGTGGATCATGGGCGACGATTCCGTTGGGGACGGAACAGGGGGACATGTCCCCCAAGATTTTAAAAATCACATAATCATTGACTTTTAATTTTTCATTTTTTCACACAGCAAATTTTCAGAAAATGTGATAATGTCCCCCCAATATCGAGAACAAATCGCGGCCCTTGCGTGGCTTTGACACGTGTGGAGAACTTTGACGTCATGACCCTGGAGAACATGACGGACACTTGACTCACCACTGCCCATGGTCAGAGGGTACATCTATAGCACTTGGTAATTGCATTATTTAATGTACTAAAAAAAGTTTGACCGTGGCATCCTAACGGGAAATACTGCGTTTGTTTTACCAGAAAAAATCATCCCTTTACAACTTATATTGATCCCGACGGGTTAATATATTATTGAAAATAAGACAGTATGGTAGCCTCCTTTTCCAGAGATAAGGTTGACACAAATAGGAATTCCAGTTCTTTGTTACCCAAAATTTCAAACGATACAACTTCCACCACTCCCTGTGTGCATAATATTTTATATGAGGTTAAGCTATCGCCAGGGTTTACTGTTTTGACTGAAAGGTTTGATAAAAACTAGATCTATTTTCTTTGCATGCTTTATTGGAATATTTCAAACATAACCTTTCTAATTTAGTAACGAGAGAATATTTCATGTACATATTTTCAATGCCATTTTTTTTACCCATTTCCTTCTCTGTATCAAGATTTAACGCAAAGTTTTAGAGAGCAGTGCCACAAAATGATGCACCCGTTAAGACCACGGATACATAGACTATTTCATTTTCCAAGTATCATGGCTACTTTGTGATCGCCTCCCTGGGGTCTGAGGGAAGGGTAAGAGCAACCGCCTCTCACGCGGAAGGCCCGGGTTCTATTACCAGGTCAATTCATACCAAAGACTCTAAAAACGGAACCTACTGCCGTTTTCCGTGATGCTCCGGATGAGCAATGGAGTAGGGAAAACAAGCCAGTGAGCCACAATTGGAAACAAGGCCGTGGCCGGCTCGACCTGAACCGACAGGTTGGAAACTGGCCCGTAAAACTCCATCTAACTAACTAATCGTTTTATTAGATGTCTTTATATGCAATCTGATGCCACATTATGCTATCTGTTGAATTGAAATTTATGTTATAATATTTTACTAATTTTTAGTAACTATGAAATGACATTGTGTTAAGGGGACCAGCCTGGGGGAGGATGGTCCATGCATTGTTCCCCATCAGGAATGGGACAATGTGGGAAAATGGGCCTGCTGGATATTACTTGTACGGTATGTCGATTGTAGGTCACTAGGGCCTTTCTTGCATTGCAATGAAAAGTATGAATGTAAGAATACAAAACTACTTTCCACGGTACAACTAAAATTCTAGCTGGAGTATGCACGGCATATGCCTTTAACCTGGCAGCTCCCTGCTTTTACAAGGTGATCCTGCAGGTCCGCCGCCTTCGTCAAAATTTTCGAGGACAGTACCTTCAAGTCGTTTATTGTACGGCAAAATTCATCTGAAAATTATTACAGTTCAAGAAATATTTCAGAGTAAAAACCTTCTGCCCGTGTAGAAATATCTTCTTGTACAATTACGGGATTGCAATCAGGAAATTAAACCTTAAAAAGTCCCATCGATGGCTACAAGTCGCAAATTAATTTTTTCATGTTCTCTTCAACGTTAGTTGAAACGTTTAGCGAAAGGGAACCTATTTATCGATAAAAGGATACCCTGAAATGACAAAAAGAGCAAAAAGCTCTAGGGCAAGGATGTCTGTTAAACATCGAATTGTTATTAAACTTGAACTAGGGGCTTCATTTTGTAAACCTGTGCAAAGGAAAATTGGGACCGTCGGATTTGGCTTGCCCGAAGTTATGTGACATAGAACTTAATGTAATTACTTTTAAGACACAGACTTATTGGTGAAATACGGTTTCAGTAAGCATTCCATCACGGTAGGAGTAACAGGTTCTGCAGAATTTGTTATTCCTTCGTAGACACGTGTTTTCTACCGGAGACTGATCGTGATAGCGAAAGAGCAAGCTAATTTCGTGACGTAAATCTGTCTACAAGATTCTAGAAGGAAACAAGTCTATCTAAGGGCGGTTTTTGGTTATCAGTATTGTGAGACGTTATTACCTCACTTCAAAAAAGAAAAAAAAAAACACTTCGTAAAAAGGTGGAAAACAAAGCTAGATACCCTACGGGGTGTGTATGTTCCACTTCCATCCATTGATCTGGACAGTCTTGGTAAAAAAATGTTTGGCCACCCATGACTTAAAATTTGACTGAAATTAGGGTTCGTTTGCCAATGCTCTGAAAGTATGATTTTCCAGGTAATCGAGGGGAAGGGGATGGGGATATTAAAATGGATTAAGCCAATTTAAAATTTCAAACGGTCTGGGGGACTCCGCCCTTCTTGGCCCACCTTGTCCACGGATTGGCACTGGCGATCGAGTTAGCTTGGCAAAATTCCATTTTTGTTGCCCAGAATATTCCACCAATCCAGACTTTTTGTTTACTGGTTTAGGCAACTCAGGGATCAAAAACTTGCTTTATAAACAGGTAAGGAGGGCCTTAATTCTGGTGATCATTCAAAAGGGGCATGCTTTAAAATGTGCCTACAGAGCATATTTTTTTTTCAGTTCATTGGGTCCCTCAATATTTTGGCTTTGTTCCAAAGGAGGACATTCTCAATCCACGCAGTCACCTTCAGGACTTCTCATGAAACTTGGGTAATCAAAGCCTATGTTTCGAATGAATTCTTCGACTATTTATAGAAAACATTTGGCATGCGAAACGAAACGACAGTTTGGGCAGTTCACATAGTAAACAATTGCTATTTTACTCATGAATAAATGGGCAAAGAAATGAAGTAAGGACAGGACCCGTCTCATTTACATTGTTGGAAAAATTGAACAGTTTAAGACATGATTGGTTCGAATCGTGTCAGTCCATAATAAATGTTAATTCTTGTAAACACACTTTACTCCACAAAAGAAACAGATTTAGAGAGATACTCCTGTAATAAGTCCTTGTTAGTGGGTACATACAACTGTTTGAATACCGTATCGATAGGGTTTCCTTGCTGAAAAGAAGACACTTGAAAAGTTGGATAAGCCCACTTCAGAGTAACAGATAAGACTCACAATAACTGTGATTTTAAACATTTGAAAAGCCTCTAGTCAATTAGTAAGTAGCCCCGGTAAGAGCAACAATTGCTCACGATGGGCCCTCTTAGTTGTACTCTTGGTTTACAGCCCGCAGGTATTTGCCACAGACAGATCGCTTTTATAGAAGTAGTTCGAAAGTTTTAAGCCTTGAAGTGAAAAGACTAGTGGGTTACTGATTAATGACAACCTCTCTATATACGAATTAACGTTGGTAAATTGAAAATAGAAAGTTCGCTACCTCTCTTTCTTTCTCGTGGTCTTTTGGACAACCCAATCAGTTATAGGCATTTAATCACCAAATAATAGCTGACTGTATTTATACTGAAAAAACAGATAAGAGAAGAAGCCTCGTTATTGTGGACAACTCTTTAGTTAAGATCACAAACGGCCATACAATACACCTTGAAGCTATAGTTGACCATTATGTGGTTGTTTCCTAACATCGAATCGAGTATGAAAACTTTGCGAGACATAATCCCTTTTGCCTTCAGAGGACATTCCAAGCTTGGAACCTATACAAACACCTTGAAAAAAGAAAGATCTTATATTTATTGAACAGGTGAAGAAGTACAGATTTTCCAGGAGAGGTAGAATGTGTTGCGTAATCCTCACTGACTTAGTAATAACAAGACTCAATGGCTAATTTCAAGTAAGCATATACCAGGCCTTAAATATTTCGGTTATCATAGGCTCAAATTTGAAAGTTTTGATCCGCACACTCGGACGGATTCTGCGATACTACGGCGATTGTGTAGTACCTATGACAAATTGACGTTACACCACACGAGTTTGAATGAAAAAGAAAAACAACAACAACAAAAAACAAACAAACAAACAAACCAACAAACAATTGAGCCTATCACCATGGCCTTCCATGCTATTAAGGAACAGGACTAACTTTGGTCAAGCTGGTTTATTATGGTATGTAACGTAACGTTTTACACTGCGTTTTATCGCTCCTATGCACACGTAAGGAAAGTTAAAAGTATTAATTCCATTAAAGCGGCTCATTGAGTTGATTCGTAAAATTCAACAAATTTTTCCAAACCTGTTCAGTTTTCTTCACATATCAATGACAAATGGTCAAATTTAGCCAATCCTTATATTTTATTCAAAAATAACTCCTTAATGAGTGAGTGCTTCATGGTTCAATTCGGTTTTCAAAAATTTGTGACCAGACAATTTTTCAAATTATGCACAAAACAGTATCAAGTCAGGAAATCACGAAGTTCAAAATTTTCACTTTTCTCGTACCGTAACTATTGGACATAAAACTTGCCTTTTTATGCTATCTAGGAGCATTGTCATGTTGTAGTGACCCTCTAACACTCTCATTAAGTAATCAATTTTAACTCAATGAGCCCCTTTAAGTTAAGATATGGTAGGTATAGACAGAATGATAATAAGAAAAAAGTAGAAAATCCAATTTCTGTCGACAGTTCAAAGAGGGGGCTGCATCAGACCAGGGAGCTGATCTGCTGAAGCTAACTGATTCAAACGTCAGACCTGTGTAAAACTTTTGTATCGTATTGTATAGTGTCCCGTTGAGTGGGGCTAAGTGGGCAAGTAACCTGTCATCGTCGCCAAGAAGGAATAAAACAAACCCCTTTCCACAGTTTCAATGTTGCTGTACTCAGGACAGGTCAAACGTCACACCTGTGTAAAACTTTTGTATCGTATTGAATAGTGTCCCGTTGAGTGGAGCTAAGTGGGCAAGTAACCTGTCATCGTCGCCAAGAAGGAATAAAACAAACCCCTTTCCACAGTTTCAATGTTGCTGTACTCAGGACAGGTCAAACGTCACACCTGTGTAAAACTTTTGTATCGTATTGTATAGTGTCCCGTTGAGTGGGGCTAAGTGGGCAAGTAACCTGTCATCGTCGCCAAGAAGGAATAAAACAAACCCCTTTCCACAGTTTCAATGTTGCTGTACTCAGGACAGGTCAAACGTCACACCTGTGTAAAACTTTTGTATCGTATTGTATAGTGTCCCGTTGAGTGGAGCTAAGTGGGCAAGTAACCTGTAATCGTCGCCAAGAAGAACTAAAACAAACCCCTTTCCACAGTTTCAATGTTGCTGTACTCAGGACAGGTCAAACGTCACACCTGTGTAAAACTTTTGTACCGTATTGTATAGTGTCCCGTTGAGTGGAGCTAAGTGGGCAAGTAACCTGTCATCGTCGCCAAGAAGGAATAAAACAAACCCCTTTCCACAGTTTCAATGTTGCTGTACTCAGGACAGGTCAAACGTCAAACCTGTGTAGAACTTTTGTATCGTATTGTATAGTGTCCCGTTGAGTGGAGCTAAGTGGGCAAGTAACCTGTAATCGTCGCCAAGAAGGAATAAAACAAACCCCTTTTTCCCAGTTTCAATGTTGCTATACTCAGGACAGGTCAGCCTTCCAAAACCATCATTAGAGTGGGGCTTTTCTTTCTTTTTATTTTTTTTGGGGGGTGGGGGTCGTTTCAATTGTTTTGGCGGCTATAGTAGGTCGCATGCAGCAGAGCCTCCATATATAGGTTTTTAGGGATATATTGCCTGAGGCCAGAAAGACGTACGTTTTATTACACATCACACAGCGATGACGCGACTTACCGTGCAGAGTAGAGTGGATTTAGGTTGGATATGAAATTCAAACGTAGGGATAAATGTATTTCCTCTTTAAGCAGCTAAGATTTTCTACCTTGCTTTGTGACCTAAAATGTAAGAGTATGAACCATCTCTTCGTTTGGATTGGGATTTTATTTTTTGATATGCCTCCGGGGTAATAAAATATACCAGCAATCTTAACTAACATTGAACAGGCTTCTAGCAAAAAGTGCAAGGACAGGTGCGGAAGTCGTAGAAAGACGGGCTTAGAAGAATTCCCTTCATTCACGTTGGAAAATTCGAAATGGTTGCTTCAATTTTCGAACAGTGTTGAATATATATCCAATGATGGTTAAATCAAGATACTACTTAAATCCCTTTTCCTTGAAAATGAAATCATCAGCTAGGTGAACTTTATGGAGTATGTGAAAAAAGAGAACCATTCCAGCTATTACAGACAAATTTTCAAATATTTTCACACTTACAAGACATACGACAAAACGCCAAAGGTGTAGGAAACTTTTGGCAAACGCCGAAAGATGTTACGAAAATAGTCCAAAGTAAATATCATATATTTATTAAAGAGCTGAAAGTAAGATGTATCTTTTAAGGGGTTTTTATCTACTTCACTGCGTGGCGTGCGTCTCTCTTTTTTGACGTCCTAGTCGTCCATTGTACGACAGAAGTTGCTACCCTGCTATGGGGTTGCAGCATCGATAACACATATACTGCGCATGAACAGTGACTGCCCACATATCTTTAATAAACGCGTCGAAGTCAACGTGAAAATCCTCCATACTAGAACCGCACCAATTCTCCTAACCTTCTTACTTAAGCCCCTCCCACAATTGTCTGAAATTCATCCTCATCCAGACACAATCTCAGATTATACTGCTTCAGGGTGAGTATTAGACTTGCCTCAAGTCTCTCACGAATTCCTTCCATCCACCTTTCATTTTATTTCTGTTCCTATTCTTCACGGTGATTCTATCGCATTGTGCTGCTATGCAACTATTCAAATTACTTCTCACTGCCGCGTTGCTGCAACTTCGACGAGCGAGTGCTGTTACACCTGTTTAAAACGGTTCGCGAAGACTGTACACAGCTCTCACACATGAGCCTGCTGAGCGACCAGTTCAAACTTGCGGCTTGCAAAAAAAGCAAAGCAAAGTCGGCTAGTTAACTGATCCACCCGAAGGTGCTTCAGTCCGGCGCGCAACCGACTTAGTCGGCTGGGCAACCGATTTTAGTGGCAAGCCTATGCCAAGTGGGAGGAAAGCCGGAGTACCAGGAGAAAAACCCACGTACATCGAGCGGGACTTGAACCCATGCACATGTGAGACACATTGGTACACAGCAGCTGGAATAGACCACTCTGCCACTCGACGACCCTTCGGCTCGACGACCTTGCGGCTTGCCGTGAGAGACTTGTATCTTTTGCAACTGTTTACGTCATCATTTTTAACTTCTATATTGTTTTATTCATCTAAGAATCTAGATTAATATATTTCAAGACAGTTTACTGTATTATCCAATCAGCTTCGGCATTTTGCGACTTTTGTTGGATAAATTAATTAATATAATAATTAATATAATAATTAAGATCATCGTGTGATGAACGGTGTATCGTTCTGTCTGTTTACAAACTGACAAATAAAAAGCTTTTCGTTGACTACAGAGATTATTGATTAAAACCGGACCGCCCAAACCATACCAACCAGGACAAACCATACCTTGCATAATTTTGAAAATATTTCAAGTTTCTTGCAAAATTGAGAAGTCCAAACTTCAGCACACAAAACCATAGCAGACAGCCATTTTGCTACATTTGCATCCACACGTACTGTAGCGACAATCTATGAATAATATGCTCTGACCACGTGCAGTCCGTGAGTAGTCTGCATTTTATTAATATAATTGGCTCTTGAAAGTCATGTGACAATCTTTTTCTCTCTAAATTTTGAATGAGAGTAACTATGCCTGATCAGTTTAAATGAATATGGAACGTTTAAAGGTCAAGAGCAGTCGTCCTGAACGTACTTTAAAGAAGCATCTAAATATCCCCATTCTTCTTATTCCTCTTCAAGTATCTTCCATAGTATTTTAGGACTTCAATATTGCAGATTAAAGGTCGGCCTAGCAGTTATACAATTAAAAAATTCTATATCTGAGGAGAAAAAACATTTCCACATGGCTCTCAAAAGCTAATCATAAGACAGAACAGTATACTACATTAATTCATTTTTGGGTGACCGCATTTCCCTCTAAAGTCATGCAATGACATGAAAAATAGACAGCGAAAAACCACCCTTCTGAGAAGAAATCTGTGTAATATGGCTGTTCACTCAACATAAGTTTGGGCGACTGTTTTTGCCCGTTAAACCCACGGATTTCCTTTATAAATGGACAGAGCATCTAACGCGTATACTTCCTATGCGTAGGTTGTCCCCACCGCGTGGATCAGAAACTCGCACCAAGTGGGCCGCCGTGAAGCTATGATTTACATGATTTGACGACGACTCTGCAATATTTTAAAACAAAAATCAAACTTGAATGGGGAACAGTATCATATTCCTGAAATACATTTAGTGATTTTGACCTTACTATACATTATTTTGAAAAATATTTCAACTTCCTGGCAAAATCTGTTGTTTTGAACTATACGTGAGCAAATCCAAACTTTTCACATACAATACCATAGCGGACAGCCATCTTGCTGCAACGTAAACTCACACGTACAGTAGCGAAAGGAGCGACAATGCATGCGCTGTCCATGTATATAGGAAGTCCGTGGTTAAACCCAATACCTACAAAAGTAGACGGATGGTCTAATCACATGTTGGCACATGTGAAAGAGGAGGGGGTTTGCACGTTGATATCAATAACCATACACACATATGTTAAACAAAGGAACCGTATAGCATTTACGGACAAAGGCCTTCTGTGTGTCCTTTTTATGGACCGTCCTTTCAACCGTCCTCTGAAAAAAAAATGGAGGGACATGATTCCGTAGGGAGCATCCACTTCCCATATGGTCCCATCGTATAGAGTGCTTTCGCTGACGTCACAAGCCCCATTTCTTTTGACGGGCAAAAACTAGTGTGTGTGTACGTTAGCTACTGTAGCTATGCCCGAGAAGCAGCTGGCGACCAACGAGTGACTTGCACTAAAAGGCTACAACACTTTTGAGTTTTCCCGGCAGTGGGCGTGGCTTACCAATTGCGAGGTCACAAGAAGGTACTCTATAGACGAATCCGATCAGCGCTTGTGTTTAGTGATTGTAGGCAGCCATAAGTGGGGTCCATCTGCCTTCTGTCTTCTTCATATATTGTTTGAATGTAATTTCAAACCCTTATATGCAGTGAAATTGAAGGGATCTAGAGGAATTACAGTGTTCAAAAATCCATGATACAGGTAAGTTTAGAGGGTGAAAGAATAAAAGGTGATGGACCCCAGTTATGGCCGATTAAAATCAGACCATCACTTCCTGTCCGGATTCGTCTATAGCCTTAGTTACGAGTGTTTTACCTCTTAACGCAATCGTCATCCGCTTTTAGACTGTACCTCCGTTGATCCACTCAAACTTAGCTAGGTCTGCACGTTATTTTATAAACATGAATCACAACCATACATGGACAGAGCACGTAATGTGTACGTCCTATCTGTAGATGGTCTCCACCGACTGGGACAAAAGAGGCGAACCAAGATGACCGCAATGAAGCTATGAATCGTCTGATTTGACGACGACTCTGTTACATTTAAACAAAAGTTAAACTTGAATGAGAAACAATATCATATTCCTGCAATGCGTGAAGTGATTTTGACCTTACCTTGCCATATTTCCAAAATATTTCAATTTTCTTGCAAAATATGGCTATATACTTGAGTGAGTCCATGTTTCACACAAAACCACATCAGACGGCCATCTTGGTGCGCATTTTCTCGCACGTATGGTAGCGACAATACACCGTACAGTAAACCCTGTCCATCTGATGTATAGGAAGTCCGTGATCACTACTAATTGCGGATTAAAGACCTGTTTACTTCTCCGTGGTTCACTTCCAGGGCATTGCTAGTCTTTGATTTGAATTTCACCTCGTCGAGGAGGCCTCGAGATATTTCTAGAAACAATCATGGAACGGAAGTCGATTCTCAACGAGAACGCTAAAATTGATCATGGGATTAATTCAACAACAAATCGCGATCTGAGTTGAGTTCATGATTAGATGTGATAAAGCGCACGTCGCACTCAACTCATTAAGAAAAGAGGAAGCACAGAAACTAAAATAAAGTTATTCAGTCGACACTCGAGGTAAATCCTGAAGGCTAGTCTTGGGGAACGAAGATGGATTTTTAAAACTTTAAAATTATAATTTCTTTCCCGGTATTGATTTTGAAAAGAGGTAAAACAAGCCTCAGTTTGAACTTACTAGAAAACACTCGTCTTTGCACATATCCTAGCCCCTATGGGATCGCCCTTGGTGTTGCTTTGTATAGTATTAAGTATTTAATAAACAGAGGGGAGAATCTTATATTTCCGTCTTTAAAAATACCGAAAGAATTGAAGCATTTAAAGAAGTCCCCCCAACTCGTCTGCTTCTTTATTTGAAACATGAATGGAACGTTTAATGACATTCTATCCCAAACCCATTCTGCTCTTATTTCATCCACAGCTATTTATCACGTATTACACGAACTCAAACCATGGAGCTCCGTGTTGTTTCCATGCTCAAACTCATGGATACCCACTTATACAGATATAGGCACACAAGACGATACTATACTGCGTACCATCACTGGAAGAAGTCAGGATTTTCTCTTTTTGCGCTGTCTCTTAATTTTGTTTAAAATGTTGTTTACAAAAGTTACTAAAACGCCTCCCACTTTGCGTATCGCTTCCGAGGTTTACGCCCAGTACAAATAACTATTATCGAGATACCGCGTGCAATCCTACCCCCCCCCCCCCCCATCCCAGTTCGCATGCTACTAGGAACACTCAGAAGACAGGCCCCAATAGTAATTGGTGCCTGTTGTTAATTATTTAACAAATAATAAGCTGTTATTAATTGACAAATAAGATGCATGCTATTAATAAGATCAACGAACAGGAATCTAGCAGTCTCAACCCCTCTCCACAACTCCCTGCCCACGCCAGCTTTTTCAGCTATTGATTTCGCAATGGTCTTACGAAAAACTTCTGACAGTCTGATTCCTTAGTTAGTTAGATGAGGTTTTATGGCTCACTTCCAAACCAATTGGCTGAAGCCGGGCCAGGCACGGCCCTTTTTTACAGTTGTGGCTCACTGGTTTGTTTTCCCGACTCCATTGCTCATGTGAATGAGCACCAAGCACAATGGCAGTCAGATAAGAGCCGCAGCACATCCGGTAATATTGCTTGTACCAGTTGTACTGACAAGACAGTGGGCCATCTGTTCAACAAACGAACCATTAAGAAGACTGACTAGCCTCCCCAGAAGTGTTTCTGCACTAATTAAACTTAATAACATTTCTTAAGAGCAAGAGCAGTCACCCCAACTTGAAGTAGAGTAGTAGACTGTCCTGTTTCATGATTGGCTCTCGACAGTCATGTGACAATATTTTCCTCCTCGAGTATGAAATTTGCTTGTAGTACCTGCATGGTTTACTTTGATTTTGAAATAACGAAGTCATTAAACATTATGCAAGATCCCTTGAAGAGAAGTTAGAAGAAAATTGTGAAATTTAGCTGTTGCTTTATCAGAAGTTTGCTCTTGCCCTTTTACTTGCCTTCGTAACACTACGAACATGCTTCACGGATCGTTCCTTGGGTTGTACGACATGTCCTAATTTCTTCCGTCATACACCCGTGATAAGCCATGACAAGGAAATGCACACAGGGTAGTAAAAGTGGTATAACATTGTAAACGTTTTTTTCTAAAAGTCCCCACGACTCTCTGGCGAAGAGCCAAGGGGCGAAAACCAAACGATTACTCCCGGAGGAGTTCTGCTCCCTTAAGGAGCTTAACGTCCCAAATGGATAAGTACGCCCTCCAAAGGGCAACCACTGAGTGGTCCTCTATAACATTGTAAACGTTTGACCCATATAATTTCTCACCGTCACCGTATATCGATGAGGCAACCTGCGCGAAGGGTTATTAGAGTTTTATTACCCAAATGATACAGCAATAATGTCCCCAAAGAAACCTCCTTTGAGAGTAATTAAACCACTACAAACTTGTACGGTACAAAGGAGCATCAACCGGCAACTCGAACTGTCCAGTTAACTTGACCCACATCTGTATAGAGTGCTTCCGCGTTACGTCTTAACTGGTAAGCCACGCCCACTGGCGGGCAAAAATCACCCGGTTTCGATGCAACGTTCACACGTGGATCATGAGCTGCTTATCAGCTGGCTACAATAAATGCGTACTACACCAGAGATTGCCCGTCAGAAGGGGCGGGACTTGTGAGTTGTGACGTAAGTGAAAGCACTCTATAGATCATTGACAGAAGTTTGGCCTTCATTTGCATATGCTTCACCTACAAATAAGGTAATGTATAGGCCTAATATGGAACTCAATTGAACATGTAGCCTGACACCACCGCAAAAAAGAGGGGTGGGTTTGGAACATGGTCGTTCGAATTTAAATGGAAGGAAGAGAAGAGAATTATATTTCTCGCTGTTTTCTCAATATGAAGATGGCGGCTGTGGTCCTCTATCCAGTCGGAAAGGAACAATATCTCATTTATAAAAGGAAGTATTGAAGCCTTTTCAAGACGAGCGAAAAGAGTTAGGAAAATCGAATGGCGTGGTTTTCGCTGTCTCGTCTCTTCAGGGCCGGGCCATGGCCCTGCGGGACAGCGGCCGGGGCCTGCAACCCCCAATCGACTAAAATCTAGCTGAATCAGGTAGATTTCGGTACGGCAGAGGTTATGCCCTACTTGGTGATCTGGAGTCGGGCAAAAGGCCACCGCCATCCCTTTGACTGAGAGCAAGAGTCACGTGCGATCATGGAGGGGGCTGGAGTGGCTCCCTCACCCAATCGGCAAAGAGTTGCTAGCGGCAGGATCTCCCCTCCAATCTATCTCACACCTCTGCACGTGTTGCACTTCACAGGAAATTCAACAAATTTTGAATCATTGCTTTCCAAAGAAGGTCGCTAATAATTTCCAACAGTTTTTACATAATTTTCTGTACAAAACTAGCTTAATTTCTAACCAAATACCCTAATTTTCCTCCGAGAGCTTTCTTTGCTGCCGATCTCTTCAGACCGTGCCACTCATTAACACCAATGCAATGCATCTTGTACACCAACATCGAAACCTAAAGCTATGCCCTCACTAATGAAGTCACGACTTAGTATGTTATTTCTAGAACTTTAAAAACAAATGAAATTTTTATCTTAAGTGGTGGTATATATAACCGATAGACTCCTTTCCAGATAGCAATTACAAAGGACTCTGGGATAGATATTTGGTACACTCTGAAAACGCGTTCAGCAATAAAACACTTATTTTGCTCGCACTTTGTAAACTTGCATGCTTTAACAGTAAACATGTCTAGCAATTGAAAAACGAAGCAACTAAAAGTGTTTGAAAATGAATTCTTTGGGAATTAAAACTTGTGTTTAGAATCTAAAAATGTTTACAAAGTTGGGAAAAAATAAGTGTTTAGGAAAACGTTTAACTCCTAAACAACGTTTTCAGAGTGTTTTATATCATTCATATCTATGGTATTTTCCTGCACGGGAAAAATAGCTTCCACTAAAACTCGGTTCCACAATCCTAAGTAATTTTTATGTCTACTTGGTAAAGGGTCGATTGTGACCACTTCATCGAGAACACCAATCCGTCATGAGGCACATGCATAAGAAGATTGTATGGGCTTTAGACTAAGTATAAAATCAACATATGTAGCTAGCAATGAAATTACTCCTTTTTCGTCTTTTTTGTAGACGAATTCAAGTGATAAACCCCACTAATGGCTGCCTACAGTCACTAAAAGGGGCTGATCGGATTCGTCTATATCTAATTTGCAAGATCCATTTTTCTATATACTTTAAAGTGGTAACTCGAAAGGGAAAAAGCCATATAAACGTACGGGGGTAATTTTCTATGAGGGGCAAGAGCATTTTTAGTCCGAATAATATCACCGTTAATCATGTTTTGCCAATGTATTGCCCGGATAGGCCGACTGCTTTTGCCCAAATTGGGAGGGTGAGTGCCTCCACCCCCTGCATCCCCACCTCGTACGCCTATGGCAAAAAGCAATCACCTCATCTTGAACAATTGTACCCCGACATCAATCCCAGTTAATGAATGACTCCATGACATTTGTTATTTAATTTTGTCATATTTTCACTAAAATGTACAGGGCTTCTTACTGACTACCACTATGAATATTTTTTACTTAAATAATCATGGGGATATATTGCGAAGAAATAGCAAACAAAATTTCCAAATAATAAAATAGATTTTAAGATTTTGATGACATTTCCACATAAATTTTAGGCGACTGTTTTTTCCTGTATAGAACAGTTTATTTCGTCATTTTTCCTTTCATCGTTCAAAATCTAATGCCTGATAACACTCAAGGAAAAGGCAGTGACGCAATCATGGATTATACTGTGCAATGGTACACTAGAAATTTCTGACATGACTCCCGCCTTGCTATCTTTTTAGAGGAGATTGACTCCCCGTTTTAATTTTTTAGGTAGTTTTTTCACAACATTGTAACTTTGGCTTCTTGGTGACACTATATGACACACTCGTTCTGATGTGCCGTGAAACCCAATCTAACTAATTATGAGTGGTTCTTGACAATCATGTGACAGTATTCCTCTTACTGGCCTGTAAATTTTAAGCAGAGTAAATTATTGGTTTATGTTGCACCTGTGCAATATTTAGACTATATTCTGAAACATCATGAAAAATTCTCGAAGTGAAATAAAAAGAAATTTGTAAGATTTGTCCCCCTTGTTTCATAATTTAGGAATGCTTGTTATCTCTTTGTCATGGATATTACGTAAGAGGTAGTAAATAATCGCAATCACGTGCTAAACCGTTACACATGGTACAATAGAGTACAATGAACCAGAGACTTGTTATTACCAATAACAGTTCACTGAAATGAAGGGAACTGAGCTCGTTTGTCGGACTGGCGGACGTTTGTACTACCTACGCCTTTACGTTATAAATTTTGGTTGCATTCCTAATAATAATATATGAGAATACGTACGTGTGGAAGACGGCCATACCAGTACTTCCATGGCCATACATATCCGTAGACCATGGTACGACCATGGAAGTACTAGCACGGTCTTGTAGGGGGTGTTTCTGTAGCAGTTTCCTGAATGGTTTAAGTAGTGGTGGGCAGACCAAGCAACGACCCCTGACATAAAATGGATGGCATACCCTCTTCAACAGGAAGTGGCAAGTGGGGGACACAACCCATCCATCGAGGACACAATTGCCATGTATGCCGTTGTACAAGGGAAGCCAAATCGTCATTAAAAATGTAAAATCTGAGTTTTATAGTTGGTTGACGCATTAAAGGATTGTGACCAACAAACAGTGTTATATCAGTATATAAACAAGTGAATACTCACATTGAGTCATTAACAGCCCAGTGTCGAAACCATGCTATTGGAAGGATGGTTTGCTAGGGGGTGAGATGGGAAGATGGGAGAAGTGCTGGGGCATAATTAGGGCATAATCATGTCACTTGAGATTTTTTGAAATAAGGAGAACAACTACAAAGGTAAAAGTTAGTTCGTGTGACGGGTGATTGTGCATGGGAAATTCCCAATGATATAGAAAGCCTTTTTTAGATTTTGAACGGCAGCAGGCCTAAGTGATAAGGGAAAAGATTTATTGTGACTTAGCTAAAATTTGTCGATCAACTATTTTCCAATTAGTGGAAATAGCTATGCCCTGCCTACACCCTTTTCTCTAAATGCAAAATAATCTGGCAAGAGAATTAATTGTTCAAGTGTCTCTCTCGAGTAGTGCTATACATCTAGTGACATTTAACGCAAATTGGAGTGAACTATACCACTAACAACAGGGTAAACTTTCTGGAACTTTCTAGCCCTTATGAAAATGGTGATCACAATATAGTCAAATCTATGGGAATGAAACTCTAGTTTTATATCGCAAAGAGAATTGCATAGCATATTGGAAAGGAACATTTCCTAAATGCAAATATAATTTCATAATTGCTGTTCCACGACAGAATATTTCTTTCCCAGACAGACAATGCATTCAGAGAAAGAAAAAAAAAGCCTCATTTCTGCATTAGGCTTAAGTCCCCCACACATACAAACTACTGATATCATGTAATGTTAATCTTACCAGTTTACCAACCTATCAAAGAAAACTGGACTTACAACGGGATTTTATACAACAACCTCCTGCGGGTACGGGCTTTCAAGGGGGTACGCTAACGGACAGTCCACAGTGGATACATGAACCTCTCTTTTGTCCTTTAATATAATTTATAATGATGTTTCGGATATAGACCACAATGATGAGACTAGGCACCATGATATTGTCTCCTTTAACGATTATATCCCTGTAATTTCAATTTTCGACTTTAATATACCCCTCCTACACAATGGAATAATGTTAACGACACTATAAAACGATTTTAACACCTCGCCCTGCTATGTCCACACATAGGCGTATGCTAACCGGAACCAAGATCGCAATCTTAAAAATATCTGTTATGATATATGGTATGGAGGTCATTGTTAAACAACAAGCATGATCAATCGTAAATTAAACGTCATACTTAGTGAAAAGAAGCTAAGCGTGACAGTACCAAGCTATTTACGAGTAAAAACATGTACAGTTAACTTACCGTCTTCGAGAGGAAATTCCTGCGACCGTCCACACACTAGTAATAACGAAAACAAACTACAAACACAAGCTATATAAAGACTTTCCATTTTTGTACAGTTCGGATAATAATTCATTGCACTATTTTTTGAATTAAGAAGAGAAGGCATTTGACTACGCTAAATCGAGCAACATACTGATATTAGAAGAACATTCCGCTGACCCTTGGCGGTGTACCTCTGTACTTGCACCAAATTGGCAAGGGTATTGCGTCTCGCTGAGCCCCGGCGGGGTTGATGAGATTCTACGGCTAAAAGTATGGCAATGGGTGCCAACTCTTTTTGTAAGAATGACTCGAAGGGGTGGCTCGAAAATACTTGCATTCTCTCTCTACCTCGTCAATATACATCGGTTAGTACGGCTCGCCCAAGCGTGAGATCTATCATCTAACTTCGAAACGGTTTACTTTTTTTCACGCTATCGGAATTACAACTGCCCCGTCAGTCCAAGTACTCGTAGCTTTCTTTCTGGACTAGGCAGACCCCTTATTGGAAACTGCCGTCAATGATGAAGTTCAGTAGACCCTCGTGAGGCCATGAAAAATGTACCTCAATGAATTTATAGGAGAAATAGTACTGTTGAGACAAAGGCTTTCCAGGCAGAACTTTATCGAATCCAAGACACGAGACGGAACTCTCTTTAAATTGATAGGACACCCTGTCTACTATCGAAGCAAGTAAGTTCCATCTTCGTAAAGAAGAGCAAATAACATTAGTTTGTCCGTCTATCACACACGGAAAACTTTCCCTTCCATCATTCGTGTCTCGACAAGCGCAAAGTATCCATGGCAACCGTCTCTCAAAGCCAGACCAAGACGACGTAAATAGAAAGAAGCAGGTAAAAAATAGGTAGCAGCGTACTTTTCTTGACACGGTCTCTTGAGGATCCACTCTGTTTGGGCTCTGTCGCGCCAATTAATTCGGCAGAACAAGAAACAAATGGAGTTAGAGGGCGGGTAAAATTTCTGAGACAAATTGCGCTGTCGGGGATGTGACCGCGTAGACTACCGCCACGATATCATCCACTCAAAGCGAATGGAACAGACTATCTAGGCGTGCTTCCCATTCAGGCTAAGCGATGAGCTGCCCGCAGGCGTGAACGAGCTGCTGGTGTATAATTATTTTCTTTCTGGTCTTAGTTCCAAAGTGAAAGCTTCCATAGGAATGGCCTCGGCGATAAAGGTAATTGGATCTCGTTTTAATGACACAAACCTGACGGTTTTTCTTGGGTTATCAACCACATTTTCCCACAACAAATTGGGCAGCCTTTAAAGCCGCAAGGAATGAACTGTGTGCCAATCGTATGTCAAACAGTTGACTCGCCCTTTCACGCGTGTGTTTTTAGGGAGTCGTAGGAGACTTGTACAAGAGCTCCTTTTCTCGTGCGATACTGAGATGTGATGAGTCCTCATGATGCTCTTTTACCTGCCTGAAATCACTCACCACCTAAGATTGTACAGTCTTTTTGGATTCTGCCCAGTAAATTGATCAACGATCTCTGTACGCCAAGTTGGCTCGAATGGAATTTTCCAAGCATACCCAGTCAAGAAGTATCTAAAAGGATGCTTTGCGTTTTAAAAAACTATCACAATTTGTGTTCCCCCCTTAACAAACACGAATTACAAATAACTTGCAGCAGACCAACATTAATTTCAAAAAGAAGCAGCAATTTTCCTAATCGAAAAATCAAACGATAATCCTCGCCCCATGCAACGTTGAAACTGTTGCATATTCATTTAGGTTTGCTGCATATTCATTTAAGTGTGCAGCTCTGAAAGGTCATGTTACTCTTAATACGCCATATGACTGACTCACAACAAACTACACCGCGTTGTCCGCACACTATTTGCAATGTTCCGCCTACCAAATACTTTGAGGTATATTACAACACACCTAATGGAGATATATTTCCGTTTCCTATCATGGTTCAATGACACTATGTATAGCCCACATAATATGTTGCTAGTCGTTACTCGTTGCATGTGAGGCATTTATCTGCGAATCTTGAGGGAATTTTTGTAAATACTTAGGATAACGGATAATTTAAAGGCCCAATTTTCTCATCCCAAATAGAACCAGTTCTCCCAACCTTCTTAATTAAGCCCCTCCCACAATTGTCTGAAATTCACCCTCATTCAGACACAGTCTCATTTTAATGCTTCAGGGTGAGTATAGAAATCTCAAGGTGTATTATCAAAACACTCTCTGAACAGTTCATGCTGTGAAAAATGAGCTTTGGTACTCCGCATTGTTTGAATTAGCAATCAATCAAAAAGCTGAGCCAATTGAGAGTTTCTGTTACCCTATAATAGAAGTGTAGTTTGGGGTGAAAGGATTGTCCCTTTAATTGACAAGTGGCATAACATGTTTGTAAAATTTTCGTTTTTCCTATCTAGGACCTACATCAATAGGAAAAGTTGATGGAACACTAACGACCTCTACAAATCATGTTGCTCCGAAGGCAAAGCCCAATTTTCAGCGTACCTCAGGTCAAAAGTTTAGAATTATTCATTACAGAGCATGAAAACTGAATTCGATCAGTCCATCTCCTATGTTCACAGGACATCCCTGAGCAGAGTTATAAAATGTTGAAGTTTATTCATCCAATTTGAAATGGTATATTGCGCAATAATATGTGATGTCATTGTTGTACTAATGTCATTGTTTTACTACTGAAATAACAGTCTTTTGTACTTTTTTTTCCTGAAAACTCTTGCATCTCAGTGTGGCATTTTGTGATAGCACTCTTCCTAATATGGGGTAACGTAATTAGAATTCAGTCCTCTCTGTACAACATATGCTACGTAAGCCAATAGGAAGCATTTTTATCTCAAAGGAAAACAAAGCAGATAATGTGAGCTGTACAACAAGAAAGTCACAAATTATTGCGAGATTAACTATTATTTTACGTGAATTAATTTCAATATTTAACATCTTATCAATGGAACAAGCTAACGGTATGAAAATTGGAGTTGGATGATTGGGGTCTATTTTGCAGCCTCAAAAATATATATTTCTAAAATTCTAGCCTTACAGTACACTTATAAAGTTATAGCTTCCTTCTATACAGAATTATATCAGAGAGATATACCGGCTAGTTTAATAACGTTACGTTCAATCAGGGTGTCAAACAGCATTTCCGGGTCTGCCCAGACAGAGTGTAGTAATATAAATTCTCAGTTTTTTCTTTGGATTTCGCGACCGTGTTGCACATGGTGCAGGGAACGATTGTTGATGTCTGACGTCACGTGATATAAATGAAATATTTAGTTGGTGAAGTTTGAACAAGGAATAAAGGGAAAATGCATAATTTTCTCACCGCAAAAAAAGTTCCAATTTTCCTAACCGACTAACTTAAGCGCCCTTCCCACAGTTGTCTAAAAGTCATTCACATTGAAACACAATCACAAGTCATTGCTTCAGGGCTAGTCATGATGAAATTGTCCTTCTTACTTTTTGAAACAGGGTTCTTCTCTGCCTGATTTACATCTTATCGTCTCAGGGAGGAAATGGCACGCACTACGTATACACTTGATATAGTTAGGTTTCCCATCCGATTAACAGATATTGGTAGTACCGTACCAGATAAACTAAAATAAACAAAAAGTTACGTAATAGTTAGAGTTGGCTAAAAGGTCAGCAAAGTATGTGTTTATTGTTTTACACGCATCGTGAACACAATGAAAGCATAGACCAGTTGAGGGTACAGATCATGTTACAAACTCTGATATCACTAACGCACCCTACACCGTCTTTAATCTACTGGGGTGCCTATGTTGCATTCTCAAGAAGAAATATCACGGGAAGCATACAAAACATCAATGCGTTTATGAAACCTCGGTACAGTATATTACTTGCTCTGTGATATGAGCTACAGTACTCTGCATTTTTTTTTAACTTGCTGTCAATCAAAGAGCTGTGCCGATTGAGAATTTAGCTGCTGCTGCAAAACACGTTTGGGTGACTGCTCTTGACTTTTTAGGGTATAATTCCACATGAAAATGCTTAAAATTAGTATGATTAGTCAAGTTTCGGAACAAGTTAAAATTTTGAGTTTTGTGGTGTCCTGACTTGTAACGGTTTTGTGCAATTTGACAGCTGTCTGGTCACGAATTTTTGAAACCGGACTCCTTTAAGTATACTGACCCATAAAACAGTTATTTTTTTATGAAGGATGGGGTTTGTCTAAGTTTAAAGGCAGTCATTCGTCACCCCAAACTACAGTTTCAGTATGCGTACATCAAAACTCTCAATTGGTACAGCTCTTTGATTGGCATCAAATTCAAACAATGCACCATAGCTAAATTACACAGCATGGGCACTGAGAGTGTCTTGACTACACATTATGGACTTGTATGCCCACTGAGACAAGCCATGAAGCAATAAACTAGGAAAGTGTCTGGATAAAGATGAGTTTTAGATAAATGTGGGAGGAGCTAGAAGTAAGTAGGTTGGGAGATTTGGAACTGTTTGGGAAGATGAAAATATGCCTTTAAACATTTGTCATTGATATATGAAGACTACTTAACAGCTTTGGACAACTTGTTTAATTTCATATGAACCAACTCAATTAGCCGCTTTAATGCACCTGCTCTGCTCTTGTGAAGAGGGACCCTCTGGTAAGGGCCAACGTTCATGACCCCAACAAAATCGCTCTACAACACACCACAGCTTTCAGAAGAGGGGACGTCTTTGTATTGACTTTTTTGTCATACCGAGAAAATACTAAAATCTTACAGAAATAGGTCTGAAGGTCGACTCCTCTCCGGGTCATACCAGAGACTTTAAAATGGAACCAACTGCCATTGTGCTTTGAACTCAGCATAAGCAATCGAGAAGGACAAACAAACCAGTGAGCCGACCCAACTTCAGTCAATGGGATAGGCCTAGGTACTGATCTGCAAAACCTCATCTAACTTTCTGACGCACCGACCGACCGATTTGACTAACCACAGCAATAGAATACTGGACGTAATACTCTCTTAATTCTTTAGACTGAAATCAGGGACTAAGCTGAAGGAATGAAGAGGGTGTAATACAGAATCAAGGGATGGCCATATGTTCGTTCAGTAGCTGTCTACTTGCCTTCACCTGCATTTGTGCCAATCATTTGTTTTTCTCTAAGGGTAAATCTAATGTCATGGAGAGGATGCGATGACCCTGGGAGAGCAGAACAATTCAGTAACGCTTACACTGTCCTTTTAATCCCACAAATTTAAACGCCTCCGCAATAGGAAACTGTTATTGCCGATAAAAAACATGTTTAATTGCAGGTTTTAATTTATAATAGCCGTGACGAGGAGTCATTCACGTCTTTACTGAGAAAAGGTACGTAGGTGTTGCAAATTAGTTACATGGTGTTTTAAAGCACGCCATTTTCTGATCTTTGTTGTACTTTATAATGTCACCTAGAAAACCGAAAGGTACAATGTTGGATGCAAAACAATAGAGTTAACAATGTAACCAAGTTCCAATTCAAAATCTAGGCAAATGGGGGAGCCATATCAAACATTTTTTGAGAAAGCTCAGAATCGGGCAAGAATCTGTTCAAATAAAGTGAAAGGGTAAAGGATATGTACGGTTGCTTGCATGCAATTTGGAACCACCGTTAGTGCTAATTATATCCTTGAGATGCCTCAGAGTCAAACACTCCAAAAACTCGTGTTTCTGGATCTACCTTACACGCGCAATTAACCCTGACAGCCTAGAGAGGGTAAAATCCATTGTTAGTGAATATGATTGACAACCCAACTATCATAGAGGGAGACATTGCGATATGCGAGTCGAACCCATCATCGCTTTGGACACAGTGAGTATTAATTACTCTGTGCTTTGTTGTATGGCAGAATTTTGTAAAAATTTATTTAATTTTTCCTCCATTAATTTTGAACAGCTCATTGAGTAAAATTCGTGCATTAAATTTGCTTTAGGAATATTTTCGGACATTGTGTATTTATGAAGAAAAAACAAAGAACACTATGTACTCTTAAGATAATATGTACAAAGTATTATTGGTGAAAAACTGGAGGCAGTCTGAAAAAGCTTTTTGTAAATCAAAGTAGCTTACCCTGTTTTTCCTAAAAGTTTGACTTTTGGAGTAAATATAGCGCTCCACGGCTATTGAAAACTTAAACTTATAAATCAACTCCTTCAGTACAGGCGGATGGAAGTTTCTTTTACAATTATAAATATAATACTTGATGTGCAGAATAAGAAAATTAAAAGCATGAGTAAGCTTGTTATCATAGCCAAACAATGTATCTTGCTTAGATAGGAAGGACTGTCTTTTAAGAATGGAGATTTCGACGTTTAAAATAAAACTAGCCGTTAAACTACCCTCCCCAAAAATGTGATCAATTGTTTCGGTGGCAATGCTTCAAAAGGAACAGTTGGCAGAGTTACTTTTTCCCATAAACATTGACAATTTGTTAATAGGGTGTAAGAGTTTGAACTGAAAATATTGACGTTTAGCATCGGAAAAAGAATAACGGGAGATTGTAACTAGAAAGCCAAATGGATTAGTGATTCCTTGCCATATGATATATTGTAATAATGAACATGGATGCCCATATGACAAGCATGAGATCCCTCACAAATATTGAGATATACTAGTAAGGTCGAAACCTTTCGATATCATGTGACCCAAAATGACCTTTTACCCTCACTTAAAACAATAGGGAACAACTTCCTAAAAAGACCATTAACATGCTTATGTTGGGCAATTCACAAGCTGAGTATGAGATCCCTCCACAGGTCAATATCCCAATATCCACATAAAAATGTCATGTCTACAAAGTTTTGCCCTTTTGTGACCCCAACCTTTGACCTCCACAAACAAGAAAAATTTCCCACACAGTTATGATGCTGGTAAACTATGTTGTCTAATAACTTGATAAAGAGGTTTTTTTAAAACATGCTTGTTTTAATCAAAATTTCGGGTATTGAGGATAGCTCTCTATATAATGATGTCTCTATGATCCAAAAAGTTGACTGCATTGAAGTTAGTGTTTAAACAAACCCTAATCCTAACAGTCATCCATACATTGGAACATACAGTAGAAACATCTCAACAGAAAGGTGTAACCTTGGCTACTAGTGGTAGCCCTTTTGTATTTGGGTTTTTTTTTTTTGGTGTGATGCCCTTCCCAATGAGTATGCTGTCCTTGAAAATTTTGAAAATTAACAAAAAATGGGAACCCTATTAATCCTGAAATTAACAAGATTTGTAATTTGCCTTAAATTGTCTGCTTGTAGGAGCACCACATAACAGAGTACAAGTCAAGTGTCCTTTGTTTGATACACAGTATACTATTATGCTTACTCTGATTACCTTAACTACAGTACTTTCTGAAAAATAAGCCTTACTAAGAGGGCTAATTAAGTGTCAGACACTATTTCTGGACAGGTAGGAAATGGTTAAAGGGCAGGAGCAGTCATCCCAAATTGAAGTAGTGTAGTAGACTGTCCAGTTTCATGATTGGCTGTTGGGAGTCACGTGACAATGTCTTTTCTCTTCAAATGTGAAATTTACTAGATATGACTGCTTAGTTTACCTTGAATATGCAATAGTTAAATAATAAAATGTGATGAAAGATACTTTGAAGAGAAGTAAGACTAAAATTGTGCTATTTAGCGTTTTCTTCAAAATAAGTTTGGGGGGGGACTGCTCTTTACCTTTAAGCCCATTGAGCTGTATGATTTAATGAGGAAAACCTTCAGGACACTGTGGCAGTCAACCGTGATAAATTAGGTAAGATAACAGTGACCAGCAATTTTCACAGACTCTGGTGGGTCAGTTACAATTTGATTTTGATTTAATTAGACAATCTCAGTTCAAGCATGCTAAAGGGTATTTGATCCAAATGATAACTGGACAATTCCTCTGTTTGTGGGCATGGAAGCTTCCTTCAATATGTTCAGACTATGTCCCCAAATGACCCTCATACAGCCTTTGTTTAACTCACATGTTCCAGACACTGCTAGAAAGTTTACTTCCACTTAACAGTAGGAAATATATTTCATGAAAATCTATTGGTCTAGATACTTGTGGCAAAATCAGCATACCTAGAACAAAGGTGAAGTAATTAACATGTCAGCCTGATGAACAGGTTTTTCCTTTTTAACTTTTTCAGATTATGTTCTACCCACTTACTCGTATGTGTATCAATACTGGCACTAAATGTAATAGGGCAAAACTTCAAACCAAAATCAATATAAATATTGTACCAAATGCACTTTTATGCACTTAAGACATTCTTAAAACCGTGAGTTTGCTTCAGTACATATTTTGAAATTACCCAACTTGATCATTCACATAATGAAGTGGATTCCAAAAGCTTACCTATGCATCTTACATTACCCATGCCATTCAAAAAAAAACCCATCCACTAATGAATATTCACTCTAAAAGTTACCCTTTTTGAGATGTAGTATTTCCAAGGTTTAACCTCTGATGACCCTAAGAGACCTTTGACCTCCAATAAAAACAATAGGGATCATCTACTCAATATGGGCAATCCACATGCTAAGTATGAGATCCCTAACAGTTACCCTTCCTGAGATATAGTGTTTACAAAGTTTTGATGTTTTGACCTCTGGTGACCCCGGATGACCTTTGACCTTCACCTAAAACGATAGGGATCATCTACTTAAAATGGAAAATCCACATGCTATGTATAAGATCCCTTACAGCTACCCTTCTTGAGATACAGTGTTTACAAGGTTTTGACCTTTTTACCTCTGGTGACCCAAAATGACCTTTGACCTCTGGTAGGGTTAGTGTTAGGGAGATATCGTGTTTACAAGCAATTTCCAAGGTATAAATTTACTATTTGACCTCTCGTGACCCCAAATGACCTTTGACCCCCACTAAAAACAATTGGGATGTTCTACTCAATGTGGGCAATCTACATGCCAAGTTTGAGATATCTCTGAGTTAACCTTCTTGAGATATCGTTTTTACAAGCGGGCGTCACACACACACACACACACACACCTACACTCACACACACACACGACATCACCATCGCATAGATTCCTTGCCTGCCTTCGGCAAGGAATCAAAAAATCTACGCCAGTCCTTTTCTGTTAAGCATGGGAACATTTTACTCAACTTACTCAGTGCACTTGGCTTTCTTGAGAAATGAGACAAATACAACTTGCAAATTAACTGTGACATGGAACTAGCATGAATAGCTTTGATAAAAAGAGAGTAAGGTGTTTAAAATGTCGAGGAGATGAAGGGGGGGGGGGTGATAATTAGATGTTCTCCCCTTGTGTGTGTGCGCGTGTGTGTGTCAGTGTTGGTTGGATTTATTTCAGGGCAATCCAAGTTATTGCGGCACGAAATTGAAGTATGAATGCCATATATTACATCGTCTAATGTATACAGACCTTTTGCATTGATGACACAGTGACGTCATCCTTGGAAGAAAGCAATGAAACACGTATTCGCACGGAGTAGAATTCGTTCCACGCGTAACAGACTAGGTGCGTATTTTACTTTTTGTCAGTATTTCCTAGTGTTGGTTTGTGTAGTCCCCAAAGGAGGGCGTACTTTTTGCTCTGTGACATCATAAACATAAGGTTTATTGAACTTTAATGAGATTGTTCCTTAAAGTTCTCCATGTATGCTTTCTGAAAACAACTCAAAGGTGTGAGAAGCATTCACATTACCCCTTCTACAATTCAACGCAGTAAAAAGGCAAAATAGAGAAGACAGGAAACACGCTTACATGTGAAACCAGAATTCCTCTACCAACACCGTAAAATCACAGAAGTCACATTCTTTCATATATGTGAGTTATATGTGAGAGTTAAAATGACTTAATTTAAAACCACGAAGCCTTTCTACATGACTGTCGAGCAATAAAGATAAATGTGACAGTTCATAACATCGAAACAGGATAATTAACGGGAACGACAGGCGTGACAAAAATCAAGAAAGTGTTAAAAGCCAAGACGTCAAAAAATGTGGTTGTGAAGAACATGAAAGTTTTTGGCTTTCCTATGTTCTTGGATCGAGACAATTTTGAAGTCCATTAAATACAGAAAAATTCATCATCTTTCTCATTTTCTCCTTCTCGGTTTAAGTCCAAACCCTTGGGGGTCCTCGTAACGACAAAAGTATACAATTTTTATGATGAATGTCTTTTTTCAAATTGAAACATTCGTTTTGTAAAAAAAAACACACCTTAAAACACCTTTTAAGTTCATTATAAATTCTTGACAGGCATTGGCCCACGTTGTGACGATTACGGTATGATTTACTGGCAGGTTCACCCGATGATTTGACGTCGCTTTGAAAGCGCCAACACTTTCGGTAAGGTAAAACGGTGAAACTTCCAACTTACCCGGGAAAGCGGTTTTCCAAACCCATTGAAACTGTGAGGATGGGATAACTATCCCAAACTCCAAAACTGAGCAACCCCTTTCAGTTTGTTCCAAGGCAGTTAGTGAGGATATTTCACAGACACGTTGTCTCAAGTTACTCACTTGAAGTTGAAGCAAAAATTAAATTTCATTTGTGAACAAGGAACCAAATGTACATAGTGTGGTGAAACTTTCATTCAAATTTGACGTGTATTTATCGAGATATCAGTTAATAGAGCCCCTGGATTCGTTTTCCAAAGTGAGTTTGAGGGCAGCAGAGGTTTTATCACTTCCTCATATTGACAAGGAATGCTTTGTTTTCATTTGTTTTTCCAGACTGCTCTGTTGACTTTAGACTAGGATTAGGACCTTTTCCCTGCGTGAAAAGCTAAGTTTGTCAGGTCCTCATGCCACTTATGCAAGCACATTTTGTTACTACGGGATTAAAGAAAAAGATGGAAAAGGGGATATGATGTCATACCGTATGTGCTTGCTTCAAGTTCACTTTTTGTGAAAAATCTTACAACTTTACATGCTTGCATCTTGAGAACCACACATTGGATGTCTACGCAAATTTCAACATAATGCTAAGAATAAGTACCACTCTGTCCTATCAAAACTAGAACTTGACGTGACCTCTAACCCTTCGTTTAACCATTTTTAGCTTCGTTGCTGACCTCTTGCGGTATCGTTTTCGAATCCAGAATGCATATGTGAGCAACAGTTCCTTCTCCTGAGACGAAGTAGGATGGTCTCAAGTTTAAATATGCCAACTACAAACATCATTTGCAAGGCAAAAAAAAACGTATATGCCTTCAACTGCCTACTGGATTGGTCCTTTAATCGGACGTATTCTCAGTGAATGGAGCGCTTTCTTAAGCCCCGCCCCTTTCTCTGTCTTCAAAAAAACTGCTGTGTAGTAAGTGTAACTAATTGAGAAGTAGCCGACTGTCGACGTGACAACAAATGATTTCTAGCCCGGCAATGGGCTTGGCTAACCAATCACACAATCCTTGTCAGTCTTATCACTTACATACTTTTTGGGAGGGGATCTTAAAGAGGGTGTCAGTAAACAGAGTTTGCTCTGCGGAGTAACATTTTGATTTTACTTTGGGAGAGTATGGGACGTGGACGAAATAGCGTGTATAACCGTCCAGAAGGCGATGCTCTGTATGTTTCCAAGGCAACAAGCTACCACAAGTGTTGCACTCTGCATTAATATTATCGTCTCGGCTAGGGCGGCCTCCTTATTACGTTATTGTAAGTCTCAAGTTACCTTTGAGTTTGGACAACCTCTCATTTATACTTTATTTAAAAAGCAAGATCAGTCCTCTAAACGTATTTTGAAACAACAACGAAAGATCATAATTTTCGTCTCATTGCTTTTCAAGAAATCTTTCATAATATTTTATGACTTCAATATTTCATATGCAGTTAAACCAAGCAGTTACTTCCAGTAATTTTCACATTTTAGGAGAAAAAATTGTTGTCATATGATTCTCAACAGCTAATCATGCAACAAGACAGGCTACTAGTACTTCAAATTGGGGTGGCTGCTCATGCCTTTAATGCGTTTGCTTATCTACTCTAAATGCTCAGGCTGCTAACTTAAACGAGGAAGCATGCACTACGTGGCAGGCAACGAATGCGACTGGTCACATTTTACTGAAACAATAGGGACCGTACGACGTAGCCGACAGCGCAGGGTTTCCGTAACCCCGTCCCTGTTCTGCTACAAAGTAATGACGGAGGTACACATAATACCAATAGGACATCTCTTACGACTGTCAATATTTTCGACTTGAGGGTACAACGGGAATGTTTCCGGCCAGAATATTTTAGAAGAACATTCGGAAGACAATATTAGTGTAGACTGTTTTCTTAGAGAGATGTAAAAGAAGGTACGTCTGTTTTAAGGGATGTACCAGACAAGAACATCTCATAAAATCACTCCATTCTCATCAGAAGTTAACAAACACGAAACTCACACCAAGATACAAATAAACAAGGTGATATTTTGAGATTTCTCGTGATCAGCTGATCTCGCACCCGGTTTTTAAGAGCACAGCGAGAAGAGTTTAACCAACAAGCACGTATGCCTTTCAGAGTTACTTTGTCGTTGCTGATAAGAGCCTTTCCAGCAAATTAGGGCGACCTTTGACCTCGTCAACACCAAATTATGCAGTTATTGGTTCCACATGATTTATTAACGCACGTATCTTGCCCCCTATAAATCCATCATACACTTGATGATCTAAACACTGGCCAGACACGTCGAGGGGTTTTCACTATAATCATATGACACAACCGCAGCCAGACTAAATATCTATGGAACGAAATCCATGGAACGCCAAACGAGCCAATAATGTCCTACTTTTTCCCTCTACACGAATCCGATTAGCGCTTGTTTTTAGTGACTGTAGGCAGCCATTAGTGGGGTCCATCAGCCTTAAATCGTCATCATTCATTGTCTACGTGAATTTCAAATCCTCATATTCAGTGAAGTTGAGAAAATCAAGATACACTTCAGTGTGCAACGATCCATGGAACACTTAAGGAAAGATATTTAAAGATTGAAGGTGATGGACCCCAGTAATGGCCTGCTAAAGTCAGGCCATCACAATCTGTCCGGATTCGTCTATATGAAGTGACTTTGCAATGGGAAGCATTATGCTTGTATGCCAGACAAATTTTCAGAAAGGACCGCAAACGAAAAGAATATGCAAATGATCCTGGTGAAAAGCTTTCATACCTCACCGCAACCACATTTAAATAACGATTCCCGTAATGCATTCTAGAATATCACACCCTCTTATAACCTCTTCCGATCCCATCCCATGATGCCTCTGTGGGCTAGGGTAGTAGAATATACCCACGGTATAAACTAACTAACTGACTGACTGACTGACTGACTGACTGACTGACTGACTGGCTGACTGGCTGACTGGCTGGCTGGCTGGCTGGCTGGCTGACCGACCGACCGACCGACTGACTGGCTGGCTGGCTGACTGACTGACTGACTAATTGCTCCCATCTAATTTGAGCACAATTAATCAAAACACGTCGAACGTCGTCTTAACATTTATAACATGATACTCTGAATTCGGCACTGGTAACACATGAGCAGTTATAACAATAAAGGTTAAAGAGTAGTATACACGACCTTTCAAATGCCGAGAGATCCTACCTTACAATAAAAGGTGTCAGGCATGTACTTCTCTTCTACAGTACGTACTTAAGCGTTGGTATTACGAACGCAGCTAATACAGTGTTTTCACGTGAAATCATAATTTGCTAGCCACGCCCATTGCAGGCCAAAATATCAACAGTCATGACATCGGTCGTCAGCTGCTGCTCAGCTGGTTATACATATTATAATACAGTTTTTGCAGTTAAAGAAAGGGCGGGGCGTGCAACGTCAGTGTTAACACTCTATGTAAGAACAAGTTCGCCAAGTAGGCAATGGTTACGGGTCGTAGATTGGCAGAGTGGTCCATTCCAGAATGCGTACCAATGTATTTTACATGTGCTTGGGCTCTAATACCGCTCGATGTAGCCGTTTTTGTCCGGGTACTCTGGCTTTCCTCCCTATCGGCACAGGCTTGCCAATAAAATTGGTTGTCCAGCCAACGACTGGACGAAGTTGATTGCGGGCCGGACTGAAGCACTTGCGGGTGGACCAGTTAATTATACGACTTTGTCTTTGCTAGTATGCAACGCACGATCTTACTTCTGGCAACTGGCGTAAACACAATAAGTTTCCTTGAAGTTAAAACAACGTTAAAAAAGAAAGAAAAGTAATAAAAAAAAATTTGAAGAGCAAGCTAACGCATCAAGATCCCATCACTGTGTTTTCGGAGAACTGCTCTTCAGAACACTCTCCCAGCTGCACTAAGACTAATTGATTCCACTTGCGTTGCATTAACCGTAAGTGCTTTGACCCCAACGTATAGGTTTTACTAAACAACTGAACGACGCGACAAAGTGAACATTTTGAAAAAAATATATAATTGTCATAAGTGACAAGAAGCGCTTCTCACGATGTCTCTTAGCAGTCTGCATTTGCACCTGCTCGAGTTATGAAAGTCGCATTTTCTGTAAAGAAGGGGGAAACCGGCACCATTAATCCGACATGACGTCGTTCAATAACATGCCTTACTTCCGGTCCGCAGCTCTATCTTAAAGGTAAAATCTGTCCTCATTTTAGACGGTAGTTTAGAAGCGTCTCTGCTAGAGGTTAAAAAAAAATCAAATTTTCCGCATGGAAGGAAAAAAAAAAAAAACGACACCATTAATAAAACGTGACGTTGTTTAATTACATCCCTTTCTTCCGGTTCGTAGTCCTCCTATATTGCAGGTTAGGATATGCCCTCGTTTTCCCATTTTTTGCGGAAGTAATTGTACAAAAACAGTATTACAGAAAATTTTTAATGGCACTGGATTAATATAACATAACTCAGGTTTGGGAAATGTTTATTTGAACATTGGTATTTTAGTTAGATCACCATTCAGGGTGCAGGGACTAACATATATTTACAATTTAAAAGTTCCTTTTGAACATAGCTCCCGAAGGGAAGTAAATGTAACTCTTTGATTTCTGATCCCCCAAAAGTATGGTTCAGTTGTATATTACTCATGGGCGTCCGCAAGGGGGGGGGGGGGAGGGGGGCACTTGCCCCCCCCCGGAAAATCAAAATTGTAAAAAAATTGAAACAAAAAGAAATTAAAAGTAAATCATCAAAATATCTTCACTCACAGCGTCAGTTTCTACTCGTTAAATATGTGGACATTTGACCAGGAATAGCAAAAGAGAAGATGGCATGCTGAATAGTGAAATCGTAATTTGGGGACCATCATTCGTGATATCTATAAGAAATTTGTAATTGTAAAAACTATGTCAAAATTGTAGTGCATATGGCATCCCACTATTGATGAATGCGTTGGTCTTGGTTTGGTCCCGTGCTGATCTCAAGTGGTGACGCGCGGATGTAACTGTGATCATGGGCGTCCGCGGAAAAAAAAGTCAGAGGGGGGCAAAATTTCTAGGGAGGGGCAAAACCTCCAAGTCACCATGAATTGACACAAAGCATGAGAAAATATCAGCCCAAAATGCCTCCCATATCGCAGGAAATGGCATTTCTAAAGCCTATTTTTCGCATAAAAACTTGGAAAACACGTTTTGTCCGGGTTTTTGCTTTGCTTTTTATTCGTTTTTTCAAATTTTTGATTTTCCAGGGGGGCAAGTGCCCCCCTTGCTCATACTTGCGGACGCCCATGACTGTGATATATAAGGTGAATATGGGGGGGGGGGGTGATTTATAATTGGGTAACGGGCATAGGCTTATATAGGCTGTTTGACAGTTGTAAGTTTTACCGGTACCGTTCATAGGCGTGCGAGGCCACGACCGAGGGGCAGATTTCCCTTTAAAGGGGAGCAATAGTGGCCATTTGACTCCCCACATATGTGTAGTACATATATAAACATTAGATATTAACACTACTGTGTTGTTTTTCCACAAAAAAACTCATACCAAAAAAAAAGTTTCAAATCTCCCGCTCTTCAAGACATGAGTATCGCCATACTCGAAGAAACACGACCATGGATCAGCTGATTGATGACGTAAAACCTGCACCTGATCAGATTTCACAAAAGAGGTTACCAACTTACGTACACTTACAGCTGAATTTATAATTACCCTTTACGAAGCTTAAAAAAGTCATAGTTGCTTTTGCTTTACTGATAAAAATTTTTGATAACCCAATAATTTTTTGTTCTTCTTTTTGTTTCATCCCTCAAATAAAAAATACTCGTTATTTCTGACTGCTTTTGTACAAACCAAGATAAGTTACTTCTGGTAGACCCTGGAACTACAAGCGGTAACAACAACAAGCTGGAGACCGTATTTTAGCATGCTTTTCGGTGCAACAGTAAGGTTCGTTTTCACTCATTTTCGCAAAGATTCGATTTAGTCGAACCTTTTGTAATTCTCGTAAGCAATGTAGGATATTTGTGGACACTTAAACGTTAAAAGAAGGCAATCGCGAAGAGAAATCGGCTAAGACACCATACACATCGATCGGTGTTATTGTTATACGGCATAGGCTACGTATAGCTATACTAGTATAAGCCTATACGTAACGTACTGACCCTTGGTCTAACGTTAGCTTGTATAGACTGTACGGCTGGTTCGCTGCGGGTGCTGGTCACATCGCTCGCAGGTGCTCGAGTTTTCCTTGGTCGAACTGGCTCAAAATCATATGCACTTGGCCCGGAAGAGGCAGCCATATGCTTTTAAGGAGTTAATCTTTTGATTTCTGAACCTTTATCTCAAACTCAACCGTTGAAACATTTGTAAAATGAATGAAACGATGGGCAGTTGTGCTAGTCTTCAGTAGTGTTACGAAGGTTTGTGCAGTATAGTATATATGATATTCCGCAATAGCAAACAAAAGTATACATTAGGTGCAGGTTTTACGTCAATGTTCTGTTGCACTATGGGTAATTTCGGAGAAATATGGTGCTTTGCACTGCTTTGCCCAACTGCCTTCCAGACTTGCCTCGGAAAAACTCATACTACGTTTGACTTGGGATAAAATTGGTCTTTAATGATGCCACATTGCTTGGAATAATTATATTGAATTTCTGTGCTGTCTAGAAGGCTGTACAATTGCTTCCCTTTAACAATTTTTTACTTTGAAAATTCTAAAAATCTAAGAATTAAAGACATGAAATTCCTGTTTCAGGGCTGGGTACATGCAGCTTAGAACACTCGCCAAGTGTCGTTTCCGGCCACCTGGAGGGTTTGTAAAGCCCAAAATTTTCTTGTACGCTCCGCGCCAACTGATGGTGGCGCTCCGCTTAGATAGTGTACACAATTCAATCATCCATGAATAACCTTGCCCCCCCCCCCTTGTAAAAATTTCTGCGGACGACCATGATATTACTGTAAGATTCGTGTGTATTTTTTCCGATTCATGGTTCTGATTTCACTGTTTTCATCACAGCGGTTTGGAAACTTCGGAATATTCGCAAATACTTCGAAAACAACATTTCTTTTCTCGCAATCCGGACAATTGCGACCATTATAAAAGCATTCTGTATCCTACAATTTCCTAACAACATTAAAAGTTTTTCATGAACCAATTTATATAGCTGCAAATGATTTAAAGAACCCCTTAATATTTACACACCATTTTGCATCTGGGCTTCCTCTTAGATGCCTCATTAGGATAGGAAAAAAGTTTAGGTCATGCGTCCCCTTTCAAAATCAAATCTACGCCCCTCTGCCGATTCATAAAATACGAAAGCATGCTTAAATGGGTACCGTAAAAATTGTCCCAAAGACCTCTACTCCAAATTACAACAGACATAATCTTACCAGAAGTACTAGTGACGTTACTTTAAAAGTTAAACATAATTGGCGTCCGCACATTATATTGAAACGGATGCAACTAACAAATTTGACAACCCTTAGATTGATTGGGTGTCAGTATGTTTCCGATATTTCAAAAAAAAAAAATACAAATTATAGCAGAATCACCCACGAAAAGGCAACTTCACATTTAAGCATATTTGTCGAGCGTTCATTTAAAAATAGTTTCGGGAATGACACTCTTATGGAAATAGAGTGTATATACTTCATTTCTTTAAGAATCTTTATTCCACCTTCAACTTTTTGAAAATTGGAAAAAAGAACCGTTTGCCAACCCACGTAATTAATTCCTCACAAAATGAAATGAAAATGTCAAGTATGCGCTAGTGGATGATGGGTAAATAGTACTGGCTCCTGTATGTTTAAACTCATCTTCAGCTGATATATTCGACCTAGGTTCGCTGAACCTTCGACTCGAAAAATTCTAGAGCATCGATGCGACCTGAACATTTCTCTCATAAGTTAAACTTTCTCAAAAATAGTCTTACACACTTATCAATTGTAAGACGAACCCTTTGACATCCGGTCTGGGTCGGTCAATGCCAGTTACGAGAGTCAAAGATTTTGTGCATGGACGCACCCCGCGGTCACGCAATTTACCCAGAATTTCAAGGACTTTTAGACATATTTCCTTTTTAATATCATGCACCTATGCAGCGCATAGTAAGCCGATCTGAAGCAAAATCGGTCAATTTCCTTTAGGAAAGTTTTTTGAACAATGACGCGCTCCTCGCTCACGCATTTGATTCAACATTTCATACACTTTCAGGCAAATTTCTTGTAAAACACGACGCACGTTTGCATGTAAAGTTGAACACAAGCAACATTTGGGGAATTCTTTCACAGCCTGCGTCACAACTGTTATGAACATGACGTTCAGTTGACTCACATCTGTCCGGGATGAAAGGGTGGGTCTTTCAATTGATAAGTGCACAATTCAAAATCGCCATGACGCATGACAAATTCTATTAAACTACAACGACTCAGCGTATTTTTTGATGTGTGATGAAAAAAAAATACCCAAAAATGCAATCGGGGTGTCACTTCATTTTGATAAAGCTTTTTACTTCATGAACATTTCAATGGAGTAAGGAACACAAGTTTGTGAGCCACAACAGGATAAAGGGGCCTGCATTGCCGGCCCGACTTAAAGGGCAGGAACAGTCATTCCAAATTGAAGAAGTGCAGTAGACTGTCCAGTTTCATGATTGGCTGTTGGAAGTCACGTGACAATGTTTTTCTCTTCAAATGTTAAATTTACCAGAAATAACTGCTTGGTTTACCTTGGATATGCAATAGTAAAGTCATAAAATGTAATTAAAGATACTTTGAAGAGAAACAAGATGAAAATTTTGTTATTTAGTTTTTTCTTCAAAATAAGTTGGGGGCTGCTCTTTACCTTTAAACCAACTGGTTGTCAACTGAGTCGTAAAATCCCATCTATCTCTTATTCTATCCACTAGTATTTCTCCAAGTTTTCCATCGCCATCTTACCGTATGCTCACTTATCAAATTTATCTAAACAAATCTGCTTATATTACATGCATCCCGCATGCCGTAATTAAAATCATTCTGAGACTTCTTACATCAAAACGAGAGTAAATCTCTCAGTAAAAATTAACCCTGCCGATCTCCCAAGAAATTCGATTCCAGCTTGACGAACAATTTATGTATTACTACTGTACACGGACGACACATCTTTAAAAGGACAAGAGCAGTCATCCCGAATTGAAGTTGTGTCATAGACTGTCCAGTTTCATGATTGGCTGTTGCGAGTCATGTGACAACATTTATCTCTTCAAATGTGAAATTTACTAGAAATAACTGTTTGGTTTACCTGTAATATGCAATAGTAAAGTCATAAAATGTAATGAAAGAAATAAGACGAAAATTGAGTTATTTAGCTTTTTCTTCAGAATAAGTTTCGGGGACGGCTCTTTACCTATTAGCAGTGAACTTTCACTGTCAATCCTCTGCTTTAAAGCGGCACATTTAGCTGGTTCCTGAAACTCACCATTTTTTTAAAAATCTGTTAAGTTGTCTTTACAAGCTATAATGACAAATGGTCAACTCCGACAGTCCCCATATCCTACTTACAAATAAATGTTCCATGTGTGAGTTATCAACGGTTCAGTTCAGATTTCGAAATTCGTCCTCTTGCCAAATTGTTCACAAAACCTTTAGAGGCCAAGATATACAAAACTCCATATTTTAATTTTATGCATAGCTATTGGATGTGAACCGTGATTAATTTCGTCAGGTATGATCATCATCCTGTAGTTATCAGTATCACCTTCATATTCTCCTTTAAGAATGCTCACCACAGATGTCTTAGAACTTTTGTCTTGAACTTTCCGGAAAATTCCATTCTCGTATAAGTGACGTCACATGCACAAAACGCCATTCACGCCTTTCAGAAGGTTACTTTCGACTCTAAAATAACTCCGATCAATTGAATCTATGCAAAATGACAGAGTCGAAGAGCTTATATTTAGACAATCAATTACCCAGTTTCTCTTCTTTCGGTGGAGTAGCTAAAAAGTTCGTTCATATTTTTGGTATATCTTTTGTTGATTGGTCGGGGTAAAAAAAAAGGTAATCGATGTGAACACCCGCAGACAGTCTCACTTCTTTTCTACACCGACAAACGCAAATATGAGACAATTTAACTGGAGTGTTTGACATTCCCTCCCACGGCTTCCGTAAAGAATTGGAAATTGCATTGAAAAAAATGAGTGTAGGATCCATCTGCTTTAGATGGAATATAGACAAGGAAATGTATGGATATGACTGTTTGACCCACTTTTAATATAAGTTGTGATCATGTGGGGAGGTTAACCAGCATTTGATTGCAGTCGGGTTCCAACCTACTCGGCAAAATAAGTGGTTCCTATTTGTTCATGATGGAATAGACTGAGAGGCATTGACGTCACGCGACGCTAATTAGAAGGCATAACAATGAAGTACATACTGGTCTCACGATAAAGACTTCGAACGCGCGCATGGAAGGTTTATGCGCGTGGTAGACGGTGCACAGATTAGGGAAAGGATTCACAAAAGTTACTTTAAAAAAACTTTCGTAACTCTGAATTACGCAACCTACATCCCTCCTTAAACTGGTATTTACGAAGGCAAAAGTTCGTAAATATTTTTCGAGACAGTAACTTTACGCAAGCTTTAGAGCTGTCTTAAGTGCAAAAAGCCGTGGCAACATATATCAAGGAGCTGTTACGGAAGGAGATAAACCACTTACCTTTCCTTAAAAGCTGTCAGGATTGCCGACAATACAAAGGCGAACTGTACCGAAGGGTTGCGCATTACGTTGGGCCACATCTGTTTCTAGTAAACAAGAGCCCAAGGGCACTATGGTTCCTTGCATTTAAGATAATATTGTATTAAGGTAGTCGCAAGGTAAGGCATAATTTGCACCTTTAACCCCAATGACCTTTGGCCATCATCCAAAACATAGGGGCACATTAAATTTCAAAATCATACAAGCACTTGCAGTTTGAGAGAAATGGAACACTTAACTTTTCAAATTATCACAGTGCACACGGCCCACTTCCATGCGACAAATACACACACTCATCACCTTTCACTAACATGTCATTTACTTGAGTTTGGGTAGTATAGGAGGGTAATGTAACTGCCTTTTTCGTTCGTCTCAAGAAGAAAAATTCAGGCGCCACAAAAAGTCACAACCGTCAAAAGGTCAAATGAGGTCAAAGTAGGTCAACACGTGCACTTTGCTTAGACGAACACAAATTCCCATTATGCCATCCCCCTTTAGACCTATTTCCAAATAGCAATTACAACGAATTGTGGGATAGAGTTTTGAGTATGCGTCAATTTTCACCACAGTAAAATGCCATTGACAAAAATGACAAACACCAAAACTCTATCCCACAATCCTTTGTAATTGCTATTTGGAAACAGGTCTATCTTACTTGGTTATTGAGGTATCGCACCGCATACCAGGCATTCCAATACATATGACCTACACACTAACTAGCCTGTCACTTTAAATGTCAGTAACTCAAGTTAGGAACATCGTAGGAGGGTAGTGTAATTGCATTTTTGGTTCGTCTGATCAAGACGAATCTCGACGTCACAAAAAAGTCATAAAGGTCATAGGGTCAAATGAGGTCAAGTGAGATCAAGGTGGGTCATCACGTGCATTTCACTTAGACAAACACAAATCTCCATTATACATTAACGTTCAAAACAGCCTTGCAATTTTTATCGATTTTAGGAAAGAGAAATTCGGGCATTTTAAAAAACTCTGTTGATAGGGGAATAAAAAAGCTTTGTCATGTTTGGTTGTTCACCACGCCGATTTTGAGAAATCGAGCAATTTTGCTACGTTCTTTGTCCTAAGCTTAATTTATAGACTCCGCGCAGCCGCAAGTTTTGTACACCATTTTTCACATAAAGGCATGCAAGTGGGTCGTGCGGACACATATGTTTGTAAATACGTAGTTGAAGTTCCATGATAATTTCGTTTTATGTCTAAACTATTAGCTCACAATTGAGTATACAAACATTCATTAAACAATTCGACGACTGTGAAGAGGTAGACACTAAGAGCTCATAAATATTCATACCTTTGAGACAGGCAAATTTTACCCCAATCGGGGTAATGCTCATTTTCTCCCGAAACAGGTTATCTCCCGAACTGACCAAAGCTGCACAATTTTTCAAAATACCACCACAACTACGTTATTATTATACTTGATATTTTTCCCGGCGACAATTTTTTTTATTTATGGTATTGCAAAGGTCAGACAGTTGGCATGGCCCTAATGCAAAGGATTAAGACCTAGAAGTGCATTCTGTGAGAATTTGATTTAGCTTCATCCTTCTAAGAGGATCGTTTGGTGTGAAGAAAAATAGAATTCATTTTTGTATACATAACCTACCGTACCGTATATTTCTTCCGTATACCGGCACCCCGGTTCTACGAAATCACGATATGTTCCGGGAAAAGGGACCAATTTGCTTCCCTGTCCTGCCCGCATGCGTTTCGCCCTTCTGCCCGCCCTACTGTCTACATGCCTGCTACGTACATGTATAAACCCGCACATACATACATGTTCGTACGGGACCATGTGAAATCCTCGTAAGAACATTTTTTTTTCACATTATGGATTTTTTTGTTCACAATGTCGGTTCAGGAAGGTTTCGAAATTTTCGGTAAATTTAATTTACATTATCGGTTAACGAGGGTTTTTTTTTACATTATCGGTATTGTTTTACATCATTTGTTCAAAGATTTTTTACAGTATCAGTATTTTTTCACATTTTCGGATGTTTTCACATTATCGGCTAATTTTTACGTGATCGTTTATAACAGCTTTCAACTTTCACAGACTGTTCACCCCACATTAAAACTGGACTTTAAGCTGTTAATTTTTCATTATTTATCATAACTATACTATAGGACAGTTAAATCACTGCTCACGTAGAGCCCCACAAATGCTACATAGGCCTACCATGTGTTTTTACCCCTCGGGCTACGGCCCTTTCAACACAACTTACACACAGAAGCTTTGATCAGTATTAAACCATTCAGTCTTCATCTGCTAAGATAATATGCATTACACGAGGAACGGATGTTATATATGTGTATCATTTGAAGCTTTTGAAAGCTTGGGCCAACGAATTAGACTTAAGCAATTGCACTATAAAAACGTGTTTAGCTATTAAACATTTACTTTGTCCCTGCTGCTATGAGAACATGTTTAGATTCTAAACATGTTTAGCAATTACAAAATAAACGTTAACCACTTAAACGTGTTTAAACGCGAAATGTTTAGCAGTTAAACACGTCTGTTAAGCGTTTAAACGTGTTTACAAAGTGGAGCGGACCCAAAAGTGCTTAGGAAACTGTTGTGTTCCGAAAGACCCTTTAGAGTCTTAACATATATTATAATTTCATTTTGCGATAATCTTATTTCTTGGGAACAAAGCTACTACATAAAGTCTTTCCACGTGACATCATCATTGGCTAGCCACTCGACTGCTTAGCAAATAGTCAGTCATCACGTCGGTCGTAAACTGCTTCTCGGCTTCAATCTTGGTCGAAACTAGATGACACAATGACGTGAAGTTTCCCAACAGTTTTGACTCCCTGTACATGGACAGAGCATACTGTACGGTGTACTGTCGCTACCGTAGTGTGAGAAAAAGCGCACCAATATGACCGTCTGCTACGGGTTTTGTGCGAAAGTTGGACTTGCTCAACTATATGGCAATATTTTGCCAGAAAGTTGAAATATTTTTGAAATATGGTTAGGTAAGGCCAAAACCACTACACGTATTGCAGGAATATGATATTTGTCGCATTCAAGTTAAACTTTTATTTAAAATATTACAGAGTCGTCGTCAAATCAGACGATTTATAGCTTAATGGCGGCCATCATGGTGCGCCTTTTTTTGTCTCAGTCGGTGGCGACCAGCTACGGATGGGACTTACAAGTTACATGATCTGTCCATGTATATACGTCCGTGGTACAACACTACAGTTTTTGCCGAGTAGCCAAGGTAGGAACAGGCCTTCTGAGTCAGTAAAACCACAACATACTGGCTTCTCTTGGAGTTCCCTTTCGCTCTTTATGGATAAATTCTGGATTTAAAAACATGAAACTTCTAAGAAAAACCTGATAATTCCCTTTAACACGAGGTGATATTTTAAATCCAACTTAACAAGACATTAACGCTACACTTTCACCGACAGCATGGGTGTAGCCTACTTAGCTTTAAATTGACTGAGTAAAATAAAACTCAACTTTCAATAGATTACAGCAAATATTTTTGCATAAACGCTTCGTTGTTAATTTGAACCAGTCGCTAGAAATACTCAAAAATACCACCACGGTTTGAAAAAGGAAAATAGATCTATTGTGTCTTTTAATCTAATAAAGAACATAGTATGTATGGATTGCTAGTGAAGTAGGCGTTCATCCGCCCTCACATTTAACGAAATCTAATGAAGTACTGAAGACCAAAATAACAACCATCGAAAAACATACTTTTGCCGTTTTCAAGGAAAGGCAAATAAGAAGTTTCTATCCATACATGTTTATATGCGTATCATATAGCCGTGATTCAATTTTCGTGTGAAAGAGCGCAGTCAAGGTATATAATGTTGACATGGGCTAAAAGGTTGATGAAAGAGGCACGAGACCCCTTTGACGTCATGAGCACGTCATCTACGGACCGTGAATAGCAATTATAGCTCTCAAAAGGTGTTTTTGTAGTGTTGTTTGGTGTGTTACCACTAAAAGCCTAAAAGGTAATCAAATTAAACCTCATCCGTAGTGCCCGTCGAACTGCGTGGTATAAAGACATGATGCGACTTAGTTACTTGTTTTTCTTCGTATTCTGATATTAGGCAAATACTTTTAAATCATAATTAGTAGCAAGAGAGAAATGACGGAGCACTTTAATTCATGTTGTGGTTACTAAGTTGCTGATAGCAAAATCGTACGTCGTCAAGTGAATAGAGGGCGACAAACTATAAACGGGACTGGTTACACAGTCTGACAGTTCTTACATTGGTTTATGCATATATTCTACTATGATGCAGTGGATAACGCTTTAAAGCAGCCGGGACGTTTGGAGATCGATCCCTGGCCGGATCAAAGTAAAGCGGGGTTTTCATGCAAAATAAATATTGTTGAAAATTGTTTCACTGGTTGGCACCCGACAAGATGCTGAAATTTATGCGTCACAAGCTGCTCATCCCTTTTCCGTAGTTGTTTTGGGTCGCAAAAAACGCCCTTCAATGTCTGAGTTCGATAAATCCTAACCGCACGAAATTATGGGGGCACGCCTTTGGATACACACAAAACAAGTTCAGTGCATGGTGTAGTACTTTCCCCCGTTTTTCGTGTAGTGAGTGCATACATCACGAAACATCTTAGTACGAGATAAGGAACAAAAAAGGGGGCGGATTAACACCTTACGGTAGGTTAATATTTACACCACAACCTGATGAGAGCAATTAATTAAAACGTAGTTTCCTGCTCAAAACAAAACTGAACAACCTTCTCCATTTTTTTATTTTCAAATTTTTGCACCATTTGTTGAAGGTGAGGGCGCGTTTTATTAATCCTGACAATTTTGAGGATGCGCACATGTGCATAAACTCCAAATCGCTTAATAACCAGTTAGCAATGACGTTAAATTACAGTTATAGGGTTACAATTTCGACACCTCCACAATAACAGGCTTGCATGATCTCAAATGGCCAATGATGACAACAGTTGGACTATTTGATTCAATTTTTCTTAAGCTCTTTAACAGAAATATTTGAAATTTGATATCGGTAACCTTTAACAGCGATTTGTGTCTCCTACGTAAAAAAGGAAAAAGTAAAAAAAATAGAAAAGTCTTCCTCTGAATGTGAAACATCCGCATGGTGACACTAGGAACTTTAGTGACGTATAGTTCGATCTCTGGTAACTGATATGGCCTCTGACTACCATCCAGAATTACAGCAATCTTTGTGGTAATTATGAAATATATCATTGTAACCGTCTTCAGATTGTTTTGAGTAGGATAAACGTAATTATTTTCTGAAAAGAAGGACAGAGATCATCTGCCTTCGAAAGGGTGTAATGTATTCTTTTTACAAATTACTTTTTACCTGTTTACCTTTAAACCGGCAAAATGAAGATTTCGCGACCTGATGAGCTTTTACAGATTTCTGGACGACCTTAGAGTAAGAAAGGAGGGTCCGGATACAGTTTGATGTCTGTTTCGCATCGGTTGATAACATTCACAAGAATCATATTTTGCCTCCATTGTCGTTGACAGTTTAATTAATTTACCGACAGGAATAACTAGTCCACGTCAAACATCTTTAAATAAAGTCCACTTAATCGATAACTACTTGCAGTCAACATTTAAACCTCGGAAATTGCAAAGTTTTAGAGACCTACATGACACAGGTTTTTAAGATTAAATTTGCCTAATGCTAAAATGTCAAGAGCCTGAACAGAATACGGCAAAAGAGTTGGTTGCCGTAAAAGCTTCATCATTACAGAAAAGTGAAGAACATTGCTCATGTAAGATTTTCCAAATATCTTGACCGGTGGAATGTTCTTCCGCAATGTTCATATTTCTGGTGTCTCTCCTTTTAATGGTGCAGTAAAGTGCAATATTTAGAGGCCTGGTAAAATGTCTCTTACCAGGGAGGTGTTATCAACACCTGTCTGCTCTAAACATAGGTAATTACCCCCAATTGAATATAGTACAGTGCCCTCAAAAGGTGATCAGTTGTCGAAAGATGGCATACGTCCGCAGTAATTTCATATTTAGCCCTTGAAGTCTAGGGGTATGCCGTGCGTTAATGTGCATTCCATGTACTAAATCAATAGCTGATAAAACTATGTTGTTTTTCAGAATGACACTGAATTGTCCTGTATTTGGCAAGATGACAAGATAAGATCTTGTGCTTCTACATCCAGCATAGTTTTGACAGCTGTGACATCATATAATCATATTTCATGTTCTAGTTGAAGGCTAACATTTGATTAAGCGCTAAATTGGTAGATACAACATTTAAATATCAAGCATCTCAACAACATGTTTTTAAGCATGTCGCCCTCTATTTATGCCCCAGACCTAATTTCCATGTGATAGTTATACAGGCAAAAACGAGCAACAAACTTTAACTTTCCAAGTGGCAACTCCAACGTAGTTATCGGAGAGTGTTGACGTGGGTCCCTCTTTGTCCGCAGTGAAAACAAAAACCAGAAAAAAAAAAAAAAAAACAGAACAAAAAGAAAATGTATACCAAAACCTATTCCATAATCCTTGCGACTCCTGTTTGGAAAATTTTCAGTTATACACGACAATGTGCTTCACCGGGTGAAACCGCCGCTGACAACGGTGTATAACTGAAAGTGTGTTGCAGTCACCTCTCCCACTACCTACGCAAATTTAGGAGTGAGCCCTAACTAGAGACCCAAATACTGGTATTGGCTTCATTGTGATTAACATTCATTCAAAACAACCGCATATCCCAACTCTGAATGGTCAGCGGTAACTTTCACCAACACTCAGTGTGGCGGGTTTTCATGTGACGTTATATGGAATGTATATTTAGTCCTTTAAAGAAGATATTTCTGAACTGACCTTAGTGCCATGCGATCAGAAAATCCTGACTGATGTACAGTCCCATAAAATTCAGGGCATGATGTTACATCATGCTGTCAACATGAATTTTCATTCACGTCTAGAAGTCGAATTTACGTATATGCTGAATCGCATGAAAGGCTATTTGGCCAGTTAGCATAACCGCTACAAATTTTGTGACCCAACGTTTGTCGCGGTCACCTTCCTAACACTTCCCTGCAACTTAAACTTGAAACAACAGAAGCTGATTGGCTAAAAGCCTTTAAGCAAAAGCTCTCAATGGGGTCTCATCTCCAGAACGGATACAAAACTGACCATGGTCCCAGGTGCGTAGCCATGATTTGGAGGTGGTTGTAGACAATTCTATGCATAGCGACAAAGTAATTGGTAAAACGCATAAAAGAAAATTGACCGAAAATGCATTCCACATCATTGCTAATGGCATTTACAGGGTCCTATTACTGCATAAAAGTAGGGCAAGTAAGGCCACATCGTAAGAGAAGACTTAAAGAAGAAGATTAAAAAAAATATGAAAGGAAAACATTTCCTTTGTCCCCATGATTACGTGCCTGCCATAACCAACCGATAAGGCTTTGGATATATCTTTATCGTCTGCCACCTCAGCTGCAGTATGATGATCATAGAAGACTTATTCCATAACACATATCAGAGAAGCAAACTGAATATATAAAGAAAGATAGATAAAGTTGGCAACAATTCCAAACAGAGACATACTACTGACAAAAGAGTCAAGTGTCACGAAACTACTGCTATAGTGCACCACCCTATCAGGCGATTTCACTGACGGCATTTGACGGGCAAGCGTCTATCAACGCGCGCAGTTCGATGTAGCACAAATTCAGTTGCGTGACGTCACATGAAATTGCCTTAAATACAGATGGACCACGGAGTTAGCAATCATCCACGAAACAGTTTACTTGATTGGAATTTTCTCTCCTCATGCTTTCGGTGGGTAATAATATAAGTTGACACTTTGCAATTCGAGACCAATACTGACTGACTAATGAAAGTGAGTAAGATGGGGTTTTACACTAACAAGAATGTGTAATATAGTGTCAACTAGAAAAAAAGCGAAGGTTATTCAATACGGTTTCCAATATGGTTCAAGTTCAAGACTGGTTTCAAATACAATTTTAACACGGTCAAATCCTTCCCTTTAGTTGCCTCTTACGACAGGCAGACAGACGGGAAATACCATGAGCATATTCTACAACCCAGACCCACAGGTGGAAACTAACAAGTTATGAGCAGATGAACAGCGGACCGAAATAAATTAAGATTCGACAGAATACGTTCTAAATTTTGAAAGGATGTTTTACTTTTTAATATATTTCTTCAACTGCGGATTATTGAAACCAGTTTGTTTAATGACCCTGTTTTATTCACGACGGAAGTATCTATCACCAGCCACCATCGGCTGAGTTCAATGGGCTTTTCAGTTACTACGTGTGTCTGGTGGTTTACGGGGAGATATCTGCCAATGGAACTATAGCCAAAAACAGACGTCAAAAATGTAGATAGAAAAAGTATGTTTACTTAAAATAAATAAAAATACATAACGTAATTCCTTTGATGACAGAGGGCTTTAAAAATTGTATGAGTGATCGCTAAAACCATGTTTTAAACCAATTTTCAAACAAGTCTCCCACTGTAGATGATTGTTTATTTACTTGTGTGCAGTTCTGCGAGTTTCGTTTATTTTATAGGGTGTTTGCAGGCGTGTAAATTTTACGTGCTTTCCATGACCCTTTAACAGGAATAACATCATCTTTAAAGGGAGAGTGATAACAGGTACGACATCTTTGAGGGAAAATATTATTCTCATGATTTTATCATTAAGGGAATTACTGGTCGCATTGGTCACTAAGGATGGACAGGTTTCAGTTATTAGAAGAACAGTCTATGGAAGTTACCCAGTGCACTCAAAAAGAGCGGAAATTCCCTCCAAGAAGAGTGAAAATGAGTGAAAATTCACTCTCAGAAGAGTGGAAAATTCACTCTTTAACCTGTGAAACTTCGTAGTTTTGGAGTTCAAAAGAACGAGGTTTCACTCGATGGAGAGTGAATTTTCACTCTTCAGCGAGTTAATTAACACTCTAATGAGGTGATTTCAAATTTTTCACTATATAAGAGAGTTAATAAGTTCACTCTTTTGTTTTAAGTGTGAGGGCGGTGTTTAGATGGGATATTTGTTGACGATGAACACATTCTACGCATTCTATCAGACTTTTTATTCATTTCTTATGCTCGAGATACTTCCGATGGAAATTGACACATATTCCACATATATGAACTTAAAGCAAGCAGGCATGGTCTCATGTGTTCACCCTGATGGCCGATGTTTTATTTTCTGTAAATTTTACCACCAATCTCATGTAACAAAACTCTGATATATTGGAACATACATTTATCATGAGCAAAAAGGCATTTTGCAAACATTTTTATGCCTTACGGGAAAAATAAAGAAATTAGAACAAAACATTGGCCCTCAAAGTCAACCCATAACATCACTCCTGCTTGCTTCAAGTTCGCTTTTTAAATCATGTGTCAATATCGATTGCTGACATCTCAAGAACTGAACAAAGGAAATATGTGAAACCAAAAATTCACCAGAATGCTTAAAATATGTTGTTCGACATATCAAATATAAATTTGCTCTTCAAGATCTCCTCTCAGGTACCCAAATGTTTTCCCACACGTGTTCCATGTTGGCATTAACCGAACATAAAGTCAATATACATTAAGCACACGGGTGTAGATATCCGCCCTACTGAGTGATTTCACTGACGTCACAAGTCCCGCCCTTTGACGGGAAAATCTAGTGTTGTAACGCATTTAGTGTAGCTAGCTGAGAAGCAGCTGACGAACCATCCGTGACTGTCGCACTGAAAAACTGTTGATTTTTGCCAGTGGGGGTGGTTTACCAGTTGTGACGTCACGTGAACGCGTTCTAGTTAGTTTTATGAAACTTTAACTTCAACGACAGCTGGACCCTAGCCTTCTTTTTTGTGCATTGACTTCGCCGAGACCCATGTTATCGCAAGCAGTACCGAAGGCTTTTTCCGCGCGTGTAGTGGAATGGTGCGCGTATCCAAATTGTTTTTTGAATTCGCCACTGTTATTTAGAATGACTTGGGCTAAGTTCTTCCAAAGGACGGAGCAAGATTAGTGATGTCATATCAATAGCATACGCCTAATAGTGACGAAACCTAATCAGAGGGTTATCTAATGGGCAAAATTTGACTCACGTAGCATTTACTGGATTCGGATGAAACAAACAAATTTGTATTTTCTAAGTACGTCACAGACTTAAAAATATACCACCTTCTTGCAACCGAAAGAAAGACTGCATACTTTTCTAGCTTTCTAAATCGATACAACATCCCCAAAGCTCTTCCGGTGGCATAAATGAATATGAAATGAATTACTGGTATGCGTAGTTTGGAAGACTTCAATGAAAAATAATCAATATGTTAGCCACGAAGTGTACCTGCAATGATAAAATAACACGTGAAGAGTACTTCACACTTTAATTATCCGGCATTTCGTTCCATCGCGCGGATTCGTGTTTACCTACATTGAAATGATCACACTTATTGATGCGTGTAACTGCATGGTAGAGAGAAACTGTATAATGGCTGTTATAATTTTGACAAGAAAAATTAAAAACAGCGGGAAAAGTGGAAGAAAAATGGAGAAAGGAAAATACGGTAAAGAAAATTATAACATTATTATAAAAATTATAGAAAAGAATAAGAACACAAACACTTACAATACGATGAAACAGAAACGAAAGAACAAGAGAACCACATACAGATAGAATGACAAACAGACAGACAGACAGACAGACAGACAGACACAAGGACAAACGTACAGGTAGCATTTAACATAAAAACTTTCAAATACCTGTAAAACTAAAAGGAGAGCTTGACACTTGAAATGCAAATAAACTCTGGATTTTCAACCACGGAAGATATTTAGAGAAGTAAAAGTGAGCACGGAATTTGACGTTTCGAAGTCACAGGAAACTATCAATTGCTGGAGTCTAGTCTGAAGAGTGTTTTCACTGACGTCACAAGCACCCTCCCCCCTTTTTTGATTGCAACTTAATGTAGTGTGGTGCGCTCAGCCAGCCGCGAAGCCGTTATAACTGCTGATTTGTTTCCCAGCAGTGGGTGTGTCTAGCCAATTATTACGTCATGTACAAGCACTCTGTAGGCCTTCTAAACAGTTTCATGGTATTTATTTGCCCAGGCGGTCTGACTACCAAACAGGCAACATGAAATAGACTTAAGAGTTCAATCATTTAGTTACTTAATAAGGAAGTCCAAACTCTGCACATAGAGGACAACGTTACCTTGTTTTCGTGCAGTATGTTCATACAACACTAACTTCAAGTCTAAGTGTCTGGACAACTCGAACGAAAATAGGGGATTTCAGCCCTACTTAACGGAAGAAGAAAGTACATTGCATGCATATTTTTACACCAAATTTAAACACAGCTCACTGTCCAAACCCGTTTTAAGATTTCTCCTTATTTTATTGATGGATCAAGAAGGAATGATTTCACCAAGTTTTCATTTATTTGCAACACGTGTTGTAGGTGCGAGATTGGTTTGTTTATCCCGACGAATTCGAGGATGTGTGCATGTGCATAACCCCAAACCGAATTAACAAACTCGCTTATTTCTCACACGAGAACCCGAAGGCTCTACATCGACTACGACAATGCAAGGAAGTTACCGGGTATTCCCCGGGGGAACTAGATTTAGACTGAGTAATACAGGGCAACAGAAAACTACCGGAACACTTAATAGAGGGCACTATTTCAAATTTCTTTATGAAACGGAGTGCCCAGCTCTTTGCCAGCAACTTTCTGGTTGAACTGTTCAATCAGGATGTATTAAAATACCTCCCTGGTTCATTGTCAGAGAAAAAGTAGGGCTTTGTGACTCTATGACTTACGTCATCACAAGGATGTGTCATACCGATACTAAGCGTCGTTGTATTTCCATTAATTTTAAAGGGTTATTTGAAAGGAAAAATGTTCAAAGGGACTTGTAGAGGGTCTCCATGTAGAGTGAACATCGGTTTTTTATTGGAGAGAATTTACGCTCTAAATAATGGAAATGAATTCACAGTTTTCATTCTATTAGATAGTGCCTAAGTTCACTCTTTTAGAGAGTAGGCAGGAGTTTACCACGTAGAATGTTTTGCGGGAGTAGGACAATGGTGGGGATAATAGGTGTCCCCCTTATTTTAGAGAAAATCAGGTTTTTAGGTCACCAGATGCTAAATAGTGCGTCCTATCGCTGGTAAAACGTAACACGACACGTAACGGACGATATTTCTCCGTTCCAGCTTCATTGGAAGCTGTAGAATCAGATGGAAGAGCCAGTTTTTCGTTAGAGTTCTAGACATGGTATAGGGGATCCCCTCGACTCTCAAAAGAGGGGCTGTGTGGGATATGGTCTTACCTTTAGACGACCATGACAGATTCATTCTCTTTCTCTTTGTTTTATTTTTCTACCATACCCTATTTTATTTTTTTCTACTCACACCCTGAAAACGTTTGAGATGCTAGCTACGTTGCTATCCAAACGAAACAGTTAAAGTGTTCCACAGAACTAGAAGTTTGAAAATGCATATGTAATTTTAGAGGTCTACCTTATTCCATTGCTCATTTTTCGAATGTAGAAGTTTATTAACTTAATCGAAATAGTCCATTGTGCGATAATTTGTGACTCTTTTGTAGCACAAGTCACATTAGACAATTTTTCCTTTCAAATTAGAACAAGTGATCTCGAACACCCCTGTCTCCTTGATTAGTTTTGTTTAGTCATGTCACCCTGTAACAGTAAGACATTGATCACATTTTGGCACAAGCTTTCCAAAGGAGAAGAAAAAAACAAGAAATACAAAGACTGAAATTGGAGGAGTAAAACAATAACACACCAAATTATTACCCAATTTACCATCTCAAATTTTGTGAATAAACTTTGAGAATTTTATACCTCATCTCAGAACTGTTCTATGCAGATGAAGGTAGATCTGTTTGAATTTATTGCTTTTCAACATATATTTTCAAATTTTCAGATCTAAATACACTTTTACTTCTTGAAGTTAGTCGATAGGCTAAACCCGATTCAATTGGTGGTGGTGTTATGAGGTGTCGTATAACACTTTAAATGTACAGGCAATAAAAAGATAAAGGTCTTATGCCGCGGTCACAGTCCAACGAATTCGGACCGAATTCCCATTCGATTTTTCGGGTTTTTGTAAAATATGTTCAATCTCAGTTCGAAAAGGGCCAGACATTTGCCAACCTGTGTAACAGTTTAAGTTGTACTGCATGACTATGAAAATCAAATTTTTACTTATTATTTCTTGACGGTACAAAAAATGCTTTTCGATGTGACTTCGCCCTAAAAGTAAGTTGGCAATTTATTTTCATAGTCATCAGATGAAAATTATATTTAGGCCTACACAGGTTAACAAATTTTTAGCCGTTTCCGACCAGAGATTGAGAAAGAATCGGATCGGAATTGGATCCGAATTCGTTGCAGTGTGACCGCGGCCTTAAAGGTGCATGGCGGACTAGGGAGAAGCTGATAAGTGTTTGATTGACAAACGCGCGTAACGGACTGTGAGTAGATTATGCACCAAATTCATTCTGACCACACATTTTCAAACAAAGAATCTGGTACACAGGTTACTAGATGACTTTTCAATGGCTGAAGAAAGAGTCTGTTCATACTTCCCGAACTGAAGTTCCAGGAAGCTCCAATCAGGTAGGAGCGAACAAGAGGTGGGTCCATCCTCCCTTCCACAAGAGGAAGATGATGCATTCAAACCACAAAAAGTTTCCAACTTGGAATAAATTATCTGATGAATTAGTTGATTTATTAATTTAGTGGGTAGTGGTGGGTAGAATTTACTTTGAAAATCCCCGCGGCAAAGGGTCGTTAACCGATGGGAATTGAAAATTGCGGCCCTGCTTCAGAAGGACGGCGATAGCTCTCGAAAAGACGATGCCATGCAAAGCGGTCTTTTCTCGAATGTTAAGGCAATGAGATCTCTCCACACTGGCAGTGATATAGGCAGACACATGGTACCGAATCAACTAAAACTTCTGACCTTGAATTTAATGGCATGATATCCCATTTAAAAGTGAGAACTGGTTTCAAACATTGGTATGCTACACCAAGGCGATTAATACCTTAACGGCACTAGCTGAGCATGAATCCATGCATGTTGAACTTCCAAAATACAAATCATTCTCTCCTTCTCTTGAATACCGTGCTTTTACCCAAAAATAAAACGAAATAAAACAAAACAAGATATTTTACGAGACTTTTACCAACAGGAAATGAGAACGAGAGACGATTGCTAGGGGTTTAAGACCACAATTTGTGGAAAATTGAACATATATTGGGACAACATGAACGTTGAAAAAGACCGTTATCCTCATAATGCTCGTCTCTAACAGCGTTAAATTTGGCCGATCGATACCGGAATAGCTCGACTCGTAAATCCCGCAAATCTCGTAAATCATAGCCGACGAGGCAAACTACCTGTTAGCTCAAAACACACACATAATGTCCCAGAAGGGGTCTATAATTTTTCACGACTACAAATAGGGTGATTTATTTTATTTTGAACGACTTGGACTGGAAGCAAATAATACTCGAGCATGACTCCTGTCTAAAGTGGATGAAACCGAAACCGCGATGTCCTCTCTCGATGGAATGTCGGGAGTTTTATTCTCATCTTTCGGGAAAAAATTGTTTAAGAATTTTGTCAACAGCATCTAACACTGATTGCCGGTTCGTTTAGGCCACATATAATGGCGACTCGTGTGACAACCCTAATATACCCAGAAAACCCTGCTTGAAAATAACACGTCGTGGAAGTATAAGAAACAGTGAGAGTGAGGCACTTTTTTCCAATTCCTCTACTTTGTGGCGAAGAGCGAAGGGGCGTAGCTAAACCAATACGCCCGAAGGAATTGTGAAGGAGCTATACGTCCTTGAAAGGAGAGAAAATGAACTGATGACCTCCAATCTCCAGACCTCTACATCAAAGGTCTGTTCATGCGCTTGTCCTTTTCTTGACTGAATGAAATAGCATAAGCAATCGAATGAAGATGGAAAGTAGAATTGACCACAAAATGTCATAAATTATTTATTAGATACAAGATGACAAGATGACATGATGAAGAAAAGGAGAAAGTTCGTTGAAATTGCGATAAATCGTCCAATCTGTATAGATCGATCCCACTTCGTATTTTTATGCTATAGCTTACCAGTATACAAAATCATGAAACGATACAACACGTGATAAAAATAAAGTAATTACGGGACTGACCTCCGCGATGTACCGTCGTAATGCTGAATTGGTATGAAAACAAACAACTGATACGTCACAGTTAAAAACAAACTCACGTTCAAGGATGTGTCTGAGACTGCTGAATGTGCTGTCGATTACAGTGTGCAAAGATAGGTTTGTTTTCGCAATGATTTCGACGTGTAACGTCAGAGCACACTTCGTGGTAAGGCAGTTTCCTGACCTTACTATGAAATATGGGGCTAGATCTTACGTACCAGTATGCTCTATTTTCTGACAAGTTTAGTTTATTTTCTTTCCATTGAAAGAAAAATGCAGAGCCTCCTTCAAATGTAAATTAGCGCGCCCGTTAAACTAATTAAGGAATGGCTCATTTGAGTCATGTGACAATATTTGGTTATTTGTTAAATTAAGAAAGAATCGCTGCTTGCTCTACCTGTACCTCCTTTAGAAATAGCCTACGTATGTTAAGATGTTCGAAAACACCTTCAGAACAGGGTCCCGGGCCCAGTGGGCTGTGTGACGTAGAATATGTCCACAGTATTCTCTGCTTGACGTAGTGGAATGATTTGAAATGGATTTTTGCGTATCTAAAACCGAACTTGAACCTTTTTCGGACATTTTATTTAGCTTACACTATACATATCACATTCGTGTAAGTATCGGCGTTTGCATATCCGCGGTTTTTCGGTTTTATTCGGCTGTCAAAAGCACGAGTCGAAAAACTCTTAGTGTCTCGTTTCCAACGTCATTTTAAGTGTGGTTCCAAGTAACATTGCACACATTAAGAATGCAGGCAATAAATTTACGCCGGTAAGTGTAACATGTACCCTCCATGTACAGTGCAGTACAGTTACCAATGTCTCAACTCAATGAGAATGCTTGTCCAAAAAGGGTAAAAGGGCTGCCAAAAAAATTATTGCCTATTTGCAATTTACTGTAATAACTCACTAAGTTTTACCAGGGACTTGCCAGCGAACCCCTGTTTTTAAGCTGCATATGTCTTTCAGACTGTATGCTTAATCGTTTTGAGTCTGGGACGGCCTGTTGTATACCGTACTGTAAAAGTTCTGCATGGTGCCAGGCAGCAGTGGCGAATCCACGGGGGTTTTGGGGACTACAACCCCCTTGACCCAACCTTGCGATGCAAAAAACACCAAAAGTAGCGTTTTTTCTTTCTATCCTTGGACCTTCCCCCTCATTTCTGGCCTAAGACCCCTCCCCACGACACCACCCCCTCACCGACACAATCCTGGCCACGCGCCTGGTTCCAGGTAAATTCGTGGCCAGGCGATTACTTAGAATTAGTTAGAATAAGTTTTCCGGTTTTTTGTTGTGGGTGCCTGGTACAAATACACACACATGCACACGAACACGCACATATACACCCATACACACACAGAAAATCAGTGTACCCATGTCAAATCCAGTTGTAATACGTTGTCCTCATTATCAAGGACTTGTCACATTATTGTGGACAAGCATTGCGTGCAGCTCACGGATGACAATTTTCCTGCAAGCAGCTACTAGGACACCTGCCCATTTTCCAAACGCATCTTATCCGGATTTCACCCGAAGGTGCGCACGATAGTTCCAGTTGTCCGCAGCTAAGAATTGAACATGCTCCGACTTTGCAAGTCACGTGTGTTTTCCCGCAGAACAAACGCACGATGCCCGCGGTGGCTACAGGTCACACGAAGGTTACCCTCAAGTATCACGCGTTTAAAACGTAACATACCCACGAACTTAACCCGAATGTTGACCTGCCAGCTCACTTTTCAAGAGTGAACAAAATCCACTTTAAGTTACAGAACTTGATCGCCATAGACCTTATGACAATGGCGTCATCCCTAGGGGCAAAACAATGAAACATGTGACCGCACGCATAAGAATTCACCCTCATGTGTAGCAGGCTATGCGCGTATTCGACTGGTTTACCAATCAGCTCGCTGCATTCGTCGGTGTTGGTTTGTTTTGCCCCAAAGGAGGGCGCACTTTTTGCTGTGACATATGCGTAAGTTCTATACCCATTTTTTCTGCAATCGTAGCATAATCGGGTACTTTATCATTCAGAGTTTTCCACACTTTTTGACACGTTTTTGGACAGTGGTTTACTTCGAAAATGGGGGTTTGATCAGTTCTAGGCAGATTATGACACTGTCATGTCGAAAACTTGTTCACGACAGTCAAAAACTCAACCCTAGCTGCTGTGTGCCCTTAAATCATATCAAATTATCAATGAACTAACAAATACAGACCAGGAAGGTGATACCCCCCCCCCCTTCGCCCCATGTATACTCTAAAAAAGAAAAAAAGAACAGCGAAAGTTCTTAACTTTACTCCAAAACAGCAGAAATACAACTGTATACAAAAGGATACACTTGTCTGTTTGTTCAAAACATCATATAAACAGTTGCATGACAACACTTATGGACAGGCGCATAGTCAGGATTGTGTCATGGGCAGATGGGAGTGTGACATTAGGGAGAAGGCTAGAGGAAATGAGTCGGAATACTTTCCCAACAAATTCAAACAACGTCCAGAAACATGTATTGAAGGATATTCAATCTTTTAGCTATAGGATTATATTTTGAATCTTCCCAACAGGTGACATTGTAGCTTTTAGCCAAATATTAACACTACAACGTCACATGCGAAGGAACAACGAATTCATTTGTTTCGTCGATTTTTTTTCTAGATACTGACTGAGACCAACGTGAACGCTAACTCCATAGTTGTCAAAATAAACATCAGAATATTCCGCTTGAAATCTTGGGCAAAATATGTATGCTTCTGGAAGTCATCTAATACCAAGATTTTATTTAACGCACTGAACATACCAGAATTTTTCAACCTTTTGGAATTCGCGGCCGACTTTTGATGGTTTAAATTACCTGAAAATCACCCTTCCCTTACCATATGTTACTGCTTAAAGGTAAAGAGTGGTCCCCCCATATATTTTGAAGAAAAAGCTAAATAACACATTTTTGTCTTATTTCTCTCTAAAGAATCTTTCATTACATTTTATGACTCTACTATTGCATATTCAAGGTAAACCAAGCAGTTACTTTAAGTAAATTTCACATTTGAAGAGAAAAACGTGGTCACATGACTCCTTACTCCTTACAACCAATCATGAAACTGATCAGTCTACTACACCACTTCAATTTGGGATGACTGCTCTTGCCCTTTAAATAACTTAACCGTACGAGGCAAATTTCTACACCGGGCAACTTATACTTCCAGGCTACTTTTGGTAAGAGAACAACTATATTAAAAGGAGCACAATGGGGAAAACACTGGTCATATTTTCTACCAACATCTCGGCCCATCAGGAAACGCCCCCCTGCTCACCATTGTGTTATAGTCCACCGGATGAGAAACGTCTGTGCATGGAGTTTACAACGGTATAGTCTAAAAGTTTCCTCCATAATAACGCGAGGAGAAATCTGTTTTCTCAGCGATGTCGGATCGTATTTCGCTCCGATTTTTGTAAGTTTTACTTAAAATCTCCTCCATCTTAGGTCGAAAAGAGACAAAAATTTGCCAATCTGTGTAAATATACGATCTGTATCGCAAGACTAAGAAAATCTAGAACACTAATTATTCCGTGACGTCACATCAGCAGATTTTATCCGATACGCGTAGTCCAATGAAAGCTGTTTGTAAATGTGACGTGGCGAATAACTAGTTCACATTTCATTTCCGTGTCCTCTCATACTGATCATACATTTACACTGGATGGCAAATTTTCGTTTTTTTTCTAAAGTGGATGAAGGACTTTTTCCTAAAGTGGATGAAGGAGATATCAAAACTCGAGCACCAATGGTGCAGAAGCTCATACCTTCAACAAGTCCTTAGGCTGTCTGTACTAGTTTAAACGGTCACCTCAATTGGCATATAACCACAAGTACTCTTTCACCCTGAAGGAAACCTAAAGAATGTCACCAAGAAAGGTTCCAAGCTACAGTATCTTCAGTGTAAATTTATTCTATTGCCCTCAAAAAGTTACAATATAAATTTTAAAACTACAACAGGGTATAGTGGATCAGGACCTTAAACTGTTAAAAACCATTGATAATGGCCTGACCAGTGCCCTTATTACTAACATCAAACATCAAAATTACAATAGGATATAGAGCAGGCTTCCTCAAAAAGCGGCGCGCGCCACTTGTGGCGCGCGACGTGGTTTGAAGTGGCGCAAAAAAAAAAAAAAACTAGAACAGCAATGCTGTTGTAGCTCACACATTCTCTCTTGTCTGTAAAAAATAGCAACTCAAAGAACCAACTTTTATAACTTCTTCATCTGTTTCCACAAAACCTCCTTACCTTAAAAATGGTAAATAACAGCTACAAAAAGACCAAAGAACTCAAAACCCTACTGCAAAATCACAAGGTATGCTAAAAAGTCCCCCTTCCTCTTTCAAAAAGTGCAAACTTTTACATCAGAAAGAAAACAACCTAATTGACAGATCTACAAATACTACTGCGAAAGTTTGTAAAATTAAGAAAACCTGTTGGGCTATACAAACTTAATTAGGAGCATTTTGGAAAAAAATCTAAATATGTAGAATGTATTAAGCATATCTTAAAGTACTGCAAAGTACATTTAGTTTCTCTTATAACTCCATAAGAAACACTACGTGAATTCACACTGGTAAAATAAAAACTTGCATCGCTCTTCAAATGGCTCTCCTACTGCACTTGAACTCAAAGAGTTATCACAATTACTTGCCTTGACCAACTTAATTGATCTAGAAACAGAACAGATGTCCCCACCACATTAAGCCTATTTCCTTTCTTGTAGGCTAGACTTGACCACAGAATTGCTCCCAATTTTGTGTGTCAAGTATCCCTAGCTGCTCAGTCCATGAAGCTCTCTTCACAATACAGTGCTATTATCCCAAGACACTGTGATTGCAGAAACCACTGATCCATGTCCACAGGTGAGTCAGACATCAAACAACAGTCTGCTTGCAAGGCATTTGCAAGACAGCAATAGAACACACAACCAAGTACGCTGCAGTCGGCACAATGAATAAACAGCTAACTGTTAAGCAGGCACAATGAACTCTGCTCTACATAAATAGCTAAAACATTATGCTTAACACTCCTACATTGGAATGAAAGTAGGTGGGTTATAATGCTGTACTGGCAAACAATCATATACCAAAATTTCAGAACCAAATCTCCACAAATGGAGAGGAAGTAGGCTTTTGTTAAAAAGTTGACGCCATCTGGCCCATTTTATAACCTCACACATGTACTGTGTACATGTGTGAGCTAAAAATACTGGAAGAATTTTGAAAAATAACTTTTCATCACTTTTTTGACAAGAATTGTCCTGTCTCAAAACTAAGTACAGTTAATAAATCTAATATTTCCCACAGACTGACCTCACATACCGACAAGGATATATATGTATATATATATATGTATATATATATGTATATACATATATATAAATATACATATATATATATATATATATATAAATCAAATTGGTAAAGCTGGAAAATAACGTCCTATTTGTTCTCACAAAAAAGTAAAATCACCATCACTGTTTACATTCATTAGAGTCAGTGCATTGTCCATTCACCGTTACCGCTGAATCGACAAAAATTGAAAAGTTTGTGAAAAATTTTGGCCGGGAAAATTGAACAAACACTTGAACCCTTCTGAACCGCAGACTGTTAACATTTTTAACAATAATTCAAAGGCAGGCTTAAATATTGTGTAATTTCCTTTTTGTTTAAAAAAAGAACCTCAGGGCCACATTTGACCCAAATTTTCTGTACATAATGAAGGTACCAACAAGTGAGTGTCAATATACACAAGCAAGATAATTTGTGGGAACTGGAACATTTTGCAGAATGTAACAAAAAGGGCCAAAGGGCCCAGATGGGGCCTTGGACCTTAAAATCCAGCATACCATCCACAGATCACTAACCACGCATCCTTATTACAGACTGTCAACCCTTTTAACAATAATTTAAAGGCAGGCTTAAATGCATTTAGTAATATTTCACAAAATGGACCCTGGAGGCCATTCTGGGCCTTAGATCTAAAAATTGTAAACACCCCAAAAGGACCACTACCAGAGTACCATTATGACAAACCGTCAATATTGCACGACATAATCTGTAGGAGAATAGGCTTTTTTGTAAAATTTCACAAAAAAGGCATAGGGCCCACATGGGACCTTGGGACCAATATTCCCAAACACCCCAAATAGACCACCTACAGAACATTGGATCTACGTTTCAAGCAGATCGATGAAAGCATGTGGGAGTGAAAGCATTCGGAACAAATTGTGGACAGACAGAAAGATAGAGTGACGCTGCATGATCACAAATGATCACACCAGCATGCTGGTATGAGCTAACAATCGGAAAGTAATCCGATCCCATATCGCTGTAGTGTGACCTGGGCTTAAACGAGCTTTGTATTTCACGCAGACCTCATCTACAACGAAATGACGTCATTTGTATCTATGCCATTTCGATCGCAACGCGAAGTAACGTTTGCAAACTTTGCATATGGTGCAAGATGATTGAACCAACGCGAAAGTCGACGTCATTACTTTTACGTCCCCGAAGTGCAATCCAAACCTCACTATTGGACCCCCTTCTTCTACTTGCAGGCGCGAAACCAATGGTTCTCGCACAAGAATAATAGAATATTAATTCGAAGGTTTGCCATGATAACCAACGAATTGGCCTCTCAAAGTTTAGCAACTTGGACTCAATTGTTAAGTTCTTTAGCCAATCGACTTGAAGTTGTTATGAACTGTGGGTTGACTGCACATTATTTCTCCTACGTTCATGGGACTCACCCAAGTACAAAACGTCTTCATTTTAGTTGCATGATTTTTTAGGGCCAACGAATCACTCAACTCTTTGAGAACTGATGTGAGAAACAAACCCAAACTTGCCAGGATCGTCTTCTGACCCCCCCCCCCCCCGAAAAAAAAATGACTGACGAGAGTAAGATTCCTTTGCCTTGCCAGATTGTTTTTCGTACTTTCAAATTAAACGTTATGTAAAGGGTAACATATTTTAATAACGTTTCGATAGGGCTGACTTTATTTACGTTTAGAAGACGACATCGTAGGTTTCAAATATACAATACTGAAAACTTTCACAACCAGAACGTCTTTGAAGTATGCGAGAAATGTTACCGCCGATTTCGCAGACCAACTTAGAAGAAAAAGATTCGCTGAGGATGTCTGACAAAGTAAGTCAGATGAGGTTTTTCGGTTCAGTTTCTAAACATGTTGATTATGTAGGACCGGCCACGGCCATTAAAGGAAAGTTTAATCAAAAATTTAATTTTCATATGAGAAAGAGGAACCAAATCATGAAATCAACACAGTGTGGTGAAAGTTTCTTTCAAATCAGACATGTATTTCTTGAGATATCATTCAACGAATTCAGTCGATTTGTGTTCTTAAGTGAAATTGAGGAGAGCTTATATCACTTAAACACATTGGCAAGGAATGCTTCGTTTACCTTTGTTTTATCAGACTGTTGTGTTTACCTTGACGTAAATAGGAACAGGACGTCCCTGTGGGGGATGAAAAGTTTGTAAAATTCTCAAGCCACTTATGCAATCACATTTTTATAATATGAGGCTGTTGAAGGGAAATTTAACTCTAAAGTTTAAAGAAAAACAAACGACTGCGCACTAACGTGGGGATATGATGTCATATGTGCGTGAATCAAGTTCACTTTTTGTTGAAAATGAGTAAACTTTACGTGCTCATATCTTGAGAACCACACATCGGATTTCCATGCAAGTTTTACCAAAATGCTTAGAATAAGTACCACTCGTAACATGCCAAATCCTGTTGAGGCCTTAAACCCTTCTTTGAAGTGTAGCCGTGATAAGTCTCCAACTGAATGCATTGAACAAAAAGAGAATGTTGACGTTTATCGTATTATCATCGTATTGCCTCGAAGTATGGGAGTCGGTAGCCCGCGGGGTTGACGAATTTTTTCGTCCAGCTAATCGCTACGAAAAAAATCAAAAGCCTAAAGGGGGGCTGCAGCCACAGAGGCGCTACGTAGGCTAGGGAGTCGGAGGAAAAAGTTCAGAGGGGTAGCAATTTTGATGCAGCACTCAGGGCAAGTTCTTTCTCTCTAGGAAGGAGTTCACTTGCTAATTGTTGACGCATTTTACTTGGGTTTTGCGCACTACACATAACCCTACACCATGTAGGGTGTAACAAACAATGATGGTTAATATTCACTGAAAGGGCAAAAATGATAAATTTAATACAGTTCAAATTTATTTATTGCAATGATATTACAGATTTCCCGTAATAGAATAACCTCTCAAGAAAAAATGCAAAACTTCGAAAATTACTTTTTCTGAATGCTATGCTATGGAGGTGCAGTTTTCACCTCCTAAAAGAACACTGTTTCTTTATATTTTGAAATCACTGAATTTTATTTCAGAAAAAAACCCTTTAAAAGCACAGTTCAATCTGAAGCCACATAACTAAACAATTCACTACATTAGTGTCACCGAGGACGGGCCGATGGGGTGTGCAAAGTCGTGACTGATATGACGTAAAAATACCCATCGATGACTGACTTAAAAATTAAAAATATTGTTATTTGTGTACATATAAGTCAGTATCCTTCGCCCAGCTACGCAGGTAGGGAGATTACTGTGCCCCCTGCCGTTTCAAGTTGGCACTTTGACAGACATTATCACTGCTTCTTTTCTTGATTACACTTCGTCGGTTGACGGCGTCATATGTAATACCGGTAGCTTGTTTTGGTACGCTGCGGGAACAGTCAAACGACCACTGGGTGCAGCTCCAGGAAACGGTTTACCCGCTAACCTAATTTTTTGTAATCCGTAAAAACTCTTCCAAGGATTCGATAAAAAAAAATGATATGATCACTTGACTGATGGTATTGCCAGAGGATGGGGAAGCATTCTCAAAAAAGCTAAGTAAAAGTTTAAATTCGGAACTGGTTTGAAAAAATGTTATACAAGAGGAGGGTTGATCTACAAAGTACGCTGAATTTTAGCATGAATTTTCGTTGAACTTTCGCTATGTTTGGACAATATTTGGATGACGTCGCCTTAAAGAAAGTTAAGGTGACCCGAATGTATGAATAAATCGATTGCACTACCAACTTTAAAGTCAAGAGCGGTTCCCAAACTTATTCTGAAGCAACAGCCAAATATCGCAATGTCCTTTTTTATTCTCTTCAAGTGTCTTTCGTAACATTTTAAGACTGCAGCATTGCATGTGCAAGGAAATCAAGAGTTGCTTCTGGAAAATTTCACATTTGATAAAGAAAAATGTCGCATAACTCTCAAGAGCCAATCATAAAACAAGACACTCTGCTATACAACTTCAAGTAGGAGTGACTGCATGATCTTACCCTTTAAAAGAACAAAGATAAGATATTGAAAAAGAAAAAAAAAACACGTCTCCCACTCGGCCCCTTCCAAGAAACGTTTAAGGACCTCTTGTGTTGCCTGTGATATTAATTTGATGAGCTTTTACGGCTTCCTTTCTAACAAGTGGCTCGGGAAGACCACACCCTTTTTTTTCACTAGTGGCTCACTGACTTGTTTTCTCTACTCTACACCCAAACCTCTATCCCACAATTCATGGTAATTTGCTATTTGGAAATAGGTCTATACTGTAGCTCCGTTATAAAACTGACTTTAAGTCAGTTGTTAACTTTAGAAAGTCAAATGGTTTGCGCAAATCACACATACATGACTTCACAGCCGGTTATGCAGGCTACTTATTTTTCTTATCCCGCCCACGGAGCCATGTAGACGAGTGATGTTTTCACAGCAAAATAATGGTTTGTGTTTGCAACTTGAGGTAATCGAAAACTGAATGAACAAGAGGGCATGAAAGTCAAAACGAAGTTTAATTAATTTTAAACTACCATTTGCTACAGGGAAAGTGGCATCTAGTCCATGTTATCGCAATGGGTGGATAAAAACCCCTCAAACATAACTGAATATTTTTACCTCAATCGGGAAGCTTTTACCAAAACATCCAAAGGAACTGACTGACTTAAGAAAGGAGCCGACAAACAAATATTCTAATTACGGTTATGTAATTCTACGCAGAATGTTAAGTTTTTTGCTTCGAGGTCTGTCTATTTTGAACAGAAATGGACTAAGTTAACCATCTAAGGAAAATGTAGACAAAAAAGTCTGTTTTCATCCGTTTGTTTAATTTAAGCTTCGATCAGTATCTGCCGGTAAGAAAATGATGTGCAAGTTATTTTGGGACAAAAAAAGGAAAGAAAAAACAAAGAAAAAGCAAGTAGGGTACTTGGGCATAAAATATACTGCAAATTATTTAAAATCCTTTTTAAAACCGTTATTATGATGCTATAATTCTCAAATTAACTGCCTCCTTTTTTCGTCCTGTCTATGAGATCCACGTGTTTTCCCCACGAGTAGCAGAAACAGCCGTAGGCTTTTTTATTTTTATTTTTTGTTTTGGAGAGGCTGACATATAAGATAAATTCAGAAAATATTTTTCAGCTGAGGTGTGAGCCCATATCGATAGTCTGAAAGGAGCTTACACATCTTCCAGGCATGTAACGCTTCGTGCAGATGACGTCACTGACCCAAAAAGGCAGAAAAATAGCAATACTCCGTCGGAAAAATTCTTTTGTTTTAATTGATTTCTCTTCTTGTTCTCTTGTAACCTCAGGTTGTTGTAAAACAAATATTCATTGGATTTTATATTTTTATTTGCAAGAATGACACGTATCATAATTTGAAAATTGAAATTTGAAATTGAAAGAAATTAAATGTAACCCCGGCCTTGTTTGGCAACATCACGAGACCCTTTTCCAAAAGCACCCGCAAAGCATCATGGGATAGAGCATTGGTGCACGCCGTTTATCCCTTGAGAAAAGGATGTTGAGAAAAAAGAACATTAATCAAATTGTATCCGACATTCCTTTTTGATGGCTATCATAGGCGTACGAATGGGGTGGAAGGGGGGGGGGGATGAGCAGAGGGCAGACAAAATTTTCGCAAGGTCTAAAATTCGGGCAGGAAAAGATTTGGCCAGCCACTTCGATTTAAAAATTCTCATAGTTCTTATTATTCAGAAAGCTTTTAATAGTGACCAAAAGCTTAAACAAAATGTGCCTGAAAACAGGGAAAACACATCATTCTGAATCAGCGGTAAAATTTTCAAGAAAAATCAACAAAATTACAAATGTTCGCTGCACATTCGGGCAGCGCAAAACGGCTTTTATCAAGCTTTACTTCACAGTCTTTCACAATAAGATGCCCGACCGAAATGGTCAAATATCCATTTTTTTACAAACATTTGCGAGTAAAACAGAAAAGCATCATAGTCAGGGTAACATATACACCTATATGAAAAAAAAAGATAAAAAATAAAAAAGATAAAAAATGAATCACAGCACATATGGACAGCCTATCATTGTACGCAAGAGCAGTCAACTCAACTTGAAGTATAGTGAGGTCGACTGTCCTGTTCCCCGATTGGCCGTTGAGAGTCACGTGACATTTTTCCTCTTCAAATGAGGAAATATACTGGAAATTACTTCCTGGTTTACATTTGATCTGCCATGTTGAAATCCTAAAATATTTTGAAAGATACCTTGAAGAGAGATAAGATGAAAATTGTGATATTTAGCTGTTGCTTCGAAAAAAGTTTGGGACAACTGCTCTTGACCTGTTAAAGAAACAATCATTCCTCATGTGTTTTTAAATCTTGCGAAGCACAGTGCTCGTAGCCTCGTAATGGCCCTTAATCCGAGTTCTTCCGCCCCAACTTATTGCGGCACTCCGCCTAGATAGTCTTTCGATAAAATGATATTTTTCGAGCAATAAGTAGTAGTCTTCTGACCCGTTCTCATCGCGTGTTTGGTCTGGCGGTAGAGCATCTGCCATTCACGCGGAAGGCCCGGGTTTTTATTCCCAGGTCCAGTCATACCAAAGGCTCTAAAAATGGAACCTGCTGCCTACCTAATGGAACTTACTGTCCGCGATGCTTCGAATAAGTAATGAAGTAGGGGAAGACAAACCAGTTAGCCACAACTGGAGAAAGGGCCGTGACCGGCTCGACTTCAACCAATAGGTTGGAAACTGGGCCGTTAAACTCCATCTAGCTAACTTACAAAAATTCATAGTAGCTTTTTCTGATCGCTTTGCAATTTGCTAATTCAGCAGTAAAAATATTGAATTTGTATCTGATGTCTACCTAAATAAAATGTCAATAGACTACCGTATTTCGTGACTTCACAACTACATACATTTTTTATCGGACAGCGAAGTCCGATGTAGTCTGTCTATCGATGTGACGTCAAGAAGAAATTGACATGAATTTAATTTGCTTAGTCCTGACGTACAACTTATACATATTTACATGTGTTGGCAAATTTTCAACTCTTTCCAACGGGAGATTGAGAAGATTTTAACAAAAAACGCGACTTTCCTCCGGTAGGAAGGATACTTACATTTTTGTTTAAGAAGTCTAGCAACAAACAGGTTTTAATCTAACGATATGTAATCATTTTAATGAGTAAAGATAGAGATTTCAGGAACACACAGTTCATCATGTTACATCTTGGACGATATTTCAGAAAAATTTAACTGTACGTTTACCACTTCAAAGTAGGCCGAAGAGGTACCGTATTCTGCGCGATATGCTACATTTACACACATTCACAAGAGTTCAAAATTTGGCAACCATTAAAAGAAACCGAAAAAGACTTTTCACATATTCTCGGGAAATATTAAGTTTATTAAATCAGACACTCATGACAGTATGCTAGCTTTAGCCAAGAAAGAGTAAAGTTTGATCCGGGTTTTTTTTAAACCAGGAGAAAGTTTCTAATGTGTAATGTTCAAAGAAAAATACGAAAATGAAGCAGGATGTTTTATAGATTGCGTTTGATTCAGTTATAAAAAGCATTTTATATGACTGGGAACAAAATTTGCAAAGTCTCAGCCTCAGGTGTCGAATATGAACCTCTTTCAAACGAGCTGGTGTAACGAGAGAAGAAGTGTAATACGTAGTGCGGAGGAGATTTCAGTGGTTTAGTGGACCACTTATTAAATAATTTATCACAAAGGGAGGTAACTCACGCCAACACGGCGTATTTGTTCAGTGGTCGGGGAAATGGAAACTGGGTCTTGGTCAGCCGCCGTCTTACATGCGAAGCGAACTCGTCTTTGTTCAGCTCCTCCTTCGGAAACCACCAGGAAAAAGACAAACAGGCTGCTACGGAGGCAAGCTGCGCATTTGTACCGCTCTATATTAACTGATGAACGCACATCATCGAGTCTGAGAGATGACAGAGAGCATGGTAACCAGAAAAGACATTGGCATCACGATGAGATCTTCTATAAATAGGCATATGGTACAAATCCCGGTGCTTCAAAAGCAGCTCTCCGATACATCATGGGAGTACTACCTGGTTTTATGCCCACCAGCCTGCGAAGCAGACTGCTCAACCTACGTTTAGTCAACGCATCGCTAAGAAAAAAATCCTTAAGGGGAGGCAGCCTAAAGGAGCGGCAGTAACAGATTCGCTACGCAATCTACATATATATATATGGTAACAGGAAGTTCATACAGTACTTATAGGATAGCATTTGCTTAAAGGCCTTAAGAAATTGTAATAGTCACTGATTGTTGGAGAAATGGAAATGCAGACACTTCCGAAACTGAGGAGAGTAGTCGTGGGAGTGTATTCTTCCCGTATGGCCTAAAACACGAAAATAAACAGTACCGCACAATACAAAAATAGGCTCTGAAGAAGGTATGTATCTTTCGGACAAGACCTATTGCCTAGTGGACTCTTTTCTGCTAGCACCGTCACTGCTTTAGCTGACTTAATTAAAGTTCGTCATCATTCGACTCTTCAAATTTTTACATACAATTTTCGTGAGCAGGTTGTGAACAAGTAATACCGCCAGGAATAAATGGTGATTCTCCTAGTTTTTTTAATTGACATTTGAAATCATTTATTTGCAGAATGGAATCTCCCAGATGAAAGGAATAACGTTCGATCTGAACTGCCGGAAAATAGGCCTATGGTTTGTTAAGGGGGGGGGGGGCTGTTTATGGCTTATCTATACGTTAGGCTATATCACGGAGCTGTAAAAAGCTCTCTGGTTACATATTATATCCCCGTATTTGTTTCATCTTCATGAATGTGAACCACTTTCATTGTACCCCGCTTCGCATGCTACATTTGAGCCTGCATTACAGAAAGAGACAGATACAGATAATGTTTAGAAACTGTCTTGACGTGCAGGCTGAAAGAAACATTTGCTGCATAGTAACCGTCTGGTATATTTGACTTTGGTTTGGTTTGTTGGGATTTTACGCTCCAACCTTTGACCTTCCGGTTAAATCACGTGGTGCCCACGGCCCTTTTCCAGTTGTGGGTCATTGGGTTGTTCCCCTACTTATTACTTACGCGGAGCATCACGCACAACCGCAACAGGTCCCGTTAACCAAGAACCACGACGGCCCCCCCCCCCCCCCCACAACCGATTAGGCAGTAAGGATGTGATTTTCTTTACAAGTACATCACGTAGATATGACAATAATAAAGGCTACCGAATACATGAAAAATGTACATAAACGCAACAAAAGCCCTCATATTACAAAGTGAGAAACAAATCCAAACAGCCAATGGTCCCACCGAAATCCTCACGGAATGATCGTGGGCTGTGATATTAGTTTATTCACCCAATTTTAACCGGTAGATTGCGCAATAATTGTGGTGGCGTTCTTATGCTATGCAAATTACAGTCTTTCGAAAGCTAGCCTATAGTGCACCTTTTGACAAAATCAAATCATTTTCTTACACTGTTAAAACATGCTCTACAAAAAACGGGAAGTGATCATGGCCTCATGAACATTAATTTAATCTACTATCGACTATCGACTACTCATTTCGATTTATGTGGGTAAATTCAAGATTTAAAGGACCAAACCTCTCACCCCAAACTACACTCAATTTTGGTTCGGGGGTACCAAAATTCTCAATTGGCTCAGCTCTTTGACTGACAGCTAATTCAAACAATGCAGAGTGCCAAAGCTTCCATTACAGAGCATGAACGTTACTGAGAGTGTTTCAATTATATAAATTGAGTTTTCTATACTCACCTTGAAGCAACTAACTGAGATTTTTTTGATGAGCATGAATTTCAGACAATTGTGGGAGGGACTTAAGTAAGAAGGTTGGGAGCATTGGCACTCACTGGGGTGAGAGAACTGGGCCTCTAAGGTGTACTTTAAGTCTAGAATTTTTAAGTAAACCGCAAGTTAAAAAATTCAAAAATATATATATATATATATATTACAGAGCATAAAATAAGAACTCTAACAGTCAAACTCCCATCTTCATAAGACATTCTGAAATATAAAATGTTTAAGTTTATTAACTTAAAACAAATTGGCCCATTGCGCCATTATAATTTGTGACTTTCTTGTTGTACAACTCACACTGCTTGCTTCGCTTCCCTTTTTAAATTGAAAATGTTTTTATGACCTTGGACACTTCCTAATTGCTTGCATAGCATGTTGCACAAAGAGTTCTTAATTAATTACATCACCCCATCAGAGTAAGAGTGCTATCACACCTTGGTACAAGGTGCAGTAACTTTCAGAAAAACAAAGATTGTAATTTGAGTAGCACAACAATGACATCACAAATTATTGCGCACTGTACCCTTTTCAGTTGAGTGAATAAACTTCAACATTTTATTTCTCAGCTCAGGAATGTCCTATGAAGATCGGAATCGGAGTGTTGGAATTCATTTTTCATAGTCTTTAATATATATTTTTGATTTTTTTTACTTGGGGTACATTTTAAAAGATATGAGTTGAAAATCTTATTTATCTCACTCCCATTGCCATAGCTTGTTAAAATATTAAATACTGAAATTTATTCACTTACCGTATATCGAAATAGTCCATTGCGCAATATTTGTGACATATTTTTTGTACAACTCACAATACCTGCTTTGTTTCAACTATAAATGTTTATATGACCTTACAATGTTTAGAATATCGTTGTTTAAAGAGAAAACAATGAGTTATTCACTTGTTAATGTGGTTGTTTAAACATTTAAACAACTTGCTTAGCTCTGTTTTACCAATGTTGAACACTTCCTGTTTTCTTCCACAGCTCATCGAACGGAGAGTCATAAGACTGACATCAAAGTTTGGTAAAATCTAATTGAAGGCGTAGCCTTCAGAATCACCCCCCCCCCCCCCCACACACACACACAAAAACAATACAAAGATTTTTATTTACTTCTTTGATAGTACAACAATCTGACAATGACATCACAAAGTATTGCGCAATCGGCCGTTTTCAATTGAGCGAATAAACTTCAAGGTTTTATATCTCAGTTCAGGAATATCCTATGAGAGTTGGACTGTTTAAAAAATCATGCTCTGTCATCATGTTTTGTTTAAATTTTAAATTTTTAGTACACTTAAATAAGTCAGCATTTGAACAAACTATAACAATGGGAATTGGATAAATGAGATTTATTTTCGAACATCTTATATGTTAATTCTGGCAATTCTGGAACTTAGGTACCGGTCGAACAGTTTATTGCTAACGTACAAGATCAGTGGTTTTCAAGAGGGTTGCTAACATAAGATAAAATTGATACAAAAGAATACGCAATTATTGCACACTGTTTCTGCGTGCAGACTTAAGTGGTTAAAGCATCCGACTTGTAGTCAGAAGGTTGGAGTCATGGTCGGGTCAAGTTAAAAATGGAATCCACTGGCATTGTGCTTGGTCAGTAGGTGCTCAGCAAAACAATTGGAGTAAAAAAATGAGCAAGCCGGAATCTGGAAAAACTAGAACAATGCATTGTTTGGCGCCCCGCACGTATAGCACACGATTTGCGTATTCGACTGGTTGACAAATCAGCTGTCTGCATTTGTGTTGGTTTGTTTTGTCCTCAAATGAGGGCGTACTTCTTGCTCTGTGACATCATATGCACACGGAAGAAGTCTATGAAGACTGAATACACACTCTAAAGGAGTGAGATGATACTTTTTCGAATTGAAAAATTTTCATCAGGATTCAATTTAATTTCACTGTAAAAGAGCGATTTATCGCATGATTTTGAAAGTTCAGGACGTGTACAGAAGACAATTTTGCATCGAATGCATGGTATGTTATTACACAGATAACAGTTTAAAAGTACTTAGCGGAAGCTCACTGAAGTAACCAAACGCTTTTGTATATTAACACCACCTGATCATAAATGTAACACTGCAGGATGCAGATCTTACAAAAGCTACACCCTTACTTATGATCTCAAGTCTGAATACGTAATTGTGGTATATGCTATGTAGAGACAGATGACTTACGGATGGTCAAACTTGGTCACAGACACCAAAACTCATGTTACAAAAGACGAAAAGCGCGTTTTTTACAGTTAATTTCATTCAGGTTTTAATTACTGCGGGTAACGCAAAGTTACGATGTTTTTTCACTCACCTAATACCTCAGGAATGTAGTGAAGATGGGGGTATTTGCATGCATGCTGGGGGAATATCTATACCTAAAACGAGGAATCGCACTGTTTCAGTTCCTTTTTATTCAAATAACCTTTAGAACGTTACCCTGTGTATCTTTTGTTCTACCTAATCACTAGTACTGTAGTGAAGACGCGGATACTAACTGCATGTTAGGAATGATATTTATGGTCAAAAGTGGTTGGACCCAGAGGCCAGCTCATTGGTTTGTTTGCACCATGGACGGGTCATTGCCCCAAATCGACCGGTTCTTTTGTGAATAACTACAGTCCAAGATATGGAAAGCATTTTATTTTCACACTAAAACACTCAAAAGGTAAGACCCCGAATACTGGACCGAAATCCATTTTCTCTAGGATCTTTTTTGGAGTTTCAGCCTGTGGCCTCAGCATCTCTGCCTCATTAAAGCCCCTGGACCGATTTGGGCTTGGGGTAGGGTTAGACTATTGTAAGTGTGATACTTCCATGGTTAAACCTCCAAATTTTTATGGGATGTAAACCTATGAGAAAAATATGGTCACTTCTTGTTCTTCCGGGCCAATCACAGATATAAAGTGGGGTTAAACAGTCTTCAACCTTGATAGGATGCAGCACCTCTGGTGACACGTAATCCAACGTAACGGCTAAACTTTTCGTTGAAACGTTACCCCCCCCCCCGGTGTAACCATGTCCTCCCCTCCCGTGTCCCAATTCTAAAAGTCTGACTTGGAGGAGCCGTTGAACGATTTTCAAAAACTCTAAAAAATTCGAGTCCAATTTGACTGGAATAAAATCGATTGGGCACGAACCGGAATCTTGTCAAACATTTAACTAGATTCGAGTCATAAATGAAACAAAAAGTATCATTTTTGAACCATTTCCAGTCAATTTTGAAACGAATCTTTTCAAATATTTGACAATATTCCGGTTCGTACCCCATTTGACTAGACGTTTTTTAGAGTAATTACGATTGGTAATGAAATTATGTTGCTAATCAAATAATATTCAACTGAGTCCAATATTTTAAGGAAATGAAATTGAGAGGGTGGGATTTTTCACAGGAATTGAGTAAATATAAGGAAATGCGAACTATAAACATTTCATGGGAGATAAACTGAATGAATATTCAATACCTGGGTAGATTTTTTCATCAACATATGAAAGGGTAGCAAATGATTATTCAATAAAATTAAAGAATCGCCATGATGCACAAATTGAAATGACAGCTCAAAATAAAATAACAGCTCAAAATAGAATAGACCTAATACATCTATTCATGCAGATACTGGTATAACGGAAAATGATAAAAATGAGTGCGAATGGCGCATGCGTTTTGGGGACAATCTTCCTGATAAAACAAAATCACAAAAATGTACTTGAACAGTTTCACATTGTAAACCAAAAAGAAGCCTACTTACCTCCGTCCGAAACTAATGAAATTATGGCCTTACAAAGACCACTACCGACTCGATTTGTGTTGCCAATGGAAGGTACTCTGTTTAAACCGATGTAGATATTATACTCAACCTCTCCTCTCGTCGGCCTCTGCCCACCGAGTGTGTACAGGAACCTGCTCTCTATCTGACCCCTTTTTGTCGCTCTGTTGTTCCACTTAAACGATTCATCAGAAACTTCAACTTTTAATTTCGTTCCTTCTGAAACAATATCATCCACCATTCTGAGCAAAAGACCTCCATTGATCGAGGCACTTGCGTGTCCAGGAAGTGCATTACTATAAATTCTCATTTGACGTTCTACAATTTGCGTTTCGGCACAGTTCGTGGTTACACCCCCACTTCCTCCGAAACCATTAGCTGTTAGGCAGTCAGCAACATCTAGGGTCCAGCCCTTTGGTTGTTCATTATAATCTAACTTAATTCTTGCATTTGTATATGGACCCAAAAAATTCACCTTGACGAGGGCCTGACCACTACATCCACCGTCCAATGACGGTCCAGGGTGTTCTAGTATCGTTATATAATCACTTTCTCCTTGCACGATCCCTGTCCTCAAATCCAATAAAACTCTTTCCCTTCCCGATAAGTACTCTGCTCGGAATGTTTGGCAAGAAACTGAAAAACAGCGAAAGAAAGAAAAAACGTTTAAGTATTCAATAAATATATAACTAACAAGTGACTCGTAAATTGAAAAGGAGTTGTAAGATTGTACGAGAAAAGACTTTCTTCAACTCAAAAGTTCTGGAAAAATTCTTTCAAAACTAAACAATTACGGACAAAAGAGGTGTAAAACCAATATCGTTAACGCATTTATTCCACGGAAATTTTCAAATAACGTTTGATTTATATGAAGTTTGGAATTGCTTTAATCTTACTGCCAAGAAAATGGTTCCCCCCATCTTTGCTTGCTTATAGACAAATCCGGGCAGATTGTGATGGTCTGATTTTAGTCGGCCTTTACTGGGGTCCATCACCTTTAATCTTTAAATGTCCTTCCTTACCTGCTCCACGGATGGTTAAGCACTAAATGTGAGGAAATGTGAGGATTTGAAATTAACGTTGACAATAAATGAAGATGATTAAAGGCTGATGGACCCCACTAATGGCTGCCTACAGTCACTAAAAACAAGCGCTAATCGGATTCGTCTATAAAGCAATTTCACTGATAAAGAGAAAGGGAAACAACTTAGCAGTCCAGACTAGAACATACTTTTGTTTAAATATCAATTACAAAGGATTGTGGGATAGGGTATGTAGTGTGTGCCATTATTGTTTAAGGTATTTTATTGTAGTCGAAAACCCCACAACAACATACTATCCCACAATCCTTTGCAAATGATATTTGGAAATGGATCCATTCTGGAAGCTGTTAAAATTTATTAAAGACCGTCCAAACTATAGTAAGGAATATAATTATTTTTCGTAAACCATGTTGTCGTTTAGACACAAGGTTCGAACCAAAAATGTTGACGTCACATTTAGTTAAGTACTTACAACAAGCTGAACTATGGAAACTTCATTGTTGCTCTTGGTCTTTATATGGAATTTAAAGGAAAACTTTTCGTGACCCCTAGCGGACCAAATGACCCCCATCAATCCCAAAACAACTACATGGATCTACCCAAAATATGGGTATCCATGTTTCAACTTTAAGATCCGTCAAAGTTACGCAAGCAAAGCAAAGTGTCACATACACACACCTGAACATTTTTACACACACGCACAAACGCACACATACATAAAATATACAATTGCACCGATTTTGTGGGCCCGGTATGAAGTTAGCCGATCTAAACCAGAAGAAGGAATTGAGTAGGAGGTAAACTCTGAAATAAAGTGTTGAGTGCCCCTGCTGAGTATAAAAATGGAAAAAACAGTTTGACACACGCCCCCTATTTTACGTGCCTCTAATTGTTGTTGACTGTTCCCGATTTGGTATAAATGTACAGAAGTTCTTAGGTCGAAAATCCCAGTGTCACTTTCCTCCTAATGCTAACATGAAACTTCATATCCACATGTGTCATTACCATACTTTAAAGGTCAAAGCATTCCCCCAAACTTAATTTTAAGTAAGACCTAAATTTCACTGTTCGTTTCTTATTTCTCTTCAAACTTACTTTGAATTCATAATTTTTCAGTACTGCAAAATTGCATATGCAAAGGTAAACCAAGCAGTTATGGCCAATTAATTTCACAACTGATGAGACAATATATTGTCACATTATTCTAGAGGGCCAATCATGAAAAAGTACAGACTATGCGTGATTCTTTTCTTGAAATTCTTTTTTGAGTAACTGAATTCATTAACGTTGTCAGAGATCTCGCGTTCAGAAGTAAAATTTTAAGGTCGGTTACGCAGGCCGATCTCGGAACTCAGTTTTACTGAACAATTTCCGTAGCATCCATGCCAAGAACCAAGAATTTCACAAGAGAAAACCATGACTGGAGACTTGAAATTTTTGTTTCACTCAAAGGGCACTTGATATTTCAAGATTTAACTTCCTCTAACGGGCGATTCCCATTGTAACCTTGAACTTCTCACATTTTCAACTTTGCCTACGGATTCCTAGATGACTTGTCTTGTGATAAGTGTGTGATTTGCTCCTAACCATCATAGTATGTCTTTGCCTTTTTGGTGTAATAATGGTGCTTAAAGTGCAGCGGACGAATATATTCGTAAAATTCAGGGTTTCAGACCTTTTTTCGGTTCAAGGACATCTCGTTTGGCTGTTTCAGACGAACAACATACAAGGCTTAACAGCTCATTGGTGCAAAAGTCATACAGTTCTCAAATATCATCCAATCACCGCATTTGAAAGTTTCTAAATGCTAATAACTGTTGCCAAAACCGTCACGAATGGGGCGTCCTTTTGCTATAGATCCGAGTCAATACTGAACATGAAATGTCAAAAGTCCTGTTTACGATGATAGCATTTCTTTCCATCCGCCAACTGTCCAATGAGGGAGTTTTTCAAAACAGGGAAAAACACGTTAATGACGTATAGATTCAACTAACATCAATAAATGCCCCTGTGTGCTTGCTCAAACTCTATTCTGAACTGTTTTAAATTATATGTTTAAATTTAGTCTAAAATGGAAAAGGAATGCAGTATAAACAACCAAAGGAATGTTTTGAAGACGGGGAAATTGTTTCTTGATGTCAAATACACGTTGCATAGACAAGTTAAATAACGGGAAACACACCCTCTGTTAGGTAGGCGTACAAAGTTACAACGGTCAGCACAAATGCCGATTTGCGCATAAGTAGGCAAGGCGCGTAAGTTTGCGCGCATGGAATTCTACCTCGTGGAGAGTTTCACTTAAAGGCCCGAATGCCTCACCCCCAAACAGTACCAATTCTCCTAACCTTCTTGCCCAAGCCCCGCCCACAATCGTCTGAAATTCATCCTCATCCAGACACAATCTCAGTTCATTGCTTCAGCCTAGGTGAGTATAGGCCTAGAAATAATCAAAGTGTTAATCAAAACACTTTCATGCTGTGTAATATAAGCTTTGGCACTTTGCATTGTTTGAATTAGCAGTCAATCAAATAGCTGGGCCAATTGAGAGTTTCTGTTACCCTATACAAGAAGTGTAGTTTGGGGTGAGATGATTGTCCCTTTAATTAGTTAGCCCGGTTTCTAACCACTTAGGTTAAGTCGAGCCTTGTGGGAACAGCGTGCTGCACTCTTTGCCCTCGAAAATGACACCACATTACGTCACTGGTCAAAAGAATGTATTGATATCCATGCCTTGGATTTATTTTGGAGGCCTAAAAATTTACAACACTATTGCCCTGTTCTGAGGCTCACTGAGTTGATATCGATAACTTAATGAGAGTCTCAAAGGGTCACTATCACATAACAACGCTTATAGTTAGCATAGCAAAATCCTAAAATTTTGAATTTTCCTGTGTCCTGACTTGTAACGGTTTTGTACATAATTTGAAAAAGTGTCTGGTCACGAATTTTTGAAAACAGACTCGAATCGTTAAGCACTCACTCATAAAACAGTTATTTGTGTGTGGGCTATGTGGATTGTCTAAGATTGACCATTTGTCATTGGTATGTGAAGAAAACTTAGTAGGTTTGGAAAAATTTGTTGAATTTCATGAACCAACTTAATGAGCCGCTTTTAGTTGTCTGCATTCATGTGGCAGCGAATTGACAAGTGAATGATTTGGAGTAATTCCACATTTGGAACGTATTATCGTTTATATCACACCTTACACAATCAAACATTTGGAAATTACATGAGAAGAGGATGATGACATCAATGTATGTATTTTGGTCCTCTCAGTGGAAATATTTCTTCCATATGGAAAACACTTTTTTGAGTATTTTTTACTCTGAACGAGACAGATATGCCAACAGTCAGGCAAATGGGTCAGGCGCCAATCTTCAGGCATTCGCTCGGTCGGTGAGTCGGTCAGTCAAGAAGTCAGTCGATCGGTAAGTGTGTGAGTCAGTCAGTCAATCGGTTATTCGGCCAGTAAGTTAGTTTCAATAGACGATAGATCAGACAGACAGACACACACACAGGCAGACAGGCGCACATGTAGACATTTAGGCATACAGTACAGGTAAATCGGTAGGCAGACAGGCAGGCAAGCAGGCTGGTAAACAAGCTTTGAAAGGACAGGACAAGTCAATTGAAACGAAGGAGAAGATATCAGATACTGATGTGTTTCGATTTTCCACGTGGAATATTGTGAAAGATGATGCCGCACATTGATATATATAGCAGCTAAGATGAAATTTAGTCCGCATCTTTTTTTTTATCCTACATCAAAATAATGAAAGCACTACCACGCAACCCGAAAACAGGCCAGGAAAATTGACTGGTGATCTGGCCGAACTATCTCGTCTGGCAAGGTCGATAACAGGGGAGTGAGGCGCGATCTAAACACGCAGATTTTCAAATTTTGCTTTGATTTGTTTTTCTGAACAGAGTGAAAATGTCATTCTATCCGTCAGGTTAGGTCTCTCTGAACTTGTTTGTCAACAAGGTAGCTACATTGTAATATCAAACGAGGTAAAGAGATTCCATTTGAGCTTACTTGATCAAACTGTCTAGTTGCTCTTTTGAAATCCGTCGTAAGGAATTTATTATAAGGAAATTTTCACACTGTCAGGATGACGATTACAGCCGGCAGGATATGTTGCCCACCGTTTGGGAATTCTGAAAAAGCTAAAATTGAAAAGGGAGTTTCAACCCTAATTTTTAAACGTTGAAGAGACATTAAATATACACAACATGGTGAAACTTCCATTCAAATTGCACATGTATTTCTCGAGGCATCGTAAAATGAGGTTGTGTTTAAAATTTGAGTGCAAAGCGAACCTAAAGGGCAACACGCCTCACTCAAAACTACAATTATTGTAGGCTTTACAGAAATTCTCCATTGGCTGAGTTCTTTGATTGACAGCTGAATTGAAACAATGCAGAATACAAAAGATTATATTACACAGCCCATGCACAAACTGAGATTGTGTCTGGATGAGGATCAACTTCATACTATTGTGGGAGGGGCTTAAGTAAGAAGGTAAGGAGAATTGGTACTGTTTGGGGTGAGAGAATTGGGCCTTTAAAGGCAGCAAAGGCTATATCATTTCCTCACGTTGATAAGGAATGTTTTGTTTATTCTGGTTTTTGTGTCTGTTTTATTTGTGTTGACCTTGAAGTTAAGGATAGGACCTTTCTATGATGAATGAAACGTTTGCACAGTTTTCATGCCAGTAATGCAACCGCATTCCCATACCATGAAATTATTAAGGAGAATTTGGTTGTTTAAGATCAAAGAAAAAACTAAAGACTGTTCATTATGGTAAGGATATGATAACATATGCGCCTGAAGTCCACTTTTTGTTTCAAAATGACAACTGACAATTTTTCCTGCTCATATCTTGAGAGCAACCCATGGAACTCAGTCAGTTCAAATTTCACCAGAATGCTTAGAGTAAGTCACCCTCTAACTTATCAAAACTACATTTGACTTGAGACCCTTCTTTTAGAGGGGAAACCCTGTTTTTCTGTATGCGCCAAAGTTTAGGTGCTTGCGTTGTATAGAATTCTCATATAATCGTACCCTCTTTACATGTGATTTTGCCCTCTAAGATCGACCGGTTTTTCATGGCATGTGACGTGTTACTGAAGGGATCCGCTGAACTTAAAAATTTCATCCCATCCATGCTATGGGTTGCTCGACCCTTGCAGGTATTTGCCTCTTTACAGGGGATGATGTAGTTACCTTGGTTAGTTGGTTACTAAGATAGAGTTTTACCGCTCAGTTTCCAACCTATTGGTTCAAGTCAGTGGCGTAGCTACTGGGGGGGGGGGGGCAAGTTGCCCCCCGGAAAATAATTTGGGGAAATTTGATGAATTTTCTTACTCTGACAAAAATTTCTCAAAATTTTTGTTAGAATAAAAAATTCTGAGACATTTCTCATACATAATTCATATTTTCATGCAACAAATTAACACAGATTTGAGATTTCGTCATTTCCCCATGAACCGACCCTACTTGCGTTCCACCTAAATGTCCTCGCCGCGTAGCAGATTGAATGTTCTCTTGTATACGCGCGGTTTTTTATGATCAGTGCATTTCAGTGCACATGAAGCTGTTATTCAGGAATTTAACAACAGCTGATACAGAACGAATAACACTGAAAGGCTGTAAACCCGAACTTATCCCCTTGCACACAGTCTGTGCGTTGTACACTTTGGGAATTCAGTAAAAGGATGTGAAAACTGACAAGTCACTAACGTAGACCCCCCCCCCCCCGAGTTTGTTATATTGTCCCGAAAGCTGGCAGTAGCTATACCGATTTTACTCTGTGTACATAAAGATGGATGGGGCTGAAACAATCCATGGCCACGATTAACTTAAAGTTAGTCTAGAAATTAGAATGAACGGGATCCATTGGCATACTTAGATTTTGTTACTAATCCTAATCCTTGGAGCTTTACAGGCTGGTTCGGGAAAAAAGCTTTCTGCTCACTTTGGGTGTAACAATAAACGGGTCCATGAGTACCTTGTAGCCTTCTTCACTTAACAGACTGCTGTTCTAACAGGATATCCTGTGTGATCGAGCCACTGTTAGGCCTCCTTTTAGTGGCGTACGAAGGGGGACCATTGGGCCATGCCCCCTCACAGATGCCACTTTTTCTTTGTTCTTAAAAATAAGTAGTTATATATAACACAGATTTTTCTTCAAAAGATAGCATGTGTGGCACCAGGTTGCATATAAGGACACCCATTTTTTCAAAAATTTTCAAAGGAGAAGGATTGTCTCTGCAAGTACGTCCCTCAGTGATGCCAATATTTTAATTCCTACAAATAGGCAAATTCTGTCAAGTTCCAATTTTTACTTCAATAGGTAGACTCTGTATCCCACTGGTGGCACCGATAAAAATAAAGACTACATGTTTAGGTTCTCTTTACAAGCATGAATACGCTATTTTTGACCATCTAAGGGGTCTGATTTTTTCGATTTTTTTTACGCTCCGCGCCAACCAACGGTGGCGTTTCGCTCATTCTTTTGGGAAAAATTACATTTTGGTTAGTTGGTTACTAAGATAGAGTTTTACCGCTCAGTTTCCAACCTATTGGTTCAAGTCAGTGGCGTAGCTACTGGGGGGGGGGGGGGGCAAGTTGCCCCCGGAAAATAATTTGGGGAAATTTGATGAATTTTCTTACTCTGACAAAAATTTCTCAAAATTTTTGTTAGAATAAAAAATTCTGAGACATTTCTCATACATAATTCATATTTTCATGCAACAAATTAACACAGATTTGAGATTTCGTCATTTCCCCATGAACCGACCCTACTTGCGTTCCACCTAAATGTCCTCGCCGCGTAGCAGATTGAATGTTCTCTTGTATACGCGCGGTTTTTTATGATCAGTGCATTTCAGTGCACATGAAGCTGTTATTCAGGAATTTAACAACAGCTGATACAGAACGAATAACACTGAAAGGCTGTAAACCCGAACTTATCCCCTTGCACACAGTCTGTGCGTTGTACACTTTGGGAATTCAGTAAAAGGATGTGAAAACTGACAAGTCACTAACGTAGACGCCCCCCGAGTTTGTTATATTGTCCCGAAAGCTGGCAGTAGCTATACCGATTTTACTCTGTGTACATAAAGATGGATGGGGCTGAAACAATCCATGGCCACGATTAACTTAAAGTTAGTCTAGAAATTAGAATGAACGGGATCCATTGGCATACTTAGATTTTGTTACTAATCCTAATCCTTGGAGCTTTACAGGCTGGTTCGGGAAAAAAGCTTTCTGCTCACTTTGGGTGTAACAATAAACGGGTCCATGAGTACCTTGTAGCCTTCTTCACTTAACAGACTGCTGTTCTAACAGGATATCCTGTGTGATCGAGCCACTGTTAGGCCTCCTTTTAGTGGCGTACGAAGGGAGACCATTGGGCCATGCCCCCCTCACAGATGCCACTTTTTCTTTCTTCTTAAAAATAAGTAGTTATATATAACACAGATTTTTCTTCAAAAGATAGCATGTGTGGCACCAGGTTGCATATAAGGACACCCATTTTTTCAAAAATTTTCAAAGGAGAAGGATTGTCTCTGCAAGTACGTCCCTCAGTGATGCCAATATTTTAATTCCTACAAATAGGCAAATTCTGTCAAGTTCCAATTTTTACTTCAATAGGTAGACTCTGTATCCCACTGGTGGCACCGATAAAAATAAAGACTACATGTTTAGGTTCTCTTTACAAGCATGAATACGCTATTTTTGACCATCTAAGGGGTCTGATTTTTTCGATTTTTTTTACGCTCCGCGCCAACCAACGGTGGCGTTTCGCTCATTCTTTTGGGAAAAATTACATTTTGGTTAGTTGGTTACTAAGATAGAGTTTTACCGCTCAGTTTCCAACCTATTGGTTCAAGTCAGTGGCGTAGCTACTGGGGGGGGGGGGGCAAGTTGCCCCCCGGAAAATAATTTGGGGAAATTTGATGAATTTTCTTACTCTGACAAAAATTTCTCAAAATTTTTGTTAGAATAAAAAATTCTGAGACATTTCTCATACATAATTCATATTTTCATGCAACAAATTAACACAGATTTGAGATTTCGTCATTTCCCCATGAACCGACCCTACTTGCGTTCCACCTAAATGTCCTCGCCGCGTAGCAGATTGAATGTTCTCTTGTATACGCGCGGTTTTTTATGATCAGTGCATTTCAGTGCACATGAAGCTGTTATTCAGGAATTTAACAACAGCTGATACAGAACGAATAACACTGAAAGGCTGTAAACCCGAACTTATCCCCTTGCACACAGTCTGTGCGTTGTACACTTTGGGAATTCAGTAAAAGGATGTGAAAACTGACAAGTCACTAACGTAGACCCACCCGAGTTTGTTATATTGTCCCGAAAGCTGGCAGTAGCTATACCGATTTTACTCTGTGTACATAAAGATGGATGGGGCTGAAACAATCCATGGCCACGATTAACTTAAAGTTAGTCTAGAAATTAGAATGAACGGGATCCATTGGCATACTTAGATTTTGTTACTAATCCTAATCCTTGGAGCTTTACAGGCTGGTTCGGGAAAAAAGCTTTCTGCTCACTTTGGGTGTAACAATAAACGGGTCCATGAGTACCTTGTAGCCTTCTTCACTTAACAGACTGCTGTTCTAACAGGATATCCTGTGTGATCGAGCCACTGTTAGGCCTCCTTTTAGTGGCGTACGAAGGGGGACCATTGGGCCATGCCCCCCTCACAGATGCCACTTTTTCTTTCTTCTTAAAAATAAGTAGTTATATATAACACAGATTTTTCTTCAAAAGATAGCATGTGTGGCACCAGGTTGCATATAAGGACACCCATTTTTTCAAAAATTTTCAAAGGAGAAGGATTGTCTCTGCAAGTACGTCCCTCAGTGATGCCAATATTTTAATTCCTACAAATAGGCAAATTCTGTCAAGTTCCAATTTTTACTTCAATAGGTAGACTCTGTATCCCACTGGTGGCACCGATAAAAATAAAGACTACATGTTTAGGTTCTCTTTACAAGCATGAATACGCTATTTTTGACCATCTAAGGGGTCTGATTTTTTCGATTTTTTTTACGCTCCGCGCCAACCAATGGTGGCGTTTCGCTCATTCTTTTGGGAAAAATTACATTTTGGGGTCAGATTTCCCCTTAAATCTCTGATCACTTTTCAGTTTGCGAACATATTTTGAAGGAAGGATTTTATTTGTAAACGACAAAAGAGGGTATGACTGGGTAGATTCTTCGCATAAGTCTGGAAAATGCTATTTCCGGCCATCTGAGGGGTCTGATTTTCCGAAATTTTGTCTACGCTCCGCGCCAACCAATGGTGGCGCTCCGCTTAGATAATCTTTATGACAAAATAACCTTTTGTGGCCAAGAAATACCGCAAATCCTATACCGATCAATGCTCTTTTATTTTTACTCCTAACAGTGTGCAAATTGAATGACAAGTTTTACTTCGTAAGGTGACATAAATGGCATAAAAATGCATGTAAAGACACAAAAGTTTCAGTTTTATCCTCATGAACCACAACGATTCAACTTTTTGCACTGTTCCTGTCAAAGTCGCAAATCTTGCACCATTTTGCATCTAGGCTACTTGAAAAGTCAAAAAATTTCTGGACACCCCTCCTCTTAGACCGTACTGCATGCCTCCCCCCTTCAGAAAAATCCTGAGTACGCCACTGCGTTAGTACATACAAATAAACCAGTATTGTTGACCAAAATAATATACTAAGAGCTGTTATTTCCAATTGCTCTATGTTATACCTTAAGATTAAAAATGCTGGTAATACAGGAATACAGGGACCACGGAGACGGGGAGGGGGCTATGGGGGCTTTAGCCCCCGCACTTACATAATGAAATTGTAATGTTGTTATACTTGTAAATTTGCATTTTTTATATGAAATACATACACACTGACCGGGAAAAATTTGGGGGAAATTTCATACCTTTGCCTAGCTACGCCACTGGTTCAAGTCGAGCCGGCAACAGCCTTTTTTCAGTTGTGGCTAACTGGCTCCATTGATCATGCGGAGCATCACGCAAAACGGCAGTAGGTCCCATTCTTAGAGTCTTTGGTACGACCTGACCTGGGAATAGAACCCGGACCTTCCGCGTGAGAGGCTGATGCTCTTACCGTTATTTGGTATATAACGGTAAGAGCATCAGCCACTCGGTACTTACCTTGAAGAAACATCTTACAGCAACCCTGCAGCCAGACATAACGCAGTGAAGGGGCTAAATAGCTTCGGGGATGAGGGGGTGGGGCACAACATCCATTCACTTAGCTTTATTCATAACTATCAACAGGCTCATGTATCCTCTATAGTTACATGAAAATGAGCCTACACATACTTTTGAAGTTTGAAATGTGGATAAGACCGTGTGTTTGGTCTAACCGTAAAGTATCCGTCTTTCACGCGGAAGGCCCGGGCTTGATTCCCACGTCGAGATATACCAAAGGTTTTTAAAATGGAATCTACTGCCGTTATGCATGATGCTCGGCATAAGCAATGTAGTAGAGAAAACAAGCCAGTGAGCTACAACTGGAAAAAAGGCCGTGGTCGGCTCGACTTGAACCAATACGTTCAATACTATCTAAACGTGGAGAAATTATTTTCTCTCCCAGGAAATGAATAACTGCATTCTCAATATAGCACGAAGCGTTCATAACAAATTTTCAACTGTTCATTTGTTCTGTTGTAAATAGAGTTGTTCCTTCTACGGAGGTGGGGAAGAAAGACAAATTTTCAACTGTAATGTTTTTTTTTATTCAGAAAAAGTGCACCACGGGAAATTTGCGGTGCCACAGTAATATCAAATTGCCTTCAATATTTTAAGAATTTTGACGCCGCTAATACCCTAGAATGTTACAGCAACACTGCTTGTTAAACCCTTCACTGTAAAAAACTGTATAAAGTGCAGACAAAGGTGGAGGAATAAAAAGAGATTACAGACAAACTGCTGGCTACTTTTGATAGAGGGGGCTATATATACGGCACTATAATATCTTTGGTACTGACGGGCAATGGACATGTAGTATGTTAACATTCCACTACACTCTTCAATCAAAAGAAGGCACTTTGTCACTCTCTTATAGAGAGAAAAGTGTGAATTTACTTCATTAGAGTGTTAATTCACTCCCAGAGGAGTGAAGTTGACTCCAAGAAGAGTGATATTCACTTCAGGAAGAGGTAAAAATTCACTCTTCCCCGAGTGCCTGCACTGATCACTCTTTTATAAGAGTGATCACTGAAGGCACTCCATCAAAATGGAACCTCGCTCGTTTAGATGGAATTTCACTCTCTTTGGAGTGAATTATCACTCTAATGGAGTGAATCATTTGATTTAAGGGTGTACCAAAGTCAGATAAATATTAACATCTCTATATGATAGGGCAGATTTTCTCAGACGCATAAAGGAATCCCACTGCTAAGGAGGGCGGACTGAAGTGAGCAAAAAAGTCTCCTTTGCCGTTTGCCTCATCCCATGCGATGGCTAAAAGTGTAACCATGTTAATTTACTTATGCTTATAGCCTGTCCTCTGTGACTCCAGCCTTCTTAGCGATGAGCTCTACGAAAATACTACTTCCGCTCCGCGGGCTAATTTACTTACGGTGCAATCCCTTCGGGTCTTTGTTAGACTATTCTTTTCTATCACTGTTCGAAACACGTTAACTGTTTTATACAAACTATCGACCGGGTAAGATCTTTGAGTTTATTTATAGATAATGAATCCCGAAAAGGTGTGTTTTCCATCCATATAAACCGCGTTTCTGCATCGCCGCCCCCATTGACAGCCAGAGTAATCATTTCCTGTTATTTGGGCAACCGTGTGATGATTGCGGTCATTATAAGCTTCCTTTAGTACTCAGTTTTACCGAGGAAACACTTCAGAACAATGCAAACAATGAAGAATGACTCGAAGATCGTAGTACAAACGTGTTAATGATCGTCTCCTTTGAATTTTGTTTGGAGTAGTTAGCCACGCAAAATATCATATTCCTCAACAGCATGCGCGAATCGCTCGGCAAAGAACCGTCATTTTGACGTCATGGCTGTCAGGTAAACACTACGGGTAAGACGCAGCAGTATGGTCAGTACTTCGGAAAGTCACTTAAGGGTGAACGAGCGTGTCAACTGCTTCGTGAAGTTCGCATCCCCAAGGTCGACCCACGAGGTTACCATTGGCGGGTAAAACTTGGGGTAATACATGGTTATCTCTATGGGCGTCGTTGTGGAGAGGGGAGGGATATGTCCTCCTTCCCACTTTTTGAAAAGTTACCCATTGACTTCAAGGCATATTTTCATCATCCCAAACAGTTCCAATTCTCCCAACCTACTTACTTCTAGCCCCTCCCACGTTTATCTAAAACTCATCCTTATCCAGACACAATCCTAGTTTATTGCTTCATGGCTTGTCCCAGTGGCCATACAAGTCCATAATGTGTAATCAAGACACTCTCAGCGCCCATGCTGTTTAATTTAGCTATGATGCATTGTTTGAATTTGAAGCCAATCAAAGAGCTGTACCAATTGAGAGTTTTGATGTACACATACTGAAACTCTTGTTTGGGGTGACGAATGACTGCCTTTCGGGTTTTTACACAGTAAACTTTTGACGGAGATGGCCATTCCCTCCCCCATCGCTTTCGAGTAAAGATCGACGCCTTTTGTTTTCTTTTACTATGCTGCTGGGTCCATTGAAGTTGCACCCACTTTGAACAGTAGTGAAAACAGCCATGTACATGTTTACCTGTTACTGCATGGTGACATATATGCATTGCAATACAAAGGTTATCTCTTTACTTTTTAGAATGTTTGAACTTTCAGCTTTGATTGCCATACAATCTCCCAGTGCACAGCTTTCCTGCAAAATTTTATCTCAGAGACCAATCATACCGTCGACTCTCAATGGTAGAGTTACAACAGATTGCAACTCCCTGTTCTCACCACTTCCGTGATCAGGCTCACTACAAGTGGATAAAACATGTATGTATAGGTGTTTTCATAATTAATTCCAACGGTCATGTATTTCACGAGTTAATGATATTTTAACCAAAATATGTAAGAACCCTTTGCTGACTAGTTGAGAAGAGAAACTTTTACTTGAAATGAGTAAACTCCTTGATAGAAGGCACTTCAAGGCAGCATCTTCCGGATCAAAAAGTAAAATTATCAAGGACATTTTCCTTTTATGTAATAAGGTATAAATGCTGGTCCCAGTATATCAGTTATTTGGCTTGTTTCACAAGGGGCTTAACCCACTCCGTCCCACCCCACCCCCGAGCGGACGAGGTTTGCTCGTTCAGGTGATCGCTGCCAAAACGAAAGGGACGGCAGCTCTAAGGGTCCTACAGCCACAGGCAAAAGGGCTATCGCCCGCTCAGGTCCCGAAGGACATAAATCACGGTATGTTTGAGGTCCAATTTGTACGGATCCATACTGGACCCAGCTGTACAAAATTTGAGACAGGAACGACCATGCAGTTGGTGTGTGGACATGAGTTGTAACAAAAGAGATTTTGTTACAGTCCATCTCGTTTTCGTTAGAGACAGGGACTTGACCACTGACTTCCTATATACATGGACACTGCATACTGCATTAACATCATATGCATAGATTGTCACTACCGTTATTGTGAGAATATAGAGCAAGATGGCTGACTCTTATGGTTTTGTGTGTGAAATTCTGGACTTGCTCAAGTAGTCAAAATCGACAAATTTTGCAGGAAACATGTTTTTTTTCCAAAATAATGCAATAAAAGGTTAAAATTAGTAAACGGTTTGAAGAGATTTTTGTTCGCTTGGTGGCGATCGTTTAGGATACGTTATCCTCTAATTAATATATAGGAAGTCCGTGGACCTGAAATGCCCATGTGTGTGTGTGTGTGTGTGTGTGTGTGTGTGTGTGTGTGCGGAGGTGAGGGGGGGGGGGTGGGATGCAGTGATACAACTGGCCAATGACGCTCTAAAACTTAAAACATTGTCATGTTACCCAACCGGGAGACACGGTCATTTTAGAGCAGTCATGCAGAGAAGGTGGAGATAGGATGTAAATAACCACAACTTATCTTTCGCAAAAAGTAACGTTCACACTTAATATAAAACATTTTTCCACTACGAGCTGAAAAGTATCCGCCAATAGTATAGTGGGGTCTATCCAGAAGGCAAAAGTGATTTGCATGATAAATGCATCCACCCAAATCTCAGTATACACTGCAGGCTACTCATAACTCAAGGCCATGACATTTTTATTGACGTTATCAAATCATTCATTAATTGTTTTACTTTCAATATGCAATATTTTTGTTCTCCGTCATAATGAAAAAACTATACTCTGATGAACAGATGAATGAGTTGAACCAACTCAGGGACATGGGTGGAAAAAGTTGGGAAGCTGGTAGGCTTCTTCCCTGCAAATTTGGGCATATGGAGGGGGATTTTGGCAATTGGAGGGGCATTTCCCTCTACTGTAATATAAACATAAAGGTACTGTGGGAAATTTTGCTCCCTTCCCGGAAAATAATTTGACTAACTTTCCGGGAAATAAACATTTTTACAGCCCTGCTTAGGTCACAGAGTAGTATACTGAACTGCTGAAGGAGTGTAAAAGCCATAATAGCGTTTAGTAGGGCGAGAAAAACCTAAAGAAGTTTATTCAAAGGCTTTACAGCGATGGCAATTTTTTGATCTTTTTGTGTCAAATGAAACTCTTCCCCTTTCCCTCCTTGACATATGGGCAAGGTCCGTTTGAAAATCATTCTCGCACGTGGACCAAATGTCCCGTTGCCCATGCGCATTAGATGAAAAAAAACTATTGTAAGGGAGTGCTATTGTAGCAATGCTTTCATGCATGTTTTGAAACACTTGCATATGTACCAACGACTTCATTTAAAAGTACAGATTTCATCTTTCATATTTTCCGTACATAAGACGTGTTAAGTGTGTGGGAATAACAGAGACAATGGGTTCAGATGTGAAACCAAAATCACGACGCCGGGCCTAATCTCTTGGTTCTAAACTTGATAATAATTTGATGTCTTTGCTGGAATTGTGGCTAAATGTTTTCATTTTAATGCCCATGTATAAAGAATAAAGCCTTGATGATTAAAATTGCTTCGCAGGAAGAAAAACATTGTATTAGCAAGGAAGTACTTCACGGTCATTGTGGCCTTCAGTTTCTAGCCTCAGAGCAATTTTCACGGTTTTCCCCTACAGCCTTCCTTTTATTGAGCATGCCCCTCCGAAACATCCCTCTTCTGAACAACATCCATAAGGTAATTGGATTCAAGACATCGGATAACATTGATTGAAAGTACATTCAGAGAATGAACATTTTACAATTATTTTAATGTCAAGCGTGAATCAGAGAAAGATCTTCCGGCGATGGAGACAGAATATCGGTGTTATCTGGAGTGCATGGAAAGTGCAGCAGGGGACAACTCTCTCGATATTTCTCTCCATGTGTATGTACTTCAAATGTTTACTCAATATATGGTATCACTTAAAATCTGATATGAAACTTCCCGGTTGGAATGAAAACACAGTTCTCCTTGCATCAATAAACAATGTGCGATCGTAAGTATGTGCTTTAATTCTTTGCCACGGACCTTTGGCCTTCTAAGGCATGCCGATAGTTATATTGTATGTTACTCTTACCGTAAATATGATTTTCTCATGATGTCAATTTAGTTTCTAATTATTTGTTTTGAAACTCGTAAAAGTAATGCAAAAAGTGCCCTGCGTGGCGGGTCGTATGTAACCAAACTTGTTACAGGGTGACGATCAATACCAGCAACCAGTTAATGATGCACATTGTCTGGCGTATCCATCATTACCTTCAGTAGCAGCAAACTTGGAGTGTTGTAGTAAACTATCCTGTTTCATGATTGGCTATTGTGAGTCATGTGACAACAATTTTCCTCTCCAAATGTGAAATTTACATGGAGTATCTGCTTGTTTTACATTGAATATGCAATAGTGAAGTTATTAAATATGATGACAGATACTTTGTAGAGAAATAAGAGGAAAATTGTGATATTTGACTGTTGCCTCAACTTCATTTGGGGGACTGCTCTTGACCTTTAAAGTGTCCCTCAAGCGAGACCGTGACCTCACAAGTGGAGAAAGCAGAGTTGTACCAAATGGTTGGAAACTGGGCCGTAAAACTCCGTCTAACTAAAACTAACGAACTCAAGCGAGCCCTGAGATTTCAAAAATATGTGACAAAGCTTGAAGATGAATCCAAAATCGCCCAGCTCCTACCTGTATTAGAACATTTCTGAGTTGAAATATAAAATGTTAAAGTTGAATTGAATAGGGTAAAATGTACGATAATTGTGATTGAAAACCACCGTGATGAAATTAAAGGCTTCTGTGTTAAGCCTTAAAAAATCACAATTTCCAATTCAGAAGAGTTTAAAGGCAAATACTCAAATTTGTCATTTTAGTGTAATCAGACCTTGAAACGTGCTACCTTGACTTCATAAAGCTACAATCGACTTGGTTCTCAGTCCAAAATTATTAGAGGGCGTGATCAATGAGAGGAGTTCACCGTGCATAGGGTACAGCAGGGATTGGGACTACCTGGTTCAAGCAGGGCGGCGCAGGGGTGTTTTGATGTGGAGGGGGCAAAGCCTGAGTTGAGTGCTCCTTTTCTCCACACCCTTTTTTCCTTCTCTTTTCACATATTATTGCGAATATATGAGGCGGTTGTCTTCCCGCCCCGCCCATGAGGCAGCCACTGGGTTCGAATACACCGACATGGCCTAGAGGATCAAATGTAATTACGGGTATGTAGAAATGCTGAGATATAAGGCCACCTCGTTTAACGAAGTAACAAATCCACAAATCCACGACACCTCCCTTCTCCTTAAAGGCATATTTTCATCATCCCAAACAGTTCCAATTCTCCCAACCTACTTACTTCTAGCCCCTCCCACATTCATCTGAAACGCATCTTTATCCAGACACAATCCTTGTTTATTGCGTCATGGCTTGTCCCAGTGGCCATACAAGTCCATAATGTGTAATCAAGACACTCTCAGTGCCCATGCTGTGTAATTTAGCTATGATGCATTGTTTGAATGTGATGCCAATCAAAGAGCTATACCAGTTGAGAGTTTTGGTATATGTATACTGAAACTGTTGTTTAGGGTGACGAATGACTGTCTTTAAGACCCATCAAATACCACTTGGTGATGCCAATCACAGGCATTCTGCGGGATTATAGTCTGAGTGAGGGCAAGTAAAGGACCTACAAATTGATGTATTACCTTAGAGACGGTTTAGCCCTTTTCGCATCGTTGCTGTCTGTCCTCTGACCCCACCCCCTTCCTCATTGTGACTCAGGCAGTCAGGAGAGTAGTTAGATTCAATTTTGTGATGGACCATGTCAGTTTGGAGGAGAATGGTTTTTGTTTCACGCATTTTATTCCGAGGGAGATTGGCAATTCAATTAGCAGGATGGGAGGGACGTATCAATCAGTTTTGTTTGGTTCTAATGATCTATGAATGTTTCCATTGGTATAGACCTAGTCCTTTACCACCCTTCCCACAGGTCGCTTCCATTAAGGTCGCCGTATCTCGAGTACTTTTTACTTCCATGCACATTGCACAATATATCGATAGGAGTACGAAAAAACTGCCAGTCGGAATAATTCACCGTTTAAAGTGTATCCCAATTCAAAAAATTCTGTAAAAATACGTATTAAACAGCATGAAAAATGAATGTTAGCAGTTTAACTCCCATCTTCATAGAACCTTTTTGAGCCCAAATATAAAATGTTAAAATTTATTCACTAAAAAAATTATTGCGCAATAATTCTGACTCTCACATTACCTGCTTTGTTTCCCTTGAAAATTAAAAGTGTGTTCTCTTTACTTTGAACTCTTCTTGTTTGCTTGCATAGCATGTGGGACAGAGAGGACTTAACTAATTACGTCATCCCCATAAAAGTGCTATTTTACCTTGGTACAAGGAGCAGTAACTTTCAGTAAAGCAAAGAAATACAACGACAACAGCACATCACAAATTATTGCGCAATACGCCAATTTAATTTCAGTGAGTAAACTTCATCATTTTTTTTCTCAGCTCAAGGATGTCCTAAGAAGACGGGAATTAAACTATTATGATTCATTTTTCATTCTGCTTTATATACATTTTTTTTATTTTTTGACTTGAGGTACACTTTAATTTTTCAGTTCTAGGTACGTTCACCTCTTCTCTTTGAACTACAGTATACTGCCTTACTGCACCTGCTAGTCTGCTACAATCCCCGAAAGAGAATGAAAGGAGAATCCCCAATATTGTTGCAAGTTAATTCTGCCAAGCAGGTAGTCATGGGAATTCTGAGGTAGGATCCCCCGATGATGGGCCAACCATGAAGAAATTGTACATAAATGGTAAAAATGATTCGAATAACTTTGCTACGTTTGAGGCACAAATATTGAACTATTTCGCAACTTTTGGACCTACAAAAATTATTTCAAAGCGTAGAAACATGATTCTCATGACGCCTCCAAGTAGTTTTTGAGGACTTAAACGTTGCATACTTTAGGTTCACTATCGAGTTACTCCGTAAATTTAGTGAGAAAAATATGGTCACATGATTCCAAAGAGCCAATCATGAAACACGGCAGACTAATACACTAATTACGATTAGGTTGACTGTATGTCTCCTTAAGGTGGTCATCAGAAGACCTAGCCTTACAGCAATTAGCCATAATGGTACACCGGTAGAAGGCTTAATTCTCATTCTTTATCACATGCTGTGCAGTAGCATGCAGAGCCTAGTCGAGCCTAAAATCCTCTACAAAAATGACGGGACACAGCAAGCAAAACAAGCAATGAAAGGGTCACCCCCCCCCCCCCTTCATTCAATGTTGCGGCAGTCCAAGGCGTCCGGAAAATTTCAACATTAATGAGGGGAGTGGAGTTTGTTTCATCAGGGAGCTGCCTGGTTTCATGTACCGTACTTTTGTCTAGAATTGTAGGCTATAGGTCACAATGATAGTCTATGTGTCATAACTTCCAAAAACGTCAACCATGCTATTTGAATATGGTTAAAAGGACAAGAGCAGTCGCTTTAATCTTATTTTGAAGAAACGGCTGAATCTTGAAATTTTTATCTTAATATTTCATCATTGTATATTCAAAGTATACCAAAAAGTTACTCCTGAAATCCATACTTGAGGAGAAGACTCGTTTTGAACCAATCGGATGGAAACTGTACTGTAAAACTCTACCTAACTAACAAGTTGAGGAGAAGAATTGTTGTAACGTGACTCTCAAGAATCAATCATGACACAGGACAGTCTACTATGCTAATATAAGTTGGGTTGATTGCATTTCCCCTTTAAAGACAAGAATTAAATGTTAGATGAAAAGATACAGTCGATTAAATGTATCCCAACATCTCTATGTATCATGAGCAGGGTTCTAGCCAGGCCATTCAAACTGGGTGCTGCACCAAGTTTGAATTTACTTTTTTAAGTCACCACCCAGTTTGAAATGTCACCACCCAGTTTGAATTTCATCATATGCATACTCTAAAAACAGGCTACACTGCACAGTATGAAACACATAAAAATTCAATTGAATAATTGTCCTGATATACTGTAAGTTGGAAATAAACAAAAATCAAGCAACTGACCACAGACAATGTTATTTAGATCTTGAGATATGGCCAACACCATGTGAGAATGATGCAATGTTAATTAACTCCCACCCGGTTTGAAATTTTTCCTGGCTAGAGCCCTGATGAGTCAACAACCATCCCCGCCACCCTCCCCGTTCTGATGTATTTATTGAGCAAAACCTTCATGAACAAGTTCGTAAACTTGCATTTAAAGTAATGTATCAATAACCCCATCCCCTTTTCCTGACGTGACTTACAAGATGTTGTATGTAAAACTTTATTAAAAGTGTACTCACCCAACAACATGAAAACTGCAACGAGCACACGGTTAGACATATTGCTGCAACAGCTCCCTCGAAGGGACAAGCCTTCTAATCCATTCTTCTCAGCCCAGCTACAAATTTGAGACAACCAACGATAAAACATTTTAATGACATTAGGACATGTCAGCACATGGTGTAATATAAGACATGTGCTTCAGCACCACAAAGTGATAATAGCACTTTACACTCTACCATGGAAAGAATCTCTGTACTCTCATTTTCACTCCATAAAGTCGACTTTCTCGGATGGAACATGCATTCACGAGTTGAGATAAGACGAAAAGGTGGCCAACAAAATCTAACAGACGACAAAAGTCTTCATCACAAATAAACATAAGCCTACACCTTTGGTGAACCTCGCTTTAATTCCTGTGATGGAGAAAAGTTCTCACGACCCAGAAAGAGAGAACAAAAATCTAAAGAAAATCCCCATTCCACATCCCTCCTCTTCATGTGGTTCTGTGCGATGTTATTGCAGGCTAACTGAGCATTCACTCTTTTCTTTCTCTCTCTTTCAAGAGCAAGCTAGTAAATGATAATTTCTTCCGATTCCTCTTAAATAAAACTCATTCACTCATCACAATCACGTCAATTCCAAACACTGGTTTTAAAATTTAGCGCTGTTGAACATCGCACTGTCGTTAATGTCTTACTTAACTTTTCTGTCACGCTCGAGAAAAACACAAAGGCGTTTCTTTATACAGCGCCAACTTTTACTATTAGTGGTTCGAAATCACAACTGAACGTCCGATGAGAACGCATTTGTGAGGATGTGAAACGATTTCTGTTCATAAATCTCTCCAGCGTTTCCTCAAGCAGTGACTCTGTTATGAAAAGCAGACGCTTGCATTGCGTTCACCTGTTGTGGCCGGTTGGCACTTGCGCAAAAACAACGTTTTGAAAAAGAGAACATACCGAACCTTGGAAAAATTCCGCGAGGCTGACCAATTGCTCCTTGTCGCGAGAGCAAGGCTCATCGGCGTGATTTGAGGAGAGGCATCTCGCCTGAAGGATCGAGGAAACGTCGTATATGTCAATTAAACCCAACACCTTCATTCACGGTGAGGCAACTCCGACTGGGAATTCAAAATAGATTAGCTTAGTTGACAGATCACACGCTGACTGAAGAATAAGCAGGGGGGAGTGTCCCACGGGGTATTACTTCTCTGCCTTCGAGGACCTTTAATTGGCGAAAAGGTTTTTCTTCAGAAGACTTTGTGGAATTCTTCGGAGCATCAGCAACCTTGTGGAGATAAAAGAAAATTACCCGGTCGGAAATTATTCTAATTAATTGTATGCATCAAATACTGGCTATTCAATTGACCAGATTGCGACGCAATATGAGGACAAGTAAAATTCGTTTGGCAACAGAACAGCTTCATAGATCTATCGAGTGAGTGTGTGCAACAGAAACTAAATGTGAGAATTGCAAGGTGACGACTGAGCATGAAACTTGTTAAAAATATACTGATAGGCGTTTCAGAGTGTTCCTCCGTCAATGCCATTTATTCCAGTAAACAGACAGGCATTTGTTATTCAACTCTCAAACTGTTTTTACACACACATCGTAATCCTGGACTTAATTTTGGGATTGCTGGTAACTATCACGCTAAAATTTAAAAATTACTTAACGATCTTGAAAAGAGTGACTAGTGAGACGTAATTCCCAGTAGTCAACGTTAAGAAGGTATACTTTTTGCGTTTGCGTATATGTCTTAAACTTTTAAGATCACTAAGTTTGCCTCATTTTCAATTATACGTTGAAAACACATTTAGCCAATTAAACTTGCAACATGTTCCCGGACATGTGGAAACACTACCAAATTTAAAGAGCACTTTTATCCAAACGTAATAATGTTGTACAGGTGCGATGGTTCAAGACGAATCATGTCTTTTTGACACTCTCCAGCCTGAATTTTAGGGTTCCCAAAACAGATAGAAATTTCACTTCTAGCTCTAAAATGTGATTCCTTCTCTGCAGGACGAAACGGAAACTACAAACAAACCATCTTACCTACATAACATAACAATAATTACCTTGAAATTTACAGTGGCCTGAAAAAAATTGTTCAACAAACAAATTATAAGTGAAACTAGGTTTGTTTATTTATCCTACCGCGCCGGGGACACAGCATATGGTTCTTGCTTCTATCGTGACGATTTACAGGCGCGACCACAAGGCCACGGAAAGGCAGTACTTTGCTCGTAACTTGATCTTATATTATCCTATTAGTTTTATCATCTTCCCCTTGGTCAAATCAAATGCCACTTACTCCTGGTCTTTCAACATTCCAATATCCTGCGAAAATGGAGGTTTAACCGTCGAAGAGGCAGAATATTACGGCCTCCTTATCGCAATCGGTAATAAATTACGATCAAATGGTTGGTCGACGAATTGTCAGAGGTCATAATATGGAAACAAAATTTATGCCTCGATTCATTGTCTTCAGTATGGTCAGGTGTCCAATTACCCCGCGTAGCGGTAGGAGTTTTTTGTTCATCTCATAGCGCGCACCGATGGGCTGCAGAGATCTATAAAGGCTAGTGTCTCAATTAGAAAATCTAGGGAGGCCGATCACAGGAATACCAGTAATTTCAGACATGGCGTATACCCGTCCGAAGAAAGGGTTTGTATGGACCTGGAGAGGAAAAGTAAATAGGGGATACGCTCGACCGTTGTACGACCCCTGGTATCGGATCCTAAATAACAACCGAAGTTTGAAATCTAGTTACATAGGACAGCGAACATGTTCTCAAGGTCGTTGCTTAACGGGCAGTGCGCCATTCCGAAGCCAACAGATTTCTCATGACAAAACCCTTCTTGCCTAGACATGTTTGCAGAATTTGGTACAACGTTTTCCACAAATTATTGAATTGCGGTTGTTGTTGGTATTGGTGGTGGTGGTGACCCGAAACGCTCTCATGTATGAGTTTGTTGCCAAGTGGCCAAAGAAGATTCCTCGATGTAGGTACAGGGACAACGCTCCAGAAGAGCCCGGGATAGGCCTGCCTCCTTGTTCAGTCATATCCCTGAAAGCTGAGGAGCTGAGTCCCTCTCGCTGGGTAAGGCTAAGCTAGCTGAGTCGGGTAGCAAATATCAGAGAGTTGCTTTTATTTATGCAAATATTCAGAACCGGGTTTTCGTCCTTTTAACCCTGTTGGGCAACGGGTACTTATCCGAAGCTTGAGGTCAACTCCGAAAATCGTGGGAAAAGCAAAATTGACCTAGTATTGTGTTTCGACGGGTTATATCTCTACGTTCCGATATCTCTATGTTCGGACAAAACGGCGCCAAAGGTGCCAAAGTACATTTTCATTTGCGCCAAATTATATTTTTATCGGCGCCAAAGTACCTTTTCATCGTTATACAAATAAACCCTGCAGTGATGATGTCATAAATACATCCTGTGCAATGGGATTTGGCTGAGACTAAGGGGCAACATACAATCACTAATAAATCCAAAGATAAACCAATAGAATTAAAATAAAAAAAACAAAACAAAAAAAAAAACAAGGAGATATTTACTGAATATGAGATATCTTCATGCCAATGGTATAACAGCCTTAATATGCAATTTGAGTCTTTACGAGCATACGCTACTGTAGGCATGCATTCCGATTTTCGAACTTTATTCACTTAGAGTAACCAAGATTTCTCTCAGACTAATGGGCATGTACTAGGCTATGTTGTATGATAGCCTGCCCGGGGAAAGGTCTGAGGCTGATTGCGGGTATTCCCCCTTCACCTGCAAATGTTTGAAAACTCATCTGTAGTTATCTGCAATCTGGTGCCACGCATTGTACATACTGAAGTTGGAAGGAAATGTGTGTGAAAATATTTAACGTACTTTAAAAAATTAAAACATTGGCGCCTGTCACGAGGAGGCCATAGCCTATCCCTAATAGCCCCCCCCCCCCATTGCCCAAATTATCTCCTTCATTTAAGCGAATTTTAAATAGACCGGGCGTATATCTAGGCCTACTTGTGAAAACTTGACACTAGGCCTATATAACTTAAGTGTTCTAACTTAAAATGTTGGGTTCAGGGATAGGCTACAATCCACGCTGTGAGCGTATGCCCCAATTTGCTAGGATTCCTGACCAGACACTTCCAAATTATGAATAAAATCGTTTAAAAGTCCGCCAGAATACATACAACAAGTTCAAAATTTTTGCTTAATTTTTGGATGTAAAACTTGACCTTGCTGTAATAAACATTGTCATGTGATACTGATAGTTTTCTAACAGTAACACCCTTGTCAAATTATCGATATCAATTGATATACCCCTTTAAAAAGTAAACTTGTCTCTTGCTCAGTGCACTGAAATATTTGATTTCTAACACTCACCTCAAACCAATGAAAGTTACTTAGGTACCTAGGCTAAGACTTTCAAAATGATATAGCCTTGGCGAAAGGGACGCCTAGCCTAGGCCTAAGTTAGGCCTAACGTTAGGCATCCGAATCGCTTTAGGGTAATTTCTCTCCATTATTAATTGGCAAGATCTTCCTGTACACAATACAGAATCCCAGCCAGACGTCGAAACTTGGGCAAAATACCACATCCTTATTGAATTGTGTTCAGATACAAAGGAATCAGGCTAGGCCTTCTACAGTTTTATTAGGCTATTTCAATTTCCAACTAGGTATATCTTCTCTTAATAAACCTGTACTGTCATAAGACAACTTGTTTTTACGTAATATAATAACCCCTCTCTGCTATTGTTTCTATTGTCCACCACTTTTCACATTCGGAAGCAAACCACCTGTGCACGAGGTCATGATGAATATTCATTATTGGTAAAATAAAGCTCAGGGAAACGATTATCTTAAGTTTCTATTTTAGTCAAGATCTAACCATAAACCACGAGGAGGGGAAAACTGTTTACATGAAATCTTTTTACTTATTCCTAGACGGTCAGGAGCAATGCGAGATAAAAAATGTGACGGGCCAATCAGGAATAAGAACGGTCACCTTGTCCCCTTGTATGAATACCCATTAGGTTGTAGACTATGAGCCAATGAAAAAAGGATAGAAAAATGATAAAGACCTTATGCATTGACGACGCACTGATGCCATCCTTGGGGCAAAACGATGGAACATGTGGCAGCACGCTTTAGAATTCGCCCTGCACGTGTAGCAGAGTATGCGCGTATTGGACAGATTGAAAAAAAATCAGCGCCTACATTTGTCGGGTTGGTTTGTTTTGCCATCAAAGGAGGGTGTATGCCTACTCTTTGCTCAGTAACATCATATGAATAAGGTCTACATTTCTGCCGTTCCAAAAGATCCAACCTTCCTTTACATGCAATCCAGTGGACGTAATAGCTTCTTCGGGAAGCAGTTAAAATTTTGGTTTCGCCGAACGGCCCTTTGCCGAAGGGTCGGGAGGACTTTAGAAGGGTGATCGCTTCTCTGCCTTCTGGCTAAGATGTGTAGTACTGTTCTTTTCATCCAGTCTAGAATGAAACTTTACACGACAGACCAATAATGTAAATGGTCTGAGGGCGGTGAGGTTGGTTTCGTATTGTCCTTCAGAGACGTAACAGCTTCCTCGCGGAAAGCAGTGAAAGTTTTGGTTTCGCTGAACGGCCCTTTGCCAGAGAGCGGGTAAGACTTTAGAAAAAGGAAGGGAAAAGCATTTGTTCTTGGGAGCATAATACATATACTATTAGCTATTAGATTAGAAAATGTTTCGGATTAATGGGTGTCAGGGAATCTGACATAATTATGGCGTCACCGTTTACTGTCCTCAGAGTCTAGGACCGTCCTTACATTTTTCTTTCACGTATTCCATCCCAAGGTGATAAGAAACAGGCGGGTCACGTCTTTGTCGGTTTGACCCCCGAGGTGACTCAAGGCAAAGAAAATCACAAATCTAGCATCAAACGCAGAGAGATTTTTGCAAACCGTTCAGTGGGGACCTTCATCTCATTGAATGCTGTCAAACACTGGCGGACGTGGATCTAAGGTTTGGAGGTGGAGCCCGGAATCGGCTCCCTTTTTCGCCATATTAATAATAACAAATACACAAAAATTAACATAATGTTAATTTATGAGAACATTTAAGACCGATTTTTCATACTCACTCGTTTCCTCGTATTAGAAAAAAGCTCAAAATATCGACTGCTAATAGATTTTTTTTACATGCAAGTCTATGAAACTGCCATTTCCAGCTGTCTGAACTTTCTGTACGAACCGCGTCAACTAATAATTGGCTCCACTAGGATACTCTTTTGAACAGGATTTCATATTTAGGACAGAGGAGCTCGTCAAACCTCCCCACGCTCCCTCTTTCTCTAGTTCGGCCCCCGTTTTTCGAAATTTTAGGATCCGGGAATGGGTACCGTATGCCTTTCCTCCCATTAATTACGGTACCTATCAAAAACATGCCTACTATACTGATATTATTTGGGTGAATAAAAAGTTACATTTAAATATAAGTCCTCTGACGTAAATGTTTGAACTAACATGAGGTCATAAAGAGCGGACCCCAGACCGGCAACTTTTCATTCCACTGTCTGGCCCGTTCAATCAACTTAAAGGTTACCCACTCCTAGCACACGCATAGCCTATAGCCTAGCTAGCCACTTGAATCACCTCATCAATGCGTGATTACTTTGTACAATTTGAATGAAATACGTCAGATGTATCTTCGGTTACACATTAATTGCGTCAGTCAGTATTTACTTTGTGAACGATATCATTCTGTTCGCGCCATTATTGTTTGCGTGTAAGCCTATACGAAAATGCTATGTAAAAAACTATTTTCCCGTAAAAACACCATCATATACTTGGTCTTCAAGATTGGCGACAAACTTTAAATCGATGTAGTACCTCAAAAATGTCAAACATCTTATAAGATTTTAAACTTGTGCAATTTTTCTTTTGTTGAATTTCACTCCCACATTCGTGCCCATATACGGTACTGGGTCCATTTAGAACATCATACTTTCTGTCTTGTCTTCGTAGCAGGCCGTACCGGTATACACTATCTCATTCGTTCAGCAATTCAGCGGGGTATTATAAAACGTTAGCGATTTTCACTTTCAGCTTATGTAAGCAAAAATCCCCAGAGGTGAGAGAGGGACAGGTAGATAAGGGGAATCATACTCTCTCCCAAAAGTCATCCTTGGTGAACCAGCTCAAGAGTGCAATTAAGCAAGTCCGCAGGCAACCTGCGTAGCGCCTCTGTGGCTGCCGCCCCTTAGGTTTTTCTTCGCTATGAGCTGAATGAAAAGACTTCGTCCGCTTCGCGGGCTAGGCCGTATGGGGCTCTTTCTCTCAAGATGAGAGGTGACTCCAGATCCCACCCCCTTTCCCATTCTCTGCCCGACTGAAGCACCGAAGTCTGCCCGATTCATGTTTTGATCAATGGGGGTGGGGGGGGGGAGGGGGGAGGAGGCTGCAGCTCCCTGAAGCTCCCAGGTCCCCGTCCCGTACGGCCATGCAATTGAGTCAAGAATTTTAAAGACATATTTTAGACGTACTAGCAAATGAATCATATTTATCCAAAGCTCATTGCAGCATAATGAGAAATTTAATGTTGAAATTTGTTGCCGAGAGATGGAGTTTGCACAGTCAAATCTCCCCACACTAAAACTGCAGTTAGTTATTGGCACAAGGCGTGAAGCATCACAATTATGTGGACTAAACCATTTAAAAAAAAACTTCACCATTTTATATCTCAGCTCAAAAATGTCCTTTGAAGGTGGGAACTGGTCTGGCTTAATTCATTTTTCATGTTTCATAATATATATTTTTGAACTTTTACCCTTGAGGTACACTTTAACCTCAAACCGAAAGTGACATCAACCGGTGTAGTGAGTACTGTATTGAGAATTTTTCAACTTAATCAGTTCAAAGTGGTGCCAAAACAACACCTTTCATCTTTTTAGACAGCTGTCATTTGGCTTGACTATTTCACCCCTCCCCAGGATGGTATACCCTGCAGGAGATGACAAAAAACGCTTTTCGCTTCTTCAGTCTGCGCTCCAACCACTTCTTGTTTCTAACTCGCAACTCGCAAGTTAGATAGAAACAGGTTTATGCCTCAGTTTATAAATTTCTGATTTAATCTAGCTAGACGTCCACGGTCCCCTTTCCAGGTGTGGGACAATGGTTTGCGTTCCCCTACTGCTTATGATAAAGTTACGGGCAACTAGGGCCGACGATTGCACCATCCCGGAAGTCCGGGCAACTCGCCCCTACTAGACTTTTGGAAAGTACGGTAAGTCATTGTCCAATCTAATTAACTTCCTTCAATCCTCCCATAACTTGAGTAATATGGATGTCCAGGCCTTGTTCTCATTGCAAGGGACAATATGCAAAATGATACGAGGACTGACAAACTGAGGTGGGGGATTGAGAGAGAAAACCCTCCAAGCCCTTCATCAGAGAATTCTGCCCCTTGATAGTGGACTTCATGACTTGGCCGATAGCTCAACGACGTGGACGATTTGACAACAATAGAAAACCGCAGTTGTGTAACAAGCGAGGATTCGAGGATGGGATCAGTTTGTCCAAGTTTCAAGGGAGTGGATCTTCTAATGTGGATCCGATATCTCTCTGGAACAAGGGTGATTTTTCTGCTTTTATGTGATTTAATGCCCTTCAGTGAAGGGTGTTCCTCTATTGACCCCTCCCCCCACATGGCAATGTTTTGGTTCCGCGCAACTGCGATTGCATGACAAAATGATGTCCCTCAAGGTAAGAACGAATTGCCTGACTTGGATGAGTTGTATGCAGTGATGACTTGAATGTTTTATATGAGTTGAATGACTTGAGTGAATGAATGAATAAATAAATGAACGAATGGATGAATGAATGAATGAATGTATGAACGAATGGATAAATGAATGAAAGAATGGATGATTGAATGAATAAATGAATCAATCAATCAACCAATCAATCAATCAATCAATCAATGGATGAATCAATGGATGAATCAATGAAAGAACAAATAAACCAGGGGAGTTGAACGAACAAACTGTTTCATCTCGGCAATACAAACACACCTTTAAAACATTATCACTACCAGTTACTAAATGAGTGTGACTGCTGTATTAGTGTTTATGCAATAAAACCTGTTGCATTGAGCTTAACTGAACAGTCCAATGATACGCTACAAAATACCAGCCATACTTATACTTGACAGGTCCGCAGGCTATGAGCTTCTATCAAAATATTAAGGTCGTTTACTCTAACAGTGATCTTGAAGAGTCCTCACTATAAGGTCAAGTGCATTTCCAATCACTGCGATTCCTTTGGGTTATCGTAGAACATTCGCTCCTCTACCCTATGTGATTTATCTTGTATGAACTTCCCACATAAAAGTATTAGTGCAGTACTTCCACATCGGCTACCGCGTGGCTCTTCCTGACTACCATTTCCACCGACATCTATCTCTGATTAAGTGCTAGAGCGGCGGTTTGAACCCAGCAAACATGGAAATTAATCAAAAACATGAACGTGTCGACAAATTAGTGATCACTTGGCACCTTTACCCCGAGGGACACACGTCCACTTCATTATACACGTCTGAAGGTAGACGCTGCTATGTGATGACACATTTAGCCGCGTTTTTTATCTATCTCGAGAAAAAAGAACGGTGACAAACCAATGGAAGAGAAGAGACAAGCGTGTGTCAATCAAGGAGGAATTTTTGGAGATCAAAAAACTACAAATAGACATTGACAGATAGGAAGAAACCGCGGTAGTATGGTCAACTTGTACTCGTAGCAGATAATTACAGCTGACATAAAGTGGAGCGCGTTACATGTATGGGGTAGGGATATCATGTGTTACTTGCTAGTAAGGAATGCAAGAACTATTAAATGTATTTTCAGATAGCGAATACTTTTTTTTGAAAATCTTGATGAGATTTATATTTTTCTTCTGTTGCAATAGAACAGTAAAGATGTTGCACACAAGAAAATGTTGAAAGGGATCAGTTAATATCCGTACAAGAAGAACTTTGTGAACCCGATTTGATTTGGGATCAAATCAAATCCTTGTAATAGCAGCTGAATCCTTATAATCTGGGGGATACTTTAAAATATTGGATAAGCTACGAGGAATTCTGTCAAAACTTATGACTTGGATCATTCCAAATGTGTTCAAAAGGGTTATTTTCAATGCTTCAACCAAAGATTGTTTCAACCTAAGGTGGGCAGGTTATTCACACGCTTAAAATTTGTAAGGATGTATAAACGAACTGAAATTGTGTATAATTTGTCAGTTGTCAATGACTTTCCCAAAATGACAAATGGCAGCTTCACGGCGACCATCTTGGTACACATAAATTTATCCGGGCGACCGATTTGTTCCCATGTTCTTCTGTCCATAAGTAGGCCCTATATAGATATAATGCAAACAGGTGAAATAATTCAAAACGTATCCCCTTCTTTGGCTGTTTGGAGGAACAAGGAACCAACAACAACAAATGCAAATCACATGTGTGGGTAAGTCTTATCACAGGTGGAGCAAACCAAGGCCCAGGGGACAGCCGGGGAATGGACCGTGGAATTGGGTCCGGGACGGGTAGATAAAAGAGACCGGCAGGCAGGAAAAATTGACAGAGGCAGGCAAGTAAGAGCATTACGCCTTTTATGTCAAACATTACCATTACTGATTACGGTCCTGAAGTAGACTTTGTGCACTTACGTCACGTTCCGTCATTTTGGAGTCTTACTAAATAAAGCACACAGTTCGCACGGTCTCGAGTCAGCAGGCACACCGATGGCAACGCCCATTTCCAAACCAACAACTTGATCAGCTGTGTGGAATTGTTGGTGTTAGTTGCAATGATACCTCCATTAGAGGGCGCATTTTGTGTTTTGTGACGTTCTTTGTATAAGTTCTATTACTGTAGCTTTGTCGAAAATAGCGTCCTCTTCTCAATGTTTCTGGTCTGTTTTAAACACGGGCAAAGCAAAGGGGGTTAGTTAATTGGTTCACCGATGAATGGTTAAAGGCAGTGAATTCTCACCCGAAACTACAAATTTTGCAGTATTCAAACACGAATTCTCAACAGGCGAGTTCGGTAATTCGTTTTGGTGGCTGTGCACAAGCGCACATCCTCCAAATCGTCGGGACAAACGAACCAATCTCGCACCCTCAACACGTATTCCAAAATTTCAGTTTACATGTAAATTACTTGAAATCATTCTTTCTAAATCCATCCATAACATAAGGAGGGATCTCACCGACATGTAGCTTTTTACAGCGAAATTGGTCTAAATTGCCTTTTTTGGTGTAAAAATTAAAGTCATATTTCCATCATCCCAAACAGTTCCAATTCTCCCAACCTACTTCCTTCTAGCCCCTCCCACATTTATCTAAAACTCATCTTTATCCAGACACAATCCTAGTTTATTGCTTCATGGCTTGTCCCAGTGGCCATACAAGTCCATAATGTGTAATCAAGACACTCTCAGTGACCATGCTGTGTAATTTAGCTATGATGCATTGTTTGAATGTGATGCCAATCAAAGAGCTGTACCAATTGAAACTTTTGACATATGTATACTAAAACTGTAGTTTGGGGTGACGAATGACTGCCTTTAAGATCTTAATCTGCCGTTAACAAACTTGGACTGAGACGCCTACTTTCGTTGAGTCTAGACACTTAGATAGTGGTGTATGCACAGACTGGCGTAAACAAGGGGCTAAAACCGTATACTATGTGCTCAGCTCGGTTTGTGCGGTGTTCCACGCTATGCCCCACATTTCCATGCGGCAGCAATTACCGAATTCTCTTATTAGCACTGTTCGACAGTAAATTAAAAAATACAAGAGTACCGTACTGTGGATTACATACTACACAACAAATTCTGTACTGCGAGTGTTCTCATTTCACACTGAGGTCTTGGGACTTTCCGGTGGGGCTGAGTTTTAGAAAGTTGTGGCCAGTAGTGGTTTAAATTAAAGGGCCAAACCTCTCACCCCAAACTGCAATTTTGGTACGGGGGTACCAAAATTCTCAACTTGGCTCAGTTCTTTGACTGACAGCTAATTCAAACAATGCATAGTACCAAAGCTTATATTACACAGCATGAACAGTACTGAGAGTGTTTTGATTATATAAATTGAGTTTTTCTATACTCACCTTGAAGAAATAAACTGAGATTGTATCTGGATGAGGATGAATTTCAGACAATGGTGGGAGGGGCTTAGGTAAGAAGGTTAGGAGAATTGGTACTGATTGGGGTGAGAGAACTGGGCCTTAAAGTGGGTTAGGAGGTTTGGAACTATCTGGGGTGAGAGGATTACGCCTTGAAGTACGATGCATGCAAACGACTTCGTCGACTGGCCAAACCGGTTTTGATGGCAAGCCTACCGTTGGCAGGTGGGAACATATATTGCCGATACGGTAAAAGTCCAAGTTTATCAAATTAATGTCAGTTCACTGTAACCTTTCTCAGCTAACCACTTCTGCACATTGGCCATTCTGAGTTTCTACCGTTTAGCTGGTAAAACTGTTATTTATATCTGAACTTCCGATACAACTTTTCTCGTGTATTAAGCAAAATCCACTCTCTTTTGACACTGAAATGGGTAAAATAGAAATAAATGAAAGTTTCTGAATTATTTCCTTCCCATGGCAAACACCGGATAACGGTAAAATAGGAAGAAAATGATGCAGGAAGGTATACAGTCATAGGTTAGGGAAGTGTTGTTGGAGGGCCACGAGGGCGGGGACGAGGGGACTCGACCTGCATGAAGATTTTTGCCCTTTGAAATCTTAAAGTCAGTCAACTCTCACGCAAACTAAAATTTGTGTAGCAGTCTTCAGAAATTCTCCACTGGCACATGTCTTTGATTGACAGCAATTTAAAAAAATGCAGAGTACCGTAGCTCATACTACATAACATGTAGGCTACTTAATACAAAACGTGTTTTGATTACATTTTAGAGACTTGAATACTCTTCCTGACGCAATAAACTGAGATTGTGTAAGGATGAAAATGAAATTTGAATAGTAGTTGGTAGGTTGAGTCAGTTGGAACTGCTTGGGGTGAGAGGATTAGCCCTTGAAAGTGTTATTGGGTTAATGCATTTTAACACATTCCACTTCCCTCCCACTCTTGGAACATGTTTTCCCCGTTAAAGCCATCTGGCCCCTTTGAGTGCCTTGTCTGCCTAAGGGGCTGGCAGGTGACAAACGTTTTGTGCAGCAAGAGGGGCATCCCCAGATTTTGGCCTAGCCCCCAAATTCCCTACTCCCAACTTAGGTCAGTCTGGGTTAATCAAAAAAATAATTAATATACCTTTCCAGAGATTAAATATTTCATTCAGTGATTTGCTAAAACGTTCGCCCTGGACTCCCACTCCCAGGGGCGGGCGCTTTAAGCTCGGTTTCGTTCTGCGCCCGAAAATCCCCCAGTCCAAAAAAGACTCCTAGAACTAACTTAACCTAACCTAACCTAACCTAGAACACATTACTACTTATGAACACATTGTGCTACTGAGGCTTGAACTGGCTTTGACCCAGATAGATTACCGTTATTGGCAATATCACATCAGAGAAAAAATAAATAAAGGGGGATCTATTGGATGAGAATTGCTCTGGCATGCTTTGTGTACCACGGCAACCAAGTTCTTTGTCCGACAGGTGGAGCCAGACAACACTGCCAGGAAGCTACCCACCCATTTTGGTCTTATATCTTAACCAAGTTGATTTGCAATTTGTTTAAAAAAAATAACGCGTGGGTACCATGTTTGAGAGTCACCACCAATTGAACTTAGATAAACCACCGAGGAACAGAAGTAGGACTCAGGGGTAATATTCTTAGGTAATACGCACTCATGGTTGCTATGACAGGATGACGTCACAACGGTTGCCCAGCAATTCAGTGTATTTGGACCAACTACCGGTAACGCTAAGCCATTAAGACCTCATGACGTCATACGCTCGCGCCAAAAGTTACTTATAGATGCGAAAGCTCTGAAATTGGAAAACACATCGCAAGTGAATTCAATAATGTCTCCTCTCTTGTTTATTTTATATTGTCGACAGAGCAAACAGAGCTTTATAACCATTTCCTCGGCAAAAATTCAATTATAAACTTGAAGTGTTGGTTTGGGGTAATAATAAGCAACAAGTCAAGTCAAGGCTATGGCTTCACACTTGGTGGTAGCCAGGTTGTCATACTAAAGTGCGTAAATTCACGGCGTACAGTGTCGAAGCACATCTGTCATGGTAATTGTCAGGATCGTTAAAGTCGTGGCAGGATTATCTCTATCAAGCTGTCTGCACAAATATTTTACTTACTGCCTGTCGTTCTGGGAAGCTTTGAGGCAAACATGAAGTCACTGCCTTCCGCGCAGTTTAAAAATCATCAGATAAGGGCTACTTTTAAAGGGCATGTCCAACCTCGAAAAACATACCTTGAAACGACAGCTACTAACTCGCCATACTTACACCTTTTCATGGTATACCACAATGCACATTCAAGATCCTCTTTAATTTCACAATTTAATTTTTTTAAAGTCCTCCCGACCCTCTGCCAAAGGGCCATTCGGCAAGACCAAACCTTTCACGGCTACCCGAAAAAAAGCTATAAGGTCCACTGAAGGGCAAAACGTGACCAACCTCACGGCCCTCAGACAATTTACATTTTAATTTTCACAATATAATGGGGAAAATTTGTCACATGATATCAAGAACTATTCATGAAACTGAGTAGATTTCTATAGCAGTGAACTAATACAAATATCGGGTGACTGAATTTCCCGTAAACGCAGTGCTCCTTTGTCAGCTTAAGGGAGAAAGGAACACGACAAGATTTTCCAATGATTATTTCCCTTCCAGACGGCATGCCCCTGCCTAGTGAAAGCCGTTCCTTACTGTACAGTGCTCTTAAAGGCATATTTTCATCATCCCAAACAGTTCCAATTCTCCCAACCTACTTACTTCTAGCCCCTCCCACATTTATCTAAAACTCATCTTTATCCAGACACAATCCTAGTTTATTGCTTCATGGCTTGTCCCAGTGGCCATACAAGTCCATAAAGTATAATCAAGATACTCTCAGTGCCCATGCTGTGTAATTTAGCTATGATGCATTGTTTGAATGTGATGCCAATTAAAGAGCTGTACCAACTGAGAGTTTTGATGTATGCATACTGAAACTGTAGTTTGGGGTGACGAATGACTGCCTTTAAGTCATCTTGAACACATTCTCAATAAGCTGTGTCAGTATATGTGGCATTTGTTTTATATTCCTTTATTTTCCATCCCATTGTTCTGAACTTTAGTTGACCATGGTTGCTATCTTGTCTTTACGACTTACAAATTTGTGAAATTCCACTAGGCTGTTCAGGATTCCAGTATGGTGGCTATATGTGAACAGGGAGTTGCATCTCTCTGATGTGAATATACAGGAAACCGCGGAGCCCATTCTTAACTGAAGGGGATAATCTTCGAAGCGGCGCAATGTGTCTGAAATAAACCCTAAGAAAAAGTGCGGTGTTAAACCCCCGCACAACACCCCTCCCCCACGATTCATGATATCTTCGTATGTAAACTTTGTAGTGAATTTAAATAATCAAAAGCCAAAGGCTTCTAGGCTTACAATGGTCTCTTAAATACGCGAGCGTGACTGCCATCCTAATTTATCCCTCCCCCGCAACAAACTTTCTGAAACTTGCTATCGAAATGAATGGGGACTACCTGCGCTTTACCAGTTTACGTGACTTCACAATGATACCCGTACGGTGTTCTGTGGTAAACAAATATTTTGAAAGCTACACTACATTTTTGAAAGTTGCAGCGATCAAAGTGGTTTAAGCCTGCTTTAAATTTTTTGACCTTTCAAAAGAAATCAAACGATCAAGTTAGTAGAGTTAGATGGAGTTTAAGGACCCATTGCTCAAGTGATCAAAAACAGCTGCAATATTTGCGTTAGGTCTGAGAAAAGAAAGTTATGACAGCTTGTCAGTGATTTCAACAAGAAACATGATTTCAAAATTGAGGGAGAGGGAAAACTGAGGGCACAGAAAAATGTTTGGGGCAATAATAAGTGTCACCCAAAGCACTTGCCTGCATAGCAGACTATGGGTCATATTCCTTGATAGGTATTGATCAGTGTTATCCTAACAATATATATGGTTTGTGAAGGACTGAACAGACCGATTCTGCTCCGTGAGGTTTTAAAGAACAAGCTCTTTAGGGCAGGGTCAATGGGACCGCCTTAGAGCTCTGGTGGGGTTCAGTGGGGCCCAACTGCTCTTCAGGTTTTAGTACATCTGTGGCTGCAAAATAAAGCCTAAGCACATGTATATTTTACTTTAGAAGATTGATCCATGAACCGCCAAGGACCTCTGTTCCATTGGGAAAACTCTTGATGGGCTTGGGGTCTATGGTGCAATATGGTCCGGCTCCGAAGCTGTGAGGCTGCATCGACTTTTCTTGAACTTTAAACAGTTGTTTCTGGGGTAGCATAGTGTGTGCATATTATTGCGAATAAGCAGGACTCTGGCCCTATATTCAAAGTGTCGTTATGATATTATCAGAGGGTGTAAAGAGAAAATCCGCATTTTCTTAATGTATTTCATTGTTTCATGACGTCACACGTTTCCAAATGGGGGTTACGGCTCCATAAGCTTACTATTGTAAGCTAAAAATACATCTAATGTTGTGGCATACCAGCTGTTTGCTTCAAGTTTACTTTTGGTAAAGAAATGCGTCTACTTCAAATGCTATTTCTTCGAGACATGGGAAAGGACAGGGAAAAGAAGTGACGATTTCACAGAATACCAAAAATATGATCCGCTTTAACTTATCGAATGTAACGTTGGGTTTACCTCTCAAAAATGGTATTGACAAATTTCAAAGTTAATTAAAATTTTCGGAAACGTGCTCTGTGCAGTGGCGGCACCAGGATTTCAAAGTGGGGGAGAGGATACTGGGGGCACGGGGAATCGTAGGGGGCAAACAACAATTCCGCTAGAGCTCCAGTCTATGCGGATCGGGCTAGGGCCCCTTGTGGGGCCCAGAGGTCCAGGGGCGAAACCCCGGAAGCTCCAGGGTTAAGCATGTCTCTTGGTAAAAAAATAAGTCTCAGGATACTGAGTATATTCTGGTTCATAATCCATCATCCATTGCAATATATATGTATACATGTGATGTGTAACTGTGTCAAATGTCCTTGAAGTGAAGGTTTACACATGTGTCTATTGTGGAATCTGTTCTAGTAAAAGTATATTCACCTTGAGTGAGTGCTGTTAACTTGCTTCAAGAGGTACGGTACGGTTCTGAAGGCAGGAACAGTGTATGTTATTGGTTTGGGGGTTTCTGTTTTGAAAGTGTCTGTCTCCAAGAACACAAAAAAAACCTTGGGAATGGATCAACCTGTTTAGATGATTATTTTTTAACCATTATGTCAGGCAACTGTAATTTGGGAGCCGAGTGGGGAGTGGGGCAGGCAACCGGGGGCAAATGATCTGACTAGGAGCAAACACCTCCCTAAACCCGACTGGTGCCGACACTGATTGTGTGTAGGTACGGGAATGTTTCCTTAGCCTGACGATTTGGCGGATGTACGCCTGTGCCAACGAATTGTACCGAAACAAGTACTAAAGGGTCGGGCACAGGAAAAAGTGAAAGGCAAAACACAAAAAACACAAAGTATGCTGTCAGCCGTAACAATTTTTTGAAAACTTCCGAATGTTGAAAGGATCGTAGTACTAACGGTAAAAGGAATACACTTCCACCCATCCATTTAAATGGAAAATATAGACTCCCACACTCGTGACTGCAGGACTAACGTCGTTATCTATCGCCTACACTTATACGTAGACTGGTCTGCTTGAGGCAACCTCTGTTCTCCATTAGTTACAAAGAGTATTGCCGGAAGAGAAAAAGATGAATAATTTCTGATAAAAACATCTGTTGTCGGGGAAGAATGAGACTTTCGGTTGGACACATGAAATTAATTTGTTCGATCAATTATTACCGCCACCAGGTCTGCCGTTTCGTCCTGTTTGAACCAACCGCCTGTTGTGACGTCAACATTAATGTAACCGGTTCTCTAAAGTTAAAAAATCTGAATAATGCAATGATGACATGCAGCATAAATGGAACATATTAATTAAATGTAGAAGCATATGTCACTAAATGAGGAATTGCCAAATCCAGAAAAGGAACTTCAAACTCATTCCATGGAACGCCCCGAAGGCAATCCTGTGTCTGTTTGCGTCACTTCGAAAATGTCATCGACTGTATGCAAAATAGAAGAGCCGGATTCACGGAAGCATTTGAAAAGGCTAGCATTTTTGGGAACCTCTAGGGGCAAACAGGTTTTAAGGGTGATAGTTTTCGAAACTACGGGATATTCCGAAAATAAATAGCAATATTCACGTCTATTTGAAAAGTAGCTTTCAGTCAATCTTTCAGTTGAAAGGAATTAATATTGCAATTGTCTGATTTCATTAACCCCATTTTGCGGTTCAATAGAAATTTTGTTTTACGACGACGCAATGTGTGATTATTATTTTTATGGTGAAAATACAAAAAAAATACGACGATTTGCAAAAAGGCCTATGCCGTCCAGGCAATTACAACAGGAGAAACTTAAAAAGAGGTTCCAATCAGACCAGTTCTAGAACTTGAATTGCATAATGTGAAGTCTTGTGTGGGGTCATTTAGATTTTATCGTCTACTTTAGAGTATTTGAAGCAGCCGCTGAATCTCACAATTTTCTTCTTTTTCTTTCCAAAGTATCGCTCATAATATCACACGACTTCAGCCTAATATTGTTCAAATTAAGGTATACACCAAACAGTTGCTCATAGTTAATCTCAAAATGGAGTAAGTGAAAAGATAGTCACATGATTCTCAAGAGCCTATAATGAAACATGTATGACAGTATTCTATACTAGTTTACTTTGGGGTGACTGCGTTTTCCCTTAAACTACAAGTTAAAGGCATATTTTCATCATCCTAAACAGTTCCAGTTCTCCCAACCTACTTACTTCTAGCCCCTCCCACATTTATCTAAAACCCATCTTCATCCAGGCACAATCCTAGTTTACTGCTTCATGGCTTGTCCTAGTGGTCATAACAGTCCATAAAGTGTAATCAAGACACTCTCAGTGCCCATGCTGTGTAATTTAGCTATGATGCATTGTTTGAATGTGATGCCAATCAAAGAGCTGTACCAATTGAGAGTTTTGATATATGCATACTGAAACTGTAGTTTAGGGTGACGAATGACTGCCTTTAAACAAAAAACTAGACTGAATTTTAGTAGATACAAAAGGTCTACGAAGTAATAAATAAATAAATAAAACAAAAAAAATATAATGGAAATATAAAAGCAGGATAATGCATGTGCATTCTTACACTAAAAACTTTAACGCATATCCTATGTACACTATGCAAAGACAGATGAGTTGTTGATCCTTACGTAACTCAAAGGGAACTGCAAGTGGAAAAACATTACCGTCTGAATTCAACACCCTAACAACATTTGAGCAGTGGCAAAGCCACGGGAGGGAGGGGGCGGTTAGAAATCCCATGAACCAACCTTGCTACGCAAAAAACACCGAAAATAGCGGTTTTTCTCTCTATCCTTAGGCTTTTCAGTCAATTCTTGCCCCAACCCCCAACCATGACACAATCCTGGCTAGCCACCTGAATTTGAGATACACTTTTTGCTGAAGTAATGTGTTGAAGTTGTGATGAGAACTCGTAAATACGGTAAAAAATATAAAACGGACCAAACTTGAGAGGGCAGTTACTAGACTGTGAAACAAATTTTGAGAGGTTTCCGAGACCGAAAATTTAGAAAAGATAGTCTTCGGTCTGATGAGCTGAGTTGTAATTTCGGTCTCGTGAACCAACGGCCTGGTGAAGTTTTTATTTTCGATTTCGAGGAGCTTGGACCGTCTCGGGACTCTAACGGTCATTAATGGGCTACCAAAACAAAGAGCCAGGTTCATGGCCGTGAGTCTATTGACACCGCAAAATTGACACTACATGGTGCAACGTTTGAACCCTCACGCCTCCATGTAAAATTCAAGGGGGAAGTTTGAGCAAAATTTCATTTTCATATGTGAAAAAGAAACTAAATCTTCACAGTCTGGTGAAACTTTCACTCAAATTGGTCTTGCGTTAGTTACCGTACAATAGTTGGTTATTTATATGGAGTTTTATGGCCCACTTTCTACCCAATTGGTTTGAGTCGGGAGCCGGCCAAGACTTTTCTCCAGTTCTGGCTCACTGGCTTGTTTTTCCTCCAATGCTTATGCTGAGCACCAAGCACAATGACAGAAGGTTTGGGTCTTGAGACAGATCTATTAGCAAATGAAGATACCAGATTTGTCAGTTTGTGTCCAAAAGTGATCTTGTAGACAGCAGAGGTTATATCAATTCCTCACATGACAAGGAATGTTTTATTGCTTTATATTAATCAGTGTCTGTTTTATTGATCTTGAAATTGTAGGGATTGGACATCCTCATGAGGCATTTAAAGATTGTAAAGTTCCCATGCCTCTCGCGCAACTTAGTTGCAAAGTTAAAAAAAAAACAGAGACCGTTTATCAATTTGAGGCTGCAATGTCATAAGGGTAAGAGTTAAAGAATAACACCAATATGAGTCAATTGAATCAAATCTGTGTAAATTTATGGGCTTTAAATAGAGTCCAGCACCATTTACTATACAGTGACGTCAAAGTTTTGTCTTATCTTCTCATCAAGACTGAGGCTACAAAAACTTCGAAAGCCACAGTCGCATTGTACAATGGTACGCCCAAGTGGGGAGTTTGCGGAGGCGGAGATGATTCTGTCTGACACCCAGTTTCTTAAACGACCCATTGGTATCCCGGGAAATCTAGCGGTCCAAACCCCTCTCTTTATCGTATTTATCGTTTTTGTCATGTTGAAAGTGGTTAATACCAGTCGCATGGATATTGTAGTCTTATCTGTGTTAATTTCTGACCCTCTTCAATGGTGGCTCAATCAGGGGAAACACGCGGACTTACTAGTTGACCGAATCGATACAACTGAAAACCGAAGATCTGGCCTCCAACGAGCGGCATAGCGAGGCTGTCGAGGGTCCATGTAAAACAGACGGCGAGGTCAACAAACCCATCTCCCTAAGACCAAGATGCTCTTTGGTAAATATAAAAGCCCTTCTTAGACCCCTCCATTATCCATGGCTATGCTGCCCATGGGTATTGGGATAAGCGGGTAACCTTCCACGCACAAGGTCCATTCTGCTTAGTAACCATTAAGATCCCTGGATCATTCGTTGGGAGAAGGGTATAAGGGGAAGGGTGTCCTCCTCTTTGTGAAATCTAATCGATATTTTGTTCCATTACAAACTATTGTTTCAAAATTCGATTAGGAGGGCCCTGTCCCCTTTTGTCTACGACAGTGTTAATGGATAATTTGTAGAGGTAAAGACTTGCCGTTATCGGTATAGTACAGATTTTCCTACTGGACCATTGCCTAACTTTCAAAATCTGTGAGTAAGAATCAGTTGCGTATCTACATGGAAGGGGGTCGGGGGGGGGGGGCTCACCGGACACCCGGGCAAAGCCGTTCCCTCAGGTTCGCAGTGTGGAAAATTTTGGAATGTATTCGTGAGTCCTCCAAAAAGAAAGAGAATACAGAAATTGCTGGAAATCCCGGCTTCGCCACAGGCAAGTGCGAGAGTACAAACACATTCCCCTAAGTGCCGTATGGTGATAACAGACAAGAATAACAACACTGAACGTGTGTTCGAGGATAAGCTAAACGCCCGAACAAGATAAACGTCGCCTGGTTCATATACCCCTATTGAAGATGTGTACAGTAATTCAGTCTTTTTTTGAAACAGATCACTTTGAACACTGTTTCATTTTCAGATCCGCTGTCAGGCAAGGTACTGAAAGTGGTCGAATTTTCTTCGGGGTGTGGTGATGAGTATGGAAAATTGTGAATGATTAAGTCACTAACAAAATTAAAAATTTATTAACCATTTTGGGGAGATCCCCTTGTCTTCCCCCTTCTCTATGGACCTGTTCACATTGTGGAAGGGAATTGAGGCTTTCCATTTATACTGTTCTTGGCTATACGCCTTGGAGCTCGAGTCCCGGCAGGGTCATACCGAAGACTTCAAAAAAAAAATAAAAAAGAAAGAAACGGAACCTACTGCCATTGTGCTTGGTGTTCAGCATGCAAAGGCTAAGCAATGGAGTAGGGGAAACAACCAGTGGGCAACAACTGGAAGAAAGGCTGTGGCGCCGGCTCGACTTGAATCAATTGGTTGGAAACTGCGCCGTTTAAGTCCATATAACTAACAAAGTATGTATGCCTCATTTTGATAGTTGGTAATGCGCACACACACATGCACTGCTGCACGTGCACTGCATACATGCATGAACCAATTAAGTTTTTTTTTTAAGTGATTACAATACGTAAGACTGTTGTAGAGTCTGTGGATGAATTGTTTTACTTTAAATTATGTTCGCTAAACTTAGTCTCTAGATCAAAATGAACGTTTTGCAGCATAAAATTCGTTCCATTTCTTAATAATTAAACGCCAAAAATTCACCATATATGTCTATATTTAATGCTGCATCGCCCTGGCGTAGGCCTACGTTATGTAACATTAGAGCATCAAGTAAAATAAGTAGGACAGAAAGGTTAAGCCATCCTTTGCCGAGAGATGAATATCCAAGCAAGAAAATTGGGGGTCGTGATCCGACTCAGGGGAAAGATCTATAAAACTGACTTTAAATGGCTAGTCTACAGAAAAGATGTACAGAACGGATTCGCTTCACTTACCTAATAGATTGAATATAAAATATTTTCCAAAGCAAAGTATCCTTGTTAAACCTTCCAATAGTCCTCCCTCATCGAGCAGTAACGATTAAACAACTTCACGGATTTAATAACTTATTACACATGGTCAGCGAACGTCGACCGTACCACTTACCGTGTATTAAATGTGCTCTCATTGGTCTTGTAGGACTATACACTCATTAGTGTAAATATTTGATAAGGCTTAGAAAGAGTTTCTCACGTCCGTAAATCGGTGAATTGTACCCATTGCTCAAATTAGCCTTAGTTTCTTTGTTGCGATGCTTGCAGGACGCAATACATGTCCACTCCCTACAACCAGCGGATTATACCTCGGCGTATTATTACGAGAAATGTAAACACATCGAGCATCTCCGCTGCCCACAGTAAAGTTCTGTCAATTGTTGCCTGCGTAGCGTAGCAGGCTGTACGGTGCAATACTTGTTCAAGTCACATCCTCCGCTTTTCAATCCGAGGAGCTGAGAAAAAGGGTCCTCTCCGCAGGGTATGTTGAGCTGGTATTTGCAGATAAAGTGCTTCACCTGACAATGGTACCTGGACAGCTAGAGGATGCAGACACGTAGCAATGGGAGAGGAGACATAAAGGAGAAGCGTCCCTATTTTGATTAAAATGTTTGCACTGAAGGGTAAAACATCACTACTCATATGAACGATCAAAACTAAACCTTTACAGTTTATTATATCAAAGTGGAAAATCTTGCAGTTTTGAATCTATGTTCCTCTAAGAAGTTTTCAACAACAACAACAACAACAAAAAAGGGTTCCCCTCCTTCAGATTACAATGTCACATGATTTCCAAATTTTCTCAGGACCTTTACTAGATGAACCCTGGATTTATCACTTCAGGGTTTGATGACTCGTAATAACAATAGCTCTTGTCAAGATCATGGACCCTGCGTAGCGCCTCCATGGCTGCAGAGCCCTTTAGGTTGGTTTTTCGTAGCGATGAGCTGAACGAAAAGACTTCGTCCGCTCTGCAGGCTGATCTCGTCCGAAAGTCTAGGTAAGAGAACGTCGTTATAATTAGGGACATGTCAGGTTTAATTACCGGTACTAGCTTTAAGGTTTTGAAGAATACGTCATTCAAGTGTACATCAAGCCTAAAGTCTCAAAAAGAATATATTACAGAGCATGAAAAATTAATTCAAACAGCCTAACTTCCACCTTCATAGGACATTCCTGAGTTGAGGTATGAAATGTTGAAGTTTATTCACTCAATTTAAAATAGTACATTGCGCAATAATGTGTGATGTCATTGTTTTAATTATCAAATTACAGTCTTTGTATTCCTTTGTTTTTCTGAAAGCTACTGCACATTGTGCCAATATGTGATATCACTATAACTCTTGTGGGCGATGAGAATAAATTAAACCCTTTCTGCACAAACAGACGGACAGGAAGGGTTGAAAGTTATAAAAACAATTTAAATATCAAAGGGAAGTTAAGCAGGTAATGCGGGCTGTACAGCATGGAAGCCATAAATAATTGCACAATGGACTAATTGTTTTTAAGTGAATCAATTTCCACTTGCAATATGATCTCAGCAATGGACCAAGCCATGGCAATGGGGGTTAGAGCAATGAGATTCATTTTGTAATATCTAAAATTGATCTTTTTAATTTCCATAGGGGTGCACTTTTAAGAAATAAATTTGCATTTATCGCCTTCTCTTACTTTGAGATCTGTAGCCAAGGGGGGGGGGGGGGTGAAAAATTTGTGTAGATGCACACTGTTTAACAAATTTGGGAAGATGCGCATTGTTTTACAAGGTGTTTTTTGATTGGCTGTTGCCATTGTATTGCATTGTTTGTATTCTTTGTAAGGGTTAGGGATTAGGTTAGGAATTAGGGCTATCGTTAGCCAGTTGGAAATTACTTGTTAAACAGTGCCTTTGACTGACTTAAAGGGGCTAATTGAATTTATATCGATAACTTAATAACAGGAGTGGTAGAGGGTAACTACCACATATGGCAATGCTTGTACTTATCATAACGAGTAATTTCATATTCAATAGTTACGGGAAAAGTTAGAAATTTGTGGTGTTCTGGCTGGTGTTCTGTTGTGTATAATTTGAAAACGTGTCTGTCACCGTTTTGAAAACCGAGTTGCACTGTTAAAAGGAAACAAAGCGTTTTTTAAATGCTCCAACATAGCATAAAAATTTAGCAGCTCCAGTCATGTTTAAATCATTCAGTCTCAACAATAAACCACAACAATAACTTCATCTCCTCAAAATATGATGCACAAGAAGAGTTATGGGAGTTGCATCTTTTGAAATGTTGAAAGTTTGGGTGAACAAATTATTCTTGAGCAACAAACAACTGAATTTCTCTGTGGGGAAAACTAATTTCTTGAAAAGAAGGCTACCATACTGCATTGTTTGTAATCATTTATCACTCTTTGCCATTAAATATTGGTTTCTAAAGGGATGAAATTTCCTTGTAAAACAAACGCATTATTTCCCTTTAAACACCGTACTCACTCATGAAACAGTTATTTTCATGTAGGTTATGGAAATTGTCTAAGTTTGATCATCGTGTTTTTCATTAGTATACCAGTAAGTGACGAAATCTTAACAAGTTTGGTGTTTTTGTTGAATTTTATGAACCAACTCAATGAGCCACTTTAATACATTACACATTTGACAAAACGGATGAAAATTTTCCCTCCGGCAAAAATGTTCACCCCTTTCGGAACCTTGGCTGTCAACTGTCTTTTAAACAAATGGATATTTAGCAGACATTGCACCTTACAGACTATTACTGATGTCGTCTCAATCTTCCTCGTATAAGTTTATGCAGTTATAAGCGAGCTATAATCCTCGACAAAAATACATGGGACAAACCCCGCTCCCCGTATCAATGTTGAAGTTTCATGACGCCTTGGACTGCCGCAACATTGAATGGAGGATTGGGGGATGGTGATCCCTTCATTGCTTGTTTTGCTTGTTTTGTCACATCAGTTTTGTCGAGGAATGTAGGGATACAGGTACCATCACGTATATGGGCGCGGGTGACACGAGAAAGGACAAAGTATAGTCTTCAGATTTATTTCGGAAAGCGACATCAAACTCAACATGTTAGCTCAAATTTTAAAGTATTTTTCGAAAACTTAAAGTTACGTCGCATCATGATTCCCTTTGATAGTGGATATCCAGTGGTAAACAGTCTCTATATCGACTTAAAGGGCCAGTTCTCTCACCCCAAGCAGTACCAAATCTCCTAACTTTCTTACTGAAGCCCCTCCCACAATTGTCTGAAATTCATCCTCATCCAGACAAAAGCCAAGTTTATTGCTTCAGGGCGAATATAGAAAAACTCAATTTATATAATCAAAACACTCTCAATACCGGTTATGCTGTGCAATACAAGCTTTGGCACTCTGCATTTTGTGAATTAGCTGTCGATCAAAGAGCTGAGCCAATTGAGAAGTTCGATACCCGGGTCCCAAAATTGTAGTTTGGGGTGAGAGGTTTGGCCCTTTAAAGAACAGATCTTCTCACCTCAAACAGCTTCAATTCTCCAACTACTTGAGCCCATAATGCAACTGTCTAAGACTCGTCCTATTCCAGACAAAATCTCAGTTTATTGTTACGGGGTGAGTATTTAAGACCGAATGTAACCAGAACACTCCCAGTTTACATACTGTGTAATATCAGAGCGATTAATCTAATTTCTTTTCATTTGTTGTCAGTCACAGAGCTGGGCTAATTGAGGATTTCTGTTGACTACCGTACTAAATGTTTGACCTTTTTGCTGAACTCCCTGCTCTTAGTAAATCAAAAGAGTGAACTTGATCTCTCTCTTATTAAGTCACTCCCAGAAGAGTGAATTTCACTCCAAGAAGAGTGAATTTTACTACAGGAAGAGGGAAAATTCACTCTTCCGCGAGTGCCTGCAATGATATCACTCTTTTTTGAGGGATCACTGTAGGCACTCATCAAGATTGAAACTTCGTCGTTTGGAGGGAATTCCACTCTTTTTGGAGTTAATTCCACTCTTTATGGGGTGAATTATCACTCTTATGGAGTGTATTCACTGCTTCATTCTACATAGAGTGATAAATTCAATTGGTTTTTAGAGTGTATTTAATGTAGGCAGAGGAAGTATAGAGGGTGAGGTATTGGTGGGGTACACGTTTTGGCGACATACTTGAACGGTAGACTACACTCTTAAATCAAAAGAGTGGACTTTTTCTTTGATAGAGTTAAAAGTGTAAATTCACTCAATTAGAGTGTTCATTCACCCCAAGAAGATTGAAATTGAAATTCACTCCAAGAACAGTGAAATTCCCTCCAAATGAGCGAATTTTCTCTCTTGATTGAGTGCTACACTAATCACTTTTGAAAAGGAGTGATCAATTGCAGGCACTAAACTTGTGGAAGACAGAATTTTCCCTCTTCTTGTAGTGAATTTCACTCTTCATGGAGTGGATTTCACTCCTCTGGGAGTGAATTAAAACTCAAATGGAGTGAATTCACACTTTTCACTCTATTAGAGGTGACCAAGTTCACTCTTTTAATTTAAGAATGTATTACATTGTGGAACGGACACAGTTTTTTCGCTCAGCTCATCGCTACCTGGCTACTGAGGGATGGAGGCCTATGGAGACGTCAGTCACAGAGGCGCTACGCAGACTGGTAGACTATGATCTATGGTACAACAGTCTGCCCCACGTAAACTTGCAAGGTGTGGGTAAGTTCGATTAGTTGACACATGTTTTAACGGCCAGTAAATTCCTTCGTGTTTTCCTTTCTATCTTGCTATCTGTAGTTTTTTGGGATGGTCCGGTTAAGGTAATTGGCCATCGTTTGAAGGTTCTAACGACTTTTCCTTTATGGGTAGCAAATTCCCCAGTTTAGCCACTGATAGAGTTCCCTAATCCCCCTCTAATGATTGTCTATTTACGTATATCATTACAGCTAAAGTGTTTGTTATCGAAGATTAAATTCCCATTTGAATTGAGAGACGATTTATAGAGCGAAAAGAAAGACTGGACGGGGGCACCTGAATAACACCTCACCTATAATCAAGTCTTGCAACTGTTCCTATATAAAGGGGGATCACCATTCAATTATGGCTGTTACAACGAGAAAATGTGAGAACGACGGTTTCAGAAGGATCCATTGTCTGTTTGCCTGGCCCTAGAATGAGATTTGGGCTCATTAGCCAAATTTACTGTGTAAGCAAAACAGCCTTTCCCTTTTAAAGGTCCGTCCTCCGTTATATTCGGAAGTAAAAGCAAAGGGGGTCCTATTCTTCTTTTAAGGGCCCCATATCCTGACGCTTTGTCGAAAAACGAATGGATGCGTTAACTGGAAGCGACTAACTGGCCTTCACATGGCTATTCTGTTCTTTTCAACAGACTAGTTAAGTATGTTTTAGACGAAAGGGTGCAAGTGGGGTTTTATGTAATAGTATTGTCTGTTAACGCTGGTTTACTTTGTGTTTTGTTCAAATTTGGCCAGGCAGGACGAAGAAATTCTGAAATAAAACCGACAACGACAATAAAACCCCGTCTTTACAATAATTATTATTAAACTGCATACAAATGGTGGCATCCTTTAAAGTGTGTTCCACCAATGAATCTCTCACAGGCAAAGAGATCAAACGTATGGCTGACGGAATTATGCTCTTTAGACTTCATTGCAAATCAAATGTTTACCTTGGCACTCGAAATCGAAATGACACACTATCAGCCATTTTTCTTGGAGTAATGTGTTTCATACTAGAGAACCTCTTAGGCCTACAGGGCTGTCCGAGCCGAGCCGAGCCGAGCCGAGCCGAGCCGAGCTCCAACTTTTCTTTTAGTGGAACGACAATGAAAAAATCGGTTTTTTTTTTATTGTTTGAATTTGTTTCAAAAGCATTATTAGGATTGGAATTAAGGATTGGGTTGCTAAGTAAAAGAACATCTGGCCCATTCTTTCTTAATCCGGTGACAGCAACAAATAGGGGCCAGAAATCTGCTATTTTGAAATTACGTGTATGACATATTTTTGCCTGCTTTCAACGCGGAACTGATTGCTCCATTTGCATGGACCTTCCATCCTTCGAAACAAATAGGGGTGGCTCCAGGATTTGCCCAACGGGGGGGGGGGGGGGGGGTACAGCATTTCCAGTCCCTGACAAAAGCGATGAGAATTACCGATGGGACGTGAATTGGCAGAACTTAAGGGGGCTTCCTTTTTAAAAAAAATTAAAAATGTGGAGTTTGTTTAGAAGATAATTTAAAACAGGCCTACTTGAAGAGAATTTGGCTTTTGCAAGGACCATTTAAAAGCTGGGCTGTTTATTGAAGAATCTATCCTTCATATTGGCAAAATAAAAAAACGTTATGTAGGCATGAGTCTTATATTTAGTTAAACTGTAGTTTTTTTGCTGCTTAGTGACCTAAAATTCCCCAAGACCGCCGGAAATGCAGAGCACTTCCCAGGTCTATTAACAGAATATAAATAGTGATAAATATTAGGGTATAAAACACATACAAAATACTAAAATCAAAGCTTTTGTATTCATCATAAATTTTGAAAAAGTGGGGGACTTTTCGCAGATGTCTCACTTTCAAAGAAGTGAGGGGGATGCACCCCTCCGTTCTCCTATGATCCATGTTCGTGTAGGCCCCCTAGTAAATTTTGTTAGATGAGGTCCAGTAACGTAGCCAGGATTGTGTCATGGCGGGGGGGGGGGGGGAGATTGGTGCACCACGTGAGAGAAAGGCCTAAGGGGAGGGAGAAAAAACTGCTATTTTAGGAACCACTCGATCATGCGGTCGGTCTCATTCCCCAAGTAAAATGAAGTACTTCAAGATGAGCTTATGCTCTTGCCATTTTCGTGAGTTTATCAAGGAATAACGCTCGGTCACTTGACGGTTATCGACCAATACAAGTCCTCGCACTCCGTGCGACGTTCAAACAGAACTCCTTGGTTCAAATCGCTGGTTGGGCTGTTGGAGAGCGCTTGCTTGCAAAAACCACAGCTCTGAAGTCAGGATAGCAAGAAAACCCCTTTTTTAAAATACGTTTAAGACCTGCCGGCAATATTGAGATATTGAACAAAAAAAGGTTTAAAGAGTTGACCAGGGGACACTATACCTCCAACAAACGCAAGTCAGTTCTTCTGTTCAATAAAATGTATCAACATGCCATTTTGTAGACAATATTTGCTTCTTACTTGACTTCCATCAACCTCGTATTATATACCTTTGATTTCAAACCAAGTCATAGGCCCCTTTCCCGTCTTATGGGATATTTAGGCCTACCAATCATGTGACCTAATTTCCTAACCCCTCTAGCCTAACAATCCGTTGTAGAACACGCATTAAAAATTGTGAAGGCTTGTGGCGGATAATGATCAGTCAAGAACGGAACGCGTGATCAGCCTTTGCCAAGGTAACGGCAACCAGCGTGGTCCATAGATCTAACACTGGACACATGGTTTTCAGCCACGTATGAAACAGACGAAAAAGAATGAAAGTGGACTGTTTAAATTGTAAATCAGCCAATTACGCCCAGTGAATTCACTGCAAAAGTTTGTTAAACCCGATATCCAAACTTTGTGACACAGTATTAAAAGAAAACAACCAGCAGACACCAGACCTGGATCAAAGTTAGCCTGCGTAGCGCCTTTGTACAGATGGTGGAGGCACGTTCTCTGTCAGGCTGTTTTTTTCGTTGGTAGCGGTTATGGGACTGACCCAAAAGTCTTTCCGCCTGGCGGAGGCTAAAGTAGTATGTACACTGTATACGTCTTTGTGGCTGCCTTACCTGAGAGCAATTGCCTTATATGCAAAAACCCCACGACACAGGGTTAGAGATACTAGCTTTTAAGAAGAGTTTGCCCTTTTGGTTTGAAACGATACGTCGTCGACTCGTATAAGCCCCACCCCTTTTGACGGGCAAAAATTGGTGCAGTACGTTAGCTAATGTAGCCAGCTGAGAAGTACGGTAACCGACAATACTTGCCTGGCATGCGTGGCCTACCAATTGTGACGACACGTAACTGAAGCACCCTGTACATTATAAATCATTTATAAGTGTATTAGCGTGAGCAAAACTTCATTGTAATATTTCAATTTTGGACTACGTTTTCTTTACACTTACAAATTGTGAGCTAAGTTCGAGGGCAAACCGTCCTTCCTCTTAAGCGCCATTGTGCTTTATTTAAAACACCTTCCCCATTATTTTCTCTAAAAAGTGCCATTCCACCGATTTGGTAGGTATTTTTTCTCTAAAGTGCATGATTTTTACACTTCGCACTACCCCTGGTCTGATGGTTCTTAGATATTCTGCCAAACTTCCACACCCCACTCGACAGGAGCGGACTCTTCCTTTTTCAGTTCCTCGGCTTCCGATGGACAATGTCTGGACAATGAAGGCATACTCCGTGCTGCCTGCAAAGTAACCACGCTGCGATGGCTCCTGCTTAAAAATTGGCCAACTTGTCACAAATTCAATCAATTCTTCAGTTCTTGGGGAACGTTGTCAACTGATGTACAAGCCTTCACCAGGGGTGGCGCCAGGATTTGCCCGACAGGGGGGCCAAGCTCCCCGAGAGGGGGGCCAGAATTTCAAGGCCCCGACAAAGGCGATGTTATGTCCCAGTTGAACGTGACCTTGCAGAATTTGAGGCGCGCGGAGCGCGCCGAAATTTTGGGCTTTCCTCTTAACAAATACTTAAAAATCTGGAGTTTATTTGGAGTAAAAATTAAAACTTATGAAAGAAATTTGGCTTTTATTGGTACTTAAAAAATTTTGGGGTGTTTATTGAAGAATCTGTTCTTCATAAGGGAAAAATAAAAAAACGTGATATTGGTGACAGCTGAACTCTTTTGGGGTTACGCACTGAATCGCACAAGACCTACTTACTAACTAAGGCTTTGAGACGAGACTAGAAGTTTGCCCGGAAAGTTTTTCCCTTTTTTGAACAAATCTTTCAAAAATTAAGAGCTTATCATGATGGAAAAATTTTGGATTTTAATGAAAGAAAATTTGGTTTTTGGTAAGGTTACAATGAAAAATGTGGTTTCTTTTACTAAGTGATATGCCTTAAAGGAGCAAAATTAGGTAGTATGCCGGGTGATTAACAGAGATGGCTTTGGTTATTTATTGTACGGAGTATCCATCGAAATTGGAAAACGTTGCCATTTTTAACAATCTAAAGTAATATTGGAGCAAAATTGTAATTTTTTGACAGTTTTGAGGTTTTATGGAGGAATCTGACGTTCCCATGAGGAAAATCAAGTAGGGGGTGATCTGTAGTTTTGTTAAGGTTACTGAATATTATCGTGCAGATTTAGGCCCTCGGACCATATTGGAGCATTCTCCCGAGGAAAAAATTGGCTTCGAATATATTTGAAGTTTTTTATTTTATTTATTGTCATAGGCGTACGGGAGCGTGTCAGTTGAGTTTGGGAGGGGCAGAATTGTTCTTTTGTCCGAAAAAATGTAATCCTGCCCGAAAGATTATCTAAGTCGAGCGCACAGAGTTTTTTGAAAAATGGAGAACCCCCGGTCAGCAGGAAATGGCATTTCCTTGGCTCGTAACTAGAATTAAAGGGCCAGTTCTCTCACCCCAAACAGTACCAATTCTCCTAACCTTCTTACTTAAGCCCCTCCCACAGTTGTCAGGAATTCATCCTCATCCAGATACAATCTCAGTTTATTGCTTCAAGGTGAGTACAGAAAAACTCAATTTATGTAATGAAAACACTCTCAGTACCGCTCATGCTGTGTAATGTAAGCTTTGGTACGCTGCATTGTTTGAATAAGCTGTCAATCAAAGAGCTGAGCCAATTGAGAATTTCGGTACCCCCATGCAAAAATTGTAGTTTGAGGTGAGCAGTTTGGCCCTTTAAAGAAGTCCTCACTTTCAGATTTCTTTCGCAATAAAATTATTTTCACTTCATAATACTGCCCAAAACGAAGAATAATTTACAAACACGTATTGTTCTGTTCAGTTATCTGTTCGAACAAAACATATCTATGCGGAGCGCCACCATCAGTTAGCGCGGAGCGTACAGAAAATTGTTAAGAAATATAACCCCTAAGGTAGCCGGAATAGTATTTCCCAGACTTGTAACTAGAAATGAAGCAGTTGCTATTTTGAGCTTTCCTTTCAAATATCAATAGAGAAAAACCCAACTTGCTAATGATCAGAAAAGTACCAGATAAAAGGTACTGCTACAATTAGATGTAATGGTCTTGTTTCTTTTCGGGGGGGGGGGGGGGGGGGGACTATACAACGGAACTGAAAACATACTAAAATGTTTTGACTGTATTAAGAATCTTCGTTGAATTTAATTGCAAGTTCCACTAAATAGATGAAATTTTTAACGTGACAGCCCGAACTCAAGACTATAAATGGTTTTGCTTCCAACGTATCTGAAAATATGGTACGTTACAAGGTGCCTTCAAATAAATTTTCAGTCAGACTTATGGGGAGATTTTCTCACACCACTGTTTATCATTATGTGTAGCAGAAAACGACATGGGCGATATTCATTACCTTTGTGAGAATTCGGCTGTCCGGGCAGGCCAGATGGTAGACCATTGGATACTGCACGCACATGAACACCCCCTAGTCCTTTTTTGTAAGGAGAATTCGGAATTAGGACTTTCCTCGAAGAATGTGTTTATCTAGTAAGCAAGATCAAGAAGGTCGTCCGAGTGACTACAGACCCACATCTTTTATCGTAGGTCTTTAGAAGGCTCCCCGACGAAATCGGATTTTCTCAACAACAGGGGGTGTGTAGCCCGTCCCCGACGGAGGCATGACCTTGCGCGCACGGATTGAAGATGGAATGAGGGAAAGAAGGGCCAGTAAGAAGTGATTAAAACCGATTCAGATATGCATTAAAATAGCGTTACAAAAGAAAAAATAGTTCAAAAAGAAAAAAAATCTTGGTCATCCATGCAGTTACTTCAGTCCTTTACGTTTTCATGTTTAGGCCTCCCCGAAAAATTGCCGTCCTTCCCCGACGGGGGAAGAGATAGGACAAGGTACATAGAATGAGGTTTAATAGCGTTAAGAAGTGATCTAAAATCGATTCCGATATGCATTAAAATAGCATTCCAAAACAAAAAAATATGTTCTAGATCGCCCATCCAGTAACTTCAGTCCTTTCGGGATTTTTTATTATTTTTTTTTTATGATTTTGTTTTATTTTTTAGGCCTCCCCGACGAAACCGCCGACCTTCCCCGACGGGGGGGGGGGGGGGGCAGTGTTCCCCGACGTGGGAGCATTCCCCCCAGTGCTGGCGCCACCCCTGGCCTTCACTCTTCAAGTTTCATCACGGGAGCCAGTAATATTCAGAAAATTTAATCACATGACGTGTTGGAATGAAACAGTTGTCGCGCAGTACAGCAACAGTGCCAACATATAGGTTCAATGTGTAACTGTGCCTTGAAAACAACGTGCTGTCTTTTTTAACTTGTGGATAATGGCCGATTTTTATTGAAATATCCAGCTTTCACGATCAGATGGTCTTACGAGAACTTGTCGAGGCTTGAATTCACTGTTTACGAGATGGCCTGTAAACGCAATGGCCAGTCTCGCACAATAGGCCTACCCCGATAAGAATGGGTCTCTCGCCGTTCGTAAGCGAGTGTTTTGTGCACAGGCACTCAATATTTTCGCATTCGCTTGATATTATTGACATTCTGAGATTTCTATTCAACCTTGTTCTCAAGAAACTTCGCCAGTTATGCCCGGGCCCAAAATCGTGTGTTCTGAGGCTCTCGCAGTAGCATACGTGTAATACACTCACTGCCAGACAGTCGTTGTTTTCACTGCAGCTGAAGTTTTCATGACCCATGTTACGCAAAAGCCCGCATGCGGACCAACAGAATAATGAAGTACCACAGGCGCGCTGTTTTTCCCCACGAGGTTTTGGCCGACTCTGGCCAATGAACAATCAGCTTCTTGGAAATCGACCATGCACAGAACTGATTCCAAATAAATGTTTCCGACCTTTTGTTTTAAAAGTTTGAAAACCGATTATGAAAGAACATGCCAATTGACCCTTATTCACAATCATATGTCCCGAAGAAAGAAAAGAACCTTAAACAAGAATTGGAAGCAAATTTAAAAATTCTGAAAACTCCAAATGTCCATAACCTCGTTGAGATAAAATTGGGCGTACCGCAATAGTTACTCTTCGTCTACGTCATGTCACGGAAAGAAAATCAGAGACGGAAGGGCCAAGCGGGAAATAATTTTGTGTATTCTGTGTTAACTAATTGGGATTCCACTATACTTCAGACGTTCAAAGTCTACGGCATAGTTAAACAAACACTGATTAAGTTTTCAGTAGCCGCCCTATACTAAGACCGGAAATTGCGTAGTGACGTAAGGCTACTGTATATTTATAAAGCGGGTAACTTTTCTCCTTGCTGTTTGCGCAAGACAAAAAATTTGTAGTAGGCGGTGTAACGAGTTAAGCGAAGGAAGTGACTCACCGTTTAAACAATCGACATCACAATGAAAATCAGGTAATTGGTTAAGTTGGTAAGCCATACCACCTTACTATAGCAGTTCCCCATTTTTCTATTCTAATTCTGGGTCCCTCGAACCACTTGAGGGTCGGCAAATTGTTCCGAGGGGAACTTTTCGGAACCTTGGATCAATGTTACTTAACTCTTGGACTGCCCATGCATTAACTCTTGGACTGCCCATGCATTAAGCCAATGACTCTGAAAACAAACAGTGGACTAAGTCACTCCGTAATAGAGTTAAAAGTGTGGAATTCACTTCATTTGAGTGTTTTTCATTCTAACAATAGTGTAATTCACTCCAAGAATAGTGAAATTCACTCCAAGAAGAATTAAAATTCACTCTTGAACGAGTGCCTCTATGGATCACTCTTTTTTAAGAGTGGTCTCTGGAGGCACTCCATCAAGAGTGCACCTTCACCCTTTTGGAGTGAATTTCACTCTTCTTGGAGTGAATGTTAATCTTCTTGGAGTGGATTTCCGCCTTTTTGGAGTAAACTTTGTAACCTTCACTCTTCCAACGAGTGAAATTTCACTCCTTTAACTTCCAGAGTGAACGATTCACAGGATCATAGGTTCAAAACACCGAAGATTCCCTCGGATGAAAATCTGCTCCAGCTTAGAAGTGGGGTTCGGATTTGGATTAAGTACACAGATTAAGGTTTAGGATTAAGTTTAGGATGTTCATCGCGTAGAATCAAAGTTTGGGTGAGTATTCAGACTTAGTGTCCTAGATCTTGTGAACCTTTGAGCTAGGATACCCTGGCACCTGAGAAAAAAAAGGGCTGCGTAGACTGGTCAACCCATGCTTTGTTGCTCATGGCGGAGATTTGACCCCACCCTAAGAGGAACGTATGGTTCCTACTTCAGGCAAATTCCTGGTTCTTTTATTTTTTCTATAGATGTTTTCCAAACACAAAAATTAGGAAAAGATGGCATTTAATCAACCTCAAATATACCTTTGTCCCCTGTAGAACACGGATTTCTGTCAAATTTTGTCAAAAGTTTAATATTATTTTCCTACTTTTTACCCCTCCCCCCTCCAAAAGTATGTTTTGTACGAATATGTGTATACCAAGTCTACATTTCAACCAATCACCTCCTACAATGTCCCCGGCCACCTGTACTATTCATTCAGACACCCCTGATATCTGTATGGCGGGGGCAGGCCCACGTAAATGAGACAGACGGGAGAGATGGATGGAAGGGCCGCCACGGGGTTTCTACAAAAGTTAAAAAAAAAAAAAAATGCGTGCTGGGGTGGAAGATTATCTCATCTCAAAGAGTTCCAATTCTTTTAACCTACGTACTTAAGCTCCTCCTATAACTGTCACTTAAAATCATCATCATCGTCATCGTCATCGTCATCGTCATCGTCATCGTCATCGTCATCGTCATCGTCATCGTCATCGTCATCGTCATCGTCATCGTCATCGTCATCGTCATCGTCATCGTCATCGTCATCGTCATCGTCATCGTCATCGTCATCGTCATCGTCATCGTCATCGTCATCGTCATCGTCATCGTCATCGTCATCATCATCATCATCATCCAAACACCATCTCAGTTTGTTTATTGCTTCAGGTTGAGTAAACAAGACCCCAGTGTGTAACCAAAACACTCTCAGTACAGTATATGTCGTGAAATATGAGCATGGATATGGGCTAATCTCCTCTTTCTGCACTTTTTGAACCTGCTGTCTCAATCACAGAACTGAGCCAACTGAGATCTCCGGTGGACTACAACAAAAATGGTAGTTTGGGGTGAGAGGATTAGTCCTTTAACTGTGCAGAATACGGCTGAGACATTTATGGTGTCCAGTACTTTTTGGGTCACGCTATCTTTTCAAGTCACTTTTTACCGACTCCAGAGAGGAGTTTTCACCTACCCTGACACCCTTGAAAAGTAAAGGAAGGACCCGTGAGTCAGTATGTCCCCCACGATATGGCAACAACTGTTTATGGTCGTTACGTTAAAATTAAAAATAAAAATCATTCCATCCCTGTATATCGAGACCAACTGTCTCGTTGGAGACAACACATCAGCTAAACAAATTCGTAGTGTTAGGGTAGATTGCTTTGAGGTTTGATCTGGGAAATTTTCCATTTTTCCATTATTGGTGTCTCATATTTTAAAAAAAAGGTATGCAATGAGCGGGTGCGGGTGAGAACGCAATACTGACTCGAACTACTTCGGAGTGGAACACACATAATGGTCTTACTCAGGAGCTCTCAAGTGTTGCCGGCTGCATTTCTTTGGCAGTTATATAATGCTCACGGGATCACAATCGTATGGGCTGAGGTTACAAAATCTGTCAGTTCTTGACGCGCTCGAAAACGCAAATTCTCAGCGTGGGACCTCGTCTCCCAGGTTTTGTGCCACCAGTATTGGAAGATAAATTTGACACCCCAGTCACCCCATGTTGCTAGAAATTGCACCCTTGAAAAAAAAGCTTTTCTTAAAGGGCCAATCCTCTCACCCCAAATTACACTTCTTGTATGGGGTAACAGAAACTCTCAATTAGCTCAGCTCTTTGATTGACTACTAATTGAAACAATGCAAAGTACCAAAATTTATATTACACAGCATGAACTGTGTTGAGAGTTTTTCCATAATAAACATTGGGCTTTTCTACACTGACCCTTGAGCAATAAACTGACATTGTGTCTGGATGAGGATGAATTTCATACTATTGTGGGAGGAGCATAAGTACTGTAAGAAGGTTAGGAGAATTGGAGCTGCTTGGGGTGAGAGAATTGGGCCTTTAAGCTGCTAGACCTGTCTTGCATGTGTGGGTCAGCAGCCTTGCAGAAAATGGCGTCCTATACATTTTAAAGGCAGTCATATTTCACCACAAACTACAATTTTACTAGTAGTATACCAAAATTCTCAACTGGTACAGCTCTTCTACATGACGTCAAATGAAACCGAAAAAATGCAGAGTAGATCATATTACATACATACCCGTATAGCATGCACTGAGATAGTTCTAATTACACGTAAGGGCCCCGCATGTTCACCAGGGTATAGGCCTAATGCCCCGAAGCAATAAACTAGAATTACAGACTTGTATACATGGACATGTACAGAGCATGTAACGTGTACGTCCCTATCCGTAGATGGTCGTAACCGACTGGGAAAACTAAGAAGGCGCACCAAGATGGCCACCGTGAGGCTATAAACCATTGATATGACGACGACTCATTAATACTTTAAACAAAAGTTTAACTTGAATGGGAAACAATATCATTTTCCTGCAATACGTGAAGTGGTTTTGATCTTATCTTGCCATATTTCAACTTTCTTGCAAAATAGGGCAACATACTTGAGCAAGTCCAAACTTTCACACAAAACCATAGCAGACAGCCATCTTGGTGCGCTTCTTCTCATACGTATGGTAGCGACAATCTACCGTGCAGCATGTTCTGTCCATGTATAGGAAGTCCGTGACGAGGATCTTTGTGACAAGGAGCTACAAGTAAGTCGATCAGAACAATTGGAACTAGTACGTCTGAGGCGTTGAATATATGAGACATGCGGAATATAACTGCAATAAATTATACTTAAAAGGCAAACATTGCGTTTAAAATGCTCCAGCATAGCATTTAAAGTCAATAGCTTAGCTCAAGTCATTTTCAAATTATTCGGTCTCAGCAATACACCCCAGTAATAGCTTCATTTGCTCAAAATATTGCGCACAAGAAGAGTTATGGAAGTTGCATCTTTTGAAATGTTGAAAGTTTGGGTGAAAAACTATTCTTGATAAAGAAACAACTGAACTTCTATCTGAGGGGAACTCATTTCTTGAAAAGAAGGCTACCACACTGCCTTATTTGTAATTATTTGTCACCTTTTGTTAATAAGTATTGGTTTTAAAAGGATGAAATTTCTTTTAAAACAAACGCAATATTTCCCATTAATCTGTTAAAAATTGCCAAGTAATTGTTTTTTATCTTCCACTGAGAATTGGACGGCGCAGCATGAAAACCTAGGGACAAATCTATGGCCATAAAGGACTGTTCTGCTCGGGGTGGGGGGTCCTGCCCGACAACAGGATTTTAGACTAGAAGGACATAATTTAACTCAATTTTCGCTGGAGTGAGAGATGTTATCTACCCGATTAAGTCGGGTTTCTGACGTTTGTGGGATTGGTCTACGGCTCAGCCCTTCAACCAAGCAGATGCACTTTGGTTATTAGCCGACGAGTGATGTAAGTTAACAAACATGGAGGAATCCGATCAGTGCTTGTGTTTAGTGACTTTAGTCAGCCATTAGTGGGGTCCATCAGGCTTAAATCGTCTTCATTAATTGTCTACATAAATTTCAAATCCTCCTATTCAGTAAAATTGAAGGAATCAATATGTAATTTAGTGTGGATCCATCCACGATACAGGTTAGCAAGGAAATTGAAAGATTAAAAAGTGATAGACCCAGCTATGGGCGACTGGAATCAGACCATGACTTGATGTCCGGATTCGTCTAAAGTAAGAGTGCTTTCACTGACGTCACAAGCCCCGCCCCTTAAGACAGGTAAAAAATTGTGCAGTGAGCTAGCTACATTTGCTAGCATAAGAAGCATTTAGTGTTCAACCTTCCATATGATAAAGGTAAACAAAGAATTTGAAAGATTGAAGTTGCTGGACCCCCAGTTACGGTCGGCTAAATCAGACAATCGCTTGACTGTTAGGTTCCCCAGTATTGGTGCAGGGGTAGGATAACTAGCGGGAGACCCAGTCCATTGTACCGTGCGACCATGGTCCAATTATCACAATGTTGATGACTGTTCCAATCAAGCCTTACTGACTGACTCTAAAATGATGACAACATGTTCCTTAAACTGTTAAATAATGACAACACAATTGCAGTAGAGTTCTTTACTCGTGTTTCATGCCCAATATTACATGTATTCTTCAAAGAACAAAGGATGGGTTTGCACTCGTTAAGATATGATACGTAGTTTCCGTATTTATTGCTTTGTACTATGCTCAATTTTTTTCAGCTCGGCAGACGACAAAATTAACGGCGCTATACCAATTTTACCTAAAGGTAGGGTAAAAGAGATAAGCGGCTGTCCAAATATTTTGCCGGATGCCTAGTACTGAGTAAGCGACTGCTAAAAATGACTAAGATACAGGTTGACATGTTCCTTGTGGAATAGCGACAAATGGGGAAGGTTGATGGTGGGGCTGCAAGACGAGGAATGCAATACATTTACAGAGACATTTCATAAAGCAGGAATAATTGCTGAAAACCGAAACAATCAAGTACGAATGACAAAACTTTCTTTTCCCAAGTAACCTCACAGAAGTCACTGAATTTTCCGTATATTAAATCTCTCTGTACCAGGGGTGGAACACAATGCTGAGAAAAATACACACCTTTCAAGGAAATAAGCTAATATAGACTATATTTATATTGCTGGTATCATTATACATGGACTCATTTTACATGTGCCTCATTGTTAAAGTTGGCAGGTGGTTGCTTGATACCAAATTTTGACCAATCAGAAATCCATACTACTCTTTGCAGTATTGAGAGGGAGTGCACTTGGGCATTCTCCTCTCTTCTGACTTTTGAGAAATTAAATCCTGGAATTTCACAGCAAAACTGTATTATCTCTGCACAGGGATGAAGAAACTATGGATCTTCACATAAATTTAGAACAGACGGCTGTTTCTGTTTTAAATTCTTGGATTTTTTTTTTGAATAAGGTGAATATCTCTCTGCCTTCCATGGATATTGAAAAATTATCCCAAAGTTCTTGATTATGCTACAAGCATACAGTAAATTGTCTTGAGATCTACTTATACTACAGTAAGCAGTTGTGCACCTATCAAAACATTGCACTTTACATAAGTAGATCTGCCATGTCTTAGCCAAATGTCTACTACTAATCTTAAAATCTTATATCAATAAAATCTTAACAAAACCGTGCCAAGAGAAAACGAAATGGGAGAGGGATCTATTACTACAGTCAAAAAATCCTCCATGGCAACAAAAATGTTGAAAAGGAAGAAACGAGTTTCAGAGTTCTCCCCCCCCTCCTCCCTCTCCCCCGGCCCCCTCCTTCTTCTTGCCAAAAAAAATTATGAAAGGACAGAGGTTTTTAGAAATACTTGAAAAGAGCCTCTCTAAGAGAGAAGAACTTACAACCTACATTATACATTGCTTACTCTGACGTCACAAGCCCTGCTCCTTTTGAAGAGAAAAAACTCTTCTAATACTTACTGAGCATAACTAGCTGGGAAGCAGTTGACTATCCACGTGTAAATGATGCACTGAGAAACTGTTTAAAGGTAAAAAGCAGTCCCCCTAAACTTATCTTGAAGAAAAAGCTAAATTCTCACAATTCCTGTCTTATTTCTCTTCAAAGTATCTTTCATCATATTTTATAACTTCAATATTGCATATTCAAAGTAAACCAAGCAGTTATTATTAGTAAATTTCACATTTGAAGAGAAAAAATTTTGTCACATGACTCCCAATCAGCCAATCATGAAACTGGACAGTCTACTACACTACTTCAATTTGGGATGACTGCTCTTGCCCTTTAAGTTTGCCAGGCAGTGGGCCTGGCTTCTCAATAGTCGTGTCACGTGAAAGCACCCGATACTGGCCATCACTTGTCATAGGATTAGGCCTATTGAGAATTAATTAGATAAGACAGAAGGAGTCTTTTTGAGTTTCTGAGAAAACCACCCAATGAACCTGTGTAAAGATTCAGACTAGCTTGAGAAATTTTCCCTGAATATTCATCGATACTCTTTGGAACCGTGACACATCCACTGATATTCCATAAAATTAAAATAATTAGAAATTAACATTACAAAAATATGCAAATTTTCTTCACCTTGATTAGGAGATTATTGATACATGCAAATTTTGTAGAAGAAGAACTTACAGTGTGTAAAAATGTGGCAAAACATGCCACTTTTGGAACAAAATGAATTTTTGCGTGAATTTTAAGTCAAAATAGGCACCTGATAAAGCAGGCAGTTTCCTTCGTTAATTTCTGTAAAGTTGCTATTTAGTTTCTTTGTAGTTGCAGTACTTCTGTCCTCACCTATGTCATGTTATCCCTTAATATTCTTTTGAAGTTATATTTCATGTAAAACTGGAATTTATAACATATTTTTCTCCCTGCTTTTAATACCAGTACTCACTAAAATGGTCTTCATAAACTTAAGAATCTTACAAGTGAATTACACTTGTCTGTTCTTAAATTCTTGATTAAACATAAAACAAATATTCTATACTTGAAAACTTAAAGCTTGTTTAGGTGTGCGTTTGAAATTTTCACAGTAGATGTTAAACTGGTACTTATAACAATAGGTATGTATTGGTACTCATATACTCATACTCATATACCAGTAACAACAGATGTGTACAGGTACCCATAACAATAGACATATACCGAGCAGTATTCATAGCAATAGATGTACAGGGGTACTCATAACAATAGACATACACCAGAACTTGTAACAATAGACATATACTGGCACTCATTACAAAAGTTGTACAGTGGTATTTACTACAACAGATGTACACTGGTACCTCATAGCAATAGGTATGTACTGGCACTCACATACATGTTACAATAGATGTGTAGTGGTACTTGTAACAACAGACATATACAAGTTCTCATAAGAATAGCTGTTTAGTGGTACCGATAACAAAAGACGTATACAGGCATCCATATTAACAGACATTAACTGGTACTCATGACAATAGATGTATACTCTACTCGTAACAACAATGTGTGTACCACAGACTTCATATACATAGACAGAACATACTGCACGGTAGGCTGTCACAACCGTATGTGTGAGAAAGAGCGCACCAAGATGGTGGTCTGCTATGGTTTTGTGTGAAAGTTTGAACTTGCCCAAGTAAGTCAACAGATTTTGCAAGAAAATTAAAATATTTTCGAAATAATATAAGGTTAAGGTCAAAATTACTGCATATATTGCAGGAATATGATATTGTTAGCCATTCAAGTATAACTTCTGTTTGAAATATTACAGGGTCGTTGTCAAATCATACAAATTATAGCTTCAAGGCAGCCATCTTGGTGCACCTTTTTTCGGCGGTGGCCACAATCTACAGAAAGGATGTACCCGCTACATGCTCTGTCCATGTATATAGGAAGTCTGTGGTGTGTACAGATAATCTTATAAACACAGGACAATCTTACTGCTACTCATTACAATAAACACATATGAAATGTCTGCTATACAACAGTACACAATTTTCATTTCCCTTTTAAAAAAGTCTGGTTTTAATTGATTCTTGATTCTAACTTGGGAAGGGGAGGGTGGATGAACTTGTTGAGAGCAGCTAACATGTCTGATAACAACACAGACTACCATACCAGGCTACTGAAAAATCCCTGTAACCCAAGTTGATCCTATGCTTAGTACCATGATAAGCATATAGGTTTACTGTGTCGGTACATTTTGTTTGATACTGTATGCTGATCACCAAATTTCATGCCCAGGAGGATTACTGATGATAGCCGTGGGGGCGGGGTGGTGTAGGGTGGAAGGAGAGAATGATCAAGAAAAAGATACCAGACCCAGAAACATGAGTAACCAAAAACACTCTTCAAAACCACCAGTCAAGAGTTTTTCAGGCTTGGATAAATTCATTTTTTATTACTTGTCCATCGGGCTAGGGATTCCCAAAGTCTACTTGTCCGCATGAATATGCAATGAGTCCATATCTTATTATCTAGTGCTAGCCATTGAATTCCTATATGAAGAAGAATATTGTGCTTCTTGCCCGGCGGGCTACACTATTGAGCAGTTTACTTGTCCGAGTCATTTTTTACTTGTCCCAGACTGTCGGGCAGGGAATTTGTCGAAGCCTGAGTTTTTCCATCACTGCCACTGATTCATAGGTTCCCTGCTGTGCTGTATGCATTTTCACTTTTAAACAAAGGACCGAGAGGATTTTTTTTTAATAAGGCAAGCATTTTAACAAATGTTTCAATAAGAGTTGGGAAGCCAATTACTCCAAAACCTAAAGCAAAATTCTTCTCTACCCTACCCCAACCCCTTCCCCTACATTTTATCCTCACTTATGAGTATATATGCATATAAAACTACAATACTTTATAATGCATTTGACTAGTTTTCTTTCACTAACTAATTTTTAACTCCTGTTTTGGACACGATACTGCCATATCTAATCTTTTTCCATCTCTTGTATATAAAACTATCTTCTGTAGGTTGAACTTGGTTCAAATTCAGCATATATTTTATAAGCCCTGCTCTGGAAAAATAACAGCTCTGCATTTTGAAGAAATTTCGTCAAACTTGGTTTGGTAACGGCACACATAGGGAGATCCATTTTTTCACATCATGTTTACTTTATAAAAGTCCTAACCTCGCAGGACTTTCCATATTCTTTTTAAAGGCAAAAAGAAAACGACTAGCGAGAGCATCATCGATGACCCTGGCATCGCTAGAGATTTGAACAGTCATGAATGAAGAAGGTTTGCCTTGCTTATTCAATGTCATCTGAGATCCTCCGACCGCCATGATGCAAGACTGAGGCGGATTTATTACAGCGGTGAATTCTGATATGCCGAACATTCCAAGATTTGAAATGCTGTAGAACAAATGACAGACAAAGAAACCATATGCAAAATGTTAATTATTTATGAATCAATTTTATGAATGCTTCTTCATGAGAAAACTCATTTCAGGGAATACAATTTCCTCTTCCAGATCACAGTAATGACATGTCTTAGAATGTTATTAGAAGTGATCTTGCATAGGAAAATTGATAGCTCTAAAAATAAGACTGTTGGCATAATGGTATGGCATAAGAAACTTTTCCTCTAGAAAAACAAAACCAAAAACTTAGAACATTATTTGAATGTGCAAGTGAAATCAAACAGCACGCTACCATAAGCTGGGTGAAAAAAGTTCAGCCCAACAAATTCCCCGTGGAGTATGGACACTGGTGGAATTTTTCTTTTGAAATTTTTCATTTACAGATGCACTTTTAAGAACCACATCTTCTGTAAATAGAACTTATCATTAAATAATCCTTTACTCAAAACTGCCAAAATAGGAGACACCTTCAATTGGATTGAAATCTTTCCATTTTTGTCAGAAAACTGCTGCATCACTCCTGCAACCTGAGACAAGTTTCGTTCAATTATCTCATTTCATCGTGAAATTGTTTGCCAAAGGGAAACAGTTTATTGCACTATGCATCGCAAACTTTCTCGACCAATTTATTTTCCAGGAACTAATTCAAAGTAGGTCAACATAGTGACACGTTCGGTGGAAAAATCTATCACAGATGCTTTAAAGTTAGCTTTACATTTTAGATAGTGGAGAGAATTCCACATTTTTTATTTATTTATAGCAAGAATTCTGGATACTTTTTGTTTACCATACAGAAGCCTGAACTTAATTGTCACACTTTTCATTGATCACACACATTTTCAAAGACATATCTGAAAGTCTGTGCAAACACTTAGTGATGGAAAGACCAAGTCAACAAAATCAATCCAAATATGCTTGGAATCAATGCTGTCTACCGCAAGAGACACTGGTTGACCCTAAAATTGATTTTTTTTTTAGCTCTGATTGCTGGAACGGGAAATAGGGCAGGGTTACAGAGAGGACAAACCTGATCTAGCAATCACACTTTTTAGGGTCAGGTGAGTTAATTGACTTAAAGAATGGGGTTAAAAATTAGAAAATAATTAATTGGAGTAATTTAAGGTAAATTAATCATCAAATTTATTTCACGTTAATCAGATTCATCGTTAATTTTGGCTCTTACAAAATGTGGGGTGACAGTTGCCATGCTTGCCAACAGGTAAAGGAGGGCAGCCTTCAACTACCAAATAATGCAAACTTTAGTGTAGCTAGTTATCATCAAAATACAGTTAAGTTTTAAAGGGAATGTGCAATGGGGCAATGTCTATTGTCCCCCACCTCATTGGTCACTCCATCTCAGTGTCCCCCAGTGTCATAATTCCCCCATCTTGTAGGACCTAGGTGTGTCAGGTGATCATTTTTCCTAACCCCTAAACCTACCTCAAGACCCTAACCTCTAACCTCAATCCAAATTATAGAGTTGCGGACTAGTGAGAGGTGGGAACAATGCGACTGAATAAATGGAGGTGGGGAAAGGGGAGAGCTAACGCAATGGGGGACCAATAAAACATGGGACAATAGAACAGACCTTGCAATGACCCCACCTGGTTTTTAAACACCAGATATAACTCTAAAATCTGTTCTTACGTCACTTTCAAGTATTCAATATGAACATCCCCTATTCACGATAAAAGAATGTTCATAGGTCAAATCAACCTTTTACATGATACACCTACCTGGTAGTACCTATTCTTAGCATTCTGGGAAAATTTGCATTCAAATCCAACAAGTGGCACTGAAGGTAACAAACCTGGAGTTTTAGATTCTCCATGCGTACTACAGATCATCCTCCTCGGAAAATTTACGAGTGTGGAAGGTGTCCTGTTTTATTAAACCTTAAACAATTTTTAATAGCTCCAAATCTTCACTTAGGTATGCAAAAAATTACACCCCTCACTGGGATTTGATGTGAGTCATAGTGTGTAATTGCACTCACACACCTCAAAATTCAGCCACAACTGGAAAGAAGGCCGTGGTCTGCTCTACTTGAACCAACAGGTTGGAAACTGGGCCCTAAAACTCTATCAAACTAACTAACTGATATAAAGAACAAGCTTAAGTTGTCAAATTTTGAACAAAAAGTGACCCTGAAGCCAACATTTACATGACATCATACCCTTGTATTGAAGAGTAGTCTTTTTTTTGTATTAAAGGCATATTATGAGGGCTTTTTACTTGGGTCTCGTATGAAAGACAAAAACCTCCCAGACCTATCCTACAAACCCTGTTGCGATACACTTTTCCTAAACTTAAGGTATCTCACTCCAAATATTTGTTATTTTTGCTGAAAAATACCTCAACATTTCAACAATCCAACAGAAAGTGATATGTACTGCAGACACATTTATTTGCCATAGACTTGTTTTGTTTTTCTTTATTATTGTGCGTTCTGTTTCTCCTCTAATTCAATACTGTTGGAAAGATTGAATACCTTTAGCTTTAGAACAGCATTACACTACACTTTATGTAGTGTATAGCAAACTTTGCCTAATATTATGAATAATTGAACCCGATGTCAAATTGAATGACATGTCTAAGGAATGTATCTCCCGACGCTATATGATATTGAAATGAGTTTTCACCTCCTCAAAGAGAAAAATTTTTCAGCATATCCTGAAGTCAATAAATTTTTTCTCTGAAAAATTTCTTTCCAAAGGTTAAAGCGGCTCATTGAGTTGGTTCATGAAATTCAACAAATTTTTCCAAACCTGTTAACCCTTTACCATTGTGCTCCAATCGGGGCATATTTGCGCTCCTCAGGAGTGGGCGGAAAAGCGGACGTAGCACGCCCCGCATCAGCTTCTGTAGGCTATTGATCCCGTGACCTCGAACTATTGTCTCTCTCGTTGTTGTGGCCGAATTTTCGGGTAGCTACTCGCAGTTTCGAGCTCCGCGTGAAGCAGTAAAGATGGGTGACAGCCGCGCTCTCCGCATGGGTGCAAAAGGACCCCAACAACAGTAAAGGGTTAAGTTTTCTTCACATACCAATGACAAATGGTCAATCTTAGACAATCCCCATACCCTACATACAAATAACTGTTTTATGAGTGAGTACTGAACGGTTGAAGTTGGTTTTCAAAAATTTGTGACCAGACACTTTTTCAAATTTGTACAAAACCGTTACAGGTCAGGACACTCGAAAATTCAAAATTTTAACTTTTTCTGTGACTTTTGGACTTGAAACTTTACTTTTTATGCTAACTATAAGCATTGTTACGTGGTAGTGACCCTTTGAAACTCTCATTAAGGTATCAATATCAACTCAATGAGCCTCTTTAAACAGTCCCTCAAAAAATACATGTCTTATTTAAATGAAAGTTTCACCAAATTATGATTTGGATTCTCTTTCACATAATTACATTGAATGTTTGCTTAAACTCTCCCTTTAAAACAACAGTTATTATTTTCATGCATTTGATGATTCAGGAGGAAACATTTTGTCAGAGAACTAAACAGAGATCAAGATACCAGGTATAGGACCAGACTGCAACTGTCTTCAATGCATCCTCAATTTATATAAACTAAGCAACACCATTTGAACTGATATCAAATGATAGCTGATTCAAATTATGCCTTCAGATAAAAGACTATATGACTGGTCATTAATAAGAGTTAGTAAGTCAATTATATGGCTTACCTGAAAGATATTCTTACATATTCTTGCCAAGTTTTTAACCTACAACAGTCACTTATATGACTTGCCTAAAAGACTATCTTAGGTATTCTTACAGGTCTCTAACTTACAACAGTAACTCATATGACCTACCTGAATGACTATCTTAGGTATTCTTACAGGTCTCTAACCTTCAGCAGTCAGTCACATGACTTACCTGAAAGACCCTCCTTGGTATTCTTCAGGGCGGAGTTTACCAATTCTTGCTCTGCCAGCTAATTCCTGAATAGATGAGAACATAAAGAGGTCTATCCTTCACTACTTTTATTACATTTAGGAGTAGGAGTGTAGCTGCATTAGTTTAATATATCAAATGGAAAGGTTGAGGGATTGGACAAGGTAGAAGCAGCATGACTGGAATAACCTATCATTTATTCATTCGTAGAATGTAACATTTGACAGTCTTCCATGAATTTTCACTTTTGTACATTAGCACCTTATTCTGCCTAATTTTTGGCACTAAAGGTCTCACCTAAGTGTTATTTTAGCCACATGTATCCAGCAAAATGACTCAGCAATGGCTTTTAATTTAAAACCATGAAGGAGAAAAGTAAAGTATTACTGGAAAAAACTACAAACTTCTTTCAAATGCAACATATTCTTCATCCACTTTTCTCCTTACTTCAAGTCATACTGGTCACTTCACTTGCCATTGCATAAATGACCTTCTCAGGCTATAAAAGCTGTTAGTTGTTAGTGTCTTACAAGGAAATTTCGACCTATAAAAACCAATATTTATTGACAAAGAGTGATAAATAATTACAAATAAGGCCATATGGTAGCCTTCGTTTCGAGAAAACAGTTTCCCTCAGATAGACATTCAGTTGTTTTTTGCTCAAGAATAATTTGTTCACCCAAACTCTCAACATTTCAAAAGATGCAACTTCCACAACTCTTCTTGTGCATAATATTTTGAGGAGATGAAGCTTTTGCTGGGGTTTATTATTGCGACCAAATAATTTGAAAATGACCGGAGCTATTTACATTTCATGCTTTGTTGGAGCATTTTAAACGCAATATTTCCCTTCAAGATTTATCGACACACCACAACAAAAATGTAATATCTAATGCCAATTGGATTGAAAAGGGTCAATGTTAACTTAAAACAGATTCACACACAATTCAAGTTGGTTTCAAATACAGTTCAAATATGGAGCAAGCCCCTGTCTTTAATTGCCCCTTATGACAGGCAGAAAAAAACCTTTGGCATATTCTGCAACCCCCAGTCCAGTCCACAGTGGGGACTCTCAGGCTAGGACTCATATGATGGGGAATTATCACTATAGAACTGTGCATTTCTGGTTAAATCACTATCCCTAAACCATTTTTATTATCCAGCATTACAGCAACTAATTGAAAAATGATGCCATGTCAAGACGCATCAAGAAAATCATCATTTTGAAAGAGCGCTATCACATTTTATAAAAAAAGTCAAGTTTTACAACAGTGCTGTGAATAATTTTTGCAAATGTTGTATTCAGCCATGTTTGCATTTGCTTGTGTTTTGTACAGGACTTATGTGATCTTTTCACTAAATAAATCAAATGGTGCAACTCTTCTTGCACCTTTTGAAAAATTGCTCATTTTTCCTTTACTCTCCAGCCCTGGAAATTCAAATTTCAATTTGCCCTGCCTGTCCAAGATTACCAGGACCTGGATAAACCCTTCGTTTGACATTTTGACAAATGGCGACAGGTTCACTAGCGGATTGGCTGGTTCACCCAATAACCATCACAGACTTTGTTTTCACAGTTATCAAAGTTTATGGCTAATTAGAGACCAAAAGGTAAGGGAGCTGAAGGGCATTCTTACCCATTACCCCTTTTCTCAACTGTCCCCATACTATCCCCCTCGCTTCCCCTATCCCTGCTCTTCTCCACAAGGTACACTGACTATGAGTACATTATAATATTTACATATTCATGAAATAAAAATTATATCATTTTGGTTTTGATGATGGAGGTTCAAAGTCTATGAGTGGCATGAATATGTAAATATTATATACCCATATTCACTGTGCCTCAAAAAGAGAAGCAGGTGTATGGGGGGAGGGGAAAGGAAGGAGGGAGATGGGATTATCCAAATCTTGAAGAAACATTTGACACAGATGAAGAAAAGGTCTTACCCTAACTGTTTCTGATATTTGCGTCAGTCCCAAGTGGGGAGCATCTCTAACAATGGGTGTTATTAATCCATTATCTGTTGCCACGGCTACTGATATATCAACTTCTTTCAATTGTTCAACTTTGTCATTTTTCCAAGAGGCGTTTACATCTGGCATTTGCTATGGGAAGAAAAGAGAAACTATGGTACAGTAGTGACTAATGAAAATTTGTGACAATTTTAACAGGGCACACTGATGTAATATTGGTAATTAAACACTAGCGTTGGAGGGCAGTACCATATGACAGCGCTAATTATCAGCAAATTAATCAAGTTTTATAGCCTTTGGTGGTTGGGGTCATCAAGTGGTGGAGTGGTCTATTCCAGCTGCTGTATACCAATGTGTTCCACATGTGCACAGGTTTGAATCCCTCTAGATGTAGGTGGGTTTTTCTCCAGGAACTGCTCTTCTCCCACTTGACATAGGCTTGCCACTAAAAGCAGTTGATGAATTTGGTTAAACGCTGGATTCAAGCTATTTTGGGTGGACCAGTTCACTTGGGAACTTTGCCTTTTTAGCCATGGGTGGAAAAGTTGGAATGGTGGGGGTCCTTCTCAAGATGTTTAGGTATTTGGAGGGAAATTTCTGTGTATAGAGGGAAATTTCCCTTTTCTGTACATGAAAATATATGGAGAATGGAAGAAAACTTTACTCCCTTCCTGAGAAATAATTTTACTCCCTTCATGGGACAAATTTTACTCCCTTCATGGGAAATAATTTTACTCCCTTCCTGGGAGCCTTGTTCATATCCAAAATTAGAACAAAAAGCTCAAATTTGGAATTTGTATCCTGGGTTGCAACAGTGTATTGTATAATTTGAAAGAAGGTCTGGTCAGAGATTTTGAGATGACCAAACTGAATCATTCATTTCTCATTCATGAAACGTTTATTTCTTTGTAGGGTATGGGGATTGTCTAAGTTCCTCAATTTGTCACTGGTGTGTGGAGAAAACTTCATAGGTTTGGAAAAGACTAATGTAACAAATCAAATAGATGTGCCTCTTTAATATCCATCCAGTTTTAACAAAGAATAAAGGGTACCTGGTAATATAAAAGAAAAGTACTTCAGGTCAATTATATGTATTGGCATGAACAAGAAGTTGTTCTTGTATGCCAATTTCCTACTTAGGAAGATTACGATGAGTCTGCTACTGAAATTCCATTTTAATTAAAGGCCTGTTACCAAGCAAGTTGTTTAACTCAATAAAGTAAGACTAAGATCCAATAGCCAAGTTTGGGGTTATAACAAACAATATTACTGTTTATTCAAGGTACAGTCCTAACATTAACAAACTGAATGCAACATAACGTTAATGTGCTGAGATGACATCACAGATTTGCCATGATACACATTATCTATCTTAAGAAAAAAATGCATTACTTTGAAGATTAGAAACTTTCTAATGCTATATGGCATGAGTTGCAGTTTGCATCTTCTAAAGAAAAAAATGCAAGTTTCAAAGACACAAACTTTGTCTTCCCATTTAGAAGTGTACCCAGGGATTCTGCCAGAAACACAAAAAGGGGTTGGGGGATTGATTACTGCTGAGCCCCAAGTTCAATTTGATGATTACCAAACAAGCTTTAAGTTAAAAGTGGGTTCAGGGGGATAAAGATTTGCTGCAAGGTTCCTGTCAGGCAAAATTTGAGCCATTTTATTTATGTAAGTTGAAACATAGCAAACATAGCAAACATAAAAGTGTCTCTTTTAAGTGAGAAATCAAGATATTGACACTTTCCAATTTTTATGGAAATGAAATGGGAGGGGGGGGGAGGAAGCCACCCGACTGCTTATGGGAAGGGGGGAGGGACAAATCTCCCTTTACCCCTGATGGATACAATGAGAATACCTAGCCAAATTGTGCGTAGGGTACTATCTCATTAACTGTTCATTATTAGAATGTGACCTTGGTCAGCCTCACCTTTAATGTCATGGCAACAGCTTTGATAATGAAATCGTTTACAGAAACCTTCACATTTTCTTCTCTCAGCTGCTTACGTAGTTTAGTGACCTCATCCAAACAACAGTCGATGCTTGCATATGTATGAGGAGTGGTAGACTATAAAAAGAAGAAACAGTCATAAAAAGAAGACACTTTTACTTCTGGATAAAGGGCAAGAGCAGTCGGTTGAAACTTATTTTTAAGCAACAGCTAAATCTCACAATTCTTTTCTCATTTCTCTTCAAAAGTATCTTTCATAATACTTAAAGACTTCTAAATTGCATATTCAAGGTATATCAAGGCACTTACTTCAAGTGAATTTCCTTTTTGAAGAGAAAAAACATTGTCATGTGACTTTCAAGAGTCAATCATGAAACAGGATGGTAGGGTCATATCTCGTCCTTCAGTTTGCGACCTTCTTCTTGTACAACGCAAATCACTACATGGTTTGCTTTGTTTTGGAAGTTACAAAGGAAGGTTAAAGGTCATTAAAATTTATAATTTCTTAACCAAAGTATTAAGTGTGTTGTACAAGAACAATGTAACAAATTATTGACCAATGGACTATTTTGAATATGTCAATAAATTTAAAAATTTCAAACCTCAGCACTCCATTGACAAAGACATAACAATGGGAGCTGGATGAATAACATTCAGTCTGCAACCTCTAGATACAATTTAATTGGAAATAAATTCACTCTACATGTTAGCAGTGACAATTAGGTGAAGTTTTATGGCCAAGTTTGCAACCAATGGGTCCAAGTCAAGCCAGCCCTGGCCCTTTACACAGTTGTGGCTCATTAGCTTGATTGCCATACTCCATTGTTTAGGCTGAGCACCAAGCACAATAGCAGTGGGCATTGACAAACCAGAGTGGATATATTGCATAAATCAATGTCACTCAAAGCAAAATCACCAGTTGCATTTAGAACTATACGTATATTCCTAAAAATGTTAAGAGGGAGGGGGAGAATGCCATAGGGCCTTCAAAAAAAAGTGAAAGAAAAACAAAGATTGTAACCTGATTGTAGCAGAAGGAGGGCCATTTGGTTTTGCACTATCTGCTATTTTGATTGAGGGAAAAAATTCATCTGTAGCACAGACATTTCTCCATGAAGGGTTGGATAAATGGATACATTTTGAACCTTTTGTTGCAAAGTTAGACTCAAGTTCCTCTTTGGGCAAAATATGTATGCTAGCAAGTCAATAACACTGAGTCTCTCTGACAAGGAGTTACTTCCTTTTCAGCATGAAATAAAAAGAAGTTTTTTTCACACATTTAGACTAAAAAATAGCTCTTCAAGTTGTGTATACTGAAATAGAAGGTTCCTGTTTGTCAATGACTAAGACATTTGTAGTAGGGAGTAGGAACAATGAACATCCCTAGGCATTGTCGAGAAAGAAGAAAAGAAATTGTAGCATCTATTGTTTAGATTTTGTGATGGAATTTCAGATGTCTGTTGTTTGTTGGAGTCACCAAATTTGAAGGTGCATGTTTTCTAGCTTTATTACTGTCAAATATGATATATCCCTGGAGGTACTTGCCTTGAAAAGTACATATCATGCTTGGACAGTAACTTTCAGAAAAACAAAGAAATACAAAGATTGTAATCTGAGAAGTACATCAATGACATCACAAATTATTGTGCAAAGTACCATTTAAATATAAGTATACAAACTTCAACATTTTATATCCTAGCTCCAGAATGTCCTGGGAGATTGGAGTTGGACTGTTAGACGTCATTTTGCATGCTGTTTAATATATATATTTTTTACTTTTAGACTTGAGGTACAACTTAAGCTTGTGTCACTGGAGGGGGGGGGGCATATAGCTCCTTCAGAGGGCAGTTAGATGTTAGTTAGATTTAAGTTCTATCGCCTACTTTCAAACCAATTGGATTAAGTCCGGCTGGTGACAGGCTTGTTTTCCAGTTTTGGCTCACTGGCTTGTTTTCCCTACTCCATTGCTTATGCTGAGCACCAAGCATAATGACAGTAGGTCCCTACAGGGGGCAGAACTCCTTCTAAAGTACTGGTATGGTATCATCCCTTGAATCTTTTCCTCAAAGTCAAGGGGACTTTGCAGATAGAAATTGCTTTTGAATCAGCCTACTAATTTAACTAAAAATTCTATACAAAACAGATCCTTTGTGATTTACCTATTGCACCTGACTGGAAATAACGTAGTGTTAAAAATCTGTTTAGCGATTTTGCTGTTTCTGAACTCTTGTATCATAAAGCTATGAATAGTACCCGTATACTTTGTGGAAAAAATCTACTATACAATTTTGCATTTGAAGAGCAATTTATCCAATGTGTGTAGCAAAATGCAAAGTAATACAGGATTAACTATTCTCTGCCCAATTTTCTCTAAGACAGACAATTTGACATATATTGTATAATTAATTTCTAAATGTTTTTTGGACTTGGATTTTACAGCCCATATTTTTGAACAGTTTTAATCCTGATGCTAGCCCCCCAGAGCTGCATGCAAGAAAGACAACAAATCCTATGCATACAGACTGACTAAAGACTTTCCCCAACATCCTATAAATGGTCATCAAATCACCAGATTGACATGAAATTTCTCCTTCTCTTCTCCCTAGTTTGACAGTGCTCATAACACCTGTCATTTATCACAAACCTTGGATTCGGTGAGCCTCTTTGCGATGACTTTCCGCATACCAGTCAGTGGTATATCGGTAAATGTTTCCTGAAAGAAAAAAAATAATGAAAAATAAAATCAATACCCAATAATATGTTTGAAAATAGAGAAATACATGCACACATGCATAAATTGCAGAAAATTGATGTTGAACATTTAATAACCTTCACTGCCACTATTTTTCAATCAATAAAATGAGCCATGATGGTGTTTACAATACTACAGACGGCCAACTTATTTTCAACTTATCTCCTGGGAACACACTGAAAACTGAAACGAATTAGTTTAAATCACGTAAAGTGACCATCCAGGAATTTTGCTAACATGGGGTCCTGGGTCTCAGAGGCACATTAAGACCCCCTGGTCACTTTGGAAAAATTCAGGGTGTCAGCGAGATGCACCAGCTCCTTCTTTTCATGCACAGTTATGTTACTCTAGCTGAAGTAAATATTGTAAAACCTCTCCATACATAAGAGTTCACAAATGCACTCAAGGTCAAGGGTGAAATAAACATAGGCCTTACAATTTTATAGGACTCTTGAAGAAATTACCAGACCCTTCCACTTTTCCTCAAAATCTTGAAATGAAATGTCTCAGGACCCTCAGGTTTCATGCCCTAACAAAAACACTGCCTTCCAGCAATCACAAATCTTCAGGCTTGCGTAATGTTTCTAAGTGTATCTGAAGTCTGTGATTACAAGAATAAAATATTTTAGAGATTGAGAAATGAATTTTAATTATCCAACTCCCATTGTGTTTAGCTTGTTCCATTGCTAAAGATTGGTATTAAATTTTGGAAGTTATTCCCTTAACTCAAAATAGTCCATTGCACAATAATATTTGTGACATTCTTCTTGTACAAGTGACAATTGTATGCTTTTGTTCCCCTTTGAAATTGAAAATGTTTATGTGATCTTAAATACCTTCTGTTCCCTTGCAAAGTATGTTTAACAGAGAGAGTTTATAAGGTGAAGTGACCTGATAACAGTGAGAATGGGATCTCATTTTGGCAGAGGTGCAGCTAGCTTTCAGGAAAAAGAGAGAAATACAAAGACTGTCATTTCAGCAATACAACAATGACATGACAAACCATTGTGAAATCTGTCATTTTTACTTAAGTCGAAGAGCTTCAGAATTTAATATCTAAGCTCAACGGTCAGGGTTCTTGCACTTTAAGTAAATTAAAATTTCATTACTTTTACATGACTATTTCATGACCAAATTATATTGCAGGTTTGGTAAAACTTTAACGGTGCAACGACCTTGACAAATAAATGGGTTAATTTATTTACTCGTAAAAACTTAACAGATTGAGTTGGGCTAATTTTCATGACTTTCCCATGACTTCTGTCAGTTTTACAAAATTTCCTGACTTTTCCAGACAGCGGGAACCCTGTCAACAACATCCTGTGAAGAAGGAAGTTGGGACTATTTTGATTCATTTTTCTTATTTTGCCGTAGATATTTTTGTAATTTTTGACTTAAGCTGTACATACCTAAACAAAGAATAAATCTGCCCATTTTTTGTACAACATTTCTAACACTTACCTGTGGTTGTGGAGCTGCAGGTTGTGTCACTGGGGGAGGGGGTGGAAGTGGGGCAGCAACTGGGGGTCTCTCAGGTTGGGTCACAGCAGGAGCAGCTGTTCCACCAGATTCTATGTATTTGAGAACATCTCTGTGAAAAAAGCAAATATATTTTTGTCAATTACAAGGCTTCTCAAGAAGTAATGTCTTTTTGTACACACTGCAAGACATGTGTCTAGACAAGGGCTACCAAAATTCAAATGTGGTCTGTAATCCTGGAGAGAATATTGAGTGCAAAGTTTGGGAGCTAACTTCTGGTTTATCAAGACACCCTTAATGCATCAAAGCTAAATTTTATGAAAGCACTGTGTTTAATAGGTTTATCTAGAAACACATTGCTGATATCCTAGCTCAATTATGGCAAGGTATGTGAAGCTTACTATTATTTATTACAGAACATCTTGATAGCATCATAGCTTAAGTTAAGATCTGATAGCCTACCCTCCTTCCCCCTCAACCCCCCCCCAAGGTAAGTGTCTTCTTCCAGTTGCTGTGCACTAATGTGTCTCACATTATATGTGGGTTTGAATTTCGCTCCATTGATTTAAGTTTTTCCCTGAAATCTGGCTTTCCTCACACTTGGCATTCAGCTTCTCTACAAAGTAGGTTGCCATGCCACTGCCGCCTAACTGAAGTACCTTTGGACGTATCAGCTACCTAGCCATATTTGCTTGCAGCCTACTCCTTGTTCATCTTAGAACACCTCAAGTATTGTACTCCACAAGTGGATAAATGCAGTTTAAAGACTCCCCAAAATAAGTGTGTGTCATATAGTGTCATTACAGGGAAAATATTGCAATGGTGGGTCAAAAATCAAAAAGCAAAGATCAAGGTTTGGGTAAAGTCCTACTAAAATTTGGTCTCAAACAAGAGTGGACAAACAAGAGTCATGCAAAAATCTTGGTAGAGGTTACTTTAATTGAGAAAGCCTAGAATGAGAGGAAAATCTCTGCATTCCAACAGTTTTTTCAGGCCTGCCACAGTATTAAGCTTCCAAAGAAGGTGGGAGTATTCACCAGTCTATAAGAATGTATAACTGATGGTGACAGCACAGTCACAGGGAAAACGAAAAAGGCTTTCATCTCTGTGGAGTAAATAGGCATGGGAAAGGTAAGTGTGACCAACCTAAGCTGTGGTTAGAACTAGATCATCCCTTGGCTTGGTGTGGGCGGCCTTATTTGCAGTCCTGACAGTCGGTTTAACAAGGTATAATTTGTTTTCAGGGAAGGTACTGTATCTCCTGTGATTTCTATTTTATGTAGCAAGTGGACAATACCACAAACCCCGTCCCCAATGACTTACATTCATCAGACAACACCAAGGCAGGTGCATGGCAACTGATATCAAAACTACCACAAGCCTTGTCATTGATCATTACCAGTTGAAACTGAAATGAAAGACTGAATGATATTATTTCAAACTTTGGAGGGTTGTTCTGTGCCATACATGAAGAAAAAGGGTTTATAGAAAAGAAGCTGGTTGCATATGTACAGGATGATACAGAACACCAGACTCACCCTTTAAGAAGCATTCCACCTGGACCTGTGGCTGTCATTGACTCAGCATTTAGCTGGTGAGTATCCAATAGGTGCCTCACAGCAGGGGAAATATTTTTTCTGAAGTACGAAGAATAAAAGAATGATTTTTGGTTTCGGTGAAAAGAGAAACCTATGCATTCACGATCGCGTGTGTGTATGTATGTGTGTATGTGTGTGCGTGTTTGTGACACTTTGCTTGTTAACATGATATCTTGGGGAGGGAAGATCTGACAGTTCTCAAACTTGGTACACAGATACCCCATACTATAAGGAAGAACCCTTTTTATTTTGTTTGAGGTCAAAGGCCATCTGGGGTCACAGGGGATCAAAAACTGAAATCCTTGTTTACACTATATCTCAAGATAGGAGACTTGGATTAATTTCAAACTTGCTATGTTGATGCGTTATGATGTAAGGAAGAACCCTTTTGATTTTGGTGGAAGTCAAAGGTCATTTGGGGTCACGTGGGGTCAAACCCCGAAATCCTTGTTTACACTGTATCTCAAGGTAGAAAGCTTGGATCAATTTCAAACTTGATATGCTGATGCATGATGATGTAAGGAATAACCCAATTGATTTTGGTGGAGGTCAAAGGTCATTTGAGGTCACATGGGGTCAAACCCCTGAAATCCTTGTTTACACCATATCTCAAGGTAGAAAGCTTGGATCAATTTCAAACCTGATATGCTGATGCATTATGATGTAAGAAAAAAAAAACAGATTTATTTTCATGGAGGTCAAAGGTCATTTGGGGTCACATGGGGTCAAACCCTGAAATCCTTGTTTACACTATATCTCAAGGTAGGAAACTTGGATTCATTTCAAACTTGATATGCTGATGCATTATGATGTAAGAAAGAACTCAATTAATTTTGGTGGAGGTCAAAGGTTATTTGGGGTCACATGGGGTCAACCCATGAAATCCTTGTTTACATGATACCTCACGGTAAGAAACTTGGATTCATTTCAATCTTGATAGTTTGATGGATTATGATGTAAAGAACAATCCTATATATTTTGGTGGAGGCCAAAGGTCATTTTGGGTCAGAAGGGGACAAATCCTGAAAACCTTTTTATCACAACATCTCAAGGTAGGAAGCTTGGATTGATTTCAAACTTGATAAGTTGATGCGTTATAATGTAAGGAAGAACCCTATTGATTTTGGTAAAGGTCAAAGGTCATTTGGGGTCAATGTCAGAAAAACCTGTTTAGGATAGCTCAAGGTACGAAACGTGGATGGATTTCATAATTAGTATGTGGATGAATGAGATGGTGAGAAGATGGTACATATAAGGTTTTTTTTTTTTTTGTGGAGGTGAAAGGACATCTGGGGTCATGATTGGTCGAACTTTGAAAAACTTGTCAAAATGGGATATCTCAAGGTAGGCAACTGGGATGGATTTCCTAATTAGTATGTGGATGTGTTATGGTGAGTTGAAAGTACTGCACCTGTTGTTTTTGGTGGAGGTCAATGGTCATCTGGTATCACCTGGCATCAAACTCTGAAAACCTTGTTTGCAGATTATCTTAAGGCACAGTATTAAATTTGGCTTTTTTAACATAGAAATGTTTTGGTTAAAAGAAAAACCAGTTACTTGCAGGTGGAGTCACAGGTCACTTTGGGTCACCAGTTGTTACAAGAAATGTAGCATTTTATTGAAAAGAGCATGTATGTATCATCGAAACCTCAATGCATTTTTGCATTCTGGTTAACTATATTTGTTTGCAACATTGGCATCTTCTCAATTTTTTCAGATAATATGAAGAAAGAGGATGAGGGCATTTTACCACTTAACAAGTTACACGAAAACAATGAATATGTTGAGGTTTAACATGATTTGCATCTACCACCAAATCAAATATACAATCTGAAGCTGAAGAAAAAAAAAATTTGCAGTTTCAAGACACCCAAGCTTTTTGTAATACATGCTGACTGTAGTCTTTGAATTGAATGTTAACAAGTGGTATGATATTGCTTTCCCCATGACAAAGTGACAAGAGAACATCAAGGGAAACAGAAAGACGCTTAAAATTATCCATGTCCAGGTTTCTATTACATTGTGAAATAACTTCACCGAATTTTATTAGAGGTATGAGGGAAAGAGTGAAACAAGGCCAAAACAACCCTTAACAAAACCCCTTAATCCTACATAATTGTAATACCCATGATCCACACCCCTCTCCCCAAAAAGGCTTTCTGATTACACTGCCCCCCAAATCTACCCTGAGTGCAAAAAGCTAAGTACTTCAGACCAAACACAAATCTGGGTATTCTAAAGGCAGGGTTCAAATTTAAAAGCCATAAAATAAGCCAAACTCCAAAAGCTGTCTTGCTAGTGGTCTCAACACTCAATAAGTAATATCTACCTGCCTTTATGTATTACAGCTTAATGACTTGATGAGATTAAGAAATCTGCAGCATGCATCTCATGGCAAACAAACCTTGCTTTTCCTTGTTCAACAGAGGCCTCGGGTATTTGATCAACTCCCTTTGCGGGAGCTGTCTCACTCTGTGTTTCTGCACTTGGTGTAGTATCTGATGGTACCTCTACATCCTTATAGTCTTCACCTTCCTCCACCATCAGTGCTATCAGAGTCTTAATTGGTACATTGGCAGTCCCTTCTGGTACCTAGATGAATATCAGATAAATCATGTGTAAACTCTTTACTAGTTCCACATCCAAAGCGGAAAATGTGAAATTGTGAGATTTTCTTTTTCTTTTCGGAGGTGGGGGTGGGGGTCATCGATTCCAATTTTTCTTCTCTTTTGAGGAGAAGGGGAGGCACCTTTAAGGCGGCACCTAAGAAGCAGTGCAAAAATTGTCTTCTGCAGAACACTTTCCTTTTGGAACTTTTTTACTGGAGGGCAGAAATTGTGTGAGTGCACTTTTCTGTGCCAACACTAGTACAGAGCAGAATTCAGTGTTGTAGCCAAGACTGGTCTCCGTCTCGGCAAAGTTGGGCTCATACACAGTGTAACAAGCCTCTATTTGAGATCAGCCTCAACCTCAGGCTGCCAAGTCTCTCTGACAACACCAGCAGAGTTGGGAAGGGGGCTGTGGAATCCAAATGATGTGGTACAGTTTACAGTTTAGAGGTTTTATGGCTCAGTTTCTAATCAACTGGATTAAGTCAGGCAAGCCACTGCCTTTTTTCCAGTTGTTTGTAACTTACTGGTTTCCATATAATTGCTGCCTTGAAGCTGTAAGTAAGATGCTCTAACCACTTGGCAATACAGTCCGCACAACCCAAAATGAACATCTAGAAGGTTACCTATAGTAATGCTGGGTATGGTAAAATACATAGCACAATAACAGGCCAGCATACAGTCATCCAATTTGACTTTATACTGATTCATCAATTTGAATTACAAAGCATGATTGAAGCATCTATAAGAGGGACCTGGGGCACAGAAGGCCAGTGGAAGACCCTTTATCCTATATGCAAATTTCAGAACAGATTTCCTATATCAGTGTTACTTAGGGTTCAGCAGTACCTTGAAAATATTGGTACCGGTATTGTAAGACATACGGAACCAGTATTGAGGCAGTACCGGTTCTCAACTATCGTGTAGGGAAGTGAGGTGGAAAGGAATCTAAGCCATGGCCCCCATGTTATCCTGCATATTAATGCATCTGGTTGTTTGATTGGGTTATAACCATAGAGGAACCTCTGCTCTATATGTTTGAGAAAATACTTTAATCATCCACACATCCTAACAGTTTGGTTAGTATTTATTTTCCTAAGATCCGGTATTGGTAACACACCAAATATCTTCGGTATTTCCATTTCCTGTACCTCTAGTACAGTATTGATGTCAGTACCGGTATACCGCCCAGCCCTAGTGTTAATATTCATGCCACCTCATGTACTAACTGAACTGAAAGGTACAAAGATTAAGTAAAGGGGTTCTACACATATTTGGCACTTTTGTTGTACATTCAGTAACAGATGCAAGACATAACGATACTGACAAATTTGTAGCTTTGCTTGCCATGGTTCTCATTACCTTAGAAGTATTTCCTGTACGCATTTTGTAGAATCCTGTATGGAATAAATAAAATATTCCATGAACGCAATCGTAGCCTTCAGAACTACCCTCATTCCAAACTCAAGGTATTTCTTTCTTGGGATTGTTTACTTTTGTCAAGGAATTCACCAAAGTTCCTTGAAGATCTCATACAATGTGATGCATAGTGGAAAAGTACCTTGTTCCTTTTTTAACTCTTTGAATTGAAACCCTAATTTGACCATGGAATTTGATTATGTTGGACAAGCTCCATGTACAACCTGTGTCAAAATGTACGGTGAATCAACCAGATGAATGGTGTGGACTACAATGATAAGGGTCATGTTTGTTGAAGAAGAGCGGCAATTTCCCACACACAAATATTTTCTTTGTGAAACTTGTGAACTGAGAGTGCAAGTTGCCAACACCAAGGGGAAAACAAAACAAAACTTAATAACATGTACCTTTCATGCAGCCACAAAACTATCAATGCATGACAGTGTTTGGTATTGAAAATTCCTGTCATAGCACAATTTCTGGGGCGATGCGCACTGTTTAACAGGAAATTTCCTGACTAACCCGAACAAAGAATACAATCAATACAATACAATAACAGCAGCCAGTCAAGAAACACCTTTTTAAACAGTGCGCATCTACCCCAATTTTCCAATTTATGCTTGAGACCATACATTATTATGTAATGTGTTATTGTATTGACCAATGGTTGATACTGTAATTTCATGTAAAAAAATTCTTAAGTATAAATGCTACTGTATGTATTTTTTTCTTTCTTGTTTTTGGAGTCTTCTTTTCATTTTCTCATTTGCAAATTTCTGCTTTTACCTTGCACTGATCTTACTGTAAAGCAACTACATTCTGTCACCATGTGATCGTTTTATTCATCTCTCAAGCAGTTGGAAGAGTCAATGATGAACAAAATAAGACAAACAAAAGATTTCTTGCTTATCCTCGACTTATGCACTTCCCTCTCAGTTCACTCAGTTTTGGGGTTCCCTGATTTCACCACCACAGGACCATCACGCCATGGGGAACAATTGCTCCTGTGAAATCTGACTGCTTGGGACACTGGGTTATGGCAGTTCCAGAAAAAGGCACAAGGAAAGAAAACTCCATCTTGCTGAAATCTATCATGGATACACTACAGCTTGTCAGGGAACAGTATGGTTCCCAATTAAGTACCCAACTACTTCAATTAGCTGCTATGGTGAGCAGTGCTCATGACTTTACTGTTTCAATAAAACCTCAACAACTAAAGGGTTGAAACAATAAAGGGTTGAGACAGATTCTCACCGAAAGACATTCAGTGTTTGTTTTGTTATATAAACACCTGGAACTCTTCTAATGAACACTTTATGTTTTGATGAGATAAACTTATTGCAGGAGTTTATTTGTGAGATTCAATAGCTTAATAAAAATTAAAGTCATTTTCTTTGTATTTCATGTTGGGACATTTTAAAATAATACTTCCATCTAATCATTGTGGAAAATACACATAAATTGAGACATGGGGATATGCTACCGTACTTCAAGCAAGGGCAACTGCTATTAGCTGCCTTTTCATCGTTGTGAGACCTCCTATCTTACCAGAATTTTTGCCAGGATTCCATCTTCGTCAGAGTCCATGGTCACTGTTGCTTTATCTGTTTCAACCTCACAGAGCGCATCTCCTGCCGACACTGCATCACCTGATTGATCGAATATATGGTATCAATTTAGAAGCAATAAGTATTGTAGACTAAGATTTCAAGTAGTGGTAAGATAACTTTGAGGCTTGGAAGCAAGAAAAAAAAAACAAAAAAACAAAACCAAAAGACAAAAAAAAACAGGCATTGATGAGAGCAACAGGCTCATAGCCAGAAATTTGTTAAGGAGGGAAGGAAAGCTGTGGACTGTATTTTCATACATGTACGAAAAGAAGAAAACTTCTTCCAATTGCTAAAATTTCCCTCCAGATGTTCAAATACCACAGGAAGGAGCCTCATAGCTTTCCCATTTTCCAAGCAATGGATTATGGAATACAAGCCAGAGAGCCACAACTGGATAAAAGGTTGTGGCTTCCTTGACTTGAAAAAAATTTGTTGGAAACTGGGCCATTAAACTCCATCTAACCTAAACCCAACTTAACCCAATGTTTTCACTCTTGAAACCCAATTTCAGTGCTATGAACTGGCTGGGAAGCGGGAAGCGGCTGGGAAAAGAGTAAAACTGTTTCCCAGAAAGAAAGTAAAATTCTGCAACATTCTCATGTATTGTTTTGGAATTGAGCCAGAGAAGAATCTAGGAGTCATTTAGACTCAATGAACCCTAGATTGCCTTGTATGTGGAGCACATTTTAATGCCACAATTTCACAAAAACACCCATTCAAAATCACTGAGCTTACCATACAGGCTAAACCCCTGGCAGGAAAAGAGCCCCAAACCTTCCCATTGTAAAGCTTTACCACTTCAAATACTATTGCCACTTGGTCAAGTCATCACATATAGAGTACTGTACATGACAAAAGGGCACTTCAGTATTAAATTAGTGAAATGATATTTACTGTAATGACACACCAACACATATAAAATATATCAACTAGATGATGTGGTAGAGGTTATAAATGGCTGTGAATAGGGTACATGTTCAATCTCAAACACAGTTTAAATATGATGCAAGTCTGTACCCTTGGTCATCTTCTATGACAGCTGAATTACCATGGGCATATTTTATAAAAGTTTAAGTGCATATTAAACAGCATATGAAAAATGAATTCAGTCAGTCCAACTCCCATCTTCATGGGACATTCTTAAGCTGAGATATAAAATGTTGAAGTTTACTCACTCAATTAGAATGGTACATTGTGCAATAATTTGTGATGTCATTGTTGTACCACTCAAAATACACTCTTAGTATTTCTTTGTTTTTCTGAAAGTTGCTGAATCTTGCACCAAGGTATGACAGTACTCAACTTCACTCTTATGGTTTGATGTAATTAAATATAAAGCTCTCTCTGTGCAACATGCTATGCAACCGAACAGGAAGTGTTTTATAAGGTCATAAATACTTTACATTTTTAATTTTAAAGGGGAACAAAGCAGGTTATGTGAGTTGTACAACAAGAAATTTACAAATTATTGCACAATGGACTAATTTGTTTTAAGTAAATAAATTTCAACTGTTTATATCTTGGCTCAAGAATGTCCTATGTACATGGGAGTTGGACTGTAGGAATTAATTTTTCATGCTGTTAATATAGTTTTGAATTTTTTGACTGAAAGTACACTTTAATCCACAGGGGAGTACATAAAATAGGTATAGTTAGTTAGAGTTTTACAGCCCAGTTTCCAAGCTTTTGGTTAAAGTCAAGCCGACCATGGCCTTTTATCCAGTTGTGACTCACTGACTTGTTTAATTGTTTTCCCTACTCCATTGCTTATGCAGAGCATCACGTACAGCAGCATGGTTCCTTTTTTAGAGTCTTTCTTATGACTCCATCTGGGAAGCGAACCCGGGCCTTCCGCGTGAGAGGCAGATGCTCTTACCGTTAGACCAAACACGTCTAAAGTAGGTATAAAGGTTGAGTATTTTTTAAAGAAGTTATTGAATATCACCCTCTTTCCTAAACTCTCCAATCATTTCAATGTAGGAAGTTTTCAGGGATACAGTACCTTCTTGTTTGAGCCATTTTGCTATGGTTCCCTCAGTCATTGTTGGTGACAATGCTGGCATCTCCAACCGCATTCCTTGTACTCCTGTGCCAATAACAATGTGAAAGTATAGAAATGAAATAAAGAATACCCTTCAAATGTACATTTAGGATTGTTTTTAACATCACCTTCAATAGTCTGGAAAGTAAACCTAATCGAAATATTACTCTGATTATTGTGGATAGTCACATAACATACTGTAGGTTTATATTGTCTGCCGATGTCACCTACTTGTAACCTCCAATATACTGTAATACTGCATCAATCAGACCTCAATTTTCAGAAAAATTCATGGTTATCCTTCTTGCAACCTTTACACTGTCTTTTAGATCAAAGTTATTTGAAAGGTAATTTGATTGCTTCATATATTTTTCACATAGCTACAAAAAAGTGCACGTAGTCAAGCATTCTTGGTCTTAAAGAATGAAAAGATGTGATGAACGTTTGAGAGACAAAAACACTGAAGTGTAAAATATTGTATGATGGGCAAATATGTAGATGAGAAAGTTGATCACTTAGCAGTGTAATCAGAAAAAACCAAGCTGCATTTTAATTCTTACTGAGAAAAAAAAGTCGTCCCATTCAACCAGGCAGTAGCCAGACAAGGCACCCAAGGGAAGGGGTGAAAACTTTCCTGGGGGGAGGGGGCAAATGTGCACAAATGTATAAAGGTAATGGCAAAATTCAGTCTATAGGTGAGGAAAAGGGGGGGGGGCTTTGAATCTTCCCCTAGCCCTCCTTGGCTGAAGCCCTGTGAACAACTGAAAAAGTGTAGCTAAGCCTTGACCATGGGGGTAAAAACATGTGCAAGTCACTTAAAGGGGACATATCATCCCACACATTAATTCCTTATTCTATCGAATGGATTACAGCACCTCTACTGTAGACTCTCCTAATACCGTCTTGATCTCATTAGGGATGCACTGGATCCAAAATTTTAGATCCGGCCGGAACTGGATTTTTGCAATGCAGTTGAATAAAGTGAAATTCAGAAAAGCAGAAAAAATCTGGGATAGGAGTTTACTGCTTTGTACAGTAATGTAATGTTCGTGAAGGACTATGGGAAATGTCTGTAAATTTGTCTTTAAGTGTTGTACAAGTGTATTTACCTAATTTTTTAACCAAAAATTGCAGTATAATAGAAGAAAGGCATGAAAAACTACTGTAGCAAAGGGGGGGGGGGGGTGGAAGCAAGAGCTCTTTGTATTTTCCCTCCCTAAGTGAGTATTTGTAGAGAAAACTCCTGAGGAAATCTTGAAAGTTGTTTTGCATATTAGTTTATTCTTTTGAACTACAGTACATCACCACTTGTTCAGAAAAATTGTACAAATTATGTAGACCAGTAATACTTGGCAAAGAGAGTCCTAGATAGTGATTACTGAATGGACCTCTCATATGTACTGTAAAAAGACCCTAGGGTTCAGGCTTTTAACTATGCACATCACCATTGTTTTATACACCTTTTCTAGTATTAAAACATGCCATGATATCTAAAAACTGAAGCACATTTGTCATCAATAATTTTTTTGGCAGAGATACAGTATATCACAAGTTCTGACATTACCAATTATGTTTGATAACATATTGTGTACACTTAAGTGTGTGTGATTAATTATTAGGGACAGAAAACATTGATAGTGACCCCACGGGCAACTTTAATTTGCAATGAGAAATGTCTCCTGAAATTCAAGATGAAACACATTTCCTGCTTGTACTTCACAACTTTAATGAGCAAGTATGTGTTAAATAGTAAAGAAAAGTGTGTTAGTGTGTATTTGTAGACAACCCAATGCAATTAAACAGTTAACTGAAACACTGCCTTGATTGATGTGACTCGGGTAAAACTGTAATGGATTATCCATTTTGTACAGTACTACTGTGCGAGGCAGAAGACTTACTTAAATTTCATGAAAGGTCTTTTCATCCATTCTGTTTATTTCACACAGTTGGAGGAATCTGTGAGCCTTCAGTACATTGATGACTCTGCCATGGCTCTAGCCATATATGTTCATGTGCAATACTTTACTCCTGTGATGTACCTCTATGCCTGATGGCATACAGTAGTCTGCAAGTTGTGTGGAAGATCTATGTGACCTCTAAGTGATTGGAGTGCAAATCTGGGCAATAGGCAGGCAATTTCTGGAGCCTATATTTAACTGCATTAAGATTCAGGCCTGCATAATCTTATTTTGTCGAAATGCTTAAATTAATTGAAATTCATCTCCTCCATGACGAAAACAAACTAACTGGTGCATAGGTGTACATACTGGTTGTCTATACATATATGTACAATGTCTTACAGATAGCTACTGACAAGTAGGGCTGTCAGCGACTAGCGATTAATCGCCACCCAAGTAATCGTTTAGTAAAAGGTTACATTGGCTTGTCAATCAGCTTTTCTTCAAACCAGGGAATAAGTTGGTTAAATTTGAAATTCAAAATCACAAATCACTTAGTATGTTACACAATCTAGAAATGCCTGTTACTATACATGTTAATCATATGAGGCAATGCAATAACTTCATGTAGTCAGGGTAACCCTTCCGTTGAGGTGACCCTGCCTTCAAATGCACCTCGAGGTGTATGAACAAGGCAGGGTCACTCAGCGGGAGGGTTGCATTGACTACAATTAACAATGTTCCAGAAGACATTCATCGTAAAAGTTTCCACTTAACCCTCTACCGTTGTTTGGGTCCTTTTGGACCCATGCGGAGAGCTCAGCTGTCACCCATCTGTACTGTTTCACGTGGAGCTCGAAACTGCGAGTAGCTACCCGAAAATTCGGCCACAACAACGAGAGAGACAATAGTTTAAGGTCACGGGGTCAATGGCCTACGGAAGCCGATGCGGGGCGGGCTACGTCCGCCTTTCCGCCCATTCCCGAGGCGCGCAAATATATATGCCCCGATCGGAGCACAACGGTAAAGGGTTAATAAAATGTCTTTATTTACAAAAAATTTTGATAAATTTATTAAACTTGGTGATTAAAAAATTCTGGAAAGTATTTTAAAACAACTTTGTTTATATACTGGATACAATTTACATCTTTCTTTTTGAGTTTTGGATGTATACAACAGATTAGGGCTGTCAGCGATTAATCTCCAGCCAAGTAATCGTTTAGTAAAATGTTACATGCGGTTCGTCGCATCTCATGCCCCGGAGACCCTGACTTGCGTTTAGTTAACAATGTATCCTCCTTCTTTGCAAGTTTAGCTGCCTTGACAAAGCATATGATGTCTACAGTATGAACAAGCTCAAAAATTGCGCAGAGCTTTTACATGCACATGTTATCCACCCAACCCCCCGCTAGTTTACATGTGATTGTGCGCGGTGTCATGGGGGACGTTTTAATCCGTGAACCCCAAACACGCAACCTGTTGTGACAGGCTTTACTTCAACACCAGCAATTGATACATTTGTAATGAACATAATTTACAATGAAATTTGAAAGCACTAAACGTATTCATACACCACAGTGTCTTTTAAGTACCCTGTGCGCCATTGTGCACTTCGCCGTAATAGTTCAATTTCAACAGCCACTTGTCAAGTCTCCCAAAATTTCAACTTGAAATCAACAAATTTCAAAAAATTACAAGTTCAGCCTTCTAACCATGTTATTCCTGTCCTTGTACCACGTAGGAGTGTTTTTAAGTCATGAATTGAAAAAAGTTTCCATCTCTGTTTATCAAGACCAACAGTGCACATAGCAGCAGTTGCACACTAGGGTTTCACGGTACCACTGATAATTGGTACCGTCGGTACCGCCACAAATGGTACCGGTATTACCGTAGTACCGGTACCAGAAGAGTAAAAAAGTAGGATTTTTATCACATGCAAAGTATCCGTAAAAATACCATGCATTGACATACGTGAAGTCTTCTGATAATCCCTGCCTCCCGTTTCAGTATTTTTTATAACATTTAGTCACCCCACACTAAACAAATCGGTAAACAAAAAAGAAATAACCTCTCTGCAAATTTAGCGTCCGATAATTTCGGGACACACAATAAATCAGCGCCGCACGTCCGCACCGGAGCTAGACCCCACAAGATGACAAGAGCACTCAGGATTGTAATGAAGATTGCAAAAATAATTTCTGCAAATAATAACAAACCCCTCCTAAAGTATAACCAAAAGTTATTAAGTAGAACTTTACAAAAATATTTCCATAAAAGATTGAATCATCAAGCTTTCTTCCCGCCGAGTTATCGCTATCAAAACTAAATCAAAGTGCTTCAAGATTGAATTTACGAATGCATCGCGCAGCAATCCGTTGTACAATAACACTATACTGTTCTTCAGTACGTAGAGCAATACAACAAAGCAAGTGAGTTGATCAGTTGAACTGAACACGCGAGCCAATGATTTAAGCGGGATTTACTGTGTGTTCAGTCCCATTGCTTCACCGTGTTACAGTAATTTCTGAAAGAACGTTCGTTGCGTTCGTACGAAAGTTTTTCTCCCACAGACATCTATTCGCAATACACCATGTGAAAGCATTTGCTGATGAGCAGCGATCGTTCGGGGGTTGCGCAGAATGTCAAAAGAAAGCAAGGGCCCTGTTAGTGTGGAAGGTACTAGTTCTGCGAAAGTAACGTTAAACAGCACTTTCCGAAATTCGTAGGGGGATTTGTGACTGAAATAGCGCAAAACGATTATCAAGTGAATGTTCCCTGTTTGTATTGCAATCCTTAGAGACACTGCGCATTTATCAAATGGGTTTTCGTTTCATTCAAGTATCATTCAAATTCAATGCTTTATTTTTGAGAAAAGATTTTCACCGCAAAGTTGACTAATCGTGTCTGTCTAAATAAACAATGGGAAGGCGCGGGTGAAGCCAGCGCTGGCAGGGATCGTTCTGAGATTGCGCAGAATGTCGATAGAAAGCAAGTCCCTTTTTAGTGTGGATGGTGCTAGTTCTGCAAAAGTAACGTTAAACAGAAATTTCCGAAATTCTTAGGGGGATTTGTGACTGAAATGGTGCGAAATGATTATCAAGTGACTATTCCCTGTTTATATTATAATGTTTAGAGACATGGGGCATTTATCAAATGGACGTTTGTTACATTTTAGTATCTTTCTAATTTAAATGCTATAATTTTGAGAAAGGATTTTCACCTTACAGTTGAGTACCGAGTCTCCACGATACTTCGGTACCTTTAGGTTGGTGGTACCGTACCGTACCGGTACCGGTACGTACCGGTACTTACGGAAGTACCGGTATACCGTGAAACCTTATTGCACACGGTAGCAGTCGGCTGAAAATCGTTTATACGCCGCTGCTTCGTGCTGTATATCGAACAAACTTCTGTTATGAAGAATCGTACTCACTGATTGGCTGCTTGCGTTTATGAATGAAGCGGCTTCTTTAAAAGTTTGGGGATTCCCCTCTTGTACCTTTTTATTAAGGGAGGGGTGTCATGTTATTGCCAATTGAAGTACACCCATTCTCTATGCGCTTTTAAGGATACATGCCGAGCGAGCCGATCAGCCAGCTTGCTGAAGGCATGTATATTACACTGTGCATGTAGCTAGCAGCTAGCGGGTCTTGTTTATGTGCTGCGAACATAGGTATGGATATTTACACAGTCCAGGCAATAACTTAAACATAAAATGACCGGTGAAAACTATGATGTCTAGATTTGATTGTAGCCTATTATTGTTAGCTCTAACGTTACATTTTGTACTGTAAACTTAGGTGGCTAGGCTCTAGGCCTAGTTTTTGCTGTGGCTTCAAGCCACACTATTTTTTTGGGGGGGGGGGAATTAGAAATGAAACAAATGGGTAGATTGGACGAGTGTCAAAATTAAATATATCGTAGTCTGTCACGCAGCGGGATCGTCGGCTACTTTCGCCGTGGAGACTGTGTTGTGGCCTAGTCCTAGCCTATACTTTGTGAACAATCATTGCTTTGAAATACTTAAACTTCATCTAGCAACTGGTGTGTGGTGTAACGATCTATATCAACCTCCAATGGAAGAAATTCTCTAAAAATTGCTTTGCACAAAATGTTTTGTTACTAAAGATAAAGGGGGTAAAAAAGGTAATATGGAGTCTGCCACTAGGTGGACCTGTGCGTTGTATTAACGCTAACTCAGTGTTGGCGAGCGATTGGGAATTACTATACTACAGATACACACACATAGTGTATGTCTATTACCGATATCTACACGTTACTACATGGGTTGGTTATGCATACGCAAATGCGATTAATTGCCGAGTAATCGCAAAAAGCTGCGATTAAACATTTAGTTCACTAATTGCAAACTGACAGCCCTACAACAGATTCTATGATATTTATTGGAGGAATCACACTTTTGTTACTTGTCCACTGATGTGGAAGTACAGTATGTGAAGGTTAGCACCATCAGTTCTCAAAACAGCAAAATGGCTGTCCCTCAAACACCACTTCTGCTGAGTGCTCTGTAACATTTTACCTCAGTAAGCAACCTGTATGCATATTTTTTTAGCTATTTAAATAAACACAAAACTGATTTTGTGTATGGAGAGTGATGGTAAAATTAGCTGACAATGAGCCATTTATGCCGTGATCAATTTTCCTCTTAAGTCCTGATATTGCAACGGCTGGGTTTATAGCACGCTGTGGCCAAGGACTCTAGTGTGGAGTAATACAAAGTGGACCTACAGTACCGGCACTGTATCTGTCACACCCCAAGTTGACTTTCAACTTGGCGGTCGTTGATCAACTAGTCAAAGCTTTTCTGTGTCAACTTGGAGTCAACTCGAATCAACGACCCCTCCTCCTTCCTGATATTTCCTTTGAAGTTCCGCCCATTGTTAGTCAATGTTGCACTCTCTTTTCACGTACAACATTGAGGCACAAAGCACTGGGAAATTTCAATAGGGAGGCTGGCCGATCGATAGCGAGGGGATTATCAGTCCTTCATTGAAAATAGTATCTAGTTGTACAGTGTACTGGTGTGTACAGTTGAGTGCGCAACATTGTTTCATGAGTGATTCCTGTCCGTACAGAAACAAAAAGCAGTCATGAATGTGCACAGTGCGCTACGGCACTTATACTACAGAGGACTTCATACAGCAATATAACTATGAACAACTTTTAGGAATTGAAAGTCCCTCACCGTAAAATTACATTTAATCTAGTGTTCGACCGATCACCTGTTATTTAGTAATCGGCATAGGGCCGATTATTCCATTGTCAGTAAATAATCGGCATTGGTAAAATGCTGCTCATCAGCTGGCCATTACCACTGATAATATGCAAACTGGAAAAAGAGGCTAAAATATACTTGAAAACTTGCTCTTGTTGTCGTGAAAAATTCCCGTAATTACTCAATCCTTCAACTTCCCGCCAAAGCGGGATACATTAATAATAAACAACGTATAAATTTTACCCCCGCCATGGGAGTAATCGTTTGATATTTTCCGCTAAAACCCTGTAGTATTACCTGCCATTATATTTAGAATTGCATTGAAGATGTATTCCTTGCAGTCTCACAGACAGCACCGCGTAAGCTGCTGTACAAGCTGTGTTACACAAAACACATAGTACAGACTATCGAGTCGCAGTGTTTCACTGTTTTTTCAGATCCCCCAGCTTAGCATATTATCCGTGCACGTTTTGTGCACGCAGCACCTAGAATCTTGTGTATTTCGGTGGTTATTTTTTGCATAAATTAAGCCATTCCCAGCATTCCTTTCGTAATGTTATATACAGTGGGACTTCTGCAATGTTGTCATACTACGTCATTGCAAACGTAAAGAACGATGCATGTGGTCTCCGGCAGCAAACTTCTTAGCCCATGCATGCAGTAGACTTACGTGCGTGTCCGTTTTTACCGCCAAACAAGGCGTCAAATTTTTCTCGGTGACATCATATCGATACGATCCATTGCAAAATTTAAATTGGCTTGTGCATCGTGATTGGTTCAATTGCGTTGATTCTAGCCAGCCAATCACAACTCGCGCCTTCGCCTATGGGATTTAGTGTGTGAAAATACTCGGTCTCGAGACAGATAAATTTTCCCATTGAGTTTGTGTTACGATGATCGCACTTCACAAGCTTATATAGCCTGCTGGCGCAGCCGGGCAAGCCCCGTGCTAAATTCGCCAAGAAGTGACATCACAAATCTCTGCGAACGTGGATTTTTGGGGGATCTGACTTAAGGGCATTTCAGTTGCAGATTCTTCCCACACAAGACGTAAGTTCTGGACAAGAACTGCAAAAATTGTATGGGGATATTTATATCAGAAAGGAACCATAAGAAACGTTAATCGAGTGCAATTGTTTTGCTGCCCAGAACTGCTAAGATTGTCATGATTTTTCTGCATCGGGTTCGTTGAAGCAGGATAGTAGCTACAGTACATTTACGCAACTACAACCCAGTCCAGTAAAATAATGCAAATGTTCCGACATGATTAGGGGATGAAAACTAGACAGAACACGATGTTGGCCTAAGAAATAAATTATCAAAGGGCATGTGACATCGACTGTAAACAATTCTAGAGTATTAATGGTTGTATCTACACTTTTGGAAAGAAAATATTACGATATTCCGTTCGTGAAACGAGCGAACTATTCCTTATAATTTTCATCCTGAACTGGTTACGGTAATACGATACACACGAAGCAAAGGGTGCCTACTACAGTGACAAAACTTTTAGTTAATTAACCTTTCGTCAAAGTGTGCTTTCACACGGCGCGAAATGGAGTAACGATCCGGAAGCCGAGGTTAGCCCAGCTTCCAAATGCAAACCTACGTAGCTGACTTTTCTGTTTAGCTTTATTGGAAGAAGGAAAAATGAATTAATTTTTTTTCATTTATTATCACACGCGCTCTTGACCGAAACTGGAGTAAGGTCACTGTGTTCATTTTCCAGTGACGCTCAGCTTGTCCTATTACATTGTGTACAGACTCTAAAAGCAGTAACGGCAAGGGCGACCTGTCATATTTTCAACTAGAAAATCTATGAGTCTTCATGTTTGGAAAAGTTCCATATCTCTATAGCTGATTTATTTCCTCTTTCACACTGAAGAAACTCCCTGCAAGATCATAATTTTCCAGTCAGGAGGTTACCATTTTTTTTTTCAACCATGATCACCTACGGCACTGACAGTAAGCTCAAGCAGACTTGCCCAGTATCGTACGTACAGTATCGTACGTACAGTATATGTAGGAATATACTACTTGCTACTACTTTATCGATCGTACGGCAGACAGTTTATTGTTCTGTCTTCACTTATCCACACACCTTTCTTGCTCAAATAAACTTGACTTTTAAGTTAAAAATCCTTTTACGATACAATAGGACTTCCTCTGCTGGACACAAAGGAGACTAGACATACTGATGAATGAATCAACTAGTTGAGGATTAGCGGTCAGACTCGGCAGACATGATTGACATGTTACCATGGTCCTATTGAAATTAACAATGAAAAAAGTAGTTGATCAACTGCAGTTGGTCAACCATCGTCAAACTAGTGTTGGTGAGTTGAAAGCGTGACAGATAGGGAGCCAGTACTGTAGCATTGAGTCCTTTTTCAAAAACTAGGCCCATCTGTACATGTATGTATATGTTTGCATGCCTGCAGATTGCTACAGTATGAAGCACTGTATTGCCTAGGCCTATGCACATAAAATTCTGGCGAAACGATCACAAAAACTTTGATGTACCTTCGCTGTGGGCTTTACATGGGATTTACCCTGGCTCAAGGCAGGGTTTTTGAATAAGCCTAGTGTAGTTTGAGTTCCCGGAGATCCAGTAACATAATATCCTGGGGAAGAACTGAGTAGTCCTAGATAGGTTCCAGTCTCTGACAGGGCAAGAGGACAGATTGGAAAGTTTGCAATATGGGCAGGGGATTTTCATAAAGATCAAGAAAATTGCACGGCCAGTTCTGTCTAAGTGGAGCACCACCAACAGTTGGCGCGGAGCGTACCGAGAAAATTTTGGCCAAAAGTACCCTTCTTGATCGAGGGAAATCGGCTTTTCCAGGCATTGTGCTAACCTTTCCACCCTCCAACTTTACAAGTTTTTAAGCCAACAACTTATTCCAATGATGTGTGCGATACATGCCATTGCCTATATGTACTATCTATCAGTCAGCCTACATCTACAGTCAATGGTTAAACAAATGCCTATACTTTTGTACGCAATATGTAGTACGCACACCTATGACTGATGTAAATGGATAGCTTTGCACCAAGGCAGGGCAACTGCTTGATACGCAACAGTCTTTGGTTGGAGAGGGCATCATATGTGTGGCCCGAGCAAACAGATTTGGCTCCACAGGAAAGGCAACTACTACTACTATGCCTTCTACAGGATTACAATAGGAAAGAGTACATACAGCTACTATAAATGTGAGTTTCACGAACAGTGGTATGGCAATACAATACAATCTGCAAGGGATCCAGAATGTACGGAGTTTATAGACTTTTCTGAGATACGGTTTCAAGATTTTCAGCTGAGGTTACTTTTTTGCCAATAAATTGCAAACCTATTATCAAACTTGGGTTGCGTGGCTGCAGTCGTCAGTTGTCATATTGTGTGGCTAGGCCTAGACGCTTTGAGACTCATATTTTTGCATGGGGGCAGGGCAAACTTTCCAATCTGGGTGAGAGGGAGAAGCAAAATAGGGCTTAGGTTAGGCCTAACATTAGCCTTGGCCTTAGGTGACCATGCAACCTTAAATCAAACCCCGTTACAAGCAACAGTATTGCCTGTAACAGGGTTTGATTGAAAATCACAATAAGCCTAAACTCCTCTAACTAACTAGCCTAGCCCAACTAACAATTACTCAATTAGCCTACAACAATAGTCAATACCATGCAATAGCACACACGTAATCAACATTATCTTAACATTAGGCCAGGCAAGTACATAGGCTCGCACGTTAGGCACCAACACAGACTGCAGAACAGTGGTGCAACTTGCCCTAGATGAGGCTCAACTACTTCTCTTGTTTTGAACAAAAACGAAACAAAATTATTACCACAGACACATCCAGATTTGCTTAAATTTCGGAAGCACCATCGTTGGGATGCTGGTGTTAATCTTGCCCACGTAACTTGTGATAAACGGCCATTTCTCGTGCAAATGGCTCTGGAAAGGGATGCCAGGGATGTCATTTTTTTTCTTCTTTCAATCTGAACTTACCAAAGTCGGAATTGAAATGTTTGGGCTTGAGGCCGGCTGTGGTAGTACAGTACCGTTATAGAAGTTTACCCACACGAGCAGCCATAAGTTGGGAAGCCAGTATACATTTTTGATCCCCTGTTTTACATTAGGGTAAATTTCATCCTCAACTTGGCAGTGGAATAGACGTAGAGTGAAAAAGGTAGAGAGAGATGGTCTCAATCACAAGCTGTACTGGTGGCTTACATATTATAGAATAACAAAGGCTATATCAATAGATCGTTCCTTTATTGCCTATGTGCGCCCAAAACTGACTTTTTTACTTAAAGGGCCAATCCTCTAACCCCCAACTACACTTCTTGTACGGGGGTACAGAAACTTTCCATTGGACCAGCTTTTTGGTTGACTGTTTATTTAAACAATGCAGATTACCAAAGCTTATATCACACAGCATGAAACTGAACTGAGAGTGTTCTGATTGTGACATAGAGCTTTTCTATACTCACCCTGAAGCAATAAACTAAGATTGTGACTGGATAAAGGCCCAGTTCTCTCACCCCAAACAGTACCAATTCTCATAACCTTCTTACTTAAGTCCCTCCCACAATTGTCTTTTTTTTTTTTCATCATTTATTCAATTTCAAAAACAAAAGCAATACATACAATCAAGAGAAACAAATTTCCCTGAACTCAACCATTCAGCTACTATGTACAAAACCAATTAACAACTTTAACATATTAATATTGAAATACTTGAAAGCAATCATGATTAAGAAAGAAAACACCTAAATCATCATGGGGAAAATTGTCCTTCGACATTTTGATCTTTATGTTATATAATAAATAAAAACAATACACAGGTCATATCATAACATTAACCAATTACAAAAACTAAATGCGCTCTGTAAGCGCTCAAAAGATACATAACGTTTTGTTTTCTTCCCCGAGAGCGACTTTTCAACTTGTAAAAGAAATTTAAATTTATGTAGAAATTCATCAACGTTAGGCACATCATCGGTCATTTTCTTGCAAAAAACGTAGTATTTTAAGTGAAAAATTAAAAAATTATAAGGATGCTTTAGATGTAAATTGAACCCAAAGAAAATATCTTGCTTTGAAAAAGTAAACTGCTTAGCAAGAATGATTTGCTCTATGTCTAACAGAAAACTTGAAGTAATTCTACATTCCCAGAAAAGATGAGAAATCGTTTCGTCTTCTAAATTACAGAAAGTACACAAGTTATTTACACTCTTTTTCATTAGAAACAATAAATGATTTGTGCCAAGTAACCGATGCAGAAAACGAAATTGAAAGTACTGAATTTTTGTTTCACGTAAAGTGGTAAAGGGAATTTTAAAAATCTGTTTCCATTGGTCGACGGTGAAATTAAATTCTCTCTCCCACTTAATCAAAGCTGTCGGAGGGGAACAGATGTCATTTATTAAAGACTTGTACACATGTTGGGAGACAAAAGCAGACTTACAAAAGGTTTTGAATGGTGTGTGAGGATCATTGTCCAGTGGAAGAAGGTCTCTTTTCCAGGACAGAGGAATTGCATTGATTATACCGTGAATACAAGTAAAGGGAAGATTATGTAATGAGAATGCTTGGTTTATATTACTAATAGAAAGGAGTTTGTTTTCCTCATCATATAAATCTTTTACAAAAATAATGCCATTTTCAAACATTTTCCTACAAAATATAATCTTCTTATCAACCTTTATGAATGAATTATTCCATATGATCTGATTTTTAAAGTCATTTCTTGGATTCTTAAAGGCATAGTACGACCAAGCTGTGCAAATATCATAAATAAAATCGTTTGAGATTGAGACATCTCTGAAGCTAAAATTACACTGAAATAAAAAAGCTTTGCCGTAGGCTTTAAGGTGGTGATCAAAAAAAGTTTCCACAATGCATCATTGTCATCAGAATACCTCTTAACCCACGAACATTTCAAACCTCTTATAAAAGAATACAAATGCGGGGCTTTTAAACCACCAGAATCAAAATCATTATCTAAAGTACAACGTTTAACCTTATCGGGGTTACCGGACCATATAAAATCAAAAATAATTCCTTCAAGTTTTTTTTATAAAATTCGGTGGGGGGCTTGGTAATACCTGAAAAAGAAAAACTAATTGAGAAAGACCTAATGTCTTAACTATAGTAATTTTGCCAATTGGAGTAAGGTCTCTTTGAGACCAAAGATGAAGGTTTCGCTTTAATCGAGAGAGTTTTGGAGTATAGTTTAAGTGAAACAGTCTTTCTTTATCATGTGTAAAAGTTATTCCTAAGAACGTTATGGGACCTAACGACCACTTAAGGTTAAATAGATCACAAAAACACGGAACATCACTCACTAACTTACCTAAGGGAAAAAGATGAGATTTTTCAAGATTAACCTTGAGTCCAGAGGACGTTTCAAAAACATGAAGAATACGAACGGTTTCTTTTAAAGACTCAAAGCTTCCATCCAGGAATAAGGTGGTATCATCAGCGTACTGAGTAATTTTAACCACCTTGTTACATATGTTAATACCCTTAATATTACCGTTATCATTAAAGGACCTAGAGAGAATTTCAGCACAGACCAGAAATAAGTAAGGAGAAATAGGGCAACCCTGCCTGACGCCTCTTGAAATTTTAAAAGCACTACAAGAATAGCCATTGTTAACTACCGAGCCATAACTATTTGCAAACAGGGTCTTAATCCAATTTTTAAATACCTCACCAAAGCCAAAGTAGTGAAGGCATTTGTGTAAAAAGCTCCACTCAATTCTGTCGAAGGCTTTTTCAAAATCAACAAACAAGAGAAGACCATTTTTTTTATGCTGAGTACAGTAATCAATCAAGTCAAGTACAAAACGAATGTTTTCCCCAATAAAACGATTTTTCATGAAGCCAGTCTGGTTTGGGTTAATTATTTTGGGAAGGACTCTTTTTAGTCTAGTGGCGAGAGCCTTGGCACAAATTTTATAATCAGTGTTAAGCAAGGAAATCGGGCGATAGTTTTTAACAAATAAAGGATCTTTCTCAGGCTTTTTAATAAGGGATATAACCGCACGCCCTTGCTCATCAGACAATTTTCCTTCAATGTATGCAAAATTCAAAGATTCCGTAACACAATTACCTATTTGAGCCCAGAAATGTTTATAAAAATCAACAGAAAATCCATCTGACCCCGGGGTTTTCCCATTTGACAGAGACATAAGTGCTTGACTACATTCATCCTTTGACAAGAGTCCCTCACAAATCTTAGCATCGTCAAAGTCAAGTTTAACATCATTATTTATTGAACTAAAGATAGCATCTGGATCAACATTATTGTGTGAATAAAGATTACTATAGAAACGCCTTAATTCATCTAAGATCTCTACTTTACTACTGAGATTAATACCCTCATTAGTTTTTAAATTGGTGATAACATTATGACCTTTATTTCTCTTTTCAAGATTTAGGAAATACTTGGAATTTCTTTCCCCATTTTCAACCCAGCGAGCTCTTGAACGTACAATTATGCCGTTCAGTTTGAAGTCATACAAATGTTGTAAGCTACGCCTGGCTTCGTTGAGTTCAGTGAAAGCGGTGGCTGAAGCACCCTCATAATACAAATATTCTAAACGTGAAATATCCTTTAATAAATCAAGTTCTTGAGCTCGTCTTTCCTTAGCTTTGCGTTTTGAATAGTTAATGGTAACAGTACGAATTTTGAATTTAACTAGTTCCCACCTTAGACTGGGATTAACAGAATGTAAATCTATGATCTCTGAGGAAATTGTTTCAGTGATAAGGTCGATATATACCTGATCCTTAAGAAGAGAGTTGTTGAACTTCCAATATCCCGGTCCTCTTTTTTCATCGTAAAAACGAGTAACTAGATTTACTATAGAGTGGTCAGTGAGGAATCCGGGCTCAAAATAGGCACTTACTGTTGATTTTACCAAAATTTTCGAAATAAGGAAAAAATCCAGCCTGCACAAAATGCCGGGAGTTATATTAGAACGCCAAGTGAAGTCTTGATTGTGTGGGTTCCTTTCCCTCCAAATGTCGATCAAATCATAGCGATCCATTAGATCAATGCAATGATCTCTCGCTTTGAAGTTAGTTCTATGGTTTCCTCCCTTTTTGTCTAAATTTAAGTTAAAAACGAAATTAAAGTCACCGCAGAAAATAATTAATTCACTTGTAAAATTTTGAAGTTCCACCCCGATTCGATCAAAGAAAGAAGGAGTATCAAGATTGGGTGCATACACATTGACAAGAGTTACAACCTTTGCCTGTATAATAAGATCCACAAATATAAAACGACCATTTGAATCACAGAAAGAACTAACTATTTCAAAATTCAAACTTGGCTTAAATAAAATACCGACACCTCGACTGAACAAAGAGCCGTGAGCGAAAACACATTGCCCTCCCCATTCGTTTTTCCATAGGGACTCATCTGTAAAAGCACTGTGGCTCTCTTGGATACACGAAATGTCTTTACCGTGCCTATGAAGATAGGCAAATACTTTTCGACGCTTCTTGTATTGTCGAAGCCCTCTAACATTGTAACTACATATTTTAATGTCAGACATTACTGCAGGTTAGATCACGGGGAGTATGAATGGTTACCTCGTACTTAAGGTGACAGTCGTTTAAATAAAAGAGGTAAAAGGTTTCGAGCGTAACCGGCAAAAGATAACAGTAAACAAAGCTAACGTTTTTAGAGTGAAGCAAGGCGAAATGATAGTTTTCCCGGAGTGGTTGGGAAACTGTTAAATTACAAAAATAAGTCAAAAAAATACCAATACGAAAGAAAGAAAGATTACTAGATACATAACGATTTAAGAGCGTAAAGTTGAGTTCTAAAGAACAATAAAATGGAATTATCTCAAAAAATGGATGGAAGAGAAAAAGAAAACAGAAAAAAAGACAGTCAATCCAGCCTGGTAATCTCATAGCCCCCGGAAAAGCAGGGGACGGGTTGAAAAGGCCGACCTGAAAAAGGCCCTTAAGCTAGGGGCAAAAGGGCGAATCCTGAACCAAAGAAAGATGATGGGAAAAGGGTACACAGACCCTAAATATAACCAGTGAAAATCACTGAATACAGTACAATAGCACTGTCTGGGAGAAATCCAAACTGATTCAAAAATATGAGGTATATATCGGCGTAGAGAGAGAGAATGGTGCCTAAATTTAATCAAGATTTTCATGGTTACAGGGCTCGCTGATTGAATATGATTTTTCCAAAAATGTCGTTCCCTAAAAGTTGTAAGGCTTACCAGAGGCGTCACGCCATTTACCTCCAGAAAAACGAAGTTTGATGCCTCTTGTGTACAAATCCGTTACTTGGGGGGTCCACCTTTTCTTTTCCTGCAGATCTAGCTTGGTAAGATCATCTACGATGAAGAAGTCCTGACCCTCCAAGGCGGCCCGGCGATTGCGCATGATAAATGTTTTCATTTTGTACGACAGAAAACGCACCAAAATATGTGGAGGATGGTTACCAGAACCACGACCATCTCTGTGGCATCTTTCAATCACGAACTCTGGTGCCTCTTTAAAGTGGGGGAAAACCTTCGTGCGTATAAGTTCCTCACAATCCTCATTTGGAGATGTAGGTATCCCAACTATGCGTAGGTTACTCCTTCTCGACATTCTCTCCAACTTATTAATGTCGGTGTCTTTAGCCAATAAATCCTTCTCCAAGTCAGAAATTTTAGTGCGAAGCTGGGCACAATCGGATTCCATGGCGGCCATTTTGTTTTCCACGTCATCAACTCTATGTGACTGGAACTCAATCGCATTTCCCAAATCGACCTCCAACTTTTGCATACTAGCCTGTAAATCCTTAAGAGCATTTGTTAAAACACTTTGGAAACTATCAATGGCCATTTTCCAAGCGGGAGAACCCTGGCTTTCTACACTACTCTCAGACTCAAAGGCTGTAGTGTTAGTACGTTGGCCTAGGCTTGGCGTGGTAGGACTAGTGCGACCAGAGTTGGCACTACTTCTTGTATGGGTCTGTCTTTGGGAGAGGGGAGGTCTTCCCCTCTGTCGAGGATTACCAGACATAGTAACCTTAAAAAGAGAAAATTTACCGACTCTCCACGGAAAGTTGTACCTCAAAAGCTTCAAAAACGATAAATTATCTCCACAGACAGCTAATGCACGTCGTTAGCCTATCATTGCTTCGCTCCCACAATTGTCTGAAATTCATGCTCATCCAGATACAATTTCAGTTTAATGCTTCAAGGTGAGTAAAGAAAAACTCAATTAATATAATCAAAACACTCTTAGTACCGTTCATGCTGTGTAATATAAGCTTTGGTACTCTGTATTGTTTAAATTAACTGTCAGTCAAAGAGCTGAGCCACTTAAGAATTTCGGCCCCCCGTACCAAAATTGTAGTTTGGGTTGAGAGGTTTGGCCATTTAAGTAACATACCATAACAAAATACACTGTAACATAACACAACACGACACGACACGACACGACATGACATGACATGACTTGACATGACATGACTTGACATGACATGACATGACATGTCATAAAAGGTTAAAGGGCAAAGAATGGCTACATAAGGCCCCATAAGATGACCTGTTCTCCAAATCCTTTAAAAAGTAAAATAGAAAAAAATAAAAAAGTTACTACTCAAAGCAATTTTTCCACCAGTCATGGACCAGATGGCAGAACTTGTCAGTACTGCCTCTTAAGCATTGCACAGATAGGCAGTTTTCTACCCACTCTGGCAGACTATTCCACTCATTGACAACGTTGTGGGAGAAACTTCCTACTACCAAGGCTTGCGAAACGCTTTACAAGTGTACCTCAAATAAAAAAAATCAAATATATATATAAAACAGCATGCCAATGAATTCTAACCGTCCAACTCCCATCTTCATATGACATTTTTTAGCGGAGATATAAAATTTTGAAATTTATTCACTTAAAACAAATAAGTCCATTGTGCAATAATTTGAGACTTCTTGTCACAGGAGCAGGGGTGGCGCCAGACGAAGCGGGAGGGAGGCGGGGGCATGGCACCCGTCGGGAAGCACCCCCCCCCCGTCGGGGAAGGTCGGCGGTTTCGTCGGGGAGGCCTAAAAATAAAAAAAAAATGATAAAAAACCCTACAAGGACTATAGTTACTCGATGGGCGGTCTAGAACATATTTTTTGTTTTGTAAAGCTATTTTAATACATATCAGAATCGATTTTAAATCACTTCTTCTTACCTTTGTTATACATCATTCCATGTACCTTGTCTTATCTCCTCCCCCTTCGGGGAAGGACGGAAATTTTTTCGGGAGGCCTAAAAATGAAAAACATAAAGGACTGAAGTTACTGGATGGAAGATCATGATTTTTTTCTTTATGATTTTTTCTTTTGTAACGCTTTTTAATACATATCTAAAACGGTTTAATCAATTCTTACTAGCTCTGCTATCCGTCATCCTATCTTCAAACCGTACGCGCAAGGTCATGCACCCGTCCGACGGGGACGGGCTACCCACCTCCTGTTGTTGAAAAAGTCCAATTTCGTCGGGGAGCCTTCATCTACAGAGGGCCTAATAAACTTCAGCCATTCTGAAGACCTTCTTGATTTTGCTTACTAGAAGACCATATTCTTCAAGGAAACTCATAATTCCAAATTCTCCTTACAAAAACGGACGAAAGATTGTTCATGTGCATGCAGTGCCCATAGATCTGCCACCTGGCTTGCCCGGGTCAACGGTGATGAATATCGGCCATGCCGTTTTCAGCTACACATAGTGATAAAAAGGTAGTGTGAGAATGTCTCCCCATAAGTCTGACTGAAAATTGATTTGAAGGCACCTTTTAACGTGACATAAATCAAATACGTTGAACGTTAAACCATCTATTTAGTCGACCTTGCAATTGAATTCAACCATGGTTCTAAATAGAGTCAAAAACATTTTAGTATGTTTTCAATTCCGTTGAATAGTTTCCCCCTGAAAAGAGACAAGACCATTACATCTAATTGTACCAGTACCTTTTATCTGGTACTTTTCTGATCATTTAGCAAGATGGGTTTTTTTCTATTGAAGCGAAACTTCATTTCAAGGAAAGTTCAAAATAACGACTGCTTCATTTCTAGTAACAAGTCTGGGAAATGTCATGCTGGCTATCTAAGGGGTTAGATTTTTGTAACAATTTTCTGTACGCTCCGCCCAAACTGATGGTGGCGCTCCGCAGAGAGAGTGTTTTGGTCGAAAAGATTACTTAACAGAACAATTTATGTTTGTAAATGATTCTTCGTTTTGGGGCAGTATTAAGAATCCTCTTAATAAATAAGTAATAAAAAAAACAAAGAAACAAATATTTCATTTTAACCTTACCAAAACACAAAATTTTCTTGCATGAAATTCCAAAATTTCTCCACTATAATAATCTCTTAATTTTCAAATCTTCGTTCAAAAAATGGGAAAAACTTTTCGGGCAAACTTCCAGTCTCGTCTTGAAGCCTTAGTACGTAGGCTTAGTACGAATTAATGCGTAACCCCAAAGGAATTTTAGCTGTCGCATATATAATGTTTTCTATTTTTTCCATACGAAGGACAGATTCTTCAATAAACACCCCAATTTTTTTAATGGTACTACCAAAAGCCAAATTTCTTTAAAAATTTTCATTTTTTTTTCTTCAGATAAACTCCAGATTTTTAAGTAATTGTTAAAAAGAAAGCAAAACATTTCGGCACGCTCGCGCCTCAAATTCTAGCAAGTCACGTCCCACCGGGACATAACATCACTTTTATCGGGGCCAGGAAATTCTGGTCCCCCTGTCGGGGAGCTTGGCCCCCCCTGTCGGGCAAATTCTGGCGCCACCCCGGCATAGGAATGTGTGGGGTCTCTTAAAGGTGATGATAATACTTTGGTTAGTGACCATCAGGACATGGCTAACTTGTTAAATGACTATTTTGTATCCATTTTTACCAAGGAACCATCTTTGATGGGGACTTGTAGGGGTTCTGATGTCTCTTCTTCAATCAGTTATGTCATTTTTCAGAGGAACAGGTTTGCAGAAAGTTAAAGAGTTTGAAGGCTAGTGAGGCCCCAGGGACAGATGGGGTCCACCCCGCCATTTACGTGAATGCTCTGAGATTTTGTCAGTTCCTCTTTCCATCATTTTCAGAAGTGTCTGGATTCAAGTTTTGTTCCTACTGATTGGCGGGTAGTAAATGTAACTCCAATTTTTAAGAAGGGGGTTCGAAGTATGCCTTGCAATTACAGGCCTGTCAGTTTAACCAGTGTTGTGTGCAAAGTTATGAATTTTTTATTAAGGATAGTTTACTTAAGTATCTTTTAGATAATGAGTTACTTAATTTGACAACATGGTCTCCTGCCAAGCAGATCTTGTGTTACTAGCTTACTGAGTTTTCTTGAAGATGTCTCTTCATCTCTTGATTCTGGGTATGGCGTTGATGTCATTTACCTTGACTTTTCAAAGGCCTTTGATAAAGTTCCATTAGGTAGGCTAATGGTTAAGCTGCATAGGTTAGGGGTTCAGGGCAATTGTGCTGATTGGATAAAATTGTGGCTTCATGGTAGATCTCAGAGAGTTGCTGTCAATGGTAACTTCTCTTCTTGGAAAGAAGTCACAAGTGGAGTACCACAGGGTTCTGTCCTTGGCCCATTTCTTTTCTTAATTTTCATCAATGATATTGATAGTTCATTTACATCTTGTATAAGAGAGTTTGCAGATGAAACTAAGCTTTATAGGAAGATACGCATTTTGAATGATGCCCTACTGCTGCAGAAAGATCTGGATAGGTCATTTTCTTGGTCTCAGACTTGGCAAATGTCTTTTAATGCGGATATGTGTAAAGTCCTTCATTTTGGTCCTTATTTTGGTACTTAATTTGTATAAGCAGTTGGTAAGACCCCATCTTGACTATGCAGCTCAGGCTTGGAGTCCCTTCTATGAAAAGGACAAGTTTCTTTTAGAGCAAATTCAGAGGAGAGCTACTCATCTTATTCCTGAGGTGAAAAATTTGCCTTATCATGCTAGGCTTAAGCATCTTGGGCTTACCACTTTGGAGCTGAGAAGGATTAGGGGGACATGTTCATGGTTTACAAGTTTCCTTCTGGAAGGAAAGGAATCCCCTTTTGACTTGTAGTTTATTTAAGGGTTCAAAATAATTCTCGGGTTCGTGGGCATTACATTATAAAAAGCTAGAAAAGCCTTTTGCAAGGCTTGACATTAGGAAGTTTCGTTTCTCCCATAGAGTTGTCAAAGAGTGGAATTGTCTGCCTGATTGAGTAGTTAACTTCCCGTCAGTTCACTGCTTCAAGGTTAACATTGACAAGTTTTTCCATGACTGTGGTAGAATCTGATCGTTTCGGGGTGTTGTCTAGGCTTGGTGGTTTGACTTTTGATTAGGGCTTGGACTTCAGGGCATCTTATTGGGCCTTGGCCCTCCTTTGCCCTTCAACCTGTTATGTTACGTTATGTTGTTGTTCTTACATTACCTGCTTTGTTTCCCCTTTAAATAAAAAAATGTTTTCATGACCTTGAACACTTCCTGTTTGCTTGCATAGCATGTTGACCCGAGAGAGCTTAATTAATCACATCACACCATAATGGTAAGAGTGTTACCATACCTTGGTACAAGGTTCAGAAACTTTGAAAAAAAAACGAAGAAATACAAACAAAGATTGTAATTTGAGTAGTACAACAACAATATCACAAATTATTGAGCAATGAACCATTTCTATTTGAGTGAATAAACTTCATCATTTTATATCTCGGCTCAAGAATGTCCTATGAAGATGTCAATTGGACTGTTAGAATTCACTGTTCTTAAGCTGTTTAATATGTATTTTTGAATTTTCTGACACTTTAACAGTGGCCACGAACCAGATTAATTACTTTGAACTTTTAAATAACTAAAAGATAAAAGAGGAATTTTTCTTAAGTCCTCCCGAACCCCTTGGCAAAGGGCCTTTCGGCGAAACCAAAACTTTCATATGCTTCCCGATGAAAATATTTCTCCCACTGAAGGACAATACGTGAACAACCTCACGGTCCATGTTGTATTTGTAGGTAAACAAAACAGTTATTTAAGTTAGTAAAATGACCATTTGAAGAGACACAATGTTGTCACATGACTCTCACGAGCCAATCAGCAGGCAAGTCTACTCCACTACTTCAATATGGGGTAACTGTTTTTCCGTTTAAGATCAAAAAGTTTCCCTCAAATAGAAATTCAGTTCTTTTTGCTCAAGAATAATTTGTTCACCCAAACTTTCAACATTTCAAAAGATCCACCTTCCGTAACTCTTCTTGTGCATAATATTTTGAAATGGAGCTATTTGCTGGGGTATATTGTTGAGAAAGGATGATTTGATAATGACTAGAGCTATTTACTTTTAATACTACGTTGGAGCATTTTAAATGCAAGATTTCCCTTTAAATAAATTTTAATATGCATTTTACGGAAGCATGTGCGTGTTGTTTTAGAATATACGGATTTATGCTTATTATACTATTATGCACCAAATAGAATACTTCCCCGGTAAAAACTCCAACGTTTTAAAATCAATTAAATTCTTCTTGAAGCGGAGAATTTTTGTGATTTGACCAACCAAATGTCTCCCCCATGAAATATTTTTTCTGCGGACGCCCCTGATGGATACCACATCAGAATAGTTGTATATATATATACAAGTCATGCGGCCTCAATTCCTAGTTGTTAACGATGTGGTCTTTATATTTAAACAGGGAACTGTTATTTAAAGCAGCTCACAAGTGACGTCATTTGAATATCCGATTAGGGGCAAGGCTAGGGCAAGGGAAAATGTTGGGAACAAAAATTTCCGGGCGCTGAGTGAAATCGAAGGCGAAGCTAACATTCCTTCTCATGGACCCAGGAGAAAAGTCACGGTAGGAGAGCCAGGGGCCAAGTCCCCGGAAGATCTGAGGTTGTTAAACTCTCTCTAAGTGAACGTAAGTTTCGTTTCGTTTCGTTTATTGTTTTATAACTTTTACAAATGAACATACACATGTAGAGTATAAACTCAACAAAAGAATATAAAAGCGAAAGTAAGTACACAAAAACCCCGGGGGCTTGAAAACGTGCACTCCCTGAGAAGAAAAAAAAAAAACAACAAGCAGACTACTGATAAACACAAAAAGCTAATACAGTAGCAAAAAAGGGAGATTACAATGACATAGCAGAGGTCAAAAAGAGATAGATCTTTCCCACCTTGGAAACTCGTCCCCCAAACCACACATCACACCCCACCCTACCCAGCAACAGCCGGCTGCGGAGAAGAAAATGCTTAAGACACTTTAAAATGGCAAAACAGAGTTGCAAAATGGCAGCAGAGTTGTTTATTCTATCGGTTGACTCAAACCTGAAGTCAGGCAATCATCGCTTTTTTATTTTTTATTAAAAAAAAAACAAAACAACGGTATCCCTGGCGTCAGGACACATCACAGAAGATAAAAATCAATTTAGAATAGTAACGAGCAGGGATCTCTGTTCCGTATAACCGGTACCTGGTAGAAATAAGCTCTTTGGGACCGAGACAATAAATGACCTTCCAGAGTTCAGCAACCCTCCTATATCAAAACAAAGCATCTGTTGAAGACAAAATATGTATTTCCACAGATTTACCTATTGGGTTCATTGAAAATTTCTGGCAACAATCGTTGTCTATCACCACGTAGGCTAGGTCGTACTAAGGTGGTAATCCCCCAACTTGAAGAAGTACCAAGACTAGCTGCTTTTTTACCTTGAATATTCGATATTATATTCTGAACGTATTAGAAATTAAACGATACTCTGAAGAGAAATAAGAGAGACATATAGCTGACATATAGCTGAAGTTTTGCCTTTAAGGCTAACAATCATTTTAACAGATTGTTTTTTTTTTATATATATCGTAAAAGTACAAAGGCAGTGCCATAGGTAAACGTTTAGTTGATTTTGCGACTTTACCTACAATAAGTAATAGTGTCTTCCTAAAACAAACTCAAACTTGACTAAATCTTATTTCTTAAAGGGAACAAAACTGAATACAGTTAAGTAACGTAGCGGTAACGTCTGGTTTCCATACTTACAAATCCCAGACTTTTCCAAACCCAAACATTTGTCTAAGAGGCTCGACCTGATCGCAGTGTAATGAGAAGCACAATTCCGAGCAAAAAGTGTGGGTAGAGGGTTACAAACTCGACCGGATTCTTTCCGGAAATTTAAGTAGGGGTAACATTTATCGATACATTTTAAAATTACAAAAGAAGTCCAGAGGCTGCAAGTTTTGAAAACAGAATACAGGGGAGAAGTATTTCACCCCTAAAGACACTGGGGTTAAATCCTCGTTAAAATAACACAAATTCTGATTAAAGTAACCAGAACTTAGGTTAGTTTAACAAGGATTTGCGTTAAAATGTAACCAAGATTATGTTTGCGTAAATAGAACAGCGACCCTGGTTAAATTTAACTCTGGTGTTTTTAGAGTGTAAGCTGAATTCTTTGAGACAATATTCACTATCCTCTGGTTCCCGTCCTAAAATACGGAAATGCCTCCAAAATTTCTATCAGCTGCTAGAGAAGTGACATAGACATTCATATCCTCAAAGTACGTCATGGTCTCGTTTGTATATCGCTACACAAGAATCCCTGTACCGAACAGTGAATAAAACACTCACGTGACAAACGTGTCCAAATCTTAGTCTAACTTTTTGCAAGAAAATTTGCTGTAACCTGAAAGAGATAGTTTGTCACTCTTTGTCGTTGTAGTTCAGTGGTTCTCAAACTTGTTCAAAATACCGCCCCCATAGGCATCAATGACTGATCCAATGCACCCCTCCCACCCAACATGCCATCATATTTATACAAGTCTTTGACTTTGAGGTTTCGACTTTCAATTTCCAGTACCAAAATGACCTAAATAAGTTTTATATTGGGTAAATTTTTGTCAGTAGTTGCTAAACCTTTCGGAGAAGACCTCCTGTGTCAACCACTCTGCAACCTCCTAGGTTCCTTTATTGCACGAACGTATGAGAACCTCCAGGGACCCCTAGTCAATGCCAATGCCCCCCTATTGCTTGCAAACTACTTAGCGCCCCTTGAAACTTTTCAACGCTCCCAGGGGGCGGTAGGGACCACTTTGAGAACCACTGTTGTAGCTATTTTTGGTAAATGATTGGCTGTAAAAGATTCACACGAAATCAAAGGGCGTAACAAGGACTCAAACATGGAGGGTCGGATTAACCTTTTGTCGCCCGGCTCCAATCGGGGCATATTTGCGGGCCTCGGGAGTGGGCGGAAAAGCAGATGTAACACGCCCCGCATCAGCTCCGGTAGGCTATTGACCCCGTGTCTTTAAACTATTGTCTCTCTCGTTGTTGTGGCCGAATTCTCGGGTAGCTACTCGCAGTTTCGAGTTCCGCATGACACAGTACAGATGGGTGACAGCCGCGCTCTCCGCCTGGGGCCAAAGTGACCAGTAAGACCAGTAAAGGGTCAAACGACGACTGATTGCAGTCTTGGGTGAGGTGAGGGCGCCTCCCTCCGATTTGAAAACTTTTGTCTTACGTAGGATGAGTCATATGCAAAACCTTTACAGTGCTACATTTGACGCTGGGGCGCTCCCGTTTCCCCATTCCTTCTTCTCTCATTCTCCTCTCTCTTTCTTTTTTCTTTTTTTTCGTCTTACGGAGAGTGAGTCAAATGCAAAACGGTGCTACACCTGAGGCTAGGTGTGCTACAATTTCCTATACTCCTTCTTCCCTCATTCCACCCTCTCTTCTCTTTTTCACCTTTTCTATTTTTTTCTTTTCCACTCAATTTTTTGAGCCGCCCCAATCGCCACTTGGCTACGACGGTACACGAAGCAACGAATGTTAAACTTGCCCAGTTAAAATGCAAACATGAAATTAAAGGAACATTAAATGTGATACCGGAGAGGCTTCTTTCACTAACATAACATCCTTAGATTAACACCAGTTTGACTCTACTAACAGATCGGTAAAATGTTCACCAACCGCTGGTCACGTATATGTAACAATACTTAAATTGGATAAATGTTTCCCAATAATTGGTCAGCAAAGTGGTGGGTTATCCAAGGAAGTGGTATCCCAACCTCATAGTTTATCCGTAAATTCAACAAATTTGGACAAGTACTACCCAATTTCAGTATTGTAACATACGTGACAAATGGTGGCGATTAGTGTTAGAGCATGGAAGTACTACCTCCGAGGTAGTACTTCCATGGTTGGAGTGTTGATGACTGGTATACAATGTAAGGTAGGCAGGTAGGTGTAACATATAAGCAGCAAATAAATTTTCGTTAGCTTAAAAAAAAAGAAGAAAAAACTGAAAAGCTGTTCATTTTGTACTTTTAAAAATGTACAAGAGTACGAAATGTTTGTAAAAATTCAGTCGTCTACGTGACTGTGAAAATCACACAAACAAAGTAGCCTGGATAAATACCTATTTCACGGGTAAGTTAACAAGAAAAAAACTTCCATAGTCCCACTTGCTATTATGTTATGAACGGACAAAAAAATCCCTTTATGACTATAGAATAAAATCTGGTATTGAAATAAATTTGATCTGCACTTAAAAACAAGTTTTGTTTTCCCAAGCGACTCTGTTTTGAGAAGTTGTTAGTTTCATTGATAGTAATGTTTGGTACTTTTGTACTTAGCTAACTACAAAAGACTGCATGAAAAATCAATTTACAACTTCATGATAGATAGAAGCACAAGGCTTGACTATAATAGGGTTAGGTTTGCGAAAAGGAAATAAAATCGCTACAACGAATTCGAAACGGATTTCGATCCCGAACATTTGCAGACCTGTGTAAATACATAACATGTTTCGCAAGACCACGAAAATTTCTTTACATACCTAAAAAGGTGTTTAGAAATTAAACACTTTTAGCCCGTTCTTTATAAACATCTTTAGATACTTAACACGTCTTATTACAAAATATTTCGTTTTAAAACACGTTTAATTGCTAAACACTGAGAATTTTAAACTTGTTTACAAAATGGCCGCAAAAAAAAGTGTTCAATTGTAAGACACATTTTGTTCAGAGTGTACGCATTATTTCGTGACGTCACATCGACAGACAGCTTTTATAGAATTATACATGCCCGATAAAATTTGTCTGTTGGCTTGACGTCATTATAAAATCAGTCAACACGTCATTTTCAGTGTCCTCTTATGCAAAACGTGTTTTGACAATGGTTAAAGTTTTTTGGACTGTTTCCAACCAGAGATGGAAAAAGTCTAAATGAAGAGTCTTAAATTCTGTTCGAAATACGATCTGAATTTGTTGTAGAGTTACCTCAACTTCAAGGCAGAAGTTCGTTTGACTTCTCACAAACATTTTAATCTCGCGTTTTAAGGATCAATGTCAGTGCTGGGAGGTGTTTCTTTGTCCAGCCTGAGGTAATTTCTCAACTCCCGGCTTTGTCCAAGTAACATGTCGTTGCTCAGTAACTGAGTGTCTGCGAACTTATGTGAAGTTTTTAAACACAGAGGCCAAAAGAGGATATAACCATCTGAAAAGTTAAGGAAGTAGTGGTATAGAGTATTTTCATGTGCTTTCACAATTAGAAAGCCACGCTCACTGCCGGGCAAAAATCAACAGTGTTTTAGTATAACAGTCACACGTGGGTCGTCAGCTGCCTCTCAGCTAGCGACACTTAAAGGGCCAAACCTCTCACCCCAAACTTCAATTTTGGTTCGGGGGTACCAAAATTCTCAATTGTCTCAGCTCTTTGGTTGACAGCTAATTCAAACAATGCAGAGTACCAAAGGTTATATTACACAGCATGAACGGTGCTGAGAGTGTTTGGATTATATACATCGAGTTTCTCTATACTCACCTTGAAGCAATAAACAGATTGTATCTGGATACGGATGAATATCGGAAAACTGTGGGAGGGGCTTAAGTAAAAAGGTTAGGAGAACTGGCACTGTTTAAGGTCAGAGAATTGGGCATTTAATGCGTACCGCACGAGCTTTTGCCTGCCAAAAGGGCGGAGCTTGTGACGTCAGTGAAAGCATTCTATTGGATTTGTGAGTTACGGGTTCACATTCAATTATCAATACTCCAATCTGCCCTGCCTGTGAAAATTTTAGGTGACCACACTTTCAACTATCATTTAACTGTTTGTTTCAGTTTACCCCCTTCATATACCATTAATCAACACAACTTGGTAATTAAATAGTATTTTTTGCAACTTGTAATTAAATGAAAATATATAAATGTACCATCTCGTGGACATATTGCCTTAAGTGTCGAATCTAGATCTTGTTAAACTACCCCTTGTCAGTTACTGAATAGTTTTTTTTCTTTCCTTCTTTTCATTTGCTCTTCACTCTTCTTTTCTTCTCCATTTCACTTCTTCTTCATGTCACACCGCCAAACTCTGCCATGAGACAATCTTGTCTATAGTCACCTGACCGAATGATGTCACTAGTCTATCACCCAAACTGCAAGGTATACGTCTTTACGATCATCACATTTTGTTAGAAGTTATACATAATTAAAACGAGTTGCTTTTCGTAGACTAATAGCAGGGAATGATATATGTGTTTAAAATTTCATTGACGTAATTCGATTTATCCACCCACGCTAACAAAATCACGTGAAAAGCTAAATGCCTCACAATTTAATGTTTAGCAAATTTTTGTCTGGGTTATTCCATTTTATCAACTGCTCAGTTCATAAACGAGTGGTTTTTAGAACTTAGATCTAAAGTGTTAACCAAACAGCAGTTTAGACGGCTTCTCGGCCTTTTGGCTAAGATCACGACAGGCCTATCTGTTCTTTTCATCAGGTCTAGAATGGAGCCATACATGATTGACAAATGATGTAAATGGTCTGAGGGCCGTCAGGGTTGGTCAAGAGTTGTCCTTCGGTGGACGCAGCGTCTTTGGGAAGCAGTTTAAAGTTTGTTTTCGCCGAACGGCTCTTTGCCAGAAAGTTGGGAGGACTCAAGGAAAAGTTTAGACGGTAAACGTGGAATCTCGTCAGCATGTTGCGATTGCTAAGTTTATTTTCAACCTGAGAATATGTTGCTGGAAAGGGAGAAAAAATGCAGAAACTCATGAGCCGCCCACTCCACTTTAGTAACTCTCGGTAAGTTATTTCGGTATGTTTTAGCATTTCTTGTGTTTTTTTTTTCATTAATTTATCACCAACAAGTAGTTTGTGTGAAGTTCAGAATGCAGAAACGAATTTCCAATTAAGAAACAGATTTTCAATTTAAGTGTTGTCTTTTAGTGAACGTTTGCTTCCTTGGAAAGCTGTGAGCAGTTTAATATATTATAGTGTAATATATTTTCGCCGAAAGGCTCTTTGTCAGGGAGTTGGTAGGACTTAAGGGAGAGGAGATTTTCAATTAAGTTCATACAAAAAGTGGACGGTACCTTGACTTTTTCGTTAACACGGTCGTTGTGAAATCTGAATGGAGTTCTACACGAACGGAATAAAGACAACTATGCAATACGACCCTTTGCAAGAGTGTCGGGAGGCCTTTAGAAAAAGTACTCTTCAAAATGTTGTGCAGGGTAAAAGGTGGATAAGGATGTAGCAAAATCATGGAGTTTATGCAGCGGAGAATCTAAAAATCCGTGAAGGGAATGACCAGGGCAGAAGGCCCAGGACGTAATGACAGATGACCATTTTACCTTTGAAAATATTGTACAATATGCGTACTCAAATAATAAATGGTGCAACAGTTGATAAATTTTAAACCATGATTCATGGCCTGAAAATAGTGCAACAAATCTGTCAATAGTACAATTGGCGTGTCGAGAGGGAGGGGTGACTAGTCATTCTATCCCCTCCTTGTATCGGCACCGTGATCCCCAAAATTGACAGTTTAATTGCAAACAACGAAACACATATGAGGATTTTGTCGGGCGGATCACGCGATGAAATAACTCAAATATGTTTGTTGATAAATTGCTGTAGCAACTAGTCGGGGGGGGGGGGGGGATGCGGTGTGCTTATTGACTTGATTTCTTGATTAAACGAGGGTGTTGAAGGGTAATACCATACGTCAACGCCTGTAATTTACATTTAAATGGTTACGGAAAAATTTTTGCACTTTTTTGTACTCCAGTTAAAGACGTCTGTTTGTACAATAATTCTATAATTTAAAAAAACCGAATGGAATTAAATCGCTAATGTCTCACTCATGAAACAGTGAATTTGAAAGTACGATCTGGTTAACTAAGTTTGATTTTTTGAGAGGTTGTGAAGAAAAATTTACAGGTTTGGACAATATTTGCGATTTTCACGAACCAACCCAATGTATACCGCTTCAACAGATTTCCTGCACGGTCAAATAATTTACTTCTAGTTTAGCCTATATAGCCTTATCGTGCGTAGGCCTACTTTCATCTCATGATGCACCGGCTGTGATACCAAAGGCAGCAAAATTATAAGGAATAGGGCGAATCCAAATGGAACCCCCTTAAATCTGAACTCAATATGGCCCTCATGCGCAGCCCAAATGCAAGTGGGGGTATTATCACGGACTTCCTATACATGGACATAGCATACTGCACTGTACATTGTCGCTACCGTATGTGTGAGAACAAGCGCACCAAGATGGCTGTCTGCTATGATTTTTTTGTAAACGTTTGGCCTTCCTCAAGTCAATTCCCAGATCTTGCAAGAAAGTTGAAATATTTTTGAAATATGACATGGTAAGGTCAAAATTACTTCACGTTTTGCAGGAATATCATATTGTTTCCAATTCAAGTTTAACTTTTGTTTCCCATTCAAGTTTATCCTTTGAGTCGTCGTCAAATCAGACGATTTACAGCTTCATGGCGGCCATCTTGGTGCGCCTTTTTCGTCTCAGTCAGTGGCGACAACCTACGGATAGGACGTACACGTTACATGCTCTGACCATGTATAGGAAGTCCGTTGGTATTGTGCACAGTATCCATATTGAATCTGCTTTTCTTGGGTTGGCTCGTGGGCCCTTAGGAATCTTGGTTGCAAAATAATATAGACCAGCATAAGGGGCCTCTAAGGATTCTCTATATGAGAATATCACGGTACCTGAGTATGAGGCAGCGTCGATGGTAATTGTAAACGTCCAAACAGTTCCAATTCTCTTAACCTGCTTATTTAAGCTCCTCCCACAACTGTATAGACGATTCCGATCGACGCTTGTGTTTAGTGACTGTACGACAGCCATATAGTGGGGTCCATCAGCCTTAAAATCAGCATTTGGCCCTCAGATTTTCCTTGCCCCATTTGCCCCCCCCCCTCCTCCACGTTAAGTCAGTAAGGAGAAAGGTTAACTGAAAACTCTAATACCTCTCTTAAGACTTATTTTTTACCCAGGGGTATGCTAAAACCTCATAGCTCTCTTGGACATTGCTCTTGGACCCCAGCCTAGGAAAGGGCCCTTCATATTAGGTTTCGTTCTGTACTAGAAAATATTTGCAATCAGCACTTTCTTTTTCCCTTGTTAACACCATCCCCAATGTAGACATTGTGTCTATTCTACCAGTATAGGCACAATAGTCTCCCAAACATATAGAAGTATGAAAAATTGTAATGCTACAATAATCGTGTAGGACAGGCTTCCTCAAATAGCGGCGCGCGCGCCACTTGTGGCGCACGACGTGGTTTGGAGCGGCGCAAAAAATTACTGGGAGAATACTGAAAAATTTAACTTTTCATAACTCTTTTGACAAGAATAGTTCTGTCGCTAATTTAGCTACTGTGAAAAATCTAATACTTCTCACAGACTGATGTCACATACCTACAAGGATATCATAATGTCCCATTTGTTCTCAAAAGAAAGTAAAATCACCGTCACTGTTTACATTCATTAGAGTCAGTCTATTAGAGATCTCGATTCACCGGTGAATAGGACAAAAATTGCTAAGTTTGTGAAAAATTTTGGCCTGGGAAAATTGAACAAATTTTGCATGTAAGCCCCTTCTGAAACTCATTAATTTTCAAAAGGGGAGGGGCCACCCCTCCCCTTTTACCCCTCCCCCAGGACGGCGATCAGTGGGGCTTTATATCGGTAACATTTGGAAATGTGGTGCTTCAGAAAATTTAATTGAGGAAGCCCGGTGTAGGGAAAGTTTTCGGATGCAACGCCCACCAGTAAATGTAATCTTTAGATGTGTAGGTTGGGTGTTGGGGAAGGAGCTCAAGGGTGTGTGTTTTTTAGGGTCTCGAGATACGACATGGTATTTTTATTAGGTCGATGGATATGAAATGGTGTAAATTTGTACCTCAAACGAAACACAGTTTGCAGTGATCATACGTGTACATTATACTGCCATATTTTTTCAAACTTGAGTCATCTGGCTAAGCGCCGGGTAAGCTTATTAATTACTGAAAAAAACGAAAATGCTCATAGTCAACGTAGGGTTTTTTTATTCACAGTTCAGAATCAGAAGTTAAAGTAAAAGAATGAAAATTCATCCGCTCGGTGGAAACTTTTCCTGACTCATACACGGATAACTTTGAGGACTTGATGGCTACCTTTTCAAAGTCGTCGATTTGATCGTGAATGTATTCAAAGGTGAGTACCACCCCACGGAGCGAATCCGGAAGGAACCTTCAACGAAGTGTTCAAGTGGAAGTTTCGCTTCTCGGCCTTTTGGCTGAGATCATGTGTAGTATTTGTTCTTTTCATTCAGTCAGAATGGAGCCATACATGACATACCAGTGAAGTAAATTGTCTGAGCCATGAGGTTGGTCAAGTGTTGTCCTTCAGTGGACATAGCTTCAATCAATGGTAAGCGCATTAAAAATTGGTTTCGTCGAACGGCTTTTTGTCAGAGGGTCAGGAGGACTTAGAAGAAGTGAAAGTTTCAGCAAAAATTTAATTTTCATATATGAAAGATGGACCAAATCTGCACAGTGTAGTTAAACTTCCAGTAAGACAGGACCCATAATTCACAAGATATCAGCGAATGTAGTCACTAGATTTGTGTTTCAAAGTGAACTAGAGGGCAGCAGAGGTTATGTCACTTTCCAAAATTTACAACGAATGCTAGGTTACCCTTTGTTTTTCAGACTGATGTGTTGTCCTTGAAGATAATATGAACCCCCTGTGGGGAATTCAAAGTTCTCATGCCATTTATGCAATAATCACATGCTGATAAAATAGGATTGCTGTGGAGAAAACAAAAGATTGTCCATTGATGTGAGGATATGATGTCATATGTGCTTGCTTCAAGTTCATTTTTTGTTGAAATAGTGACAACTTTACCTACTCATCGGATTTCAATGCAAATTTTATCGAACTACTTAGAACAATTAGCGCTTTAAATATCAAAACTTGGTGTGACCTTAAACCCTTCTTTCTATAAGAACACGCGCTGGTACCTAGTGGGGACAACGTTGCGCAAAACTTTAGTTGTGTGTGTAGGGTTTATGAAGTTAGTTTTGGAACAGAGGAAAATAGTTCAGCACCTCAAAAACAGCAAGATGAATGGGGAACATTCACTCGACTTTTTGTGTTCTCCCAGGAACGAAACCCCCCAGTTAGAACTTACTTTTCCAAGAATCTTTGGGTGTCCAGAATTTTCTTATCTTTTGGATCCATCCTTGAAGAAATTAAAAAATGACGTCACCTATAGCAAAATTTTCGTGTATCGGGAGAGAATCCATTTTCACCAAAGGTGAATTGATTCCTAAATTTCAGTCATGGAAATACTTCTAAAATACTCTATGAGATACTCTCCACAGCATACATTTCCAATTATACCAACCTACTAAGCTTTAGCCCATCTTGCGACCTAAAGCTCCTGTATCTACATACACGGTCACATGTTTTGACCTATAGGACAACAGCTATATCTTACAATTTTCTTGCTATGTCTCTTCAATGTATCTTTCATGTTTTAGGACTTCAATATTACATGATCAAGCTTAACTAGACTTGCTCCAAGTAGCTCCAGTAACTTTTTGGTTTCGCTTCGACAGCATTATTTCAGTCATTGAATTGATTTACATGTAACCCAATTCAGAAAATAACGGATCAAAACTAAAAAGAGACTCAGGAGGGGATTCAGAAAAGCTCCATAGAGCTTGTAAAAGAACCCTCCGTAAAAGAAAAAAAAAATGAAGCAATGACAAAGTTTACAAAAGGAAAGAGAATACAGAAAAACAACAACAAGAAAAATCAGGGAAAGGGAACTGGAAGAGGGAAGAAGGGAAACTGGGAAGAACTGAAACTGTGGAAGAAGAGTCAGCTAGGTTTATTCAACAGAAAAACTTTAAGGGTTTTCTTGAATAGGTTTAAAGAGTGACACCGTTGAATGTTAAGTGGGAGGAAGTTCCATAGAGTGGGTCTAGTAAAACGAATTGTTTGCTGCGAAGATGTTAGCCTAAATGAGAGAATAGAAAGAGAATTCATGGTACGTATAGAGTGTGCGTGTGTCTCATGTCGAAAGTGAAACATGGATTTGAAGATATTTAGCAGAATATTGTTACACCAGGAGTACATAAAAATGCCAATTTGATGGCGATGAATATCAAAGACATGGAGAATTTTGAATTTTGTAAACAAATGAGAGGTAGTTTGAGGCGGATGATAACTAGCTATAAGAACTCCAAGTAAATTTCTAGTTTGGGGAGAAAGTGTATTATTACATGACTCTCAAGAACCTGTCATGGAACAGGGTATAGTGTATTTCACTATTTGGAAGTGGAGCAGTGGCGTAGCCACGGGGTGGTTTTGGGGGTTACAACCCCCATTAACCAACCTTGCAATTCATAAAAACACCTAAAATAGCGGTTTTTCATCTCTATCCTTAAACCTTTCCATCATATCGTCCCCCACCCCCACGACCCACCCCATGACGCCAAAAACCCATAAACGTTTAACACCAATAAAATCATTTCTTATGCAGTGTTTTCAACAACCGTTTTCTATGAAACTAAGAGAATGTATAGACAGAATAATCAGTGTGCTAACGTGACTAGTGAAAAGTTAATCCTTATACTTTTAACAGGGAGAAGCTGTGCTACACGAAAAATGGAGCCCCGTCATGAGCAGGCATTGCAAAGGTCAATGGTTGAATTGACAAGGACTTTTGAACCAAGTGATGTGATGGTTAAACTGATTGCAGCCGAAGTTATGACTTTTGAAGACAGTGATAAAGTAAACAGTAAGGACACCCGCCCAGAGAGAGTTTGTCAATTTATCATGATCCTTAAAACGAGAGGTCAAGCAGCCTACCCAGCCTTTCTACACGCCTTGGGAGAATGCAAAGTTTACAAGGAGTTGGTGGAAACCTTGAAAGAAAACGAGCCACCAGCAGGTATGAAAGACGAAAGAACTGTTCAGTAAAGAGTGAAGGGCCCACATACTCACACACACCTACGTACTACCACAGCATCGAATTTAGACTGTTGTGGGACAGTCCGCAAGTAAATATTGCATCGACTATAAACTTATTTGTATGAACGTTGAGTTTTCTGTGGAGCCCTGGACATTGTGAAACTTATTTAACTAGAACACTGTCCCCACTTTAATTGAAAGTTGGGTGTGTTAATTACCTAATCAGCCATGAGTTGCTTGACAGACAGCCTGTCCTTCCACTGTATGTAACACCACATTAAGGTGACATACGCAGTTGTGGAAGGGGTCAAAAGTAGAAGGCAGCATGTCTTTATCATAATTAAGCACATTACACCATTACTCTAAACAGTTGCTGGATATTGCCACTTTTACAAAAAACATAGGCGATATCCTTGAACAGTGGTTCAATGCATTTCACCCATAAATTTGTCCCAGAACTGAAGGTGTGTGTAAGGCACACCGTCCCACAACTAATTTTTATGCAGACACCCCCGCTCCCCAAAAATATCCACACACACGCAGACATACAGTTTTACAGAAAATAACAGTACAAATACACCATCTCTGTATATTTTAGGCAGTTCGTGGCAGTCCATAGCCCATTAAACTATTTTACAACTAGTTTACAAGGAGTTGGTGGAAACTTTGAGAGGAAAAGGGGGAAGCCAGTAGGTATGAAAAACTTCAAAACTGTTAGGGAAAGAGTTATGGATCCAGGTTATCATAAAGGTAAAAACGCAAATAAATAAAAACAGAAAAGAACGGTTACACACAATGCAACTGGGTACTTGTTATAGAACAAAAACCCACAACAAAAATAGAAGTGAAGCACAATGTGTAGAAAAAATTGAGAAAAATCTGAACGTTTCAAACCGCCTAGGTTCGGCGTCAGAAGTACAATTAATTAAACAGTGAACCAAAAATAGACAGTTCGTAAGAGGTTCAAGTTACTTCAGCGGTCACGCCTGCATGACGTAAATGAAAGGTCCCTTATTCAAACCCATGTCTGAGGCTGTCGCAGAGAAGGACTAAACGTAATTCTTGCTTTTTTTTGCGTGCATTCAATGTAGGAAAGCCCTCAAATAAAACAGCAAACTTAAGATCAGTCAAATCATGATCAGCTAAATTGAAGTGTTCGGCCCCAGTGTGTTCCGAACTATTATTTCGAATGCTATTCTTGTGGATGTTGAGAATGGTTCAACCTGTTTAGAGGATTATTTTGTTATCGTTTTGCCTAGAGAACTTATTTTGGGTCACAGTACTCTGAGGACTGAGTGTGGAAAGGGGAAACACGAGTAGGCAAAGGTTCTGACTGGAGGGGCAAAAGCCCCATTGTCCTCCCCCGCTGTTGCCGATACTGATAAAAAGGCAAATAATGTGAGTTGCACAAGAAGAAAATCACAAATTAGAATAGCAGAGAGAGTGCCAATTTTACCCATAGGATCCGGCTATTCACATGTGCTGCAGGTAATTAATTAGAGGGTCCCAACTATTAATTGCACATGTGCGACAAGAAATTTTTCGTTGCCTGAGAGAACGAAATTTTTGCAGCCATGGAGTAAGTCATGTTTTTCATGAAATAACAAATTTCGTATTGAGCTATAATTTTGTCAAAGTTTGATAGGAAATTATGCAAAAGGAGTTGATCGGATAAATCTCTGGAAATGAAACTTGTTACATATCTTTTTTTCAATAAAGTTTGCATTATGATGTTTTTCGGTGTAAAATTAAACACTTAAAAGAAATCAATGCAGTTTTACATGGAAAATACTGGCAACTAACGTTATTTTGCAGTTTTGTATTAGAGGTCTCACAGAAACTGTACACGTAACCATTTTTTCCCTTAGCACTACACTTGGAGGTCATTTTACTGTTCAGAAAATAGAAGTGATATCATGGGTACCTTTAATATTGGATTTACGCAAAACTGTAAAGTAACAGGTCGAGCACCAGAACCCAGCTGCTAGTATTACAGTAAAATAACGATCATGTCTTTAATCCTATGATAATGCTAATATTTTGTCTTTCTTCTTTTTTTGTTTCATCCAACCACCTCAGCTGAATGTGATGACTCAGCAGATATACCAGACGATTTCCCTCCTTACCAACCGCCGCAACCATCTATAGATCCTCATCCAAATGGAGTTTCACAGTTGAGTTGCTTCGAAAACTTGTTAGAAAAAATGGGTTTGACAGATATGTTTCCAGGAAAACTAGGTTTAAAAAAGTTCGTTGAAGTAAAAAATCCTCAAACACTAAGAAATGAATCTGATCTTGTTGTATTGTTCTGGCAGAAACTCAGTAGTCTTGACTATCGGGTAAGGTCAAACATATTTTTAAGGCTTGACGATACTTACACTGCCTGTCAGGTGAGTATAAGAGATTTTACCTTTGCATTCTTGCAATGCTCGGATCCGTTTCTGCGGCAAGACATAATAGAGAAAATGTCCGCCTGCCATTTGGCTGTACCTGTTATTCTGCCTGGTGTGCAAGAAAGAAAACCAGGGTTTTTGCTTTGGTCTCTTCGACGCATCGAAAAGAAATGGAAAGAAGCCAACTCTGTTGCTATGGAACAGCACATTGTACAGGTTCCAGTGTTTACAGTATCAGTTTTGCGTATCGGTCACATAGAAGCTGTTTCTAAGTCTGCTATCATAAATAACTTGCTGGGCCCATACCAAGGTAATGATGCGCATCCTTACTTCCTCACTAGGGCAGAAGATTTTTGTGATGGTGCTTTCTCTAAAGGATGCGTCGAGTCAGTTTGGTACCTGCCAATGAATGCAAATGGTTCTGAGAAATTTAGATGGGTTACATGTTTTCTTAACTTACGCGGTGACTGTACCAAATGCCCAATAGAAACAGAATTTGCGTGCAAGGCAGCTAACATCACAATAGCTTTCGTGGCGATAAGAAATCAGGATGTGTATCGAGAAAAGATAAGGCACATCAAAGTAGCCGCTAAGAGTTTCTTCTTCATTGGTATAAATGACAAATGTGACCAAGTTGCATGCCAGGAAAAGTATACTCAGCCAACGCCGGAGTGGCTATATTACCATTCGCAAGTGTTAGATGGTATATCAGATAAATTATCTGCCAAGATAGTCCAGTGCCATGATAATTGTATAAAAGACAGCTTTCCAAAATTAGAGGATCTCGTTCACCTTTGTAAAGGCGAAATAGTTAACGAGGAGGACATCGAGGAGTGCCACTATGCCAAAGACATGGTCAAGCAAATTATCGACCTCCGGAGAAAGGAAGATTTATCGGAATTTAAGAAAAGAGCTTTTCCTCTCATGACAATATGGAAGGACTGGGTCAGTATAGACAAAGAGCGCCTTCGTCCAGACACAGAAAGAGAACAGTCTGTTGAAGTTTCGCGTGATGACATAGCAAGACGCAAAGATGCTAAAAGACAGCAACAGCTGGACATTGGGTTATCAGAAACGGTGGAAATTTTCATGAAAGTATTGAGGGAATCTCAAGACAGTTTGGGAAACTTGCGTTATTTTCTGTTCTATCTCCAAGAAGCTCTTTTTCGTTTGGCAGATGAGGCAACAAAAGCTCATTTCAAGAAAATAACATCCTTTGACGAAGAAATTCAAAAGCTGGATGCACTTCTAGGGCCTAAACTTCCAGGGGACAGTTATCGAAGTCCAGAAACAGAATTAAGATATAAGGAGGACCGATCGCTTCGAAAATCTCTACGTCAGAAGGAGTTGGAAAAGTGTATGGAGAAAAACCTTGGATGGGAGCACTTTCTACGAGAGTTAGGACAATGGCATGAAGCACATACCGAGCGCAAAGTTGCGAAAGACGAGATATGTATGTCTCTACCAGGGATAGCATCAAGACTCGTCTGCCATGGATACTCAATAGAAATTATGGATGGAGACACGGGACGAGTCCCCTTGTCTTGGGTGACAAGTGTTTTAGATAAACTAGCACAAGATCTTGGCGATCCTAGAATTTTGGTGGTGTGTGTAATAGGTGCCCAGAGCAGTGGTAAATCGACTTTGCTTAACAGCATGTTTGGAGTGAGATTTCCTGTTCGAGCGGGTCGTTGTACCAGAGGTTTGTTCATTCAAATGCTGCAAGTTGAGGAGACCTTTGCTCAAAAACTTGGACTGCATTACATTGTGCTCATAGATTCGGAGGGAATTCGATCTTTTGAAAGAAACTCCAAGGAAGACTGCAGATTTGACAACGAGCTCGTCACACTCGCTTTGTGTATATCAGATGTCACGATTTTAAACATTGAGGGGGAAAATATTGGTCCTGAAATGACGGGCATACTGGAGATCGCTGCACACGCTCTCATCAAGATGAAAGAAGTAGACCTGTCTTCACAATGCAGAATCATCCAGCAACGCGTTTCTGATTTGACAGCCGGGGAAAGGAACAAAATTAACTTGAACCAAATAATGGAAACGTTGAACGAAGCAGTGAGAGTAGCTGCCACAGAAGAAGGATATGGGAACCGCTACCAACAGTTCTCTGACGTTTTTGATCTACGCCTTGACGATAACCTACAATTTATACCTTGCCTTTGGACAGGATCAATGTCACCTCCCAGTCAGTTCTACAGCGATGTGGTGACAAGGGTAAAGGAAGATATATTGTGCGAGAGAGAAGTTGCTCCTCAGTTTACAGTGTCCTCCTTCACTCAGAGAATTCGTGACGTATGGGGAGCTGTTAAGGATGAGAAATTTTTGTTCAATTTTCAAGACAGTATTAAAGCAGTTGATTTCAATAGCATGTGCATGGAGCTGAGTGAAAGAATTACCACCATGAGGCTCCGGCTAGTAGAAAAGCGAGTCAAGTGGCATTGTCGTATTCAAAGTTCAGAAGAGCCGAGGGATACTTTGGCGGGCATAAAGGGAGAATGCCGAAGGGAGATAAATGCAGAAAAAGAGGACATATTCTCACGTATGAATCGTTTCATATCAAAGCACAAACGAAGGGATAATTTGAGCGTGTATCAAAACTGGATGAAACAAAAGGTACAAATGACGGTAACTGATATAGAAAACGACGTATTGTCTGTTCTACAATCTGAAACTACGACAAAAATATTGCAAAACAATATTTCACGATGTGTAGCGGAAGCTAGAGCGAAACTTCAAAGCTGTGCCAAGTTTGAATGTAATCGTTTACAGAAACCCTCTAGCGAAACAGAAAAGGATGATTCAAAGAAAGTTTTTGATACTGTATTTTCTGTGAAATGGAATGCGTCACTAGAGGAAGGAAGGGCCCGGTTCCCATTGAAATCGATGTCAGAAAAGGCAATGGAAGCCAACTGCGAAGACCTTCTAATATCCATCACTCAAGATATGGCAGTTTTTACGGAGATACAGAACTTGACTAAAGAGGAAGGTGGCATTCGAAAGCACCTGGTTATTGAAGACTGGAATAAATATTATCCAGGCAAAGCAGGAGAAGAGAATGTCAGAGGATGGTTCTCCCAAAATCAACACATTCTAGAAGAAGTCATTCAAGAGAGCGTAGAGGAATATAGGGACAAGTCTTTTGTCAAAGACTTTGACGCTAACCTCTACCAGTCTATCCTGCGAAGGGCTTTAACGAAGTGTTCGCCATCACGGGTGAGTGCAGACCCTCCATATGTTCTGAAGGCAAAGATATTACTTCATATTGCTGGGAAACTGTTTGAAATCTCGCTTGAAAACCAACGCTTGTACGAACAAAATAATTCTTTCGAAATATTATTCAACAAGGAAAGGGAAAATTTACGCCGGGACTTTTTGTCGTTCCTAAGTAGACAAAGTCAAGTTGATAGAGTACTCCAGTGTATCGAAGAACATTTTCTTGATTGGGGCAAAGACCTAGTCTTGAATGAATTGAAAGAGGAGTTTTCACGCATGATGATCCGAGAAGGATTAGTAATTAATACGGAAATTAATAATAAGGTCCTCAAAGAGCTATGGAAAGAAAACGACCTAGATGCTATCATAAGTTACACCAGTGACTTCAAAGGATTTACTAACGAATGGTTGAAGCAGGAGGCAGTAAAACTATGCAGTGCTTGCGAAGATGGAACAATCTCTTTGCGGCCTCTTGCTGAAGAGACGTTAACTAAGAAGAAATTAGTTATGATTCATCTGGTAAAATTCATCAGAAATGAGGTAGTTCGAGACACACATGGAGAACTTCAGTTTCAAAAATGGGTGGATCGCTTTAAAGAGGAAATACTGACAGCAGGCTTCACAAAACCCAACGAGCTAGCTATGGAGCTATATGCCTACCTCATTTCTGACGTGGATCAGTTGACCGAAAGACTGAACAAGTTTTTAGAGTCACAGTGGATAGAAAATGTATTCGAAGATATCAGACTTCCACGCCAGCCAGAGGAAAAAGATATTGCAAATTTCGTTGGGACGTATCTTAGTTCAACTATCAAAGATCTCTTACAATACACTTGTTTCGAGCAATGTCCCTTTTGCAAAGCACCATGCGACAACGCTTTACCTCCAGGTGTATATCACGAACATCTTTCGTTTACACATTTACCTCGCGGTGTCACTGGTGCACATCACAAATCAACGGGCAAATTGATGTTGGAATCATGTCCAACATGTGTAGCGTCACCAACAGAAACGTACACACTTCCAGGTGTTGAAGGGGAAAACACACACTTGTACAGGAATTACAAAAAAGATTTTCCGACTTGGAGTATTACACCCCAAACAGAACTGACCCCGGATTACACAATATTCTGGAAATGGGTCATGGCAAATCATAACGAAACGATTGCAAAATATTACAATCGTAATCCTGCAGAAATACCACTGAGTTGGAAAGTGATTACTACGCAACACGCCTTGGCAAGTCTTGAGGTACCAACACCAGACTTTTCTGTATCGGGAGGAAGTCCTGTCATTTCACCAGTAAAACTTAAATTTCCCCCTACTTCTCCATCAGGAGAAAGTCACGTCATTTCACCAGTAAAACTGCAATTCCCGCCTAAATACTTGTAGAATTTTGATGGTTGAAAGTCTGGAGCTAATCTAAGTATATTGAAATCAAACATGACATTGCCAATTACTGTTGTCGATTAAGAATGCCACTCCTTTTGGATACCTAAAGTGTTGCAATGGGTTGCTTTAGGGCCAGATAGGACCATAAATGAATTGCCAATTTAACTTAATAGGGCTGCATGACTTCTTTGAGGTAAACTTTGCACTATTTCGGTTACTGAATGTCTTAACACACACCCGCCCACTGATGTGAACATTGGAATGATACTTATTCATACGGAGACAAAATATGCGTCAACATATTAGAAAACGTTTGCCCATCGAAGGGACAGACCTACTGAAAGATCTAAAATGCCCGACGTCTTTGCACCGTCTTGTCTCGCATTTGCTATAGGTTAACAAGATTGTTCAACCCTTACGGTGTGTACGATATGGCTGCAGGATAGCTTAAATTCACGCAAATTTGGTACATTTCAAAGCAGAAGCCGGCAACCTCGTCCCCATCCCAACTTTCTCATTACCATTGTGTCATACATTCATGCGTAATCTTCATGGTCTTTGTCATCACGCATTAAATCTTTGCAGGTTACCCATCAAGTAATTCGGTATGTGATCATAATATTGCCATAATGTTACGCTATTAGGTAATCTTTCATTTGAATGAAGTTTGCTGCATGATATTATGCAATGTTCGCTGGGCCACATTATTTTGGGGTTAGTCTGAGATTTTCAATTAAAGGAATGGGTTAAAGGTCCTATACATGCACAGAACATACTGCACGGTAGATATTCCTACCGTACGTGAGAGAAAAGCGCACCAAAATGGCTGTCTGCTATGGTTTTGTGTGAAAGTTTGGACTTACTCAAGTCGATTCCTAGATTTTGTAAGAAAGTTGAAATATTTTCGATGTATGGCAAGCCAAAGTCAAAACTATTTAACGATTTGCAGAAATGTGATATTCTTTCCAATTCAAGTTTAACTTTTGCTCAAAATAAAACAGAGTCGTCGTCAAATCAGACGATTTATAGCTTCACGGAGGCCATCTTGGTGAGCCTTTTTTTGTCCCAGTCAGTGACGACCATCTACGGATAAGACGTACCTGTTAACTGCTCAGTCCATGTATATAAGTCCGCGGTTAAAGGTAAGGTTTTGTTATAAATACTTTGGTTAATAATTGAAAAAGTTGCCTGGGAGTTATTTGCATTTAAACACAAAGCACCAGCGTCTTGCTGTCAAAGAATTTAACTTACGTGCAAAGTTTATGAATTCTTAGTTGAATTTTAATGCTGTTTGACATTTACAAAGAAGTATAAATTACATCATGTTAAGCTGACTATCATTGGATATAAAAAATAAGTTACTGATACGCTCACAACTGTCTGATAAGTCGGCATGTATGTTTTAGACTTGCTATTAGACATGACTTACTATGGGGCCTTTTGATGACACGTCACTGCCTCCCCTTACCCAAGATTTATATCTGGCTTATATCTGGAAATATCTGGCTGTTATAAAGTTTTGTATAGCCATATCAAGCCAGATTCAACTTGATAAAATGACAGTCCAGATATGTTAATAATTTTTTTATATGGCCATATCAAGCCAGATATAACTGATTGGATGTTTGTCTTAATATGTAAATAAACTTTTATGTGGCTATAACAAGCATATTATAACTGAGTAAAATACCATGCCAGCTTTGAATATATATATATATATATATATATATATATATATATATTATTTATTGGCCCTTACGAAACAGTTCTGTAAAGCTATGTTGTAAGAACTTATTGCAACCTTTTCAATATTACAGCTCCCTTCACGTGGTTGAGCACTTTACCATTGCCTGGTTGACATTACTAATTAATTTTTACTATTACGGTTATATATATATATAAAGTGAGCCAGTGCGGTATTGAAAATATGATATATATGTATATATATATATTTAATGTATAAACCCTTCACCAGGTGGCAAAAACCAAACAGAACAACCAACAGTAACAATTGGACACGACAAACATCAAATCCGAAGCGATCGCTGTAAAAAGAGAACCGAACGAAAGTGACTGTCAGAAAACATGAGTGCGAAGGATGAAACACAAATCAAAAAAAAGAAAAAGAGCGTCCTGGATGAAAAAGTGCACGTACAAATCGAACATGGTCGGAAAAAAGGGGAAAAGAGTAGACAAAAACTAGGTCCGGAAAAATTAATAATTAGGGCTACACAGTAAAAAATGAGCATGAGTTAGTGCATGTGCTTGAAAAAGGATCCCCTCTTCTTAGTTAATTATTCATATTTGGTTTTGTTCCTTATTTTTTATTTTTTAGTCTCCTGTCGTACAGTTTACCGTTTCCTCGTGTCCTTTTTCAAGCACATGTACTAACTTAACTTTTTTCACGGCCTCATGCCTAGCCTAAAACATTTCGTTTCGAATCTCCGCAGGAGATTTACGGAGGAAGTATCCCACTACCCAGCCCAAAGTTTTCCCATTATTTATTCTCTTGCCATGGCCACCTTTAATAAAACCAGGTTTGCCAGCCACATTAATTTTTGGGAACTTGTCTTCGTAGACATGTAATTCCAAGCGGTTTCAAACTTAATTTTCACGTTCAGTCCGAGTTCGATTTTCATTTTAGACGGGATACCTCACGATACTTACTTCCGTGTTCTTTAAGTCTAATACGTTCTACCATTCGTAGTATGGAAAGGAACAAGGCTTCTTTTGACACTACCATTAAGGAAAAAAGTCACTTCTATTTGAAACCTTACCCCAAGCTGCAGAAGTTCGCTTCCTTATTCATATTTACAAACGTAGACTACATAACTTCTTACAAGACTCCAAAGCCAGGACCTTGGCTAGCCTGTTGCATAAATCCCCGTCCACCGAATTCGAACCTAACAATAATAACCAGCCAGACACCAAGCTTGTAGTCACCATTCCGCCCGATCTGGAACTCTCTTCCTCTGAGCCCTCAGTTTTAGCGAAAGGTCTCAACTTTGTTCCACTGAACCCCCTTCCTGACGAGTTTTCAATACGCAAAGACGTTTTGTATTTCTGTAGGAAACTCCGCCTTCGCTACCATTTCGGGATAACAGACCATCAGGATGACACCCCCTCAGAGGAAGTTCCCAACCCCGCCAACCCTGTCCGTTCCTCCTGGACGCCCAAGCCAGGAGAAAATCCCACCCTCGACAATGTAATCAACACCATAAACAAAGATGTCAACGATCTCCTTCCCTCTAAGATGACCTCACTGCGTAACCTTCGTCCTGAAGAACGAGATGCCATTTAATCCCTTAAAAGTAACAGGAATATCATTATTAAACCAGCTGACAAGGGTGGTGATGTTGTGGTTTGGCGGAAGGACCTGTATATTGCTGAGGCCAACAAACAGCTATCCGACCAAAGTGCTTATTTAGAATTACCGCTGACCCCACTCCTGAGTGCCAAAAGTTAGTAAGAAAAACTTTGACCCAACTTATGGACAATTAACAACTACCCCTTAACGCTACTTCTCTACTCCACCCTTTCCCACAGATTTCTAACTTCTACCTGCTTCCCAAAATCCACAAAGCCAACAACCCTCACAGACCTATCGTCTCTTCACACAGCTGCCCCACCGTACTTATTTCTGAGTATGTGGATTCCGTGCTCTCCCCTTTAGTTTCAGCTTTGCCGTCGTTTGTTCAAGACACGCCACATTTTTTGAGACTTATTCGTGACTTTGAGTTTCCTGAAAATTGCGGAGAACGTCTTTTATTCACCATGGATGTGTCCAGCCTCTACACGTCCATTCCTCATAATGCTGCCTTAACAGCTATCCGTTACTACCTAGACAAACGGCGTGATCCTCTTATACCGACTGACACCTTCCTACGTTTAACGGAACTTGTTCTCACGCAAAATTGTTTTCAGTTTAATTCGCGTTTTTTCCGCCAAGTTAAAGGAGTGGCCATGGGAACCAAAATGGGTCCTTCTGTTGCCTGTTTGACCATGGGTTACTTTGAAGAACAACTTTTTTCTCAGTATACCGGGCCACGACCTATACTTTACAAAAGGTATATTGATAATATTGTAGGAGTTGCCACTGGATCCCGCCGTGATTTAGAAACTTTTATCGACTTTGTTAATTCCTTTTGCCCCTTTGAAATTTACTCATTGTATCTCGGACTCGTCTGTTGTTTTTCTCGACCTTAAATTGTCCATCAACAACCGTACAATTACCTCTAACCTACACTTTAAGCCAACCGACTAGCATAACTACCTTTGTAACCGTCCGAGGTGTAATACATGTCCAGGTGTTGGCAAACACGACCTCGTCAACATTTCAGGCCCCAACGGCAATAGCTTTATTGTCAAACAAATATTTTCCTGCATTTCCTCTAATGCAGTTTATATTTTAGCTTGTGGGAGATGTAACTCGTTGTATGTGGGAGAGACCAAGCGCCGCCTCGCGGATCGAGTCACCGATCACCTTAGGTCCATCAAACAGAATCTCCATGGATACCCGGCGGCTGCACATTTTAATCCCCCTTCACCTTTTTCTATACAGCATTTAACTGTTACGGCAGCTGTAATGTGCCGAGGCTCCGCTCGTGGCCGTCCTAGTGCTGAAAACCGACTGATCATGAGGCTAGGAACTCTCGCTCCATACGGCCTTAACGTTAAAATTGACTTTTTGTAATATTAACCCCTTTTTTGAGCCAGTTTTTACTCCTTTTACACTTCCCGGTCGTGCTAATTTTTTACTGTGTAGCCCTAATTATTTTTTTCCGGACCTAGTTTTTGTCTACTCTTTTCCCTTTTTCCGACAATGTTCGATTTGTACGTGCACTTTTTCATCCAGGACGCTCTTTTTCTTTTTTTGATTTGTGTTTCATCCTTCGCACTCATGTTTTCTGACAGTCACTTTCGTCCGGTTCTGTTTGTACAGCGATCGCTTCGAAGTTGATGTTTGTCGTGTCCAAATGTTACTGTTGGTTGTTCAGTTTGGTTTTTGCCCCCTGATGGAGGGTTTATACCCGAAACGTCATGGAGTTTTCCGCAAACTTTTAAGCACTTTTTACTACCTCTTTTCGACCTGCACATTTCAACAGTGCTCCGCAGCATTTCGACCTTATATATATATATATATATATATATATATATATATATATATATATATATATATATATATATATATATATATATATATATATATATATATATATATATATATATATATATATATATACACACATATATATTTATATATATATATATATGTATATGTATATGTATATGTATATGTTTATGTATATGAATATGTATATGTATATGTATGTATGTATATATATATACATATATATATATTTATGTACATATATATATATGTATATATATATATATATATATATATATATATATATATATATATATATATATACATTCGATCATAAATTTTATACCGATCCAAGATAGGGTATAGAACCTCGTCAAAGAAGGAACGAATTTTTGAGGAAAATAAAAGTCAGGAGGATGCTGTCTGAGGATGCCTGCAAAACTTTCTTCCATGCTTTCGTGTCCTGCCGTTTCGACTATCGTAACTCTCTATTCTTTGGGCTCTCCAACGATCTTATTACCAAATAACAAAGACTTCAAAATGCCACAGCAAGACTTGTCACTCCCACCCCGAAGTTCTGTCACATTTCATGAATTATTGCATGTTCTCCATTTTAATCAAGCTTTTTATTGGTGGTTTTCTTTTACTTTTGTTTTCTATCTTGTTCTGCTTCTTTGGTTTGTTTTATGTTTCATTGTGCAGCGCAACAGATTATTTTTTATAGTTGTGGCGTTTAATAAATTTCTCTAATAAATAGTAATAAACTTTCCGATTAAACTGCTTCTCAAGACATGTTTTCTAGAACCAAAACCTTTGTTAAACCTACCTGACAGACATTGCAGCTCTAGTGTTATGTTAATCTCTTAAAGCTCAAGTAATGGAAATCCTACTTCTCACTGAGACATACATGTATACCCTTTTATGTCATCATTTTGTTTGCTTTTTTTCACCATTCTAATTCTTTTATCTTTTCTGCACAGTAACCCCGAACTTGTTAATTTGTTAGGGGTAATCCATTCCTACAAGTAGACCAAAAGTATGGTCTAGTTGATGAGCATCCGATTGTCACTGGGAGATCATGGGTTGGATTTCCCGGAGGATTGAAAGCGGAGACTTACCCCAGAACCAAATTTCAGTTTGATATGTTAAATAGGAACATGCTCTAAACATTCTGGTGAAAGTTTCATTCATTTCCCACCTTCGGTTCTCGAGGTAATAGCAATTGAAGTTGACACATTTTCTGTAAAATATAAACCTAAAGCAAATATTTGACTTATCATGGATTCAAATTCTTGGCCAATGTTTTGTTTTTATTTATTTTTCATCCTATAAGTTTGGCATTGAATTGATTAGGAATACCATTTTGCCTGTAAGGCAGATAATGTTTATAAAATTCTATTTCACAGGATGCTAATATTGTATATCAAAGTTAAGTTGCATAAAGTTGATGGTAAATTAAGAAAAAAAAAAACATTGGACAACAATAATGTGAATCCATGACACGATAACTGCTTGTTTCAAGTTCTTTCTGTATAGAAAATTTGCCACATTTAATTGCTTATATCACAAGAACCGAACATGGGCAATGAATAAAAATTTCACCAGAATGCTTGGAAATGTTTCTCTTTAAGATATCAAAAGCAAATTTGTCCTTGGACTATTCTTTCAAACGTGCAAACATTGTGAGCGATGCCCCTCATAAGCAATGGATTAGGGAATCAATTAAGTGCCCGACATTACACAAATATAAGACACAATTTTAAAAGAATAATACTTTAATTGAAATAAAATATTTACTGAAGGAACAGGGTTTTGTAACATTAAATGAAACTAAAATGCATCGATAAGCATATCAGCCAAATGGCTTTCATCAGTTCTACGGATATTTTCATTCAAGTAATTGACGTGAAAGCTACGTCAGTCAATGTATGCCACGAAATATAATAACTTTAATAAAAAATATGTATGCCACGAAATATAATAACTTTAATAAAAGTATGTATGCCACGAAATATAATAACTTTAATAAAAAAAAATACTTCTATAAGAATGTACATGTACATTACATGTGTTTGAAAATACCAGTTTCTCAGTTGTATAAAATTTATTTAAGGATCTTAATGTGCTTGTTTAAATTCCCAATTTTGTAGTAAAATCTTTAAATGCCCTAAAGAAAAGAGTTCACACCATCGTAGAGAAGTCGTTCACCCAGACTATAAACACCCGGTCAGATATTGATCTAAGAGAGATCGCAAAGTTATTGTACTTAACCTGTTGATCAGTTTTGGTTGAATTTTAAAAATAGTCACATTTAAAAATAGTCACATTATAGCTGAAATTACTCAAGTTTGGTATAATTCAGTTCTGGTAAGTACCTCTTTGGTCAGCTGTTTATATACGTTAAGAGTGCCTTATCTCCTCAAAATTATAATTCTACCACCCCTACTGACTGGTTATTTGGAAACTTGCAATCTGATTGGTTAAAAACTGGCAGGTTATTCTCCAACAAACCGGCAGATCTAATGATTTGCAGGAGGCACTAGAAAGCCACTAGAAAGTAAACCCCCAAAAGGACATTTACTGGGCGGTAGAAAAGAAATAACATACATTTCTAGGATTATTGTTGGTGAATGACCCATCTCGACTCCAGATTTGAAAGGAGTAACAGACTAGGCATCGTCCGTTATTTTTTCGATTTGGAGTCTGCACAGTCAATTCACCAACAATAGTCCGACATATGCTGTTTGTTCCTAAAATACACAATTCAGTTTGTGTGAAGACTACAATAATTATAGTTACATTTGGAACAAATTCGTCACTCAAATGAAAGAAACGTTAATGCAGTAGAGTAAATGTCGTGTTTCGCCATTCATTTCCACCCATTTATTCTAATTTTGGGGAAAATTCGAAAGGTGTTAATGTAAACCTCAATTCAAAAGTGTTAAAAATATGTGCTAAACAGCATGAAAAACAGTATTTAAGAGTCCAACTCCCATCTTTATAGGACATTCTTGAGCCGAGAAACAAAATGTTGAAGTTTATTTCTCTAAAACAAATTAGTCCTTTGCTCAATCATTTGTGACTTTTTTGTTGCACAACTTACATTATCTGCTTTGCTTCTCTTTAAATTAAGAATGTTTTATGACATTGAACACTTCCTGTTAACTTGCAGAGCATGTTGCACAAAGAGGGCTTAATTAGATTACTCCGTAAGGGTAAGAGTGCTATCGAATCTTAATACAAGGTGCAGTAAGTTTCAGAAATACAAAGATTGTAATTTGAGTAGTACAACAATGACATCAAAAATTATTTCGCAATGCCCCATTTTCATTTGAGTGAATTTACTTAAACATTTCATATCTCGGCTCAAGAATGCCCTATGAAAATGGGAGTTGGACTGTTAGAATTGATATTTCTTGCTGTTTAATATATATTTTGGAATATTTCAACATGAGGTACACTTTAAGGTAACGATGCTTTTCGATTCAAATATATCTACACTTGTAATTTTTAAACTGAAGGTGTTATATGTAGTATCGGCACTAAAAATAAACGTGAAACTTTTCTGGTCAGTGACGTCAGGTGTAAAAGGTCTAGTAAGATTGAGAGACTTGATTTGAAGATGCATGCATAACCCTGTCCTTTTATTTAGACAAAGCTGGAAAGGTTGGACCGAAATCACAAGAAAATTTCAACTGTTCGACAACGTGTTAATGAACACTAGTTTGGACACAATCCATCTACATAACTTTTGCAGAAAAAATGCTCATATCTTGCCGGTTTGTCCAGTCTATAATTTAAGCTAAGGACGGAAAAGGTGGAAAAATTGCTTTATATCTCACAATGTGCGCGCTCAAGTACCTAACAGGTTCTGGCTTTTTTGTCCAGGCATTAAATTTCTGAATATACAGGGATTTCTTTTCCCTAATCCATGAAAATTTCTAGGGGTTTTGAATGTTCGTCGCTGTAGGATCGCAAAGCATCATGGGAGAAATTTGAAAACTGCGTCAACTATAGCATAATTTCCCCAGATGGGGTAAGGAAAACATCCCCCCCCCATAGAAGCAATCTCTCAAACCGATAAGGAACGTTTTTAAGGATCATTGTTATCCAAATTTATTTTAAAATATGACAAAATTTGAAGTTATCAAATCATCAATCATTAAAAATGTAATCGTTGCTTGCAGCTGCACTATAACAAAATTACAAGCTTACTGTGATCAGGATATAAAAAATTGTTAATGTAGTCTTGTTCCCATGTATCCGTTCAGAATGTGGCGAATATAAAATGAGTGACCTCTTAGGTGGCGTAGTGTCTGGGGCATGGGAACAGCACAAAAGAAACTCCAAAGTGTGGGTAAATTTTTTCATACTGTACACATTGTTTCCATCAGTGCATCGTCAATCCTTACCATGATTTGTCTTTGCGTTATGTGCCGGCTTGGGGAAAGGGTTTGACGTGAAATGCTGAAGCATATTTTTGAAGAACCTGTTGTCTCTTGAAAATTAAATAGAATCTCTGCTGGATTTTGGATGACGTCACAGATTATCTATGTCGTAACTTTGATTGGGGAACCGATTCCGATACTCTATTGATAATGTCACATCAATAACATCGTATCGAAAAAGTTCGCATTATGGACGTCGCAGCCCATTAGTTCGAAATCGAATGTAAAACAAGGGCAGTTTGTGACGTCATCCAGATTTAGGCACAGTATTTATTGCATTTTCATGAGAAGACAGATCATCTTTAAAGGGGAAGTTCAAGCAAAAATTTAAATTTTCATATGTGAAAGAGCAACCAAATCTACACAGTGTGGTGAAAGTTTCATTCAAATCGGACATGTGTTTCTCGAAATATCGGAAAATGACGTCAGTAGATTTGTTTTCAAAAGTAAGTTTGAGCGAAGCAGAGCTTTTATCACTTCCTCACTTTGACAAGGAATGCTTTGTTTCATTTTTTATCAGACTGTTGGGTTGACCTTGATGTTAATAAAAAAGGGACCTCCTGGGGAGGATGCAAAGTTTGTAAAGTTCTCATGCCACTAGTGCGATCACATTTTAATAATGTTTGATTCCTGAAGAGAAAATAGAGTCTGAAGTTAAAAGAAAAACAAAATACTGTGCAGTAATATGGGGATGTGGTGTCATATGTGCTTGCTTCAAGTTCACTTTTTGTTGAAAATGTGACAAATTTACATGCTCATATCTTAAGAACCACAGATCGGATTTCAATGCAAATATCACCAAAATACTTAGAATGAGTGCCCCTCTAACTTACCAAATCCTGTTGTGACCTTAAACCCTTCTTTAAACTTAAGGTGGCGTGCATACATAAAAGTGCTTAAGCAACAGAGTTTCAAAATGGTGATATAGCACAAGAATTTCACAACGCAGAATGTATCAGAATTTTCCAAAGTTATACCTTAAGGTTGAAAAAAGGTTAAATTTTCGACTAATTATGATACAGGGGCTCCCCTTCGGACTCTCTGGCAATGAAACCAAACGTTCACTCCTCAAAAGAGTTTTGCTTTCCAAAAAAGCTTTAACCATACCCATCGAAACACACTTCACTATACTTTACAACAGGAGTCTCAATATAGGGGCCTACCTAATTTTTTTTCTAAGTGTCTTCCATAGATATTATGCACGTGACGACAGCGCCTTTCAATATGGCATACTGGATGGAACTGATCATGCGAAGTAGGCCTACGAGTGTTACCAATACGCGAGCACCGCAGCAACACGGCAACAATAATTATGTACAATGGACGCCTGGATGGAATAATAGCAAGACGTCTAACGCAGTGACGTCGTTGCATGACCTCTACAGTCTTGTTCAAGACATAAATTCTTCCCCCGCCATGCCTGTCTTCCATTTAATACAAGATGAGGGTACATGTTAACATGAACTGGATGCAGTATGTTTTGCCCTATATGCAGTGACCATAACCTTCAGGAAGTTCGGCCTCATTAAGGAGCTATTCCGTAATAGCGCCATGATTTCAAACAGTTCTGTTAACATACGCCCTCACTTTGCATGAACGACTGGCTGGTTGAGTATATGCAATATGCTCTTCCTCGGCATACAAATAGTTCATCAGATGTCTAATACATTTTTTACTTTCAAGGTGATAACCTTGAGCGGCATACACCGATGAACCGTTCTTTTGTCATTAGTGGGAGGACGCGAAAAAAATACAACCAAAAGTATTCGTTTCAATTATATCCAAAAGGAGCTTTATTCTCTTGTTCACACAATCACCGCAAATAACAACTGAAAGAGACACACGGAAGTTATCGCTTCCGTTCAAAAATCACGTGATTTGCTTATTGAATGATATGCTTTCACATATAATACAATCAATAGATAGTTTCCACTAACGGCACAACCAAGCCTGTGTGTATATACCGTCAAACTTGTCTGAAATACTCCACGTAAACAGCCTATATAACCCCACGTGAAAACTATCTGTTGTTCCCCATACAATAACCTTATGAATGTACGAATGAATGTGATGTTAACACGTACTTCTTATATACATGGACAGAGCATGTAACGTGTACGTCCCATCCGTAGACTGTAGCCACCGACTGGGACAAAAAGCCGCATCAAGATGGCGGCCGTAAAGCTATAATTAGCATGATTTTACGATCGATCTATAATGTTTTCACCAAACTTGAAACTTGAATAGGAGGGAATACCGTATCCTTACAATACGCTCAGTGATTTGATCTTACCTTGCATTATTTCGAAAATTTTTTAGCTTTCTACAAAGTCTGTCACCTTAACTACGTGAACAAGTCCAAACTTCACAAACAAAACCATATCAGACAGCCATCTTGCTACGCCTATGCTCACACGTACGGTAGCGACAATCTACGGATAGTGAGCTCTGTCCATGTATGGGAAGTCTGTGGATATTGGTTAAAACCACTTTAGATAGCTGATCACTACTGTCCCTGTCTTGTATTCCCCCGTGACCCGGGAAAATCCAACATGCTATGACAGAATTATCGATTAACCATTGATTTCTGGAAAGTTCCCTATTTGGAAGACAATTGACTACCCTCGACGTCCTCAAAACTTGTCTAATATCTTTAGACAAAGAATAAAAAGGTCTGTGTCTGAAAGTGGCAAATGGGTGTGAAGAACACCTTCTCCTAAAGGTATTGAAAATTGAATGAACTTGTGGTCAGACCCTGCTCGTTTCTATTGATAAATTGAGATTATCGGCCAATCAAGGCCTGCTTAAAGTCTTTCATTTTACAAGAACTTTCCTTTAGCAGATAAGTTAGACTTTACTGAAAGTTTCACTCGTTAGAAGACTGAAAGTTAAAATTTCACTCCAAAAAAAAAGCGGAAATTCATTCCAATAAGAGTGAAAAATTCCAAAACAACGAAGTTCCTTAATGGAGTGCCTACAAGGACCATTCTTACAAAATAGTGATTCCTGCAGGTACTCGTTAAGTAGTGCATTTTCACTCTTCTTGAAGTGAACTCACACTGTAAGGGAGGCGATCTGTATCAAATATTGGGGGTGACATTTTCACGAAAAGCATCAGGCTGGTAACCTGGTAACCAGGGCCTCTGATGTGAAAGAAGGGCACCGTCATAGGGTTATGTTTGTATTTAGTACTACACATATCAAAACCACTGTTTGCAAGAATGCTATCTCAAGCTTGCAATGGTGATAGCGCGAACATGTTAATGCGACCCATGGTTAGCACCTGTGCTCGAGAAATTCTGAAAATATTTGGCTCCTGGTAATGAACTGGAAGAAAGTTGCACTTTTCATACCAGACAATATCAACTTTCCAACGAACCTATCCCTAGCCCCTCCTGCAGTCCTGAAACTATCTTAAGCTCTTCCTTGTGCAGATTCAACCCCATTACAGTTTTCCCCTATTAATCCTGACGGGTGTTTGAAAGTTCATAATATGAAATCAGCGAACTTTCTGCGCATTTCAAAAAATGTCAGCTAGAGTGAACTCGTTCTTTTCACTCTGTTAGAGAGTGAGTAAGTTCATTTCATTCTTTTGTTTTGTAGAGGGCATAACATCCAACACCTTCCCATTGTGATGTCTGGTTTACAAGTCAAATATCTGGCGCCTTACCATTGTTATGTCACGAGTTGATAAACAAGTCAAACATCTGGTAGGTGATATTTATCTTAAAGGCAGTCATTCGTCACCCCAAACTACAGTTTCAGTATACATATATCAAAACTCTCAATTGGTACAGCTCTTTGATTGGCAAACATCTGGATTGTCAAACATCTGGTAGGTGATATTTACTGGAGGAACTACAGCTGTTTCCATAGCGTAGTTCGGTAATTAGTTGTCGCATGGAATTCTCGGGCACAGCTTGGGATATATACAAACCGAGCTCAGTACATAATGCACGGCGTTCCCTTGTTTCCGTGTAGTACGTGCTAACTACACTAAGCATAATTATTAATAGTCAACACGAACGAAATAGGGATTTTTCCCTACTTTACAGCAGATTAAATGAATCTTTTTACACCAAAAAGGCAATTTGGACAAAGTCCACTGAACAGAACCACACTAATGATTCATCCTTATGTTACAGATTAAGAAAGAATGTTGTCGCCAATTTTTCATGTAAACTCATATTTTGGAGCAGGTGTTGTAGGTGTGGGACTGAATTATTTCGCCGATTCGGAGGATTTGTGCTTGTGCATAGCCATCAAAACGAATCACCGAACTCGCTGATTGAGTTTCCAACTTCTCTCAAGTTGATTCTTATGTTCTAAGCCACTCATGATATTTTCATTGCTCTTTGCACTCATACCGTTAACAGTTTAAAAAGATATTAGTTTGCATTACCACGGGATAATCCATGTTCAGTGCTAATGAATGCAATGCACCCGTGGGCGAAAACCCGAGTGCAACCAGCGAGATCCTAACCCCCCCCCCCCAGTTCATTATCCTGTACCAAAGCACGGAACATCGTCGTTTAACCGTGCTCGTTTATATAAAAGGTCATTTTCATTTAAAAAACTGGAAAGAGGGGAAAAATCGGTCATAAAAAACCACATTGAAAGAAAACAACCAAGAGAAAAATGAAGTAGACTTAGATGAGTGCGTTTATCTCTTACCGTGAGTTTATCATGGGATAACGCAGGCTCAACTGACTGGGCAAATAGATTAGTAGGCCTACAAAATTTCAATGAGGAACCTGCAGACTTCCCGCAAACGTAAAGAAATGATATACATATTGTGTTCTTTCATATTCTATTGTTCCTTTAAGAAACCCTTTACGTCATTGCATAGTTCTGACTTGGATAATTTTACCCAAAATACAAGATCTTGCGCTTTAAAAACACATAATGAAACTTTCCTCCTTACTTTTAGAAACATCCTAAATTCTCTGCCTGATTATTTCCTGTCACTTCAGAGAGGATATGAAGCACAGTACATGCACTCTCAATTGCCAGCTTTCACATCTGACTAATAGATTGGCAATATTAGATAAACTTAAATATAAAAATATGTGAAAGCATATAAAATTTGAGGGCTTAACGGAATTGAAGTTAAGAGCTAAAATAAGATAAAATGGCAGTTCTGAATAAGACAAAAGGTCACCCTTGAATGGCGGCGATATGCAGCAGTGTACACAACTGTAAGAGGGTCATATATTCAGATTCCATGGGCTTGAATTAGTTGTTAATAGATAAAACGTAGTCTCTTCATGACCAAATAAATTTTTGATACTCCAACCGTCTATTTCTTTTCAGTCCGTTTTCTATGGAAGTGTGAAAACACTTTCTTTCAGGCGCGTCGGTCTTGGGAGAAGGTGGCAATAACCCTCCCCCCATGGAATTATTGGTGGGGTAAACATATCGTTTGTCAATGTTAGTGAACATGCGTGTTTGTTTGTATGTGTGCGTTAGCGTTCGTATGGTTGGATTGCTCGTAAAGGAATCCGGCCAGGAACATGATCCAGGTTTCCGACTGTTGAAAAAAAAACCCATTCCAAAATCCAGATCGACCCCTCGTTCATTGTCTTTCTAATGGGTAGCCAGTGGTGTCCCTTCATATAAATATAGCCTGCGGTGTCTCTAAATATAACCTTTATGGTAACAGTTAGCGTCTTTAAAGATGGAGTGTCGTCATGAAAAAAAGTCTGAAATGCAAACCTTCGGTAACCTTTTCAAGGATTTCGTCAAAGCCAGGGGACTTCAAAATTTATATCTGAAATATGAGTATGTCGGATATTAATTTTGAAGACAGGTGGTCGTGACGTAATCCGTGAAAAGGTTACCGAAGGCTTGCGTTTTCAGATTTTTTTTCATAACGACACTCCATCTTTAATATAAATTCAATGAAGCCAGGTACATCATTTTATTGCAAATTCTTCCACCTCTTATCTGATAGCCTTCCTTGACGACGAACAATTTCAACATCCATAGCGAATTTCGAATTTACTAGTGCCCAACAAAAAGTCGAACTATTCGCCGCCAGGAAATTTTCGATGTAAAAATAGCGGTCAGGTGATTTTTGTGCAACAGCCTTACCGATGCACTTGTCCCAAGTTGCATTTAAAATTTTCTTGAAAGTTTCCAAATCTTCTTGAAACGAAGGTCCGTATTCCTCCACTCTGCGCCAAAACACTTTCAGAAAGTGGTTGTAAAGGGCAACGTCGGGGGCGCTATGACGCAAGATTTCCCCTTTCGTAGATTCGTCTACTACTAGCTTGGTTGGTTGCTGGCGTTTCTTTACGTACAAGATGTCAGTAAAATTCCAGCAGAACATTCGTTTCATCAAAAGAAGAGATTCATCGAAGTATTCTGTAATTAAGACTAGTGCCATCTTCTTGTCCAGTCGCTGTATAGTCTGGTTTAACGTTTTAAACGGGCCCTGCACTACCTTCGAATTAACGCCGAGATCACGAAGTTGTTGATTAAAATAGCCTTTGCCTGATGGCAGCTTTTTGATGTATGGAAGTATTGTCTCCGATAAGTTGTCGTACTTGAGGCCAGCACCTTTATACTTTTTAAAATATGTAAAATAAGAGAGCCACTGCTGTGATGGTTCTCTTAAAATGGTAAAATATTTCAAGTCATTGGCAGGATACATGATTTTATTGAGCGTCTTTTCATTGTAAGTCAGATGTATATTTGAAATGTTATAATCCTTATAATGGGAATAGTTTCCTATTGAAACCCCAATAGGAGGTAAAATATTGGCAGAATTTTCACGAAACCTGATTGAAATGTGGTTCAAATGTCCAATTACCCCACCTGTACCCAAAACGAAGGATAAATTCCGGAAGTACCCGAACCTACAGGTCAACGACCGCAGAGTTGAACTTCCGGTCTTATGAGTCTTGAGGAAGACGAAATTACTCGTGACGTTGCAAATATTTTGATCGGAGGCTTTAGACAAACCACTTGTGGCCATAAGGCGAGACGCTCCTTGGATTTTACTGGAAATGGAGTTTTCAGTTGGAGAGACTAAAATTCTTCCCACCAATTCACTCTCTCTTGATAAGCTAACACGTTTTCTCATAGCAGTAAGTAGATTTCTGAAACAGAAAAATAATTATACACAAAGGAAACGTAACAGAGAGAAATAGAGAACCGACAATCAGACAATTTGATCGCGGGTCATTATTATGACTGGAAGAGGGGATTTGATCGTAAGAATGGATTACATTTTACAGAGTAGCGAACCTCGTTTTGTGGGAAAGGTCTAATCCAAAGAGCCTGATTTGATTTTTTTTATCCAGATCAAATAGCAATATTCTCCTATCCCTAATTTTTTTTGGAATCACTTAAAAAATTGAGGTGACATGCTGCTAAAATCTTTGTACTTTTTTCTAAAGTCCTCCCGACTCTCTGTCAAAGAGCCATTCGGTGAAATGAAAACTTTAAACTGCTTTCCTCGTGAGAGGCGGATACTCTACCGCTAGACCAAACACGCGGTCAGAACAGTACCTTTTCCAAAGTCTTCCTGACCCTTTGACAAAAGGCCGTTCGGCGAAACCAAAACTTTCACTGCTTCCCGATGAAGCAGAACAGTACTACTACACATCTTTGTAAATCTTATTAAATTAGGTCAGCCAAGTTTCAGCTTACTTCTACTTAAGCAAATTCAATACTTTTCTTGTATCACAGCTCTCGGATGTAAAAAGGTTAGTGTTGCGCGAGGCAATGACACTTTCGTGTTTTGGTTATGTCGATTATCAAAAGTGTGTGACAAGAAAATGACACAAAGTTGGGTACTCGATGTGAAAAGCATTAAAAGCTGAGAAAATTGTCGCATTTCCCATCGAAGTCTGTCGAAACTGACTATTTTAAATGGTAATTTACTATTGCACGTAATCATGCATAAACATGAGCTTAATATGTAAATGCCGAGCTAATCTAGGGAGGGACATGCCATATATTGTTTATTTAATTCTATGTTTTTGCAATTTTCACTTCAAGGACAATTGTAACATTAGTAAGTCCTGTAGAGGGTTTAATTTTAAAAGTTTAAAATGTGTCTTTTAAAATCATCAGTGTCAATTACTTAACTTTAAATTATGGTGAGAAGTTAAGAGAATTAATATAGGGCCAACAAAAGGAATGTCAAACAATTCCCCGGTACAACACTTCATACATTTATTTTAGCATAAGCAAAAAGTTGCTTCAAAAACATTCACAGTTTAAAGAAATATGTCTTCAGAACCGTAAAAGATACTGATATAATTCCAACTGACTTTTCCTTAGGAAAGCTTACGTCTTAATTACCAAGTAAAGTCAGGGGTTTTCGCTAACACGTCACATTATCTTTAGCGTAATTTACGGTTGGTTTGACTGATATTCTGGACTTGAAACGGTAGGTTGGAAACTGGGCGGAAAACTCCTTCTAACTAATGAACTAACTAACTAACCAACTAACTGACTGACTGACTGACTGACTGACTGACTGACTGACTGACTGGCTGGCTGACTGGCTGGCTGGCTGGCTGGCTGGCTGGCTGCCTGCCTGACTGACTGACTAACTGACTGACTAACTGACTGACTAAATAACTTACTAACTAACTAATTATCTAACGAACTAACTAACAAACTAACTTATTACTGGTACTCTAAAATTACTTGTCTACTCACTCTAAATCAGTATAGGACTCTATTTGAGACAAACTGACTTAATTCCGAAAAGATTTCGATTCCAGTGTATCAAATTCTGGGGCGATGATTCTGAGTCCACACATTCGAAAAAGAAATTTTTCATATCATACGCTTGGCTATTACAATAACAGATCAATAAAAATGTCGTCTTTAAAGACCTTATCCTCTTACCCCAACCAATTTTAATTAAATGTCAATCAAAGATGAATAGGCCTACCGTCTGACTTATTTGTCATCTGATGAACCTTGAGGTTAAGATTGTCTCTCTTAAATGCTGTCAATTCTCACCCCAAACTACAATTTTTGTAGTAGTCTACAAAAAAATTCTCAGTTGGCACATTTTTTCGATTGACAGCAAATTCAAAAATGCAATATACTGTAGCTGATATTACACAACAAGTACTGTATTGAGAGTGCTTTGATTACACATTGGGTCTTGTATAATCACCCTGCAGCAATATTGTGTGAGGACTCGATGAGTTTTAACCAGTTGTGGAAGGACTTGTGAGTTAGCAGGTTAGGGGGAATTCAAAAGACAAAGAGTAGCTTATGTACTACATCGTACACACAGAGCTCTGTGCATGTATCCGCATACAAACTTGTGGGCTTTTGGGTTGTAGAATATAACGAGGGTATTCCCCGTCTGTAGTATAAGCTAGGCTAAGGACTTGGCGGATTCTCATTGTTTGCACCTTACTTAAAAGCATGCTTGAACTGAAACTTTATTTGAAACTGTATTTGATCCTCAACTTTTTAATAATCTATCGGACACAACATAACAAATTCCGGTGTCGTGAAATCCTGTCGACTAACTGACTGACTCACTCACTGACTGACTGACGGTATGACGGACTGACTGACTGGAAAAAATACACATTGTGGTCTTTTGCGTCCACGGTATATGACTTTATTAAACAATAAACTAGGATTACGACTGCAAAGGGAAAGTCTTAGACGGCTATGATAAGAAGTAAATAGGTGGGGTAATTCGACAATTCGGGAATGAGCATACTCAGCAACTAAGGTTTTCAGGTTTTAGTGCAAATATTGTTGTTTACACTATAAAAAAGGACTACATATTCCATTTTGTTTCACAGCAATTACTGTCGTAACTACCAATGCCCAGCCTTAAAAGTTTGCAGTTATACGGCACAACTGCACGCGTATAAACAACGGCAAAAGTGTTTACGAGTGCCCAAATGGTACGCTAACATAATTATCTCATCCCTCCGTGAGGATGAGATATTGTAGTCACTTTGCCTATGGGGCTATATATGGCAATGCCAGCTTAAATAGCAATGGTTGCCATGGTAACGGTAAATTTTCCCCGGTAAATTTTCCTAGTCTCGAGGTCTAACCAATGGGGAGGTACCCCGGGGTGACTGAAGGTCCAGGGCTGAGATAGGGGTCAAATACTGTCCGTGTGTGTGTGTGTGTGTGTGTGGGTGGGTGTGTTGTTGGGTGAGTGAGTGTTTGTGTGTGTGTGTCCAATTTTGTTTTCCTAATATCTAATAAACGCCTGGGCCGATTTTCTTCAAACTTGGTGGGATGGTACCTTAGGTGGAACAATTGCATTTTAATACACAACCGGAAGTGAAGGTCAAAGGTTAAAGGTCAAAGGTCAAATTTAGTGAGATCACCTTTTCTACTATATTTCCAACACAAAACGTCCTGCTGAAACGAAACTTCACACATATGATGATTGCATCTAGACCTACCAAAATATGTGGTTGCCATGGCAACAGAGGGCAAAGGTCAAGTGGTAGAGTGGAACAAAAAAATTCAAGTGATAATTTGTTCCTAAAACAACCTTTTTGTCTTTTAAACTCCTCCTAGTGGGCTGGACAGATTCTTTTCAAAATTGGTAGGTGGGTACCCCATAGTGGAAACTTCCCAGACCCTCAGAAGTAAAGGTCAAAGGTCAGAGGTCAAAGGTCACATTTGGCAAAAAACACTTTTTTTTTACTATTTTGTACTAAAACTTCAAAAGAAAACCTTCATTTTACATGAAACGTCACAAGTATAATAGGGTAGACTAGTTCTACCAAAATATGTAGTTTCCATGGTAACCAAGGTCAAAGGTCACGTGACAGGGGGTCAAATACTTTTTTGTATTCACTTTAACTCTTAACGGAAGCATCCCACAAATCTGAAAGTTAAAGTGTAATAGCCTAGGCATGATAAGTTGTACCAATATGTGTGGTTGTCATGGCAACCAAGGACATAGTTCACGATACCGATTGTGAAAGGTTAAAGTGGGCATGACACGGCCACAAAAACTTTTGTGTATTGCAAGATTAGTTACAGAATTTTACAAATATTATCTCACACCCCATTAAAAACCCGTACAATTCGGCATAAATGATATTCGACTGAAGGAAAACTGCGTTCGAAATTCAATTTCGAAAAATGCCGCAACAGCTCACCTGACTGTTATGACGCAATTGGCGACACAAACCCCGCCCTAGGGCGCGCATCTAGATGTGGAGCTAATGTAACGCGTTCTGTTTTTGTGCAAGAAAGACGCGGTTCGGGCGCTATAAAGAACAGCTATGAACATGTATGACCAGACCACAACAAGCGTGTGCCCACTATGAGGGCGTCTTTACTGTGTGAGCTATTTGGTGAAGATGTTATTGCAAATACTAAGCAGTAACCGTGCAATGCGCAATTCACAATGTAGTCAGTGACCACGCTCACTGCTATCCTAGCACCGGTGTTTGCAATTATGTATGCGCAAACACGCGTTACCGTGTACATGATTTGATGATTGTGAGCTCTCTGGTACAGTGTTGCTAACCGTGCCTCCAATGACAACACCATTTTGAGACGCGTTCACATACGTTTTTTCGCTTGCGAATTTCAAATGGGCTGAGCCTGGCCTGTACTTGGGAATTCAAAACGTCGTTTTTCGGTATTTATGGACATAATTTAGTAGGGAAACTTTTCACTTTATGTCAAGGTGTACCTAAACTTACCGAGAAACTTACTTCGGACGTGTCATTACCACTTTAATGTTTTGTAACTAGCCTATTTTTCATCAATTAATATAGGCCTAAATAAGCTAGACTGGGCCTCAGACCCAGGTTAGTACTTCGTAGTAGCAGTCTCGTCTTTACAACTCAAATTCTTTATTCACTAACTTGTATGCTGCGGTAAGATCTTTAAGTTCCTGCGCGCACTTCACATTGATAGCCCTTATATCTAGAGTGTACTCCTAAGGTCTACGCAGGCATTTGTTTTCAATCCAAAGTTGCTGTAACTGTTAGTCCTAGTAGTATGAAAGTTAAAGCCTAACCTAGGGCTAGACTTGAAATCTGAAGCTGGTTAACGGTATGTAGGCTAGGTCTGGGGCTTAGGCATGGCTCTGAGACCTACGCCATTCATAACCTTGAGTTATAACCCAAGATATTAAAATGTGGGTGACTAACATTAGGTTATGTATAGGGCCTACCTATCTTACATATCAGTGCCCTTATAACTTGGCTGTTCGGAAGCATCGCCAAAAAAAAAAAAAAAAAAAAAAATTACTTGACAATTTCCTTGCCACGGGCTAGGATTCGCAACAGGCCAGTACGCAGAAAAGCTTTGTGCGTCGGCGGGAAATCTTCTAACGCCACGAGTTCAACATGGCCCACACGCCCAATTTTAATTGAGACGCACTTGATGTGCATATCAGCTCGACCCACATGAAGTTTGCCGTCGCGTCAAAATGGAGAATATGCCCAGCTAGCGCCTGAATAAAAACAATTACGCACTTGTCTAAAGCGTTCCCGAAAGACGTCTTACTTGTATAATCGTTGCGTCCATATCCGTATCAGTTTAGTGTAACAGCCAAGCTCGTTGTTTTTTCATCGTGTTCCAAGGGGATAACAGCATCTTTAAAAAATAAATTTGTTCCAAAATCTTAGATAGGCCTACTGGATTAAAAGGGCAAGCGTTACAAAGATTGGGTAGCCTATTTCTCCAGTTCTTTTAAAATCTGGTGTCAGAATTTCAATATCCAATTTATGTTTTTTGGAATAAGGGGTGCGCCTATAGTCCCAAGAACTTGATTGGTCGGTGCCATATTCTTTCCCCTCGCTATCTAACGAAAAAAACTTCTGTCCCTTGGAACGAAAAAATAATCGCTTCCCTTGGACTTCAAATAGGAATTTCAAAGGATTGTGGCATGGAGTTTTAGTATGGTAATTTTTGTCAATGACATTCTACTGTAGCATAAAAACAACACAGATAAAACTTCTAGCACATAAATAGTTCAAGTTCTGTAACCAACTTGCGCACATGTTAGCGATGAGATATGCAACTCAGTGGATTGCCCTCTTGTTTGAGTTTGCAGTTAAGCATTGTTCAAATCTCTGCAATAATAATTTTATTTACTCTCTTGTTGACCTTTGTTTGGTCTGGTATACTCTTTCTTTGAACAATAATAGTAAATATTCGCATCATCTAAATTAACAAGACATATTTTGAAGCGCAGGTCACACAATTAGGCAATACATTGGTTAATCAAAGGGAGAGCTGTTATCAAACACACGCGACCGAAAAAACACAGGCCATGTGACTTTCACAAAGCAATAAGAAACAAATCTGGTTTTAGCATTCTAGTTATTCAAAATATGTACTTTCACAGTTTTGCAAAGTTTGGACTCTCTCCGACAAGAGACGTAAATAAGTTGGAAAATTTGGCACTTTGGACTAGGTCACCAGGTCAAATGTACTACCTGTCGGCTGTTTACGCATGCGTTAAAATACACTTGCCTGTCCAGCAAAGTTCACTCTCTGCGCTATATTTTATTCAGTATAAGCCCACAAAGTTCAGAATTTCCACTAAGACTGAAGGTACACTTTACATAGACGTGAATTTGCCTGTAGTGCACTGATCATCCCAAGTACAACTGGCAAAATGACCCCTGGCCCGACTAAACCAATTGGTTAGAAACCGAGTCTTTAAAATCTGGCCATCTTACCTAATTTAGACCAAGAATATATTTTGTAAGGTACCAAAATTCTCATTTGTGACTGCCCTTCGATTGAAATCAGTTCAAAAGTTGTAAAGTAACTAATATTACACTAATACAATAACGGGTTTTCTAATAACACATCACGGCCTTGTTGGCTCAAGATTCATGTTTTCAAAAAAGTCATAACAAGAGGGCAATCCACTGAGTTGCATATCTCATCGCTTACATGTGCGCAAGTTGGTTACAGAACTTGAACTATTTATGTGCTAGAAGTTTTATCTGTGCTGTTTTTATGCTACAGTAGAATGTCATTGACAAAAATTACCATACTAAAACTCCATGCCACAATCCTTTGAAATTCCTATTTGAAGTCCAAGGGAAGCGATTTTTTTCGGCACGGTTCCAAGGAACGGAAGTTTTCTTTTTTAAGATAGAGAGGGGAAAGAATATGGCACCGACCAATCAAGTTCTTGGAACTATAGGCGCACCCCTTTTTCCAAAAAACATAAATTGGATATTTAAACTCTGACACCAGATTATAGAAGAACTGGAGAAATAGGCTACCCAATCTTTGTAACGCTTGCCCTTTTAATCCAGTAGGCCTATCTAAGAGTTTGGAACAAATTTATTTTTTAAAGTTGCTGTTATCCCCTTGGAACACTATGAAATAAACAACGAGCTTGGCTGTTACACTAAACTGATACGGAAATGGACGCAACGATTATACAAGTAAGACGTCTTTCGGGAACGCTTTAGACAAGTGAGTAATTGTTATTATTCAGGCTCTAGCTGGGCGTATTCTCCATTTTGACGCGACGGCAAACTTCATGTGTGTCGAGCTGATATGCACATCAAGTGCGTCTCAATTAAAAAACTGGGCGTGTGCGCGATGTTGAACGTGTGGCGTTAGAAGATTTCCCGCCAAGCACAAAGCTTTTCTGCGTACTGGCCTGTGGCGAATCCTAGCCCGTGGCTAGGAAATTGTCACATACGTTTTTTTTGTCGATGGTTCAGAACCACCAGGTTTTAAGGGCACTAATATGTAAGATAGGTAGGCCCTATACCTAACCTAATGTTAGTCACCCACATTTTAATATCTTGGGTTATAACTCAAAATTATGAATGGCGTAGGTCTCAGAACCATGCCTAAGCCCCAGACCTAGCCTACATACCGTTAACCAGCTTCAGATTTCAAGTCTAGCCCTAGGTTAGACTTTAACTTTCATACTACTAGGACTAACAGTTACAGCAACTTTGGATTGAAAACAACTGCCTGCATAGACCTTATGAGAACACTCTGGATATAAGGGCTATCAAAGTGAAGTGCGAGCAGAACTTCAAAATCTCACTGCAGCATACAAGTTAGTGAATAAAGAATTTGAGTTGTGAAGACGAGACTGCTACTACGTAGTACTAACCTGGGCCTGAGGCTCAGTCTAGCTTATTTAGGCCTATATTGTTTAATTGATGAAAAATAGGCTAGTTACAAAACATTAAAGTGGTAATGACACGTCCAAAGTAAGTTTCTCGGTAACTGTTCTTTGGGTACACCTTGACATAAAGTGAAAAGTTTCCCTACTAAATTATGTCCATAAATACCGAAAAACGACGTTTTGAATTCCCAATTACAGGCCAGGCTCAGCCCATTTGAAATTCGCAAGCGAAAAAACGTATGTGAACGCGTCTCAAAATGGTGTTGTCATTGGAGGCACGGTTAGCAACACTGTACCAGAGAGCTCACAATCATCGCCTGTTTGCTCATACATAATTGCAAACACCGGGGTGCTAGGATAGCAGTGAGCGTGGTCACTGACTACATTGTGAATTGTGCATTGCACGGTTACTGCGTAGTATTCGCAATAGCATCTTCACCAAACAGCTCATAGGCCGACAGTAAAGACGCGCTCGTAGTGGGGACGCGTTTGTTGTGGTCTGTTCATACATGTTCATAGCTGTTCTTTATAGCGCCCGAACCGCGTCTTTCTTACACAAAAACAGAACTATTTTTACCCGCACGGATATGCACGCGAATATATTGGTCAATGATTTGCTCCGAATCCCCACCATGGTCCCCGCCTTCCACTCTGTGTTTTGGACTCTGTATTGTGATGCAATTGTTTTCATGAGGTTGCTAAGATAAGATGACTTTACCGAGCATTACATTAGCTCCACATCTAGATGCGCGCCCTAGGGCGGGGTTTGTGTCGCCAATTGCGTCATAACAGTCAGGTGAGCTGTTGCGGCATTTTTCGAAATTGAATTTCGAACGCAGTTTTCCTTCAGTCGAATATTATTTATGCCGAATTGTACGGGTTTTTAATGGGGTGTGAGATAATATTTGTAAAATTCTGTAACTAATCTTGCAATACACAAAAGTTTTTGTGGCCGTGTCATGCCCACTTTAACCTTTCATAATCGGTATCGTGCACTATGTCCTTGGTTGCCATGGCAACCACACAAATTGGTACAACTTATCATGCCTAGGCTATTACACTTTAACTTTCAGATTTGTGGGATGCTTCCGTTAAGAGTTAAAGTGAATACAAAAAAGTATTTGACCCCCTGTCACGTGACCTTTGACCTTGGTTACCCTGGAAACTACATATTTTGGTAGAACTAGTCTACCCTATTATACTTGTGAAGTTTCATGTAAAATGAAGGTTTTCTTTTGAAGTTTTAGTACAAAATAGTAAAAAAAGTGTTTTTTGCCAAATGTGACCTTTGACCTCTGACCTTTGACCTTTACTTCTGAGGGTCTGGGAAGTTTCCACCATGGGGTACCCACCTACCAATTTTGAAAAGAATCTGTCCAGCCCACTAAGAGGAGTTTAAAAGACAAAAAGGTTGTTTTAGGAACAAATTATCACTTGAATTTTTTTGTTCCACTCTACCACTTGACCTTTGCCCTCTGTTGCCATGGCAACCACATATTTTGGTAGGTCTAGATGCAATCATCATATGTGTGAAGTTTCGTTTCAGCAGGACGTTTTGTGTTGGAAATATAGTAGAAAAGGTGATCTCACTAAATTTGACCTTTGACCTTTAACCTTTGACATTCACTTCCGGTTGTGTATTAAAATGCAATTGTTCCACCTAAGGTACCATCCCACCAAGTTTGAAGAAAATCGGCCCAGGCGTTTACAAGATATTAGGAAAACAAAATTGGACACACACACAAACACTCACTCACCCAACAACACACACACACACGGACAGTATTTGACCCCTATCTCAGCCCTGGACCTTCAGTCACCCCGGGGTACCTCACCATGGGTTAGACCTCGAGACTAGTAACCTGGGAAAATTTACCGTTACCATGGCAACCATTGCGATTTAAGCTGGCATTGCCATACCCAGCCAACATGCCCAGCTAGGCCCCAACTGGGTTTCAGCTGGGCTACTTGCTGGGCCCCAGCTGGAGCCCATCCGTGTTTGTCAGGTGTTCCCATGTGGGGCCCAACTGGGCTAGCCTTTCCCAGCTGAAGCCCAGCTAGGCTTCAGTTATTTCAGCGGGGCACAGCTGGGCTTCAGCTGGGAAAGGCTAGCCCAGTTGGGCCCCACGTGGGAACACCTGACAAACACGGATGGGCCCCAGTTGGGGCCCAGCAAGTAGCCCAGCTGAAACCCAGTTGGGGCCCAGCTGGGCATGTTGGCTGGGTATATAGCCCCATAGGCAAAGTGACTACAATATCTCATCCTCCTCACGGAGCGATGAGATAATAATTAAATCAGAGCCCTGTTCCATATGTTATGAAAGGGATTGAAATGCTGTTATTGTACTGCCCATGAGGTCATGGACCGTACCTTAGGCACGCTTCTCATTTTCGAGGGACAGTTCTTTCGTTCAGTGTTTCTTGATTCTCAGTGAGTTGTTTGCTCTTCAATTGAGTTAGTTATGTAGAGTGAGTCATGTATACGATAACGAGACTTCATGGTCACTTTTGGATATGATATGGCCAAAAAAAGGCGAGTTTTATTAAGTCATTTATGTATTTTATTGTTTTGTAAAAGAATGCTTGAGTAAGTCAAATTTGTACACAGTATGCTTGTTCACACACAACGGCCGCTTTCCAGCATTGCACCTGTAGTATATGGCGCACAGTGTCGCTAAAAGCGAACAAGCTAAAGAGTATTGTAGTATTGTGACACAGTGCACACTGCACACAAACTGTACTATCGTATCTCGCAAGTGCTTGGAGTTCGGAGAACAACCTTGACGTTTATGTTCGCATGTAGGCCTAGGTTTTGGCATTTGACGTTAGCTTTCTTCAGTGTTATATTTCTCTTTTGGAAGCAGTTACGTAAGGCTTGACTTAGGCATGCGGTTGCCAAATGCTAGGTGTATCTTGAGAAGTAATAAGAAATTAACCTTCTAGGCTCTGTACAAAACCATAGCAGCGAGTCATCATAATAGCACGTAGAGTAGCGACAATCTACGCATAGGACGTTAGTGCAGTATGCTCTGTCAATGTATATAGGAAGTCTGAGTTACAGCTTTTGTTGGGTCAAGCACTGTCAGTCCGTGACAATACATTAGCACCCATGGTTCTGTATAAGAATTTGGACTTTTTTACTAGAGTTTCCTCTAACTTGATTGAAGCAAAATTAGGGAAAACCTGTCAGATCATTAAATACATGAAATCCGGACACTCATGGTGGCGGTAATTTTACAAAACCGCCCGGACACCAGCACGAAACATAAAACAGGACGTGTCCTGGTAAAACCGAACGTCTGGTTACCCTACCTGCAGTGCCACTGTGAGCACTGTAGGCATACTTTGCAACTTCCGGTTGATCACCGCCGTTACATCGGCATTGCATGAATAGCCTAAAGGCCTAGATGGTGATTCTTCAATTAGCCTGATAAGCATTATGAGAAATAGTACAGTCCTGCATCATTCATGGGCATCATGAGATTCCGAGTCGAAAAGTAACAAACGGTTGATATCTACAACAAGCAACCAATACAGTACTGCATTATGTTCAGGTATACCACATCGGCCCAAAAACGTAAAAGGACGATATTCCAACCTTTAGTACGTACCCGGTTTCATTGGCACAGAAACAATCATGGACAGTAAGTGGTTACGATTTTCGAAACCACATTTCTAGTTTTAGGATTAGGAAGGGATGTGGCTCATAGGCTAGTTTCAAAGTCGAAATGAGTGATCCATTAGCAAGAATCTCCCTTTGTCATCCTACCAATAAAAGTTCGCTACTGGAATGTCCTTCTTGAAAAATGAAAGTACTAGGTTTGAGCTGGAAAAGATAAGGTATTTTGGGAAGCCTGTGCTGGAATTGGAATTGCAACTTTCTGAGATTAGAAGATTACCCTCCAAGACAGATGACATTTTGCAGGTCTTAGGCCTTTTGGCTAAGATCATGTGTAGTATCTGTTCTTTTCATCCACTATAGAATAGAGCCATACATGACAGACCTGTGATGTAAATGGTCTAAGGGCCTTGAGATTGGTCAAGTGTAGTCCTTCAGTGGACGTATAGCTTCTTCGGGAAGGAGTTTAAAGTTTGGTTTCGCCGAACGTCTCTTTGCCAGAGAGTCGCGAGGGGTTTAGAAAAAAGTGTGATTTTTAGTAAGCTGTATTTTAAAGGGGTTTCAAATGAAGGAAAGAAAAACAGATTCGACATGAATTACCACAGGTAAAAAAGGTTTTTCTTTTTAAGTCAGGCTCAGGGGTTTAGCATACTAAATCTGTTTGCTTTTCATGCAAGTTCATAGCAATTTTAAATTTATTATTTTTCTCTCTTCTAAGGAGTATTGGAATGTAATTAATAAGGCAAGTAATATAAGTACCAGCTGTAATAACATATCGTTAGAGTCATTTAGAAATCACTTTAGAGAGTTGAATCAATCAAAAGCCTCGTCCGATGGAACTAGTAGTTTTATCCCGGATTCTCATACTGCTGAAAACCTTGAACTTAACAAATGCATTACTGTTGATGAAGTTAGAGTTCAAATAAACAGGCTTAAGAATAATAAATCGTCAGGAGAGGATCAATTTATTAATGAATTTTGGAAATACAGTCCCGATCGTGTTACATATCTCATAACGAAATTGTTTAATGTGGTTTTGTCTTCCTGCACTATCCCAACTACGTGGACCATTGGTTTGATTATGCCAATCTATAAGGCTAAAGGCTCTCCTAATGACGCTGGAAACTATCGCGGTATAACTTTGTTAAGCTGTTTGGGTAAGCTATTCACCTCAATTTTAAATGAACGCATTAAAACTTTCCTGTGTAATACTGGTATGGTTGGCGATGTACAGGCAGGGTTTAGGAGCAACCACTCTACACTTGGTCATGTATTCACTCTCTACGCGATTATTGATTATTATCTCCGCAAGAAAAAGAGAATTTATTGTGCTTTTATTGATTATGAAAAGGCATTTGACTTTGTGGATAGGGCAAGCCTGTGGTCTAAGCTTATTGGTTGTTATATTAATGGGAATGTGCTTAAGGTTATACATGCTTTTTATGAGAACGCAAAATCAGCTGTCATTAAGAACGGAATGAAATCTGATTTTTTTCATTGTAATGTAGGAGTCACACAGGGTGAAAATCTGTCCCCTGTGCTCTTTACAATATTTTTAAACGATTTCGAGCGTTTTGTTAGTCGCTATTATAATGGTTTGCATAATTTATCAGGTTCTATGAAAGGTTCTCAGTAATGACGAAGTAGAAGTTTTCATTAAATTATTTACTTTGTTATATGCAGATGATACTATTGTATTGGCTAAATCCGAAAATGAACTGCAGAAGGCTTTGGACGGTGTACATGATTATTGCAATGTTTGGCACATGAAAGTAAACGTTAAAAAAACTAAAATAGTTATTTTTTCAAAGGGTAAAATAGGGAAAAAACCTACGTTTAAATTTGGCGATAAAAACGTACTAATTGCTGACGACTACACCTATCTCGGGGTCACGTTTAACTATAATAACAGTTTTTTAAGGCCGTGAATACACAAGTAAATCAAGGTAGACGAGCTCTGTTCAGTATGATGCATAAGCCCTATAACCTTTGTCTTCCACCCGATATCCAGATAAAATTGTTCGATCAGCTTGTCCTTCCGGTTCTTTTGTATGGATGTGAGGTATGGGGTTTCCAAAATATCAATCAAATTGAAGTCTTTCACACTTAATTTTGTAAGAAAATTCTGAAGCTTAGTAAGTATACGCCAAATTGTATGGTGTAAGGGGAACTAGGGCGACATAAAATCTGTAAGTCTGTTGAAATGAGGATGGTCTCATTTTGGTGTGCCATATCATCTGGTATAGGTCATAATCTAGCACATTTAATTTATAAGTTTCTTAGAATTATGTATGAAACCAAAGTTTATAGCTCACCCTGGATTATTAAAGTGAAAGATATATTAGACAAATCGGGAATGTCATTTGTTTGGAACAATAGTGAAGAAGTATCTAGTAACTGGTTGAGAGCAGCGTTAAATCAACGTTTAAACGATATTTATGAACAGGAATGGATTGCTGAAGTAAATACAAAGTCCCAGTGTAAGAATTACAGGATATTTGAAACTAGGTTAGTATTTGAACCCTATCTGCTTAATTTTGATCACTTTCTGGGTAACTCATTCTGTAAATTTTGATGTGGGAATAGTAAGCTACCGGTGGTTACAGGTAAATTTGAGGATATTATTTATCATGAAAGAATCTGTGACTTGTGGGACGGGGAGGCCCTAGGGGATGAATACCACTATATTTTGCAGTGCCCTTACTTTACCACAGAACGTAAATTATTACTTAAGCCATATTTTAGAAGACGGCCTACAACTCTTAAATTGAAGGAACTTTTTCACAGTAGAAATACGAAGATCGTGTCCAACTTGTTTAAGTTTTGTAAGATAATTATGAATAAATTCTCAGGTTAATTGTAATCTTAAATCTACGGGTGACTGGTGTCTGAATAGTCTTAGTTTATTAAAAGCAGTGTTAGATGATATTATCATTATGTTTGTTATTATTTTTCTTTTTTTTCTTTTTTCTCTACTTTTGCTTTGTTCTTTAAACCGTTCTTTTTTGTACTTTGATGCATTTTGTTGTATCACTTCCATTTGTTATATTCTTTATGTCTATTTGAAAGTCTGTTATACCTGTCTGTTCGAGGTGAAATAGAGAAATAAATGAAACTGAAACTTCTATCTCGGTGTTGTAGACTGTAGTCCTTTATGAAAATATTGTTTGATTTGAAATTGTATTCTTTTGTTAACGAGTAAAAGCGCCTCATTGAGCAAGGAAGTCCTCGTACTATTTGTCTGCATTGTCAAATGGTTAGGGAGTCTTGCTTGCAACAGGGAGGTCTGGAGTTCGACTTCTGGCCGGTTTATACCGAAGACTTCAAAAATAGAAACAACTGTCATTGTGCTTAGTGCTTAACATATGCAATGGAGTGGGGGAAAACAAGCCAGTGAGACAGACTGGAAAAAGGGCTCTGGCTACAAATTGAGCCGTAAAATCCCATCTCAATTAATTTTCTAGTACTTGTCGTTCCACCTCAGCCAACATTGTTATTTAACGTTCAGTTCGCAAGTACGGTACCAATGCCAGCTTGAAGTAATAAAAAATGGAGCTTTATCAAAATAGTGACGCAAACGGAGTTTATTCTGTGGAGTGGAATGATTTTATCAGCCTTTCAATATATTAAAATAGAGTATTCATTCGGAAATGAAGTGTTTACTTTAATTCCGCCATGGTAAATGTTTTACTTGCCAGCAAAGATTTCGGGCAAAGTCTAGCAATTAGAGTATAGACTTCTACCACCAAGTCCAAAGTGCCTAGTAATTTTCTAGAGTCAGTTTCAAGCGGGTTAGGCCTACATCTCAGTCAACGTCTGGTTTCCAACAACGAATATTTAAGTAACATAATAAATCAGCATTGGCGTATGAGATACGATCTCCTTAATATGAATTTCAAGAGAAAAAATGGTTTAATTTTATTTTTATTAAAATCTTTGCATGATAAATCAATTTATATTTGGTTTTCCTGCAATTACAAACATCGGATCAAATCAAAAAGAGTGATATTAGGGACGAATCTTCACTTTAGACTGAACATTTACTCTAAAAGAATGAAAATGACTCGGTTTTTGATTAAAATATGTCACTCCAAATTTAGAACGATCCCTTGTGTCACTCTAAAAGAGTTATTTTTCACTCAAAAGGCAGTGCTTGTTTTACTTCTTTCCCTAGGTTCCACTCTAAAACCAGTAAGGTTACCAACCGCTGGTCACGTATGAGACAACAGTGAAATTAGGTATTTTTTTTTCTAAAAATTGGTCAGCCAAAGAAAGTGATTTCTAACCACATAATTTACCCATAAACTCAACAATTTTGGAAAAATTTCACCCAATTTTAGTAGTGTCATATATGTGACTGTAGTGTTGGTGGTTATATGCAACTGTTTTTGAAGTGTCGACTTCTTTTTAGGGTACGGCATTTTATGAATTCCTTTTATCCAGAAGCTGCAAAATTGTTGACCCTTTTTAGAATGTTTTGTTTTTGTTTTCGTTTCTCTCTGCTTTTACATTTTTTGTTTATTCCTACCGCAGTTTGAGTAACGTATTGATTTTCATATCTTACTTTTACAAAGGATTGACAACAAATAAGCTTGTTTGGTAATTCGTTGACTGGCGCATGGAATGGAGGGACACAGCGTATGATGTACAAACCGAACTGCAGCACATAGTGCACGGGGTTCCTTTTTTTGAGCAATACGACCATAAAACACTAAGCATAAATCTGTATAGCTAACCCAGACTAAAATAGGAACTTGACACTACTTTACGGTAGATTAAAATGATTCTTTTTTTAAACCAAGAAGTCAATTAAAGCAAAGTTTACTGCACAGAACCACGCTTATGACTCCTCCTTATGTTATGGTTGGATTAAGAAAGAAAGACGTCACAAAATTTTCATGTAAACTAAAAGTTTTGGAACACATGTTGAAGGTGCGGGATTTGAATCGTTTATCCCGACGATTTGGAGGATGTTCGCATGAACATAGCCGCCACAAGCGAATTATTCAATTTGCTTTTTGGAACTAAACTTTAATTGATTTGAAATTTCCTGGTGAGCATACTAGGACCTAATCTGTAATCAGGATACTTTTTTTGGCGCCAGTGAAATATGCGACACTCTGTACCTTGTGAAATTTCAAAGTGTGACGTTAATGAAAGAGCAGTCACGAATTGAATTACTTGTGGTGATATTTGGAATGTATATTCAGTGGGGGGGGGGGGGATGGGGGGTATGCATACCCCCCACCGGGATGGTAAAAAAAAATGTAAAGATAGCCAGGCTAATTGTAACCTAGGCCTAATTACTTTTTAAAAATACCGTGATAGTTGTTACATTATTTGATTGCCGTTGTGTCATATTCTTCAATAAAATAAAAAATGTAAATAATAATGTATCAATCTTCCGTACCATTTGGTAAATTCCCGTTATGTTCTAAATCCAGCGTTTTCCGCCAACGGTCTTTGGTAACGCTGTTTGTGACATCGCATGTGTGTCTATTTCAACACGTGGGGCTACGACTGACTGTCGGATAATGGGCCAATCGTTGATACGAAGGTTATACGGGATGTTGCAGAGTGTGTAAGCGATACGAATTGAGATATGAATAAACAGATGACAAGAAGATTTAGTTCTGATTCAAGATGATTGGCGGTTTTATTCCGTTCAATTAAAAGCCGTCAAAAAGAAAAGAATTATTTAAATTTAACTTTATACAGATTGACGCAGGTGCTCGTCGTCTGAGGTCTGCTGCACCGGTGTGTGAGTGCGACCAAAATTTGCAGGCTCGGAGCTTTCATGTCTCGGCGAGATCGAAACACATGCAATCCCCTGATTGGTTTAAAGTTGTGACGCGCCAAATTAGATAAAATTAAGGAATGTGCTGATCTAAATGATCAATAAGGCGGCTGAAGAGGGTAAATTGGCCACACCTTGAAAAAATGGGATACAGCATACACGTGGAACCACGGCGGGGTAGTTTGTCACGTTCACCGGTAACACGTGGCGGGAAACAGGGAGGGCCCTGGGAATCTAGGACAAGAGGAAATGAGAGTTGCTCGTAAATAACAAGATGGCGTTCCTGCTAAAGGTCAAAGAGGGTACACCATACTACATGAAACTAGGTACAGTATACACATGACATAGCCATATTGCCATGTTGCCTAAAACCGTGTGACGGTAACAGAGTACACCCGGTATTAAATTCACATTGACCGATAGTCCGTTGGAGTAATTATTAAATACACTTTCAAGTTAATGTTTTGAAAGCTTAGGAGTTTCATAGTGGCTTAAAATTTGAAACATTTAGCACCATGTTGCATCTCGCCCCCCTTTTTTTCTTATACGCCCAGGCGGGGCAGGGGGCTCTGAAAATGAAGAATTCGGAAATTTGCCAATTGTGAGACCAGTCTACTGTGTGGTTTTGACAGCCTAAGAAATTACGGAATCTCAATCAATTTTCTCTAATAAGCTCCACATTCGTCATTTTTTCATTCAAGAAAGCAAAATTTTGCTGGCGCTTCGCGCGCCGCAAATTGCAATTCCTTAGCAGAAGTGCTGGCTCATACCTTCACTTTGGTAAACTTTGCCCAGCTCTGGGTGTGACAAAATCGGAAATTTGCTACACTTATGATACCAGATCACCAAGTGACACCGTTAGCTATATACAGTGCTATTTTCATAAATATTCTTTCATAGAATTCCATATTTTGTCCAATATAAACTCAAAAAATGTCGTCGGAGAGCCTCAATACATAGGCGTTGGATAACATTATGTAGCAACAACGATCTTTGGTCGCCGCCCAACCTCAGATTTGCCGATACAAAATGCAAGTTCTTCAGTAATTCCGCAACTATACAAATTTCCTTGCAGAAAACCCAGCATCCAAACTTTTCTGCAACACAAGATCCAATTTTTTCAAATATTTGAAATGCCCCTAGTACAGTGGTAATCACACTTAAAAATATGGTAAAATTTGGATGCTTGCCTGCCACCCCCATTTCCCGTTTCCTGAATTCTTATAGGCATCAGAGACTAAACAACATACATACCTATGGTGGCGCTTCGCTCAGTGTACATTTGATACCCAACCACATGCAGACCCCCCACTGAAAATTCCTGGATCCGCCACTGTCTATATTTTTTATATAACTAAAGAGAGAGCTTTGGTTTTATTCTCTTAACCCAGAAGAGTGAGGTTACGAACGGATCAAAAGTAAAACTGAATAATTATTCACTCAAAATAAAAATCGCAATTGGAATAACTACGTGCCTTCTGCCTTTAATAAGGTATTGCTGACGATCGTAAAGTCATGTAACTTACCTTTTTGAATGGTAAGGACTGTCCCTCGAAGATAATTGAACTCCCAGAAATGTGCCCACAGAAAAGGATAGGAGAATTGTAAAAAAATGATTCTGCCGGATAAAAGAAGCAGACAAATGTACAATACGAGGAGAAAAGCTGCCTTTCATTTCGTTCAATATGGATGAGTACTTCCCTATCCCGGCCTTGTTTTTAAAAAAATGGTTTTTTAATGCCATATCAAATTGATATATGTTATTAAGGTTCTTATTCTAATGGTTTTGGTGAAGTTTCCATTGAGATCAGATATTTGGTTCTCAAGATATGAACAGGTTAAGTTGTCTTATTTTATCTAAAAGTGAACTTGAAGAAAGTACTAATGACATCATATCCTTCCTTTAATTAACAGTCTTTTGTAAGTCTTTTTTTTTTAAACTTTAACTTTAATCAATTTTCTCCTCAACAATGCCACGAAGTCATATTGCATTTAGTGGCATGAAATATTTACAAACTTTTGAATTCAACACGGGGCGTTCTATTCTAATTTTTAAGGATTAACGAAACAGACTTAAAAAAAAATAGAAAAAACCTTTTTTCCGTGTAAAGATTTGATATTATCTCTGATGCCACCAACTTCACTTTGGAACATAAACCAAGTAACTTCAGATGGTGATATCTCGAGATATAAATGTCCGATTTGAATGAAAAATTCACCACATTGTGAAGATTTGGTTCCACTTTCACATATCAAATTTTTCATTTTTGCCTTTACTTCCCCCTTTAAGATGCTAACAGCATGGCACAGAGATCAAATGGTTTATGAATTAAAAGTTCACGTCGGGTGGCTAACCAACTGACCAATATTATTCATATTGTATAAATTACTGCATGATGTTAAAGCCATGTTCACTCAACATACAACTGGATAAAATTTACGAGCATTGGATGTGTAATGTATGTTCTCCGTTTACTACAATCAATGCAGGAGTTGTCGAATATCCGTACAGGTATGCAATGTGACTATTCTTCGACTCATCTTGAGACATTTAATTGATGAGCTTTTATATGCATATTAATGGTGCAAACTTACTGTCATTTTGGCTTTATGTCTATCCTTTAAAATTCAGAATGCAAATTTGAATTGATGTGTCCTCCATTCATTAGTAACAATGCGCACCTGTGTGAGAAAAATAACAATAAATTGCAGACATGCCAACCTCCAAAATAGAAAACCTTGAAATTTTCGTAGCAAAACCTTTGAGATTGGCACCTCAAACCTGGAGATTCAAAATTTGCCCTATACTATACCATAGGCGGCGGAAGATGTTTTTTTAATCGGGGGGGGGGGGGGGGGGACAAGTTTTCGGCAGCCGACATAATGGTGACGCCACAAGGCGTCCGATTTGCGCAGCTCAAAACCCCATCGGTTTTGGGTCCAGGGGCCCGCTTAAGGGCCCCTGGTGGGGTACAGGGGGAAAAGCCCCCGGAAGTTCAGCGATTTAGTGATTTGAGAGGCTCCAAAATAGTCGAAAATCGTATTCAAATCAAGAATTCTAAACTATAAATTTAAATTATGAGTGGGGTGAGGTAAGGGACGAGAAGGGAATCGGGAAGTACTATGGCATTTTAAACATACTTTGCAGTAACATTACGGGACAAAGCCAAAATGTTGAGCTACTTAAATCAAAACATGTGATTGATAATTTCAGACAGGGCATTTTTAAGAGATCCAAAGTGTTTTGGGCATTTTATGAATAGGGAGTTCTATTTAAAATCTCGAAGCAATATGCTTGGGGTCCAGGGGCCCGCCACAGGGTCCCCGGAAGCTCTGACATTTTAGGCTTTTTGAGGGGACTTAATGGAAGCAAAAAAGGACCTTTGTGTAGGTATTTCTAATAATCCTAAAATGGACATTTACTGGGGCAAATGTTTGTCATATTGGGGCCAATAGGGGGACTGGGGACACCCCCCCCCCGCTCAGTATCTTTAAAAGACCCTGATTTGAGAAGAAGAAAGATAATTTGAAAAAGAAAGATAGCTTGCAAAAAGTTTTTGTTTTAACTGCTTGAAGGACAAAAGTAAACTCTCCTACAGGTTATCGTCAATGTGGGGGTCTAGGGGGTGAAGCCTCCGGAAGCTTTGCAACTTTTGCACTGTGAAAGGTAATCATGCTAACACAAAATAATACTTAACTTATAAAAGGTGTTAATTCCCAAATATTTATTTTTGCGACATTCAGTTATTGGGGGGGGGGGGGGCATGGCCCCCCAAAATCTCATAAGAATAAATATTGTGGGCCAGGCCCCTCTTCCCCCCTCCCGCCGCTTCCGCCGCCTATGTATACCATGACGAGTTTTTTTCATCACTGGGAAGATAAAAGGTAATGAGGTGGGGTTCTGGTCTGGGGAAATACTGACTCTACACTCTCTTCACAAGGCCTCTTCCCTTGACCACCGTAACCTACATGAGTACTTACTACTCCAGCTGTTCCACTTTTCGACGAGACAGGAAACCGGCAGGTTGACGGTTTGTTCGTACGCAGTGTAGACCTATGTCATTCAGGGATATTATGCGGTGTTTCCATTTCCAATATGAATAGGTCTGTGCCACTCGTTAGAATTGCATGCACGGTGATTACGCGTCTTACTTTTTTATTGCAGGACAAATAAGAAGACAGGGATTTGAACTATTCGCACTGCAGAAAGAAATTCGCGATCCGCATCGCTAAATGGACTGCCGTATTTATTAGTCCATTCAATGTTGCATGCGCTGTATGCGCATAACAATCCCCCGACGCTACTAACTATGCGCAAGAGTAAGCATCCTTCTGTCCGCACAGTCTTGCATAGGACATTAACTGTGTAACCCTTACTTCTCATTGCCATAACTCATAAACCACACGACCGATTGTCTTGTATAAACTGAATTCTGAAAGCTTATTCCGTTATCTTTACTGTGATGTTTATTTTTTCCTGTTTGGAGGTTTCTTTTTCATTTTTTACTTAAAGATGAGGCCTTCCCACTTTTTACTTTGAACAGGCCCCATAGGTTTTACACAGTGATATACTAATTGTAAGTCTCAGACAAACTCCTTTGATAAAGGCCTTGATTTCTCCCCTTTAATGCGCTTTGATCAACTTGTATAAAACGGATTATGCAAGAAGACACTTTTATCTTCCCGGAAATGCTATCAATACTATTCAGTACATTTTAGTCCCTTCAAAAGGAGGATGAAGTTCATGACCCTAACAAAGCCGGGGCACTTGGAAGTATCAAAATTTAACCCATACAGATTACGTGTGTTTATCACGGACACAAGAACGGCAAGATATTCGAACGACTTAGTTTCTTTGCTCAGTTGGGATTAAAAAAAACGGAAAATACCGAAAAAGAGTCGAAAACATAGGACTTTTCGTAAGTAAACACTGTGTCATTCTATTTCTTGCCAAATATAATTCTTTCGGCCTTTAAAAGTCAAGAAAACTTTTGTCACATTCGTCCATGGCAAGTGGTACAGCATTAATCTAGAGAAATGGGCGCAGTTCGTTTCATACGAGGGGGGATTTTCCTTACAGCGCCGGGAACCGAACTGAGCCTAGTGTACGTCTACGTATGTTTAGGCCTAAACACATACGTATATAATATTCTTTAAAATTTATTTCTAATAATTTGAACGTAATACTTTAGTTGGAACTTTATAGAGAATCAAAGAATATTGTTATTTCCAATTCATATCCAAAATATTGTAATTTTCTGTTTGAAAATCGGTGAACAGGTGAACATTGTTAGGTAATATCCTAACCGATTATATCTTCAGTTCTGCTAAACATGCAGATACCCATGCAATTTTAAAATATGTTTCAGCTAATGAATAGTTTTTGTTATTTATTATGGCTGTAGTGAATATATGGTGTGTCGCTGGTTCACTGTATCTATTGCGTCCCTTCATATCGATTATGTAATCCTTTTATTGTTATATTTGGTGCACCTGTCTCCTGCTCAGTAAAGCATGCAGTGCATTCGTATAAAAGGGTTTGCACGTGGCGTGGGTAGCGTCTCTCTTAACCAACTTGCAAAGGAGATGCTTTTTTTTTTATACCTTCAAAGAGGTTGCACGTGGCATGGTAGTGTCTTTCTGAAGTAATTGCGAAACGATGTGCTCGTATTATATTGTATGCTTCTACACTTGGGGATGGAAATTTGTATTACTATTCCGGTGCTGAAACCACTCTAAAGGGCCAAAGAGGTTTGTATGTTTTTGAGTAGAGAAACCTTGGGGTTGGTCCAGAGTATGTTTGATGTGCAATTAATGTTTGTGTCGAAATACGAGAAATTAGTTTATGAAAAGTGAAAACGTTTATATATTAATACTGATATATTTATGTATTTCTTTATATTTTTGGTAGTTTCACGGAGTTCCGGAGTCTTGTATATGATATGTGACAATTAAGTTTGCGGTTGCGGTCGCTACAATATATTTTGACTCAACGATAAGAACTTCTGTCTGTCTCTTAGTCTCTTCTTCTGCGCCTCTACCAGTATAATGGCTGTGCTTTTTGAGTACAGGATAACAGCTATAGCTTGTGCATATTGAAAAAAATCGATCCCCACAGGAATATTTCATAATTATTTTGAAATACTAACATGAAAGACTGTCGTTTCTCACTTTCTTCTCGTAGTGATTCCCAATTAAAGGGTCCGCTGTCATTTTTGCATGTTGAGTGAAAAGTGTAAAATGTGTCCACTCATGTTTGCTGTCACATAATTTGCCTCCAGACATGTGCTAAATACTTAGCGAGTTAGGTGACTGTCATGGCGATGCTAATCATCAGAGCGTACGTGTGTGATTTACTTCATTTTTTAGTGTTTCTTCTAATCATTCTTGTTTTTTATCTTCTTTTATTTATTTATCTATTTGTTAAAGAGATATTTTGTTTGGTCTTTTCTATGAATTTGGCAATGCACTTTTTAATTCACTCCATTCACGAATGGTCTAGCCCGCACACAGGTTTAAGGGAATCTCCGCGAGGCCTGTGGAATTCTCGGTGAGGTGTGAACGAGTCATAACTGGTCAGTATTTTAGCTGCTAAAAAACGGTCATAATTGCTTCGAAGGAATTGTTATGCGACCAAAAAAGTTGCATGTTGCATGCGCAGGCTACGGTACGTATGCCAACTTGCCAGGCCTATGTGTAGCAGCCAGCCTTCGCCTATATCGCGCTACGACGGGATCGCAATCCCGTTTTACGAGTAAGCGGAACAAGAAAAGCTGTTTCCTATGTGGTTTAGCTTTTGTATTTCTTTGGATAGTGTTATTTTGCCGTGAGATTTGAAAATGTGACCGTGAGATGATGCCCCAAACCGTGAGACTCACAGTGAATCCGTGAGAGTGGCCAAATATGAAATTATCTTATGTAGGATTTAACGCCTCAACTGATAACCTGCTGACTTGTTCAAGCTGTCCCAGGGGACTTTTTCAGTAATTTTGTAAGGTACTTTTGTGGGCACTAGCAATATACGTGCCATTTTTATGGTCTTTAGTGTGACCTGGCCAGGGAATCGGACCCTAGTCAGAAAACCTTCATGATAGAAGAGACGTTTTTACGCTACCACTATAGAATAAAACAAACAAACAAGAAAAAAAAAAAAAAAAAACGAAACAAACAAACAAGAAAAAAAAGAAAGAAAGGAAAAGGGAGAAACATATCGAAACTTTTTAAAGTGTCGCAGCTCATTCACATATTCTATTTATTCTAATAGGTAATGTATCTAGGCTCGCTGCATACAAATACATACAACAAACATATATATATATATATATATATATATAAATATATATATATATATATATATATACATATATATATATATATATATATATATATATATATATATATATATATATATATATATATATATATATATATATATATATATGTATATATATATATATATATATATATATATATATATATATATATATATATATATATATACATAAAACATGACGGAGAAACTGTAAAGCAACGGTGCTATAGAATTGAAAGGCTTGATCTCCGAGGAGATACGAATAGCGAAAGGCTAGAATTTAGATAAATGAAACAGCCAAAAGGTTTGAAGTAGAGCTTTCGAGGAAGACTACCTCTTTATCAATACTTGGTCATAGAATGACAACGAGTGAGAAATTTTGGAAGCTTTTTAAGGTGTTGACAATGGTCTCACCTCTATTGTGACAGGATAATCCTTCTAAAGGCAATTGAGCAGGTTGATTGCCTGGGAGGGTCTGATCGGATTACTCGGGTGTAACCCACCAACACTAGGAAAATCCTCTTCAAAGTAATTAGAGAAATTGTTAGGCCGGAATGGCCTGATCGGATTATTTTGGTTAGTATCATCAGCAAGCTGGTAAATCGCTCCTGATTTTCAAGCCGAAAGGCGATGTGGTTTTGAGATTAAGTTCCCAGAAATTTTCTTTAGCTTTTCTAGCTTTGTCGGTCCATGTATCGTTTTATTCGATAGCAATGACCCGTAAGTTTTTGATAGAATGATGAGGCAAATTGAAATGGTTTGCAACAGGTTATTGAACCTTTTTGGTTTTAATTGCTGACCTGTGCTGTGTCATTCTCATTCGAAGAGTATTTTTCGATTCTCCGACATACTGCACACCACATAAATTGCAGTATATGAGATAAATGACATTTTTGGAAAGACAATTAATTTCTTGTCTAATTTGGAAGGTGCGTGCATTTTGATTGCTCTGGAAGCCTTTTGTGGAATAAACCAGGGCGCACGTCTTGCAGTTGGAAGGGCAAGGCGAACAACCAAAATTTTCGTTGTATTCCTCGACTGAGGCTTTGTCCTGGAATTTTGCCCGAACCAAAATGTCCCGTAAATTTGAGGGCCGCTTGAAGGCAACAACGGGGGTTGGGGAAAGATAGACCTTAGGCGATCGGTGCTCTGAAGTGTGGGCATATGCTTTTTGATGAATTTGGCTAGTGGTGGTAGACCGGGATGGTACTCAGTTACCAACGGCACTCTGTCGGAATTGCGCTGACGAGTTTTGTACGTCAGAGTTTGCGAGCGAGTGGTTTCTTTTGCCTTTTTGATGGCATTTTCAATTGAACCCCGAAAATACTGCCGGTTACGGAGGTAACCAGATAGATCCTTTGCCCGAGTGTCAAAATCTGTTTTAGAGGAACAGATGCGTTCTATGCGGAGTGCTTGACTGTACGGAATGTTTTTGGTGCAGTGCGGAGGATGGTAACCGCTGTGTAGAAGGTAGTTGTGCTTGTCCGTTGGTTTGTTGAACAAGTCTGTTTTGAGTGAACCATTTTCTACGGTTACAGTGGTGTCCAGGAAGTGGACACTGGACCTGGAATGGTCGGCCGTAAATTTGATGGTGGGATGGATCGAATCGATGTTTTCAATAAAAATTTTTAGACAGTCTTCACCGTGGGGCCAGATCATGAAGATGTGGTCTATGAAGCGTAACCAAATTTGTGGTTTCAAATCTTGTCGAAAAAGAAATTTTTGCTCGAAGTAGCCCATAAATAAGTAAACAGTTGTGTGTGTGTGTATATATATATATATAAATATATATATATATATATATACATATATATATATATATACAGAGTGTACTTTTATACGTGATCAAGAAAAGTTCACCTTTTTGAAACGTTGGCGCAATATGTATACTCATTTTACCTTTTCAAAGATTTAACCAGTTTTATCATCTTATTGCACTGAAGATTTTAACGATCCAGCTAACATTCTCGTTTTAATAAACTTTTATGGATTGTTTTTGATATGTCGTGCGTCCGGTGGCTTTTTATTTTCATCTTATATATATATATATGTATATATATATATATATATATATGTGTGTATATATATATATATATATATATATATATATATATATATATATATATATATATATATATGTAACTCTAATTCCCACCTTAAGGGGAAATTGTTGTATCTGCGCGTACATAGGGCGAAAAAATAACAATGAAATACATAAGAAAAAGTATTCGCCCTAACGTCTAAAAATATAAACAACGTTATTTCAATGGCCAGCCATCCGTTCGTGTTAACAGCTATAGGTGTCCGTAAATTTGACAAATTTGAAGTAATCGGATCTCCTTTGTAAATCTAGGAGGGCGCTCTTGTCCGTTTACGTATTCCTATAGAAAAAGTGTGTAGAAACGTTACGGCGAAACTTATATTTCGCCACAAAACTTTTTTCCCCTTAAAGTCGACTTTTTAACAACAACTTTCCCCCTACGTGCTGAATTAGTGAAATATATATATATATATATATATATAACCTATATATATATATATATATATATATATATATATATATATATATATACATATATATATATATATATATTTATATATATATTGAAAAGGTTGCAATAAGTTCTTACAACATAGCTCTACAGAACTGTTTCGTAAGGGCCAATAATGTAGGTCCCCACTCCTAAGAAGCCTGAAGTAGAATGATGTCAATAACGTTGAATACGTATGTGTTTGCTGCTCTTGAACGTGTCCGTTTCAAAGCACGTGTTCGTTCCGTGTTCGTTGTGAACAGGCAAGAACGGTGTACAGCGAGCCAAGATACATTACCTATTAGAATAATTACACAGCAGATGTTTGTTCCTGTGTCTACAAGAGCTTATCAGTTCGTTTCTTTTATTTAGAGTTGCTAAGGAAGGTTTGTGTATAATGATGAACTTTTCTTCCAGGCAGAGATTACAAGTTTTAGATGATGTGGAGTATGCTCGAGCTTTTTTCATGAGTTTCCATTTTACGGAGTGTTCTACATTTGAATCCTTTAGCTTCCAGATGTATTCACTGAGTGCCGTTGCGTTTCTTTGGTCTTTGTGTTTAACGCTAGACTTGTGGGCGGTGTATCTTGTTTTGAATGTGCTCTCTGTTAGACCAATGTTTGTTTCTTCGTTGTTGTTGTCGTGGCGTGTTACAGTTGCTTGGTACACAATGTTGTTCGTGAGGCAGTTGCCTCCCAATGGGCACTCGCTTTGCTTTCTGCAATCGCAGTTGCTTCGCGTTGCTGGCTGTACTTCCTGTTTCGCCAGTATGTATTGTTGTGCGCTGATTTAATTTGGTCTATGTTTGCCATGCAGCTGTAACTCAGTGAGTAGAGTATGTAGTTTGTGCCCAGGTGGGAAGCAGCTGTCCAAGAGGTTAAAGAATTCCTTGCCAATGTTGGTTGTGACACTGTCACTAAACGGGGGTTGAACCAGGTTATGTTCCTATTTCGTCTTCGTTTCGGGGCTCCCTTATAATGACTGGTGCTAGGGGATTGGGTCTCGTACTTTAGGTTGTACCCATAGCCACTTCTTTGTAATGCTTCTTGGTATACGGGCGATGATGTGTTGAATGTGTTTTTGTCGGAAGAAATGTTGGATAGTCTCCTGTTGATGCTTTCTGGAATGTTCTTTAAGATAAGTGGGGGGTGGTTGCTTTGTCTGTGCACAAAGAGAGGGGTGTTGTTGGGTTTTATGTATGGCTTGTATGTGCTTGTGCTAAGATCAAGGGTAAGGTCTAAAAAGTTCACTATTTTTTGTTTGCTTCAATTTCGACACGACCAAAATTAAAGCGGACAGTAAAGTATACGTTGCGGCTGACAAAACCAACAACTTCTACAAATTAGAACCTGAACAGAATAACAAGCTGGTACAACAAAACGTTAACAAGGCATACACTGCAGCTGACAAAATTATAGCTTCAAAACTTGAAATTCGTGACAGAGTCGACATCACAAGCGAAAAAAAAGCATTTATTACACTAAAAGACCACAAACCTAACTTCAACAACAAACCTACATGCAGACTAATAAACCCATCAAAAACAGAACTAGGGAAGATTAGCAAACAAATACTAGAACGGATAAATTAAGAAATCAAACAATCTACAGGTTACAACCAATGGAAGAACACAAGTGAAGTCATAGACTGTAGGTTTAGTAAAATACACGACAAACACCAACAATCGTTTTTTTGCTTTTGACATTTGTGAGTTTTACCCCTTAATTACTGCCGACCTCCTCAACGAGGCTTTAGACTTTGCATCAAACTACACAGACATACCAGCATTCGAAAGGCATATTATCTTCCACACAAAGAAAACTATGCTGTTCAACGTTGAAACACCATGGTGCAAGCGTACTGAATCTTTATTCGATGTCACCATGGGTAGTTTCGACGGTGCTGAAACTTATGAACTAATAGGATTGTACCTCCTATCACAACTTCAGCACATTAACATGAATGTATATCTATACAGAGACAACGGTTTGGCTGTTTTCAAAGCAACACCAAGGAAAACAGAAAAAATAAAGAAAGAAATATGCAAGATATTCTCAAATAGCAAGCTTAAAGTAGAAATTGAAACAGGCATATTTTGCAAATTCCTGAGAATCCGGTTTTATCAAAACATCCTGGGAAAAATAATGCGTGCGGTGCATGTCTTTCTAGAACTGCATACTTAGACATCTTGGCGTTCATCATATTTTTAACGCTAAAGTGTAAAGATTCTGAACACCTTTTCTCCACTTTAGAAATCCGGAAGCGGTTGAACACTTACCTTATGTGAACGTCTGATACGCCTAGTGTTTAAATGCTGGACACATATTGTTCGTTCAAATTATGAATTAAACGCTAGCGTTCAGTATTTGAACCAGGGGCGTCGATTTAGGGGGAGGGAGCAGGGGGACATGCCCCCCCCCCACTTTTTGAGTGGAGGGGACACTAACGTAAAAGTCCCCCCTCCAGTTTTTGTGACGTGAAACGTAAAAATTAGGTACTACAAAAAGACTATACATGTAGGTTATAAAAGGTGTCCTCTACCGATAACGATCGACTAGCTTTCTGTATCAATAATTCCACATGTTTACTTTGCAAATCCCCAAATTTTGGCTCCCTCCGAGCGCTTGCAGTCTGATTGATGTTCTTTTTTCACTCAAATATCAAACATACATTATCCATCAATCTCTATGATTATGTCGATTGTTTGTGTGCATAGGGCAGCAGGTGTGGTTATGGAGGAGCACAATATTTAGGAGTGTGAAGAAGATGAATCGTCCCCTACTATGTTTTAATGAAATATGTGGTATTAAGTGAATGACCAGCCTTGCAGGCTGAAATTGGCAACCACATTTTAAGGAAACTGGAAATGTCTCGGTGCACAGTCTGCAGGCAACTTTTTTAGAAAAATGTATGATTTCTAATATTATGCAAAATTTCGACAAGCTCACATCATTCATTTGTATAGCGATTCGACCACTTCGTGTTTTAGACTTTATATTGACCGTATAGTCCGTTGAAGTAATTACCCACACTTTCAAGATTGTGTTTTGAAAACTTTGGAGTTTCCTAGTAACTCAAAATATTGAAACATTCAGCACCATTTTGCATCCGGGCCCCTTCTCTTACACACCCAGTGGCGTAGCTACAGAGGACAGGTGGCTCTGAAAAATGAAGAATTCGGAAATTTGCAGTTTGTGAAACCAGTCTACCGTGTGGTTTTGACAACTCATGAAATTCCGAAATCTCCCTATTAAAAGATCCACATTCGTCATTATTTGTTTCAAAAAAGCAAACTTTTCCACTCGATTCGAGCGCCACAATTGCGATGCCTAAGCAGAAGTGCTCGCTCATACCTTGAGTAAAATTTTCCGAGCTCTGGGCTTTTTAAGTGAAAAAACGGAAATTTGCTATATGTGACCCCAGATCATTAGGTGACACCAGTAACTGCAGTGCTATTTTCATAAATTTCCTTTCATTGAATTTTCTTCAATGTGAGCTCTGATTTTGTTCTTTGTAAGGGTTAGGGTGTACTAGCCAGTAAAGAAAAATTTTGCGCATTGGCAGCGTCAGATTACATCTAATCTAAAGAGTACGTTTAAGTATTCAAAATTTTCCAAAGGGCACGGGAACACCCCTTTCTTCAGTCCCCTACCTCATTTTCTGTCACAATTACTAGATCTGTTGGCAAAAGATAATCTCTACCCTCCCCCTCAAGATTACACCTTCGCTACGGCCCTGGTGCTCAGCATAAACGATGGAGCAGGGGAAAACCAGTGAGCCACATCTGGAAAAGGCTGCGGCGGGCTCGACTTGAACCAATTGGTTGGAAACTGGCCGTAAAACTTCATCTAACCAACTCATCACTTTCTATCAAATCCTTCCTGTCAGTCCATCTGATAGTTGCATTTCGGTTTATCATGTTTAAAATGCATTGTATGAAACATTTTACCCAATGAATTTCATTTGGGATATATTGAGTTTATTTTCGATATCTTAAAACAATTTTAGATATCTCGAATACTATATGAGATATCTCGAATTCTATTTTAGATATCTCGGATTCAGTTTCAGATATCTTGAATTCAATTTCAGATACCTCGGATTCTATTTGAGAAAGCTTGAATTCAGTTGTAGATGTAACGAATTCTATCTTATCATCTTGAATTTAGTTTTAATACCTCGAATTATTTTTCCTATCTTGAATAAAAAATTAGAATATTAGGATCTTAAATTTTTATTTTAGACACCTGAAATAGTGTATTACTTTAAAGTGTACCTAAAGTAAAAAATTCAAAAATATATATTGAAGAGCATGAAAAATGAATTCTAACTTCCATCTCCGTAGGACAATCCTGAGGTGAGATATAAGCCATTGAAGTTTATTCACTTAAAACAAATTGGTCCATTGCGCTATAATTTGTGACTTTCTTGTTGTACAACTTACATTATCTGCTTTGTTTTTCTTTAAAATTAAAAATGTTTTTATGACCTTGAACACTTCCTGTTTGCTTTCATAGCATGTTCCACAGGGAAGGCTTAATTAATTACATCATCCCATAAGAGCAACAGTCCTTTCACACCTTGGTACAAGGTGCAGTAACTTTTAGAAATACAAAGATTGTAATTTGAGTTGTACAACAATGACATCACAAATTATTGCGCAATGTACCATTTTAGTTTGAGTGAATAAACTTCAACATTTTATATCTCAGCTGAAGATGGGAGTTGGACTGATAACATTCATTTTTCGTGGTCTTTAATATATATTTTTGATTTTTTTTTACTTTAGGTACACTTTAAATACATGAAATTATTTCGACATATCTTAAACTTCTGATTCAATGTTAAATGAACATCAAGTCATTTTCGGGTTGCACGAGTCTAATCTGAATAAGTCCATTAGTGGAAAGACATGTTGCTAGGTAAACAGTAATGTTTGTCTCTGATTTTAACAGATTAAAGTTGTCTAACCTTCGGACTCAGTACATCGAATTGCAAACAAATAATAATATTGCAAATAAAAGGGTTCTATATCTTACAACAGTAGCTTTGAATTTTAAAAATGTAATATAACAGAATAAACAGAATTAGAATGATTTTTATACCGGGGTTGACAAGACAACGCCTTATTTAAGATATTGGCAAACATATTCTTCAAAAGCGAGTTAAACCCATTTTATCACGACTCGTCGTAAAAACAAATGGTTTACAATTTAAGGTTGCATTGAAGTTTATTTGTTGTGTGCCTACGACACGGTGACACTCTAGAGTAAATATGTAGCTATTACAAATCTACAGTGGCCCGGTCCTTTTACCGTCATATCATAGATTGTTGAACAAAACAACCTTGAAGGAAATAAGATTTGTTAGGTGGCTTATTTCGTTTATCATTGAACGGTAAACGATGTATTAAATACTCTTCTTCTACTTCAATAAATGGTGCCATAACTTGCGTTTCGCCTCTGTTACTGCCGTCGACCTACCCCTAGGGGTCTCGATTGTTGGGGGACAGGAGAAATCGCCCTACCAGTGAAACTATGGGGGGAAAACATATCGTTATTTGCCCCTCAATAATTCATGCAGATTTAAAAAAAAAAACATGAAGAATGAACAAAATATAACACTGTGGTTTACATATGTCTGAAGGGCTTTGAGAGTACGACAATTTTATCCTATTATTAAAGTGATAATATTGAATTTTTAAATCGCCATCATTTTTTTTTTATATATTGTCAATATAAGAGTGTGCCTGTGTTTATTTGTGTGTGTATACTGTATTTGAGGTGTGCGTTCACATTTTAATGGGTGGATTGCCTATAGACGAGTCCGGTAACAGACACGATCTGGGCTTCTCTCTGTTGGAAATCCCCCCCCCCCCTCCCGCAAACCAGATCTACGCCCCTGCCCACCGTAAGCCTGCCGTCTCTCATTCAGTAATTTCACAACGATGAGATGAACCAAAGTACCTCCTCTTTCCTCGGTGTGTTATGCATGGGATTGCACGAAACACCAACACGAATGTGTTATGTAGACGAATCCCACCAGGGCTTGTGTTTAGTAAGAGTACGCAGCCATTACTGAGGTCCATCAGCTTTAAATCTTCATTTATTGTCTACATAAATGTTAGGGCCTCAAATTAAGTTTCATTGAGGGAATCGCGAGAAAATTTAGTGTACATCCATCCACGATTCAGGTAAGCAAGTAAATTGAACAGGTAATAGACTCCAATTATGGCCGACTTAAATCAGAGCGTAATTGCTGTAATTCGTCTATAGTGCCATCAAGAAAAGAAAAAAGTACAATGTTGGGGTAAAATTACCTAAAAATGATAAAACTGAGGTCAATTTTTACATCACAGTTTTGCAAATGTGGGAGTCACGTCAAAAATCTATGAAGTTCACATTCTTTAGGAAAGCCTAGAATGAGGGAAGAATCTGTCTGTTCAAATAATTTTTTTAGGGTGAGCACGGTGTAGTATCTCTGGCGAATATGAGAGTATTCTTAACAGTCAACGAGAACGTGAGTGACGGTGACAGCACAGCCACAGGGTATACAAAATGGTCTTTCATCCCCGTAAAGTAAGTTGCAGCAGCGTAACCAGCGGGGGCAGTGGGGGCAAACTGCCCCCCGGACGCAAAAAAAAAATGGGAAGGGAAGAAAAAAACGGGAAGGGAAGGAAGTAACGGAAAGAAAGGAAAAAGGGGGAAGGGGGGAAGAAAAGGAAAAAGAGAAAAAGGAGAGGAAGGAAAGGAAAGAAAGGGAGAAGGAAAAAGAAAAACGGAAAAGAAGGGGAAAGGAAAGAAATGGGAAAGGAAAAAAGGGAACAATGAGAAAAGAAAGAAAGTGGGCCAATTATTACATCAAAGCAAGATTAATCTGCATTCATGGAACACTGTTTTGGTCTATATATGACCATTCATTTAGAAAAATATATTAAAATTCATTTAGTCTCCTAAGGTTAACAAAATAATATCTGAGCTCCACTTTATCGGAGGAAAGACTTTCCTCTCTTGCTCTTTGCCACACTGTTGGGAGGACTTTAGAAAGGCAATCATTCTCAGATTTGCCACCAATATTTGAAGGAAGTGCAGATTCTTCAGTAATCCTCCAACTATTTAAAATTCCTCACAGGATACCCAGAATCCAAAGCTTTCTGCAATATTAGCTTCATGTCAACAAATTTTTGTTTCAAAAGTGCAGAAATTTCGGCATATATAGTGGTGTTCACTTTGCAAGAAAATTCGAAAAACTTAGCTACTACTTACAAGTCCGAGACATGCTATTTCCCGCTGTCTGAGGGGTCGCGATTTTTCAAATTTTCTGTTCGCTCCGCGCCAACTGATGATTGTCTTTCTAGCAAGACTTCATATTCTAGGCAGGGGAACCATTGACCTACCGTACTCAAATGCTCTCACACACACCTGTCATCAGATACCCTTCAACCCTGTAAGTTGTTAAGTCTTTGTAGATGGATTCTTTGGTTATTGAAGTGTCCAAATTTTATCAATGTTCAATATTGCAGAGCAGTGGCGTAGCTACAGGAGGCACGGCGATTGTGCCCTTGCTCGAAAAAGTGAAAAATTCGAAAATTTAGCATTTTAGACACCCGTCAAAAACAGTGCGATTTTCCCTAGTTTTGCTTCATAAAATTCGGAATTCTTTCTAATTAAAGTTCCATAATCAAAATAATTGTTTTTAAAAAAAGTACAATTTTTCGCGGGCTTCGCGCGCCTTAAATTGCAACCCTTAAATCTGTATGTGATCGCCCATAAAGCAGTCAGTGGATAATTTGTCCTAGCCGCTACAGTGTCGTTTCCCTAAAATTTCCTACAATGTAGGCTTTCATTTTTGTCCAAAAAAGGCAACAAAGTTTCGAGAGTTTTCTAAATGTCGTCGAGAAGCCTTAATCCGCTCTCCTGAGATAACACGATCTTCAGGCGACATGCTTTTTCATGTCAATGCTAATGGGAAACTAATATTCTTACAGGAAACCCCGAATCTAATTTATTTTATGCAATACAAGCTTTATATTTACAAATGTGTAAAAGGACCAAAATTTTCGGTACGATTCTAATACAGTAGTGTTCACACTTAAGAAAAAATTAGATTTATTTGAAAAAAATTGTTCTTGCTTGTAGAAAAAGCAAAAAAAAATTAGCATAAAAATGTACCTTTTGGTCAATGGGGTAGGTTAAGTTGCATGGCCGATCCAAAACTGTTGCTAACCCTCCCCCCCCCCCCCCACACACACACACACTCCCCTTAAGGCCCTAAGACACCCACAATCTAACACAAGTCAACTAGTATAAAATCGGGAAACCTCTACGCTATTGCCCCCCCCCCCCCGACATTCAGGTCTGGTTACGCCGCTGGTAATTTGGCATAGGTAAGGTAAGTATGGACGACTAATACCAACCCTATTCAAGCCTTAATCATCCCTCCGTTCATATCGAAAAGTTTCGAACATAAACCTCCAAAATGCGTTACAGTGTGCGGGAGCATTTTGTATTTTTAGGTTTTTCGCTTTATGTAGTGTATTCGGGGTTGCGTCGTAAGGTCTGGCTAAACTGGATTTGTGATGTTCATACTATTGCACATTTAGTGAATGTTTTTTTGACTGGACGCACCCCGTACTTTTGTCGTAAATCATTAATTTATGGGATTTGATGTCTGTGGGCTAAAAAACTTTTTCATCCCAAATTTACATAATTTATAGGATTAACACTTCTGGTCCCAAATATATTGACACGGCTAAACGCGTTTCTGGGGGCTGCATGTCACAGGTAACAGGAGGAGAAGAATTGGTTTTGTTTGGATCTATATTTTTGTCGTAAAACGCGTGTAGTAAAGGCATAAAATGGACCATTATTTGGGGGAAGTTCCCCAAATTATGACGTCACAAAATTTTGAAATCGTCAAAAATCATGTATTTTGAATGAAAATTGGCATTTCATGAGTTCTTCTCACCTTGACATATCATTCCAAAGCATAACCGATTTAGTTTACCTTAATTAGACCATTTAAAAAATTTTGATATAGAATGAGCAAATGATCGTTTTTGTACAAAACTTTTCGATATGATTGGGGCCTCCATTTCCCCAGTTTCCACCGTTGGGGAAGTTAGGAACTATTCGTCCCACAGTTCTCACCATTTTGATTTTACAAAGCCACTGATGTTAGGACGGTAACCAGTGTGAGGCAAATAAAGATTGGTGACGTCCATCCGTAAGACTTCCTTAGCAAGAGTATCAATTTTTTCATTACGTTGTGTGCCAATGTGTTAGGACGGTAATCAGTGTGAGGCAAATAAAGATTGGTGACGTCCATCCGTAAGGCTTCCTTAGCAAGAGTATCAATTTTTTCATTACGTTGTGTGCCAATGTGTTAGGACGGTAATCAGTGTGAGGCAAATGAAGATTGGTGACGTCCATCCGTAAGGCTTCCTTTGCAAGTGCATCGATTTTTTCATTGCCTTGTGTGCCAAGGTTACTAGGCACCCATGCTGGCACAACTTAGGGGGGGGGGGGCGAGTATGAATACGTCAGTGCAATGAGGGAGCTGTCTTTTCCCGCTCCCTCAATGAAGGTTGGAGTTCTTGAAAAATAGGTACAAAGTTTCATATTTCAGTACATGATATCCTCAGACAGCTATGACAATATTTGAGAAATTGCCCATTGTGTTTGATTTTTCACAAATTGAGAACAAATCGCCCCCTCGTAATACAATGTTTTCCCAAAGTTGAGGAGATGGTGTAACCAGGGTTTGCGTGTTTCCAGATAAGTAGTCGGAAACTGGCTAGAAGCAAAATGGAGTTTCCTATTGGCCAAAATGAATGGTGTACTTGTAGAGTGAGGAACTGAAGTTTGTTGTTTACCAATCAAAATGGAAAGGGTTTGTAAGGTCTGAGTGTTCGCTAACTTGGGAGAACATTGTAACGGGGAAGGGTCCCCCTCCCCTCTGGAAAAGTTTTAACTTTTTAGGAGGGTTAAGTTGCAAAATGATTATATTCCGTCTGAAACATTCTAAAGCTTATTTCAACAGGGACCGCGGAGACGGGGGAGGCTAAGGGGGCTTTGGCCGCCGCACTTTTTTTTTGCTGTGGGCATTTTGGGCCGCCTTAAACTGCATTTATTTTATTGAACACATTGGGCCGCTTCGATGATTAGCCCCCACACTTCAAAACTGGCTCCGCATGAACAACCAATAGATGGTGTGCGCTTCTCTTGTTCGTTCAGACTACTTTCGAGTGTTTTCCCCAACTAACTGATTTTCCACCGAGCATTTCCAGAGGTTGGGTCCTAGGATTTCCATTGCGCATCTAGTAAACCCTAATAAAGGGATTAAGTCTTCACTTTGAGGTCAATCTACCTTAAGTTTAACATGGCTCTCCATCTGATAATACCTACCTGGTCTGTCATGTCCGAATGTTACCTGCTGGAACTTAACAAGACATAGGTTTTCAATCAATAGGCCTTTTTTAATTGTTCCTGCTTACAACAAATAACAGCTCCTTGCTTAAACTGATAAAATTCACAATGTGTATATGATTACTTTATGTTCGTAACTATAAGGGAGAATAACTATAGATTACTTACCTTAACTGTCAAATGTTAGATTTAGCCACAAGGGTATAAGTTGAGACGTAAAACCAAGTTATCGAACCTAACCTGATGTTGTTAAATGGAATTCCGTCAAACAGCTGATTTCCAGAGAGTCGACAAAACAGTTCACTTGAGTAAATGGTCCTAGTCATGTAAAGGAGCTGTTGTTAATCGTCACACACACACACACACATATTGCCTTTACAGGCTGGTAACATTGTCGGTGTGCTTTACCACAGAGGTTTTACTTAGTAATCTCCCAAAGCTTTTACTGTCACGTTTGGTACACAACAAGGATTATTGCCATCTTCAAGTCATGTAGAAAACTCAGAGGTGTGCCAGGCGAGGGGCAAGGGGAGACTGCTCTAAAATTTCTGCAAGATTTAAAATTCGGGCAGGAATTTGAAAAAAAAATTCTGGTATAAACGGTACTTCAAATTGGCTCAAATCAAAGTTTAGTGAATGGACACCAACTAATCCTTTTCACTTCAGACTGTTCAGCCTATTCAACTCTCTTCAGCTGTCCTATTCACCTCATTACACCGTATATGTATATATATATATATATATATATATATATATATATATATATATATATATATATATATATATATATATATATATATATATATATATATATATATATATATATATATATATATATATAAATATATATATATATAGTATTAGTTTACAGACAGCCACCTAACTTAAAATCTTTACTGGTAAGAGCTAAAATACGTCATAATACAGAGAATAGAGGGTGTTTCAAGACACACGATAAAAGGTGTGTCACCTGTAGTGTCTTACGTGAAACTTCTGTTGTTCAAAGTTTTAATACAGGTCAGAATTTCCAGGTGAGGGGGGATTTAACCTGTACCACCAAAGGCGTAATCTACTTGATTAATTGTTTGGATTGCCATAAGCAGTATGTGGGTGAAACGGGATTAGAGCTTAGAAGTAGACATAGGGGTCACCGACAGGAGTTTAGAAAAGGTCAAACTCCCATTGGTAAGCATTTTAAGGTGTGTAAAAGTTTCGAATTAATAGGTATCGAAAAGCTACGTAACAGTAATAAGAAAACTAGAGAGGAGGTTGAATTGAAATGGATTTACCGGTTGAATACTCTTGCCCCAATAGGTCTTAAGGTAAAAGATGTAAGCCTCAATAGAACATTGCCTAATAGCTAGTACTTTTTCCATTGCTGTTATTTCTTAGCACGTGAGCAAGGGGAGTGTATCTCCCCGAAACGTAGTGCGTTTTTTACAACTGAGCTTTGCCGTTTTAAAACTTTTAAGTTTTGAACTCTTTACCGTTTTTAATATCTTGTTGCCTCAGAAGATTTGACACGATCTTTGTCTTCAGTATTTTATTAAAATTTCAGATCGTTTTAACAGTATTCCGTGTGTTTTGTGCATGTTTCTTGTTATCGTTTATATATATATATATATATATATAGAAATATTTATATATATAGAAATATATATATATATATATATATATATATATATATATATATATATATATATATATATATATATATATATATATATATGTAGTACCGTAATAGTAAAAAATAATTAATAATGTCAACCAGGTAATGGTAAAGTGCTCAACCCTGTGAAGGGAGCTGTAATGTTGAAAAGGTTGCAATAAGTTCTTACAACATAGCTTTACAGAACTGTTCCGTAAGGGCCAATAAAGAAGGTCCTCACTCCTCAGAAGCCTGAAGTAGAATGATGTCAATAACGTTATATACGTATGTGTTCGCTGCCTTTGAACGTGTCCGTTTTAAAGCACGTGTTCGTTCCGTGTTCGTTGTGAACAGGCAAGAACGGTGTACAGCGAGTGATATATATATATTTATATATATATATACATACATATATATACATATATATATATATATATATATATATATATATATATATATATATAAATATATATATATTTATATATATATATATATATATATATATATATATATACATATAAAGGTCGAAAAGAGGAAGTAAAGAGTGCTTAAAAGTTTGCGGAAAACTACACGACGCTTCGGGTATAAACCCTTCATCAGGTGGCGAAAACCAAACTGAACAACCAACAGTAACATTTGGACACCACATCAAATCCTAAAACTTAGGCTTATAATCAGTTAAAAGTTTTGCCAAACGTAGCACCATTTAGCATCTAGGAAATCTAACGCAAAGAAAGTTTCTCAGAGGGGGACACAACTTCTTTTGGTTTTCCTGTTAAAGGGTAAGGTACTGCCTTAGGTAAGATGAAATCCATTCAAATATTGCCGCATTTGCGGCTGGGTACATCCAGTTTAAAACAAGTGGGAAGTGCCGTTTCCGGCCATCTTGAGGGGTTTTAAAGCCCAAAATTTTCTTGTACGCTCCGCGCCAACTGGTAGTGGCGCTCCGCTTAGATTCAAATATTGCCGCATTTGCGATCTATGTCCTTCTGAAGTTAACAATTTTTCCCAAGGGAAAGGGAGATACCGGTTCCCTTAAGTCTCATCCCCCAGGCCACAGATCAGTAGTGCCCAGTTTGGTCGTCCCTAAAAAGTGTATGTATTACCATTTTTCATAGACTGATTTTTTATTCTCATTATCTGAGAAGTCGCAGACATGAGATTCGTATTTCAAGGCTGGATACGTCCAGCTTAAAACACATGGGAAGTGCCATTTCCGGCCATCTCGAGGGGTGTTAAAGCCCAAAATTTTCTTGTACGCTCGGCGCCAATCCATGGTGGCGCTCCGCTTAGATAGTTTTACCGTGCCTGACCCTCAGAGATGGTCCCCCACTTGTTACATAGGCCCCCCCAAAAAAATCCCATCCTGGCTACGCCACTGCTGTACGACAGCCATATAGGGGGCGATGCGCACTGTTTAACAAGAAATTTCTTAAGTGGCTAACGATAGCCTAATCCCTAACCCAGGCTTCCTCAAATAGAGGCGCGCGGGCTACTTGTGGCGCGCGACGTGGTTTGGAGTGACGCCAAAAATAACTGGGAGAATAGTGAAAATTTTCAACTTTTTCACAACCTTTTTGACAAGAATTATTCTGCCCAAAAATAGGTATTGTAAATAAATCTAGTACATCCCCAATACTGACGTCACATCCCGACAAGAATATAATAACGTCCTATTTGTTCTCACAGGAAAGTAAAATCACTGTCACTGCTTACATTTGTTAGAGTCAGATCTTTGTCTATTTTACCGTTGAATCGGCAAAAAATGTAAAGCTTGTGAAAAATTTTGGCTGGGAAAATTGAACAAATTTTGCACCATTTTTCATGTAAGCCCCTTCTGAAACGCAAAAATTTTCAAAAGGGGGGGGGACACCCCTTTTCCTTATACCCCTCCCCCAGGATGGCGATCAGTGGCGCATTATATCAGTAACATTTAGCAATGTGATGCTTCAAAAAATTTAATTGAGGAAGCCTGCCCTAACCTAATCCCTAACACTGACAAAGAATACAATCGATACAATACAATTGAAACAACCAATCAAGAAACGCTTTGTTAAAAAGTGCGCATCTATCCCCATATAGTGGGGTCCATCAGCCTTAAATCAGCATTTGGCCCTCAGATTTTTTCTTGCCTCAATTGCCCCCCCCCCCACACGTTAAGTCAGTAAGGAGAAAGGTTAACTGAAAACTCTGATGCCTCTCTTAAGACTTATTTTTTCACCCAGGGGTATGCTTTAAACTCAGAGCTTTTTGGGACATTGCCCTTGGACCCCGGCCCAGGAAAGCGCCCTTCGTTTTAGGTTTCGTTCCGTGCTAGAAAATATTTGCCCTCAACACTTTCTTTTTCCCTTGTTACCCCATCCCCAATGTTGACATTCTGGCGACTCCACCATTATAGGCACAATAGTCTCCCAACAAAAGTATGAAAAATTGAAATGGTACAATTACCGTGTAGGGAAAGTTTTCTGATGTGAGTATGGGCCGCCAGCTTGAAGACGCCTTTAAACAGTGCATGTCAGCTGCTCCCGCCAGTAAATGTAATCTTTAGATGTGTAGGTTGGATATTTTCATGGGAAGGAGCTTTCGAAAGTGTGTTTTTGAAGGTCTCGAGATACGACAAGGTGTTGTTTAGGTCTATGGATATGACATAGTTTAAATTTGTACCTCAAATTAAATACAGTTTGCAGTGATCACATGTGTACATTATATTGCCATATTTTTTCAAACTTGAGTCATCGCGAAAGGATTAAAACCCTAACCTACGGGCTACGCTCCTGGTAAACTTATTCATTACTGAAAAGAGGAAAAAGCTCATAGTCAACGTCGGATATTTCATTCACAGTTCAGAAGTTTAAGTAAAAGAATGAAAATTCATCCGCTCGGTGGAAACTTTTCCTGACTCGTATATGGATAATTTTGAGGACTTGGTGGCTACCTTTTCAAAGTCGTCGATTTGATCGTGTATGTATTCAAGGGTGAGTTCCTCCTCATGGAGGTCATGGAGCAAAACCAGAAGGAACCTTCAACGAAGTGTTCAGTTGGAAGTTTCGCTCCTTTGCCTTTTGGCTGAGATCATGTGTAGTAGTTGCTCTTTTCATTCAGTCTAGAATGGAGCCTTACATAACAGACCAGTGAGGTAAACTGTCTGAGCCATGAGGTTGGTCAAATGTTGTCCTTCAGTGGACATATCTTTAATCAATGGTAAGCGCTTTAAAAATTGGTTTCGTCGAACGGCTTTTTGTCAGAGGGTCAGGAGGACTTAGAAAAAGTGGAAGTTACAGCAAAAATTTAATTTTCATATATGAAAGGTGGACCAAATCTACACAGTGTGGTTAAACTTCCATTCAGACAGGACCCTTAATTTTCAAGATATCAGTGAATGAAGTCAGTAGATTTGTGTTTCAAAGTGAACTAGAGGGCAGCAGAGGTTATGTCACTTTCCCAAATTTACAACGAATGCTATGTTACCCTTTGTTTTTTCAGACTGTTGTGTTGTCCTTGAAGATAATATGAACTCCCTGTGGGGAATCCTAAGTTCTCATGCCATTTATGCAATAATCACATGCTGATAAAATAGGATTGCTGAGGAGAAAACCAAAAGATTGTCCATTGATGTGAGGATATGATATCATATGCGCTTGCTTCAAGTTCTTTTTTTGTGGAAATAGTGTCAACTTTACCTGCTCATATCTTAAGAACCATACATCGGATTTCAATGCAAATTTTATCGAACTGCTTAGAATTATTACCCCTCTAACATATCAAAACTTGGTGTGACCTTAAACCCTTCTTTTAATAAGAACACGCGCTGGTACCTAGTGGGGACAGCGTCGCATAAAACTTAAGTTGTGTGTGTAGGGTTTATGAAGTTAATTTTGGAACAAAGGGCCAAAGAAAATTGTTCAGCACCTCAAAAAAAGCAAGACTTTTTGTGTTCTCCCACGAACGAAACTTCCAAATATGTTACAACCTCTTTTTCCAACAATCACTGAGTGTCCAGGATTTTCTTACCTTTTGGATCTATCCTTTGAGAAATTCGAAAATGACGTCACCTAAAGCAAAATCTTCCTGTATCGGGAGAAAATCCATTTTCACCCAAAGGCGATTATCACCTGAACTGCTTCCTAAATTTCAGTAAAGCAAATACTTCTAAAATACGTTCTGAGCAGCATACATTTCCAATTATACCAACCGACTAAGGTAAGCCCGTCTTGCGAACTAAAGCTCCTGTATCTACGGACACGGTCACATGTTTTGACTTATAGAGGCTTTGCAATTACGTCACGGAACCGCCATGCTCGAGGACGTTCATGCCAAATACACGTGGCTTTGTGCAAAACGCACTGCACACAGTGCATTGTAGTATGCACGGTGTGTACACATTCAACCAGCAAGCGCGCCCAGTGTGGTTTACTACGTAGTTACATGTACTCCAACATGGCCGCCAGAGAGTATTATGACGTCATGTGAAAAGCCTCTATAAGACAACACCTTTATCTTACAGTTTTCTTGCTTTGTCTCTTTAATGTATCTTTTATAATGTTTTAGGACTTCAATATTGCATGATCAAGCTTAATTAGACCTGCTCCAAGTAGCTCCAGTAACTTTTTCGTTTCGCTCCGACAGCATTTATTTCAGTCATTCTCGGGATTTACATGTAACACAATTCAGAAAATAACGAATCAAAACTAAAGAGAGACTCAGGAGGGAATTCACAAAAGCTCCATAGAGCTTGTAAAGGAGCCCTCCGTAAAATAAAAAAATGAAGCAATGACAAAATTTACAAAAGGAAAGAGAATACAGAAAAACAACAACAGGAAAAATCAGGGAAAGGTAACTGGAACAGGGAAGAAGGGAAACTGGGAACAACTGAAACTGTGGAAGAAGAGTCAGCTAGGTTTATTCAACATAAAAACTTTAGGGGATTTCTTGAATAGGTTTAAAGAGTGACACCGTTGAATGTTAAGTGGGAGGAAGTTCATAGAGTGGTTCTAGTAAAACGAATTGTTTGCTGCTAAGATGTTAGCCTAAATGAGAGAATAGAAAGAGAATTCATGGTACGTATGAAGTGTGCGTGTGTCTCATGTCGAAAGTGAAACATGGATTTGAAGATATTTAGCAGAATATTGTTACACCAGGAGTACATAAAAATGCCAATTTGATGGCGATGAATATCAAAGACATGGAGAATGTTGAATTTTGTAAACAAATCAGAGGTAGTTTGAGGCCGATGATAATTAGCTGTAAGAACTCCAAGTAAATTTCTTATTTGGGGAGAAAATGTATTATTACATGACTCTCAAGAACCTGTCATGGAACAGGGTATAGTGTACTTCACTATTTGAAAGTGGTTGTGGGGTGGTTTGGGGGGTTAGAACCCCCCATGATCGAACCTTGCAATGCATAAAAAACACCTAAAATAGCGGGTTTTCCTCTCTATCCTTAAACCTTTCCATCATATCGAACCCCAACCCCCCATGACGCCAAAACCCTCCCCATGACACAATCTTGGCCACGCGCCTGAGGTGTTCTAACTGCATTTAAGGCATCAACTGGTGAGCATATGGTTTGAATGGGTGATCAGAACATAATCAGTGCATGCTATATGAGAAAATCTGATTTTTCTAATGTGAAATTAATCAAATAGCTATTGAGAGTTTCGTTACCGCCTACAATAATGTATGTTAGGATCATGGAGGAGAGTATTAGTTTTTAAACAATTCATTAACGTTTAACACCAATAAAATCATTTCTTACGCAGTGTTTTCAACAGCCGTTTTCTATGAAACTAAGAGAATGTATAGACAAACTAATGAGTGTACTAACGTGACTATCGAGAAGAGTTAATCCTTATACTTTTAACAGGGAAGAGCTGTGCTACACGAAACATGGAGTACCGTCATGAGCAGGCATTGCAAAGCTCAATGGTTGAATTGACAAGGACTTTTGAACCAAATGATTTGATGGTTAAACTGATTGCAGCCGAACTTTTGAAGACAGTGATTAAGTAAACAGTAAGGACACCCGCCCATAGAGAGTTTGTCAATTCATCATGATCCTTAAAACGAGAGGTCAAACAGACTACCCAGCCTTTCTACACGCCTTGGGAGAATGCAAAGTTTACAAGGAGTTGGTGGAAACTATGAAAGAAAACGAGCCACCAGCAGGTATGAAAGACGAAAGAACTGTTCAGTAAAGAGTGAAGGGCCCACATACTCACACACACCTACGTACTACCACAGCATCGAATTTAGACTGTTGTGGGACAGTCCGCAAGTAAATGTTGCATTGACTATAAACTCATTTGTATGAACGTTGAGTTTTGTGTGAAGTTCTGGACATTGTGAAACTTAATTAACTAGAACACTGTCCCCACTTTAATTGAAAGTTGGGTGTGTTTACTACCTAATCAGCCATGAATTGCTGGACAGACAGCCTGTCCTTCCACTGTATGTAACACCACATTAAGGTGACATACGCAGTTGTGGAACGAGTCAGAAATAGAGGGCAGCATGTCTTTATCATAATTAAGCACAGTACACCATTACTCTAAACAGTTGCTGGATATTGCCATTTTTACAAAAAAATATAGGCGAAGTCCTTGAACAGTGGTTCAATGCATTTCACCCATAAATTTGTCCCAGAACTGAAGGTGTGTGTAAGGCACACCGTCCCACAACTAATTTTTATGCAAACACCCCCGCTCCCCAAAAATACACACACACACGCAGATATATAGTTGTACAGAAAATAACAGTACAAATACACCATATCTGTATATTTTAGGCAGTTCAAGGCAGTCCATAGCCCATTACACTATTTTACAACTAGTTTACAAGGAGTTGGTGGAAACTTTGAGAGTAAAAACGGGAAGCCAGTAGGTATGAGAAACTTCAAAACTGTTAGGGAAAGAGTTATGGATCCAGGTTATCATAAAGGAAAAAACGCAAAATAAATAAAAACAGACAAGAACGGTTACACATAATGCAACTGGGTGCTTGTTATAGAACAAAAATCCACAACAAAAATAGAAGTGAAGCACAATGTGTAGAAAAAATTGAGAAAAATCTGAACGTTTCAAACCGCCTAGGTTCGTCGTCAGAAGTACAGTTAGATAAACAGTGAACCAAAAATAGACAGGCCGTAGCAGGTTCAAGTTACTTCAGCGGTCACGCCTGCATGACGTAAATGAAAGGTCCCCTATTCAAACCCATGTCTGAGGCTGTCGCAGCGAAGGACTAAACGTAATTCTTGCTTTTTGCCTGCCTTCAATGTAGGAAAGCCGGCAAATAAAACAGCAAACTTAAGATCAGTCAAACTATGATCAGCTTAATTGAGGTGTTCGGCGCCAGTGTGTCCCGAACTATTATTTCGAATGCTAGTCTTGTGGATGTTGAGAATGGTTCAACCTGTTTATAGGATTATTTTGTAATCGTTTTGCCTAGAGAACTGATTTTAGGTCACAGTATTCTGACCGCTGAGTGGGGAATGGGGAAACACGAGTAGGCAAAGGTTCTGACTGGAGGGGCAAAAGCCCCATTGTCCTCCCCGCTGACGCCGATACTGATAAAAAGGCAAATAATGTGAGTTGCACAAGAAGAAAATCACAAATTAGAATAGCAGAGAGAGTGCCAATTTTAACCATAGGATCCGGCTATTCACATGTGCTGCAGGTAATTAATTAGAGGGTCCCAACTATTAATTGCACATGTGCGACAAGAAATGTTTTCGTTGCCTGAGAGAACGAAATTTTTGCAGCCATGGAGTAAATCATGTTTTTCATGAAATAACAAATTTCGTATTTAGCTATAATTTTGTCAAAGTTTGATAGGAAATTATGCTAAAGGAGTTGATCAGATAAATCTCTGGAAATGAAACTTCTTACATATCTTTTTTTCAATAAAGTTTGCATTAAGATGTTTTTCGGTGTAAAATTAAACACTTAAAAGAAATCAATGCAGTTTTACATGGAAAATACTGGCAACTAACGTTATTTTGCAGTTTTGCATTAGAGGTCTCACAGAAACTGTACATGTAACCATTTGTTCCCTTAGTACTACACTTGGAGGTCATTTTACTGTTCAGAAAATAGAAGTGATATCATGGGTACCTTTAATATTGGATTTACGCAAAACTGTAAAGTAACAGGTCGAGCACCAGAACCCAGCTGCTAGTATTACAGTAAAATAACGATCATGTCTTTAATCCTATGATAATGCTAATATTTTGTCTTTCTTCTTTTTTTGTTTCATCCAACCACCTCAGCTGAATGTGATGACTCAGCAGATATACCAGACGATTTCCCTCCTTACCAACCGCCGCAACCATCTATAGATCCTCATCCAAATGGAGTTTCACAGTTGAATTGCTTCGAAAACTTGTTAGAAAAAATGGGTTTGACAGATATGTTTCCAGGAAAACTAGGTTTAAAAAAGTTCGTCGAAGTAAAAAATCCTCAAACACTAAGAAATGAATCTGATCTTGTTGTATTGTTCTGGCAGAAACTCAGTAGTCTTGACTATCGGGTAAGGTCAAACATATTTTTAAGGCTTGACGATACTTACACTGCCTGTCAGGTGAGTATAAGAGATTTTACCTTTGCATTCTTGCAATGCTCGGATCCGTTTCTGCGGCAAGACATAATAGAGAAAATGTCCGCCTGCCATTTGGCTGTACCTGTTATTCTGCCTGGTGTGCAAGAAAGAAAACCAGAGTTTTTGCTTTGGTCTCTTCGACGCATCGTAAAGAAATGGAAAGAAGCCAACTCTGTTGCTATGGAACAGCACATTGTACAGGTTCCAGTGTTTACAGTATCAGTTTTGCGTATCGGTCACATAGAAGCTGTTTCTAAGTCTGCTATCATAAATAACTTACTGGGCCCATACCAAGGTAATGATGCGCATCCTTACTTCCTCACTAGGGCAGAAGGTTTTTGTGATGGTGCTTTCTCTAAAGGATGCGTCGAGTCAGTTTGGTACCTGCCAATGAATGCAAATGGTTCTGAGAAATTTAGATGGGTTACATGTTTTCTTAACTTACGCGGTGACTGTACCAAATGCCCAATAGAAACAGAATTTGCGTGCAAGGCAGCTAACATCACAATAGCTTTCGTGGCGATAAGAAATCAGGATGTGTATCGAGAAAAGATAAGGCACATCAAAGTAGCCGCTAAGAGTTTCTTCTTCATTGGTATAAATGACAAATGTGACCAAGTTGCATGCCAGGAAAAGTATACTCAGCCAACGCCGGAGTGGCTATATTACCATTCGCAAGTGTTAGATGGTATATCAGATAAATTATCTGCCAAGATAGTCCAGTGCCATGATAATTGTATAAAAGACAGCTTTCCAAAATTAGAGGATCTCGTTCACCTTTGTAAAGGCGAAATAGTTAACGAGGAGGACATCGAGGAGTGCCACTATGCCAAAGACATAGTCAAGCAAATTATCGACCTCCGGAGAAAGGAAGATTTATCGGAATTTAAGAAAAGAGCTTTTCCTCTCATGACAATATGGAAGGACTGGGTCAGTATAGACAAAGAGCGCCTTCGTCCAGACACAGAAAGAGAACAGTCTGTTGAAGTTTCGCGTGATGACATAGCAAGATGCAAAGATGCTAAAAGACAGCAACAGCTGGACATTGGGTTATCAGAAACGGTGGAAATTTTCATGAAAGTATTGAAGGAATCTCAGGACAGTTTGGGAAACTTGCGTTATTTTCTGTTCTATCTCCAAGAAGCTCTTTTTCGTTTGGCAGATGAGGCAACAAAAGCTCATTTCAAGAAAATAACATCCTTTGACGAAGAAATTCAAAAGCTGGATGCACTTCTAGGGCCTAAACTCCCAGGGGACAGTTTTCGAAGTCCAGAAACAGAATTAAGATATAAGGAGGACCGATCGCTTCGAAAATCTCTACGTCAGAAGGAGTTGGAAAAGTGTATGGAGAAAAACCTTGGATGGGAGCACTTTCTACGAGAGTTAGGACAATGGCATGAAGCACATACCGAGCGCAAAGTTGCGAAAGACGAGATATGTATGTCTCTACCAGGGATAGCATCAAGACTCCTCTGCCATGCATACTCAATAGAAATTATCGATTGAGACACCGGAAGAGTTCCCTTGTCTTGGGTGACTAGTGTTTTAGATAAACTAGCACAAGATCTTGGCGATCCCAGAATTTTGGTGGTGTGTGTAATAGGTGCCCAGAGCAGTGGTAAATCGACTTTGCTTAACAGCATGTCTGGAGTGAGATTTCCTGTTCGAGCGGGTCGTTGTACCAGAGGTTTGTTTATTCAAATGCTGCAAGTTGAGGAGACCTTTGCTCAAAAACTTGGACTGCATTACATTGTGCTCATAGATTCGGAGGGAATTCGATCTTTTGAAAGAAACTCCAAGGAAGACTGCAGATTTGACAACGAGCTCGTCACACTCGCTTTGTGTATATCAGATGTCACAATTTTAAACATTGAGGGTGAAAATATTGGTCCTGAAATGACGGACATACTGGAGATCGCTGCACACGCACTCATCAAGATGAAAGAAGTAGACCTGTCTTCGCAATGCAGAATCATCCAGCAACGCGTTTCTGATTTGACAGCCGGGGAAAGGAACAAAATTAACTTGAACCAAATAATGGAAACGTTGAACGAAGCAGTGAGAGTAGCTGCCACAGAAGAAGGATACGGGAACCGCTACCAACAGATCTCTGACGTTTTTGATCTACGCCTTGACGATAACCTACAATTTATACCTTGCCTTTGGACAGGATCAATGTCACCTCCCAGTCAGTTCTACAGCGATGTGGTGACAAGGGTAAAGGAAGATATATTGTGCGAGAGAGAAGTTGCTCCTCAGTTTACAGTGTCCTCCTTCACTCAGAGAATTCGTGACGTATGGGGAGCTGTTAAGGATGAGAAATTTTTGTTCAATTTTCAAGACAGTATTAAAGCAGTTGATTTCAATAGCATGTGCATGGAGCTGAGTGAAAGAATTACCACCATGAGGCTCCGGCTAGTAGAAAAGCGAGTCAAGTGGCATTGTCGTATTCAAAGTTCAGAAGAGCCGAGGGATACTTTGGCGGGCATAAAGGGAGAATGCCGAAGGGAGATAAATGCAGAAAAAGAGGACATATTCTCACGTATGAATCGTTTCATATCGAAGCACAAGCGAAGGGATAATTTGAGCGTGTATCAAAACTGGATGAAACAAAAGGTAGAAATGACGGTAACTGATATAGAAAACGACGTATTGTCTGTTCTACAATCTGAAACTACGACAAAAATATTGCAAAACAATATTTCACGATGTGTAGCGGAAGCTGGAGCGAAACTTCAAAGCTGTGCCAAGTTTGAATGTAATCGTTTACAGAAACCCTCTAGCGAAACAGAAAAGGATGATTCAAAGAAAGTTTTTGATACTGTATTTTCTGTGAAATGGAATGCGTCACTAGAGGAAGGAAGGGCCCGGTTCCCATTGAAATCGATGTCAGAAAAGGCAATGGAAGCCAACTGCGAAGACCTTCTAATATCCATCACTCAAGATATGGCAGTTTTTACGGAGATACAGAACTTGACTAAAGAGGAAGGTGAAATTCGAAAGCACCTGGTTATTGAAGACTGGAATAAATATTATCCACGCAAAGCAGGAGAAGAGAATGTCAGAGGATGGTTCTCGCAAAATCAACACATTCTAGAAGTCATTCAAGAGAGCGTAGAGGGATATAGGGACAAGTCTTTTGTCAAAGACTTTGACGCTAACCTCTACCAGTCTATCCTGCGAAGGACTTAAACGAAGTGTTCGCCATCACGGGTGAGTGCAGACCCTCCATATGTTCTGAAGGCAAAGATATTACTTCATATTGCTGGGAAACCTTTTGAAATCTCGCTTGAAAACCAACGCTTGTACGAACAAAATAATTCTTTCGAAATATTATTCAACAAGGAAAGGGAAAATTTACGCCGGGACTTTTTGTCGTTCCTTAGTAGACAAAGTCAAGTTGATAGAGTACTCCAGTGTATCGAAGAACATTTTCTTGATTGGGGAAAAGACCTAGTCTTGAATGAATTGAAAGAGGAGTTTTCACGCATGATGATCCGAGAAGGATTAGTAATTAATACGGAAATTAATAATAAGGTCCTCAAAGAGCTATGGAAAGAAAACGACCTAGATGCTATCATAAGTTACACCAGTGACTTCAAAGGATTTATTAACGAATGGTTGAAACAGGAAGCAGTAAAACTATGCAGTGCTTGCGAAGATGGAACAATCTCTTTGCGGCCTCTTGCTGAAGAGATGTTAACTAAGAAGAAATTAGTTATGATTCATCTGGTAAAATTCATCAGAAATGAGGTAGTTCGAGACACACATGGAGAACTACAGTTTCAAAAATGGGTGGATCGCTTTAAAGAGGAAATACTGACAGCAGGCTTCACAAAACCCAACGAGCTAGCTATGGAGCTATATGCCTACCTCATTTCTGACGTGGATCAGTTGACCGAAAGACTAAACAAGTTTTTAGATTCACAGTGGATAGAAAATGTATTCGAAGATATCAGACTTCCACGCCAGCCAGAGGAAAAAGACATTGCAAATTTCGTTGGAACGTATCTTAGTTCAACTATCAAAGATCTCTTACAATACACTTGTTTCGAGCAATGTCCCTTTCAAAGACGCAAAGCACCATGCGACAACGCTTTACCTCCAGGTGTATATCACGAACATCTTTCGTTTACACATATACCTCGCGGTGTCACTGGTGCACATCACAAATCAACCGGAAAATTGATGTTGGAATCATGTCCAACATGTGTAGCGTCACCAACAGAAACGTACACACTTCCAGGTGTTGAAGGGGAAAACACACACTTGTACAGGAATTACAAAAAAGATTTTCCGACTTGGAGTATTACACCCCAAACAGAACTGACCCCGGATTACACAATATTCTGGAAATGGGTCATGGCAAATCATAACGAAACGATTGCAAAATATTACAATCGTAATCCTGCAGAAATACCACTGAGTTGGGAAGTGATTACTACGCAACACGCCTTGGCAAGTCTTGAGGTACCAACACCAGACTTTTCTGTATCGGGAGGAAGTCCTGTCATTTCACCAGTAAAACTTAAATTTCCCCCTACTTCTCCATCAGGAGAAAGTCACGTCATTTCACCAGTAAAAACTGCAATTCCCGCCTAAATAATTGAAGAAGTTTCATGTATAATATGTTAATAAACTTTTATGTAACCATAACAAGCATATTATAACTGAGTAAAATACCATGCCAGCTATATATATATTTATATATATATATATATATATTCAAAATTGGTAAAGCTGAAAAATCTGGCTGAGGTGAAAAAACGATGTTGACTCCACCGGGATTCGAACTCTGGACCTCCCGCTTTCTGTTGCGGACGCTGTAACCACTGAGCCATAAAGCCAACTTGGTTCAGCTACTGTTCAAATGAAAGTTGAAGCAACTCGCACTTCACCTCCTGGGCAGACACCTGTTTTTTGGAACAGCACTAGATCTCGTTTGACGCAATATATATATATATATATATATATATATATATATATATATATATATATATATATATATATATATATATATATATATATATATATATATATATATATATATATATATATATATATATATATATATAATATATATAAATATAAATATATATATATATATATATAATATATATAAATATAAATATATATATATATATATATATTCAAAATTATATGTTCAAAATTATATAAATATATATATAATTTTGACCTTATTATAAATACTGTTGGGTTAAGTTCTCCTCTGACGTAACAATAGAGAACTTAACCCAACAGTATTTATAATTCGTTAACCGCACTCAATCACCTAGGCCTCAATGGCTCAGTGGTCAGAGCATCCGCCTTGTAAGCGGGAGGTCGCTGGTTCGAATCCTGCTTGAGGCTAAGTTTTCCATTTCAAAAAAATAAATCCTTTTTCAGTATAAGGCAATGCCTATGTTTGAGGAAAAAATGGCCTAAGGTCTTCATGCGACTATTCAATACCGCACTGGTTCACTTATTCATATAAGGTCGCTACGTCACTCGACTTACTTTATATACATATATATATATATATTATATATATGTATATATGTATATATATATATATATATATATATATATATATATATATATATATATATATATATATATATATATATATATATATATATATATATATATATATATATATATATATATATATATATATATATATATATATATATATATATATATATATATATACATATAAAAGAATAAGAAACAAAAACAAACAAAAATACAAATGCTATCGAGAATGTTAAACAGAACCGGCTTCCCTGTAAACCACAGTAGGGAAGTCGCTCAAAACACCAAGATCTTTGTTTAGGCCGCGGGTATGTGTTGACAGTTTTAGCATCCATTTGCTTTCGGATTTAAGCCTTTGAGTGACAGATGGGTAATTACTGTCACTCAAAGACCTAAATCCGAAAGCAAATGGATGCTAAAACTTGGTGTTTTGAGCGACTTCCCTTCTGTGGTTTACAGGGAAGCCGGTTCTGTTTAACATTCTCGATAGGATTTGTATTTTTGTTTGTTTTTGTTTTGTTTCTTGTTGTTTCTAAATTTTTCTTCACTCCGCATTAACGCTGATGACGAAGACAGGTGTCTTTGAAATATACGTTTCTCTTATCTTGTATGTGCTCTAATATTGTCATATTTGTGGTGTTTTCTACTTATTCTTTTATATTACATGGAGCATACGTGGACTTACTTATATTATACATACATATATATATATATATAGATATATATATATATATATGAAATAAATGAAATATATATATAATATATATCTATATATATATATAAATATAACATATATATATATATATATATATAAGGTCGAAATGCTGCGGAGCACTGTTGAAATGTGCAGGTCGAAAAGAGGTAGTAAAAAGTGCTTAACAGTTTGCGGAAAACTCCACGACGTTTCGGGTATAAACCCTTCATCAGGGGGCAAAAACCAAACTGAACAACCAACAATAACAATTGGACACGGCAAACATCAAATCCGAAGCGATCGCTGTAAAAACAGAACCGGACGAAAGTGACTGTCAGAAAACATGAGTGCGAAGGATGAAACACAAATCAAACAAAGAAAAATAGCGTCCTGGATGAATAAGTGCCCGTACAAACGTACAAATCGAACATGGTCGGAAAAAAGGGAAAAGAGTAGACAAAAACTAGGTCCGGAAAAAAATTAGGGCTACACAGTAAAAAATGAGCACGAACGGGTAAGTGTAAAAGGAGTAAAAACTGGCTCAAAAAAGGGGTGAATATTACAAAAGGTCAATTCTAACGTTAAGGCCGTATAGAGCGAGAGTTCCTAGCCTCATGATCAGTCGGTTTTCAGCACTAAGACGGTCACGAGCGGAGCCTCGGCACATTACAGCTGCCGTAACGGTTAAATGCTGTACAGAACAAGGTGAAGGGGGATTAAAATGTGCAGCCGCCGGGTATCCATGGAGATTCTGTTTGATGGACCTAAGGTGATCGGTGACTCGATCCGCGAGGCGGCGCTTGGTTTCTCCCACATACAACGAGTTATATCTCCCACAAGCTAAAATATAAACTACATTAGAGGAAATGCAGGAGAATCTTTGTTTGACAATAAAGCTACTGCCGTTGGGGCCTGAAATGTTGACGAGGTCGTGTTTGCCAACAACTGGACATGTATTACACCTCGGACGGTTACAAAAGGTAGTTATGCTAGTCTGTTGGCTTAAAGTGTAGGTTAGAGGTAATTGTACGGTTGTTGATGGACAATTTAAGGTCGAGAAAAACAACAGATGAGTCCGAGATACAATGAGTAAATTTCAAAAAGGGGCAAAAGGAATTAGCAAAGTCGATAAAAGTTTCTAAATCACGACAGGATCCAGTGGCAACTCCTACAATATCATCAATATACCTTTTGTAAAGTATAGGTCGTGGCCCGATATACTGAGAAAAAAGTTGTTCTTCAAAGTAACCCATGGTCAAACAGGCAACAGAAGGACCCATTTTGGTTCCCATGGCCACTCCTTTAACTTGACGGAAAAAACGCCCATTAAACTGAAAACAATTTTGCGTGAGAACAAGTTTCGTTAAACGTAGGAAGGTGTCAGTCGGTATAAGAGGATCACGCCGTTTGTCTAGGTAGTAACGGATAGCTGTTAAGGCAGCATTATGAGGAATGGACGTGTAGAGGTTGGACACATCCATGGTGAATAAAAGACGTTCTTCGCAATTTTCAGGAAACTCAAAGTCACGAATAAGTCTCAAAAAATGTGGTATGTCTTGAACATACGACGGCAAAGCTGAAACTAAAGGGGAGAGCACGGAATCCACATACTCAGAATTAAGTACGGTGGGGCAGCTGTGTGAAGAGAAGATAGGTCTGTGAGGGTTGTTGGGTTTGTGGATTTTGGGATGCAGGTAGAAGTTAGAAATCTGTGGGCAAGGGTGGAGTAGAGAAGTAGCGTTTTGGGGTAGTTGTTTATTGTCCATGAGTTGGGTCAAAGTGTTTTTAACTATCTTTTGGCACTCAGGAGTGGGGTCAGCGGGAAATTCTAAATAAGCACTGTCGTCGGATAGCTGTTTGTTGGCCTCAGCAATATACAGGTCCTTCCGCCAAACCACAACAGCACCACCCTTGTCAGCTGGTTTAATAATGATATCCCTGTTACTTTTAAGGGATAAAATGGCATCTCATTCTTCAGGACGAAGGTTACGCAGTGAGGTCATCTTAGGGGAAGGAGATCGTTGACATTTTTGTTAATGGTGTTGATTACATTGTCGAGGGTGGGATTTTCTCCTGGCTTGGGCGTCCAGGAGGAACGGACAGGGTTGGCGGGGTTGGGAACTTCCTCTGAGGGTATGTCATCCTGATGGTCTGTTATCCCGAAATGGTAGCGTAGGCGGAGTTTCCTACAGAAAGACAAAACGTCTCTGCGTATTGAAAACTCGTCAGGAAGGGGGTTCAGTGGAACAAAGTTGAGACCTTTCGCTAAAACTGAGGGCTCAGAGGAAGAGAGTTCCAAATCGGGCGGAATAGTGACTACAAGCTTGGTGTCTGGCTGGTTACTATTGTTAGGTTCGAATTCGGTGGACGGGGATTTGGGCAACAGGCTAGCCAAGGTCCTGGCCTTGGAGTCTTGTAAGAAGTTATGTAGTCTACGATTGTAAATATGAATAAGGAAGCGAACTTCTGCAGCTTGGGGTAAGGTTTCAAATAGAAGTGACTTTTTTCCTCAATGGTAGTGTCAAAAGAAGCCTTCTTCCTTTCCATACTACGAATGGTAGAACGTATCAGACTTAAAGAACACGGAAGTAAGTATCCCGGAAGTAGGTATCCCGTCTAAAATGAAAATCGTACTCGGACTGAACGTGAAAATAAAGTCTGAAACCTCTTGGAATTACATGCCTACGAAGACAAGTTCCCAAAAAATTAATGTGGCTGGCAAATCCTTTTTTCCGACCATGTTCGATTTGTACGTGCACATTTTCATCCAGGACTGTCACATTCCATGAATTATTGCATGATCTCCATTTTAATTAAGCTTTTGATTGGTAGTTTTCTTTTACTTTTGTTTTCTATCTTGTTTTGCTTCTTTGGTTTGTTTTATGTTTCATTGTACAGCGCAACAGATTATTTTTTATAGTTGTGGCGCTTAATAAATTTCTCTAATACATAGTAATAAATATTCCGATTTAACTGCTTCTCAAGACATGCTTTCTAGAACCAAAACCTTTGTTAAACCTACCTGACAGACATTGCAGCTCTAGTGTTATATTAATCTCTTAAAGCTCAAGTAATGGAAATCCTACTTCTCACTAAGACATACATGTATACCCTTTTATGTCATCATTTTGTTTGCCTTTTTTCACCATTCTAATTCTTTTATGTTTTCTGCACAGTAACCCCGATCTTGTTAATTTTTTAGGGGTAATCCATTCCTACAAGTAGACCAAAAGTATGGTCTAGTTGATGAGCATCCGATTCTCACTTAAGCCGTGTTCCCATTTGATCCAGGGAGGTGGATCTTGATCTATCGAGGTGGATCAAACACTAATGGGAACGCAGATCAACAACACTCACTCAAGATCAAGATCCACCGATTTTGATCGACCGTTCGGGGTAGATCAGATCCGCCGCGCTGGATCAAAGTTTGTAATGGGAACACATCGGTGGATCAAGTGACCCTGGATCTCCGGTTACACTCATGTATGTTTTTGTGATACATCGATACGAAATGCATGGCAGGCCGACTTGTAAACATTGGTGACCTTTTCGCGCTTGCGCAATGTGTTCATAAAACACGTTTGATCTACCGCGCTCACTCAAATGGGAACGCGGATCTCGATCAAGGTAACTGATGTTGATCCACCTCGGTAGATCAAGATCCACCTCCCTGGATCAAATGGGAACACGGCTTTGGAGATCCTGGGTTGGATTCCCCGGAGGATTGAAAGCGGAGACTTACCCCAGAACCAAATTTCAGTTTGATATGTTAAATAGGAACATGCTCTAAACATTCTGGTGAAAGTTTCATTCATTTCCCACCTTCGGTTCTCGAGGTAATAGCAATTGAAGTTGACACATTTCCTGTAAAATATGAACCTAAAGCAAATATTTGTCTTATCATGGATTCAAATTCTTGGCCAATGTTTTGTTTTTCTTTATTTTTCATCCTATTAGTTTGACATTGAATTGATTAGGAATACCATTTTGCCTCTAGGGCAGATAATGTTTATAAAATTCTATTTCACAGGATGCTCAAATTGTATATCAAAGTTAAGATGCATAAAATTGATGGTAAATTAAGAAAAAAAAAACATTGGACAACAATAATGTAAATCCATGACATCACGACTGCTTGTTTCAAGTTCTTTCTGTGTAGAACATTTGCCACATTTAATTGCTAATATCACAAGAACCGAACATGGGCAATGAATAATAATATCACCAGAATGCTTAGAAATGTTTCTCTTTAAGATATCAAAAGCAAATTTGTCCTTGGACTATTCTTTTAAACGTGCAAACATTGTGAGCGATGCCCCTCATAAGCAACGGATATCGAAACAATCAAGTGCCCCGACATTACACAAATATAAGATATAATTTTAAAAGAATAATACTTAAATTGAAATTAAATATTTACTGAAGGAATAGGGTTTTGTAACATTAAATGAAACTAAAATGCATCGATAAGCATATCAACTAAATTGCTTTCACCAATTCCACGGATATTTCCATTCAAGTAATTGACGTGAAAGCTATGTCAATCAATGTATGCCACGCAATATAATAACTTTAATAAAAATATGTATGCCACGAAATTAATAACTTTAATAAAAATACTTCTATAAGAATGTAAATGTACATGTACATTACATGTGTTTGAAAATACCAGTTTCTCAGTTGTATAAAATTTATTTAAGGATCTTAATGTGCTTGTTTTAAATTCCCAGTTTTGGGGTAGTCAAATCTTTAAATGCTCCAAAGAAAAGAGTTCACACCATCGTAGAGAAGTCGTTCACCCAGACTATGAACACCCGGTCAGATATTGATCTAAAAGAGATCGCAAAGTTATTGTACTTGAATTTTAAAAATAGTCACATTTAAAAAAGTCACATTATAGCTGATATTACTCAAGTTTGGTATAATTCAGTTCTGCTAAGTACCTCTTTGGTCAGCTGTTTATATACGTTAAGAGTGCCTTATCTCCTCAAAATTATAATTCTACCACCCCTACTGACTGGTTATTTGGAAACTTGCATTCTGATTGGTTAAAAACTAGCAGGTTATTCTCCAACAAACCGGCAGATCTAATGATTTGCAGGAGGCACTAGAAAGCCACCAGAAAGTAAACCCCCAAAAGGACATTTACTGGGCGGTAGAAAAGAATTAACATACATTTCTAGGATTATTGTTGGTGAATAACCCATCTCGACTCCAGATTTGAAAGGAGTAACAGACTAGGCCTCGTCCGTTATTTTTTCCGATTTGGAGTCTGCACAGTCAATTCACCAACAATAGTCCGTCATATGCTGTTTGTTCCTTAAATACACAATTCAGTTTGTGTGAAGACTACAGTAATTATAGTTACATTTGGAACAAATTCGTCACTCAAATGAAAGAAACGTTAATGCAGTAGAGTAAATGTCGTGTTTCGCCATTCATTTCCACCCATTTATTCTACTTTTGGGGAAAATTCGGAAGGTGTAAAAAGTATGTGCTAAACAGCATGAAAAACAGTATTTAAGAGTCCAACTCCCATCTTTATAGGACATTCTTGAGCCGAGATACAAAATGTTGAAGTTTATTTCTCTAAAACAAATTAGTCCTTTGCTCAATCATTTGTGACTTTTTTTGTTGCACAACTAACATTATCTGCTTTGCTTCTCTTTAAATTAAGAATGTTTTATGACATTAAACACTTCCTGTTAACTTGCATAGCATGTTGCACAGAGAGAGATTAATTAGATCACTCCGTAAGGGTAAGAGTGCTATCAAATCTTAATACAAGGTGCAGTAAGTTTCAGAAATACAAAGATTGTAATCTGAGTAGTACAACAATGACATCACAAATTATTTCGCAATGCCCCATTTTCATTTGAGTGAATTTACTTAAACATTTCATATCTCGGCTCAAGAATGCCCTATGAAAATGGGAGTTGGACTGTTAGAATTGATATTTCTTGCTGTTTAATATATATTTTTGAATATTTCAACATGAGGTACACTTTAAGGTAACGATGCTTTTCGATTCAAATTTATCTACACTTGTAATTTTTAAGCTGGAGGTGTTATATGTAGTATCGGCACTAAAAATAAACGTGAAACTTTTCTGGTCAGTAACGTCAGGTGTAAAAGGTCTAGTAAGATTAAGAGACTTGATTTAAAGATGCATGCATAACCCCGTCCTTTTATTTAGACAAAGCTGGAAAGGTTGGACCGAAATCACAAGAAAATTTCAACTGTTCGACAACGTGTTAATGAACACTAGTCTGAACACAATCCACTTACATAACTTTTGCAGAAAAAATGCTCATATCTTGCCGGTTTGTCGAGTCTATAATTTAAGCTTAGGACGAAAAAGTTGGAAAAATTGCTTAATATCTCAAAATGTGCGCGCTCAAGTACCTAACAGGTTCTGGCTTTTTTTTGTCCAGGCATTAAATTTCTGAATATACAGGGATTTCTTTTCCCTAATCCATGAAAATTTCTAGGGGTTTTGAATGTTCGTCGCTGCAGGATCGTAAAGCACCATGGGAGAAATTTGAAAACTGCGTCAACTATAGCATAATTTCCCCAGATGGGGTAAGGAAAACATCCCCCCCCCCCGATAGAAGCAATCTCTCAAACCGGTATGGAACGATTTCAAAGATCATTGTTACCCAAATTTATTTTAAAATATGACAACATTTGAAGTTATCAAATCATCAGTCATTAAAAATGTAATCGTTGCTTGCAGCTGCACTATAACAAAATTACAAGCTTACTGTGATCAGGATATAAAAAATTGTTAATGTAGTCTTGTTCCCATGTATCCGTTCAGAATGTGGCGAATATAAAATGAGTGGCGTCTTCAGGTTGCGTAGTGTCTGGGGCATGGGAACAGCACAAAAGAAACTCCAAAGTGTGGGTCAATTTGTTCATACTGTACACATTGTTTCCATGAGTGCATCGTCAATCCGTACCATGATTTGTTTTTGCGTTAGGTGCCGGCTTGGGGAAAGGGTTTGACGTGAAATGCCTAAGCATATTTTTGAAGAACCTGTTGTCTCTTGAAAATTAAATAGAATCTCTGCTGGATTTTGGATGACGTCACAGATTATCCATGTCGTAACTTTGATTGTGGAACCGATTCGATACTCTATCGATAATGTCACATCAATAACATCGTATCGAAAAAGTTCGCATTATGGACGTCGCAGCCCATTAGTTCGAAATCGAATGTAAAACAAGGGCAGTTTGTGACGTCATCCAGATTTAGGCACAGTGTTTATTGCATTTTCATGAGAAGACAGATCATCTTTAAAGGGGAAGTTTAAGCAAAAATTTAAATTTTCATATGTGAAAGAGCAACCAAATCTACACAGTGTGGTGAAAGTTTCATTCAAATCGGACATGTGTTTCTCGAAATATCGGGAAATGACGTCAGTAGATTTGTGTTCAAAAGTAAGTTTGAGGGAAGCAGAGCTTTTATCACTTCCTCACTTTGACAAGGAATGCTTTGTTTCATTTTTTATCAGACTGTTGGGTTGACCTTGATGTTAATAAAAAAAGGACCTCCTGGGGAGGATGCAAAGTTTGTAAAGTTCTCATGCCACTAGTGCGATCACATTTTAATAATGTTTGATTGCTGAAGAGAAAATAGAGTCTGAAGTTAAAAGAAAAACAAAAGACTGCACTAATTTGGGGATGTGATGTCATATGTGCTTGCTTCAAGTTCACTTTTTGTTGAAAATGTGACAAATTTACATGCTCATATCTTGAAAACCACACATCGGATTTCAATGCAAATATCACCAAAATACTTAGAATGAGTACCCCTCTTACTTATCAAATCCTGTTGTGACCTTAAACCCTTCTTTAAACTTAAGGTGGCGTGCATACATAAAAGTGCTTTAGCAACAGAATTTCAAAATGGTGATATAGCACAGGAATTTCACAACGCAGAATGTATCAGAATTTTCCAAAGGTATACCTTAAGGTTGAAAAAGGTTAAATTTTCGACTTATTATGATACATCACTTGCATTCAGCCTCATAATTGACACATTCATCTCCAACAGAATCTCTGAAAGAACCTAATGGTCTGCTACTGGCAATGTACAAGATATGCGCCACCTTTTCTTGCAAGTTATTGATATGAACGACAACACTGGGATAAGGTTTGAATAGCGCGGAACTGGCAAAATGTTGGTTAATTTGAGAAGACGTAAAATTCTGATAGTTGGAGAGTATTTGCGCTAAAAGTTCATTGCAATAGATTCACCTTTTCTCATTCCGCTCCCCTTCGGACTCTCTGGCAACGGAACCAAACGTTCACTCCCCAAAAGAGTTTTGCTTTCAAAAAAAAAAGCTCTAACCATACCCATCGAAACACACTTCACTATACTTTACAACAGGAGTCTCAATATAGGGACCCACCAATTTTTTTTTCTAAGAGTCATTTAAAAATCAGGAATGTCTTTGAAAATCGATGAAGTAAGCCCGCCCCTATATTCCTCGTAATAAAATTTTTAAATTAACGTATACTCAAGAATATGCACCGCAGTCATGCAGAATGTCAACTCTTCCATAGAGATTATGCACGTAACGTCAGCGCCTTTCAATATGGCATACTTACGGAAGCCGAGAACGGCGCGGTAGGGAGAAAACGCAAATCGTTTCCTTTGTACCGTTAGTCCAACAAAAAGAAGAGGGCCTACTTCAAGAATGTCTTGTCACAGCTTGTAATGTACTGCAAACATCCTCAATATTAATGGACGAGTCTGAATGCTATTAGAAAACAGTCGTTTAGACAAGAACATGGCATTCGTATCAGTTTTTGTCTGCAACAACATGAAAATAAAGGGGTAAGTGTTTTGATATTGGTAACTAAATGCGAGAACACCAAGTACCAAAGGCTCAAATAATATAGCAGGTAATGAAAAAACGCGAAGCATCACCTAAACCACCTGTTTGCTCATTACTCTTTTTCGAGGGTTTTCTGCTATAACAATAACTATCTGGTATACTGACAAATTTCCGTGTATGGTGTTATTCTAAAATCGTTGCATTTGAAAGTGTATTTTTGCAACTTTTCTTAGTTAGGCAAGTTTTTGACGAAAGACGGTAAGACGTACAGCAAAGTACAGTTATGTTTTAATTATCGTATGCATTCATTGTATAATTAATAAAGTAGTTAGGCGGCAGCGTCATCTGATACTACGTATGCAGTCCCATACTTCAAGTTTTGAATTTTAATTCGTTATTAACGGGTATTCTGTCTTGTAATTAAAAAGGTAGCAACTTAGTGCTATGGGATAGGATTACCGCAGATACTTTTAAGCACTGCCCTGTTAGGTTTCTAAAATGAAGGCGGGTATCCAGGAGAGAACTGTGGGGAGGGGTGGTGGTAAATAAGGATAGCAAAGACTGAAAGAAATGGGAAGAGAAAGGGAAGGAAGAGGAAAGAAGAAAATTACGAAGAGGCGATGAGGAAAGCAGAACAAGGAAAATGGGAAGGAAAAATGAAAAATAAAAGGATAAAGTCGCGGCCACACCACAACGAATTCGGATCTGATTACGATCCGGTTTTTTTTTTGTAAATATCTTCTCAATCTCTGATCGGAAAGAACTTAAATTTGAAAAATTGTGTTATATGATTTGTATCAGAGGACTGCGAAAATGAAATGCTAACTTATTAATTTGTGACGTCACACCGAGAGAAAGCTTTTATCGGACTTCCGTGGTCGGATAAAAGCCGTCTGTGCACTCTTAAAACACATTGGTTAGGTTTAACCAATTAGTGGTCACAGATTAACCTTCCTTTCTCTGGTTAAAATAACCAGGAAAAACGGGTCAAAATTAATGGCATTACACTCTTATAATCGATGAGTTATTTTGAATTGTGGTCCAATATTAAATTTTTTATAGTAAATTTTAACCAGTCTTTCTCGGCCATTTTAACCAGGAATTGGTTGGTTACATGTTTTTGTTTCTTCTTTTTCCAAATCTTTCTTATTATTTTTCCTTGCTCGTTTTCCATTTTTTTCTTCGAATTGTGTTTGTATGTGTGTGGGGGTGGGGGGTGTGTGTGGAAGGGGGGCTGGGACTTTGACGCCACGCACTCACACTTGTTGATATATTGAATTACTTGTCAGCCAAAATGATCGTAAGGTTGTACCAAACGCGCTATACCTATATGCGTCTCTCATTTCAGTTTGGAAAATTCATTCCAGGCAAAGCTTAAAACTTTATCCTCTAAACGAATATGAAATCCTTTTAAAATATGCTCCGATTAGGTCAAATGTATGATAATAATTATGGGTCACGTTATTAGCAAATTAGATCTAAGTTATGATTGAGGTACATGATTTTCCTTCTGTGACAGTTCTTAATTTTCTCCTTTTCTTTTTTTTTCATTCCGACTTCTTTTTCCTTTACTTTTTCAACCACACAGGAGAGCTCATGCCCCAAAAATCTCCAAATAAATCTCGAAAATAATCAATTTGGCCTACGTACAGAAAGCTGTCAGGCCTTGGTTATATTTAGTTAGTTAAATAGTTAGATGAGATTTAAAGGGATATTCCGTTGACAATTTTCAAAAGCTTCAAAAAATTAAAGTGCTTTTATTCGCTGTATTGGTGAAAATTCCGTCTCAATAGTATGTTGCGTTTAGGAGTTATGACTTTTTTTTTAGAAAATATTCATACCACAGTAACACATTGCATTTTGGGAGATCTGTGATGTCTTACCGGCAGATTAATAGAGCATCTTTTGTATTTTTATGTAATGTTCATACATGCAAATGAAATATGCAGACACTTTTCAGCTTTTAGAGCTGCAACCCTGACCTTTGTGCTCACAAAATGTCCAGGTCAACCTCAAAGGAACACTGCTCAATGTTCCACTGGTGTGAAGTTTCGAGGTCAAATTAGTAGCTCCCATTTTAAAGAACAACAAAAGATTTTAGAAGAAATCTGCCGGTATTACGTAACATTTTGCAACCTTGCAGAAACTAGGAGTCTGTTTTGACAAAGATAACTTATCTTCAAACAGAATTACCTTGAGTTATGAACAAGCTATGATGTGGGGTTTAAACGTTGAAGGGAGTGCGATAAAAATTATTCTCATTTATTTGAGACCTTATGAAAGTGACGCCAGGATATTCCTTTCACGACACACCATCACGAATGTGTTATATCGAGTCAGTCAACTCGATAAAAAGTTCAAAAGTTTCAATTTATTCTTCAGTATGGTTCAAGTTCAATTTGGTTTCCCTTTAGCCGCCTCTTACGACAGGCGGGAAATATCGTAGTCATATTCTACAACCCCCCGCCCATAGGGTAAGCAGATAGTCTCGCTAGGGCTGTTCTTAATTGATTAAGCCTTACCTCCTTTTACAAGGAATAGACTGTCATTAGCATGATGGCTCTCGAAAAATGAGTACCGTACTCGAGCAGAAAGGCTAGCTGAAACGTTTTTTCGAATACATTGCTCGATTTCGTTTCCCGGAATAACCTTTTTTTATAAACCTTCGAGTCCAGTGCTCTTTGCACTAAATACATAAAGACTTGTTTCCCTGTATTCCTCATGATTTTCTTGTTTGTTCTATAAACGGTTGAATAAACGGAAGCAATAACATTATTCTTGTCTGCCAGACTTGAGACTCGTCCATTTATTTTGAGGATACTCAATACTTTATATGCTATAACAAAACGATCTTGAAGTACGCCCTCTTCAATTTTGTTGGAGTTAATGGTACAGAGAAATCGATTTGCGTTTTCTCCTTACCGCGCCGCTCTCGGCTTGCGTACATACTGGATGGAACTGATCATGCGAATTATGCCTACGAGTGTTACCAATACGCGAGCACCCCAGCAACACGGCAACAATAGTTATGTACAATGGACGCCTTGATGGAATAATAGCAAGACGTCTAACGCAGTGACGTCGTTGCATGACCTCTACAGTCTTGCTCAAGACATAATTTCTTCCCCCGCCATGCCTGTCTTCCATTTAATACAAGATGAGGGTACATGTTAACATGAACTGGATGCAGTATGTTTTGCCCTATATGCAGTGACCATAACCTTCAAGAAGTTCTGCCTAATTAAAGAGCTATTCCGTAATAGCGCCATGATTTCAAACAGTTCTGTTAACATACGCCCTCACTTTGTATGAACGACTGGCTGGTTGAGTATATGCAATAGGCTCTTCCTCGTCATACAAATAGTTCATCAGATATCTAATACATTTTTTTTACTTTCAATGTGATAACCTTGAGCGGCATACACCGGTGAACCGTGCTTTTGTCATTAGTGGGAGGACGCGATAAAAATACAACCAAAAGTATTTGTTTCAATTATATCCAAAAGGAGCTTTATTCCCTTGTGCACACAATCATCGCAAATAACAACTGAAAGAGACACATGGAAGTTATCGCTTCCGTTCAAAAATCACCTGATTTGCTTATTGAATGATATGCTTTGTATATATAATACAATCTATTGATAGTTCCCCCTAGCGTCACAACCAACAGACCAAGCCTGTGCGTATATACCGTCAAACTTGTCTGAAATACTCCACGTAAACAGCCTCTATAACCCCACGTGGACACTATCTGTTGTTCCCCATACAATAACCTTATGAATGTACAAATGAATGTGACGTTAACACGTACTTCTTATATACATCGACAGAGCATGTAACGTGTACGTCCCATCCGCAGACTGTAGCCACCGACTGGGACAAAAAGCCGCATCAAGATGGCGGCCGTAAAGTTATAATTTGCATGATTTGACGATCGATCTATGTTTTCACCAAACTTGAAACTTGAATGGGAAGGTATACCGTATCCTTACAATACGCGCAGTAATTTGATCTTACCTTGCATTATTTCGAAAAATTTCAACTTTCTACTAAGTCTGTCACCTTAACTACTTGAACAAGTTCAAACTTCACAAACAAAACAATATCAGACAGCCGTCTTGCTGCGCCTATGCTCACACGTACGGTAGCGACAATCTACGGATAGTGAGCTCTGTCCATGTATGGGAAGTCTGTGGATATTGGTTAAAACCACTTTAGATAGCTGGTCACTACCGTCCCTGTCTTGTGTTCCCCCGTGACCCGGGAAAATCCAGCATGCAATGACGGAATTATCGATTAACCATTGATTTCTGGAAAGTTCCCTATTTGGAAGACAATTAACTACCCTCGACGTCCTCAAAACTTGTCTAATATCTTTAGACAAAGAATAAAAAGGTCTGTGTCTGAAAGTGGCAAATGGGTGTGAAGAACACCTTCTCCTAAAGGTATTGAAAATTGAATTAACTTGTGGTCAGACCCTGCTCGTTTCTATTGATAAATTGAGATTGTCGGCCAATCCAGGCCTGCTTAAAATCTTTCATTTTACAAGAACTTCCCTTTAGCGGATAAGTTAGACTTAACTGAAAGTTTCACTCGTTAGAAGACTGAAAGTTAAAATTTCACTCCAAAAAAGCGGAAATTCATTCCAATAAGAGTGAAAAATTCCAAAACAACGAAGTTTCTTAATGGAGTGCCTACAAGGACCATTCTTACAAAATAGTGATTCCTACAGGCAATCGTTAAGTAGTGCATTTTCACTCTTCTTAAAGTGAACTCACACTGTAAGGGAGGCAATCTGTATCAAATACTGGGGATGACATTTTCACGAAAAGCATCAGGCTGGTAACCTAGTAACCAGGGCCTCTGATGTGAAAGAAGGGCACCGCCATAGGGTGATGTTTGTATTTAGTGCCACACATATCAAAACCACTGCTTGCAAAAATGCTATCTCAAGCTTGCAATGGTGATAGCGCGAACATGTTAATGCGACCCATGGTTAGCACCTGTGCTCGAGAAATTCTGAAAATATTTGGCTCCTGGTAATGAACTGGAAGAAAGTTGCACTTTTCATACCAGGCAATATCAACTTTCCGACGAACCTATTCCTAGCCCCTCCTGCAGTCCTGATACTGTCTTGAGCTCTTCCTTTTGCACATTCAACCCCATTACAGTTTACCCCTATTTATCCTGACGGGTGTTTGAAAGTCTATAATATGTAATCAGCGAACTTTCTGCGCATTTTAAAAAATGTCAGCTAGAGTGAACTCGCACTTTTCACTCTGTTAGAGAGTGAGTAAGTTCATTTCATTCTTTTGTTTTGTAGAGTGCATAACATCCAACACCTTCCCATTTGATTAACTGGTAAACACGTCAAATATCTGACGCCTTACCATTGTTATGTCACGAGTTGATAAACAAGTCAAATATCTGGTAGGTGATATTTATCTTAAAGGCAGTCATTCGTCACCCCAAACTACAGTTTCAGTATACATATATCAAAACTCTCAATTGGTACAGTTCTTTGACTGGCATCACATTCAAACAATGCATCATAGCTAAATTACACAGTATGGGCACTGAGAGTATCTTGATTATACTTTATGGACTTGTATGGTCACAGGGACAAGCCATGAAGCAATAAACTAGGATTGTGTTTGGATTAAGATGAGTTTTAGATAAATGTGGGTGGGGTTAGAAGTAAGTAGATTGGGAGAATTGGAACTGTTTGGGATGATGAAAATATGTCTTTAATTAAACTGGAGGAACTACAGCTGTTTCCATCAGGTAGTTCGGTAATTAGTTGTCGCATGGAATTCTCGGGCACAGCTAGGGATATATAGAAACCGAGCTCAGTACATAATGCGCGGCGTTCCCTTGTTTCCGTGCAGTACGTGCTAACTACACTAAGCATAATTATGAATAGTCAACCCGAACGAAATAGGGACTTTTCCCTACTTTACAGCAAATTAAAATGAATCTTTTTACACCAAAAAGGTAATTTAGACGAAGTCCACTGAACAGAACCACACTAATGATTCATCCTTATGTTACGGATTAAGAAAGAATGTTATCGCCAATTTTTCATGTAAACTCAAACTTTGGAGCAGGTGTTGTAGGTGTGGGACTGGATTATTTCGGCGATTCGGAGGATTTGCACATGTGCATAGCCATCAAAACGAATCACCGAACTCGCTGATTGAGTTTCCAAGTTCTCTCAAGTTGATTTTTATGTTGTAAGTCACTCATGATATTTTCATTGCTCTTTGCACTCGTACCGTTAACAGTTTAACACAGATGGAGTTAGTTTGCATTACCACGGGATAATCCATGGTCAGTGCTAATGAATGCGATGCGCCCGTGGGCGTAACCCGAGTGCAACCAGCGAGATCCTTACCCCCCCCCCCCCAGTTCAGTATCCTGTACCAAAGCACGGTCCATCGTCGTTTAACCGTGCTCATTTATATAAAAGGTCATTTTCATTTAAAATACGGGAAAGAGGGAAAAATCGGTCATAAAAAACCACATTGAAAGAAAACAACCAAGAGAAAAATGAAGTAGACTTAGATGAGTGCGTTATCTCTTACCGTGAGTCTATCATGGGATAACGCAGGCTCAACTGACTGGGCAAATAGATTAGTAGGCCTACTAAGTTTCAACGAGGAACCTGCAGACTGACTTCCGGTAAACGTAAAGAAATGATAAACATATTGTGTTCTTTCATATCCTATTGTTCCTTTAAGAAACCCTTTACGTCGTTGCATAGTTCTGACTTGGGTAATTTTACCCAAAATGCAAGATCTTGCGCTTTAAAAACACATAATGAAACTTTCCTTCTTACTTTTAGAAACATCCTTAATCTTCTGCCTGATTATTTCCTGTCACTTCAGAGAGGATATGAAGCACACTACATACACTCTCGATGGCCAGCTTTCACATCTGACTAATTGATTGACAATATTAGATAAACTTAAATATGCAAATGTGAAAGCATATAAAATTTGAGGGCTTAACGGTATTGAAGTTAAGAGCTAAAATAAGATAAAATGGCAGTTCTGAATAAGACAAAAGGTCACCCTTGAATGGCGGCGATATGCAGCAGTGTACACAGCTGTAAGAGGGTCATATAGGCCTATTCAGATTCCATGGGCTTGAATTAGTTGTTAATAGATAAAACGTAGTCTTTTCATGACCAAATAAATTTTTTGAGACTCCAACCGTCTATTTCTTTTCAGTCCGTTTTCTATGGAAGTGTGTAAACACTTCCTTTCAGGGGCGTCGATCTTGGGAGAAGGTGGCAATGACCCCCCCCCCCCCCCATGGAATTATTGGTGGGGTAAACATATCGTTTGTCAATGATAGTGAACATGCGCCTTTGTTTGTATGTGTGCGCAAGCGTTCGTATGGTTGGATTGCTCGTAAAGGAATCCGGCCAGGAACATGATCCAGGTTTCCGACTGTTGAAAAAAAAACCATTCCAAAATCCAGATCGACCCCCTCGTTCATTGTCTTTCTACTGGGTAGCCAGTGGTATCCCTTCATATAAATATAGCCTGCGGTGTCTCTTAATATAACCGTAATGGTAACAGTTACCGTCTTTAATATAAATTCAATGAAGCCAGGTACATCATTTTATTCCAAATTCTTCCACCTCTTATCTGACAGCCTTCCTTGACGACGAACAATTTCAACATCCATAGCGAATTTCGAATTCACTAGTGCCCAACAAAAAGTCGAACTATTCGCCGCCAGGAAATTTTCGATGTAAAAATAGCGGTCAGGTGATTTTTGTGCAACAGCCTTACCAATGCACTTGTCCCAAGTTTCATTTAAAAGTTTCCGGAAAGTTTTTAAATCTTCTTGAAACGTAGGTCCGTATTCCTCCACTCTGCGCCAAAACACTTTTAGAAAGTGGGTGTAAAGGGCAACGTCGGGGGCGCTATGACGCAAGATTTCCTCTTTCGTAGGTTCATCTACTACTAGCTTGGTTGGCTGCTGGCGTTTCTTTACGTACAAGATGTCAGTAAAATTCCAGCAGAACATTCGTTTCATCAAAAGAAGAGATTCATCGAAGTATTCTGTAATTAAGACGAGTGCCATCTTCTTGTCCAGTCGCTGTATAGTCTGGTTTAACGTTTCAAACGGGCCATACACTACCTTCGAATTAACGCCGAGATCACGAAGTTGTTGATTAAAATAGCCTTTGCCTGATGGCAGCTTTTTGATGTATGGAAGTATTGCCTCCGATAAGTTGTCGTACTTGAGACCAGCAGCTTCGTACTTTTTAAAATACGTAAAATAAGATAGCCACTGCTGGGATGGTTCTCTTAAAATGGTAAAATATTTCAAGTCATTGGCAGGATACATGATTTTATTAAGCGTCTTTTCGTTGTAAGTCAGATGTATATTTGAAATGTTATAATCCTTATAATGGGAATAGTTTCCTATTGAAACCCCAATAGGAGGTAAAATATTGGCAGAATTTTTACGAAACCTGATTGAAATGTGGTTTAAATGTCCAATTACCCCACCTGTACCCAAAACGAAGGATAAATTCCGGAAGTACCCGAACCTACAGGTCAACGACCGCAGAGTTGAACTTCCGGTCTTATGAGTCTTGAGGAAGACGAAATTACTCGTGACGTTGCACATACTTTGATCAGAGGCTTCAGACGAACCATTTGTGGCCACAAGAGGAGACGCTCCTTGGATTTTACTGGAAAGGGAGTTTTCAGTTGGAGAGACTAAAAATCTTCCCATCAATTCTCTCTCTTTTGATAAGCTGTTTCTCAAAGCTGTAAGTAGATTTCTGAAACAGAAAAATAGTTATATGCTCAACGGAAACGTTTCAGAGGGAAATACAGAACCCGAATTTAGAAAATTTGATCACGGGTCATTACTTTGACTGGGGGAGGGGATTTAACTGTAACAATTGATTACATTTTACGGAGTAGCGAATCTCGTTTTGGGAAAAAGGTCTAATCCAAAAACCTGATTTGAAATTTTTAATTCGGACCGAAATAGCAATATTATCCTATCCCCACTTGTTTTTTTTTTTTTTTTTTTTTTTTTTTTTTGTGAATCACTTAAATCATTGTACTTTTTCCAAAGTCCTCCCGACTTTCTGGCAAAGAGCCATCCGGTGAAACCCAAACTTTAAACTACTTCCCTAATAAGCCATACGTCCACTGAAGGACAATACGTGACCAACCTCACGGCCCTCAGACCATTTATATCATTGGTGTGTCATGTTTGGCTCCATGCTTGACTGGCTGAAAAGAACAGATACTACTTTGTTTGTTAGTTAGATGGAGTTTTACGGCCCAGTTTCCACCCCATTGGTTCAAGTCAAGCCGGCCACGGCTTTTTTCCAGTTGTGGCTCACTTGCTTGTTTTCCATACTCAAGGGCGCAAATCTCTGTTTGAGAGTGGGGGGGGGGACGAAAATGCTTATGATGTGCCCATGAGTACTAAACTGTGCACACTTGGCGGGCACCGCGAGCTCGAAGCGCGAAGCCCCAAAGGACTCCTGGTGGGATCCAGAGGCAAAGCCCCTGTGGGGGTCCAGGGGACGAAGCCCCCGGAAGCTCTTGTGTTCTGGCGTTTCCAAAGCTTCAGAAAAACTGTTTACGAATGAAAAAAAAAACGAAAAAAGGTGACCATATTTTTAGGTTTACTCAATTTTTTTTTTTTTTGGGGGGGGGGGCCAAATTACGATTTGCCCCCCCCCCCACTTTTTCTCTTGAGGGGGCGAAGGCCCCCCTTTCCCCCCGGGATTTGCGCCCATGTCCATACTCCATTGCTTATGCGTAGCATCACCCACCGCGGCAGTAGTGGTACCATTTTAGAGTCTTGGTATGACTCGACCTGGGAATAGAACTCGGGCATAATTCCGCGTGAGAGACGGATGCTCTCCCGTTAGAACAAGCACGCGGTCATGACAGTATACTACTACACATCTTTGTAAATCTCTGTAAATAATGTCAACCAAGTGTCAGCTTGCTTCAACAAAAGCAAATTCAATACTTTTTTAGTATCACAGCTATCGGATTTAAAAAGTTAGTGTTGCGAGGCAATGACACTTTCGAATTTTGGTTATGTCGATTATCAAAATTGTGTGACAAGAAAATGACACAAAGTTAGATACTTAGTGATGTGAAAGGAATTAAAAACTGAGAAAATTGTCGCATTTCCCATCGAAATGGACTACTTTAAAGGCCAATTTCTATTTGCACTTAACCATGCATAAACATGAGCTCAATGAGCAAACACTGCTGAGCTAACCTAGGGAGGGACGTGCCATATATTGTTTATTTAATCCTTTGCTTTTGCAATTTTTATTTCAAGACAATTGTAACGTTAGTATGTCCTGCAGATGATCATAAGTATCAATTACTCAACAAAATACTATGACGAGTAGTTACGAGAATTACTATAGGCTTAACAAAAGAAATGTCAACAATGTAAAACCAGAAAGTCTCTACCAATTCCCCGGTACAACACTCCAGATATTTATTTTAGCATAAGCAACAAGTTGCTTCAAAAAAATCCACAATTTAAAGAAACATATTTTCAGAACCGCAAAAGATACTGACATAATTCCAACTGACTTTTCCTTAGGAAAGCTTACTCCTTAACTACCAAGTTAAGTCAGGGGGCTTTCACGTCACACTACCTTTAACGTAATTTACAGTTGGTTGTACTGATATTCTGGACTTGAACCGGTAGGCTGGAAACTGGGTCGAAAAACTCCATTTAACTAACGGACTGATATTGCAGTATAGGACTCTATTTGAGACTAACTGACCCGATTCCGAACAGATTTCGATTCCAGTGCATCCAATTCTGGGCCGATAATTCTGAGTCCACTCATTCGAAAAAGAAGTTTTTCATATCATACGCTTGGCTATTACAATAACAGATCAATAAAAATGTCGTCTTTAAAGACCTTATCCTCCTTCCCCAAACAATTTTAATTCTTCTAACCTGGTAACTTACAAGCCCTTCCTACAACTGGTTAAAACTCATCCTCACACAATCTCAGTACATTACTGCAGGGTGAATATACAAGACCCAATGTGTAATCAAAACACTCTCAGTACAGTACTTGTGTAATATCAGCTACGGTATTTTGCATTTTTCAGTTTGATTTCAATCGAAAATCTGTGCCCAATTGAGAATTTTTTGTAGACTACTACAAAACTTGTAGTTTGGGGTGAGAAAAGACTGCATCGAGAGACAATTGTTACCGCAAAGTTCATCTTTACTACATGTGGGAAAAAAATCAAACGGTAGGCTACTCATCTTTGATTGACATTTAATTCAAAAGACAAAGAGTAGCTCATGTACTACATCGTACACAGAGAGCTCTGTGCATGTGTGCGTCATACAAACTTGTGGGTTTGGGTTGTAGAATATAACGACGGTATTCCCCGTCTGTGGTAGAAGCTGGGCTAAGGACTTGGTGGATTCCCATTTTTGAACCTTACAGTTAAAGCATGTTTGAACTCGAACTTATGTTGAAACTGTATTTCAACCCTAACTTTTTTTAATTTACCTATCTGACATAACATAACATATTCGGGTTGATGCGAATGTCGGGAAATCCGGTGGACTAACGGGCCTACAGACTGTTGAAAAATACACATCGTGGTCTTTTGGGCCCACAGTAGACGTCTTTGTTAAAGGAAAATATTGCGTTTGTTTTTTAAGAAAAATCACTCTTTTAAAACCAATATTTATTGACCCAGGTTGATCGATTATCAAAAATAGGGCAGTATGGTAGCCCTTTTTTCAAGATATAAGTTTCTCACAGATAGAAATTCAGTTGTTTGTTGCTCAAGAATAATTTGTTCAACCAAACTTTTAACATTTCAAATGATCCAATCTCCATGGCTCTTCTTGCGCATAGTATTTTGAAGAGATGTAGCAATTGCTGGGGTTTATGATTAAGACTGAATTGTTGGATAGTGTCTGAGCCATTTTCTTTGTACCCTTGTTGAAGAATTTTAAACACAATATTTCCTTTAAACAATAAACTAGGATTTTGACTGCAAAGGGAAAGTCTTAGATAGCAATGATTTAAAGTAAATAGGTGGGGTTATTCGAAAATTAAGGAACGAGTATACTCAGCAACTAAGGTTTTTGACTTTTATGGCAAATGTAGCCTCTATTGTTGTTGACACGATTAAAAAGAACTACACATTCCTTTTCGTTTCACAACAATTGCTGTCGTAACTACCAGTGCCTATCCTTAAAACTTTGCAATTATACGGCACAATCGAACGTGCGTAAATTCCGGCAAAAGGTCAAGTGGTACGCTAACATGATTTAAGTTAAGTATTGTTCACATCTCTGCAATACTAATTATATTTGATTTCTTGTTGACCTTTGTTCTGGTATCTGGTACACTTCTTCTTTGAACAGTCGTAGTAAATATTCGTATTATCTATAACAAGACAAACATTTTGAAGCGCGGGTCACACTATTAACAACTAGCAAGCAATACATTGGTAAAATATTGAGAGCTGTTACCAAACAGGCGTGGTTCGAAAAAACAAATAGGCCATATGATTTCCACAAGATAATAATTACAGATCTGATTTTAGTATTCTACTTATTCAAAACACGTATTTTCACAGTTCTGCAAAGTTTGGACTCTCTCGACGAGAGATGTAAATAAAAATATTGGAAAATTTGGCGCTTTGGACCAGGTCACGAAGTCAAATGTACTACTTGACGGCTGTTTGCGCATGCGTAAAAAATGCACTTGCCTGCCCAGCAAACCCCCCCCCCCCCCCCGCCCGCGCTTTATTTTATTCGGTAAAAGTCCACCAAGTTCAGAATTTCCACAAAGAAGGTTCACTTTACATATACGTGAATTTGTCTGTAGTGCACTAATCATCCCAACTACAACTGGCAAACTGACTGAGGCTAGCCCGACTTAACCAATTGGTTAGAAACCGGGCCTTTAAAACCCGGCCATCTAACCTTACTTACACCAAGAACATATTTTTTCAGGTATCAAAATTCTCATTTGTGACTGCCCTTCGATTGACATCAGTTCGAATGTTGCAAAGTAACTAATATCACACAGCTTTCGCGAAGGGTTTTTTAACACATCACGGCCTAGCTTGTTTGTCAGCTCACCAGGATGCTACGTATTCAATTCATGTTTTCAAAAGAAGATAAAATCAGAGCCCTGTTCAGTGTGTCATGAATCACAAAAAGGGACTGAAATGCTGCTGTTTTGGGATTAGGTAGGGATGCGGCTCACAGGCTAGTTTTAAAGGGCCAAACTTTTCACCCCAAACTACAATTTTGGCACCCGGGTATCTAAATTCTCAATTGGCTCAGCTCTTTGATTTACAGCTAATTCAAACAATGCAGAGTACCAAAGGTTATATTACACAGCATGAACTGTACTGAGAGTGTATTGATTATTTAAATTGAGTTTTTATATACTCACCCTGAAGCAATAAACTTAGATTGTGTCTGAATGAGGATGAATTTCAGACAATTGTGGGAGGGGCTTCAGTAAGAAGGTTAGGAGAATTGGTACTGTTTGGGATGAGAGAACTGGGCCTTTAAAGTCGAAATGATTGATCCATAAGCACCAATCTCCCTTTGTCATCCTACGAATAAAAGTTCGCCACTGGAATGTCCTTCTCGAAAAATGAAAGAACCAGGTTTGAACCGGAAGAGATAAGGCATTTTGGGAATTCTGTGCTGAAAATGATTACATTACGTACGTTACAGACCAGTGATATAAATGATCTAAGGGACGTGAGGTTGGTCGAGCAGTGTCCTTCAGTGGCCGTATAGCTTCTTCGAGAAGCAGTTCGCCGAACCGCTCTTTGGCAGAGGGTCAGGAGGAAATTAGAAAAAAATGTGATTTTCTAGTAAGCTGTATCTTAAAGGGGTGTCAAATTTAGGAAAGAAAATGATTCGCCATTAATTGCCAGAAGTAAAAAAAGGGTTTCTTTCGTAGTCAATCTCATGGGTTTGGCATAATCTATTTGCTTTTCTAGTTTTCAATTTGCAAGTTCATATCAATTTTAAATTTATTATTTTTCTCTCTTCTATCTTGTTGTTGTAGTCCTCTATGAATATATTGTTTGATTTGAAACTGTATACTTATGTTAACGAGTGAAAACGCCTCATTATGCAAGTACTTATCTTCCTACTATCAAGTTGTCTGCATGGTCAAATGGTTAAGGAGTCTAATTCGCCATGCACAAGGAGATCTGGAGTTCGACTTCTGACCGGGTTATACCGAAGATTTAAAAAAAAAACAGAACCTACTGAATTGTGCTCGGTGCCCAGTAAATGCATGCAGTGGGGGAGGGAAAACGAGCCAGTGAGACACAACTGGAAAAAGGTCCTGGCTAGCTTGACTTAAACCAATCGGTTTCAAATTCTTATCTGAACTAACTTTCTAGTATCGTTCCACCTTCAGCCAACGTTTTTTCGGGTTCAGTTCGTAAGTACGGTACCAAAACCAGCTTGAAGTAAGCAAACATGGAGCTTAATCGAAGTTGTGATGCAAACGGAGTTTATTCCCTGTAGTGTAATGTTTTTATCAGCCTTTGAATATATTAAAATAGATATTTCATAGTGAAATGTATATAGTGTTTACTTTAATTCCGCCATGGTAACTGTTTAACTTGCCATCATAGACTTCGGGCAAAGTCTACCAATTAGAGTGTGGACTTCTGCCATGTCCAAAGCCGAGTAATTTTTCTCGAATCAGTTTCAAGCGGGATAAGCTTATTTCTCAGTCAACGTGTAGTTTCCAACAACAAATATTTAATTAGCATAACAAATCAGCATTGGCGTATGAGATACCATCTCCGTAATATGAATATCAAGAGAAAAATGGTTTAATTTTCTTTTAATTAAAATCTTTGAACGATTAATCAATCTATATTTGGTTTTCCTGCAATTACAAACAGCGGGGTGGAGCTACCCTCGTAATCAAAAGAGTGATATTAGTGACGGATCTTCAATTTAGACTGAATATTTACTCTAAAAGAATGAAAATGACTCGGTTTTCGATTCAAGTATGTCACTCCAAATTATGTCACTCTAAAAGAGTTATTTTTCACTTAAAAGACAGTGCTTGTTTAACTTCTTCCCCTATAATCCACTATAAAAAACAGCTGGGTTAAATGTTCACGGACCGCTGGTCACGTATGAGACAATAGGGAAATTGGGTAAATTTTTTTCTAATAATTGGTCCGCCAAAGAAAGTGATTTATAACCACATAACTTTCCCATGAACTCAGCAATTTTGGACAAGTTTCACCCAGATATAGTATTGACATATATGTGACTATAGCGTTGGTGATTTTATGCAACTGTTTTTGAAGTGTCGCCTTCTTTTTGGGGTACAGCATTTTATGAATACGTTTTTATCCAGAAGCCGCAAAATTGTTCAGGTTGAACCTTTTTAGAATGTTTTGGTTTTGTTTTGGTTTCTCTGTGTTCTTACATTTTTGCTTAATCGGAACGGAGTTTGAGTGACGTACTGATATCCATGTCTTTCTTTTACAAAGATTGGACAGTAAATAAACTAGTTTTGTAATTCGTTGATTCGCGCATGGAATGGAGGGACCCAGCGTAGGATGTACAAACCGAGGTGCATCACATAGTGTATATGCTGTTCCTTTTTTCGGTACGAGCATAAAATATTAAGCATTAATCTGAATGACTAACCCGAAAGAAAATAGGGACTTTGCATGCCCCACTTTACGTCAGATTAAAATGAATTTTAAAACCACGAAGTCAATTAATTAAGACAGAAAGAACCACACTTATGATTCCCCCTCATGTTATGGTTGGATTAAGAAAGAATGTCGTCTCACAATTTTCGTGTAAAGTAAAAATTTTGGAACACATGCTGTAAGTGCTTAATTTGATTCGTTTTCCAGACGATTGAGAGGATTCACGCATATGGTTGGCCAAAGTGGACATAATTCCTTATTTAATGTTGACATTAAATCGAATTTATGTCCGCATTAATTCGATTTAATGTCAGCATTAAATAAGTTTCAGTATTGACCAATCACAGCACAGATTTTAATGTCGGCATTAAATCATTTAATGCTGGCATTAAATAATTCATGCTGACATTAAACAGAATTAATGCCAGCATTAAATCGATTTAATGTCAGCATTAAATCGAATTAATGCTAGCGAATTAATGCTAGCATTAAATGGATTTAATGTCTGCATTAAATCGAATTAATGTTGACATAAAATCGAATTAATGCTAGCATTAAATCGATTTAATGTCGGCATTAATTATTTAATGCTGACATTGCTGACACTGTGGCCAACCATACACGCATGTGCATAGCCGCCAAAACGAATAATCCAACTTGCTTTTTGAAACTAAGCTCTAATCGAAGTGAAATTCACTGGTGAGCGAACAAGGACCTAATCTGTAATCAGGACACTTTTTCGAAGGCGGTGATATATGCGACACTTAGTACCTTGTGAAATTTGAAAATGTGACGTCAATGAAAGAGCAGTCACGAATTAATCTACTTGCAGGGAAGTTTGGACTCTATGTTTTTCATATAATTTAAGAGAGCGCTACTGTTTTACTCTCTCAACCCAGAAGAGTGACGCTTTGAACGGATTTAAAAGTAAAACTGAATAATTATTCACTGAAAATAAAAATTGAAATTGGAATAACAACGTGCCGTCTGCCTCTAATAAGGCATAACTGACTATCGTAAAGTCATGTAATTTGGGGGTCGTTACGACTGGCTTGCCCTGTTCTTGGCTATTTGAGTAAGGTTTGCCTCATATTTTTCAAATTTACACGGGCTAAGTACACCTCTTTGAAAAAGGATGAAATTCTTATCACATGTAACTTACCTTTTTGAATGGTAAGGACTGTTCATCGAAGATAATTGAACTCCCAGAAAAGTGCCCACAGAAAAGGATAGGAGAATTGTAAAAAATTGTTTCTGCCGGATCAATGAAAAGAGACATGTGCACAATACGAGGAGAAAAGTTACCTTTCTTTTCGTAAAACATGGATAAGTACTTCCAAATTCAGGCTTTGAAGTGCAGTTGTTTTTAAAGAAGGGTTTTTAAGGTCAATTCAGGTTGATATTATGTTATGGGGTTCATATTCAAAGCATTCCTGTGAAGTTTTCATTGAGATCATATGTTTGGTTCTCAAGATATGAACAGGTAAATTTTTTCTTATTTTAAATAAAAGTCAACTTGAAGCAAGCACATATGACATCATGTCCTTACTTTAATTAACAGTCTTTTGTGAGTCTTTGGTTTTTCTTTAAACTTTAACTTTATTCAATTTTTTCTTCAACAATCCCAAGAAATCATATTGCATTTAATGGCATGAAATGCTTACAAACTTTTGAATTCTACACGGGACGTTCTATCCTTATTTTTTAAGGATTAACGAAACAGACTAAAAAAAAAAAAAAAATAGAAAAAAACCCTTTTCCGTGTAAAGGTTTGATATTAGCTCTGATTCCATCAACTTCACTTTGGAACATAAATCTAGTAACTTCAGATGGTGAAAACTCGAGATGTAAATGTCCGATTTGAATGAAAAATTCACCAAATTGTGTAGATTTGGTATCTCTTTCACATATCAAATTTTAAATTTTTTGCCTTTAGTTCCCGGCCTTTAAGACGCTAACAGCATGGCACAGAGCTTATATAGTTTATGAATTACAAGTTCACATAGGGTGGCTAACCAACTGACCAATATTAATAAAATTGTGTATATTACTACATGATGTTAAAGTAATGTTGACTAAACATACAACTGGAAAAAATTACGAGCATTAAATATGTAATGTATGTTCTCCGTTTACTACAATCAATGCAAGAGTTGTCGAATATCCGTACAGGTATGCACTGTGACTATTCTGCGACTCATCTTGAAATATTTTATTAATGAGCTATTATATGAATATTCAATGATGCAAACTTACTTTCATTTTGGTTTCATGTATATCCTTTAAAATTAAGAATGCAAATCTAAACTGATGTGTCCTCTATTCATTAGTAACTATGCGAACCTGTGTGAGAAAAATAACAATAAATATTAAATTATCTAATGTTGGATTTAACCCTTTACCGTTGTTTTGGGTCCTTTTGGACCCATGCGGAGAGCTCGGCTGTCACACATCTTCACTGTTTCACGCGGAGTTCGAAACTGCGAGTAGCCCCCCGAAAATTCGGCCACAACAGCGAGAGAGACAATAGTTTAAGGTCACGGGGTCAATGGCCTACGGAAGCCGATGCGGGGCGGGCTACGTCCGCTTTTCCGCCCACTGCCGAGGCGCGCAAATATGCCCCGATCGGAGCACAACGGTAAAGGGTTAACGCGTCAGCTGATAACCTGCTGACTTGATCAAGCCTTCCTAGTGTAACGTTATATGGTACTGTTGTGGGCACTGGCAATATAGGTGCCAGGATTGTTTGATTTTAATCACACTGATTAAAATCACGATTAAAATCGTGATTTTAATTGAAAACATCATGATTTCATTAAAAAAAATCTGATTTAAATCGATTTATTTGATTTAAACCACTGATTTAAATCATGCATGACGAAATGGTTACGGTAAAAATATACACTTGATTTCCTTCCTTGCCCAGTGTACACAACTTAATGATTGACAGGCAGTAATGCTCCATGCAAAGACATTTAATCCAAGTCAAGAAACCCTAGCCACAGTATGCAAAGCACGCAGAGGGCGTTTTGATTACAATCCTGCCCGAAGAACTGTGTAATTTTTGCCATCTAAGTGGACTAGAAACTCGTTGAAGTGGTAATAATAGACCTCCAGCAGTAGGTTTGGAAACTTGATATACCTCACTTGAGCAATAGATTACTGAGGTTAGAAAATCAACTCTTTTACCGCAATCGAAAGAGCATGAGATTTTTAAAAAAAAAAAAAAAAAAAAAAAATCAACAACCCTGATAGGTGCCATTTTAAATGTCTTGAGTGTGACCTGGCCAGGGAATCGAACTCTAGTCAGAAGGCCTTCATTCTAGAAGAGGACATTTTTGCGCTACCACTATAGGACAAAACAAACAAACAAGAAAAAAACGAAAGGAAAAAAAGAAACATTTTGACACATTTTAAAGTGTTGCAGCTTTTTCACATATTCTAATTATTCTAATAGGTAATGTATCTTGGCTCGCTGTATACCGTTCAAGCTTTAAAGCAGACACGGCCCCAAGCAGCGAAAACCTACGTATTCAACGTTATTGACACTATTCTACTTCAGGTTTCTGAAGAGTAAAGACCTACCTCATTGGCGTTTACAAAACAGTTCTGCAAAGCACGTCAAGCCTGTTGTAAAAGCCTATTGGAACCTTTTCAATATTTTAGCTCCCTTCACAGAGATGAGCAATTCAACACTCCAACTGGTTGAAATAATTTCCTTTTTACTGTTTTTACTGTTACGGTTATATAACCACAAATCTCACATGCTAACTAATAAGCAAACTTTCGTTGTAGCTACCCATTACAATCAAAGTCCCCATCAATTGACCGATTTTGCCTTTCTTCCCATTGAAAGCATCACTGATACCATGGAAACCAACAAAAAACTCCTCATCCGTGAAATCTACTGGACTGCTCAATTACGCACAATATACCCTTACGGCCTTAACAAAAGAAATGAGCTTGCTTCCAAAAAGCGTATAAATTTTGCCTCTTAGACGGTTAGGTATGATACAAATTATTTTATGTATTTACTGTTGTAGCTGTTAGTTTTAACTGAGGAAGGTAGAATGACCGAAACGTTTTGAAACATTATCAAGCGGAGCAACAAAAGTTGTGTTTCTTGCTATTTGCCCTTTATGTTTATACTTTCCTTACATTCAGAGAGAAACACCATCGCATCATAATTATTGGATCCTTTTGCGGAGAGCTTATAGTTTGGGTAAATTGAACTTTCTTATTCTTGCTATGTATATATATATATATATATATATATATATATATATATATATATATATATATATATATATATATATATATATATATATATTTATATATATATATGTATATATATATATATACATATATATACATATGTATATATATATATATATATATATATATATATATATATATATATATATATATATATATATATATATATATATATATATATATATATATATATATATATATATATACCGATATACCGAAATAGGAACAATAAAAACCTTTCAGCATTTATTTCCCCTATTGAGTTTTCCTTAATACCCTATGTAGACACGTTATTTTAATACTCGTTCATTCATTTGCGTTTACGGGTATATGTATGTATATTGGTAGCAATCCTTTGTTATTCTATCCAAGAGACGTGGCTTTGATTTAAGACAATTGATAGGCTTTTTTCACTAGGTTTCATCCATACATGCAAGGGCAAAAAGTAGACAAGTTAAAATTCGTCTACATCCTACATTTCTATTGAAAGTAGAATTCAATGCATCAAACGAAATCATTTAACTTAAGCTCTGCTTATGTAAATGAACAATGCCATTTCATTAAGTACGGTGGTTAAGCTTAATTTTCTTACCTTTAAGGCATATCAAATATTAATGTAAATCTATTTCATTACAATTCATCTTGCTGGCAATTAGTAGGTCTATTTTTCTTCTCCGAGATAATTAAACGACACAAAAGCTGAAAAAAAGAATTCCAAATGAAAAATCCTTTGGCTTAAGCGTGCCGACAGTAAGTGACTGATATTTCAAATCAACCTTTGGCCTGACTTCAGTTTGTTTTTTCCCTCCTAGCAAACAAAATCACAATGTTAATATTGTAAGTTATCTTGTCCTTTAGGACGACAGAAAATCTAACACCACCTTAAGTATATGTAGATACGTTATCTTTTCGCTGTAGTGTTAACAAAACACGACGTATGAAAATTATTTTTAAAACAGTTCGATCGACGTGGGTATGATTGACCCTTTTGGACATAATTAGCCTATCACTCTAAAAACACCGGGGTTAAATTTAACCAGGATCGGTGTTCTATTTACTCCAACATAATCATGGTTAAATTTTAACGCAACTCCTGGTTAAATTGACTCAAATCCTAGTTATTTTAACCAGAATTTGTGTTATTTTAACAAGAAGTGGTGTTAGTTTAACCAGGATTGTGTTGGAGTAAATAGAACACCGATCCTGGTTAAATTTAACCCCGGTGTTTTTAGAGTGTACGCGATTCTCTTTCAAGTTGAAACAGTAATAATTCCCTGGATATAACTGGCTGACTTCCCTCTCGTCATCTGTTTAAAGGGATTCCCCCTTGAGAGGACGGCAATTGATGGATGTCATTGACCCTTCTCTGGTAATTTGCTCAATATTCCCCACACTCTTTAAAAAAAACAATAGGAATCTCTTCTTTCTTCCCAATTTTACTTTTCGTGGTCTTATTATTTTCGAATTTCTGTCCCTAATTCATTCCACAAAATTATTCAGTTTGAAGTGTCTATTTTCTCTTGAGTTAAGCTTTTCAATGTTGTCAGATCCTGGCACATGGCATATGAAGCCATCAACTTAAAGTGTACTTCAAGTAAAAAAATTGAAAAACATATATTTAAGAGAATGAAAAAAGAATTTTAACAGTCCAATTCCCATCTTCATATGTGTTACGGCTTGGTCGCAATTCAAACCAATAACAGCGAGAGACCACAGAAGAGCGAGATTAAAATCAACAACTTAATTATTATTCACCTCTTACTTCCTTAAATTTACAACAATTAATCTTAAATCTACTTACAATCTTTTACAGCTTAAGGTGTCACTCTTTGTCCAAGGGGTAGTGTTGTTAGTGTCGATTGTACAGCAGCACAGCGTAGGACTCGGTTCCGCGAAGGCAGGATGAAGACTATAGTGATCGGTAAATGGCGACACAATTACAGCGTTAAGCGGCGAAGCAGGCGTCTGGTCTCTGTATTATCTGTGTATCTTCTGTTCTCTTCTCCTCCCTGTCACAGTTCTTGCATGACCTTTTATACGCCTGGTAGTTCTTCCAGAAAAGTCTGGAACTCACTCTAATGGAAACGTCTCGTTTGATCTCGTACAAAACAAACAGTGAAAGTTCTGGGCTCAGTAACCCATAACCACAAGTTGGCTATTATTAGGCCATTACATCATACAGTAGTTCCCAGTAGGTGATCGTACATTCTCGTAACTGTGCGAATGTTCTCTGGGGTTACCCGTTGAATATGCTCGAGAGACAACACCGATGCTAGCACTTTCTAGAACTTTTCACTCGCTCGTACGAGGATTCAATCTGGTTGATGTCGTCTCGTAACATATGACATTCTTGAGCTGAGATATAAAATGTTGAAGTTTATTCACTTAAAACAAACTGGTCTATTGCGCAATAATTTGTGACTTTCTTGTTGTACAACTCACATAACATGCTTTGTTTACCTTTAACATTAAAAATGATTTCATGACCTTCAACACTTCCTGTTTGCTTGCATAGCATGTTGCACAAGGAGGATTTAATTAATTACATCACCTCATAAGAGTGCTATCACACCTCGGTACAAGGTGCAGTAACGTTTGGAAAGACAAAGAAATACAAAGATTGTCATTTGAGTATTACAAGAACGACATCACAAATCATTGCGCAATGTACCATTTTAATTTGAGTGAATAAACTTTAACATTTAATATCTCAGCTCAGGAATGTCCTACAAAGATGGGAGTAAGACTGTTAAAATGTATTTTTCATGGACTTTAATATATATTTTTGAATTTTTTGACTTTAGGTACACTTAAAAATCTTCAATGATTTCATTTTAAAATTTATTCTTAATTCTTTTTATATAAGCCTGTTTTTCTCCGTTGTAATCTTTCTATCCTTCCTTTACATATGAATGGAATAATCAAAATGTGGTCTTACGAAGGATTTGAATAACTTCAGTACAACCTAACGGTCAACGTTTATGAGTTCCTTCCGATGATACCCATATATTTGTTGGATATTTTGTCAGTTCGGCACGCAGTCTATTAAACGTCATTGACTTACGAACATTCCCAAATCCTTCTACTATCAAATCGTTCCTATCTGTCCATCTGATAGTTGCATTAAGCCAGTGGTTCTCAAACTTTTTCAAAATACCCCCCCCCCCCATAAGGCATCCACGACTGATCCAACGCCCCCCCCCCCTCCCACCCAACATGACATCATATTTATATAAGTCTTTGACTTTGAGCTTTCGACTTTCAATTTCCAGCACTAAAATGACATTGGGTAAATTTTTGTCAGTAGTTGCTAAACCTTTCGGAGAAGACCTCCTGTGTCAACCACTCTGCAACCTCCTAGGTTCCTTTATTGCACGAATGTATCAGAACCTCCAGGGACCCCCTAGTCAATGCCAACGCCCCCCCCCCCATTGCTTGCAAACTCCTCAGCGCCCCCTTGAAATTTTTCAACGCACTCCAGAGGGTGGTAGGGACCACTTTGAGAACCACTGCGTTAAGGTTTACCATATCCAAAATGCATTATGTAACATTTTACTACATTGAATCAGGGAGTTGTCAGGGCAGGAGATCCAACATTTAACGGTCATTTGAACCAAGGTAGTTGCCGACGTTAAGCTGCTTATTGTGTTGCTCTTGAAAGATCTTTGAGGCTCGAAAGGCATTTGGTCCTGAAGACAATGATCCCTGTCGTCTGCTACATCTCAGAGACCTATCATGATGATTTCATCCATTGCCATTACACTGCCAGTCGTCGAAGGAAAAAATCTTAATTTTAAGTATGCGTCTCTCGGCGTTGCATCTAATATTTATTCAAATAGCTGTTAAGAAGATTATGTAAAATTTTCCTTCTCCGAAAGTACTTGATTTTAATGGGGAAAATTATCAAAACTGTGATTGTTCTTTTAGGCTTGAACAATAAGTAAACTTTGAAGCAACTCATTAAAATCTTAGACAGACAAAAACGTGTAGTAGTTAAAAGTTTACATACAGCCGTTTTGCATAAAATTTTGATTGAATCTTAGCACTTGTCGGTAAACACGTTGTACTTCAAAGAAACAGTTAGCAATAACCTTTGTTTCTGGATTACTTCGATTTGAAAGGAGAAGGACATCAGTACAATGTGTAAGTCAGAAAGGGCAAACCAATGGGAATAAAAGGACCTGTCAATCAAATTTTTTTCCTGAAAAGGGATTAAAAAGTTTCAAGTACATATTGTCTGGTAGATTTGAACGTTGGATCTCCTGCCCTGACAACTCCCTGATTGAATTTATGCCACTCTTTAGTACACGATATCAACACATCTAAATCTTGCTATAGCTTCTGCTCATCCCTTTCATCTAAGCATATCACTTTTGTGTCATCTGCGAACTTTCTCAATTCCACAGACCTCCTATATACATGGACATAACATACTACACTAACGTCCTACACGTAGATTGACACCACCGTACGTGCGAGTAACGACTTAGCGAGATACCTGTCAGCTCGTGTTTTGTGTATGCAGGTTTGGACTTGCTCAAGTAGAGTAAAACCGTCAAACTTTGCGAGAAACTTGATTTTTTTTAATCGAAATAATGCCAGGTAAGGTCAAGATCACTAAACAAGGAAGAAATGATATTTTCCCATTTAAGTAGGAATTAATTGTGTTTGAAATATTACAGATTTGTCATCAAATGAAACAAATTAAAGCTTTGCAGCGGACATCTTGGAACGCCTTTTCGGTTTTCTTGGTGGCGACTTAGGGGTCACGTGATCCTTTGTTCATATAAAGCAGGTATGAAATTTGCCCATGTATACTGTAAAACATATACGTCCTTTAACTGATCGGTGTACAATCATTGACTTAACGTGGACACCACCGTCCATTCTTATTCATTCCCGTTAAATACTGCCCTCTGCATCCTGTTGATCACGTACCCATTCTTCCATCCATTTCCATATTGACGAATCCGGAAAATGAAAAGATGGTCTGATTTAAGTCGGACATAGCTGGGGTCCATTAACTTTTAATATTTCAGTTTCCTTGCTTAGGTGTATCATGGATGGTTGTACACTGAATTGTATCTTGACTTCCTCAATTTTATTGAATATGAGGGTTTGAAATTCATGTAGACAGTAAATGAAGATGATTTTCGGTTGATTAACCCCTTACCGTTGTGCTCCGATCGGGGCATATTTGCGCGCCTCGGGAGTGGGCGGAAAAGCGGACGTAGGCGGTCCCGCATCGGCTTCCGTAGGCCATTGACCCCGTGACCTTAAACTATTGTCTCTCTCGTTGTTGTGGCCGAATTTTCGGGTAGCTACTCGCAGTTTCGCGCTCCGCGTGAAACAGTAAAATGGGTGACAGCCGAGCTCTCCGCATGGGTCCAAAAGGACCCAGGCAACGGTAAAGGGTTAACCCCACTAATGGCTGGGTACAGTCACTAAACATAAGCGCGGATCGGATTCGTCTATAAGTCCATCAGTTACATGTGCCCTGATTTATGTTAAGAGTCTTCTGTGATATTACAGTACTACGTACTGTGTCAAATCAGGGAGGTGTTAAAAGTAACACCTCCCTGGTCAAATGCGGTCTAAAAATATTGCATCTAGAGGAATCCATTCTGGAATCCCTTCCGTACTCTTATGGGACCAATAAAACCCACCGTAATAACAGATTATTCTATTGGAGGAAGTGGGTGTATCAATTTGAATTTACATTCAAAAAACGTCTGGTTCAAATCGAACTGGAAAAGGGTCAAATGGGCATTGCATTGAAAAAGGATCAAATATTTGACTAGATATGGCCCATTATGAAACGAAAATGGTTTCTTTTGAATAAAGAGTGGTCAGACTTTTTAAAATGTTTTAGTTTCAGTGCCCCTTTTGATCCTTTTCCAGCTCAATTTGATCCTGACTTTTTAAGAGTAAACAAAGAGGAACTGCTATTAGGTTCATATTGATATTTGTAACGTTATATAACAACACACCTTGTTTTGTCCTGACACACGAAATAACAATTTCTTCAAAAGATTTACATTGAATTTTCTATTGTCTTGGCGGCTGTAATCAACTTTCCGTGAAACAATTAAGCGTATGAGCTGCTTCTTGACCCACTTTTTCACGCTTCACTGCCAGCCTATTGTCATGATCTGCTGATAGCAGCTCTAATTGCAACCTGGCTAGCGCGGAATGACTTTTCCCTGCCTTTATGTCATTTCTGAGAATAGTAAGAACTTTCAGGTCGGGTGCCCAGGTGAGTTTCTACAGAAGGACTCTTTGTTTGCATATCACTGTACATGGTGGCCGTGCACTGTTGAAAGAGAGTTGACGATCAACTTGCTTTAAAATCACCTTCAACAAAGGTGTGGTGTCGGGTTAAAATTAAAGGAAATACTGATTTATAAGAATCTTTTAAAAGGATGTTTATCTTATGAAATGCAATTTTTTGACGAGTTTGGTGCATACCTCATTATTATATTTTTAGAATGTTCTAGTATATATCTAGGCAACATGAATGTAATACAACATCCACCATACTCTGTGGTCATTATTCAGTTGAAGACATCCCCCTCCCCAACTTTTAAAATTCTTGCTTTGAGAATAGGGCTGAAATGAAAATGTTGACATATCTTACTCATTTTGAATGACTTTCTTATCAGTTTTTGAGGTGGATGTTGCTATCCCCTCCTTTTTTAAAAAAAAAAAAAAAATCTTTGCTTGTGGAAGAGGGCTAAGATTCAATCTCATTTCTTTGAATTCTGGAGCTACCTTTATCGGAAGCTGTTTGGACATTTCATCAAAAATTTAAGACATCTTAATCTGGTTTGATTAAATCAATTTTTTCGGATTATCTCGAATTTATGTTAGATATCTTAAAATTTTTTAAACATTTTTAAATAAGTAGAGACATTTTCGAAAAAACCACGAACTCATATACTCATATATCTAAACTTCTGACTCCAGGCATTTCAAATTCAACATGGATATCATGAATTCTCTTAAAGATATATTAAACTAAATTCAAGATATCTTAAAATCAAATTCACTGGGTATGCATACGAATTTCATATCAATGAAACTGAAGACGAAAAATCTGAAACAGAATTCGATATAACTAAAATTAGGCTTAAAACAGCCGGCTTATCGAAAACAGTTTTAACATTTAACCAAGAATTTCACATGTATAAATTTGAATTCAGATATATACAATTCAATTTAAAATATCTTGAATTCTGTTTCATAAACCTTGAATTTGATTTTAAATATCTGATCTCAAATTCTGTTTCAGATACTTGTCTCTAGTTTTAGATATCGCGATTTCTCTTTCAGACATCTTGAAATCAATAACAGATAGCTCGGATTCTATTTGAGATACCTTGAATTCAATTTTACATGTATCGAATTCCATTCTATCATATTCAATTAATTTTTTTTAAATATATCGAATTCTTTGTCAGATGTCTTTAATTTTTCTTTATATCTTGAATGAATATTAGGTACATCTAAACTTTTCATTTTATACACCTTAAATAGTGCATTACCTTAGATATCTAAAATTACTTGTTCAAGGCATTAGCTAATGCTGAATAAGTCGGTAAGTGGCAAGACAATATTGTAAAAAGAAAAAAATAATATTTGTCTCTAGTTTTAACAGTTTAAAGCTCTCGAACTTTTACGGCTTAGTCATCGAATTCCAACGAAATAATAATGTTGTAAATAATAAGTTATATTAGATTGTAGCTTTGAATTTTACCAACATAATAAAACAGAATAAACAAGAGTAGAATTATTTTGCTACCGAGGGTGACAAGAAAATGGCTTATTCACAAAGCTGGCAAACATGTTCTTCAAACAGTTTTTCATGACTTGTAATAAAATGGTTTACCAAAGACTGCATTGAAGTTTATTTGCTGAATTCCTACAACACAGCGACAATCTAAAATAAATGTGTAACTGTGAAAAATCGGCAATGGTGCTTTTTTATTTGACTGTTGAATATAACTGCTTTGGCGGAAATCAAATTTGTTAGGTGGCTTATTTCGTTTATCATTGATCAGCCGGTGAAGAATTACGACACCTTCCTTCAATGAATTATGTATTCAGTACATTTCTTCTATAATTCAATGGTTGGTACCGTAGCCTCCGTATCGCCTCTGATAAGGTCCACCCTGAGGTTTGTCGCCTTGTCAGATATTACACAGCGATGACTCAGATGAACCAAATTACCTAGTCCGCCCCACGGTGTGGCGAGTAAGGACAGATAAATCCAGTCCCTCTCAAAAGCCCTCAACTGCTCAATGAAGGTTGTTGTTTTTTTTTTAAGTGAAAAAGTTTCATATTTCAGAATATGATATCCAGGGACAGCTTTGGCAATATTTGAGAAATTGCCCATTGAGTTTCATTTTTCACACATTGAGAACAAAATCGCTCTTGAGATTTATTTTTGCAAAACTTGGGGAAATGGCGTCACCACGGTGCGGGCACTATAAACACTATCGTTAGATTTAACAAATATCGTGGGCATAGATCAAATTACAATTCTCTGGTTAAAAATAACCAGGAAATACGGGTCAAAATTATTACTTCATTGGTAAAATTGAAGAATTATTTTAAATTATAGTCAAATATGAACATTTTTAAAGTAACTTTTACCAAGGATATGTTTGGTCAATCTATGACCACAACACTGGTTAAATCTAACCAGGGTGTTTTTGAAGTGCATGTTCGGTAGGGCATCCGCCTCTCATGCAGAAGGCCCGGGTTCGATACCTAGGTTGAGTCATGAGTGAAAAAGGTAAAATGAAAAAGGTCTGTAAGGTCTAAGTGTAAGATGTCCAGGAAGAGGGTTGTAAAAGGCCTTTGGGAAAAGTTTAATTTTCCTTAGTCTTCACTTTGAAGTCAATTTATTTGGATTTAAAGTTTCCGTGGCTCTTTATCTATTAGTACGTCCCTGGTCTTCTTTGCCCGAAAAGTTATCGATGATATTGTACGACGTAGGGGGTTAATAGCATCATGAACTTGAGATAAATTACAAGCCTTTCTACCTGTTGATGCTTACACTGCAAAAAATCACTGTCCTCCATGCTTTTCTGTTGTGATCGTACGTATAGACGAATCCGGACAAATGCTTATGGTCGGATTTTATTCGGCCATTAGTGGGGTCCATCACCTTTAAATCTTTAAGTGTACATCCTTACCTGTTCCATGGATGAATATACACTGAAGTGTATCTTGCTTTTCTCAACTTTACTGAATATGAGGGTTTGAAATTCATGTAGACAATAAATCAAGATGATTTAAGGCTGATGGACTCCGTTAATGGCTGCATAAAGTCACTAAAAACAAGCGCTAATCGGATTCGTCTATAAGGAAAAATAACTATAGATCACTTACCTTAATGTCAAATGTTAGATTGAACCAGAACGGTATAAGTTGAGGTTTAAACCCAGGCTGTGTAAGAATCTAACCTTTTGTTCTGTTAAATGGAATTCCGTCAAACCAGTAAGTTTCATGCAGAGCCGCTTTATTCGAAGGAGTCGACAAAAGAAATCATTTGAGTAAATCGTTCTACAGTCATTTAAAAGACTAGCCTATAGCTACGGACAGACCGAGCTGTTCTGAATCATTGCAAATTGCCTTTCCACGCTCGGTCACTTTTGACGTTGATGTGTTTAACCAGAGAGCTGTTATTTAAATAACTACTTAATGGTTTAATTTAGTAAGATTAAATGACTCTCAAGGCTTGTAGTTTCACGTTTGACACAGAAAGGAATGTTGTCATCAAGTTCAAGTGATAGGTGGGCGAGGCGAGGTAGCATGGGCAGACTGCCTCCCAAAATTCTGAAAGATTTAAAATTCGGACAGGAATTTGGGAAAAATTCGGGTATACTTCATGTAAGCTAAAATCAATAGACATTTGCTTCATCCTATCCATTTGACCATGTTAGAGCATTATACTTGCAGTCGAGAGGTCGGGAGTTTGAGTCCTGTCCGGGTCAAGCCGAAGGCTTTAAAAACGAAACCTACTGCCATTGTGCCTGGTCAGCTGGTGCTCAGCATAATTATGCAATGGAGTAGGGAAAACAAGCCAGGGAGCCACAACTGGAAGCAAGGCATTGGCCGTCTTAACTTGAACTAATTGGTTGGAAACTGGGCCGTAAGCTCCATCTAACATTACCAAGCATCTTTCTATTCACTCTAGGCTATATGGTTTATTCATTTCCCCTTAGTTTGTTATCTATTCACCTGCGTTTAAGGTAGCTTTACGTGAAATATCTTCTTTAATTGTTTATTTTGGGACAGCCATTTGAGTCTTACAAAAATTGGAATAGTTTTAATCATACAGAAAACTCGTGAGCGTGACCGAAATTTTAAAAAATATTCACGAGAAAAGAAAAACACATCACTGTCGCGATAAAATTTTCATGAAAAATCAACAGTACAAAATTTTGCTACACATTCGGTTAACACAATTAGCCATCTTGAGCATTATTTTGTAGCCTTTATGCGTAACATATAATGCCCAATGCTCGAATAATCGAAATCTTTCAAACATTTGCCCGAAAAAAATCATAGTTGTGAACATTTCATGAAAAAAATCTCGACACATTAAGAAAGCATATGGCTTAAAGAAAGCAACTATTCCTCATCCGGTTAAGCTTGAAACAGCTTAGCTGTTGTTTCAAAAGAAGTCTTGGATGATTGCTCTTGCTCCTTAATCTTCACATAAAGAGTATTACAAACTTACTCTAACCAGAGAGATGCAACAGACTCTTGCTCTAACAGAAGAATTCGTCCATAGTTTGCATGAGGAAATTAAGAAACAAATTGTAGAAAAGGAACTTCTAAAATTAAGTCCCGATGATACGATATGGGGGAGAGGCCATTAATTTCCATCCTTTAAAAAGAAAAATTTTGCTAATGAACGTATCACGCAATTAATTACCCCAAGGTGTACTATCCATGACCAAAATGGGATTCTTCTGAGGTTGCCAAATATTCAGTCCTAAGTCGGCCTTAATTGCATTAGGTGTTACATAGGGAATATTGGGGTTACCCTTTGTCACAACTGCCTCCAAAGCATCCTTGGAGAAGGTGCACCTGTATTTGTCCAGGGATTTGTGTACCTCTTTGGATACTGGGTGACGGGTGAGACTGTTTTCGGTTGTTTTGTAGTTGTTGAGTGTGGGAGTTTTCTCGCATATAAAAATGTGAGGGCAAAACGAAAATGTTTTTTTGCAATCAGCTGGATACTTTTAAACATAAAAACTCAGAACTCTGATGGAAACCATTAATAGGATGAAAAATCTGACACTTCACAGCATGTCAAATCAAAGGTATCCAGGTTTGGACGGCCATCCCCCCACTGAGGTTTCAAATAATTTTGGGTGACTTAAGGGTCTATATTTGTAGAGCATAAGATAAACAGATAAGTGTTGCAAAACAGGTCCGTGGGACTTTCGCCCAGTCGGACCAATTTTGACGCCACCCCGAAAAAGAACTCACAAAAACGCCTTGGCACACTTCTTTCCTCCACAGAGAGTGCTAATAATTATGACAATTTTTTCAATGTTTGGACTGCCTGTACATATCGTCGCTTTCCTCAAGCAAAAAATCTGTATGACTATATGAGACCGTACGAACCACTTTGGAGTAAGAATTGTTTTCCTGACTTTTGGTAACTTCGAAAAACTACTTATTTACCAACCACTCTTCCCAGCTTTGTAAAGACTGATACCCATTGAGCCTCAAATTTATTGTAGTTCATGAAGGTACGATAATGGTTGTCGGAGTTTTTCTTTTTACTTGGGGGAGGGGGTACTTTTGTAAACCCTTTGTCAGTTCTAACGGGTCACTTGAAAGACTTTAAAATGGGACCTACTGTCGTTGTGCCGCTGTGCTTGGTGCTCAGTATAACCAATGGAAAAGGGAAAACAATCCAGTGAGGGACGACTGAAATAGACTGTGACCGGTCCGACCTTAACTAATTGATTCGATACTGGACAGTAAACCTTATGTAACAAACAAACGTACGGTGAGTTATAACTTTCACGTAACGGCCACTTGGAATTTATCACATGTAAAATATGGAAAAATTGTCGGTATATTAACAATTTAACCATTAGATTTTAAGGTCTATTATTTAAAAACATATTGGAATAAAACGCCATGATCTTTGCACCTTTTGAAACCAAGAAAAAAAAAGAAAATTTTACATCTAATTCGTATGTCAGTGCTCCGGCTTTTAGCAGCTAATTCGTTAACTTACCGGTAATTTTTGGACAAAATACAAAGTGTTAAGAGGGTTTTCTACTTGAACAAATGTCTTATTTTAGTTAACTATGCATGGTTATAGTGCAGACGTTCAAACACTAAATTACATAAACTTCATATTTAAGTATCACATATATAAATGTACAGTGGGCCCAAGGCTTGCAATTGTGCAATACACACCTAATCTTTGTTTCATGATAAATAAAGGAATTTTTGTGAAGGTAGCTAAATAATACAGCTATGTTAATAAAAATCAAGATCATTTTCATATTGCTGGTGAGAGTAGGAGCGTGTTAGTTTCGAATTAATTTTCAACACTTTCAATTATATTGAATAAATATACGAAAATATAAATATACAAATGTTGAAACTGAAGAGTTCCTGTATTCCGAGGGTAATTTTCAGTTTGAAAGACTAACATTAGTCTTTTTTATTGTATTTATAATTAAAGGTTATACAACGATGTACAGTGCATTTCTTACCTCATCTATTTAACTAACTGACTGACTAACTGACTGACTGACTAACCAACTAACTAACTAACTGACTGACTGACTGACTAACCAACTAACTAGCTGACTTACTAACTAACTAACTTGCTAGCTAGCCAGCTAGCTAGCTAACAATTAACCAACCTCATCTATCTAACTAACTGACTGACTGACTGACTGACTTACCGACTGACTGACTGACTGACTAACCAACTAACTGACTGACTGACTGACTGACTGACTGACTAACCAACTAACTCTAACTTACTAACTAACTTACTAAATTGGCAACACAATCTTAAATTTTACACATTTTACATCAATGCGGATGAGTATTCCGATTGCCTCTGACGACTTTTTATGGTCCCCGAAATAAGGCCTTGAATATTAAATGTAGTTGTTCATCTCCCGGACAGTTCCAATTCTCCTTACTTACTAAAGTCCCACCCACAACTGACTTAAACTCATCCTCATTCAGAATCAATCCCCTGGCTCAGTTTATTAGCTTCAGGGTGAGTATATCAAAATACTCTCAGTACAGGGCATGCTTTGTACTACGAGCTACAGTACATTGCACTTTTGAACTTGCTGTCAATCAATGAGCTGCACTAATTTAGAATTTCTGTAGAGTACTTTAAAAATTGCAATTTAGGGTGACAACAGTGGCGTCACCAGACTTTTCATTCTGGGGGGGCACTGGGGTGGCACAACAATATTGCAGAGGGGCACTGTTAAACTCCACACATGGCGCCGTAGGCCACCGAGCGCGAAGCGCGAGGTTCAGCGGGTGGGGTCCAGGGGCCCGCCTTAGGGCCTCTGGTGGGGTCCAGGGGCAAAGCCCCGGTGGGGGTCCAGGAGGCGAAGCCCCCGGACGCTCCTGGGTTTTAGCGTGTTTGTGAGGCACTAAAGTCGCTATTTAAGTGTTCTTCTATTGACTTAACTCTGGTCTCAAAAATACCTCCAGAGTAACTTCCAGTAAGAAGTTTTGGTAAAAAAGTGATTCAACTACCAAGTGCAGAGCCGGCCGACATTTTGAAAAAGGGCGAGTTGAGAAAAGAATTGGTGGGCAGTTCAATGTGTGTCTCGGTTGGGGTCAAGGGGGCGAAGCCCCCGGAAGCTCCTTGGTTTTAGCGTGTTTGTGAGGTATTATTTAAAGTCGCTATTAAAGTGTTCTTCCATTGACTTAACGCTGGTCTCAAAAATACCTAAAGGGTAACTTCCGGTAAGACTTTTGGTAAAAAAGTGATTCAACTACCAAGAGCAGATCTGGCTGACATTTTGAAAAAGGGCGAGATGAACTATTGAGAAAAGAATTTGATGGGCAGTTCAATGTGTGTCTCGGTTGGGGTCCAGGGGGCGAAGCCCCCGGAAGCTCCTGGGTTTTAAAGGGTTTGTTAGGTATTCAGGTCGTTATTTACGGTTATTCTGTTGTCTTTACACTGGTCTCAAAAAAAAAACTTCCAGTGCAACTTCAATTAAGAATTTATTGGTAAGAAAATTAGTGAAACAACCGTTTCAAGAGGGGATCCGGCTGATATTTAGAAGAAGGAGAGCTGAACTCGAAAGAGAAAGAGAAAGCAGTTAGATGTGATTGTCTTAAGGAAAAAATGTACGCCTATATAATCCTGCTTGAACGGTTACATGAGCTATGCGCCACCTTCAGTTAGCGAAGTTGGAAGTGTGCAGAAATTTTTGAAAAACGCAACCCCTCAGACAGCCGGAAATGGCATTTTCCAGGTGTTTTTGCGATATTTTTAGTTGAAAAGTATGAAAATTACTGCCTTTTCTCGTCAAAAGAAGAATCCAATCTTAAATATTTTCATAGTCACACTCTGACTAAAGAAGGCATATCGTTTTTTAAAAATCTCAAATCTCATTTGGGGGGGCACACAGGGGGGCACACGATTTTTCAGGGGGGCACGTGCCCCCTGCCCCCCCTTGGTGACGCCACTGGGTGACAATTGACTGCCTTCAAACTAGATTTGTGTCTGAACAGAGGCTTTAAAACAGTTTTGGAAGGGGATGTGATAAATTCTTGCTTCACGTTGTTGAGAATCTTTGCAATGAACGTTTACAAATTGAAGTCGGGACATGTTGATGACATGGCGTATACAAAATCAATCAATCATTCAAGATGCTACTGCGCAAATGCAAATATTTACAGTCTCTAGATGTTTAGGTTAAACGCAGCTTGTGCAAATGTTAGCTTTTATTTGTCTTAAATTCACGTTGTAGGTAACGTTTCATGACTACACTTTAAGGTCAAGAGCAGCCCTCCCCCCCCCAAACATACTTTGAATCAACAGCTAAACGTCACAGTTTCCAGATTCTTTTTGTTCAAAGTATCCTCCATTATATTTTATAACTTCAGTATTGCTTATTTAATGTAAAACAAGCAATTTCTTCTACTGAATTTCACATTTGAAGAGAAAAATTGTTGTCACGTGACTCTCAACAGGCAATCATGAAACAGGACAGTCTACTACACTTCTTCAAGTAGGGGTGACTGCGCTTGCCCTTTAAAGATGTCCTTTAAACTTGATTGATCGGGCGTCCTTACGTACTTTCCAAACAAGGTATTGTCATAACTTTGCAGGCAAGTGTTCATGGCATTACGAACTTTAAAGAGGCAAACGTTTCGAAAGCAAAATAGAAAGCAAAACAAATTCTTGGATGTTTACATTCTAAAATAACCCCATTTCATACAAATCCAGTGGGCTACTCTCTACATTGTAGAAGAGTTAAAATCACTTTAACTAATCCATCAAATAGCATTTTAACTCAGTAAGAGTTAATCACCACTCAGATCAGAGCTGAATCTCAGTCGATTTCGGCTCACCAAACGGAGATCGTGGTCACTGTAATCAGTCGCTAGAGAACGAGTTTCACTCGAAAGTTTATTACTGTCTAAATCAGAGGTTTACTCTCTTGACTTGAATAGACATCCTAAAGTAGACACTAAAATGAGGATGACTCCTAAGATTGATACTAAATCGGGAATTTCATGAAAAACAAATGCCCCCACCAAAAATGATGTCGGCGCCCCTGTAGTCACCAGCACCGAGACAGTTATGACACTCTCAGTTTTCAGACCGGTCACGAGAAAGAGATTGGCCAATAGAGAGCAGGTGACAACCACCAGAAGAAGAGCCCATTCTTTAAATGAGGATGGTGAATCCCATTCTGGTGTTAGAAATAGTATGACGCCCGTAATGACAATCCCAGCCATGCCAGGAAATACCGTTAAAAGAGCTGGATCGGAGGTACCTCTGTAAGCTAGTTTCCTTGAGAATATTGTTGAACTTGATATAAGCATCAGAGCTACAAAAGCAATCACTGCGCCCAAAAATTCGTCGTTCGCTGTAGACGTGACGTCACCTTGTTGACCAAACAAAAAGGGCGGTTTCGAGACGAGGACGATTCCCAAGCTATTGACGATGAACAGAGTGATATCGTACAATCCGATAGGTTCTCTTAGAATAAGAAAACTTAAAATCGATGACGGGATAGGTAAATTGGTATGAATTGAAGCTACGTTCCCAACGCGCGCAAGACCGACAGCAACATATACGAGGAGTACTCCGGCAGTGCTCAATGTTCCGTAGGAAATGGAAAAAATTGCATCCATAAGGTCGTATGATCTGCTCTTCTCCCACGAGATAAAGATTATGGGCACAAGAAGAGCAAAGCTTCGATAGAACATGATCTCGAAAGGAGACAGGAACTCGGCCGCTTTAACTGAACTTACTTGAAGTCCAATGATCACCCCTGCTAGAAAGCCAAAAACAACACCTCTGCGTTCCAAACATGTTGTAAGAATTCGTGCAAGGAATTTGCCCTGACGGTTGACTTTGCCACTTGTTCCCTCCCTGTAATGAAAACGTTCGTTATTTAAAGGATATTTGCAAAATAATCAGATTATATCATTTTTCTAAAGTTCTCCAGACCCTCTGGCAAAGGGCCGTTCGGCGAAACCAAACTTGAAACTGCTTCCCGAAGAAGCTATAGGACAACACTTAAGGACAACACTTGACCATTTCAAGGCCTTCAGTCCATTTACATTATTGATAATCATTATTAATAATCAGATTACGTCATTATGAGGTCACAATTGAACTACAAATTCTAGCGCATGCGTTTGTGTTGTCACTGGGAGGTAAAGATTTCACCACGGGGATCTCAAGTACAGCGAAATGGCGCCATCGATGTCTATGCCCTTTCGAGCGCTCTATGCCTTTTGGTAGTAGAAGAGATTCGGTTTGTGCAATACAAAACTTACTTTGTGCGGTCACATCGGTTAGGCAACCTAGGTGTTACATTCATGACAGTTTCTGGCAGCTTTCGTTAGAGACTAATCATTCTTATGCACTCTTAAAACATCCTGGTTAAATTTAACCAGGATTGTGGTAACCAATTTTATATATATATTTCCTGGTAGAAAGACTAGGGTTTCTTGGTCATTTTAACCAGGATATGTATGAAGTCACCGGTTATCATACATTTTCTGGTTAGAAAGACAAGAATTTCCTTTTCGTTTTTAACCAGGAACTTCAGGAAGTGTGTGGAAAAATGGTGATTACAATCGTGGTTAAAATTTGACCAGAATGTCTTACAAGTGTGTTTTACTAATGTGCGAACGTATATATCTGTACAACGGAAGCCAGCTATATGAGAATAATGGCATTTCTTACAGAAAAGGTTTCGCCAATCAAAAACACACAATTTGAGGTGAGTCCGGCATCTTTCGAACATTTTCCGCCATATGGCTATTTTCATTGTATGATTCTCACCTTGGACCATGGTTGCAGTTAACAAGTTTTGAACTCTGAAAAATGCCCTTTTGGAGTTATTCATGACAGCAATTTTCAAAGAACATCTGCCAGGGGCTGGATTAGTTCGAAAGGGGGAGGAAGAGGTTGTTGGCTTGCCCTAATACGTTCACTGTCAGCCCTGAGTCTTTAGTGAAGACAAAGAATGACCACATAAAATTGCTCCTATTTCTAGTGATACAAGCCATAAAATTGTGACGGATTTTAGTATTTCATATTTATAAGCGCCATCATTCGCTTGAAAGATAGAGTTTAATGTGCATTGTTCTAGGAGGCTTGGAACCCTACCGATTGCAACGAGTAAACAATGAAATCCATTCCGTGGTTATGATTCGCTTCGTCGTTGTCGGATTCGCTCTGTTGCCGCGGCGGATTCGTTCTTTTGTCGCATCGGCAAGAGCATGCAAGAGAACGCTCCGTTCAGTTATAACCAGCTTTTTCAAGGTTCAACTTTGACGTCACGTCACTGAAAGATCTATCTGCATATAAAAGGGAGTCTCTAGCAACTCTATGCAATTCTTTGAACTTTGAAAGTAAGGGCGTCGTTTCAAAAAAGTAATCGGCTAATTAAGTGAACATATTATGATCATTTTAATTGATTATGTCTTAGGCCAAATGTATTTTCATGTGACTTTACCGAACCGCATAAAAGCTCATGTTTTGTATTATTTTTGGGCTTCGGGTTCATGGATATCTGTCCGAAAGTCAGTGTACCCCTACTCCACTCTTGGAAGTACCCAAAAGTAGAGTATTCTAAAGGATTATTTGTTCAAGCATGAAGGGTCTTTTTAATCTCGAAAATGAAAATATTTGGTGACTTGAGAAAATCAGACAAAAAAGATTACTAAATTAAGTAAAGTGACGTTATAAGTAGTAATCAGCTCAACAACAGTAGTATATATAGCACTTGGTTCCTTGACAAATTTGCAATGACTTATTTTCGAAAAACAATTATGGCATACTACTGCTTTTTCAGTTTTACAGTTAAAAGTAATACCAAGCGATCTAAATCATTGTCAAAAATGATTGGATTCTTGTGTAAACAATTATAATTCATTATACACTCATCGAACTTATCAAATACCACGTATAGACGAATCCGATCAGCTTTTGTCTTTAGTGGCTGTTGGCAGCCGTTATTGGGCTCCATCAGGCTTAAATCGTCTGGATTTATTGTTTACATGAATTTAAAACCCTCGTTTTCCGTGGAATTGAAGGAATCAAGGTAAAATTTAGTTAACAACAATCGACGAGGATGGGATAGGCTTTTCACTAAAGGCTTAAAAAGGAGTTCTAACCCGGGTAAAAGAAGACGGCAACCAAAATTCAATGAAGTTTGAACTGTTAATCGTATTTCTACGTCTGACGCTGTCTGAAATACCAGCCATGGCATCGTCTGAGCTAAGTCAGTTGAAGGCCTTAAAGGTGGAAAGTTACGACCCTGACGTAGAAAAATGGGAATCATATGAGGAGCGTGTAACTATGTTTTTCGAAGCACATGACGTTACAGAAGACAAGAAAAAGGTAGCTATATTTTTATCGTCTATGGGAGCAAAGGGCAACGGACTGCTAAAGAACTTAGTCTCGCCAGATAAACCGTCTTCGAAAGATTTCCCCGAAATTTGTAAGACACTGAAAGATTACTATAGCCCTAGACCACCAGTTTTGCTACAGAGATTCCGGTTTTACAGTCATACGCAAAGAGCTTCAGAATCAGTGACCAAATTCCTTGCCGAGTTAAAGAGGCTGTCTAGCACCTGTAATTTCGGAGTTTTCCTGAAAGCCGCATTACGAGACCGGTTCGTCTGCGGACTTTACGACGCTACCATTCAAAAGAAGCTTTTATCGGAGGACGACTCTTTGACTCTAGAAAAAGCATTGAAAATAGCCGTCAGTATGGAAACAGCAGCCAAGAGTTCAGCAATAATTAAAGAAGGGGGCCCAAGTATTTCACACGTAGCGACAAATTCGCCCCAACACGGACGAGTTCGCCGAGGTCAATGTTCATGTTGTGGAAAACTGGGACATCTGAAAAAGAATTGTTTTCACAAGGACCTTACGTGTCACAATTGTGGACGTGTTGGACATCTACAGGCTGTTTGCAGGCAAAACGCAGATGTAGGTAGGCATGCCAGTAAAGAAGGTAAGATGTCAACATTCAAGAAAAACAAGAGAAGTTCTAAAATTAAAGAAGTAACAAAAGAAACTTCAGAATTCGAAGAAGAGACTAGTGACGATGGTGTTACAGTTTATTATGTGAAAACAATTGCATCATGTAAGCCAATTGAAGTTGAAGTTGCAATTGAAGGCAACCAAGTCACCATGGAATTAGATACTGGGGCTGCGATATCTTTAATTCCAAAGAAGTTGTTTGACAAAACTGTTAAAGGAAACGTGGAGCTAAAATCCACTAAGGAAATTCTCAAAACGTTCACAGGGCAAAAAATTCCCGTTGTTGGTAAATGCAATGTGCAAGTTCAGTGTAATGGCAATGAAAAGAGATTGCCACTATTTGTAACTCAAGGCAATGGTCCAGCCTTGTTCGGTCGTAATTGGTTGACTCATTTACCGCTGAACTGGCAAGAAATTAATTGTGTGTATATTCCTTCAAATGTTAATAGCCGACTTCAAGAAATATTGTCGAAAAGTAAAGTTTTTGAGAAGAAATTAGGAACAGTAAAGGGGGTCCAAGCAAAGCTTAAGCTTAAACCAGGAACAACACCTAAATTTTACAAACCAAGACCAGTGCCACTGGCTAGAAAAGACAAGGTTTCTGAAGAATTAAGGAGATTGGTTAAAGAAGGCATTTTAGAGAAAGTAGATTTTTCAGATTGGGCGTCTCCCATTGTTCCAGTTAGGAAAGGGGATGGCAGTATTAGGGTGTGTGGAGACTACAAAGTTACAATTAATCCAGTCATCCACCAACAAGAATACCCCCTCCCCCGCCCTGAAGAATTATTAGCGCAACTCAATGGGGGACAAAAATTTTCCAAACTAGATTTGTCTAACGCATACTTACAAATAGTACTGGATCCCGAGTCCCGTAAGTATGTGACTATTAACACTCATCTAGGTCTGTTTCGGTATACAAGACTACCTTTCGGCGTAAGTTCCTCTGGCGCCATATTTCAAAAATGTATGGATCAAATTTTGACTGGTTTAGATGGGGTTGGATGTTACTTAGACGATTTAATCGTTACCGGTAGGAATGATGAGGAACATTTAAGAAATTTGGAACAAGTCATTAAGAAACTTGATGAGTTTGGTTTGAAATTGAAACAGTCAAAGTGTACATTTTTTCAAGATTCAATACAGTATCTTGGATGGATAGTGGATTCAAATGGTGTACATGCATCAACTAGTGGAGTAGAAGCAATTCTTAATGTCTCTGTACCAGAAAATCTACATGATATGCAATCATTAATTGGCATGATTAATTATTATCGAAAGTTTATGCCTAACTTATCCTCGATTCTGACACCAATGACATCTGCACTTAAACTGGGAAAAGATTTTCGTTGGACAAGCGAGTGCCAAAAGGCTTTTGAGGAGGTCAAGCAAATTTTAAGTTCTCCTCCAGTTTTGGCCTATTTCGATCCATCAAAAGAAGTTATATTAGCTGTGGATGCTTCCCCAACAGGCATAGGTGCAGTTATTTCTCATACTAGTCAAGAGGGTGAGAAACCAATTGCTTATGCTTCTAGGAAACTGACAGAAGCAGAGCGTAATTACTCTCAAATAGAGAAAGAGGCCTTAGCAATAGTATATGGAGTGCGACATTTTCATCAGTATCTTTGTGGTAAACGATTTACACTTTTTACTGATCATAAGCCGTTGAAGTATTTGTTAGCTCCTGACAAAGGCATTCCAGTGTTAGCGGCATCTAGACTGCAGCGATGGGCAATACTTTTAAGTGGGTACGAGTATGGCATCAAATACCGAACATCAAAACAAAATGCCAATGCAGATTGTTTGTCTAGACTGCCTGATTCAAAGGGTAACAATAACAAACTTAATTCAGTTGATCAGTTCACAGTGTTCTGGACAAAGGAAGCGACGGAGGTGAATGAAGCACAAATTCAGTCACTTCCTATCAGTGCAAAAGAAATTGCAAAGGCCACAAGTACTGATCGGCTTTTGTCCAAAGTAAAACATTTCGTTTTGTATGGTTGGCCAGAAGAAGGGCTTGTTGGTCAAGAATTACAACCATATTTTAATAGGAGGGATGAACTTTCAATTGAAAGTAATTGCTTGTTGTGGGGTATACGTGTAATTATTCCTTTACGTTTTCAAAAACAGGTTTTGAATGAATTGCATGCAGGCCATCCAGGTATGGTTAGAATGAAATCCCTTGCTAGAATGCACGTGTATTGGCCAGGGCTAGACTTGCAGATTGAACATTTAGTAGAATCTTGTAGTGGTTGTCAATCAGTTCAACCTGCCCCGCCCAAAAGCTATGTCAACTGGGATTGGCCTAACATGCCATGGTACCGCATTCATATTGATTTTGCAGGTCCTTTTCTAGGCAATATGTATTTGATCGTTGTTGACGCTCATTCTAAGTGGCCTGAAGTCATTTTGATGAAGTCAACTACTGCATCAAAGACTATTACAGAGTTAAGAACAATGTTTGCACGTTATGGGTTGCCGAGGGAGATCGTATCAGATAATGGTCCACAATTTATAGCAGAGGAATTTCATAATTTTTGTAAACTTAATGGTATTCATCACATCAAAACAGCTGTTAAGCACCCTGCGTCTAATGGTGAAGCTGAAAGATTCGTTCGTACTTTTAAAGAGGCTATGAAGAAAGTTAAATTTGATAGTGCTCCACTTCAGACGAAACTTGATCGAATTTTGCTTTCATATAGAACTACTCCCCACTCCCTTACAAGAGAGACACCAGCAAGATTATTCTTTGGGAGAGAATTTCAAACTAGGTTGTCCTTATTGAAACCTAAATTTGGTGCTTCAATTTCCAGGAAGCAGGCACTCGATGTTAAATCACCTCCCCGTTCTGTTTCTCTGAAGGGACGAGGTTATGGTATTAGATTTTAGAGCATCCACAGGTAAATGGGCTCATGGTACTGTTACAAAGGTTTTGGGTCCGGTGACGTATATGGTTCAAGTTGAAAACCAACTGTGGAAGCGCCATATTGATCAAATTAGAGCAAAGCCTCATACTGCACATTCAGAAACGTTTCGTGAGAATTTTAGAACCTCTGAGGAAAGTCAAGGATCTGAACCTGCTGTTGACTTTGACGAGCTTATCAAAGGTAAACCGATTGAAAGTGCCCCCGAAAGCACACTTTCCGAGAAAATAAAATCACCTGTTAAAACTGTCCCTGAGAGTAATGTCACAGAAAAATTTGAGCCACCAGGTGAAATAGTTTCCGAAAGTAATCAAAACAAAGAGCTAAGCTCGTCGTTGCCAGTTGTAGGGTCATCTCCCGAGAACAAATCAGAACCATTAATTTTAAGACGATCTACCAGAAATCGTAAGCAACGTATTCCTTTCGATGCAAACAATTAAATATTTTGTAAGAAGAAATTAAGTTAAAACAAAATAAGATAAAAATATGTAAAATGAAGATTTGATAAAAATCGAATGAATGTATATTGATGTGTAGAGGAAAAAGGGGTTACTAATTTAAAGAAGGAGGAGTGCTGAGTATTTAGTTCGTAATGCCACAGTTCTTTCTGCTATTCTTATGTTAATGTATTCATTTGCATGTTATGTAATTCATTTGATATAAAAGCCACGCCTGCATACAAACAGTGCATTACAGTAATAAACTCTGAGTTGTACGTTTGCCGTTGCGTTTGCCATTATTATTTATTTGTATGTGTCTTGGTTTGTTCCCGGGGACCGACACTACAGGAACAGGTAAGCAAAGAAATTGAAAGATTAAAAGGTGATAGACCCCAGTTATGTCCTACTGAAAGCAGACCATCACTTGGCCTCCGGATTCGTCTATACGCCTTTAAGAGCGGGGTTATTGATGCACCGGGCCAAAAACTTTTTTGTAGTCAATTTAGATTATAAAAAGAGAATTTATTGAGAAAATTTCGTATTCGGCGTATTGGACTTATAATGCATTGGCGATAAACTACAGCGATTAAACTTTGATGGCTATAATCAATACGGAAAGACGTATTCAATATTTTCCTAACAAAATGTAAAATACACGAAAATGATTACGCAACAATTGAATTCTGAAATATTTATGAAAGTTTCCAAAAAAAGGGGGGAATGTATTTACCCCAACTCGAAGTATTGTAGGAGACTGACCTGTTTCATGATTGGCTTTTGAGAGTCACGTGACAATATTTCTTCTCCTCGAATGTGTAAATTACCAATAGTAACTGCATTTTGTACATTGAGTTTGCAATAATGAAGTCTTAAAATATTATATATGAAAAACCTAAATTTAAACCTATAAGAGGTTTTAACAGTGGCTTGACAAGGTTCGAGTATTCAAATACTTTCTGAGGTAGGGGTCTAAGGGGAGCCGGAGTACTCTTCGTCTTTGGAAAGATGCATGATGGTGCTATTCTCAAACATTTGGAAGTATATTTTAACACGAATGACGGCTAATATTTGAACAATCTTAGGTAACCTCCCTTGGCTCGATCAGACTGTTTTCGGATGCATTTCCTTGACTTGAGGCAAGACCTCCTCAGTAGTTCATCTCCCGTTGCGCACGGTAGTGAAGTAGCGGCAAGACACGATACGAACGATAGCTGGCAGCGTTAGGAAGGACACCGACTACTCGTCAAATTTCATCTTCTTGAAGTCATCATATTGATACAATTATATCAATGTATAGGCCTACCAATGAAATACCGTTTGGAGCCAAAATTGACAATTCGATCCGTAGATCCGTAGAACAGCGCGCATCCCTTCATGAACGAAAGGTATTACGGGAGGGAAGTTAGAACATATCCCTTCTTGCAATATATAATGCAGTCATCTTCAAACTTTTTTTGACAAAATGGTAGGAGTAAATCCTGAAAGTATTGCACAGTAACAAACGTTGTATCTTAAGACGGACCCCCACCCGCCCTGTGGTTTGGAGTTTGTAAAATATATTTGTAGATATTCATGTAAACTTATGGGTACGCATATATTCTGTTATTCCTTTATCAATTCTTATTTGGAACTGAATTTGTTGGTGATACCTGTCACAGGTTGCATCATTCATGGAGGTGAAGTCTCTTTTTACCAACTGTTCCTCTTCGTCGACCACGACGGGCTCCCTCTTGTCATTCGGTGTACCCTGAGACATCCCTTATCCCCACTAGGTATTTTAGTCAATACAACAGAAAACCCAACCTAGAATGGAAGTCACATAAAATAAGTGATTGCACTAGTTTTTGATGTTTAGGTGAATATACGTTTAATTAAAGAGTACACGTTATTTTATGGATAGTTCTGGGGAAGAGCTAGGCTATATTTTAGCAGAAAGTACTGCAATTTCCTAAACGAGACATTCTCTTTCTTTTTAACTTAAAACAGCATCACATTATAGACAAATAAGGAAAACATCTGCTGTAAAATGTAAAAGTGACGGATGCTTGAAATTCAGAGTATAGACGAATCCGATTAGCGCTTGTTTTTAGTGACTGTAGGCCGCCATTTGTGGGGTCCGTCAGCCTAAAACTGTCTTTATTTATTGTTTACATGAATTTCAAACCCTCATATTTAGTAAACTTGGAGGATTTAAGATACAAATTAGTGTACAACCATTCATGATAGAGGTAAGCAAGGAAATCGAAAGATTTAAAGGTGATGGACCCCAGTTATGGCCGACTGAAATCAGACCATCACTTGCTGTCCGGATTCGTGTATATAATGTTACTTTAATTCATGTTATGATAGTACTGTTAATGCTTTAAAAAGAAACATTCTTGATTAGTGTTGAGCTAGCAGCCAATCATGAAAACTCAAAATCATGTGATGATGTGTTACTTGGGTAACAACAATGCCTACTAGAGGTTTGAATCAATGCCCAATTCTTTCACCCAAAACAGTATCAATTCTCTTAACCTTCTTCCTTAAGTCCCTCCCACAATTGTCTGAAATTCATTCTCATCTAGACACGATCTCAGTATTTTGCTTCAGGTGAGTATAGAAAAGCTCAATGTGAATAATCAAAACACTTTCAGTACAGTTCATGCTATTCAATATAATCTTTGGTATTCTGCATTGTTTGAATTAGCTGTCAATCAAAGAGGTGAGACAACTGAAAATTTCTGTTTACCCATACAAGAATTGTAGTTTGGCGTGAGAAGATTGGCTCTTTAAAGGGGAAATGCAGTCAACCCATCATGATACATGATGTTAGCGTGTAGTGTGTGATGTAGTGCAGTGTCGTGTCGTGTAGTGTAGTGTCATGTAGTGTAGTGTAGCAGAATGTCCTTTTCCTTGATTGGCTCTTGAGAGACATGGGATAGTATTTGCTCTCCTCAAATGTGAAATTCACTTGTAGTAACTGCAATTGATTTAATTTGAATATGGAATATTAAAAAAGTTTTAAAGATAATTTGAAGAGAAATCAGGAGTAAAGTGTGAGATTCAGCTCCCAGCCAACACGCCCAGCTGGGCCCCAACTGGGTTTCAGCTGGGCTACTTGCTGGGCCCCAGCTGAAACCCAGTTGGGGCCCAGCTGGGCATGTTGGCTGGGCTGTTGCTTCAAAATAATTTCAGGCAACTGCTCTTGCCCTTTAATTATTATAGACCATTCACGGTTACTCCACTGGTTGGTGCTTGTTGGCATTTATGAGCATGCGCATGAACATTAGTTTCCATGTTAGGTTTTGCCTTTTCAACGATCTCACTATTGCATGCATAACGTAGACCAATTGGAATCTACATCTAATTGTGACGAAAATGTAAGGTCTCACCAACTCTGTTGCCGTCGTTTTTTTGTAAAAATGAATGAGTCCATTGTTTTTAAAACTCTTATCGTTGCATAAAGAGATAATTTCACCATCCAAACCAGGAGATTTATATCAAGTTCAGCCATCCTATATCGAGTTATACTTCTGTTTTAAACTAGTGCTGTTTTCTTTTATAAAAATTTGAATCCTGTAAAAAATTTTAATTCGTAATCATGAATCCTTGAAGATTTACTATAAATACCAATCCAAAGATGATTCAATTGCCATCTTCACAGGGCATGAAATATAAACAATTGAAGTTAATACATTCAATTTAAATGGTAGGACGCACAAGAAGTTGTGACGTCATTAGTATACTACTCAAATGACAATCTTTGTTTCTTTTTGTTTTCAAAAAGCCACTGCAACTTAACCCACACTGTCTTACCATTAGAGGGTAACTTGACTATGCAAGCCCTTTCTGTACAACATAATACACCCTGAAAACGTGTTCACCAATTTAACACCATTCAATACTACATGTTTAACGATGAATGTGTTTTAAAAAAATGTTTAGGAAGAATAACGTGTGTTTAAAAATATACACATGTTAACAGCGTGGGGTCAATAATTTTGTATACCCTCTGCTGAGGCTAATGACGTCACCCACAATGTTATTTTATGTTTATTTAAATAGTCCTTGTCGACATGTGACTATGGTATAGATTCTGGAGAATTTAAAAGCTTGACCCTTTACCGTTGTTTGGGTCCTTTTGGACCCATGCTGAGAGCGCGGCTGTCACCCATCTTTGCTGTCTCACGCGGAGCTCGAAACTGCGAGTAGCTACCAGAAAATTCGGCCACAACAAGGAGAGGGACGATAGTTTAAGGTCACAGGGTCAATAACCTACGGAAGCTGATGCGGGGCGTGCTACGTCCTCTTTTCCGTCCACTCCCGAGGCGCGCAAATATGCCCCGATTGGAGCACAACGGTAAAGGGTTAATCTTCTCATCCCAAGCAGTTCTAGTTTTCCTAACCTAACCTACGTAAACCCCTCCGTCCCACAACTTTCCCCAAATCCACCTCACCCAGACTGCGTGTCAGTTTATTGCTTCAGGGTGAGTATGGACCCAATGTGAAATCAAAACACTCTCAGTATACATGTGCATGCTGTGTAATAAAAGCTTGGTACTCTGTATTTTTTAACTAGCTGTCAATCAAAGAGCTTTGTTAATTAGGAATTGCTATAGAATACTGCAAAGATAGTAGTTTCGGATGAGGGGATTAGTCCTTAACTGAATTAGATATGATAAACTTGAAGGCAAATTTTAAATTCCAAAATTTTTCGCCCTGTCTATAGGCTTATAGACCAGCTGCTTTCTTTACCTGCTCACAATGATATGCCATCAATCGATATCTCCTTAATTATGTGCTATCGAAGGAAACTATGCTGACAAAACTAAATTTATGTTCCAAAACTTTCCAGTACATCGACAGACCATTGGGAAATGGTGGAACTGCTATAACACAATTTATGCACTTTGTAAACAATCTTGGTGAATAAAAGAAAACACACCGTATTTTACCATATACCAAATTACCAGGGAGCTGCCTCTAGTGAAAAGTCAACTCTCAGCTCTTGCCTCAATACAGCAGCTCCTTAACAGACAACTCACGACAATCTTTATGCACTTCACCTATACCGGCAATGGCAACGGCAACGGCAAGCCAGCATAGTTGTTCACATATGACGGCAAAAATTATTGCCGCATACGGTATAAATTTCACCGGATGATACTCAGTGACGGGAATTTGAAGCTGACAAAATTTTGCTATCTGATTATCGAACATGGCAGACATTGATGAGGAGCTGAATTTTTAAATGGCAATAGCCTATCAAATAGATCGGAAGAAAGTAAAAATAATTTTACTTTATCGTGGTAAACAGGATTTGTCGCATCGTATATGAATGATTCCTTTTGGACAAGAATGACCAGTTTTTCTAAAATCTCGGTAGATCTTCGAGTCATATTGTAATTGTACGAATCCAAATAATTTGTGCACTGTTTTTGGCTCGATATCCTGCAGAACGTCCCTGCCCCGTGCCATTGTCTCCCACCGGTCAGACAGGCACGTGCTTGCACACATTGAAGTTGGCAGAAATTTTTGCCGTACGGCAAATGGCGTTGAATCGCTCCATGTGCGATTACTTTTTTGCCGGACGCATTTTTACCGGATTGCCGGATTGCCGCATTACCGTTGCCGTACTAGTGTGAACAGTGTTTCACTTTCTATTGTGTGGAAAATTTTTGCCGTTGCCGGACAAGTGTGAACGTACATTAAACTGTATATGCTAAAGTGGGGGAAAGCGAAAGCTAGTAAGCCCATACCCATAAGCTTGTTGTAAAACCTTTCTGCTGGCACATGGAACGCAGATAGGGTGTTTTCAAAGCTTGAACACAGTGTTCTTCAGACGACAAGCAATAGCTTTAGGCATAATTTACATGAGTTTGTCTCAATTATGCCGTGATTATCTTTTGTGTTTTCTTTTATTCGTTCATTCGTTCTTTCACATAAAATCAAATCGAAAATATAAAAAAACAGATTAAACCAAAAACGTTAAACGTAAAACCTTAACTAGTTCAGAATGAACATCTCTACTGTAAATTAGATTTAAATTAAATTTTACCTATAAAATGTGGAGAAAATCTACCTCTACTTACATTTCACCTTATTATTGCTTTACAAATTCGTTCAGTAGAATGATCGTTTGGTTCATATAGTAGATGAAACTTCAAAGTTAACAGTCGTGGTTCGATAAATTGGTATATGGCATTACATCTCACAACCATAGTCTCCATTCCTGACTTCGAGGACTGCTTTACCACTCTGAAGTATTCTGCCGATTTCATTATTTATATCCCGATTCAGTTTGATTCAAATTAAACTCATCGAACAACACCGGTGAACACACCCTCAACTGTTTAATGTACAGGTAGTACACAGACACAGTCGAATAAATCAATAATCCATTTGGTTTATTCGTAGTGAATTATATATGCAACGTTTATACGTAGGCCATGTTCTCTCTCTCAATACACTCTTAAACATCTTGCTGAAATGTGTCCAGGATATGAGTCAATATTTGTCCATACATTTCCTGGTCAAATGCACAGGGGATCTATTCAAATTTAACAAGTGAAATGTAAATTTTTGACCAAGATGTTACAAAAAGCCATTAAATTAACCGGGAAAGGGTTCAGATAGTACACAAGATCAATTTTCTTCATTCCAGAACATTGTGACGAATATAGTTTAGGTTGACGGTCATATACATTTGTTGCCACGTATTATTACATACCACAAATGTAGATTACAAAATTGATTACTTATTAAAAATTTTGATTGTCATTCCATTATTACTATTTTGATCTAAGTTAAGTAGTTTTGTAGCCGTGGTAGTTTTGTGTATTTTAATATGGTTGACGAGCATAGTGCTGGTACTATGTGGGTCACTGTAAATTGAATTTTAATATCCATTGTAAGGGAACAAAACAAGGCGTTATTGTCTTTTACAATTGGCTGGAAATAACATGTCGAAAGCTCAGTTCAGATGTTTGCCGTACTATAGACATGATGTGTTGACGCCACCATGTAAATATGGAGGCAAAATCATAACTTGGCTGCCGTACGTAAGCAGCAACGTAGACTTCGCACATGCGCATAGACCTTTATCCGGACACAATCCTAGTTTATTGCTTCATGGCTTGTCCCAGTGGCCATACAAGTCCATAATGTATAATCAAGACACTCTCATTGCCCATGCTGTGTAATTTATCTATGATGCATTGTTTGAATGTGATGCCAATCAAAGAGCTGTACCAATCGAGAGTTTTGATGTACGCATACTGAAACTATAGTTTAGGGTGACGAATGACTGCCTTTAAGCTCCGGTCGGTCTCCGAGATTCCTGTTCTGGCCTCGTTTCCGTTGGTGAGATCATGACGAAATTGGTGTAATATACCGTCTATAAGCCGGTGCGGTATTTGTTGCCGTATGGAATGGTAGAGCACAGTCAGACAGTGTACGTGGGGTATAATTAACCTAGCCAAGCACATAGTGTGCGGCGTTCTCCTGATTTCGTCAGTACGTGCATGCAACACTATCTAAGGGTCTAGCCGACTCGAACGAAAATAGGGATCTAATGCAAACGTTTCCTTCGCCAAAAGGATAATCTAGACACAATCCACTGCACTTAACCACACTTGAGATCCCTCCTTATGTTATGATGGATGGGTAAAAAGAATAATTTGACGAAATGCTCATTTAGAACAAAAATTGGAATGCGTTTTGTAGGCTGGTGTTGGATTGGTTTGTTTATCTTGGCCATTTAGAGGATATGCGCATATGCAGAGCCACCAATACAAATAACCGTGTTTACGAGGAGTTTACAATATTTTCGTTGTCTCAAGTCTGGTGACACAAAATGACCTTTGACCAGCAATATCAACAGGTACCTAACTCTTAGTATAAAATTTTTTATTATTTTCCCAGTATGAGAAATAACAACTGCTTTATCAAGTCGTTTACACTCACGTTTTTCGTAGTCTAACCCCTGGTCACCTTGAATGGTCCTTGATCTCTCTAAAACAATACGCTTCTCCCTCCTTTTGTATCGTAAAATTGAAGGTGTGCATTGGAAAGGTAAAGAGCAGTCCCCCAAACATATTTTCAAGAAAAAGCTAAATAATACAATTGTCATCTTATTTCATTCCTAAGTATCTTTCATTACATTTTGTGACTTTACCTTTGTATATAGGCCTACTGAAGGTAAACCTAACAGTTATATCCAGAAAATTTCACATATGAAGAGAAAAAACATCGTCACATGACTCTCAACAGCCAATCGTGAAACTGGACAGTCTACTACACTACTTCAATTTGGGATGACTGCTCTTGCCCTGTAAAGTTGTACTTTATAGCACTTTATCTACACATGTCACTCTCCAGAGCTGCAAGCGATATCTTTAACAGAAAGGATAATAAGATTAGTGACAAAATAGCGCATTTTATACCGGTACTTTACAAAAGAGTTCATAGCGTAAGGAGAACATAGTAACATGAGATATCTACACATCTTGCCAAAATGCAAAACACAGCTTTTATCTTTATCACTTTGCAATATGCATTCAACTTGAACCTCTAGTGATTGTCTGGACGCTTCGCTCTGGCTTGTGTTGCAGTTCTATTTATTAACCATATGTAGATGTATTGCTACTGTACATAAAACCCTACCATCGAAATCTTTTCACGGTTCGGAACCATCTTATCATCCTTCAAATGAATATACATTGATGATAAATTGATAAATCAATGTAAGAATAAATTAATGGAAATAGATATAGGATTTTGAGGTTGAGGAAAATTGAACATGCATTGTATGGGTATATGGGTATGAGTGTACCATTACAGTTTGGGCAGACATTGAAATTATTACAGTTTGGGCAGACATTGAGCTTTTCAGCAACAATAGAGTCTGGCTATGGAGTAATTTCATTGATAAAAGTGCGTTCATTTTAATTTAAAGATCAAATCTTCTTACCACAGACGGTTTCATTTCTCCTAATATACTTACTTAAGCCCCTACCACAACTGTCTAAAATTCACACTCATCCAAACCCATCTTAGTTAATTTCTTCAAGGTGAGTATATATGACAAAATGTGTAATCGGAACACACTCAATTCAGTTAAATCTGTGTAATAAAGGCTTCAGTACTCTTCCTTTTTCAAACATACTGTCCATCAAAATGCTGTCCTTCCAGCCATCCGGCCAGCTACCCACCCATCAATTCCCTGTCCGTTCGTCCGATCGTCCGTCCGTCCATCCATCTAATTTGTAAGACGAAATAAAATCCATTGGTCTTGCAATAATGAAGAAGTATTTGAAGGAATACAGGACACACATTACTCTCGATAACCGAACGTTTCTTACTTCCTTACATATATTCCTTTTCCTATTGTTTCATTTTGTTAAAATTATATATGTGGAAAAAACTCAAACTCTCAGGTTACATTCCCATGTAGGGCCCTAACGGGTCCCATCTCTTGGCCCATAAGGAGCCAATATGATTTTGCAAACAGGATTAATAGGAGAATATATGGACTAGTCACATGACCCATATGACCCTTATAAGATCGTTCTGGAAACCATGTTATCTACTGATATGTGGGGAAACATTGGTCAGCCTTGAATATCCACCATGTCATCTGATCTACCCATTTTGGGTCCTGATAATGATCTTGGGTGCAAAATTAAATTCACCCCATATGGGTTTATTCATATGGGGCCCATATAGGTTTGCTACTTCACTGCTACTTCACTGGACGGTTTCTTTCCATGTGTACACTTTTAAGAGCAAATGAAGTTCTTCATTGTTTTCATTGGAGACATCACCATTATAAAGCAAACAACATCAAAACGTGACGGAAATATGGTATAAGGGCCGTAAAGAGGTTTTGCAATTTTGTCACGGAACCACCAAGTAGGAGACTTTGCGCTGAACGCTCTGCACAGGGTAAACTGCAGGTAGTTTCGCCGCCCGAAAAGGAGAACTTGGCGTTTTTTCAAAGCTTTGGCGGAACGATTTTTAAGAGATGCCAAACCGGGATTTGTTGTTATTCTGTCTCTGGTTTTGACGTTTAAGTGGACCAATCTAGCAATATTTTTGCCACTTCGTTATCTGTTTCAAAAGGAAATTAGCCAAATTACAATTCGTATAACCTGATAACGGTCACACAGCCACCATATGTATGGGTCATATGTGCGGTTACACCGGCATGTCTTGTGCACATCACTGAGAAAAATAAAACGAAAAATACAAAGAAATCCGGATTTACATGACGTCAAATGAGAGTTGATTAATCCTTACATGTGTTACCATACGACAGACTTGCAGTCTAGAGATTGGGAGTTCAAGTCCCGATCGGGTCATACCGAAGACTTTAAAAACGGAACCTGCTGCCATTGTGCTTGGTGCTCAAAGGCGTACTAGGCGGGGGCAGGAGGGCAGTCTGCCCCCCAATTCTCTCAAGACCTAAAATTCGGGCAGGGATCTGGGAAAATTCGGGCAGCCGTTTGAGTCTTAAAACCTGGTTTGTTTCTACTTACACAGAAAACTCCTAGGCGCGCCCGAATTCCTTCAAACACTTGGCCGAAAAATAATAAAAAAGCATCATAGTCACGGTACAATTTTCAGGCAGACAGAAAACAGTGTATTATAGGCATATCTGCATAATGTATGTATAATATATGAAGTAAAAGTTCCTCCACATCAAATCGTTTGTGTCGATTAGTATTTAGTGAAGTTCTGTTTCATAAATTGCAATTAGACATTTATCGTTAATTTTTTTAGTGCTAAGTTATGTGTAAATGTAATTAATCATTGAACACTTCGAAGAAATATAACATTATGTAAATTCAATCCCTCCCCTATCCTGTCCCCCTATTCTTCATGAATGATACAGAAACCGTGTGGTATTCGACGAGGTAGAATGAAGATAACTTCCCTGCACCAAATGTAAATATAAGCGCTTCAAAGATTTAACAGGCTTACCAGGTATGATTTGTTGCGATGATATCCTATTTTATTTCTTCATTTGTAAATATTTTGTTCTACTGCAAGACTTGTGATTGTCAATGTCATGACCTGCATTCGGCAACCAAGCAAAAAGAAGGAAGAGGATTTTACTACTTTGACAGGCCTAGGATGTGATTGCCGCTACTCTATTTGTTTCTTCGTTGTAAATAGTTTGTTCTAAAGTAAGGCATGATTGTCACTGTCTGCAGCGGGCACTAAAGCTAAAGCCAGCGAATACAGAGTATAATATGCTTTTGCCTTTTTAGCATACGTTTTCGCCACAGCACAATTTTTGTTCACAAAACATTCCTATTTGTATTTGTTACAACTTTTTGTTTGTCATAAGTCTATACTCATAATTTCTTTTGTCAATTGATTACCAGTAGAAAACATTGTAAATGTCATGCAATTAAACTATCCCGTTATGAATAAAATGTAAAGGTATAGTGAAGATTTCATTTCGTTTTTAATTTTGTATTCCCTTGCCTGAGGCAAAAGGAGTCTATGTGACTATGCCGATGATTTGGCTACGTTTGTTTTTATTTAATGGGTACGGTTTGTGGGGATCAAGTGTGCCAAAACCGTTGATATGGACTTAGGTCGTTTGCTCACTAGGAAATAATTTGCGCCCTTGTTTGTTTAAATGCATATAAACATTAAACAGGCTGCTTTCTTGCTTGGGAAACGCGCGAAAATTGAGTTAATCGGGTTTTAAGGGCCAGTTCGTTGCAATTCGGGCCTCTGAATCTGAGCTAAACAGGCTGCTAAAACACACGGGATCCTTGTGAAGTTCGACGAAACTTATATTTAATAGGCAGCCGGAATGCGATGCAATGCCATCCTCCCTCGAAGTTGAGAAGCCTTGGGATTTTCGAGGGTTTCTGAAGCTTTTCAATTTTCAAATTATATTGATGATAATCTTATGCTGCATGACGCAAAATAATTTTTAGAACGCGCAAACAAACTCATTTTCCAATGATTATAGCTTTATGTAGTCATCCAATGGTAGTGGTACATTTCATCTGGGAGTTTTCTGACCTTTTTGTAGATTTGCTCATTATTGGTGAAAATTTTATTGCAAACGAAAGTCCAAAATATCGACTCTGAATCTGCTTATAAGCCTGGGAGAGGCAATTTCCGGCTGTCTGAGGGGTTGCGATTTTTCAAAATTTTCTGTACGCTACGCGCCAACAGATGGTGGCGCTTCGCTTAGATAGTCTTTCGGGCAGAATTACATTTTTCGAGCAGAGAATCATCTGCCCCTCAAAACTAAAATGCCCTCGTACGCCTATGTTGGTGCTTAGCATAAGCAGTGAAGTAGGGGAAACAAGCCAAAGAGTCAAAACTGAAAAGGCCGTGGTCTGCTCGACTTGAATCAATTGGTTGGAAACCGTGCTATCAAACTCAATTTAACTAACTTACTAGCTGACTGACTGACTGACTGACTGACTGACCGGCCGGCCGGCTGACTGACTGACTGACTGACTGACTGACTGACTGACTGACTGACTGACTGACTGACTGACTGACTGACTGACTGACTGACTGACTGACTGACTGGCTGACTGGCTGACTAACGCTGAAGGGGTTCTTCGGATCTGGCGCTTCCACAGTTCGGCTAATTTGGCGGTTTGGCCGGTGACTATATAGGGAAAATCTGCAAGCAGCATTGGTGTTCTGTGGTTTACGCGGTGTTTAGACATTCAACGAGCGAGCGTGTCGAGTGTAGGTCTTCTAGTTATATGTACTCGAACAGTAGGGCATATTATGACGTCATATACACCCCCCCCCCCCGAAATGGCTTCAATCTTTATTTGCAGTAGAATAATTGTGAGCAATTTTCAATTTGTTTGCATTTCAGTCATGAACTGAACATAGCAGACTGCAATCATTACTACATGGATTGAAGAAATTGCTGGAACAAGGCAACTGAATAAACATTGACAGTGACGTCACCACTCTGTTGTTTATACCACCAAATCCCATGATTAGTTGAAGAAGTTGAGTCACATGTGTGAACGGTTATGGGATAGATGAAAGAAGGGATTTCCTTTGTTTTAATTACATTTTTCACTTTAATATAAAGGTCTGGCTTTGAAGTAGCCTGCGGAGCAGACTCTGTAGTAGCCAGAAGATGGCGCTCTCTCAAAATCAAAATACACCTCTCTAAACAGTATAATACACAGAGTCTGCAAACCTTCGTCCAGTTTCCATTTACAGGAATCCCGCATTTTGAGGGAAGGAATTAGTAAACATGAGATGGTCACGTGGTGCACGAAACAAGTATGAATAGTGTATTTTGGTACATACAACTGATACAACGAACGGCGAACAACCTAATTAGCTTTTGTAGGTGGAGAATGTGTACCAGGCCATACGTTCGATGCATAAATATTACCTATTACGCGAGATATAATTTAGTATTTTAATTTTTGTCGTGACGTCATATTTGGTGGTCGTAAATGAGATTCGCTATAAAGTTGGCAGGCTATTGTTTACCGTAGTTATGCAATGTAACTTAATAGTTGGAAACGTCAACTGTTCAACAGTGAAGCCGTTGAAAGACCCATAGTATTATTAATTGTAGCGAAAGTAAGATTTTTGATATTTGAATGTAGAAGTTGAAACGCAAACACAATAGCCTGCTTACAGCAGGCTAGCTTTGAAGACATGGTCCAACTATTGGTTAACCTTTGTGTTGAATCATGTACTGTTTTTATATGTACATTAAGTTGGGACAAGACTCCGCAACTTTATGATGTAGGTTACTGTCAAACAGGTTACAGATCATCGATACTTTAAGGACAGATAAATCTTACCCCCAAACCATAGGCGTACTAGGCGAGGGCAGGGGACGGACTGGGAATTTTCTCATGTTCTAAAATTTGGGCAGGATTTTTGACAAAAAAAAAGATCGGACAGACACTTGAAATTTAAAAGATGGCATGATTTTTATTTCTCATGGAACTAAGAGTGCCCGAAATCTTTTTAAAGATATGCCCGACAAAAGGGAAAACCAACGAGATCACAAAAACTCGGACAGAGCGAAAAAGCTATTACTCGTGAGCTCTTCTTCACTCTCTTTCAAAACACAATGCCCGAAATGGTCGAATATTCAAATTCTTTAAAACATTTGTCCAAAAAAAGAAACGCATCATAAATGGGGGTAACATGTTTACGGAAAATAAAAAAGGTTGAAAAACGGATATGATACCTGCTGTAGTCAATGTTTAACCAGTTGCTTTACTTGCTACATCAGGTGCCGTCCTGATTAACAGTGTTGAGGATATTTTTCAAAACTTTTTCCCCGTTACTAAAGGTACTCGCCAAAGTTCAATAGATTTCCTTTTTGTCTGTCTGCTTACAAGATGTTAGGAAACTTCATTATCCACTTAGTAAATGATTTGCCCTTCCTCGAAAACCCCTTCCTTGAATAAATAAAAAAAAAAGCAACAAATGCGAAGCACTGTGTGAGATTTGCAGCGTAAAATTCAGTTGACAAAAATGAACTGTACCAAATTTTATCTCACAATAGTTTCCCGTAATAGCTAAAATAGTGACCGGTCAATCGAATAGCCTCCTCCTTTGCTTTTGCTTTGCTATCCGTGTGTACAATTATAAAAATGCTTTCCTAAACGATTAGTGAGTTCCCCCCTTGGCCGACTTTGGTGTTGAACAATGAGACTATTAAGACCAGGTCCGGCACTTCAGCGATATCGGATCGGATTTCGATTCCGATTTGATTTTTGTGAGTTTCATTTAATATCTCCTCCATCTTTGGTCGAAAAGAAACAAAAATTTGCCAGCTGTGTAGATATATGAATTGTATAACAGGACTATGAAATTCTAAGTTATACCAATTTTTCCGTGACGTCAAATCCGCAGTCGAATACACGTAGTCCGATAAAGGCTATTTGTCAATATGACATCACGAAATAAATAGTTTATATATCATTTCCTTCGTCCTCTCATACCGATCATATATTTACAGTATATGGCAAATTTTTGGTTCTTTCCGACAATGAATGCAGGAGATTTAAACTAAAACTCACAAAAATCGGACAGTAATCCGATCCGATATCGCTGTAGTGTGACCTGGGCTTTACGGGTTTTTCTAATGTTCGGTGGTATATTGTTCCACACCTAGCCTACAGGGGCACCCTAAAGTAACAATAAAATTAAAAGTGCAAAAGTTTGAAAGAAAAAGTTTACAGGAAACTTTTTTGAAAAGATAACATGTCCCGTGTATTAATGAAGTTAATGAAATATTACACATGTCAGCATGTTGTAGAATGCATGGTATGCCTCAAGACTATACACAAAGGAAAGGCAAATTTTACATTCGTTTTGTGTAAAATTTTATTTAAAAGTTTAATTTTTAGCTTACTCAATTTTGAAGGGTATTTTGTGGATGCGTTTCAAATTTTTTCATAAACATTTTTAAAATAAAATATTTCATCAGTTCAAAATTTGTCTCTCGCCAAGGTAGTTTCACTTCTTCAAGATGAGCACTGCTTGAGTAAAAATATCGACTCGAATGCATTGACACGAATGTTTGACGCTAAAATAACCACTATGCTGGAAACCCAGAGCGCCGACCAGGCTAGTCTAAGTCAAGCCTTGAGTTGAGTTTCTCTTCTCAGATTTCATTAAACTGCGAGGATAGCCTGTGCGGGATCCCATTATTGTTGCTCTTTTCATGGTCATAAACAGATACTCGGATATCCTGATGAGGGCGGTCTTTTTGTATGAGGTTTGAACAGGCACGTATAGCCATGAACTTTTTAAAGAGGGTTGAATCCTGTGCACAGCTTAATAATGCGCATAGCGCCACCTTAGGAGGTCAATGCTCTTAAGGTTCATTCTTTATTCATAGGGTCCGTTAAAAAAAAAAAAAGAAAAAAAAAAGAGGTTCGTTATTTATAGTAAAAAAATCGTTCAATAGGCCTATTCACAATTATAAAAAAGTTCGATATTCATAATAAGTAAAGGCTTTCGATATTCATAATTAGAAAAGAGGTTTGATATTCATAATGGAAATAATGTATTTCCCAGAGGAGGTTTGATATTCATGAGGAAAAAATGTATTTCCCAGCTTTAAAGGGAGGGTTACACATCCCTAAACAAAATGTATTTTCCAGCTTTAAAGGGAGGGTTACACATCCCTAAACTTTTCAGGGATGTTGACCAATGTCTTGACTACAAAATGTTGACAGCGTTTTTACATGTTTACACATTGGTTGTAATTGGCCTTTAAAAGAGACTAGTCAAAGTTTAGGGAACGTATTATGACTAGCGAACATTAATCTCAATGATGAATAGCGAACCCTTTTTTGCATTATGAATAGCGAACCTTATTTTCGGTTATGAGAATTGAACCTTTTCCTGAAATATGAATAACGAACCTCCTTTTATTATGAATAATGAACCCATTTTTTATTATAAAGATCGAAGCTTTTTGCGATAATGAACAACGAACCTTCCTATCGATTATGAATAGTTACCCTTATGAATAATGGACCCTTTTTATCATAATCTTTATTAATAACGAACCATGTGAAGAACATACCTTATTTTTGTCGTTTATTATGTCATGAATAACGACTCTTATGAATCATTAACCTTATGGGTTAAAAAACCTTATGAATATCGAGTTGTCCCCACAGTATATTCGCTCGAAGAGGGCGATAAAATCCTTTCTTCGAATTCCCCCAGATCGTTGGAAATCATTGGCACTTCTAGGTCCTTAGAAGTTGCATTTGTGCATAACATTAGTGGAAATACTAGCGATATCTTGAAAAGAGAAAAGAAAACATCTCAAATACATGCTCAAAGAGGGGAGTTCGCCCTATCACCTCATCCTTGGCCACCCGATTGGTTTTAAATGGCCAATCCTCTCACCCAAAACTACATTTCTTGTAGGGGGTACAGAAACTCTCAATTGGCTCAGCTTTTTGATTGATCCTATTTCAAACAACGCAGAAAACCAAAGCTTATATTACATAGCATGAACTGTAATGAGAGTGTTTGATAACACTTTCAGAGTTGTTGTATACTCACTATGAAGCAATGCAAACTGATACTGTGTCTGGATGAGGATGAATTTCAGACAATTATGGGAGGGGCTTAAGTAAGAAGGTTAGGAGAATTAATGCAGTTTGAGGTGAGAGAATTGATACAGTTTGAGGTGAGAGAATTGGGCCTTTAAGCCCCTCCCACAACTTTCAAAAATTCATAATCCAGACACAATCTCAGTTTATTGCTTCAGAGTGAGTAAACAAGACCCCAATGTGCAATCAGAACACTCTCAGTATAGTGCATGCTGTGTGATAAGAGCTATGATTCTTTGCATTCTTTGAACTAGCTGTCAATCAAAAACCAGAGCCAATAGAGAATTTCTGTGAATCCCCACAAAAATTGTATTTTGGTGTGAGAGGATTGGCCCTTTAAAACTGTGAAGGATAAAATTACTTACTGGAGGCAGGGGGCTGATGTATACGTTCTGCTGTAAGAAGAAAAATACATCGTCTCACTAGAAGACTGATACAAATCAAACGAAGATTGACAACACCAATGATGGCTGTTTCATCCATGACGGTGTGAAAGGTGACAATTTTATTGGATTATAAGCCTTACCATGACCTCCCACAGAGAACAAGGATTTGGAAAAGTTCAGTTAAATGGCAATGACAAAATCACGTCTTCTTAAAAAGAATTATGATCCTTTTCTGAAAAATGGAACATGGGAATAATTTAAAGCATCCATTACATTTGGGGAATATCTGGTCTACATTTAGTGGACCCTCAAAATACTCAGACAATGTTTTGATGCCAACAGATGGAAGGAGTGATAGCATCGGGTTATAGTACTAAATTTATTCGTTTGAAAAATACTTAGTGTATCTTTTTTCATATGACAATAACATTCAATAGGACCACAAACTTACTAGTTCTGACATCATTCAGTTAGTCAGTCAGTCAGTCAGTCAGTCAGTCAGTCAGTCAGTCAGTCAGTCAGTCAGTCAGTCAGTCAGTCAGTCAGTCAGTCAGTCAGTCAGTCAGTCAGTCAGTCAGTCAGTCAGTCAGTCAGTCAGTCAGTCAGTCAGTCAGTCAGTCAGTCAGTCAGTCAGTCAGTCAGTCAGTCAGTCAGCCAGTCAATTTATCAGTCAGTCAATTTATCAGTCAGTCAGTCAATTAGTTAGTTAGATGAGGTTTTACAGCTCAGTTTCCAACCAATTTGCTGAAGCCGCACTCTTCCAATTGTGGTTCACTGTCTTTTTTTACCTACTCCATTGCTTATGCTGAGCACCAAGCACTATTGCAGTAGGTCCAATCTTTTAAAGAATTCCGCATGAGTGACCCGGTATCGAATTCGTCTATAAGTCGGGTGCCCTTGCCACTTGACCATGTAACTTCATATATATAGCTGCACTCCAAAAACACCTTGGTCAAAATTTACCGGGATGTGGTCACCGAGTATACAACCCGGGTTCCTGGTTAAGCAGTGACATATTGCTGAGATTTGCCCAGGAATATGTCAGATTTTAAATAATGTTTGGTCAAATTCGACCAGGAAATCCGGGTTGGATGACAGGTGACCGCATCCTGGTTAATTTTGACCAGAGTGTTTTTAGAGTGGGGGAGCTGTTTCGAAGAGGTCTGCCCCTATCTTTTTTGGCTTTTTTTGTAATATTTGAATATACTTTGGCCGGCAATATCATTCAGTTAAATTTGTACAAGTGAAACGTTGAAACATAAGTTTGACAAGTGGTAGCAATCTGTATTTGCTATACCGAATCAACTTTTGTGAAACATAGTTAAAGTAAAATAAAACCAGTCAATTACCATCAAATTCCTTCCTACGATAAAATCCCGGCTATTTACATACCCAGTGTATGTCCTTCAAATGACATGAGGACCTCGCAAGTTCCCCTAAAATAGTATTACACAATTACCTGTGTTTATCTAAAACATGAAGAATGGACTTTTTAAATTTGGATAATTAGTGTGCTTTCACAGTTTCACGTGACCTCATAATGGCCTAGTCATTCCTACTGCCAAGATGAGTATAAAGGACCTAAATGTGTAATCGAAACACTCCCAGTTCAGTACATGCAGTGCAATATGAGCTACAGTACTCTGCACTTTTGGAACTTGCCGTCAATCAAAGATCTGTGCCCATTGAGAATTTCTGTGGACTACCACAAAAATTGCAGTTTGGGATGAGAATTGATTACCCATAAAAAAATCGATTTCTTTCAAGTGTGTCACATTAAAGAAAATGATAAAATAAAATAAAATACAATAAAATAAAAAAAAAAAAAAAAAACGATTTTCAAGTCCACAGGACCGTAGCATGGGCAAAATTCCTAGTAACCAGTTCAGACAACTAGCTGATTAGTAGCAAAGCACCTCATCGTACAGAGGTGGGAAAATTGTCATCTGCTCCCGCATGCACGATCTTGGCCCATATGCACTTTGTTGAAAAAGTTTTTGTAAAAATGTTCCAGTTTTAAAGTTTAAATACACTTTTTTCCAGGGTAGCCATTTAGTTTAAAGGGTATTTTCAAAGGCCCTGGGAAAAGTAAAAAGGGTAACTTGAGGATAATGTAGAGGGTAATATTACGATATGATCATTGAGACAAAGCTTCTAGAAAAATGGGATGACGTCAACAAAAAAAAAAAAAATCTCCAAGTTATATTAAGTAAAATGGATGTGGAACTGGGATCTTTGAAGCATAGTTCATTAAAACTGCTTCAGGTCTCAAGTCGGGTACAAGAAATTCCCACATTAGCGCCAACATATATTTACGTCAGACTGTTTCTTATCCAGCGTTACGTCAATCCAGCTCCGTGGTCAGTTTTAAGAAATGAATAGGTGTGTGATTGAGTTGGAGCCAATCACGTATCCAATCTTGCACCTGACCTTGGAGTTCCTGAAAATCACGTGAGGGCTAGGTATAAAGGTAATTAAACTTGTTCGGAGAGCACATGATAGCATAGTTCCGCGCAACAGCCCCATCAAGATTTTTTTCGTTGTCTTCTTGCTGTTGCTGTGCGCAGAATTGCAAAGGCAGTGCAGATTTGGTATTTTTATTGTATTATATTATAAAAAAAAACGTGCCACATTTGTACAAACAAAACATCTGCAGTTGCATTGTAACTTAAAGGGCAAGAGCAGTCACTGTCAAACTTGTGTTGAAACAACAGCCACGAAGCTCCCACAGATTCCTTCTTATTTTGCTTCCAACTATCCTTTCTTAATATGTCTGCAAATTTGCATATTCAGGACATTTCATAATCAAGGTAAACCAAGATGTAACATCTAACAAATTTCACAATATATTCTCTTAAATCGTAAGAACTAAACTATTGGAGATTAAATCTAATAGATTTATTTTAATTCTATCAGACTGATTTTGCATCTGCTGAATTAAAAGAGCACGAGGTAAAAATATTGTCACGTGACTGTCAAGAGTTTGCTATGAAACATGGCAAACTACTAAACTATTTGGGGTGACTGCATTCCCCTTTAACATCGTGGGCGAAACACACCTACAGGGGTTAATACTTTGTCAAGGTATTAGCTTCATACATTTTGCAGACATCCGGGATCACGACACATGTTAGGATCGTGTGGCAATGTCTATGCTACAAAGCTCAATTTAGCTGCCACGTTAGGACATGATCATTTTTTTTTCACAGAGTGGCTTTGATTTCCCCACCAATTTGGCTTCAAAACATTCCGAACAAAATGTTAAAAGGTATGCCTACATCTTCAAAATAATTAAATTGCAAACATGTTGTTAGGATGATTTAAACCCCTGTCAGTTACTTTAACATAGTTGGAGTTCCGTGACTTAATACCTTTTTCATCCTGCAAAAACATTAAAAGAAAAAACAACCAACTGTAAAGTCTTTCATCACAAAACCCTCTTTTTGAAGGGACGGAGGACCTCACACTCAGTATCGCAAGGCAAGGGGACTAGCATGCGAAATCCACTGATATCGCTTGTAATCGAAATGTTTCAACTATAGGAATACGTAGCAGTAATTTAGATATACAAATCTACAGACGCTGCTTGGATCGACACTTCGACAACAGATTTTCTTCTACCGGGAACCGTGGACGCGGGCCAGAAACCGAGGGGAGGGGAATTAAGCAACAGAGGCCAACTACAAACATTTATCACTTGTTTTTTCAAGATCTCCAGCTGCCCCTGGTGGACTTGAAGTGCTCCCGGCTCGAGACCCACGGGTCCAGGTGTTTCCCTCAGGACACCTGGGATCAATGTATATAAATGAAGGTTCTGTGCACTTTTTCCCAAAGCCCCCTCGACTCTCTAGCGAAGAGCTAAAGTACCAAGTGGAGAAACCAAAACAAATATTATGGAATTAGGAGACCCTCTAACTGAAGGAGAAACGTCGTGCGTGGTCCCCCTCCTAACTTACAAGTTACAATACTTGCCAAAAGGCCGCCGCTACGACACGAAACACGAGATACGGTACTGCGCTTAAAGAAATTCAAAAAGACCGTGGACCCAACTTGAAGTTAAGACGATCTCTATTGGCCCGGGTGGTTTTTATTCAGTTCTGTAGACTCAGGTACAGACTAATTATAAGAATGGAGGGGGTGAGGTAACTAAGATAAAAGAAATGCTTCCTTAAAGTATCATGAACAAACATGGATCCACCCACTGATAGGTCTGGACTCGTTTCTTGGGATGGTTCAAGAACACTAACGAACCCTGTTGCAAACTTAACGATTGGGGGCATAAGAACGAAAAGTTAAAATAATTACATTATAAAACGACAGTGCATTGCTAATACTCAGCGTAGTTCTACACACCCTCCCCCACAGACTTCTAGAGCAATTCCCAGTCCAAAGGGAATTTCCTTGCACCTGCCATTAGGCTAAATCGTGTGCTCTCTATAAAGGTGTTTAGAAATTAAAAACTTATTTTGTATACACTTAATAAACACGTTTCAGTTCTAAACATGTTTAGCTATTAAAAACTAAATGTTTAGTAATGTGTATAACAGCCTACACCAGGTGTTAACAGATGCCAACCGCTGATTTTGGCAAAACGTACTTAACATTCGAACTCTTATTTCGCCCAGTCTTCTTTGTAAACACGTTCAATTTTTTAAAATGTTTAGCATCTTAACATGTTTTAAAAAGGGATTGTGAAGAAGTTAGACACGTGCGTTTAGCATTTTTACATGTTTACACAGCAGGGCCAAACATTGTCTAGGAAAACGTTTAATTCCTAAACACCGTTCTAAGAGTAAGCTTTACTACGCCCGGACAGTATGATTTTACTGATTTTTTTTAGTGTACAATGTTGCCATAGTGCATGGGCCACAGAAACAGAGGCTTCCCACGAAAGCGCTACAAAAACAAGCTGAAAGACAGTCGGAAATGATGCAAGGTCCAAACTGTAAACCTGACGGAGACAGCTCAGGAGAGAGTTACCTCGAGGAGCGGACTATATCTTTTCATCTTCTCATCTTCCAAAACCGTATGACTGAACAAGGAATATGCCCTACAGCCTGCTACGGAGGTCAGGACAGAGACTGCGGTGCAATCAAAAGAAGAACATCATTCGACCAGGAGGGAGATTACTAAAATTTCTAAACGAATCAAGTTCAAAGATTAAGAACCCCTTCAAAGCTGCTCACTCTGAACTCGGAAGTTTCTTATGCAGATCCGACAAATGAAACATCTGACTGACAAACGCAATTAACCTTATGGATAGAGATGTACCCGTATGTATACATTGATGTCTCCTCTGCGAAGGATAAAATTCTGTCCCAAAACAGGTGTTAAACTCCTCTACGTCATGGGTCTGCTCTGGATACACTGTTCTTAAAATTATACTTAAACTGTGACACTTCATCTCTCGCAATTTCTAACAAGATATGCGAATTATGTGAACCCGGATATTTCCCCAATCTTCCAAACCACCTTGGTAGGTTTTTCAATGAACTCTTCCATTTCTTTAACGTATCCCACCACGGGGGAAGGAGCACGGGATCATTTCTCCGCCCCAAAAAGTTTGAGAAGTCGTCAACTGAATTTGATTTCTCACCCATTGGGCCTTATTTTCTGAAGAAAAGGTTCTGGGTCTCTCCCTTTTCATATTAACCCTTTACCGTTGCGCTCCGATCGGGGCATGGCTGCGCGCCTCGGGAGTGGGCCGAAAAGAGGACGTAGCCTGGCCCGCATCGCCTTCCGTAGGCCACTGACCCCGTGATCTTAAGCTATTGTCGCTCTCGTTGTTGTGGCCGAATTTTCGGGTAGCTACTCGCAGTTTCGAGCTCCGCGTGAAACAGTAAAGATGGGTGAGAGCCGAGCTCTCCGCATGGGTCCAAAAGGACCCAAACAACGGTAAAGGGTTAAAAACAAATCTCTATCTTTGCATACGGCAATAATTATTTTGATGGGCAATACTCTCTTTTACACTAATGTTTTCCAACATCATTGTGTGACAACCCTAATTCAGTTGGTTGGGTGGTATGTTGACCAGTTAGTCGGTCCGTAGGTCGGTCGGTCGATTGGTCGGTTCGTTCAGGGAGTTTCATCCAGTTACCTGTGTGGTCAATATATTAGTTAGTAGGTTGGTTGGTCAATTGGTTGACTGATCAGTTGTTTCATTGGTTGGTTTGTTGATTGATTGGTTTGTGGGTTGGTCGGTTGACCGGTTGGTCAGTTGGTTGATTGGTCAGTTGTTTCATTGGTTGGTTGGTTGTTTGGTTAACTGGTTTGTGGGTTGGTCGGTTGACCGGTTGGTCAGTTGGTTGATGGTCAGTTGTTGGTTGGTTGATTGGTTGGTTGGTTGGTTGATTGGTTTGTGGGTTGGTCGGTTGGCCGGTTGGTCAGTTGGTTGGCTGATCGGTTAGTCGGTTGGTTGATTGGTTAGTTGGTTGGTCGATCGGTAATTGGTTTAAGAAATTAGTTGGTACTGAACACCTATCCTTACCTTTGCATCCTACTACTTTTTTTAGTACTTACTCTAAAAATTTCTGTGAATTTGTTGCGCATTATCAATAAACTTTCAGAGAAGAAAGTGACTTCGATTTTGATCTTTTTCGACAGAATCCCAAGAAAAAGCATTGTAAGGGTTAATTGATGCTGGTCGAATATAATAACGAGAATTCACCTAAGCTAAAAATATAGTGGGCGACTACCACGGACTGCAATGGCTAGGGACGATTTTTTTCCTGGGGAGCAAATGTGTAAAGTTGTACGAAGTCAATGGCGAAATTAAAACTCTCTATGAAAGGGGGTCCTTCGAAGGGAGGTCTTCACCCTTGCCTCTTGTCTATTTGGTCCAAGTTTCTCACGATCTTTGTACCGCAACTTTCACTCTTCCGTTGGTCCTTAGTGGTACTGTTATTTAGAAGTTTAACATATTACGATATGGCTTCTGATTAATTTTCCTAGCAAAATTTTGGAATCCCTATGTGGCACTTTTACATCTTCCGCTCGTGTAATCTTGCAGGTGTAAAAATTCAAAAAAACATTCTTTCAACTTTCGCACGAATATTTTACCATTATTATTGGAAATTTAAGTTTGATCAAGTCTGTGAAATAAGACTAAGGAAATTTTTTTTCCTGTTTTGCAAGAATGTGGCTCGAAATTTCGTAATCTAGGGCTATTTATGAAATTGTACTTTTGCTGTAATGTTTTTCGAACAAAGGTCTAAAGGAAATCGGTTTTTTGCTATTTCGGACAGATCTAAGAATTGGATCTAATACTTTTTGGAAGCTACTCTGTCTTTTTGAAGGCTTTTCATGAAAGTTTTACGGGGACCTTCTTGGTGCTTTTTACCCTTCAGGCAAATTTTGAAAGAAGTAGGGATTGCTTTCGGAGACTTCCTTGTCATTACAAACATGCCAGACTTTGTAAGCCTCCATTGGCTGCGCGAACTTTTCCACCCCTGTCCGAAACTCAGCTCACTGAAAATTCGGATTAGTGTCGGTCTTTTCACCTGCCTCCTTCGTATATGACAAATAAACAATTTTGTTGGCCTTTTCGAGTATGGAATCTGTTCATAGGTTTAACTAGTTAACGATTTTGTTAAAAATTAGGTCCTAAACCTTGCTTAAAACTTTGATCCTGCTGTGCACAAGGCTGACATATGCGCGGTCCCTAAGTGGATATAAATGTTGACTAATTTATGACAATTGATGGAGATAATAATTAACTGTAGAAGAAGCGTAGCTCAGTGGACACTTTCTACATGAACAGCTGGAGAAAGTTTGATTATGGCGTATGAAACAATCTCAGTCATGACGTTAAATTTTCAAATATTGATTTTATATTGCCGTCAGAAGCAACTTCAGGAAAATAATGTTGCAAGACTGACATATTTCAAAACTCATTCCCCAATACTTACCATGCGAGACAGCCTGATTTCACAATTTTTGTGAAATTTCCTGCTACTTCCACAGACAGTTCTGTCAGTGCGTCAGGCTAGATCATTACCCCGAAGGCCTAATAAGCCATAAGACATACTGTTTTGTTCTAAAGGTCAAATGTTATAAGGGTACGCACTCTTCCAATTAGCCACCGCTGCGATAGTAAATCATTGCGCGCACTGCAAACCTATGCATAGCGCATGGAAAGACTCCTCAGGTCATAGGTCATAGGGGTATTGAACTCATCATAGCACATGCGCAGTAACAACGCTGAACGGGCTTATTCTCTTCCCAAAACAGTTTATATTCTCGTACCCTACTCATACACTGTAGCCACTCCCACGATTGTCTAAAACCCATCCTCATCCAGATTCAATCTCAGTTTATTGTTTCTGGTGAATACACAAGATCCCAATGTGTAATCAAAACACTATTAGTATAGTACACATGCTGTTTGATACGAACTACAGTACTCACCATTTTTGGATTTTTTTAACTTGCTGTCAATCAAAGAACTGAGTCAACTGAGAATTTCTGTTGACTTCTACAGAAAAATAAATAAAAATAAAAGGAGTTATAAAAAATGACTGCCTCTTAAGTTATTTTTAGTGACTTTTGCAGGTGAATAATTTTGATATATCATTACTTTGATTGATGAGTGTAGGCGAGTGACCGATCAACTACAGACAGATAGATATTGGGTTGTCTGTATTCAAGGACTTATATACATGGACAGAGCATGTAACGTGTACGTCCTATCCGTAGATGGTCGCCACCGACTGAGACAAAAAGGTGCACCAAGATGGCCGCCGTGAAGCCATAAATCAGGTGATTTGACAACGACTCTTTAATATTTTAAACAAAAGCTAAACTTGAATGGGAAACAGTATTATACTCCTGCAATACGTGAAGTGATTTTGACCTTGCCTTGCAATATTTTCAAAATATTCCAACTTTCTTGCAAAAACTGGGAACTGATTTGAGCAAGTCCAAACTTTCACACAAAACCATAGCAGACGGTCATCTTGGTGCGCTTTCTCATACATTCGCCAGCGACAGTATGCTTTGTCCATGTAAAGGAAGTCCGTGGTAGAACTACATAGACATGATGCATTTGTGCTCAGTGCGTGCATCGTTGGACGTCACAAGGGACATGCAGAAACGTTACCCTGGAAAACGTTTGTTATTCATACAGTATGCGGACCCTCGTAGCTCTTTTGGTCAGCTTAATCAAGGTCGTCTTTCGCAAATTTTTATTTTATTTTGAATATAGTTTGTTGAAGGGGTGAACAGGCGTAAAGACCCTTGAGCCCCGGACTACGCCAGTGTCTTATATACCCATATATATATACCCTTCTCCCTCGGTACAGGGAGTTGCTCCCTGCTCGGTGGCACACAGTTTTACTATCTACGGCGTTACGTTGTGTGACGGAAGGAACATTGTAAATTTGTTGTTATTTTTTTTTTAAACTTCTCTAGCTTGCTTTACTACGTGTGTTATTCCAAGCGATCTGTTGTTTTCCTAGCCAATGATTAAAATCAGAACTTTCCATAGCCCTGGTTGTTTCCAATTATTTCGAGAAGTTGCTTTATGTCCAGCGCGTACCTGTCTAGACAGTCCAAGTTCGGTACGGAAACACAATAGATCATAAACCAATCAATGGAAAGCATCCTCAGCTTACCGTCTAGAAAGAGTCACGTGTTTCCGGTAAACACATTCCTCGCCACGCCGTTTCTCACGTAGACGAGGACTGGTGAATAGACGCTCAAGGAGAACGGTTGTAACTTACGGTGAGATCCAACGACACGAAGGCCCGCGCTTCCCGGTAGAACAGACTGCAGTTTTCCAGTGTGAGTATGTTATTAGCTGTTATTCTTAGCCAGGGTTAATGAGGTTAATTAATTGACATTGAATAAATTGACGTAGTCAGTCTCGGGGAGTTTGGATTCAAGGAGGCCTAGGCTGGTACGTTAAGGCCTACGCTGGGAACTTGATCTGACTAGGGTAAGGAGTTGCTACCCAGTCTGGGAACTCAGGGAGACTGGCTGGTATAAAGGCTAAGAAGGGACGAAGTCTGTTTTGGGAAGTTGTATTCTGTTAATTTGCGGTGAAGAGGGGGTAGAGAGGCCAGTCCGTGGAGACCGATAACTTTAGCTCTCTTAATGCCTTGCCCGACCGTGTAAGGAAGGCAGATTCACAAGTGCAGAGGGGATGACCCACCAAGTAATCGGTAGGAAAGTCTAGTCGCTGCAAAAAGAGGCTTGAGTTAATATCTTCCTTTGAAAGTAGCTGTCAGATTATGTTTATTTTATAGTTCCGTAATACCGAAGTTTAGCACGAGACGCACGGCTCGTGTGGGGGAGCCAACAGTTATTTAGCCAGCTTCGCACCGAAGTTTAGCACGAGACGCACGGCTCGTGTGAGGGAGACAACAGTAATTTAGCCAGCTACGCACCGAAGTTTAGCACGAGACGCACGGCTCGTGTGGGGGAGGAAACAGTAATTTAGTCAGCCATGCACCGAAGTTTAGCACGAGACGCACGGCTCGTGTGGGGGAGACAACAGTAATTTAGCCAGCTACGCACCGAGGTTTAGCACGAGACGCACGGCTCGTGTGGGGGAGGAAACAATAATTTAGCCAGCTTCGCACCGGAGTTTAGCACGAGACGCACGGCTCGTGTGGGGGAGGAAACAGTAATTTAGCCAGCTACGCACCAGAGTTTAGCACGAGACGCACGGCTCGTGTGAGGAGACAACAGTAGTTTAGCCAGCTTCTCACCGAAGTTTAGCACGAGACGCACGGCTCGTGTGGGGGAAACAACAGTAATTTAGCCAGCTTCGCACCGAAGTTTAGCACGAGACGCACGGCTCGTGTGAGGGAGACAACAGTAATTTAGCCAGCTGCGCACCGAAGTTTAGCACGAGACGCACGGCTCGTGTGGGGGAGACAACAGTTATTTAGCCAGCTACGCACCAGAGTTTAGCACGAGACGCACGGCTCGTGTGGGGGAGACAACAGTACTTTTAGCCAGCTACGCACCGAAGTTTAGCACGAGACGCACGGCTCGTGTGGGGAGAGACAACAGTAATTTAGCCAGCTACGCACCGAAGTTTAGCACGAGACGCACGGCTCGTGTGGGGGAGACAACAGTACTTGTAGCCAGCTACGCACCGAAGTTTAGCACGAGACGCACGGCTCGTGTGAGGGAGACAACAGTAATTTAGCCAGCTACGCACCGGAGTTTAGCACGAGACGTATTCACAAGAGTGGTGACACATGACGGTCGAAGGCTACCGTTTTTATTATGTATTTTGTATCATCGATTTACCGATCAATTGAATCATTTTGTAAATTCCTAATCTGTTGTAATTAAGCTTTCTGAAATAATAATTTACCGTTGTGGAAGGACATCTTAAAACTTGCGTTTGTCAGTTATTGTTTTTCACGTTTCGAGTTCTTAATGTAACTGCCTTCCCTTTTGACCAGTAGTTTGTTCTTATTAAACAAAAGATCCCTAAACGGACCCCGGGGCGCCGTTACAACTGGTGGCAGCGGTGGGTTCTTTTGACGAATAAAATGGACAGTCCTATTGGATCACAAGCGTCAGCAGAGTTTGATAGATTTCTTGAAGGGGTGCAAAACCGTTCTGGACGAGGCCTCCGACCGGGAGTCGGTATTATCTGTGTCACGGACCGAGGTATTTGAAAGAGGTTTTGTTCCCCCGAGGAGGAGCCCCACACACAGTCACGGGGAGTCGGGCATACCAATAAGAGAAGGGAGGCGACCCACACCTGAGCATAATACAAATCCATTTGTAGGAAGAGGGCGTCCTGGTAACCCATTTGTACCAGCAAGAGAAACTAGTGGGACCCCCACAATGGAGTTGAGGGAACATGCCACTCAACCCATGGGCCCCACCGAAACCATATTTAACCTATCCCAATCTCTAGGCAGAAATACAAGGGATATGAATCCGCAAGAAGTGTGGCCCTCGCAAACAAGACACGCTGGTACCTCCGAATACGCCCCCAGGTATGAAAACCAATCGAAACAAGATTTCAACGGACTATCGGGGATAAGACCTGGAATATATGATGGCACAACATCTTGGGAAGACTATTTGGCCCAGTTTGAAATGGTTGCCGAGTTGCATCAGTGGAGCAGTGGGGTAAAGACAATCTGTTTGGCAGCTAGTCTCAGAGGGAACGCTCAGTCTATACTGGCTGACCTGGACGCAGCAAGAAGAAGAAACTACTCGGATCTAGTGAATGCACTAGGCAGTAGGTTTGGTCCTACGCACCAAACCGAGCTTAGAAGAATTCAGCTAAGAAATCGTGGCCGGAAAAAGGGAGAGACTATACCTGAACTAGCTCAAGATGTAAAGCGGCTTACCCGGTTTGCATATCCAGGTGCCTCAGGTCATCTGCAAGATCAGTTAGCTCGGGACCATTTTGTGGATTGTTTTGAAGAGCCCGAACTGAGACTGGGAGTTCATCAAACACGACCCAAGACCCTAGAAGAGGCTGTACAAGCCGCCCTAGAAATAGAAGCTTTTTATACCGTCGAGAAGCAAAGAAATTTTCCTCCAAGGAAGTCAGTACGAGTGCTCCATTCTGACCAGGAAATAGCAAGCAGCCCCCTGGGACCTTTTATGCCTCCAGTCAGGGAAACACTCCCAAACAAGGTTCAAACCGAGGCTGTTAGTGAGCTGAAAGAGGCAGTTTCACAGTTAGCCAAGGACATAGCTGCTCTTAAAACCTCACTTGCAGCTAAGGAGAGTAACAACCGTCAGCAGCACCCCGGAGCACCAAGTAATAGACAGTGATATGAAGACAGAAGATCTAACTTTCAACGCAATGCATGCTGGAGTTGTGGAAAATTGGGCCATTTTAAGACAGACTGCCCCGAAGAAAAAGCTAACACTTCATCAGAGCACCACAGACCCGTCCAGGAAAACAAGGATCTGTCGAGGGTGGGGGTCGACGTTCGGCAGGAGTCATAAGCAGACCCAATATAATTACAGTAAGGACCGGTAACGATTCTACCCCAGAGATGGATGGGATTTATATGCACTTGAAAATAGAGGATATTCCTGTTGCCTGCTTAGTTGATACAGGTGCAAATGTATCAGTGCTAAGCCGCACCTTTCTATTAAAGTTCAGGGAAGGACGCAAGATAGATTACACTGAGGTAGATAATAAGATGTCGTTAGCTGATGGAAAATCCGTGCCCTTACACGGCCTTGCGGAAGTTGGTATTAATATGGACGGAACCTTCGTCAAGTATAAATTTTGGGTGGCTGACCTCGACGTTGAGTGCATCCTAGGCCTAGGTTTTCTAGGAAAATACAATTATTGCATAGACACCCGTAAGAGGATGGTGTGGAGGGAAAGAGGCACAATTACTCAAGAGAATGAAGAAGAAAGGTCCGTCGTACATGTCCGACGAATAAAGGCAAAAGATACTATATGTATTCCGCCCAACAGTGAAATCCTTATTCCAGGAAAAGTAGAAAACGCCCCCACAGAACAGATTCTTGGACTCGTCCAGCCACACGAAAAGTTGGCAGAGAAGAAAGGCCTTTTGGTAGCCCGTTCCCTCTCAGATATATCTACTGGCATTATACCTGTGCGTGTAGCAAACCTTTCGGCAGAACCGGTAACCGTGTATAAGGAGACAAATTTAGCTACCTGTGAAGGCGTGGATATTGTACCCCCGGTATCCCAAACCAAACCTGAAGAGAAGGTCACACCTGATTCCGACTACCTGTTACCTGAGAGACTTACACAATTGTATGGGGAGTCCATTGCAAATCTGGATGAAGATCAAAAGTCGACAGCAAAGGCATTTCTTCACAAACACTGCGAGGCATTTTCAAAGGGCTCGGATGACTTAGGAAGGACTAAGGTGGTCAAACACACAATTGACACGGGGGCAAATCGACCAGTAAAACAGGCTGCCCGGCGCGTGCCCATGCACAAGCAAGGCGAAGCAAGTAAGATCGTGGAGGAAATGCTTTCCAGTGGAGTTATTGAACCTTCGAGTGGCCCTTGGTCCTCACCCATTGTTCTTGTAAAGAAGAAGGACGGCTCGTTGCGTTTTTGTGTTGACTACAGGAAGGTTAATGCCCTTACAGAAAAAGATTCTTATCCACTGCCGAGGATCGATGACTCCTTGGACATGTTGGGTGGTGCAAAGTGGTTTTCCACCCTTGACCTCGCTAGTGGCTACTGGCAGATTGAAGTTGAAGAAGAGGACAGACCTAAAACTGCCTTTGTTACCCATCGAGGTCTCTTCCAATTCTGTGTTATGCCGTTCGGATTATGCAATGCACCAGCAACTTTTGAACGTTTGATGGAGAAGGTTTTGGGTGGTTTACGATGGGAAAGTTGTTTGGTGTATTTAGATGATATAATTGTCTTCGCAAAGACCTTCGAAGAGCACGTCCAACGCCTTGATGTAGTCATGCAGAAGTTAACAGAAGCAGGACTGAAGTTGTCGGCCAAGAAGTGTAAACTTTTCCAGAGGAAAGTGGGATTTTTAGGTCACGTGGTTGGTGCAGAGGGGATCGAGACAGACCCAACTAAAATTGAAGCCATACAAACTTGGCAAAGGCCCATCAGCAAGACGGAAGTCAGAGAATTCTCATGGAATCAGGACTGTGAAGAGGCGTTTATCTATCTGAAGAGGAGACTAACGTCTCCCCCAGTATTGGCATACCCCCTCAGAAAAGGAAAATTTGTTTTGGATACAGACGCCAGTGACTTTGGAGTAGGGGCAGTTCTGTCACAGCAGCAAGGGCAAACAGAACGAGTTGTTGCATATTTCAGTAAGACTCTGGGAAAATCTGAACGGCAGTATTGTGTTACCAGAAAGGAGTTATTAGCAATTATCCTGGCTGTCAAACACTTCCACCATTATCTTTTCGGTACTGAATTTATTGTGAGAACAGATCATGGAGCCCTTCGTTGGCTCCTGCGTTTCCGGAATCCTGAAGGCCAGATAGCCCGATGGATAGAGACCCTGGGCAATTACAATTTTGAAATACATTATAGACCGGGAAGGATCCATGGAAACGCAGATGCTCTTTCAAGAAGGCCTTGTGGAGAGTGTTTAAAATGCGAAAGAGAGGAAAGTAAGGAGACACAGAGAAGATCTACGGATAGGAATGAAGAAGCAGAAAACTGCCCACGGCTACTAGAAGGCCCCACCACGGACAAACTTGAGGAAGGAAAAACACAAAGTGAGGTAGCAGGAAATACTACCCTTGAGAACCAGCCTACGTGGCCAGCAGTTTGGTCAGTAGCCAAGTTAAAAGAGTTTCAGCAGAGTGACGATGATACCCGCGTGATGGTACAGTGGAAATTGGACAAGCGGCGTCCAGACTGGGAAGAAGTTTCATGTATGAACCGCACTGTACAGAACTATTGGCTCCAATGGGATAGTCTTTATTTACGTGACGGAATACTTTACCGTAGGTTCGAGTCCGATGACGGACTAAGGAATACTGCTCAGCTGGTTGTTCCTAGTGGAATGAAACGTATGGTTTGGGAGCTGGCTCATTGTAATCCTGTATCAGGACATCTGATGAGCAGGAAAACCATACACCGGATCCGGCAGAGCTATTACTGGAGTGGTTATCGGAGGAATGTTGAGTTGTGGTGTAAACAGTGTGACCTTTGTCAATCCCGAAAAGGACCTAAGCTCAAGAGAAAGGGCAAGATCAGGACATACCACGCAGGCGAACCCCTCCAGCGAATAGCCATGGACATTATGGGACCACTTCCTACCACCGAGAATAAGAACAAGTACATTCTTGTTGTCTCCGATTACTTCTCTAAGTGGACCGAAGCAACAGCAATACCTAATCAGGAAGCCGCTACTATAGCTAAAGTACTTGTCGAGAGTTTTGTCTGTCGCTTCGGTATACCAGGAGAACTTCATTCCGATCAGGGTCGACAATTTGATTCATTGCTATTCCAGGAGGTATGCAAGCTCCTTGGTGTCCTCAAGACCAGGACCACGCCATATCATCCCCAATCGGATGGTATGGTCGAGCGATTCAACAGAACGTTGGGGTCCATGCTTGCAGTTGTGACTTCCTCTGATCAGCGGGACTGGGATAGCTGGCTTCCTTACTTGAATATGGCGTATAATTCTGCCGTGCATGAGACTACAGGCTTTAGTCCTGCTGAAATTATGTTTGGAAGACAAATGAGAACTCCACTGGAGTGTATTTGGTCATCCCCTGGGGATGGTAGCGAGGACGCAGCCACTTACCCTGAATTTGTAGAGGATTTGAAAGAGAAATTGAAGAAAATCAGTGAGGTTGTCAGGAGTCATTTGAAGTCTAGTGGCGAAAGACAAAAGGAATTTGCGGACAGACGTTCCAGCTTGGAAACCTTTGAAAGTGGTGAGCTCGTCTGGGTTTACCAGCCTGCCGTGGGAAAGGGGCGTTCCCCCAAGTTACATCGTCCTTGGAAGGGCCCCTTCCTTATCATTAAGAGGATCAATGACGTTCTCTATCGGGTACAATTTGGGCCAAAGCAGAGACCAAAGGTCATTCATTTTAATCGGATTCGGCGATACGAGGGTGTTACAAAACCTGCTTGGGTTCAGTCTTTTGAATGTAAAGAACAGGCCCACCAGTACGGGGAAACGGTCAAAGAGCGGGAAGAGATTTCCAGGGGTGCAAGACAAGATAAGGTCGAGGCAACTCACAGGGATAGCCACCAAGATACACCATCCGAGACTAGTGAGAAGGGTGAAAATGTAGTCAAAAATGACGGGGTCCACGACACAGGGGCGAGTAGTGTTCAGGCTTCCCCAGATGTTCAAAGAAGGCTTGGTAGAGGAAAACGAATAGTCAAGCCTCCACTAAGGTATGGCTTTGAAACCAAGATAATCAAGGTTGAAGTCTTCAACATAACTTTCGAAGCTTTGTTTCAAGAAGTTGATTCAAGGGAGACGTGTCCAAGACAGGAGGAAGCCTAGGGTCGATGCGGGACGCAATCTTTTGAGAGAAGGGGGTAGTGTGACGGAAGGAACATTGTAAATATGTTGTTATTTTTTTTTTAAACTTCTCTAGCTTGCTTTACTACGTGTGTTATTCCAAGCGATCTGTTGTTTTCCTAGCCAATGATTAAAATCAGAACTTTCCATAGCCCTGGTTGTTTCCAATTATTTCGTGAAGTTGCTTTATGTTCAGCGCGTACCTGTCTAGACAGTCCAAGTTCGGTACGGAAACACAATAGATCATAAACCAATCAATGGAAAGCATCCTCAGCTTACCGTCTAGAAAGTGTCACGTGTTTCCGGTAAACACATTCCTCGCCACGCCGTTTCTCACGTAGACGAGGACTGGTGAATAGACGCTCAAGGAGAACGGTTGTAACTTACGGTGAGATCCAACGACACGAAGGCCCGCGCTTCCCGGTAGAACAGACTGCAGTTTTCCAGTGTGAGTATGTTATTAGCTGTTATTCTTAGCCAGGGTTAATGAGGTTAATTAATTGACATTGAATAAATTGACGTAGTCAGTCTCGGGGAGTTTGGATTCAAGGAGGCCTAGGCTGGTACGTTAAGGCCTACGCTGGGAACTTGATCTGACTAGGGTAAGGAGTTGCTACCCAGTCTGGGAACTCAGGGAGACTGGCTGGTATAAAGGCTAAGAAGGGACGAAGTCTGTTTTGGGAAGTTGTATTCTGTTAATTTGCGGTGAAGAGGGGGTAGAGAGGCCAGTCCGTGGAGACCGATAACTTTAGCTCTCTTAATGCCTTGCCCGACCGTGTAAGGAAGGCAGATTCACAAGTGCAAAGGGGATGACCCACCAAGTAACCGGTAGGAAAGTCTAGTCGCTGCTAAAAGAGGCTTGAGTTAATATCTTCCTTTGAAAGTAGCTGTCAGATTATGTTTATTTTATAGTTCCGTAATACCGAAGTTTAGCACGAGACGCACGGCTCGTGTGGGGGAGCCAACAGTTATTTAGCCAGCTTCGCACCGAAGTTTAGCACGAGACGCACGGCTCGTGTGAGGGAGACAACAGTAATTTAGCCAGCTACGCACCGAAGTTTAGCACGAGACGCACGGCTCGTGTGGGGGAGGAAACAGTAATTTAGTCAGCCATGCACCGAAGTTTAGCACGAGACGCACGGCTCGTGTGGGGGAGACAACAGTAATTTAGCCAGCTACGCACCGAGGTTTAGCACGAGACGCACGGCTCGTGTGGGGGAGGAAACAGTAATTTAGCCAGCTACGCACCAGAGTTTAGCACGAGACGCACGGCTCGTGTGAGGAGACAACAGTAGTTTAGCCAGCTTCTCACCGAAGTTTAGCACGAGACGCACGGCTCGTGTGAGGGAGACAACAGTAATTTAGCCAGCTACGCACCGAAGTTTAGCACGAGACGCACGGCTCGTGTGGGGGAAACAACAGTAATTTAGCCAGCTTCGCACCGAAGTTTAGCACGAGACGCACGGCTCGTGTGAGGGAGACAACAGTAATTTAGCCAGCTACGCACCGAAGTTTATCACGAGACGCACGGCTCGTGTGGGGGAAACAACAGTTATTTAGCCAGCTTCGCACCGAAGTTTAGCACGAGACGCACGGCGTCTGTGAGGAGACAACAGTAATTTAGCCAGCTTCGCACCGAAGTTTAGCACGAGACACACGGCTCGTGTGGGGGAGACAACAGTACTTTTAGCCAGCTACGCACCGAAGTTTAGCACGAGACGCACGGCTCGTGTGGGGAGAGACAACAGTAATTTAGCCAGCTACGCACCGAAGTTTAGCACGAGACGCACGGCTCGTGTGGGGGGAGACAACAGTACTTTTAGCCAGCTACGCACCGAAGTTTAGCACGAGACGCACGGCTCGTGTGGGGGAGACAACAGTAATTTAGCCAGCTACGCACCGGAGTTTAGCACGAGACGTATTCACAAGAGTGGTGACACATGACGGTCGAAGGCTACCGTTTTTATTATGTATTTTGTATCATCGATTTACCGATCAATTGAATCATTTTGTAAATTCCTAATCTGTTGTAATTAAGCTTTCTGAAATAATAATTTACCGTTGTGGAAGGACATCTTAAAACTTGCGTTTGTCAGTTATTGTTTTTCACGTTTCGAGTTCTTAATGTAACTGCCTTCCCTTTTGACCAGTAGTTTGTTCTTATTAAACAAAAGATCCCTAAACGGACCCCGGGGCGCCGTTACAGTTGAATTAGTTTACCTCAAACAACTTGTCTCTAAATATAGATCAACGTATGCGTCGCCATGTACTTCTTTATATCTCATATCCCGATGGTTATTAGGCTGATTTGCAGTTCAATTTTTTCTTTTGATTTGAAGCTTTAATATTTGAAACATGTGCCTGCTACGAAAAACTGAGGGCGTTATGATACAGCTTAATTTATTTTTTTTCATCAACAAAGCCGCCAATTGAGGAGGGGTAAGAAGAAAGTGCAGAAACATAAAACTTTAGCCCTCTTGCATTCAAATTTACCCTCCCTTCGAAATACAAAGGCCCACATCAGTATTTTGCCTGTAAACAGGTCAAGGAAGTAGGAAGATGTTCCACTAACGGTACATGGAAACAACATCTTTGGTTCAAAAGAGAAATCACGTATTACCTCAATCGCAAGGACGCCATCATTTCCCATATGGGGCAAACTTGAAAGTTAATGCCTATCAAAGACTACGTTTCCGTTGAAACAAGTGAATGCAGATGCTGGCCTAGGATTTCTTGAGGGAGGGAGAGGGGTGCTGATGGACGATGGCCAGCATGTGTTTGGAAATCTATGTTACCAGTGATTAAAGGGCAGGAGCAGTCATCCCAAATGAAGGAGTGTAGTAGACTGTCCAGTTTCATGATTGGCGGTTGGGGGTCATGTGACAATGTTTTTCCTCTTCAAATGTGAAATTTACCAGAAATAACTACTTGGTTTACCTTGAATATGCAATAGTAAAGTCATAAAATGTAATTAAAGATACTTTAAAGAGAAATAAGATGAAAATTGAGTTATTTCGCTTTTTTCAAAATAAGTTTGGGGGACTGCTCTTTACCTGAGTCTGCCCCAGGAGTCTGTACCGGGAGTCTGTCCCAGGGCGGATTCACCCTTAGTAATGAAGGGCGGCTTGGAAAGGGAGACCTTTTTGTTGGGGGGAGGGCAAGAATGATATTCTGGTTGAAAGATTATTTTAGCGGATCGCCACCATGCGTATAAAAAGCTTTGGAACACCCGCCACAAGCAGCCGAAGATGATATAGGATTGTAAGTACATGGGCGTTCTTTTCCAAATATGTTTACTTCCATAAGACATTGAGACATGAACAAATTGCAAAATATTCAGAAGATTACCAGATAAATTTAGTTAGTTAGTTAGTTTGTTAGTTAGTTAGTTAGTTAGTTAGTTAAATAGTTAGTTAGTTAGTTAGTTAGAGTTTTACTGCCCAGTGTCCAACCTATTGGCTCAAGCCGAGCCGGCCACGGCCCTTTTTCCAGTTGTGGCTCACTGGCTTACCAGATAAACTATACCACTTTCATTTCTCGGGCCGTAAGTTTGGTCACCGTTACACATAGGGGTGCCTCCAAAGTTTAACGAACACTGTGCATATATACACCAATTGTCATGTGTCCACGATGGAAACTATTCTTAGCTAAGCGCAACGGTCAGTTGGCGCCGATTGCAGAGGAAAACATTTTGCTGAAAATACGCCCCAGATTTCCGGGAATGGCATTTGATTGCTTTTGATTTGATCTTTTCTGTTAATTTACACCATGTAAATGGTGTAAATTGAACCATCATTGAACCATCATTTTGCGTTGATTCTGAATTTATTTTGCGGGTAAAGCTACTATTCTGGGGCACACTCATGTCTCCCCCTATAGCGTTGCCATTGTTTATAAAACTGTGCTACCTCCCGTCTGCCCATGAAATCTGGCAGTTACTAAACATCACAAACCTCATTTGCAGCTACGAATATTCCGAAATAATTCCGGGCAACGTTATGTACAAGACTAATAAATGAGGCTAAGTAGAAATTTCTTAATTTACATTTCAGCTGTCAGGTTGCCCACGGACTTTTTGTAATCGTGTTGAGTCTTCATCGACATTTTAAGGTGAATATGATTTTGGTGTTTTCGAATAAATTTTTGAAAGAACTTTGACATGCTTAGGACTTCTCTCTGTTGTTAAAAAAAAAATCAGATTTGCTAAAATAAAAATGGTTCATCGAGTACTTCTATAGACTCCGCCTGTTTCGTTCTCTTTTGGTTTATGGCTTATTGTTGATGTTACAATTTTTCACAACTTGAGTACTGCACCACACATTTGTACATTGACGGAGAACTAACCAAAAATAACCCATGAAGTAAATATAATATATCTGGCAATAATCCATAAAGTATGATCTAACATCATGGTTGGTTACAGCGTAGAGGAGGCGGTCTAGTCTTGCATCTGTGAGGAATTTTGTGGCCCGACAAATACTCAGAATATTTTTTCGAATTGTAACTTACACAAACTTTAACCTTAAAGACCTCTTCGATCATTTTACATTCTGGTAAACAATCAGTTCTGAAGGAAAAAAATGGGACTGGAACGAAAGGTTAATATTCAGGATAGCAAACTCTGATTGTGCCTTTAATCTGAAAATATGACACTGGGATGGTTCTTTAAAATTGCTATTTTTTCTAAGACTTGTAAAACAGTTCAACATTGTGTTCAACTGTTGAGTTCATAAATTTGAATGAATGAACAAACGAACGAATGAATGACTGACTGACTGACTGACTGACTGACTGACTGACTGACTGACTGACTGACTGACTGACTGACTGACTGACTGACTGACTGACTGACTGACTGAATGAATGAATGAATGAATGAATGAATGAATGAATGAATGAATGAATGAACGAACGAATGAATGAATGAATGGATTAAAGAATGAATGAAAATGTCAGTACATGATCGTAAGAAATCAGTACATGATCGTATGAAATCAGTACATGAACGTATGAAATCAGTACATGATCGTAAGCAGTTAGTACATGAACGTGTACTTTTACTACATCAAATTCGGTGAGCCTTTTGGCGGACTTCTGGTACGCCGAAAGGCTCACTCTGTATGGCGTGCGGAAGATACAAATATAACATGATCTTACATTTTTACATGTACAACGTGTGTTTTAAGATGTACAACGTGTGATTTTACATGTACAACGTAACATTTAACATGATGAACTTATGGTTTTAGTACATGATGGTGTAAATTTACATCATGATCATATGAAGTTAGTACATCATCGTATATTTTTGGTACATGAACGTGTAATTTTAGTACATGAACGTGTATTTTTAGAACATCATCATATTTGGTGAGCCTTTTGGCGTGCCATACTATATTTGTCATTATTTGTTTCAAAAGAACAAAATTTTCCACCCTACGCGCCGCAAATTACAATTCCTAAGCAGAAGTACTTGCTCATACTTCAGTTTGAAAACTTTCAGTTTGGTAAACTTTTCCGAGATCTGGAAGTGACAAAATTAGAAATTTGCTATATGTGACACCAGATCATCAACGGGCAATACAGATAACTACAGTGCTATTTTCATAAATTTTCTTTCATGAAATTCCAAATTTTCTTCAATATAAGCTCTTGACTCAAAAAAGTTCGTCAGAGAGCCTCATTTCGTAGACTTTGGGTAACATTCATGCAGCAACAATCATCTTTGGTTGCCGTTCAATCTTAGACTTGCCAATAGGAAATGCATATTCTTCAGTAATCCCCCAACCTTTTTAATTTCCTTACAGGAAACCCAGAATCCAAACTTTTCTGCAATACAAACTCCATATTTTCAAATATTTGAAAGGAGCAAAAACATCACTCGCCGCAAATTACTTCCCTAGTATAGAGGTGTCCACACTTAAAAAATCGTAAAAATTTGGATGCTTGCCCACCCACCTTCTCGCAAAAATGTCTAACTACGCCAATTTCGACACTTTACCATGACAGGAGAAAAAAAAATAGGTCAGATGGCCCACTTTGAAAATCAAATCGACGCCCCTGCTTCAGGGTGAGCATACAAGACCCCAATGTGTAATCAAAACTCTCTTAGTACAGTGCAGGCTGTGGGCTATGGTACTTTGCATTGTTTGAACTAGCTGTCAATCAAAGAGCTACGATTAAAATTTCCAGCATTGGCTCAAACATCAAGGTACACTTACAGGCCAATAGCCACCGATGGGACAGACGGGGAGCTTTGGTCAATGACGGCGTATCTGGGGGGGGGGGGGGGGACATGAGGGGGCATTTTCCCCTCGGATTTTTCCTTGCCCTCCCAGTTGTCGCCCCCGGACAAATAAAGTTGCTGGAGTGGAACTTGAAGGGTATGTGGCCTATGTGTGTGTTGGGGGTGGGAGTGCACTGGCGCCTGGGTGAACGTACAATTGATACTGATGAAAGCTTGCCTACAAGCCATTTAAGTAGACCTATCCTTCCAGGTCATCAGAGGTTTCTAATCTAGATATGGTATGCATATTACGAATGATACAAAGTTGCACTGTCTTGGCAGTACGCGAAGTGGTAGGCCTACATAGCGTGCTTCATTTATTTTTCTATTTTCTCTTATTCTTTCTCATGCATCCATCAATTATTTCTGTAGGCTGCACGCCAACTGATGATTGCGTTCTCCTTAGATAGTGTCATTTTAGCTTAACACTACTTCAATACTTTGCCCATCCCCAGCATCCCACCCAAATGAAAAAGTCTTATTAAGATACTGACTAGTATAGAGGTACGGTGGAAATGTAAATTGATACTCCCAAACTGGAAAAAGTTGTCAACTTTGGTTAGATCAACCGAAATATCAATAATATGCCTCTCCTGGGACTTGATTTTTCACCCAAAAATATACTAAAACCCCAGAGCTTCCGGGGCTCGCTCCCTGAGCCCCTACCAGGCCCCTAAGGCCGCTTAGCTCTGGGCGGGGGAAATCTTTTCCCCAGTATTTTCCTTTGCCCTTTACCACCCCCTTCCAAAATGACATTCCGCCGATGGCTTTGGTACTAGTTTCCCAATTCTCAAAACACCATGTTTACTGTCAACGGTTTCCGACCTGAGTGCGCAAGCAGTACCGTCAGTTGCGCTAGGCTCCCATCCTGCGCCATGCAGTTCCGCCCTGCATCTTTTGCATCTCGTTTTATTTTCACATACTTTCCATGTAGCGGGGCATCCGAACTCCTCCTGAATCAATTACCAAAACTGTCTTTCGACTCCCCGGCAATGCATTCCTAGTCCCTTGCCACTTCAAACGTGACCTCTTGCTACTGAATAAATTTTTTTCGAATTTTCCTCCTCACATTCGCCCATTGTCTGCATTTATTTATTCCTCTCAGCACCTGCGCATGCAGGCCAAAGTCCTGGCAGACATGCACATAGTTAACACTGATCGTCACTTGAACACCGACGAAGTAGGCTATCCAGCCATAGACCTATTTTCAAATAGCAATTACAATGAAATGTGGGATATAGTTTTGGGTGTGGGTCAATTTTAACCGCGGTAAAATGCCATTGACAAAAATGACAAACACCAAAACTCTATCCCATAATCCTTTGTAATTGCTATTTGGAAATAGGTCTATGTCAAGGCGTCACCTACGCCCCGCAAATGTGCAAGGTATATTCCCAATAGTTAGTGTCAGATCATGGTGCTTCATCAAAATCGGTTGCTAAGCCGAACCCTCCCGTTTCACATCCAAGGACTGGACTAATGAACATGACTGGACCAATTTCACTACAATTTACTATGCTTCTCGTCTGGCAGCACCGACTAGTATTTGAGTAACAAATCCATGAAAAGTTTCAACCAGTGGCGTCACCAGACTTTTCATTCTGGGGGGGGGGGCACTGGGGTGGCACAACAATATTGCAGGGGGCACTGCTAAGCTCCACACATGGCGCCGTAGGCGCCACCGAGCGCGAGGCTCAGCGGGTGGGGTCCAGGGGCCCGCCTTAGGGCCCTGGTGGGGTCCATGGGCAAAGCCCCGGTGGGGGTCCAGGGGGCGAAGCCCCAGGAAGGTCCTGGGTTTTATCGTGTTTGTGAGGCACTAAAGTCGGTATTTAAGTGTTCTTCTATTGACCTAATACTGGTCTCAAAAATACCTCCAGAGTAACTTCCAGTAAGAAGTTTTGGTAAAAAGAGGATTCAACTACCAAGTGCAGATCAGGCCGACATTTTGAAAAAAGGGCAAGTTGAGAAAAGAATTGATGGGAAGTTCAATGTGTGTCTCGGTGGGGGTCCAGGGGCGAAGCCCCGGAAGCTCCTGGGTTTTAGCGTGTTTGTGAGGTATTATTTAAAGTCGCTATTTAAGTGTTCTTCTATTGACTTAATACTGGTCCCAAAATACCTAAAGGGTAACTTCCAGTAAGACTTTTGGTAAAAAAGTGATTCAACTACCAAGAGCAGATTCGGCTGACATTTTGAAAAGGGCGAGATGAACTATTGAGAAAAGAATTTGATGGGCAGTTCAATGTGTGTCTCGGTTGGGGTCCAGGGAGCGAAGCCCCCGGAAGCTCCTGGTTTTTAAGGGGTTTGTTAGGTATTCAGGTTATTATTTATTGTTATTCTGTTTTCTTTACACTGGTCTCGAAAAATACTTCCAGTGCAACTTCAATTAAGAATTTATTGGTAACAAAACAAGTGAAACAACTTTCAAGAGCGGATCCGGCTGACATTTAGAAGAGGGAGAGCTGAACTCGAAAGAGAAAGAAAAAGCAGTTAGATGTGATCCTCTTAAAGGACCTGTTCTCTCACCCCAAACACTACCAATTCTCCTAACCTTCTTACTGAAGTCCCTCCCACAATTGTCTGAAATTTATCCTCATCCAGTAACAATCTCAGTTTATTGCTTCAGGGTAAGTCTAGAAAAACTCAATTAATATAATCAAAACACTCTCAGTACCGTTCATGCTGTGTAATATAAGCGGCTTTGGCACTCTGCATTGTTTGAATTAGCTGTCAATCAAAGAGCTGAGCCAATTGAGAATTTTGGTACCCGGGTACCAAAACTGTAGTTTAGGGTGAGAGGTTTGGCCCTTTCGGGAAAAAATGTACGCCTATATAATCCTGCTCGAACGGTTACCTGAGCTATGCGCCACCTTCAGTTAGCGAAGTTGGAAGTGTGCAGAAATTTTTGAAAAACGCAACCCCTCAGACAGCCGGAAATGGCATTTTCCACGTGTTTTTGCGATATTTTTAGTTGAAAAGTATGAAAATTACTGCCTTTTTTCGTCAAAAGAAGAATCCAATCTTAAATATCTTCATAGTCACACTCTGACTAAAGAAGGCATATCGTTTTTTAAAAATCCCAAATCTCATTTGGGGGGTACACGATTTTTCAAGGGGGAGGGGGGAACGTGCCCCCTGCCCCCCCCCCCCCTTGGTGACGCCACTGGTTTCAACGTATCATACAGAACAAGCTAATAGACAGGCTAATCATGCACATGCAGCTCAGGCAAGGGAACTAGGGCGTGGCATAGTCTGCAGGGTATCTAATGGCAACTGACTCCCTGACCTCAAATTCTCTGCTCAGTCAGTTCTTCACATTTTTATCTAGATGACCCTGCACGGCAAACCTACTAAACTACTGTAGTCAGCATTGCAGGGATGAGTCAACTTGAAGGTATGCAACCACCACTCGGCTGTAGTTCGTAAATTAGGGATCCCACTTCCCACTGGCAAGACTTGGTCGAGGAGCAGACTTTAAGTTGCTCACCATATCTTTAAGAACATTGCCACACTACCTATCGCTATCGTTATCAATCCGGGACACAAATCTGCCAGAGAACGACAAATTTCTTACTATGTCTCTCATGGTAGAAAGAACCGACTTAAGCAAGTATATTGTTTATCTTAGAAAGCGCTTGCAGTGCAATGTATTTACGTCACAGCATTACGTCAGTATCATAAAAAAGGAACTTTGGCGTGACTCTGTCGCGACTCCCTGGTGTGACATAATTCCCTGCCGTCAAACAATTCATTGTGTTCTGAATCATGTTTTCCCAAGATTCTTTCTTAGACAAGTCCTTTCAAGTTTTCTTTTTCATAAATTCAATGATGCAGGTAAAACGGAGAATTTCGATAAAGTGTGAATAAAATGTAAATAGCGATTTTACCTGTAGGCAAAATTCATACATATTGGGTGAGCACCTGTTCCTCACATACAGAGCAGCTAAACACTTGGATGGCGTATTCTCGTCCGTATTTTGTCCTTTCTCTATACAGGTGTGCGGTATTCTCGTCCGTATTTTGTGTACAAGGGCACATATGTACGTACAACTTTATAGTACGCTGTTCATGCATGCAGCTTTGCCTGTTGGCCTTCTTATACAGCTGTAGTATGCGTATGTACTACTAACGTTAGTATAACTATGTACGTTCATGTTTTCGTTGCAGCGCAAAAACAAAATGGCTGCCCTCTTTAATATAACACAGCAAGATTGACGGCGGGAATAACTCCTTGAAACGACTTGATTTAGCACAGGAAGTATTCATAAATGTTACTAAAGAAAGATACATGTATCGCAGATGGATGTGGATTACGCGAATGAGACGATCAATGCTTTTTTCTGTAAGTTTACAGTGGTTTCCCATGCCCGTATTAGCCTACAACTTTTTGGCCTAACGTTAGGCCCAAGGGCCTAGGCTACGTTACACCTAGGCTAGCCTAACTTTAATAGTTAGCCTACAAGGTACTTACTTAGGCTAGGCTAGCGAAAGTACAACATGCTGTCATTGGTCAGGCTTACCGTCAGGCGTAACTAATAGTTACTGAATAGCCTAGCCAACTAATTATTATTTACTAACTTTAGTGAGCAATGTAACATTTGTCTGCTTCTTGTTGTTATGCCACAGTAGGCCTAACGTAGGCCTACAATCTTGGACAAAATTGTTGGGATATTTTCCCATAGGCCCCTAGGCCAGAAATTCTTGAATCTCATTTCCCAGAATTTCATGGAACCTCCGCTGCCCTTCCAGTGTTGCGCAGAAAGAATGACCGTTTGCCATGAACAGGATAGGCATATACTAAAGATTGTGAATGGGGAGCAGGGGTATCCTAGCCCTTGAACAGGACCCAGCATAAAGTTCCTATGCTATACACTTCATTTCTGGGCCCTTGCCCTGTATGCACAAAAAACACAGCTCATTTGCCTAGCTACTCACGCGTGAGTAGGCATCCCTCGCGTCCCCAAAAAGATACCTTTTCTCACCAAACTTTCCACAGATGATCTTTGTCATCACATTCATCTTCCACACAAGTCTGTTAACGAAATAAGACCTTTAAAGGGGAAATTTTGACTGGATAATTCTGAGAGTAACGTTAAGCCTGTGCAGAGTAATTTTTCAGTCGAAGAAGTCAGTGTTTGTCATGTGATCTCATATAAAACGGGGAAGCCTACGCAGTGACTGACTGACTGTACAATTTCGTAATGTACAGAGAGCTTACTATATGAAGTACAAGTATTGACTAGCCGCGCTTACTAATTGATCTTCGATAGCTTGTCGAGCGGAAGCCCTTCCCATCATGCATCTCAGTAGCAGTTGATCAGGATGTTGATGTTACTGTGAAGGATGGCACCACATTTTTCCTGCCTTTTGCTATGCATTTGCTGGTATTAAACATTCCAGAAGGTATAAGTGGTATTTAAGAATGCTCAAAATCATTATGTTAACTCACATCTGTTCTATAAACCATACCATCGTAATTAGAGCTCAGTTTGTTGTTTTGGCTTAAAACATCATTACCTTTATACTGTACATGTAGGCCAGTGACCGTAGCAAGGAGTGACTAGGAGGAGCGGATTATATGGTCACTTTCAATGACTAGGGTGTCCCAACGAGTTTTGTCCAAGATTGTAGCCCAGCCTAGATGGTAGCCGGTCTTTTTGTCCCATGCCGGTTCGCCCCCAACATACCAGTTTGCCCCCAAGCATTAACCAATTTGCCCCCTAAGATCCACAGGTTCACCCCCAAATCTTTCTGAAGCAGGTCCCTTTATAACAAGTCAATGTTTTAGAACAAACGATGTCCATGCAGTGAAGTTTCATATTTAATTCTCTCTCAGGATGAGATTGAGTTCATTTTTGAAGGTGGAACAAGTTGTTCATTTGTACTAACTTAAAACATTACCATACGCTTGTTCGCAATTGCTGAGTGTTAATTGTGTTGATAGTACTGATGTATGCTTTCTATCTGTGTTATCCTTACTACATTGTTCATACATGTGCTGCTTTGTGTAAACATTCCCACATCTTATTTTAGGTTTGCTTTGGTTGGTCCTATTCAGGGAATAATTTATCTGGTATCGCATTGCAATTTGCTACACAAAATGGACAAATTGCTACACAAATACAAAATTGTAAAGCAGATTTTGTACACACAGCACTAGGGGTTTTAATGACTTTGTGGAAGAAAAGCCCAAAAAGCTCAAAATTGCTATGCAAATTTGGAACACTAAATTATTCCCTGCTATTTATCATTTCCAATAAATGTCGGAAAAATCGAAAAACTTTTTAAAAAAAGCTAAACTTGTTTGTGAAACTTTATTCTGGACGTGCAAGAGACTACCAGGTCACTTATCATGAGTGGTTGGTGCGTCACATAGCACACCACCTACTGTTACTTGGCTTGTTTTTTGCCACATTCTTGCCAACAGCTATAGCTTTTTGAAAATTACTGTTATGACAATCAACAAAACTGCATGTAAACAGGACTCAATTTTCATGGTTGTCCGATTGCCCAGGACCACTTAAATTTCATGTGGCCAACCAAAAGTTAAAGGTTGGTTGTCCGATGGGCAACCATTTTTCTCTCAGATGGAAGAAGTATAAAGCTGACTGATAAACTTTCAACTTTTTTCATCTACCATGTTTCAGACTTGAAGTGCTTTTGTCTCTCAAACAACCTAGCTTTTTATTGTTCAAGGACAATAAGACAACATAAAACGCACACACAATTACTGTTTTGTAATCGTGTGCAAAATGTTTTGGACAACCAAATTTCATTGTGGACAACCAAAACCAGTGAAATGGTTGCCTGAAGGACAACCATAAATGTTTCTGAAAATGGAGGCCTGGTAAAGGTCAGTTTATTCGATGTCATACTCATATTATTTGGGGTGAAACCACCTCTTCTTTGGGGGCGAAATAACTTCCACTACGGGGTGAACCAGCAAGGGGGCAAATGACCGGGGTATTGGTTTGGAGCGAACTGAGAAGGGGGCGAAACGACCTGCAACCGCCTAGACTGTTTTATGTTCATCACCATGTAGCCTAAATGTTTACACGGTAGACAGTCGTTTCGCTCCCTTGCCAGTTTTCCCCCTAAATACCAGTTCTCTCCCTAAAGTTAACCAGTTCACACCCTAAGACCTGTCAGTTTGCCCCTAAAGACCTACCAGTTTGCCTCTAATCTGTTTGTGTAGGTTTCCTTTCCTTGCCAAAATGTGAGTGTTATAAACAAGACAATGTCAGTAAATTAAAATATCTCAATTGCTTCTCTTTCAGGATGTATTAAGTTGATTTTAGATGGTAAACTTAAACAAGTTGTTCATTTGTATCAACTCATCCGTGGTGTGTACAGCTGTTGTTTTGAATGTTGCATTTATAGACGGGCGAGTTTTATTTTCTTGTTGACTAGCCTACATAGTTCATGTGACTAATTTTGTAGAACATGAATCATTTCTAATTCATTTATTGTTTTAGAGCTACAATTTATTTGCAATAAATGGTGCAAAAATGAAAATTGTGTGCAAGCAATTTCTGAAACTGGAGGGTATGCTTAATTTGGAATTTTTTACGGCCAGGCCTAGGTCAACTCAACATGTGATTCTTTGTTGGTATTGTTGATTGTAAATGCCAGGGTTTTCCCTGGGCCTTTTGAACGTCGCGCCCAGCGACGTTCAAGCTTCAAAATCAAGGAGGCCGCGACGTTCAAAAAACGGCCGCGATGTTCAAAATTGCTGCCAGCTAGCCTCCATAATTTTCCTTCTTTGTAGCTGTCAACGTTTGCCTTTGTTGGTAATACAATTAACAACAACATTATTGACTTATTTGTAAAACTGCAACTAACTTTTTTAACTTCCATGTAAATACAACTGCATGCGAGTCGGAGCTCTTTATGTCTATCCCATAGGGCCTACTACTGTACAAGTATACAACACAGTATTATTAACTAGCCTGCACTTGCCCCCGTAGGCTCGTATCAGGAAACTGTTGTGCTCACTCCGGAGCGCAGTAGCTACGGGGCACAACACGACTTGCACGACTAATACACAAACGCCTGTTTTTGCATGTTAGAGGCGGGGCTAATGTCTCAGATTTGGAAAATTGTCAAAGTCATTGTCATGTCATCGTCTCTTTACTTTTTTAATCTAACATATTTCCTGTTACTTTGTTCTTAAAACTTACGCCACAATTCAGAAAATCGTAAAAAGAAGTTGTGCAAAGTGCAAACGTACTGTACACTGCAGTCTTAACCCCCAAGTAAATACTCCATTTCTGAACTGTTTTGCTCGACTATGTACAACAAAAGTTTGGGAAATTTGATTGTAGCACAAATGCATTGGGAGTATTAGAATTCTATGCGAAGACCGTTGGTTTCTACACGTCATTCCTACACAGTAAAACTGCATTGACGATGTCGCGAGTATGATTGGCTGATTAAAAGCAATAATGAACCAATCACGATGTTTCTTACGTAGGGGTAACTTAAAATAAGTGCAATGGACCTTATGTGTATGATGTCATAGAACCCTTGTTTTCCCAACATGTTTCCATAAAAAAGGTCGGTACGCACACAATCTGTGATTGCTTGCAGCCACGTACTATTGCTCTTATAAATTCTGGCATTCATTCGATCTTTACCACAGATTATTTTGCAAACTGAAGAACAGCCTAAAATATACTTGCAACTTGCCCTTACTTTCGTAAAATTCATCCTCTGGCTTGCCGCCAAAACGGGATGCATTGATAATCACAAAAGTAAAATTTTATCCCTGCCATGGAAGTTATCGTTTGATATTTTCCGCTATAACCCTGTAGTATAGCATGCAAATAGATTTAGAATTGCATTTCAATGTATCTTCCTCGCTTTCTCGCGGAAAGCGCTGCGTGCGTTGCTGTACAAACTGTTCTGCACAAAACACACTGTACAGACTATCGAGCTGCAGTGTTTCGCCTTTTTTCAAATCCCCAAGCTAAGCAATACTGTACATGTCTGTGCACGTTTTGTACACGTAGCTCCAAGAATCTGGTGCAAGTTGGGTAGCTATTATCTTGCATAAATTAAGTCATTTCTAGCATTCCTTCCGTAATGTTATTTACAGTAGGACTTATGCAATGTTGTCATAAGACGTCATTGCAAACGGAAACAGCGATGCACGTGGTCTCATGCAGCAAAATTCTTGGCCCATGCATGCAGTAGACTTTCCTGCGAGTCCGTTTTTTCCGCCAAACAAGACGTCATGTTTTGGTTGGTGACATCATATGCATACGGTCCATTTCAAAATTTAAATTGGTCCCTGCATCGTGATTGGCTCAATTGCGTTAATTCTAGCCAGCCAATCACAACTCGCGCCTTCGCTCGAGACAAGTTTTCCCGTTGAGTTTGTGTTACGACGCTCGCACTTCCCATGCTTATTATATAGCCGGCTAGCGAAGCAGGGCGAGCCCCGTGCCAAATTCACCACGAAACAACGGTGAATTTTTCGGGGATGTGACTTACGTGCATTCAGATTGCAGATTCTTTTCAAACAAGACGTAAGTTTTGGACAAGAACTGCTTAAAATATACGGGGATATTAATATCTGAAAGGAACCATGAGATACGCTAATCGGGTGCAATTGTTTTGCTTCCCAGAACTGCTAAGATTATCATGAATGATTGCTCTTCATGGGCTTCGTTAAAACAGGAGAGTAGCTATAGAACATTAACGCAACTACAACCCAGTAAAAGAATGCAAATGTTTCGCCATGATTGGGTGATGAAAAATAGAACGAGCATGATGTTGGCCTAAGAACTACATTATTAAAGGACATGTGACATCGACTACAAACAAATCTACTGTATTAACGGTTGATTTGTATCCCCACTTTTGAAGTGAAAATATTACGCCTACAAAAATGATATCCCGTTCGTGAAAATTTGTACGAATGTGAGTTTCAGTGCTAATATTTTTGCGTCGACTTACAGAAATTGTGCTGACTAATTTGCCTTAAAAGTGTCACCATTTTGCGTCTAGCGACTTGCATAAGTCACAAAATTTCCAAAAGGGGAGGGGGTGTCCTCCTATACCCCTCCCCCAGGCCGGGGATCCAACTATAGATGTAGAAGATGCGCGACGTTCAATTCTAAACCCAGGGAAAACCCTGAATGCATCTTTACCGGAGAGTTGCTTGAGCTTTTGTCAGAATTTCACCAAGAATAGTTTAATAATACTCTTACGATATAAATTAAACATTGCTTTGATTTATTTTATCATGACAAGTCTCCGGTATTTGAGGGCAAAAGGACTTCCACTTGGGAAGGAACTGGCAACCTGTCTACACAACTGACAACAGTTATGCTAGTGTTGATAGTGGTTACCCGTCGTTTCACCCCCTTGCCAGTTCACCCCCTAATGAAAGTCATTTCACCCCCAAAGTGGAGGTGGTCCCCCCCTCCCCCAATACCTATAAGTTTGACATGGAATAAACCAGTGTTAGCGCTGGGACTTGAAATTTGGGGGGGAAATTCCCCCCTTCTGAAAAATTTAGGGGGGGGATTTTCATTTTTAGGGGGGGAGGAGTCTTTAAGTTCTGAGAAGTTTAGTTGAGTCTGCAATATGCATTTACCAATAAAGAGATTAATATAGTATATTTTAACATTGCCAAAACTGATAGACCAATGAGTAGCCTATGACTAAACATGATTTCAACAAAGTTAGATGTAGCCTATCAGTTGGCCTGGCTTCTTTGCATGTGGCGCAGAATATTTCTCCTTTCTCGTACCATAACCAAGCCAAATTTTCAGCCAATTTAACTGAAACTTGTCAGCTTTTTTCTTCTTAGTTTAACTACTTTTGTTAGCAGACATAGGCTTAACATTAGGCCCCGTACTAGTACTGTATTACTACTGTAGTAGTAGTATAAGGCCTAACTTACAGTACTAGTAGTATTACTATTTACGTTATTATCGCTACTCTATAGCGATTTGAAAAATAATCCAACTTTGACTTGGAGGCCATTTCACACTTCACAACAGTCCAAAAAACGACCGATGTTTGCACACAGAGCGATTAGCTTCAGTACACACACTACACAGAGCAAGCTGCCACTGCTGCGCGATCGTACGCTAGGCCTACAGCCCTATACTATAGGTAGAGCTAGTACATGCATACCCAGTCCATGCAGTATGGGTGTAAGGGTGTACTGTGTAGAGCTCCGTTTTACACAAACGTTTATACAAACGATGACTCATCGATTGTCAGAGTTTTTATTCGTATAACGGACAAGTAAATAAGATGTGCTTTGATTATAACCCTATCGCTTATGCAAGAAAAACAATGCGGGAATTTCCCGCAGACAAATATTTTTCTTGCGGGATTATTGATTCTGTTGCGGGAATCCCGCAATCGCGCAGCTTAGCGCGAACACTGGAATACACTGACCTCAAAATGCAGTTGCGTAGTTGTCATAACAGTAATTTTCACAAGTTATGACTGTTGGCAAGAATGTGACGTCCAGAATCAACTGGGTTTGGCATGTGTGCAAGTGTAGCATTTTTTAAACCATTATTCAATTTTTGCACCATTTATTGGAAGTATAGAACCAAACAACAACCACAAGATATGATGTGTGGATCAGTTAAAGGGAAGGTTTGACCAAAAATTCAATTTTCATATGTGAAAGAGGAACCAAAACTACACAGGGTGTTTAAAGTTCCATTCAAATCCGACGTGTAGTTCTCAAGATATCAGTAAATGTGGCTTATATCACTTCCTCACATTGACAAGGAATGCTTTGTTTCCCTTTGTTTAATTAGACTGTTGTGTTGACCTTGGAGTTAACTGGAATAGGACCTCCCTGTCGGGATGCAAAGTTTGTGAAGTTCTCATGCCACTTATGCAATCACATTTTAATAATGTGGGTTTTTTGAGGAGAAATCAACTCTAAAGTTTAAAGAAAAACAAAAGACTGTGCATTAATGTGGGGATAAGATGTCATATGTGCTTGCTTCAAGTTCACTTTATGTTGAAAATGTGAAAACTTTATGTGTTCATATGTTGAGAACTACACATCGGATTTCAGTGCAAATGTCACCAAAATGCTAAGAATAAGTATCCCTCTGACGTACCAAATCCTGAAAAGACCTTAAACCCTTCTTTTGACATAAAGAAGCACATGAACAACCTAGTAATGATAATGCAGATAGATAGCCTACATCACTCCACTATAAACACAATTTACACTCTGCAATTTTATGCGAGCATACAGTAATGTTTTGATTTAGACCTAGTACAAATGAACAACTTGTTTTACCTAAAAAAGAACCCAATCTCATCCTGAAAGAGAATCAAATAAGAACTTAACTTCACTTCATGGAAATTGTTTTTTTTGTCTAAAACATTCACTTGCTGGAAACAAGGGGCCTAGTGCTTCAGAAAGATTAGGGCAAACTGGTAGGTCTTAGGGGCAAACTGGCAGGTATTAGTAGGAAAACTGGTTAATGCTTGGGGGTGAACTGTATTAAGGGGGCAAACTGGCACGGGGGCAAAACGCCTTGAAGGGCAGTTCTTTTACAGTGCTACGTGACCTCTAATGTAGGAGAAGCAACTGGACAACTTTATGTCAGGTGGCAATCAGTTCAACAATTTGGATTTAGGCCTAATGTTAGGCTACATTTAGTATTTTTGAAAGACTAGTTCAGATGAATAAAAAACCCACCTTACTTTGACCTGGCCAGCAATCGAACTCCAGGTTTCCCAGTTGCCAACTCTAAGCTTCATCACTTCGCTGCTAGGCCTAGCCCTTGAACAAGGCTGAGTGTTAATTACATGGTCCAGGCTCATTCCTCTCACAACACAGCCCTTGTGCAGCTAACGTTCACAAACTGGCGCACTAACCAGGACACCCATGGACCGTCATCTCTTGCATACCCAAATAACAAAACATTCTCACCAAACTTCACACAGATGATCTCTGGCACCACATTTACCTTTTCTCAAAAGATGTTCACAAAGTTCCATTAAACAATGGCTGAATTTTCCCCAGGTGCCAATTTTGACCATAACAGTAAGTCAATGTGGTATGCTTTTGAGTTCTTGACAGCTGTACTGGAAAGAGGTCAAAGGTCACAATGGAAAAAACCTGTCACACTTGGTACTTTACATGTGTCGCTGCCTCCAGACACCATCTTTGATTCAGTAATCAATAAGAAGTGTGTATAATGTGGAACGCCGCATCTAGACTTAAGTGCTTCTGTCACTTAGCAACTAAGTTCCCTCCTGTCATACACCAAAAGAAAATGGCAGCTACTTGTGCAGACAAAGACAGGACACAACGTTAAATTTTGCTTTATATCTAGTTCCAAATGATCCTTTTTTTGCAGTTATTTTGGTAAGATCTCAACAATGACCCATTTTGCTTTCCTTCAAAGGTATATACTTCAAGTTTTAAAAGTATCAAACTAGGTCAGTTATTTCATATTTTGTGCGTCCTTGCAAGTGGGTACGTTTGTGAACGTTAGCTCCTCAAAAGCGGTGTTGTGACAGAAATGAGCCTAACCTAGGTGTCTAGCAAGACACCAGATGACACCTGAAGGTGTCCAGGGTCTGCAAATTGACTCTCTCTTCAGCATTTTGTCACAATCAAGATTGGTTAATCAAAAGCAGAAGGACTTTCGTATTGGCTTAAAGGTTTGCATTGAGTGTAGACCAATATTTGGTTCAAAAACTGAACAGGTCATCACTGTATATCAGAAGGGTTCAGCCATTGCAGAAATTGCTGCACTACAGTTGTTGATTGTGTATTTTGGCAATTTTTTACGGGGAAATAATTTGCAGCTGCTGAAATTACTGCTGTGCAGTCGTGAAATGCTCAGAACATTTTTTTTGTGTCAACATAAACATTGCTCTTTTCTTTTTATCAATTTAGCGAAAGATGACATACCAATCTGCTTTGAACAGCTGGATCTTTACCTCCATGATGATGCAACAAGTCTGTAAGTTGGCATGAGAGAAAAGCCTTGCTCCAAATTTTTTTCTATATTTTACCCCTTTGCTTCTTTTTTCAAGCTTAATCCAAGCTTTTAAGTAGAGCAAGGCTCAAAATAAGCACTGACGGCCGTGACTGCCAGGCCCTTCCTGATTGTGGTGATGCCGCAGTATATGTCCATTGAAATAAATTTGACAGAGGACCATTTTGCTCATTTTAGATACATGCCCTTTTTCCAAGCTGATTTTGAGCCCTGGTAGAACTTAAGTGTGTATTATTGTGTGTGTTATTTGTGTATTATGAATAACAGTTGTACCAACTTTCAATTCTCAATTAATTTTGGTTGACTTGGAGACTTGAGTTGTACAAAACATGAATTCCTTTACCGTTGCATGTTAAAAGTAATCATGGTAATGTTCATGGTCGTGTCAATTCAATAAACATAGGAAGTTTGTATCAAATGTTGCCAAATAAGTTAAAATTATAGTAGATCTGAGGCTTGGATACTTATACTGGTATGTGGTGTAGGTTGTTCATGTGATGTCTAGGTTCTGCATATGTCTTACTGTGATACACAGTGATGTACAAGTACACTAGAGCCTTTATATATGTTCAAAATTCTCATTATGATCATTCATGACTTGTAGAAAATGCTTTCTGATTTTTGAGCTCACTGAGACCATGAATCTTTTAGCATTTGTACTGCTATTAAAATCTGTCTAGAAGATGAGCTGAGAGTAGAATTTGAGTAAAAATTCTGATGAAATGAATAATAAAAGGAAAACTCTCCTCAACTCACTGTGAGAGGTGTGATTTTGTTGCTGATCCTACATGAAGATGGGAGCTCATGTAAATCTGTTTAAAGGCAGTCATTCGTCACCCTAAACTATAGTTTCAGTATGCATACACCAAAACTCTCAATTGGTACAGGGCAATTCCACGCAAAAGTGGACATGACCATCAAATTTTGAAAATCCTCCAGTATTAGTAAATTTGGTATCAAATTGAAGCTAAAAGTTGAATTTTCCAATACAATAAATGGTTCGTGAAAAAACCAAAATTAAGTCATTTTGCATGCATAATTAATTAGCAGCAGCAATCAAAGTGTCAATATTCTCACAAAATATGGAATAATAAAAAGCTTAGATAGCAACAACTGAATTGAGGTTTTTCTATAAATTCATACTCTATCATGGAGTTATTTTAATATATTTACAACATTTGAAATCATATTATGATTTCAGCAATGTCTTCCACACTAACGAGCAACGAATTAAAGTTGTCTCATTACGTCACGGCGTTACCCTAAATATTGTAATTTTTTAATATTATATAAGATGCACAAATTGGAGTGGAATATTTTTTATAATGCAAATCAAACCCACCTTGGCCTACAACTTCCATGCAATAAAGTTACGATATCTCTCTTTGTTAATTAATTATACCAATTAGAAATATGTCACGGCGTTACTTTGTTGGTAACGCCGTGACAGTAACGCCGTGACAGGCACTTATTTACTGTATAGGGACTGACAATTGTAGTCACTGTGGTTACTGGTACTGGAGTAACAGCATCTACTGTATGATAATGATTTGTTGGACAACTTTTTTTGCACTGTGATAGTACAAACAGGAAATGCAAAACTGTACCCTTTCTTTTGCTATGGCAATCCCCCTGTTATGCTCAGAAGTTATAGTGGTCCGCAAGGTTGGGTAGTGACTAGCACCTGGTTATAGCATCCAGTCAATCCATGGTACACTCCCTGTCTACCATTGAGCATAAGAACCATAATTTTATAAACATTTGGATAGCAGAAAATTTACAACAAGCATAGGCTTAGCAGCAGGAGAAACAATCACACAGACAATGCAGTACAGTATAGTAGACACCACCATTATATTACAATCCAAAATGGTCAAGCAGTCTAATGCAGAGAACGCTATCACTTTACAGTTCCAATTTGGGAGGCAAGATAATGACACACTGACTGAGAGCATGACTATTTTCCTCTTTCTGTTCCAAGATTGTTTTACTAAAACAATGTAAAAACAGTCCTTTATCATCTACAAAGTGTCCTACAGTACACTTGAAGCTCTGTACAGTACGTATACTACCAAATATTTTGTGGAGATTGGAGAAGGCAACTAGAGGGTCAATTTGTCAAAGTTGAGAACGCAAACCTACCGTATTTACTCTATTAAACGCCCCGGGGGCGTGAAATTTTCGTTAAGGGGGGCGTTTATTAGAGTCAAATTTATGTGACTTCTGATAAACTGCTACATATGGCATATGATTTGTCCATTTGGTTGTCAGCTTCACAATCAGCTGTGAGCTCCTGCCCAATGATCGGTAACCAAACATGCATGCATGCTGTGCACAGTATACAGCCAGGCCTCACGGTACTATACTGACCGGCCGGCTATACGCACATACAGTACATACGGTAATTGCATAATAGTTACCGTGAGTAGCACCATTAGCAGTACATACGCGTTCATAGCATTTCACTGTTAAACAGTTTTCCTGTGTTGAATTTGGATTTTTATGATAGGCTGTTCGGATAGGCTAGCAAATATTAGTATACCTACGGTATGTACAGTACCACTTTCGAACCCCAAACGAAGCAGTATAGGTTCGCGGTATGTGATAGCGTGACGGATATCAACAGAAATTAGTTGCAGAAACATGCCTTTTACTTCAGGATACAGTATGGGACTTTAGGAGATTTCGTGGCTTCAAGGCAGGACTATTTCATTTTCCTTTTACCATATTGTCTTTGGAATTAACAATTTCACTTTATGCAATGTGACGAAAAAGTTGGGGGGGGGGCGTTTATTAGAGAGGGGGGGTTTAATAGAGTAAATACGGTAAGTTAATTTAAAAATGTTACTAAGACCCAACATGTTTGGTCAATACTGTTCTACAGTATTTTATAGATTTAAGACTCACTGTAAGCCTAAGTAAAACAATTTATATGATTGCACCAATGCTACAAACTGGTATACATTTACTTAAATTTTTAAAAGTAACACTAAATGTACAATATTAAACTTGAGACTCAAATCACTCAATACCCTTTATGAAGGGAATATTAGCTGTTCCAGTGAGGTGGAACTGCATTTACACTGTATTACTGTATGGAGCTTTCACAGTAAATGTCATTTCTAACACAGTAGGCCTACTGTAACTATAGCACCCTTCTTAATTTCATTTTGACTGGAGTTGTGTGTAGATTGCAGTATATTCATTTTTCACCTGATGTCCGAAGTGGAAATTTCCACTTTCTTTCACAAATTCATAGCAAATATTTCTTAAAACATCTAAATTACTGATTTCTAAATGCATTACAAACATTCTGACTATCAATATCACCATTTCCTATCAGTTTACTTACTTATTTTTTTTAACATGCGTTTCCCATATAGTCAGGCTTTGGTCACGGCGTTACCCCAATTTTTTTTTATTTCTTATCATATCTACCATAATCATAATTTTTTTTTTTTTATATTTCACCAAACTACTGTATTATAGATAACAGTCTATAAAGTGTATTTAATGTGAAGGAACTGCAAAAAGTCCTTAAACTTCACAGGGTTTTAGCAGTTTGTGAGTGGCCCGAAAATGCATGTCCTTTTGAGCGTCACGGCGTTACCACAGTCATTAATATTCATATTTTCATATTTAGTGCACTTTTTGAAGAAAAGACATTTTCTAAATTAACTTTGTGATAGAAGGAGTAGAATTGAAATAAAAGTTTGTTCCCAACATTAAAGCTCTTTCAGTTATTTGCACTTGAAATGTGAATTTTGCTTCCAAAGCGTCACGGCGTTACCGTGGAATTGCCCTACAGCTCTTTGATTGGCATCACATTCAAACAATGCACCATAGCTAAATTACACTGCATGGGCACTGAGAGTGTCTTGATTACACATTATGGACTTGTACAGTATACGTATGCTCATTGGTACAAGCCATGAAGCAATAAACTAGGATTGTGTCTGAATAAAGATGAGTTTTAGTTTAGATAAATGTGGGAGGGGCTAGAAGTAAGTAGGTTGGGAACTTGGGAGAATTGGAACTGTTTGGGATGATGAAATTATGCCTTCAAGTTAATAAAACACCATACCTGCCACATTCCTTAATTTCCTGAGGAGTGAAATTTGTAGTTCACTTGGAAAATCTAGAACTCAAGGCCTGAATGATAGGAATTAAAAGCAAAACTGGTTGTTTGCCTAAATAGACCTGTTTCCAAATAGCAATTACAAAGGTTTGTGGGATAGAGTTTTGGTGTTTGTCATTTTTGTCAATGCCATTTTACTGTGGCAAAAAATGACACACACCAAAACTCTATCCCACAATCCTTTGTAATTGCTATTTGGAAATAGGTCTATAGTTTGCATTCCAGCATGAGGTGAACTTATCAAAGCCTCACCTGCCGGTTTTGACATCAGTGCATGATCTTTATTCTTTGTCTACAAGTTCTGTCTGCTAGTGCTACCATTGCTTGGGGCCATCATGCATGGATCTTCTCAATTCTTGTATCTGCCTGTATTAAAGGCAGTCATTTGTCACCCCAAACTACAGTTTCAGTATACATTTATCAAAACTCTCAATTGGTACAGCTCTTTGATTGGCTTCACATTCAAACAATGCATCATAGCTAAATTACACAGCATGGGTACTGAGAGTGTCTTGATTACACATTATGGACTTGTATGGCCACTGGGACAAGCCATGAAGCAATAAACTAGGATTGTGTCTGGATAAAGATGAGTTTTAGGTAAATGTGGGAGGGGCTAGATGTAAGTAGGTTGGGAGAATTGGAATTGTTTGGGATGATGAAAATATGCCTTTAAGATAGTGCCACCTAATTTTAGGACTGCTCATGATTGCATTCTGGATTTCCAGTACATCCATATTCCACTTAAACCAAATGATGATAGCCCCCAGTAATTGCTGATGTAGATACAGTACTGGCTGTGTAGTCACTGTTGTGGACTCACTCAATTTTTGTTCCAGTGCTCCGAGTACAGTATGTTAAAGGTTAAATAGTGTTCCCTCTTAACAATGGCTCAAAAGAGTTCAAGGTTTCTCGCTTTAGAAAATAATGGCAAAAATAAAAAAAATAGAAAAAAAAAAGTTAAATTATGAGTACAATGATATCTTTCTCCAATGATTAGGAACATTTTTCTTAATAGTCTGTACTCAGTGCTCAACCTGGGACTAATATCTGTTTGCTCTATTGACATGTTTGAAATTGTTACCTTTTTTGCAGTGTTACTTTAGTCCTGGAGGTGGAACATTTGTTCTGGGTTCCCCAACTTTTTGTCCAGGGGGCATATTTTTTGTTCAGGTGCTACAGTAATCATGGTGCAAATTTTGTTCAGGTATAGCACCCCACCAAAACAGAGAACACTGCCATATCTGATGCTGGTCCCATTAATGGCTGATTGATGCTGATTTGACTACTGGATTAGTCCATACTATTGGGAGGATGAAGGGCCTAATAGAAGTAAGACCATAGAGGTTGTACCATTCATGTCCTTGACTGTGCCCATAGTGTCTACAAAATGACATGAAGTTGACAACATACTGTATGGATGCAGTACCTCATTTATACCTTCCTTAAATTTTTTTTAAATGCTTGCTTTACACAATTGCATCAGAGCCTTTTGAGTTGTTTAAGTACTGTATGCCCTTTGACCAAATGAAGTGTTATTTACAGCTATTGAAATGCTGATAAGGAGGATGGCCTGTCTTGAGAGATTCGGAATATAACAATTTTTAGACTTCATCAATCATGGCTGTGGTTGGGCTCAGGACAAACTCCCCTTTGTCAGGCCTTGAGTTTTAGACTTTCCAGGTGTGCTATAAATTGTATTCCTCAGGAAAGTAGGGAAAACAAGCCAGTGAGCCACAACTGGAAGAAAGGCCGTGGCCAACTCAACTTGAACCAGTAGGTTGGAAACTGGGCCGTTAAACTCCATCTAACTAACTAACTAACTCAGGAAAGCAAGGGGTGTGGTAGGTGTACTGCTTTATAAAATTTTAATACAAGAACTTTCATCTTCATCTAGGTGTACAACAAACCACACTTCTCATGCTGATTTGAGGAGAGTGATGGTGTGTAATTTTTCTCGCATGACTAAAATTTCATGGCCTGCTTAGTAGCTTTGTAGTTACTGTAGGTACATTGCTAACATACATACTACACAGGCCTCGATCTTCAGAAAAATTTATGGTTGTCCATAGGGCAACCATTTCACTAATTTTGGTTGTCCAAAAGTAAATTTGGTTGTCCAAAACCTTTTTTTCTCAATTACAGTAATTGAGCAAACAGTAATTGTGTTCATGTACAGCACCTGTTCATCATAAAGATTAAAAGGATTTGATGTTTGCGAAACAAACACCCCTGTGTCTGAAATATTGTATGATGGAAAAAGTTGGAAGAGTTGATCAGTCAGCAGTATACTTCTTCATTCACAGAGAAAAATGGTTGTCCATTGGACAACCAACCCTTACCTTTTGGTTGTCCCTATGGAATTTTAGTTGTCCCAGACAATTGGACAACCATGAAAATCGAGCCCGGCCTGCTGCAATGCAGGTACTATACAGGACCACTCCTCCTGTCCCATAATTATTATGCCCCTATTATGATTATTGTTGTGCCCTGATGTCAAAAATATGAGAATTATTCAAATGTTCAGTTTAAGAAATCCTCATGAAGTTTTGCTTCCTGTATAGCTCCGATCCTTTCTCTTACATGAATGTGGTAGGCCTGAAATTTTTGTTGACAATTTGTGATGACTCACAGTAACTCAATGGGTTTACCATGAAAAGAATATTAATGGTTGGCTCAGCACTCTTCATTGTAAACAAGACTACAGTTAAGTGTTGTGGACTTTACCTAATGGTACCTGTTTAGTCCAGCTGTCAATCCAACATTGTTGAAATGTACTATATGAAAGTGTGTTGAAGTCATATTTTGTTACACATGCAGTACTGTTTAGTACTGTAACTATTTTAAGCCAACAGTATGTTATTAGGCATGCAAATTTTCTTCCACTGCAATTCACAATCTCTGTAGGCTGTTACAAGAATGGTACAACCTCATGGTTGTCAGTTAGAGTCACTTGGAATACTTTACAGTGCATGAATCTTTGAATTTGTTAAAGCAATGTTTTGAATTTTCTGTGTTTGTGCAGAGCATTAACAGACTCTTCGAACTCAGCAACGTGTACACCATACAACCAGTCGGTGGCATCAACTCCTATAATCTCTGCCAGAAATCCCCATCCAAATCATAGCCTCTCTGCATCAACGAATGCAATCAACACTGTCACTTCGTCATCATCATCTGTACTGCCTCAACATCAAAATGCATTCGACAATCCTGCATTTGTGACAGAATTGAAGAACAATTTTCCAGAAGTGAGGTAAGTGTAGACCGTGTCTTGGCTCAAAATAAGCCAAAGAAACCACATATGGTTAATGGGCCTTCATTGATGGTCATGTTGCAAGGGCTCCGGAATGTCCTATGATACCTTCCCTTTAGTTCCTATAATTCCCTATATTGTTTTGTTCTCTTTATAAATCCCTAGTTTTTGCCAAATTTGCCCTGTAAGTCCTAATTTTGGTTTCATGTTTTCTCTTTCTTGGTATTTCCATGTGAGCATGGGAGTCTGAGGATGCTGTGATCCCTGTTGTTGTTGTATAAGTGAACTGTGCAGTCATTTGATGGGGACTAGTTCCTTTTATGGTCATCTGTGTCATTGGAACATGTTGCCAGCCAAGGAGTCCCTCAGTGGACATCTTGATGATGTTGTCTAAAGAAGTGGACACCTCAGGGAAATGACGGTATGGTATGTTAGAGCGTGAGAGTATGTCAGCTGAGTTTAGGGACCAGCATATTCAGCGCTCAAAATTTTTTTTGGAAGCAAGTAGTCCATAGGGCTATTTGAGAACAGACTGTGGTAGCCCTAATGTATTTTCAGCCAGTTTCTGTTCAAATACATACATTCAACACTCTGGTACTTAGCAGTAGCCTGAGGGGCTTTTCAGTCAGGAATTTTGGAAGCCCGACCATTCGAGTAGGGAGTCATGTGCACTCGGCACATGGATTTTTCGAGCCCTGATGTTGTAAATATGTAAGTTCTTAATAAACAGGTTCTTTAGACAAGTCCCTTTAGCCTGTATAGCCCTATATTGTGATGGAAAAATATTCCCCCATTATATACTTGTGGAACAGTAAAAAGCTTGTTTAATTAACAGTGGTTAATTTGGTAATGAAGAAGTCCAGATGTTAAGCCTATCAATTTTTTTTACATTAGTTCATTCCCTTCAGATTGCAATTGTACACTGATAGTGTGGTATCCTTGGGTGTCTTAATTTCATTTTGTTCAACCTCCATGCCAGGAAGAAAATCTGATTTTATTTCGTAATACGTTCGATGTAATGTGAGATCCCGTCCGCGCATGCGTGATCAGTTCGTTCGCAATAAGTGTAGTGATCAGTGGTCTTTCTTAACCATGGAGAAAATTTTTGAGTTTCAACCCGATATATGGCGAATTCACCGTAAACTGTTGCAATCCAAAGGATTTTGGGTGTTACTTGATGATTTTCTAGATGTTCGGAGCGTTTCTAATCACGATGTCTTAATCTCAGACCAATAAATTGTCCGGTGCGAGCCACCGAGACTGAAGCACTGCTTGGCCAGGCATGTAACATGCGAGAGCCAGTTCCACGAAAATGATTTATGGCGGGATGGCGGGATAGTGCCATAGCCTAACGCGGTTAGGCAGTACAATATATAGCCTACCTACTGAACGTAGTAGTGCATGCACTCGGTGGAAGCGTTACACTGGGTTAAAGGAGAAAGCCTCGTCGCTGACGGGAGCTCTGTGAAGGTCAAGAAAGGCTCAAAAGGACAAAGGAAGGAGAGAAAATGCCTCCTATAAAAACACTGCAGTGCAGGATCGTTTCTAGCAGTAACAGTTCAGCAACACTGAACAGGCTTGTGTTGATAAAGATAAACCAACAAATGTTGGTTAGCCTAGGCCTGGGCCAGGCTTGAAAAATGGATGTGACTGAGTACTTATCCATAGATTGAGCTATGGAGAGCAGCAGTTTAAAGTGCTGACATAGGCTATGAATAGGTAAGTGTGCAAGTCCTAACAGGGAATTACTGTAGGCCTGAGTGTTAGGCCTAGCCAAGAAAGAGGCATACCTGATACAGTCACATAAAGATTTTCCCCAGTCTGAGACTGAGGGTGAGAATTAAAAAGGATGGTACCTGATACAAACCTTTGGGGTTTGCATCAACTGTCAAGGTTTACAAAGGTGAACCAGTTGTTAGCAGCATTGTTATATCACGTAGCCTAGCCTAGGCCAATGGCCTCGACCTAGAAGAACCCACAAAAGTGGAAGAAAGAAAGCCAAAACATGTCAGATGTCTCAGCCAACAATTAGGAAGCACTTTCCCGCACACAAGTCAGACCCGACTGTCGTACTTACAGGGCTAGTAGCTTAGGCTACATAGCCTAGTGTATATAGGCCTAGCCTATGTTAACTGTAAGTCAAGATGGAAACTTGGCGAGATCTAGGCATAGCCTAAGACCAGGCTTAGACCAAAATTATAATGTAAACAGTGTAAAACTCAGTGATTGCTGGGAGGTCATCTACTGTAACCCTAGAACTACCATTAAAATGGTCAAAGAACTGGTTGAAGAGAAAACCGTAGCTTGTACGTGTGGTAGATGCCACACACGATTTTTAGCTGATGCTTAACTTACAGCAATATTTCAGTGTGAGAAAAGCTCCCCCTGCTGTGGGACGCTACTGTGTACCAACATCAATCTGGCAAAACATGCCAAAAATAGGCCCAAAGTTAGGGCCCCAGGGAACAAACAGGAAACAAGTGCAACATTCCAGAGTGCGGGAAAATGAACCAGCAGTAGGAAGCCATGGTCCTAGGTTACCTAGAAGGCTAGGATATTGGGGTTGACAAAGTAATTTACCCAATTTCCATGAGAAAGCTGACAATATACTACACAACCTTGACAACCTAAAAAGGATGTGCAGAAATGGAAGCACTCCAATGCAGGGTTCATTGAATACCTTTTCATGGCTCAAGAATGCTGGGGAAAATAGAATGACCCATTATCTCTCGGAACCTTTTATGAAAACAGTTTTGTAAGGGAGTTTATTACAAAGGACTATTCAATGGCATCTGTAGACATGAGAGATGCATATTATTATTTTCTCTTTAGCATTTGAAGAAAATAAATTCACAGTCTGAAGTCCTGCTTTGTGAAAAGGTCAGTTATGGCCAGACAAAATCCAGTTGGGGTCATGTAAATGCCAAGGCATTTTACACAATTACGTAAAGCACTGCTTTGCATCTCTTGGACTGCTTCCAAGGGATTTCAGTGCGTAATTATATGATACTTTACTGAAGTGGTACATTGGTTATAGCCACAGTAACAAAGCAACATGCCAAAGAAGCTGTTGCCAGAACTACAAGTTTCTCAGATTTGAGATGAATGTTCACCACCCAGAGAAGTCTTTGTCTGCATCTGCAAAAGAAATAAAACTCTTATGACTAATTTTAGTTTGCCGACAGTGCAAGTCAGATTGACCTCATGAGAAATTGATGGAATCTTGCTAGACTGCCCGTCATAATTAGAGTGGCAGCATGGATTGGAAAGCTGGTACAGAAGCAGCTTCCCAACAGTACAGTAAAGCCCCACTCCGTTATTGGATTCAGATAGTAAGATGAGATTTAACGACACACTGACACGAGTGTGTAATATAGTGTCAGTCAACTCGATAAAAAGATTAAATTTATTTTCACGTATGGTTCAAGTTCACATTTGGTCCCCCTTTAGTCGCCTCTTGTCACATGCGCAAAATACCACGGGCATGTATTCTACAGCCCACAGGGGGCTATTGGATTCAGAAAGCTTTATAGAGATGTTACTTACAGTAGTGCCATATGTCTCAAAAAGGGGAGTACTGTGCTGATATTGATGTGTCCTTATCTTAAAGGTAAAGAAGAAATAATTTGGACTAGTGCCTACACTGAGGCATATGAAAAACTTCATCTTCTGTATGGGTGTCTTTCAAACCACTCTGGCAAGTGATGCCTCAGTTCAGGATGAAGTGCCTATGATACAGCTGTAGCAATACAAATTGATGTCAGATAGAATACCAACAAAAAACAATGAACTAAACACTACGTACAGTCGTATGTTGAGGGAATGCTGTTTTCCTAGCTTAGCAAGCATTTTGTTAAAACCCTAAATGCAGTAGTGCTCAATAGCACAGCTACTGAACAGCACAAAGTTGCTAGCTTGTACTGAAATTTACCAAATTGAACTTGAGGGTGTTTAACCCAGTAGGAAAAGGTGATCAAAATGAAATTGTTGATTAGGCATGTAGAAAATTTAGTGACCAGTTAGAATGGATGTTAGGCAAGGGGAGCCTGGAAATCACCTAAGAGTATGAATTGGTTTGGTTCCAAATGTGGACCAGTTTGCCACAATGATGTAATTTTCATTTCTGGCCCTGAAGAACATGGAACTTGTTTTCCTGCAGCAGATTGGCAGGAAAAATGCTGAAAACCTCAAGATATTACCCTTAAATCGACTACAAGGTCTTGTTCTTCACATTATTGGAATTGTTCATTGAAGACAAGGGGATTTGTTAAAGTGCACTCAGCAACATTTTAGACAGTTGGAAACTTACAGTATGGTGCAACTTTACTATGGAGGTTATTCCCATTTGCTAGCATTCCATTCCATTGATCCATGTTACAGTAGCTGCCAGAATGCTGGTTTCCAAGAACTTAAATAAAAATCTGCTTGTCAGTACTTAGTCTATCCGACAGACCATTCATACGTATATGCTGAACACATGGAAATAAACATTAGGAGCTATTTGTAAAGGGATTATGTGATATTAGTAGACCAGGCAATGTAGGCATGGCACAAAAATGTGGGGCATATGGTATTGCTGCTACAGTATTGCATATCCACTAAATAAGCAATGTGGCATAAATGTACAGTATAAACATGGTGGAGTACTGAACCAAAAGAGGACAGCAATGCATAGAGGAATGGTGGAAAGTTGGTCTGCTTGTGTAAGCCTCATTCTAAAGTGTCACATGATACCATAGGCACATGGCTGGAAGTGTAAACAGTAATGTCAACAATCTGATGTTGACAACAGTGACTTCAAACCACAAACTACTGCAGTAGATTGGTGGTAGCAGTGTCCAACTGACATCTGCTTATTTGCCGAAATCTTTTCCCAAGCAGAATGGAGTGCCTAGTATGGAAGAAACTTTTTGAAGTTTTCAACAAACCTTTTAAGGGTTAGGTTTAGTATCAGAGTTCTGGAAGAAATGTACTCCTTTAAGCCTAGATGTGAAGAAAAGTTATAGTACTGTCAGTACTGAATGAAGCATTGCACTGAAGCAACACCTTTAACAGTAAATTCTGTTCAAAAAATTTATTTACTGTATATGACACAGAACACTTATGGAGGAGTCATCTGCTGTGTTCTGTTAATGTGTTGTATGAGACCTGAGTTGCTTTGAAGGTCTCACATTACATCGAACGTATTACGAAATAAAATGAAAAGATTAAACAAGAACCTACCTGGTTTGAAGTTTGATCTTGATTTTATGAAGTAATAGTGAGTGAGAGGTAATGTGCCCTCCTCGCCCACCCAGAAACTTCATAAATGAAAATGTTAGTCAAGCCAGCTAGCATTTAATTTCTATACATGTATGGAAAAGCTTACAGTAGGAGTACAGCCATCTATAATAATAGGGTGCTGTCTTGTGGTCTGATAACTCAGGCCTCATACTTTAAAGACTGATCACGCATGCGCGGACGGGATCTCACATTACCTCTCACTCACTATTACTTCATAAAATCAAGATCAAACTTCAAACCAGGTAGGTTCTTGTTTAATCTTTTCATTTTGGAGCATAGCATATTGCTCGTAGCAAACTGAACAGGGTAAATTAGTGTTTTTTTGCAAACTTTTGCTAAATTTCTAGTGACAAAATCAAACCCTTTCCTCTCAGAATCTACAAACTGTAGATAGTTTAATGGGTTTAGATTGGGATGTTACAGCACAACCAACATAAAATGTGGATGTGTTAACATAGCATCAGCCAGAAATGTTAAATTTTACAGTGAGGTGAAAACCAATTATAACAAGCAATGTTGGAGTAAAATCTTGCTAAAAAAAGTTTTGACAACAGTAAATTTTTGACAACAGCAAAATACAGTCATATTAGAATTTGCCCACGTACTATATGTGACAAATGCACCTTTCAAAGTGGTGGTGCTCTGTATTAACCCTTAACCATTGTTTGGGTCCTTTTGGACCCATGCGGAGAGCTCGGCAGTCACCCATCTTTACCGTTTTACGCAGAGCTCGAAACTGTGAGTAGCTACCCGAAAATTCGGCCCCAACAACGAGAGAAACAATAGTTTAAGGTCACGGGGTCAATGGCCTACGGAAGCCGATGCGGGGCGGGCTATGTCCGCTTTTCCGCCCACTCCTGAGGCGCACAGATATGCCCTGATCGGAGCACAACGGTAAAGGGTTAAGTCATTTCCTTGCAGGAGAAGTGTAGTGAATATTCAGTGGGAAAATAATTCATATTTCCAAAATTGATACCTGGATCTTGTTAGCTTAAATGCATATTCATAACAAAATTATTGTAAAACCATGTGCATTAGTAGAAATTTAGCATTTTGCAAGTTGGGAAATTCCTAGCCAGTAAATTCTAAAATTTGGATGGGAAACTTTTCTACTTTGATCAGGACAATATTATAGAGATATAGTGGGAAATTGGACTCCCTCCCCAGGAAATACTGTACGTTACCATTTTTGCCCCTGACCATTTGTTACATTAATTATCTTTAAGTACCTTAATTCAATCCTGAAAAGTAGAACAATGTATAAGGCTTTGTGTATACAGTAGGTATCATATTTATTTTCACATGTAACTTAGATTGGTATTTATCTTAGTATTTTAGAAGGTTTGGTTCCTTTCATACATACTTTCAGGAAATTACCTTTAGAGAGGAAATGAAATTGATAGCCAGGTGTTGTGTAGTATTTCATGAAAACAACAACATACTCTCCACACAGATGGAAGATCTAACATGCAGGGAAAATTGTTTGCCAGTCTTAAAATAGATTCTGTCGTGTATGAAATACTTGTCTGGAGATACAGTACCTATTTCATTTTGTTAAGTATAATTTGCGTAGTCTATTTTGAAGGTTTCGACAGCTGCACATATACAGTATACTGTACATGACCTTGCATTGTTCAGTGAGTGAATAGTACCAAGCATATTGTCACAGTTTGTGGGAGATTTGAATCCTAAATTAGTGCAAATGCCTAATTTGTAGTACATCTATGACAGTAATCTTAACAATGCAGACCAGGGAACAACACAGCAGTTGTTTCATGTACTATGGCATTCTTGGTATGTTAGCATTGCCTAGAGCATGGTGTCTCAATCTTGTGGTCGTGACACCAGTTGGTGCACTTATTGCAGGGTCCTGAACTAGTTCCAAAATATTTCAAAATTTTGTCTTTCAATAATATCACATGCAATAAATCAAAATAAATCAAAAGCAATACAACAAAGTGTCATGTGTGCAACTCTCACTGTCACGCAGGAACCAGTACTGTAAATTTGTGATTATTTTTTGCAGTATTTATATTTGGGGGCTGATAATGTGATACTGGTACCTAAAAGGGGCCGCATTGCACATTAGTTAGGTTATCACTGGCCAATAGCATTGAATGATACTAAGAGCATGTTTTTAAAGTTGCAATCAGAGTACTTTATGTTTGCACCTTATTTGTATTTAATGAATAAAAACTAACAAAAAATGAACCATGATTACTGTGTAACGTCATGATCAGTTACAGTGTAACGGAGACTGTTTTGACTTGGATGGAATTTTTTTGACCCGACAAAATATTCAGAGGTTTTTATTCAACAGCAGTTAGCACAAAAGTTGTGTTTCTTCTAACCTGAAAGACCTCTTTGATGTTTTTATTATGGTGAACAATCAGTTCAGAAGGGAATAACAAGGTGCTGGGAAAAAAAGGTTAATATTCTCAATCAAATGCTAATTACCCCTTTAAAAGGTAAATTTTACTGGCCTCAAGGTAACGGGCCACTAATTATAAGTCCTATTGACTTACAGACTAAATTAGACCCCTTCCGTACCCCCTAGCTCCCACTAGAAGTTTTCAACCAGGACATGCCACCCCTCTGATCGAAGCTTACAATCTCGGCTTGCACGGCACTTTCAAATTTCCGTACCATGACCATTGAAATTTTGAGCTAGAGAACCCTGAATGATAGGGATGTGTTTCCCACCATAATAGCTACTCAAAAATGGCATTTCACAGAGGGGAGTAATAAAATAAAAAAAATGGCACTAAAATTGGTCAGATTGCCTTGAATTTTGCACAGTGTGTATTTCAACTCATTGTCTACAAAATTCAAATGCAAAAATGATCATATTTTGTAAGTAACATAGTCAAAAACAATAAACCATAGCATTTTTATGGCGCTTTTGTCTGTCAGCAAACATTTTCACAGGGACGGGTACTGGAGATGGTGGTCCGCTACCGCAAGTTGGAATTCATGAGACCAGTAAATTATAAAATTCTTAAAATACCATAAAATCCTGAAGGATTTTTTTGTTGGTAAATTGAACTGGAACTGAAAAAATTTGCTTAATAGTAAGCATACCAAGGTGATTTTTAATAGGCCTTCAGGACTGATACTGTACTTCAAAGCAAACATTTGGGCAACTTCATTTTAATTCAGAAAAGCCTTTTAAAGATGGTGTGACATGAAAATGACAAAATTGGGTATTCAATGTTAAAAGCATTGTTAATCAATAAAATGGCCACAATTCCTATTTAAATCTGTCAAAAAGCACATTTTGTGATGTCATTCGAGGGACATGCCATGTATAATGGCTAATGCTATCCTTACAGTAGTTTATACAATCTTCATTTCAAGTACATTTGCAACACTAGTTTGCCCTGAGGGTTTTATTTTGGAACTTAAAATTGTTTCCTTGAAAATTATCAGTAACCATAAACTATCTGATGAGTAATTAAGATATCATTAATTTAGTGTTAACAAAAGAAATGTCAACAATGTGCAACACTTCACGTTATTATTTTTGCATAAACAACAAGTTGTTTCAGAAACATTCAAACTTTGAAGAGGTGTATCTTGAGAACCGTAAAAGATATTGACATAATTCCAATGGAATTTTACTCAGGAAAGTTCACACCCTAACTGCAAAGTGAAGTCAAGGCATTTTGTTTACAAACTACACTACCTCTATTATTACATTCTGTGCATTACCATGACATTGGTGCAATACAGTAGTTACACTGTACACTGTACTCTAGCACAGCATGTTCATGTATTTTTCTAAACTTGTAGTGTACTTTGGTATTAAAGTACCATGACACAGGTAGATGTTACATAGATAACATTGTTTTTTAATTTAAATGCAATGATGTACATAGTTTACTCTAGCAGATATATTGTACCTGTAGTACATTAATTCCAGAAGTTGACACTCTTTTATCAGTATTAACAGTAATTATGATATGAACTGCTGTACTGTACTGGTGCGCCTTTTTGGCCCAGATGGTGACAACAATCTACGAATAGGACGTACGCGTTAAATGCTCTGTCCATGTGTAGGAAGTCCTTGTATGAATCACGCTCCTTAGGAACTCAAGGAGTTCAGTAGATGTGCTCTTTTATTAAAGGTACATTTTTTGTTTCTTTTACAAGGAAATTTCATCCTTTTAAAACCAATATTTATTGGCAAAGAGTGATAATATAAATATGGTAGCCTTCTTTCCAAGAAATAAGTTTCCCTCCAACAGAAATTCAGTTGCTTGTTGCTCAATAATAATTTTTTAACCCAAACTTTCTGTATTCAAAAAAAAAATGCACCTTCCATAACTCTTCTTGTGCATAATATTTTGAGTAGATGAAGCTATTGCTATTAAGGTTTATTATTGAGACTGAATGATTTGAAAATGAGTAGAGCTATTCACTCCTAATGCTTTGTTGGAGCTTTCTAAATGCAATATTTCTCTATAAATCAAAGTCAACCGACAACATACAGTACAGCATTTGACAGGTTTAAAGTTTTTTGATGTGCTGATTACATTTAATCATTTTGCATTCATTATTAAGATCTAATTTTGCAATGTTTGCCTTTCAGTGCTATTACTTTTTACTTTTAGTGCACATCAAGATTAGTTTAAGACAGGAAGCTGTGTAGTGTTTAGTCAGAGATCTATCATGAACATTGCCATACTGTAGTTGTACCACCTAGATATTGAAAGCTCACTTGAACTGTACCTACTTAGTGAATGATGACTCTATAGGCTGTTTTGAGTGGCCAAGCTGTCCAAAGGATGCCATACTTAGGCAATACCGTTGTTGCAAGTTCACAGTAGAGCTTCTGCAATCTACCTTTCACACCAGGTTCCTTTTTCATTGGGTGATATAAAAAGTTGAAAATGATATTAAATTGATCTAAACACTTTGATCTGAACACTTTCACACTAGGTCCTGCTACAGGGCAAAACATTATGAAAGTAACATTGAAAATCAAAATTTTCAACTTCCACCTTCTTTCTGCAGAGGGACATTTAATTTTGCATGACCAGATGGTATATTGGCTTAGATTACCAAGTTAAATTCCCAGAAAAGAAGTATCAAAACTTTTTTCTTTATGTGCATGAATAAAAAGAAATTATTTCCCTTCAAATACTAGGTCTAACATTTCCCTTCACATGTCCAAATTTCCAAGCAAGCGGCCTTTAAACTTCCTCTCAACTTTTCCACCTATGTACATGTACATGTAGGCAGGCCTATAGTATGAGGGGGAAAAAGTTGCTGGAAGAGTGCAGGAGTCAGTTACATTATTAGTATGTTGTGTTGTACTGCATCGTTCTCTATCATATTGCATTGTCAGTGCATGTATAGTAAAAGGATTTAGTATAGGGTTAGTTAGGTGTAGTTTTACGGGCTAGTTTCCAACGAATTGGTTCAATTCAAGCCAGCCACGACCTTATTTCTAGTTGTGGCTGACTGAGTTGTTTTCCCTAACTCATTGCTCATGCTGCTCAGCACCAATCACAATGGCAATAGGTTCTCTTTTAAAAGTCTCTGGTATGACCCGGTCAAGACCCTACTGTAACTCTCAACTTACTGTCCGCAAGTCGGATGCTCTAACCACTTGACCATGCAGCCGGTTTAGTGTACAGAAGAGGCAGCAGAATGAATGTGAGGTGAAAGTTTATACTGACATCAACATAGAACTCTCTCTCTCTGGATGACATCTTGATGGTCACCATGGCAACAAACTTTGACTGGCATGGCAGTGCTTTTCCATTTGTGTCATAACTTCTTCGATCCCAGTCATTCTAGGAATGTTCCCTCTGTGATCTGGAGCTTGTACAGTACTGTACGGTTATGCCCACAGTTAATTTCCTGCCGGGCTTAAGAGCAGGGTTGTTCCAAAAGTGGTCAAAACCGGTTTTGACCACAAAACGGTTTTAACCTGGTTTAAACCGGGCAAAAGTAGGTTTAAACTGGTCAAAACTGGTCAAAACCTTTCTTTTTTTACAAAGAGTAAGCATAAATTCATACATAACCGACTGTGATATAGGAATGGCTTTGGATGTGTCAGTAGTATAACTTAGGTTTTGCTTGCTTGCTGATTGATGTGTTTCTCATTATATTTTACTAATTTGACCCCCAAAATTGTATACTCTCAATAATGGCATATGGTGCAATGTGGAAAGTACCCTATACAGATTATGTGTACTGCAAAGTAAAAAGAAAGCTTACACTATGCCCTATTGTGCTGGGTTTGATATATGTGTACTAGTATGTATCACAAAACTTATCTAACTATGTAGGCCTAGGTCTTTCATATTTAATTTAAAGAAGTAATTGTAATTGTTTTCAAAATGTTTTCAACTCTGTATTCTGAATGTTTTATTTGATAGTGTGGTAGTTGAAGGTAAATTGAATGTTTGTTGTGGATCATATGAAATAAATGTGTATCTTACAGTAGTTCAAAGAAAGCTTACACTATAGGGTAAATTAGTTGTTTTTCGACCACTTAAGGGGTTTTGGTTTTTAAAATTAAATCAAGCAAGGTAATTGAACCAACATACATTTGGTCAGCACCTCCAATAACTGTACTTACAATTTATTTGTGTCTTTGATTTGATTAGTTTCCTCCTATTGGGATATGAAATGTTAATAAAAGAAGTCGAAAATTGGCGATTTTCAACCTACAGTACCTTAGGGTATTTCCAACCTCCCTATTGAAAACCATGCAAATTTATGTTAAAATTAACTTCATGAGGGTCATAAGAAGTAATCATCCGAATGTTGTGATAAAAGTTACCAATGAAGATAGCTCTTTTACATTTGGTGAATGACCATAAATTATGCCTCTTGAAATAAAATTTTGATTGAATTTCTGTAATTTCAATGACTTTATGAAGGTTTAAAACTAGGTGGTCGAAAATAGCCTTAGACATTGAAGTGTCGGGTGGTTTTCAACCTCCCCACTAAAAGAAAGCACCGACAATTTGGGAGCAAGTTCTGTTTGTGACAACATCCCTCCAACTTATTTTTATTTAGTTTATAAAGTCTGAACACTTAATAATCCAAAGTGTGGGTTCTAAAGATATGTGGAAATAAGCAATGTGGCTTATGGACCATTATAACAAAACACGATTTTTAACCAAGTTCATCTGCATTTGGCTTTTGAGTTCATATTTTTTGTTTTAAATGGTTCAGGTCAAAAGGTGGGTGATTTTTAACTGCCATAAGTTCAAATTACTTGTTGATAAAGCCTTTGCAACTGTTGTTTCTTCAAGATGTTTACAATTTGCAGAAAAGGCTTAGGCGGTCGGAAATACCCCAGTTTACGCTACCCTACTGTGTTGTTTTATTTGTCCTTGCCTTTAGTTAAGGTTTGTGACATTAACTGGACAAGTTCTGATCTATTTTAGTTGAAAAATAAGAAATTTTGAGTTTTGACCAGTTTTGACCACTTTTATGTGGTCAAAACTGACCGGTTTTAACCAGGTTAAAACCTGTTTTAACTGGGTGGTTTAAACCGCACCGGTTAAAACCGAACAACCCTGCTTAAAAAGCAACTAAAAGGAAGGATTAGCATCATATGTGAGCTGTATTTAAAACAGAATTTGAACCATATTTGGAACAGTTTTTGGTTCCTTGCGGTAGCAAAGGAACCTATGTAGTCAGGTTGGCGTGTGTGTGTGTATGTGTGTGTGTGTGTGTGTGTGTGACACTTGCTTCGGTACGCTCTAACTCAACAAGGGAAGGTTGGATGGAACTTTGATTTGGTACATAGATTCGTCATAGGGAGAAGGTGTGCCCTATCGTTTTTGGTGGAGGTCAAAGGTCATTTGGGGTCGCCAGAGGTCAAAAACTAAAAACCTTCTCAACACGATATCTCTAGATAGGAAACTTGGATAAATGTCATACTTGGTGTGTGGATGTGTTGTGGTATAAGGATGAAATTGGATATGTTTGGTGAAGGTCAAGGGGTCATCTGGGGTCACCAGGGGTCATACACTGAAAAAAGTTGAAACACAGTATTTTAAGGTAGAAAGGACATATCAAATCAATCTGTGTTTGGTTAAGGTCAAAGGTCATCAAGGTCACTGGAGGTCAACCACTGGAAATGTTATTTAGAAAATCTTGTAAGCTAGATAAAGATAGGTTCAATAGATTTTTTATCTCACCTGGTTTTGCATGCTTATACACCCAAACACCTTAGAAATTTGGCCTTTGCGTTTGTTCAGTAATGATTCCTTCTAGTTGTACACATATTTTGGATCATTCAAAATTTATGTCTCTTTAATACTGCTGTGCTCTGTGGGGGTAACCTAATCCTCATTCTATTATCACACCCCATTAATCACTTGCTTTCTGGTCAACTGCTGAATAAACACTGTTTTCTGTGTAGAGGTTGCAAACAGGACAAATGGTAGATTGTTTTAAAGTAATAGCAAGTTTTATTTGAGAGCAGGTAAAAATAACTTATGAGAGAAGTACAAGGGGTGTTTTTCTCTCTCTGACCACATTGAGTTTATTGGTGATAATATCAAGTTTGATTACAAGCATTAATACATACGGAAATGAGGAAATGTTTTTGAAGGATCACCAAGCTTTGTACAAGTTGAATGTGAGTAAGGCCACAAAAATTAAATCATTGATTTCATGTAATGTTAGTACCAAAATACCCCTTGTGAAGATGTTACAAACATTGAGTATGAGCTTTTGCTTAGCTCTATTTTGGAGACTGGCTGTACAGTTCTTAGAATATCCAGCAAGGAACCACAGTGCCCATTGGGCTCTTGTTAAACTTTATGTTTTTATCCAGATGACACTGTAATTTTTTGAGTGCAACTGAGTCTGTCAAGGGGTGCGGTACTCTTGTTAGCAAGGCTATGCAGGGTAGGCTACAACACAGTGAACACAAAGATGTTCATACAATGTGCTGGACATGGACATGCTTTTCAATTAAGTCCATGCAGCTATAGTCACCATAATAATGTCTTATTTTGGATTAGTGTATTAACTTCTGAATGTCTCAAAAAACAACAGAACTACCATTCATGTATACCAGACTTCTATTAGGACAGTTTTGTGCATTAACCCTTTACGGTTGTGCTCCAATCGGGGCATATTTGCGCACCTCGGGATTGGGCGGAAAAGCGGATGTAGCACGCCCCGCATCATCTTCCGTAAGCTATTGACTCCGTGACCTTAAACTATTGTGTCTCTGGTTGTTTTGGCCAACTTTTAGGGTAGCTACTCTTTTGAGCCCTGCATGAAACAGTAAAGATGGGTGACAGCTGCGCTCTCCGTCTTGGTCCAAAAGGGCCCAAAGAACGGTTAAGGGTTAAAGGGGTTGTCATTTGGACAACCATTTCATACTCCTTAGAGGCATACACTGCAAATGTATCATATGTTTGATTGTGTCAATGGGGCTTCATATTGTGAACAACTGGATTATTAAGAGATTTAGGTTCATCAACCTTCCATCATGCATCGTGTCTCATTTTACATGCATGTTCAGTGCCATATTTCCTGCTCATACTGTAATTAAATGAGCCACTATTGAATGGAAAGTCTGTGTAGATGTTTTCATTAGGATGTGCGATTGTGTAAAAGCACTGCACTGTCCATATTAAGTTTCTGAAGGAAAAATTATGTTTGTGTGTATGGTGGAATTCACGTAGCAATAACCTTGGCACATTTTCAGCTGCTGTAGCTCAACTAAATCCCTGCATGTGTTGAAGCAAATGTTATTGCTTATTCTCCAATAGTTTTAAAAAAAAAAGGCAGTGTTTGATCTCAGGAGGGGGGGGGGGGGGGGGGTTAAAGGGGGGCTTGTTTCCCTTTTCGAGAGGAAGGGGGTTAAATCCCTCCCTCTTCATTTCTATGAATATAAAAAAATATGTGTCTTGGTTTCTTTTATACAGCAAGAGGGCACCTTTCCAGCTTTGTTTGAACTTACAGGAACATCCTTAATAACCCTTCGGATTGCACCTTATAGGAGCCTTTTTGCAAGCTTTTGCCCCCTGAGCCCACCTGTAACTTTGGCAAAGGCCACCACCAATTAAGGCTTTAGGGTTTGCAGTAATATCTCTTCCAAGCCATCCCCTATTTTAGGTTTCTGAATCCCTGAAAGGAGATAACTAAAAGTGCAATGATGTTGTGAAAAAACTCAGAAAGTATGAAACCATACTTGTAAAATGAAAGCACATTTCAAGTCAAAAGCATTTTTCAAAAATAAAGAATCAGTTTTATAGCCTTAATAAAAAAAAGAAAAGAAAAAACATATAATTTACTTTCACAGTCGAGTGCTGCTGAATAAATCTATGAGATTAACAGGTAAAACCGAATGCTTTTACCCCTTTGCTAGCCATGGTTTGGCTGCGAAATCATTAACCATCACTATATACGTATGGTTTTGCCGCAAAACCATAGCACTCAGCTGGGTTCTGGCATAGCCAATTATAATTCTATGGCGTACAATCGTGTTTTGGACATGAAGTTTTGAAGGGGAGACGTTTAACATATATGTGTCCTCTTGGGGCATAGCGAGTGCAAACATGGTTGCATCTACACAAAAATCGTAATATTTCGCCAAACCAGTACAGTACACGCATACTGTGTATACATATTACAATACATGGTGCAGGGATTAATTTATCCAGTATCGCATCACAATTTGCTACACAAACATGCCAAATTGCTACACAAATGAAAAATTGTGAAGCAGTTTTATGTGTGCATAACCCTTACATTTTCACGAAAAATGTGTGAAAGACCTCAGAAATGTTAGAAATTGCTATGCAAAATTTGAATGCTAAATTATTCCCTGTAGTGCAGTATGGCTGGATGGACCCCCTTTCGTAGCGAAAGGGTTTAACTGGTATTTTACCTTAAAGAGAGAACAAAACTGCATCACTTTTTCTGGAAGCACTTTCTCATGGTGTAGTTGCTTGTCAGATACTGATGTACCCACTTAGCATGTATAAAAAGTGTATGACGGGGGACTGGGAGCAGAATTTTATTGGGAAAGGGTATTTCGCCCAAGTTTTTGCAATGTTTGCTCACAGTACTGTGCCTCTGTTCAAAATTTGGAGTCACCCATGCAGAATCTGCTGTAATAGCTGCAGGACCCTCTTGGAAGATTACACTTTGAAGAGTAGTGAGCCAAATGGAAGGCAACTTGGTTTTAGAAATGCTCTGTCGGTAGACGTACACATACATTCTATGGCTGAATTCACGATTGACCATAGAACAATACTCTATACAGTACTCAGTTGGTTGGTTTGATATAACCATTGTCAAGCTAGAAATGCTTCAAGGGTATTTAATAGTAGTTGCAACATGAGCACAGACAGATTGGAGCAATGTGAAAGAATTCTCTTTCAAAAGAAAACAACTTTTGGGTTCTTGGGAAGTATTTATGATAGAGTAAAAATATCTCCAGGATTTACTTGACAAAGAAAATCCAAACTGACTTTTCAAATTCCAAATAGGTTACGCTTAAGCCTTTTCATAGAAAATTGTCTACTACAGGGTATCGTAATCTGGGGATTCTTTATACCCTTGGAGGTCTCGGTAAATTCTCACTTCTGAAGTTGAAGCATGCACAGAAAACAAAATTGATTGTTCTGGTAGAGTAACTGAGGAGACCTACATTTTTTTACTGTAACGGAAAGGTCAGGCTATGACATTTCCAGGGATGAATGGAACCCTTGACGTCAGTGATAGAGTTTGTAGTCTGTATGAGTAGGAATTTCAAACAACTGGTTCAGAGGACAACTTGGCCTGCAGGCATGTAAATTACATATGCTGATGTTTTTTGATGGGTTCCGTGATCGAGTGCATTTGCCAATCTTTTTCGTCGTGTTAATTAACACTTACTCCGTCACGCTATAAAACCATTTAGCTTCTTCTGAAAGTCAATTTTTGCCTCCACACATGATTTCTTTGAATGAATCAAGTAAAGTTTACTTCAAACTTTTCATTAAGATGACCTGACACTTCAAGAAAACCACATGTTGTTTAGCCAGTTTCTGTTAGATGAATAGGGATGCAACTTTTTTCTGCAAATTAGTAAATTTCTGTAATTATTTTCAAACTTCTGTTACTATGCGTTCCCAAATGGGTAGAAAAATAGAACAGTAGGAAATGCACAATTTCTTTGTTGCAAAAAATAGGAATAGCAGTATCTTGAATGTTCAGCAAGCATTTCTACATATTTTGTACACAACACTACTGCACAATGCAGCTTTAGATACATCCTTGTTACAGTGTGATGTGCGGTCCATTTTCCTTGTTGTTCTGCATCTGCTGTTAATGTGGAAGCAAATATCCATGTCCACTTCTCACTTTACATGTGTATACATGCAGTTAATGTACTGATGTTTAACCACTGTCTCCAGTACATTCAATAAGAACATTAGGCCTCGATTTTCAAAAAAAATTATGGTTGTCCTTCGGGCAACCATGTCAGTATTTTTAGTTGTTAGCAAACAAACCTGGTTGTCTAAAACACTTTTGCACAATTACAAAGCAGTTATTGTGTTTATTTGTATTGTTAGTCTCCAAAAAAAAGATATGATTTTTGAGAGACAAAAACACTTGGAAATCTGAAACATTGCATGACAGAAAAAGTTGAAAGCACTGATCAGCCAGCAGTATACTTTTAAATCTGATAAAGCAAGCTGCTGTATTTTGTGAGAGAAAAATGGTTGTCCATCGGACAGCCAACCTTTAACTTTTGGTTGTCCATATGGAATTTCGGTTGTCCCAGACAATCGGACAGCCACGAAAATCAAGCCCTGAACATTTCTGAGCTGTGAGCAGGGCTGGAAAAAGTGGACATTTTGTTTCCCAGGAAGGGATATTTCCCACATTTTTTTTCTGCATTGTCATGTACAAGAAAGGGTATAGTTCCCTTCCAAATGCCTAAATTTTCCTCAAGGCTCCTTTTTGGCAAATTTGGGCACATGGAGGGAAATTGTGGCGATTTGAGGAAAGTTGAGAATTGTGGGAAATTTTACTTCCTTGGGAAATAATTCTACTTTTTTCCTTTAAATTAACATTCTTCCAGCACTGATATTATATACCCCTGTATCTCCTGATTATAGTAGTGTTACTGAAAAAGTAGCTTCCAGTTGGAGAATTTTACTTCCCTCAAACAAAAATCTATTGGATTACTGAGTTACTAACTTTAACCTACAGTACATTTTCATTTAGCAATGGAGTAAAGAAAACAAGCCAATGGGCCACAACTGGAAAGAGAGATGGTGGCAGGCCTGGCTTTAACCAATTGGTTAGAAACTGAGCCGTAAAACCATAACTCGTTAAACTATAAGTACAGCAAACATGTTTGTAACCTACCTGTAGCAATTCTTTACGATATGTCACGTGCATGTGCATTTACAACATTGGTGATTTAATATACATCAGTCAGGACTGTACTTGAAAATGTCAAGTCACTGTTTCTGCAAACCTAAGGAAGAAATTTCTTTGAAATCAATGGAGCATGTCAATAATATTACAGTTCTGTACTTAAGTGATATTTTATAGTGTAGGGTTCAGAGTTTTTATAGAAGCTGTGCAGTACTGTATGTACAGTAGCTAATAGGTTGCCGTGCGTTGCTCAGAGGACCGACATACCCTATAGAGCTGTAACAATGCAGTGATTGTCTTTATTGTAAGGACAGTGCAAGGTACTGACTAGTGTCTCACTGTGGTTTTACAATTTTAGACACCCCCCTTTATTGTACATGGTGTGATAAGAGGCAGTTGTTGACTTTGACAGTTTATAAGTCTTGTGTGTATTGACACTAACTGCCAAGCTATGGGCTGTCACATCATGTAACAATATATCATGGCTGTATACTTCTAGACTACAGGAATTTCCCTTGCCTACAGTAATATACCTTCCAGTGACAATGCTGAACAAAGCAGTTTGCTAACTTCTAGATGGGTATAGATCATTGCAAACCTTGAGTTGGTTAGTTAGCCAATTGAATGGGATTAATTGACCCAACAACATGAATACAGTGTTATTTTGTTAGCTGTATAATTAAAGTATTTGTTCAAGTACAGTTCCAATTTTCAAACAAGCTTTGTTTCAAGTACAGTTGATTCAAGTCTTCCTCTTGCGTTGCCTCTTATGATCTGCCCGAACACGTTTCAAATCCTAGCCCACAGAGGTCTGAAAGTTTTGGGGAGGTCTAATCTCTACTTTGCCACTGCTTACGGTACCTCACCTGTTTGCCACTATTTACCTCACCTGCTTGCTGCTCCACAAATCGACTATCCCATTTAAGGCCTGGTGCTCTCTGGCAATCTTTAGTTGGTGGCGTACTTGTGTAATTGTATGAATACTGTTGTGCCTGTAAGGCATGTTTAAGACACAGCACTTAACATGAATTTGTACTGAGGAGTCTTTGCACCAGAAAACAACTTGAAAAAACCGATGGCACAAATAGCCATATTGTAGATATCGTGCCTGTACTGAAGGGTGTTAAACCCCTGAAATATTTCCTATTTGATTGTAGTAGCATAGACCTGCAGCCATTTTGCTCATTTTGGCTATGCCCATTTCAAATCTATTTCAAGCCAGATAAAATATTTTTGCAGTGCTCGTTTGCATGCAATTATGGAGGATATTGTAACTGTTATAATAAGAGCTGTATCTGCAAGGAAGAAAGTTATTAAAATGCTCTTAAAGGCTGATGCCCTCACCCCAAACAGTTCTTGTTCTCCTAATCTACTTACTTAAGCCCCTCCCACATCTATTTTAATTTCATTCTCTTCCAGACACAATCTCAGTTTATTGTTTCAGGGTGATTAAATACAAGACTCCAACATGTATTTAATCCCAATAGAGTACAGAAATGTTAACAAATGGTTTTTAACACCGACATTGTACAGAACTTGAAAAATCTAAACACTTTTCAGACCTTGGATTTTGAGGCGTGCAATTGCCATGGCACACCATGGCTTGCCTCAAATTGCTGAGAGGGGTGTGATTTTTTAATTTTTGCAGAAGGAAATCTATTAAAAGTTTAACAAAGCAGTACACCTACCTCACTCCTAAATTTCCTGTGGAGTGTGATTTGTATTTTGTAGCAAAGGGGGGGGGGTTTAAAACTCAAGCCCCGAATTTTTGAAAATTAAGAAATTGTTATCTATGTGAATTTTACAGGGACAGAGTGCTTTTTGTAGTAGCCTAGGATCTGATGCAATAAACTACTGCATATCCTTCTGTGTTTTAAACTGCCTAGGTCTATTCACTCGGATTGGCCCAAATGTGATCTAAGTTAGGAATCTTTTAGTTACCCTAATTTTACCTAATTGTAACATGCCATTGAGCCAAAACTGGAAAAAAGGCTGTGGTCAGCTCACCTAGCTTGAATGAGAAGGTTTGTAATTAGGGTATAAAACTTTATCTATCTAACTAACTAACCTAATTTTACTGAAGACCATTGTTGTGCCAAGTTCAGAGTTAAGATTAAAACAGTTAAAAAATCATTAGCATTCCATTTGATGTAGAGTACATTACCATACTGCATTTTATATCCTAACGCTGCACTGTCAATAAATATCAATTTCAGTTTGTCCCTTTTCCTAGCTTCCTGATTGCTTTGCCACATTCTTATGTATTTGCCAGAGTTGCAGAAATCAACCCCTTTAACTCTGAAAAGGCTTGCATTTGTAGTGTCACCTGACTTTGTAGAACTTTGACCCTTGACATTATGTTTTACAGTATGACTGAGAATAAGGAGACACAGAGGATACGAGAAAACTCAACATGAGGGCAAATACCTGTTTGCTCAGTGAAAAAAAAAAAAAAAAAGGAAAAAAACTACTCTTTGCTCTTTTGCCCTCCAGGGGGATTATCTGCTATGGATTGATAATTTTGAAATTCAGTCACATGTGTTAAATGTCAGTGTATAGCCAATAATATTTGCCCTTGAGAAGAAGGGATTTGTATTATCATTCCTGAGTGGTAGCCTATCGCCTATTGAATGGCATTGTTCAAATCGTAGCCTTTTGAAGTCTGTTTGCAGTTAGTTTTTAAGTAAAGGCTGGCACTGGAGCATGAAGTTTGTCCAAAGTCTATGGCACTGTAAGTTTGTCTCAAGTGAACTTCATCAAATCCTGGTAGTCATGTGATTAAACTCAAAACACCTAATCAAGCAATTTCCTTTCAGGGCCAATTCTCTCACTCAAAAGTGCAATTTTTATAGGAGATGTAGAAATTCTTAATTGGCTCAGTTCTTTGATTGACAGCTAGTTCAAATTTGCAAAGTACCATATAGCTGGTGTTACATAGCGTGTACTGTACTGAGAGTGTATTTTTATTAAACATTTGGGTTTTGTATAGTATATACTCATGCTGAAGCAATAAACTGAGGTTGTGTCTGCGTGGGTGAGGATGAATTTTAAACAGTCGTGGGGGATAGCCTAAGTAAGAAGGTAAGGAGAATTATAACTGAATTTCGGAGTAGAGGATCAGACCGTTCTGTTGGGAACATTGACCAAAATTTGAAGTCGTGTCGGGAAGGAACTGTGATACAGTAGATGTAGAAAAATCTATTTCAACTATCCCTTTGGTCCTAGGCTAATTCACCAAACAGCAAGTTGGCCCATACTTTCAAAAAGAGTGCCGACCCCTGCTGTGGATGACAAGAAACTAGAACAAATAGGTAGTGGAGGCATTTTCCTGTGATCAGCTACACCTGAGGAAGTTTATGATTTCTTCTTTTGGTATCTCTAGGGGAACATACTACCGTTGTGAATGATGCTTGAACCATGCCTCTTATTGACAAAACTTCATGGTTGCCCTTTGGGCAAACATTTCACTACTTTAGTTGTCCATAGGGGCATTTGGTTGTCTGAAACCAGGGTTCTAGCCAGGAAAAATGTCAAACCAGGTGGGAGTTAATCGACATTGCATCGACATTGCATCGTTCCCACATGATGTTGGCCATACCTCAAGAACTAAATGACTTTGTCTGTGGTCAATTGCCTGATTTTTGGTTATTTCCAAGATCAGTATGTACAATCATTCAATTGAATGTTTATGTGTCTGATACTAAGAAGTGTAGCCTATGTTTAGAGTATGATGAGTGTGGTGAAATTCAAACTGGGCAGTGAGATTCAAAATGGGTGGTGAAATTTCAAACTGGGTGCTGACTCTAAAAAGTAAATTCAAACTGGGTGCAGTACCCCTATTGAATATGGCCTGGCTAGAACCCTGGAAACATGTTTCACACAGTTTTGTGAGAACTTCTGGTGATGTTTATTGATGAAATTCAATTAAGAGTGTGTGTTAATGCATTATCAGTCACAAAATAAAAACGTGATGTTTGAGAGGCAATGTTGTATTAAACCTAAAGTCTTATGATAAAAGATGACTTTCTTATCGACATTGGCTTATCAACAATAAAAGAAAATATTCAGCATATGCTGCTTGCTTTGATGACATTTTGAAAGATATCAGAATGGTTTGAAGATTTTATAGTTCCTAATACTTGGAGGACTACATAGTGACAATAAAGACAATTTGTGAATGTACAACATATATTACACATAATGCAATCTAGCTGATTTCAGAGGACATGATGTTACATTGGTAACATGTCCCTCCCCAAATGGTACTGTACGTTGGTACAGCATCTATCATGTTGAGAGGTCTGCATGACACAAATTTCCAGAGAATTTGATGAAACACCAGTACATCTCTATAAACAGAAAGCCATATACCTGTTGCTGGTTTGTATGCTTTTCACATGACGTCATAATACTCTCCGGCGGCCATGTTGGAGTACATGTAACTACATAGTAAACCATACGGGACGCGCTTGCTCGTTGAATTTGTACACACCGTGCATATCACAGTGCACACTGTGCAGTGCGTTCGGCACAGAGCCATGTGTATTTGGCATGAATGTCCTCCAGCATGGTGGTTCCTTGATGCAATTGCAAAGCCTCTATTCTTACTTTACACCTGCGGAAAAATCAAAACTTCTGTTACAATGCACTCAAGAGTTTTAACTGCTTAAATTTCTTGAAAAAAGATTCAATGTAATGTAGTATAGGTTCTAGTCAGAACACTGGACTGAATATACAGTAGTATAGTATAATGGTATATCGGCTACTGGAAATTATCTGTAGTAGCTGGCAGGCTGTGCTCTCTACAGCAAAGAAGCCTACTTCACACAGATGTTATCATTTTTTCTTAAATTCGGCCTTTGCTCACTTAAAGTACTGAACAGTAATGGTAAATTATGGTGTATGTAGTACACAGTTAACATTTAATACTGTACACAATGTGTAGCTGTCCTGGCTCAAAGACTAAAGACAACTGGTTCGGAAACAATTGCATACTTGAAAATGAGGGCATGAAAACAAAGACTTGGGATGATGACTTGATACAAGGATGCTCTAAACGAGCTTATTGAGTTAATGTCAAATATTTTGTGACAAATCAAAAGGAAATTGTAAGACAGTACTTCTCATTTGACCCATATAATCCTATATCACTAAACTGCAGTCAGGACTGTGGGGTGAGGAGGTCATGTGTGGCAAGTGGCTTGTCCCTGATTATGGCCTTAAAAATGCACATATAAGGCTGCTATGCCATATCCCACAACTGGCAGGTTGGTGGCACCACAAAACCGACCAACCCCCTATTGTTGGCCCCCTTGTGGGCTGGGGGTTGTAAAATACGCCCACAGTGACTGCATGTCATAAGAAGAGAGAACTCCAAGGAAAGGACTTACTCTATACCTGTAGTGCATTAACACTCTGTAACACATGCATGATGGTGTACCCTTAATCTCGTGTTACTAACTAACCAACCAAGCCCTTGATACATTGTGCAGCTGAACCTCATACCAAGGAAGAAGCTTACTGCCAACTGTATGCTTGGTGCTCAGCCTACCCAGTGGGGTATGGAAAATGACTTAGTGGGCCACAACTTCAAAAGAAGGCCGTGGCTGGCCAAATTTAAACCCAGGCTTCCATAAATTCATTTCTAACTACTTTACCATCAGGGCTAGGGATTCCCAAAGTCTACTTGTCCGCATGAATATGCACTGAGTCCATATCTAATTATCTAGTACCAGCCATTGAATTCCTATGTGAAGAAGACTTATGTGCTGCTTGCCCAGCGGGCTATAATATTGAGCAGTTCCCTTGTCCAAGTCATTTTTTACTTGTCCCGGACTGTCGGGTGGGGGATTTGTCGAAGCCTGCTAAACCAGCAGTAAAACCTCATGAATCTAACTGTAAAGGAGCTGTTTATGGAAAGTTAAAGGCAATTTGTTTCCCAAAACCTTAATTTTACCTAATTTTCAGTTGACCCATTCGCCTAATTGAACTAACCCTTGGGGGAGGGGCGAGCAGGAAAAAATCTGGGGGACAGTTAATTCTTCCTGATTGTTCTCACTACCTAACCCCCAACACCCATAGTACCACCACTGACAGACCTTTAGAACAGATGGTTGCATTTGATTGTCAGGTTACAGATCCTGAGTTATAGATTTTCCAGGTGTGCTATAAATCACAGTCCTAATGAAATTAAAAGAATAGTCCAAAGCAACTTGGCAGGGGCACAGCATGTTTGAAAGAACTCATATATTAAGCTCCAATTTTTTTCTGAAGGAAATTTGGCCTTGCAGACTTGAAAAAAGGCCAAAAACCTTGTCAATTTTGTAGTTCAAAATGAATGAGTCTGCCTCATTAATATTTATAAGGCTTAATTTTCTGTGACATCATGGATTCACTTTGGTTTGTAAATACGTTCTCAAACTTTTGTATAGCAGTCCGTGTTTGTGCTGCATTAGCATTGGAAGCATGCCTAGGTGCGCATGGGGTTAGGGAGAGGAAATCACCTTATGTCACGTTCTTTTTTGAGTTCAGCTGTGCAAGTGTAGATTCATTGATTGGAAATCATTGGCTGTCATGGGAAAGTGTAAACTCAATCGCGACTTGCAGACTTTACCGATAGATACTTTACGGCTTGGAGTCTATTATTACTCCAAGCTTTACGGTACACTATGTGCCCAAAATGGAAAGTGAAGTAAGGTGGCGCATCCTCTCCCTAGCTGCAGGTTTTATTTGCCAAGTTTACAATGTTCCAAGTTTGACTGTTCAAGCAACCCTTCCAAATTGCCTGAAAGGAGTTCTTTACAGTGCCACATGCACATATGGAATGCTTTCTTTTTTCGCCAGAGACAAATTACAGCAATATCCTTGTTGTTTGTGGGGATCACTTTAGTGAGTTGCTTCGAATATGTTACTGTATGTGGGGGTACAGCAGGCCTAAGTTATGTTAGGCCTACTGCGTACACTAGTAAGGAGGTGCCTAAACTAAATAGCATATGCTGTTCCAGCTACAGTAGGTCTGTTTTCGTTTACGAAAATGTACGGCTGTCACAATATAATCTAGTTGTGCTGTGAGGTATTCGGCTCATGAAAGCGCAGAAGAAACATTAAAAATATGCTATGTCACCCTTCATTTGTAACAACATCAACACCGCACAAAGGCTAACCTTATTTATTAGCTTAACATTAGGCCTAGCCTAGCCTAACGTTTTGTACGCACAGTCGTACTCTGCTGTATGAGTTATTGCCAATCTGGCTAGAACGGAACACTCAGAGAAAGTGAATCCATGACTCATCGACCAACTCAAAAATAATTCACAGTTTGCTTTTAGTTTTCTTCAAGTTCAAAACATGTGAAACCCAATGCAGCTGGGTTGTTTCACAATATTTTCAACACCCTGAAATAGTTTTCATATATGTTTTTGGACTATTCTTTTAAAGAGTGTGATAGGTGTGCAATTTTATAAAATTTAAAAGATAATAGGCTGTGAGCTGACATCCTTTACCTAGGTGTTCAAAAAATCGCACTCCCACGCCTAAGGTTAAGAATTTTTAATTATAAATGCTTTTAAAGGCAGTCGTTCGTCACCCTAAACTACAGTTTCAGTATACATATATCAAAACTCTCAATTGGTACAGCTCTTTGATTGGCATCACATTCAAACAATGCATCATAGCTAAATTACATAGCATGCATGGGCACTGAGAGTGTCTTGATTACACACTATGGACTGGTATGGCCACTGGGACAAGCCATGAAGCAATAAACAAGGATTGTGTCTGGATAAAGATGAGCTTTAGATAAATGTGGGAGGGGCTAGAAGTAAGGAGGTTGGGAGAATTGGAACTGTTTGGGATGATGAGAATATGCCTTTAATGATCAACTGCCCTATCATTGCAATTTTGTAGTCCCTATGTTAGAACCACTTTAAACTGTTTCACACCAAGTCATGAGTGGAAGCTGACAAGTGAAACAGAAAATTGGTTGCTATATTATACCTCTTGACGTCCAGTAAAGGATGAGCACTATGTAGTGTCATCCCTAGGTTATGTAGCCAACAGAGCCAGCGCTAAGGTGCATGACTGCATTCAGATATTACATGCTCTTAATTCACTAGTACGGAAAAGAAAATATTTGTCTGTGGGAAATTACAATTTTCTATGCACCATCTGAAATCCACCCCATAAAACTTGTGAAAGTGGCAAAATTCCTGCACATATTTTTAGCCACAGTGTAATTACCAGGGCTCGGAAAATAGGGTGTCCGAGTGCCTGAGGGCATCTTTGTCTAATGACTTGGGCAACAAAAATTAATGAATTGTACAGCAGAACATGCCAGACTATAGGCACCTCAAGTAACTTTGCAAGTAACATCACTGTGTTGAAAGTTTCCCGTTAACTATTGTAATAACACTAACTCAATGTATATGCATGGTATATGTACCTCTTAATGCTTGCTACAGTGATTATTACTGTAATGCAGTGGGCCAACAAAATTATTAAATTACAAAGCATTAAACCATGATTTCCTAATTTCCTTTTAATCTTTTGATATTTTCTTTATTTGGGCAAAAATAGAGCTGCATTGAGCAACCAAGAACTACTAATTTAAAACTGTGGTTTGCCCGATAGGGCAACAAGACATTAGAAAATTTTTCAAGTCCTGATTACTGGTTTCCACTTAATTATTAAACCTTAGCCTCTCAATCATCCCAAGCTTCATACTAAATGTCAGGATCAGGAAGTCCTGAATTTCTGTGGAATCTTGGCCAATTGTAGAAGCCAAACATTTACACAACATGTTTCAAATGGTACCATACGTGCATGCTTTCTAAATTTAAGTAGGGAAAACAAGTCAGCAAGCCCCAACTGGGCAAAAAAGGCTGTGGCTGGCTCAACTTAAAAAACCAAACTGGGCCATAAAACTCCATCTAACTACTTTGGTGATAAACTTATTTCATTGGGAACTTTCAAAAGAACCTGCTTAATGAGTCAATCATGTTAGCCCAGGGCTGCCCTAATCTTCATCTTGTTGACCTATTCACCAAGCATCTAATCCTTTTTTTGTGTGAGTTAAGTGTATAACCCGATCAATGGTCAAGTTTATTTGGATGCAGTGAAAAGAATGATTGAAAAAATACTGATTGAACTACAGAACACATGACAGACGGATGTTCATGCTGTACTGTAGGTATACTGTTAGTCATGTATACACTGTAAAAGCAAGGAGGTTACGTGGAACCTTGTAGAACCTTCTTGCTAAAAGTGTCCTGGGTAGGACTTAAAAACTGCATCCTCTTGTGGAGTTCATGTGTGAATGTGAGGATAATGAAGTCACCCTTTGCTACAACTTTCTCTTGGACACCTTTGGGCAAGGTGTGACTGTGTTTGCCCAGTTCTTTTCCAGTGGCAGAAGTGGAAAAATTTGGGAAGCAGGGAGGCTCCTTCCCAGGAAAATTTCTGCAACTGGATGGAAACTAGCAATTAGAGGAGAATTTCTTTTTTGTGTGCATGAAAAGATAGGGAGAATTGTGCAAATGTTGTTCCCTTTCTGGCAAAAAGTTGTATTCTCTTCCAGGGAAATTGACTTTTTTTTTCTAGTCTTGGTGCCTGTTCCCCCACAAGATCGTTAATTCAGTCTCTTTGGGTAGCTGTGTAGTCTCTTTGGGACCAGTCTTAGGTTTTTGTTTGAAGGAAACTCAGTCACCTACCCCTGAAGAAGTATAGTAGTCTCAGGGCTCGATTTTCGTGGTTGTCCGATTGTCCGGGACAACTAAAATTCCATACGGACAACCAAAAGTTGAAATTTGTTTGTTTGATGGACAACCATTTTCTCTCACAATGAACTATATTCAAGCAGCTTGGTTTTATCTGATGGAAGAAGTACATACTGTTGACTGATCAACTCTTTTTGTCCTGCAAAAATAATATCTTTTTTATTCTTCAAGACCAATTATACATAAATACAATTAATGTTTTGTACTGTAATGTTTTGGACGAAATGTTTCAGACAACCAAATTTTTCTTTAGGACAACTGAAAATACTGAATTGGTTGCCCGAAGGACAACCATAAATTTTTCTGAATATCGAGGCCTGAGTCTGTACTGTCTCATGAGGGTCATCTGACAATATTTTTACTCCTCAAATGTGAAATTCAATGCTTGTAAAGCAGTAGTAGTGCTTAGCTGTTTGGTGCACCTGGAGTATATGCAGTAATGAAGTCTTCAAATATTATGGAACTGAGATACTTTGAAGAGAAATGGGAAGAAAATTGTTAGATTTAGCTGTTATTGCTTTAAAACAAGTGTTAGGTAAAGGATGCCCTTTATAAGCATCAAACTTGAGCAGGCCTTGAATTTTAAGGCATGTGAGTAGGATTGCACATCATCACTCGCTTCAAATCACTGTGAGGAGTTTGATCTTTTGCACACCTAGGTAGAGATTTGAAGCCCATGTAAATCTCTTGAACTTCAATACCACACCTATACCACACTCCTTAATTTTTTTAGGAATGTGATTTGTAGCACACCTGGAGAATCTAAAACTCAAGGCCTGCTTTTAGGTTGAAAATTTTCAGTCTATCCCTGTATATCTGAAGTTTCTCCCTGAACAAAATAAAAAAAAAAAAATGGGTTTGTAAATTGTGGACATGAAAAAAAAAGTTGACTTTTTTGTTGTACTGTACATAGTTCTACCCAGTTGAACTGTTATTGTATATTGCTGACATGTACAGTTCAGCCAACCTTTTATATATTCTCCATGTTTCTATTGATGTTGTCGTAGTACAACACATGTACAAATATACAAATCTTAATGGGCCCTTGGGTTGTGTAAAGTAAAAGTGGTGTGTTCCCTACAACAGGAAGTGATGATACTACAGCTTAGGCTGATAGTAAAGCTACAGTCCTGTGCTTCCCATCATAAAATACTCACTTGACGTCTAGAATAGAACCCAATTTCCGACATTGTCAGTGACAGTTTCCTGCTAGAAGGAAACAAAAAGTGTTGAGGCCATCTATTGTTTCAATGGTTCTCCGTAAGGGTCACTACTGTGTATTAAATAAATTGAGAAAACTGTTATCATAGAAAGAAATAACAGATTACATTAGCTTGAAATGGAATTTCAGGTATCCATACATTTAAATGCAACTAGGGAATTGTGCAAATGCTCCTGAGCTTTAAATGAAATATGCAGTCTGCTTCGTCTTGTCCGCCCCTTTTGTATAAATTTCCCATATTGCAATACTCTATGTGAGAACATGGCTTGAATAACTAACAGCACCTACAGGTACAGTCATGGCTGTGTTTCTTTTACTGATGGCTGGCACAGTACTAAAAAAATGTTGGAAATTGTTCAGGTTGGCTGTGCCTGTTCTAGCTCAAACCTATTTCAAGACCTGAGGACTTGAAAAGTGTAGCCTTTATTTAGTTGTCTCATCAACCAATTACAGTACCTTTCAATCACACTGATTTTCCATTAATCAGGAATTGTCAAAGTTCCCTTAAATTTTCATCACAAAATTACAATTTCTTTGTGGAGTCAATAATCATACAGACCTTTATGTGTGCAGTATAAATCTGTTACAATTCTATATATTGTCCTGTAGTAAATGTTCTATTTTCAGTCTGTAGTACTGTATTTTGCATGGTATGTACATACAACACGTGTAGTGTAAATTCTTCAACTGTGTTAGCAACTGTAATTTTTTGAAATTTGACTCTTTTTTTATTGAGGCTTTTTAAATTGGCTAATATGACATGTAATATCTCAGACAAGACATCAAAACTGGTCCTTGATACACCCTCTAATGTATTAAAACAGGTATCATTTATCCTTAATTCTAAAACATGACACTTCTTGTAAGTTTTGAATGATGGAGAGTTGATGGTACCTACACGGACAAATTAAAAGAAACAGTCTGAAAAGAAAAACAATGATTGGAGTACAGAGAACAGGGAATCAGTTTTCCACATCTATGCATGTTTAATTTACAACTTCATTGCATGCAACAATGTGTGCATGTATGCACTTTTCCATACCACAGCTTATTTCAGGTGAGGTTTTCAACTGAAGACTGTTTTCGCATAGAAAAACACTGTGGACTGCAGAAACAGTTGTAGAAGCTGCACCAAACTAAATTAAATACCACTTCAGTCCTTATAGGAAGTTTTAACTTCATGATCTGGCCATGCACACAGGCCAAGGGGTAATACCCAGGTGATGCCACCCTGGGAGAGTTTTGGGAAATTTTTCAGATAGGAATTGTCATGGAGTAGGCTATACTGTACGTATATCCAAAATTGAAATATTTTGTGGCCGATTAAGTCAATGAACTGACATTGTTTGATGCACTTTTTACACATGGCATGGGTGACTTGTATTTTTAGAGTTCAGCACCCTCTACAGTATTAGATGTGACTGGGAATGTAGTTGCAGTTGAGGTGCCAAGCAGTTAATACTATAAATTTCACATTTGAAGAGAAAAAGTACAGTCACATGACTCCCAAGAGCCAATCATTAAACAGGATAAAGTCTACTACACTCCGTCAAGTTGCAGTGACTACTCTTGCCCTTTAAACATCACAGGGAGGATTTGAAAGACACAGGATAGCCACGTACATGCATGTGTTGATGGGTGGTTTACCCTTGCTTACATACTATATCAATTGTTCAAGACAATTCTAAAATATTTCTGCTCTTTTTAAAACAAGAAAAAAGGTACTGCTTGCTATAAATGTAATACATCAACCTTCGTTTCCTTAGAAAAAAAGAAGACTTTTTGAGTCTCTTCTGGGAGGAAATAACTTTTGTGATTTTGCTCTAACATGCTCCGAAGTCTGCACTCAAACCACCCTTTACGCACATGGACTGGAACCAGTTTTGAGTCCTTCCTCTGCTGCCAAGAAAATGCACTTTATACTGCATACTGTACTGTACATGTGTATCATGCTACATACGTGAATCCCTGATCATGTCACCCCATACAGAACTTATTTACATGGTATACACAGGAATTATATGATTTTGAAACTAAGTTACACTAGAGTACACTGAATTGAACACTTAACAGTAAATAGTTATTTCATTGAAAATTGATTGTTTACAGTACAAAGTGTAAGGTGGAACTTTGCCAAAGTTACACCTTCATTAACTCACTATTAGTCACTTCAATGCTGAACAGCTATAGACAGAGTTGGACTTTGTGAAAGTCAAGGTTGTACTCCGTGAAGTGTATCAATGGAAAAAAGCTTGACTGCCAATGCTATAGACGAATCCGATTAGCGCTTGTTTTTAGTGACTGTAGGCCGCCATTTGTGGGGTCCATCAGCCTAAAACCATCTGTTTATTGTTTACATGAATTTCAAACCTTAATATTTAGTGAACTTGGAGAATTTAAGATACAAATTAGTCTACAACCATCCATGGCAGAGGTAAGCAAGGAATCGAAAGATTTAAAGGTGATGGACCCCAGTTATGGCCGACTGAAATCAAAGCATCACTAATTGCTGTCCGGATTCATGTATAACCTCTACTGCATTATCTCTTGACTTGAGTGCTCTGTGCAATAATAGCGTGCATACCTACAGTATAGATATGTCATCTGTTCATTATGGGCTCCTGTATACACAAATTCGAACAGATTGTGATGGTTTGATTTTAGTCGGCCATTGCTAGGGTCCATCACCTTTAATCTTTAAATTTGCTTCCTAATCTGTTCCATGGATGGTTGTACACTAAAGTGTATCTTGATTTTCACAACTTCACTGAATATGAGGATTTGAAATTCATTTAGACAATAAATGAAGACGATTAAAGGTTGATGGACCCCACTAATGGCTCCCTACAGTCACTAAAAAGAAGTGCTAATCGGATTCGTCTATATAATGGCTTTTTTTGTAGTTGGACAGGATTTCATGACACACAAACATGAATGTGCTAAAGTGTCTGCAAGATAAAAAGAAAAAAAAAAAGTGAAATTCAAATGTGGTTGCAAGTACAGTTAAAGTTTAAGATCAGTTTGAAATATGGTTCATATCAGGCTGAAAATACCCTGGGTATAATCTACAACCCCCAGTGCACAGGGGCCACATAGGATGGTGACATGTATTGTACAGGGGGCCGTTCCACAAAGAGTTACGCACAATCTTAAAAGTTTGATTCACCATACTTAAGCCAACAGTAAATCATACTTAAGATCGTGCGTAACTCTTTGTGGAACGGGCCCCAGATCTGTGAATGGAAAAGTGGCAAGAAAGAGTGGGATAAAGGAAGACTGATTCGATTTGTCCAATAGAGGCTTTGCAATTATGTCACGGGACCGCCATGCTGGAGGACATTCATGCCAAATACACGTGGCTTTGTACCGAAGGCACTGCACAGTGTGCACTGTGATATGCACGGTGTGTACAAATTCAACGAGCAAGCGCGTCCCGTATGGTTTACTACGTAGTTACATGTACTCCAACATGGCCGCCGGAGAGAATTATGATGTCATGTGAAAAGCCTCTATAGAACAGTACACATCATAAGGAGGTGTTTTAAAATACTAACCCATCTTGTGGAAGTGCCTCAGTAGGTGCCATTCCAGGTAGTGGTGGGAGGGGGGGTGAGGGGGGTGAGAGGCTATCATGGAAAACTGGATTCATCCCTTAAAAGTGTCATTTTGATGTCTGTGGATGTCATGGCCTTGGAGAAATAACAATTTCTATTTGCATGCTTCTCCTTACCACACTGTCCATAAATTTCTTGACTGTTGCAAATTTTATTTCCAGTTTCATTAGATTGGAAAGGTGTCTCACCAGCTTTGACAATGTGGTTTTGCCTGCTTTACGTAGTTTTGAACTGAAAGTGGTTGCAAGCACAGCAGATTCCTGAAATTTTACCCTTCAGGGAAATTCCCTTTTATAGGGTGTTAACTCTAATAGGTCCTCACTGACTTGGCCTAGTTATTTAATGTTTACATTGCTTATAATGTTGCTATTTCTTATTACTGTAAGCTATGACTTGCAAATTTACCGTGTACGGTACTATGTGGCAAAACAGTTAAATCCACTGGGGAAGAAATTATTTTAGGAGGTGCCTAAAGGGAAAAATGCAGTGACCCAAACTTGAATTAGTGTAGTGGACTGACCTGTTTCATGATTGGCTCATGAGAACCATGTGACACTATTTTTTCTACTCGGTCAGTGAATTTTATTGCCAGTAACTGCTTGGTTTACCTTCATAAATACATGATTGAAGTCCTAAAATATTATAAAAGATACTTAAAAAGAGAAATAAGAAGAAATTAGCTATCTAGCAGTTGCTTCAAAATAAGTTTGGGATGACAACTCTTCCCCTTTAAAAACCTTGATATCATTTTCCTGGTCATAAGGAAAGATGCTATGTACATACAATAGGTGAAGAGAAATTTTGCATTAAAAATGCTGTACCTGCACTGCTATTTTCGTTGTTTGTTGATGCATTTTAAGCATGTCTGTTTCCTGTAAGACACAGCCCATCAGTTGCAGTACCATTACAAAATTTTCAGGTGATTGAGTGGTATCACAGCTGACCTTGTGTTTTGAGGCCTGCGAGTGGGATTTTCATCACACACCTCAGATCACTGTGAGGAGGGTGATGTTGTGCACACTTTAGATTTAGAGCTCATATAAATCTATTACAGTTTAATAAGAGAGCATACCACAGTCCTTAATTTTCTGATAAATTTCATATGTAGCACACCTAGGGAATCTAAAACTCAAGGCCGAGTATCATATCCCATCACTTTCCTCAAATGACTGTGAGAAGTGTGAATTTTAGCACATATAAATTTTTAAAAACAGCCCACCTACCCACTCCTTAAAGGGACAATCCTTTCACCCCAAACTACACTTCTAATATAGGGTAACAGAAACTCTCAATTGGCTCAGCTTTTCGATTGACTGCTAATTCAAACAATGCAGAGTACCCAAACTTATATTCCTCAGCACAAACTGTTCTGATAGTGTTTTGATTATACACATTGAGCTTTCTATATTCCCCCTGAAGCAATAAAATGAGATTGTGTCTGGATGCGGGTGAATTTAAGACAATTGTGGGAGGGGCTTAATTAAGAAGGTTTGGAGAATTGGTACTGTTTGGGATGAGGAAATTGGGCCTTTAATTTCCTGAGGCCTGCAATTTGATGCCCACCAGAAAAATCTTAAACTCAAGTCCTGAATTATGTTACCAAGTAGTTGGTATAGAAAATGGCAGACAACACTGAAATCGCCAACACATTCATTTCCATGTACCATTTTGGCTAGCAGGCCATCCTTATCGATCCTCTTCTGTTAGATAAGGACCTCTGTAGTCATGGTACCTACAGTGATAGTGTTGTGTTTTTGTGCATTTTTTATGGAGGATTAAAGGGGACATGTATTCCCCCCAACTTGAAGTGGTGCAGTACTGTTATGTTGAGAGTAATGTGTCAGTATTTTTTCCCCTCAAACGTGAAATTTACTAGGTGATAATACTTACTTGGTTAACCTTGCATGCAATATTCGAATTCCTAAAATTTTGTGAAGGATACTTAAGTTGGAAATAGGAGGAAAATGTAAGATTTAGCTCATTCTTCCAAATAAGTTTGGGATGACTGCTCTTGCCCTTTAATTAAATTGAAAATGTCATTGTGTCATAATAGCCACAGGGGTTCCTGGAGCTGTCAACAGGTACATATTGTTGTCCCACTCCACAAGGAGACAACTTAGAGAGTAATAATGCAGAAACACCGGATCTTAGATTTAGACAAGAACTTGTTTGCTCCAAAATGACCTACAGTACCATACAGTGTTGAAAAATAGAGTGCATTGAAGTAGTATTTCGTTAGAATGTTGTATGGCAAAGGTCATGACCGTCCATTTAACCTAATTCAAGGATTTATCAGTGTTATAACTAACAGTGCTTTTGTGAGGTGGCATTGTAAAATATTTTAGTCTTGATTTTCAATTATTGTTTTCTTGTTTTGTCTTTTTCTAGTCCCAGGCTGCCAGACTCACCGCCTGATTCTGGATCAGAAGCATTCTCTCCTGAGAGTCGAGATGTAAATGCTATGGCTCCACCAGGCTACCATCAAACATTACGTGACACGCTGCCTCCGAGGAGTGGCCATAACATGGGGTCACACAGTAATTTGATTGGTATGCCTAGCTACAATCCTGCAGGCATGCCTACAACAAACCCTCAGCAAGGGATAATGTCAGTCTCAGGTGGGGTACCACAAGGTATTCCGATGCAGATGCCACACCCAAATGGAATGGAAAATCGCATCACTCTTCCACAGTATATGCCAACCTCCTCATCTACTGACCCCTCAGGAAATGACAACTTTCAAAGAGCACCCAGGTAATGTATACTTGGATTAAAGTACCATGTCAAAATAGCTGTAAGCTGCAGCGCCCTCAGTCAAGTTAGAGTGGTTTCACATGGTTTGCATATGGATTCAAATCCCTCTCAATGTTTGTGGGATTTTCTCCTGTGTTCCCCTCCTGTGGCATAGGTTTGCCACCAATATTGGTTGCCCAGCCATTGAAGTCAGTTGCACACTGGACTGAAGCACCTTCAGGTAGACAACCAGTTAACAGGCTGACATTGCCTTTTGCCAGGCTGGAGTTCTGTGATCTGCAGCATGGCTTTGTAGAAATTAACAATACACATCACAATAGTAGACCAGCTAAATCACTGCCACTCTAATACAATATGTTTAACCACCAAAACATGGCTAAGAAGTTGCAGCCCAGGTGAGGAAGTTGTATCGTATAGTTTTGATGTGGTGCTGGAGTCATTAAGCCAGTTGTATGAATGTTTGTGGCTTGTTTCTAAAGGTTGACAGCTTTTAGCTCAAAAAATATTCAACACTGTGCCTCAGTACATATTTTAAAACTCCAGTTTATTTTTGGTCGTCACCCATCTCCTATCACCCTACCTCCTATCACGTCCTTTGGGGCATCTGCAAGATGCTGTAGAATGAAACAGGATGTATGGTACCGTCTGCTGGTTGGGTTACCATGGTGTTACTACTTTGCCAGACAGTATCAGGTATAAATGGTATACATAGCAGGCCTCAATTTTCAGAAAAATTTTTGGTTGTCCCTCGATCAACCATTTCAATAATTTGAACTGTCCACAAGTAAAATTTGGTTGTCTGAAACAAAACACTAACTCTGTTCATGTACTTATAGTCTTGAAGAATAAAAAGATGTGATGTTTGAGAGACAGAAACACTTCAAGTCTGAAATATGGTGCAGTGCAAAAGTCAAAAGAGTTGGTCAGTCAGCAGTATTCGCTTTCAATCCTAGAGAAAAATGGTTTTCCATCGAACAACCAACCTTTAACTTTTGGTTGCCCTTATGAAATTTTAGTTGTCGCAGACAATCGGACAGCTATGAAAATCGAGCCCTGCATAAGGTGGTAGGAGGTAGCTGTCCTCCCTCACAGACTCCCAAACGAGGGAGTTTTGGGAATATGTTTGTATTGTCACAATACACCATAAGTGTCATTTGTTTTGTATTGAAATGCTTCAGAGTACCATTTAGTCATGTTTACCTTTTTGTGTGACACAGAAAGTTTGTTGACCTTGTAATGTACAGCAAAACTGTTTTGCTTGCAGCACTAAAAAAGGAAAAAGGCACTAGTCCAAAGGTTTTTTCAGCATTAAATATTTCCATTTTAGTCTTAAAAGACTCTTGAAAAAGTCCTGAATGTCAGTACTTCAAAAGTGCTTTCACTGTATTCTCCATGCATATACATTGTACTAATGCAGTATTTCAACCCAAAAAGAAATTTTTTTTTTAAAGTGAAACCTTTCATACTGTATCCCAAGTTTACAAAGGGATTCTATCTTTCTTAACTTTTTTTAATTCTTATTTTCTCATTTTAGTTTTACCAGTCATCTCAGGAAAAAGAGGAAACATTCTTTAACCCCGGAGAGCACTGTCAATCAAATCATGCTGAATAGTATGGGCCTGAATATTAAACAAGAACAGATGGACCCAGAGCCCTGTCCTTCCAACACAGTTCTGCCATCATATGACCGCATGGGTCAGAATGGTCAGTTCATCTCACTCTACATTTCTGACTTTTTTTTAAAAATTTTCATGCTTTCTCTCTTCGCCTGCTTATTCATGCATACTTGTATATAGCAATAATCCTGAACTGTCATTGGTCCGTTGTGGACAGGTGATGATGATAATGATGCATCTTTATCCCCAGATAAAATAACAGTGATGGATAAGTGCAGTCAGTTTGAGCTATCTATTTCACTTTTCAGTTGTGCTATCTTAATTTGGTAATTATCTTACCAAACAAAATTTCAAGTTTAGTTTTTCCTTTGCTAAGTACACCTACCTACAGCAGTGTTGCTTCTCAGTTGGCACAAAATTTTACTGATAGGCCTGTGGATTGACTAGTAACATCAGTATGGGAGGCTGATATCAACTTCTGGGAGAACAATGCTCTTAACACCCGCCACACTTGGCGTTCTAAGATCAGCAAAGGAGCCAAAATGGGAGAAACCAGAAGAATCGATGCAACAGAAAAGAAGAGGGTGGGACAAAAGCCTTGGGGCCCCCAATCCCCCCGCCCCACCTACTCCACACACTTCTCCAACCTTTGTGTGTTCCTCCTGCAGAAGTGACTTCAAGGCTCAGACTGGTCTAATCAGTCATCGCCGGGTTTACTGCCAACACTGGACAAACTAACCTTAGACTTGCCTCATCAGTCATTTCTGGGTTCTCTGCCAACACTGGACAAACTAACCTAAACTGATGAGGTTATCTTCCATCACAAAGGATGAACACTAACAGCAGGCTAGCAGGCTAGCATGCTATTTACAGCAGTTTGCTATTTGATGCTCACAGTCTGGCTGTAGGAGCTTTGACTGTGTATCCATCTTGGGTGTGGGGTATAGGAGGGGGTTAGCAAACACAGTATTGTCTCCCTCCCCGCCATAGATTTCGGGGTTAAGCTGATGGTCTTTGGGGGTCACAATGAAATTGGCATTTCAATCACACATAAATTTTCTAATACATGTCATACGTTTGAACTGCTTACATCACACACCAAAATGTATTCATTGCATGACATGAAGTTCTTAACCTTAATAATCATGGAAACTTAAATGTAATGCCTTATCACTTACAGGAACTGTACCCATGTTTCATTTACCCTTTCTTTTTGTGGTCTGAGTCCTTATTTCTATCATGATGACCAAAACCAATTCCAACGGTTTAAGTTGCAATGGTGTGTTTAAAAAATGGGTGAAGTTGCCTTGCCCGTGTTTCTCTCAAAAATTCCCACTGGGACTACGCTCAACACGATTCACGAGAATTGTCAGTTTTTGAGGACTATTGGAATTTTTGCTTCCTGGTCTTCTGGCCAGGCTGCACCAAAGACTTAAAAAATAGAACCTGCTGTCATGTAGCCTCCTTGGTGCTCAGCATAAGGGATTGAGTATGAAAAACAAGCCAGTTAGCCACAACTTGGAAAAAGGCTGCGGTCAGTCCAACTTAAAATAATTGGTCAGAAACTGGGCTGTAAAACCATATCTAATTTAACATACAGTAACCTTGTTACTTTGTGTTTACCTATATTATAACAATCTTAAATCATATCATCATTCTGTCTGTGTTATTCATAACTGCCTGGATATTTCTCTCCTTACACATCTTGGGAGCCCATCTTCTGTGTATTTATCACCAAATCTTGAGCTGCCTTTTATAGCTTTTTGAACATGTTTTCTCTACATAGCACAGGGGAAAATACTCATGAGGGAGGGGATTTGAGGACCCTGTAAGCATAAGCAGGGAACAGGTTGTTGTTTACACTGCTCCAACTTTGGCAACAAAACTGAACATCATTTTTTCATATACTTCAAAGCATCAAATTGATGTGTCGTCTTGTCAAAATGGGGTCATACAGGCATGTATGAAAAACAGTGCACTGTACCGTGACTGGTGTAGTGATGTGGTACGCATGATTCTGGGTCCAAGAAAATCTGAACCCTTCAGAACCTTCAGAAGAGCTGGAGAAGCTATGTAAACATGCAGTACGTCAGGCATGCAGCTAGCAGTTTAAATTTTGAAGTGTGCTTTCTTGCTAATAGCATCCAGATCAATTGCATTCAGTTTTGAATTAGAGTATTTCAGGTTGTCAGCCTCTTTCATATCAGCAGGGAGGAGGTTCCATTCGAGTACATAGTGTAAGGATACAGAGAAAATTTGTAACAATCTTTATTAAAAGTGATCCTTTTGAGTTTTTTAGGATGCTCGTTTTTGGTCGGAGCACAATGTTCTTCCAAAGATTAAAGCTTGAGATAATCAATGTTTGATGGAGCCATTCCATGCAGTTAACTTCCTTGTAAATAGTGTTCAGACATGCCTTATGACGTCTGGTAGCTAAGTTCTTTCAATCAAGATGATGTATTAGCTGTGAAACACTTATCTCATGCTTATAGTTGTTCATAACAAATCTTGCTGCCCTTTTGAAGGAGGGATCTGAAAGAAGAAGTAGCATGCAATCTTCCCTTTTGGAAACATGTTTCTTCCAGCCACCTCAATCCTAGTAGCCTTGTGAATGTTACATTGAGAGGGTTTGAACAAAGTAAAATGTAGGGTAATACATTTTTCAGTGAGCTGAAGGTATGTTGTAAGAGTACCATGAATCTTCACCTGGTGCACTGGGACACAGGTGGGTCCCTGTTGGCATGTAAATAACTTTAATTTGCATCACTTTAAGACACATAAGATATTTATAATTTGCTGTTAGGCGTGGGATGTCACCCAGTGACTTTTTTAAAATGCCTGGGTTTTTTTTTTTTCTACCAATTACATATATCTATGCTTTCTGTGCACCTCTGTTTTTCACACAGTACAAATACTGTGAACCACCGTCCTCACAGGGTTTGAAATTAGCACTTTGTCAGCTTGCACCAAAGAATGAATTTTGCCTGGGAAAAATAACATTTTGTCTGTGGGACAACAGCTTACTGTACACCTGTATCTGTCCATACACTTCATGTCAGTTTTCCTCATGTTAAACCTTATTGTTTAAATGCAACATTTTCCCAGCAATGTTCTATTCAAGTTTTCATTTACTGCATGTATGCAACTCGCTTTCTGACTAAGTCTAAACTATACCACTACAGTAGACTGTTAGTTTGCACAATTTGTAGTGAATTCTTACTGTACAGTAGCTAAGCTGTAGTAGTGTATCTATAATATGTATATATGTTTAATGCAATCTCACTGTAATACTGTCTATATCCAGTTTGGAACAATATATATATATAGAAAACACTATGTTATAAGTAAATATTGATATTTACAATGTAATACTGATTTTACAAAAATATCTTTAATACTGATATTCTACACAAATACCGATATTTTATGCCAGTGTTTCATTATCGATACACCATTTAAAACCAGTACTCAGTGCATGGATAGTATAATATTTTCATGTAGCTTAGGCAGGCTCAGCTAGCCATAGTACATAAGTTCACCCTTCTTGACACCAACGTCAGACATTCCATGGGAAAGATGGTTAAACTGAAAGGGTCAAATGTATACATACAATACAGAGTCGGCCCATACCTACACTGCATTTACTGTGTGTACCTGTTCTGCAAAATTTTACCCCAAAATTATGTATAATGGCAATATTATCGATATTTTGTCACCGATATATCAATATTTCTTCCTGGCATTACCGCTACAGCTTAACAGTAGCCCAATGTTGCTGTTCCTTAAAAGTTAGGGACAACCAAGTTTTATCAACCACTCATCCTTGGGATAACTGATTTTTTGCCCTAATATTTTGAGCCAATTGAGTCAAGATACCTCAGGCTTTCTTGCTTTTGTACACATCTGCATTCATTGCATTATTCTTGTTTGATATGATTCACATGGAAATTTGGGGTAGTTAATACCTTTTAACAAGAAAAGAGGATGGTCACGCCTTGGTCATTAATAGCTATTGCATTGTCCGTTTCAAGTGTTTTCTAAGCTGTTTATCCCATCAGAATCAGATAATGGTGAATATAAACAGCTTTTCAAATGTAACATCGATGTCTGCACCTTAGTGGTTTCCACATACACTGTAATGCAAACATCTATAAAGGAAAATGGGCCTGGACTGTTGGGCCATTTGAGGTTAGGGCTCTGGCCATGCCTAGTGAATCATCTACTATCTTTGTGGCATTCTTAGATAACAGTGTTGACAAGGATGCTAGTGTCATGCCCTCATTCTACTTTGCTGTAAAGACACAGATGTCAGATTTTAAAGTGGGAGTAAAACCATGCTGACTCTTTTTTCCCCTGGATTTTTCAATGTGAAAAACTCTTTGAACTGCACTTGTAGAAAGGACGTATAATCTACTTTGCTCCTACTTACCTCACCTGTTTCACAAATGGACTGTTCCATTTACCGTAGAATACTCACTGGCAATGTCTTCTGTAGGTGGCGCTATGCGCTAATAGGAATTGTCCCTGAACACCCCCTTGTTTCATTGGCAGCGGAATGCTTAAGTCACGTTTTGTTGATTACATGACCTTAAATGAAAAAAAAAAAATTATCTGTTTTCCCCACAGGTTCACTTCCAGTTGAACAACTGGACCAGCCACCAGGGGATGGTATGCCTTACACAAACACTGTGTACCAGTCCCTTAAATGGCAGCCATATGAACAACACAAGTGGCACAAGCTGTTTGACAGAAATTATAAAGAACTGTAAGTAACAGTGGGTATTTAAAACAAGGATTTAAGGTCATATCAAGTGTTGATATGTTAGAGAGGTTTTTATTCTTAGCATTTTGGTTAAATTTGCATTGAAATTTGATGTGTGGTTCTCAAGATATGAGCAAGTGAATTTGTCACATTTTCAACAAACAGTGAACTTGAAGAAAGTACGTATGACATCATATCCCCACATTGATGGACAGTCTTTTGTTTTTCTTTAAAATTTACCATCTATTTTCTCCTCAGCATTCCCACATTATCAAAATGTGGTTGCATGGAAGTTTATAAACTTTGCAGTCCCCATGGGAAGTTCCTATTCCTAATTAACGTTAAGGTCAACATAACAGTCTGAAGAAAACAAAGGGAAACAAAACATTCCTTGTAAGGAAGTGGTATGATCTCTGCTTCTCTCAACCTCACTTTGGGAAACAAATCTGGTAACTTCATTTGCTGATATCTCAAGAAATACATGTCTGATTTGAATGGAAATTTCACCACACTGAGTAGATTTTATAGTTCTTTCACATGTGAAAGTGAATTTTTTTGCTTAAACTTCCCCTTTAAGAGCTGTAGGGGGGGTGGGCATGTGGGGAAAAGTCCTTGTTCCCTCAGCCATCACAATTGCACCTAGAGCTGTGGAAAGTTAAACCAGTTCATATTGATAGTATATTTGGTCTACAACTGGCATTTGGACTAGTGGTAAATCAGAGCATCCCCCTTGCACATGTAAAGGTCTTGTCTTCCCAGATAAGGCATTCCAATTTACTTCAAAAATGGAACCAACTGCCATTGTGCATGGGGCTCTACAAAAGCAGTGGAGCAGAAAAAATAATCCAGTGTGCTGCAACTGGAAAAAAAAGGCTATGGGCACTCTCTATTAAACCAGGAGTTCAGAATATGAGGCGCGAATACCAAGGCATACTGTAAAATGGGTCATATTCAACTGATAATAGTTGGTGTTGCACCAATATTGCATGGAACCGGTGTGACTGGTATCCAATTTTATGTTTTGCATTTCATGAAATGTGATCATTTTGACCAAATGTATGAATTACTCCAAAATGTCATGGGCCCATGATTTTGATGTATCAAAACAAGGCATTCACAGAGCTTTTTCCAGCTGTATTTAAAAACTCAATATGGCCCAAAGCCCACTTTATACTTGGTGTGCCATGGTGAGTCACATATTTGCAGATGCCATTTGTAAATATTACTGATAATCAGTCCAATCTACATTGCCCCTCTGCTTGCCTCCTATTCACATATGTAATCCCCACTTACCCGCACCAAACCGTGGTTAACCAATAGCAAGGAGAATGAGGGCGCCCTTGGTTTGCGGGGGTTAGTTTCAGGTAAGTAGGGATTACATATATGAATTATTATTATTGGATTCTTTTCACAAAATCATTGAAAATTGCCATTTGTTGGAACAAAAACTACTACACAATTTTGAATTTCTTGAGTAACAAAATGAGATGCAATAATTGTAAATTATTCCCTGTCCTATTCTCCATCTTTGCAATGTAAACTTTGGGATTCCTCGAACAATTACTTGCTAAACGTGAACAAGTACTTGCTAAACATTCATTATCCTGTTGGTACTTAACAGTTAATGAGTTTGCCCTTGATGTCCTTACACTTCTTGTGAGCCTATTAAATGAAACCAGAGATTTGATGGACAGCTTGCCTCTTGACATGATTTTTATTATTTAATTAGTCTTTAATTACTGTTAAGCAAAGCAACGTCATACCTGATATTACCAGTATCTAGCAATGCTGATACCAAATCGTTGAATGCTCAAGAATTAAACCATACCAATCGTTTAAATGGGTGCCCTTTTTTATGGTGTAAACATGAAGAAAGGCCATTGTGTCTGTAGTTTAAAGTCAATGACTTTATCCAAGTGAGGTGAAAGGAAAACTGTTATATTTGTTTTGAGAGAAAGTGTTCCCTTTTCTTTTTTAAAAAAAAAAAAAAAACCTATTTCTTTGCCATTGTTGTTTGGTTATATGCGAATTAGAATAGTGGAGGCCTATCATTGGAGTAACAGTTATTCAAAAGCTACTTTTTGCCTGAGATGGATGTCTGTGTCAGTTACTGAATGATGTCATTGTAGTAATCACACATTTATGACTAATAGGGACAAGTCGTAACTAATAGGGATGCAAACTGCTAGGGCTGGAAAAAAATGTTAATTTCCCAGGAAGGAAGTGAAATTTTGCCTATTTCTTTGGAAGGGAGTTGAACTCTCCACAATTTCCCCCATGTTTTCATGTACATAAATGGGAAAGTTCTCTCCAATTGTCTAAATTTCCCTTCAGATGGCACAATTTCCTGGGCTGGTGCCTCCCAGCTTCCCAAATTTTTCCAAGAGTAGTGGTGCCCCAAAACTTAGTCCTGGGGTACTTTAAATACTGAAACCAGGTAAATTTTGTAGTTACATAACTGAAAAAAGAAAAATATAGTTTCTTGTTCTACAGTTTTAGAAAATTTGAGAGTGGAAATATCTTGCATGATATTGAAAATTTTTTTTCGATACATCATGTTGCGAAAACATGTTTAAGACTTGGAGAGATCTGAAGTCAAGACAAGACTTTTCAGTTAAATATTCCAGTTTTGATTTTGGTCTAAAAGTACATTCATCCCTTCCTTTTCTAAATATTACAAGCATTAATTGGTAAATCTCAAGGTACATACACACTCAGTGTCACTATTTTTCTTCACTGGAAGTGTTCATAAATAAATCATTTAGTTCCTAATTGAAAATACTAAACAAACACTAAATTTGTTTTAACAGCAGTGTTGCCATTTTGGCACGCATTGAACAACATGTTGTTTTAACGCTAATAACTTTTGGATAAGTTTTTTTGAGACACATCCTTTATCTACAGAAAGGAATGTGAGATAGAATCTTGTTTCAGTATGGTCTGTTTTTAAAGTTCTGGGGCTGTGTTTTGTTTGTGGATATCGCTTACAACACTTACATTGAATGCAAAGTTGCCCAGACCTCATCAATATTTAACAAGTACATAAAGTAAGAGGCTTTAAGGCATATTCCTGTGATTTTTCTTTCATTAAAGTCTTGCAAGAAAAAAAATAGTCCTGGCCATGTACCCAAACCCTGTTGTAGTACTGTTTTCCTAACTCATGATACCTTACTTGAATGATGCTTAAAATAAAAAAAATTGCTAAAAATACTGTGCCTCCACTTTTCAACAAAGCCACAGAAAGGTAAGTAATACAGGAACATTGTGTCAAGTTCCTTTTGTTTTTTTTATAATTAAATGTCCTGTTTGCCCTTGAATTTTCATACTATAGTAATGTTTGAATAGCTTTTCCTGTAGATCTAGCATGATCCTACACAATGTGTGGATACTTGAAGCAAACAATGTTGCTAAATATTTTTGCAGTGGAATCAAAATTATAAATAAATTGAATGCAGTGCTAAATTAATGTGCCTCAATGACATCATAGATTTCCCATAATGCATTAAATCCAAAGAAAAAATGACTTTACTTTGAAAACTAATATCTTTGGAATGTTGCTATTGGGATGTATTTTTCACCTCCCAAAAGGGAAAATTTCTCTGCATGATTTGAAGTAAAAGAATTTTGTTTATAATGCCTTCAATTAAAAAACGTTTAACAAGCATAACGGTAGTGGATATGACGGTTTGAAATACTCGGTTTAAAATTCAGCAACATGACATGACATACTGTAATTAGAAAACAGCTGTAACCACATGTTAGTAGATTTCACTAGTACACTTCAGCAAAAGCTTTTTAGAAATATTATGGGGGGGGGGGGGAATTATAAAATAGTATTGAGCATGCTAAAGTCTTTCTCAGACAGGGCTCGATTTTCGCGGTTGTCCGATTGTCCAGGACAACTGAAATTCCACATGGACAACCAAAAGTTAAAGGTTGGTTGTCCGATGGACAACCATTTTTCTCTCACAATGAATTATACAGCAGCTTGCTTTATCTGATTGAAAAAGTATACTGCTGGCTGATCAGTGCTTTCAACTTTTTCTACCAGGCAATATTTCAGATTTCCAAGTGTTTTTGTCTCTCAAAAATCATCTCTTTTCATTTTTGAGACTAACAATACAAATGAACACAATAACTGTTTTGTAATTGTGCAAAAAATGTTTCTTCGGACAACCAAATTTGTTTGCAGACAACTAAAAATACTGACATGGTTGCCTGAAGGACAACCATATATTTTTCTGAAAATCGAGGCCTGTCAGACCATATGGATTGGATTTCAATCAATAGGCCATATGAGGAATCCTGAAGAGAGAAACATATGACATATTTATTTAATAAATGCTTGTACATATAAGCACATTCACTTTGGCAAAAAGTGCCTCCAACCAAACCCCCTCTTCCCCCCCCCCCCCTCCCCCATCCTTCCTTCTTCAGAAAACTTTATTAGTTCATGTGGGTGTGTTTGCTTTATAGTCCTGCCTTTAGCTTAAGGGAAGGTCTTACAGCAGTTGCGCATTAAATTGTGTAGATATACTGTACAGTAGCGAAGGCATGAAGCTTTAAGTTGTGTCTACAAATATTAACTACAAGGAGAAGCTTGAAAAGTTGCTTTCCTAGGCTTCAGGTAAATTGTAAGCGTGTGGTGTTCATTTACTTAAGTACTGTAACAGGAGTAAAGTATTTGTTAGTTTGGTACCTGCATGCATGGATTTCCTTTGGTGTGGTAGTGAAATTTATAGGTCCCTATGAATAGTAAACTTGTGCATCATGTTACCTAGTGCAGACATTATCTTTCAATGCTGAAGGTATGGAAATAGACAAGGAGTCAATCTGAAACAGTTTCTTTAGGTTAAATCTAAAATGTGAAGAACGACTCTTGGAATGAGATCACTTTGTGAAGAGTCTGCAGTAGCCAGGATGTCTGGTAGATGGTAGATCTTATGTATACTGAGTACCAGGGCTAGAAAAAGTGTTTATTTCCCAAGAAGGGAGTTGCATTATTTCCCAGGAAGGGAGTTGCATTATTTCCCAGGAAGGGAGTTGCATTATTTCTCAGGAAGGGAGTAAAATTCCCCACAATTCTCCCTATATTTTCAGGTACAGAAATGGAAAATTAATCTCCAGATGTCCAAATTTCCCAGCCTCCCAGTGTCCCAACTTTTTCCACCCATGCTGAGTACATTGCCTTCCTTCTGTCTGTAAGAGCTTTGGGGTAGGGAATTTGTTGGTGGTCTTCCTTTGCCAGATGAAAATATAGAGTATTGGAGTGGATTTTTAATTCTGGGTGTTGATCAAGAGGAACTGTGAAGTACTGGTTAGGGGTTCCCATGTCAGTGTGGTATTTGTATATCCATAGTGCTTCATCTGAAGTTGCTCTTTGTGGCATTTCCATTTTCCTAGGTTAAAGTATTTACAGGGAAAAGACATCAAGTGGTCTATTGTAAAATTTCCAATTTTCAAGTTTTGTATTCTGACTGCGTGTTTGGTGTAACAGTAAGAGCATCCACCTCTCACGTGGAAATCCCGGGTTCTATTCCCAGGTCGAGTCATACCAAAGACTCTAAAAATGGAACCTAGTGCTGTTGTGCGCAATGCTCTGCATTATAAGCAATGGAGTAGGAAAAAGGAGCCAGTGAGTCACAACTGGTAAAAAGGCTGTGGTCGGCTTGACTTGAACCAATAGGTTGGAAACTGGGCTGTGAAACTCTGTCTAACTCTGACAGGGTTTACTATATTTGTTGGAGTAGAAACCTATGCATGTACTTAGTTACATGAGATCTAATGACACACAATCATGAATGTTTTATACATTGTCAATCAACTCGATAAAAAGTTAACAATTAAAATTTTTTATTTCACAAGTATAGTTCGAGTTCAATTTTGATGTCCCTCTAGTTGCCTCTTTTGACATTGGGAAAAACTGTGGGCATATTCTACAATCCCCAGCCCACAGTGGACCACTAATTCTGCATCTTATAATCATTCTGGGTGCAACTACTAGAACACAAGGTAGATGCAAGTCTGACCTGTAAGGAAAGAAGAGTTGATGGGGGGGGGGTTGACTAGGGGTGGTTCAACATGTACACCAATGATAAATTTTGTATTGAAAAGTATGAAAAATTAAATATAAAGACACACTTTAGTAATGTAAATGTACTACATTACTATGTTAGCATAGTTGTTATTCCATATCAAAGAGGAGAGGGGGCAGGTGAGGAGGGGGAACACATGTATAATGTCATAAGCAGCATGAACAGTAACATGTGAAGACTTTTTGTTAATAGATGAATGGAACCAGTTAACTTGAACAGCAGTGTTATAATTTTGCATCCATAATTTAGTTAACTGTGAAGTTGTCTTTTCCCTTCCAGGCCGATGCCATCATTTCGAGTGGAAGCTGACAAAGGTTTCAACTTTGCTGTATCTGATGATGCCTTTGTTTGTCAGAAAAAGAATCATTTTCAGGTAAATTAATTGTCTATTTGTTAGCAAGGAACAGATTCACATATGTCCACTTTAAGCAGGGATTTAAGCAAGTCATCTAACCCTTAGGGCCAATTGGACCCCTAGCTCTTAAAATCTAGGGGCCAAGAGAAATCTGAGAGCTCAAAAATAAATGGAAAGAGACTGATAAACTAGACCAAAACCACACCTTCTTAGACCAGTACTTACAATACAAAAGCACATTTTACATACCTGCAGTTTTTAGTGTCATGACAGGAAGCTTACTCTAAAGGTTTTTGTTAAATATTCTGGTAATTCCGATGTGATGCTCAATTTTCCAAATACACAGGCTGGAGAGGTTTATATACAGACTATACAATTAATCTTGAATTATTAATGAATCAATAATGCCCCTTTCGTATGTTTATATTCATGGGGTGAATCCCATCACTGGACGAGATCCACATCAGCAATTGTCACCCATCACAATTGACTCAAAGGAAACTTTCTCAACAAAATAATCTGGGGATGCTCTGGCTTGGTTTTTGATTCCTTGCCGAAGGCAGGCAAGGAATCTATGCGATGGTGATGTCGTGTGTGTGTATGTGTGTGTGTGTGTGTGTGTGTGTGTGTGTATGTGTGTGTGTGACGCCTGCTTGTAAACACGATATCTCAAGAACGGTAACCCCCAGGGATCTCAAACTTGGCATGTAGATTGTCCATATTGAGTAGATGGTCCCTATTTTTTTTGGTAGAGGTCAAATGTCATTTGGGGTCACCAGAGGTCAAAATGTTAATACCCTGGAAATTGCTTGTAAACACGATATCTCCAGAAGGAAAAATGTGAGCAATCTCATACTTACCTTGCTGATTGTCCATATTGAGTAGATGGTCCCTATTGTTTTTGATGGAGGTCAAAGGTCATTTGGGGTCACCAGAGGGAAAAAGGTCAAAACCTTGTAAACACTGTATCTCAAGAAGGGTAAATGTGAGGGATCTCATACATAGCAGGTGGATTGCCCATATTAAGTAGATGATCACAATTATTTTTGGTGGAGGTCAAAGGTCATTTGGGGTCATCAGAGATGAAAAGCTCAAAAACTTGTAAACACCATATGTCAAGAAAGGTAAGTGCCAGGAATCTCATATTTACTAAGTGGATTGTCCATACTGAGTAGATGACCCCTATTGTGCTTATTGGATGTCAAAGGTCATTTGGGGTCATCAGAGTTCAAAACATCTAAACCTTGCAAACACTATATCTCAAAAGAGTATATAACTGTTGAAGTTAATATCCATGAGCGGTTAGGGTGAAAGGGTAAGAATCATTTGGCATTTGTAATGTAATAGGCATAGGGTATATAATTTTTTTGGAACAGTTTATTAACTTCACTATGTAAATTCTTTAGTGAGGTAATTTTGAAAATGCATTTGTAAAGTACTGAAGCAAACTCATAGGAAGAAGGTCTAAGGTGCACAAAAAGGCACATCACATGGTAGTTATTGTACAGTATGTTGATTCTGGCATGAAATTGTGCCCTGTTATTACATTAAGTTCCAAGTATTAATACATGAAAAAGTGGGCAGAGCAAAATATAAAATCTTAAAAGGCAAAATCTGCTCATCAGGCTGGCATACATGCTTCAATGCTCATGGGTATGCTGATTTTGCAGCCACAAGTAAATAGATTTTCATGAAACTGATGTGGAACATGTGAGTTTAAACAGTCTGTATATAAGGGTCATTTAGGGACATAGTCTGAAAATATTAGAAGATGCTTCTGTGCACACTAAGTAGATGACTGATATGGAACTTCAAAAGTATAAACTTTGAACAGAGAGTACTCTGTGTGATGCACAAGAATCTCTTTTTATAACATACCTACATTGCTTTTTCAATAACCTTAAAGAAAACCTGAAGAAAACATTAAATTTAGTGGCAAAAATGCTAATATTTGACAAACCTTGTGCCTACTGTCCTCATGAGGACATGTGCATGCAAGCATGCATTAATTGGAAGTGGGAATTGATTAATTAGATATACCACAGTTAGTTAGTTTTACAAAAAAGAACCTAATTTACACTGATCATTTGGTATCAGATACCCTTCAGCGCATTACGAACTGTCATTGCCTAATAGAGTGAATCAAATTGTGACTGACCCATTCTTTGCCATTTGGTCACAGTTATCTCGCCCAATTTTTTCACAGTTGACTGCCAGTTATCCCCACAGTGTCCTGAAGGATTACCTCATACAAACATACAGCTCAATTGACTTAAGCTTTTTACTGTATAAGTGGTGTTAATTGACTCTTATAAACCCTCTGAAGAAAGCTTATTTTTATCTCAGTACATAACCATGACAGCCCATTGTTTGTATATACTCCTATTTCCTGCCATTCCCTGCAGGCATTCAGTACTCTTTTTGTGGTCAAAATGTCAGACTTCCATGAAAGTCACACCTCTGCTAAATCCAGCATAAAATAACTGTCCACATTATCTTGTCTCATCTGACCACAAATAAAAGTTGTTTGCCTAGCCATTGTCTGGAGATGGAGAAGTTCATGTACACTGATCAAGTTTCTAAACTGAAAGTTATCTTAGAAATAATGTAGATTGACACCCTTCAGAAATTAGTGTCCTTTACATAGAAGCTGGTGGAATTGAACAAAAAGTGTGTTTGTATAAGGAATTTTGTTGAACAAACTTTAAACATTGGTGTCTATCTAGATTGGTGTTTCTGCTTTACAGTTTCAATATGCTCTACAGTGATTATTTGTCACTTAGTTTCATTCTAGAATTTGTTTTAAATTTTTGATAGCATAAAATGTATCAGCACACTACTTGCCTCATCTCTGCTTATATCTGGATAACTGCACCAAAAAAGTAACCCCTGTGCGAAGGATTATGTAGCTATGTCAAATATCATCATCGAGTGGGAATTCTTGTCTCACATTTCATTTTTATCCATGTCACTATCCTCCCCCCCCCCCTCAAAAAAAAAGTGTACCATAAAGCTTAATGCATAGAACCATTGCTTCAAGATGACCCTTTATGACACTTTTCAAAAGTATTAAGATTTTATTTTGCATTGCTGCTGTCATTTAAAAGTAGTTCAGGTAATAAGAGCAAGCATAATGTTGTATACTGTGTATCAAACAAGGAAAACTTGTACTGTATGTTATGCTGTACCTACAGTATAAGTAGACAAAAGGTGAATTAAAAGTCTTGTTAAATTATGGATTAATAGGGATATCTGCTTTTGTTAATTTGCAAAGGATACCATAGACAATGGGTGGGGCATTTCCCCCATAAAGCAAAAATTGCTGTCAGTAATAGCCAAGGTTACACATCTCTATTCAGATGTCTCTTTAGGCTTGGTCTCACATACCCCCCAACACCCAGTGTTAACTCGTGTTTACAATCAGACAAAACCACAGGCTAACCCCGTGTTTTCCAGTCTGTGTTCTCACATACCCAGTGTTTCGTTGATTGGATAGTGTTACCATAGTAACGAGAACAAATATTTCACACACCGATTACAGCAAAATGTAAGAAAATACCTGTCATCAGTGCTATAAATACCTGTGACCTTGCTTGATTAAAACAAACACGATGTTTAAAACTGCTTAACCCTGCAATTTGAGGTGGATTGAAATTTAAACACCGACCCCGTGTTAACCCGCATTCCCACGTTACTCGAGCGTGAGGTAATACAGTGTTACCTCGAGCGCGGGGTATGTGAGAACACAGTATTTGATCCAATGCTTGTAGGAGAGTGTGTCGATGAGGGCTTGTTCAAACAATAACCTCAATGCAGACTTTTCGAAACATAGAGGCATCGGAACATAGAGACTTCAGAATGGAGAGCTGTCCCCATTGACCAAACTTTTGATAAAAATGGTTTCAAAATACCACTTTATCAAGTAATGAGACAGTTTTCTGGAATATTAAAGCTGTGTGAGAAATTCCTCTTGTGTGTGGAGATCAAAGGTTTGAGGTGACAGTCAGATCAAACTTTGTAGACATAATATTTTTAGGGGGATAACTGTGAGGGATCTCATACCATGCCGGTGGAAGTACTTCCATACTCATTCTGTACTAAGCTTAATTTTGAATTACTCATGTTGATGGACGTGTTGGTAAGGTGATCACTATTGTTTTTAAGGGGTCAAAAGGTCATTTTGGGTCACATGAGGTCAAAAAGTTTGGACCCTACTAGTATTATATCTCAATTAAGTAGGATAATTGTATGGTATCTCATGCATGTCATGTTTGTTTCCATGTTTACTATGATATATCATACGGCAAGGAATCACTAAGCCTGTTGGCTTTCTAGTTTTCTGAAGTTAAATTGTCCCGATAAGGGTTGTAATGGTGCGCCAGCCTTGAAAGTTGTTTGACCACCAGTTTTCATGATTTGTGTTATTTTAGAATGACTGTAAATTATTAAAAGTTGGAATTATTTAGAAAAAATTATACTTGGAGATGCCATGGAAATTGCCTGGCTGGAGGGTGCTTATATTGTCACAGTTCTTTTCCCTGTTCGCACCATGGCTGGAAAAAACCAGCAATTTGGGAATGTCATTGCAGGGAAATTTTGGTATTTGGAGGGAAATTTGACTACTTTTGTATGTAAACATGTGAAGTCTTTGGGAAATTTTGATTTGTTTTCTGGGAAATTTGATTTGCTTGCAGGGAAATTTATATTTTTTCCAGCCCTGGTTCGCACCAAACGAAAAAGTCTAGTTATGCCACTGGTCTTGACTGGCAGCAAATTTTTGTCCCTCCCCACCTCCATGGATTTACGCAGTTACTAGGTAAATCGTCTCTAGCAATTTAACAGAAAATTTTCTGAACAACACTTGAATAATAATTTCAGAGTCATGTTTTTTTGGTTTGGTAATGAGGAAGCAATTCAGGGGTAACATATGATAGAATTAGTTTCCCATTCATAATATTTGTTTGAGGGTACTGATCTTATTATTGCTTTGCGACATTTAACATATTAATGTTGCAAAACATACTTGGCCACAAATCACATGAATGTCGTGTCTGCTACAGGTTATTACAAGTATTTTTGGTGGGAAAATTTTGGTTTTGATTGTTTTTTTTAGTTACATGCTCAAGTCAAATTGAAGCACATTCATTCAGGTACTTTTGACAAGTCATCCCAGATTTTATTAGCTCAACAAGTTGAGCTATTGTCATGGCAATGCGTCTGTCTGTCTGTCTGTCTGTCTGTCTGTCTGTCTGTCTGTCCGTCCGTCTGTCTGTCAACATTGGAAAAAAGGCTGCTGTTTACAGATTCTTTGACCGTTCCATGTCAAAGTTGGTAGGCTTAAAGCACTTGTCAAGGGCTTGATATATATGGTAACAGCAAGTAGGTCAAAGGTCATTTGGGGTCGTGAGAGGTCAAAGAGTGAAATCACGAAAAAGCCTTCAACTCCTTGTGGTTTTGTTGGAATGTTTTCAAATTTGACAGAAGTGTACAGTAGATGATTGGTCATCAAAGTTGTGTTTTTCGGTGATGTTGAAAGTAAGACGGGGTCACAAGAGGTCAGATTGTGAAACTGTGGTGAAAGTTTTTGATTAGAGACTTCTGTGAATTTGTGATTTTCTGTTTGATTGAACAAAGTATAAATTTATGGGCATGTCAAGTTGGATTGCAAAGAGTTGCCATGTAGGTGATCTGAATGACCTAAAACATTGAAAAGGTCCCAATCAGGCCCACAAAAATTGACCAGGCCACTCTGCCAATCTGACCGAGCGACTGTTCCCATTGACATCTATATAGTTGCTAGATCACGAGAGTAAGTGGCTGGTGAAGTACACATGGAACTTTGTGTTATGGCTCCGCCATAGAGCAGGATAATAGCTCCTATTACCAAGCATATAAGCTTTGGTTACTTTTTAAGCTGCATATACTCCGGAGCATGAAGGAACACAAGTGCTCATTTCTTTACAAATAAATATAGAGAAAAAATGTAAAATTTAATGAGAATTCCGTCAATCGAGGTGTTGTTTTGGGGAAGCAACATTTGCAATCGTTTGGAGGCTTTGCTGTTACTTAGTCTCCCATCCACCGACAGTATAGATCTTTGACATTAGGGTGGTAAGGCTTCACTGTAGTAAAGCTACGTACAGTATTCACGCATGCTACGCTTCCCAAACATTCTGTAATACGCAACATATAGGTGTATGTAGAAAACTACTCGTTGTTGATGCGAGCAACGATGACTGATTCGACGTGATATACAGTATGTAATTGTAATATATGTGCCGCGGCGATGTGTCGATCAAGTGTGCAGTGAAAAGGACAAACACAATGGCAAGGCAGGCACTTTTTATTTTCTTCTGCCATTTTCCGTTTTCATGTGCGAAACTACAACGGAGATGACATAGGCTCCGATTACATAAAGTGACAATAGACTGGACATGATGTAACTGTTTCCTTTTTCACATACTTGACTCTGTCAAAGCAAAGAAAATTAAAAACTCGGGAGTGCTTAAAGTTGGTACACAACACAGCGTTCTGTAGGCCTAGGCTAGGCCTAAAGTTAGGCCTAGTATAACTTGGGAGTTTGTACAGCTAGCACTAAGTAACGTTAGTCTAACGTTGCAGTGGTAAAGGACTGTGTCGTTCGCCAAGAAGTGGCAATACATAGTAGCCTACGGCTACTTACTATGACGTATCAAAGTAACCAGGGATCGGTCATCGGCACATTGGCTAAATTGACTGCCTTCTTGTTAAAAACATAAAATTTTAATTTTCTATGATGACCGTTCATTTGTAGGCTATGCTAATTGTTAGATCTTATGCCTACAACTTGATGTAGGGCTAGGCAGGCTTAGCCTAGGCTAGGCCTAGGCTATTTCAGTTGTTTTTGTTGATTGAGACAATTTCGAAAGGGCTAGTACAAACTTGGGATGAAATGAGCAACTTTTTCGTGCTGTTAAGGGCAGGTGACACTACAGTGATTTCAGATCGGATTACGGTCCGATTTTTATGTGTTTCTGCCTTTAGGCCTAGGCCTAAGTTACATCTCCATCCCTGGTCAGAAAAAGCCAAAAATTTGCCAACTTGTGTAAATGCATGATTTCTATAAAAGGAGTATGAAAATGAATTGTAAACTAGGCTAGCGGCCTAGCCTAGGCTAACTTAAATATTTCGTGACATCACGTCTTTTATCGGAGGTGCGTACAAAAGTCAGACTGTTTTTCGACCAAATAAGGTTCTGTTTGGCGATGTAAGTTATAGCCTAGGCCTAAGCCTAGGCTATAGTGGTAGCAGAACACTTTACTGTGACGCAAACTAAAATCAGTTATTGATATAGGCCTAGCAGCCATAGAACAGAATCTGAATAAATACTGCCGGTCAGATTAAGAAAAAAATCGGATGGGAAAATCGCTGTAGTGTCACCCGCCCTTAACAGGGCACAACCGTAATCAGTGGCGGATCCAAGGGGGGTTTAGGGATTCAATCCCCTCCCTTGAGTTTTAACGAAGCCTATAGGCTAGGCCTAGGCCCCTATTTGCATACTTTGCTACCAGGATGGCAATTACTCTTTCAAAAGTCATTGTTAAAACCCCCCTTACAGTGCAACATGGATGCGCCCTGGCAATTCGAAGCAGGGCAGTTAGTGTTACGGTTATAGGAGAAAAAGCACAAAGTTTATTAGCCTAGGCCTAGATATTTATTTCAAATCGGGATCATATGAAAAATCCTGCTGATATGTACTTCCTAGTCAGGGTTTTTGCCAGGATTGCAAATAAGGGGGGGGGGAACGCATGTTGCCGAAGCAACATCCTCGATTGTGAAGTGATCGTCACGTAACCCATGTGGTGTCAAGGGGCCTATGCCAGGTTGTAATTCTGCAATATTCCATTTTAAGTTTTGATAACTCACCTATGTTTTGTTCCAATATGATATCAAAGGAACTGATTTGCAAGATGATCTCCAAAATGTACCTTAGAAAACTCAAGCTTTACAAAATGAAGGGGAGGGGATTATCCCCCCCCCCTAATCTCATTCTCCCCCCCCTTTCCCAACCTTGGCAGAAACCTTGCTAGTCACAAAACTGTCAAGATTACTCCAAAAAGCACAATATTTAACATAATATATACCTGGACTGAAAATAAGATGATTGCTGATCGCTTTTTTCCCTTTCATGTGTCTTACTTGGAAAGCACTGTCAAGCAACTTAGCCTTGTAACAGTCATTTATTTCGTTAACATATTAGGCCAAGGCTAGGCTACATCAAGCCTGTGCTGTGTAATAAGATACAACTGGTAAAAGGCGAAGTTGATCCTCCTTTCGAAGTTGAACAAATTTTATTTATTGACTTAGTAAACATCATGAATTTTGGGGGTTTTCTCCTATACCCATCAGACTAATTGCCTTTATTGTTTGAATTGCCATTGTGCCCAATACTAACATTAGGCCTCACCTATTTACTGTGGGACTAAAGAACTTTGTTAAGGGGCACATAAGTATGCTGATGAGCTAGACGATCGACATTAATAATTTGTCACCTCACTATAGCCTAGAATGCTTGCAGGTATGCCTAGCCAAGTTGTAGTAAGGACTGCAGACCACAACTTTTTTTTGTAGGAGGCTGAACATTAGGCTAGAGAACTTTCATGCCAATGGACCATTCAGCTTCTTGAAAATTAGCCACACCCCCAACCTCAAAGTAACAGCTTTCTGACTCCTGTTTTTTTTTGTAAATCTGACACCAGATTCTAAAAGAACAGGTCAGATCCAGGCTACACTTAAATTGTGCATTTTACCTATACTAAACGATTTTTTTAAGCCTAGGCCTAACCTTGATTTTGGAACAAATTTAAAGATTTTTGAAAAATCAATTGATCCCTAACGTTAGACCTTCTACGAATAAAAAAGAAGCGTGCAGGCCTATAGGGAGCTATCTGCAACCAACTACACACCTTTACTCACAACTAGGCCTAGCCTAGTCCAATCAGTACATACTAAAATTCCTAAGCCTAGCCTAGGCTTATACTACATATAGTAGCAATGGTGGTACAATGGTATTACTAAACAAATTATAGTGGTAGGAGCCATAGTACAATGAACAGTTTTCATGCAGATTTGTGGTGTATCAAACTCCGCACCAGACTTTACATTATATGGCGTAATTGTAACATTTGATTTACTTTGCTGTAGTGACATGAAGCACAAAGACAATATCATCGTGGCATAACACTATGATGGCCTTCACTCTAGGCTACACCAATGCACAGCTCACCTTCTGTAGCTAACAAACACTAAACAGTAATGCACTCTACGCCCTTACACTGATTCTGTCTGAGACTAGGCTGTTGTTAAGATGTCATGGCATCCATCCTCATGGTCCCTCTTTGCAAGAAATAATTTGGTGCAGTTTTGTAGATACACCATATAAACTTTTGAGTATGGCATATAAGGAGTCACTTTCAGCGAAATTTAAAAGCTGTGGTTGTCTTGACTTGAACTAATTGATTGGAAACTGGGCCATTAAACCTAACTAACTAACCCATAGAATTGAGCCTATACAAATGTAAACAAAAATTGCAAGCTTTGCAGTCTCTTACTCTCATTCTGTAGCTCAAAACATGCACAATATTCCAGACATTATCATAACTCTTTGCTCTCAGCTTTGGTCTCTATTGAAACTGCTTAACAATAAATGTGTTGGAGACTCAATCGCAGTTGAGCTTCAGCATCATTGATGCTCTTGTTGAAAAGATACAACTCGATAAATAGTTTAACAGGCTTTGATTATAATGTTAAGTGAAAAAGTTCATTCATAGACACATACATATGCATATATGTGAAGAACACAAACCAGTCCTATGAATTTCGTTTCCTTGACATAAAATATTTCATATGTAATGGTATAGTGCTGATATTGAACCACTAGTGGCGGCTTTTTACAACAATTTCCAGTTTTCTAGTAGAAAAATTTATTTCAGAGACTGTAAAAGTAGTCAAATGTAAGCACAGAATTATGGAACAAAACTTATTCACCTAAAATTTATGTTAACTTACTGTGTAAAGTTTCTCTAATTTTCTAATGTAGGTAAAATTTGTCCGCTGACAATTCTGTTGAAAATAAATGAAACAGAAATATTAATAACAAAATAGAAAAGAATTAAGCTGAAAGAAAAAGAGAATGCAGAGTTGAGACAGGTGAGGCTTCTAGAGGAGCTTTTTGAAAATTGCGACTTTGAGAATCATTAATGACAAATGTAAAGAGAAGGGAGACAAGTTATGAAAAAGATAAAAAGTTGTACCTGGATGAAAAAAAAAAGAAGAAAAAGCATCCCCAAAAAAGAAATAAATAAAATAAAAAACAGAAAAAGAGAAATAGTTTACTCTTAATTTTTAATGTAAATAAACTTGCCAGTTTACACTCCTGTGGAAAATAATGAGGGGAATAAAAAAACATAGTAAGAAAAGATCGGCGCTTAATAAAAAAAAGAAACAATTGGAAAGAGATGTGAGACTTGAAGAACTTTTGGAAAATAGTATCTACATCACCTCTCTACTTACCTCCTATTCAGGTATGTAACCCCACTTACCCACAACTAACCCTGATAAACTAATAGCATCAAGAGGGAGGGTTGGCCAAAAACAAGGAGAACAATGAAAACCAAATCAAAAATATGAGTTCTTAAACAAACAAAAAAACAAACAAATAAAAGAAAAAAAAAAAAACAGAAAATAAGCTGAGACACAAGGAAATTTTTGAAATTTGGGAGAGTGTGAATCAAGAATGATGGAGTAAATGTGAGGTGAAGAAAGGCCACAAAATATTAAAAAGACAAACAGTTGTACTTGAATTAGAATTTAAGAAAAGGTCATTAAATGGCTTGGGAATTAGATTATTTACAAAATCTACCGCTGGAATATCCCCTGCGGCTGAAATAAAGGTGAAATATTTGGCTGTTTTGGTTGAAGCAAGCAACAAACAAGACAGATTGAAAAAAAGTGTGAAGCAATTTGATGTCAACTGACATAAGAGAGCCTCAAAGAGGGAGAACATTAAACTTAGAAGTAAGTAGGTTGGGAGAATTGGAACTGTTTGGGATGATGAAAATATGCCTTTAAATGGCACATGATTGGGTAGTGTACGAAGGAGTTTTAATGGAAATTTGTTGCAAATGCCTCGGAACAGTTTAAGCTCCTCCCTTTTTTGCCAGTTGACTGTACAACAATAGTTTGGCAGATAACGTGTTAGTTAGATGTGGATTTAACAACACACTAATATGAATGTGTTACATTATGTTAGCCTGGCGTTTAGGTTAAGTTTAGCATCTGTCAAGTTCATGTACTATTCAAGTCCTCTCATTTAGTTGCCTCTTGCATCAGCGAGGGAGTATCATGGACTTATTTTACCACCCCTGACACGCAGGACCTGTACAACTTTTACTCCCACCCTACTTAACTTAAATGCCAATTAGAGTGACATTCTACATGTGAAATAGCCCATACTCAAATTTTCGAACACTTTAAAGATCTGAAAACCTGCACCTGCACATGAAGTCAATATTGTATGTACAGTAGTGATCTTCCATATAGTTTACAGCCTTAAAAACATGTGATAAGCATCTGGATGGTTCAAATCTTAAGTAAGATCCTGATTTTCATTCCATCCAAAGATTGGGTTTTAAACTGTTTAGACTTTGTTTACCATTGGAGTAATTGTCTTAGTATGCAATTAGAGTTATTGTCTCATTATTACTTATTTCACATGTGGCAGTGTTGTAATCCAGTCACTAGATTAGTGACTCGAGTCACCAGTTTTCAAACTTGTAAGTGACTCGAGTCGAGTCACTGTACTATTTCAATGGGGTAATTACTCCTGAATTCTATCGAGTCACTATCATTTTGAGAGGAAGTGACTCAAGTCGTGACTTGTTAGAGCACTGACATGTGGTAATACTGGTATCTACATGGCCTAGAAATCTTTGTGTGGGGCAAAGTAAAAGACTGAGGAGGTGCCCTTCTGGTTCTCTCTGTGTCCGTTCCATCACGCTGATGATATGTCCTTTGAAGCATCACTGCAGATATTAAAAAAGTCTTACATAGTTTAAAATGGAAGTAAGTGTTGGGACTTGCACCTACCCAGACCAGGGAGCTATGGATGAATTTACCCATTTCTATTTGTTTCTTCATTGCAGGTAACTGTCCATATAGGTGTCACTGCCCAACCATTCTACGTCCAACTTGAAAATGGTGTCAAAGCAGCCGTCAACTCTTTTCAGCTTTACCTTCGGGGCATTAAAGTGGAGGCCATCAACTCAAACATCCGAGTGGAGCAATCACAGGCTGACAGAAGCAAGAAGGAATTCCAGCCTGTCAGGTAAAAAGGGGGACTGGCATGGGGATGTAAAGAGAAATGGGGGAAGGGAGAGAATGTCTGAAGAGGGAGGGGAACGTGTGAGAAAAGATGCAACGGGAGAGGAAAGGGTATCTTTGGGTGTGGATGGATGCATTTGACATCTCAGCTTCTTACCTTCTGGGTTTAAAGTAACACTGCTGACAGGCTTTTTTCCAGTCATAGTTCACTGGGTTATTTTCCCTACCCCATTTATTTATTCGTGCATCAAGCAAGATGGCAGTAGATTGCGGATGTTCATAACCTTTGGTAGGGCTCAACATTTGAATCAATTCCGGACATTACGGCGTAGGAGAGAAAAGGAAAGCATTCCAAGTGTTAAGCATAGTTGTGCTTGTCTATACTATGGATGAACTACCAGGAGGGGAGGGTGCCGGGGGGGGGGGAGATATTATGTGCTAAACAGTCTTTATGTATAGAAGGGTGCAACAACTTTTAAATAATCCCCAGTAGTATCAGGGGAATGTATGACCTTGGACAAATACATCAGATGAATGTTGTTTCAAAGAATTGTGTGATATAGCTGTGGCTAAATGGGAGGAATTATTCCACATCTGTATTGTAAGATTACAGTCCTGCAAGGTCAAATGTTAAGAGCACCCTACATGTAGCAAGAAGGTCTGGAGCTCAACTCCTGGCTGGGTCATACCAACCACATGGAAAATGGAACCTATTGCCACTGTGCTTGGTGCTCAGTATAAACAGTGGGGAAGGAAAACAAAGCAGCGAGCCAAAACTGCTAAAAAGGCTGTGACTTACACTAGTTGGTTGGAAACTGAGTCATATGATCTCATCTAACTAATTACAGTCTTTCTGAGACATGGAGAAGATCCCTTATTTGTTTGGCACAAGTTTAAAACTTAAATTTTTACTTCAAATTCGCTACATTTTTGCAACATATTGCAAAGGTTACCAAAGTGTAAATTGCAAACTTGTGCAACATTCATGTAACATGCAGTGATAACTATGCAGTTCTTGTAGGGAGGTATTGGTTATATGTGGTAAGTTTTGTGATAAGATTTAATTGTGAAAGGTTCTTTCAAAGATATATTTCATTGGGGTAGGATTTGTAAAAAGTCCTGAGGTATTATGTGCCAGATGTTGAAATTGAATATAAATGGAAATCATCGCTTTTGTCTAGTAATTTGTAAAACCTCATCTTCGTATTCTTGCAGGATGGAGCTAAGACCAAACGAAATCACAAAAGCAACAGTGGGAAGGCTTCACTTCAGCGAAACAACACAAAATAATATGCGCAAGAAGGGTAAACCAAATCCTGACCAGAGGTACTTTATGCTGGTGGTTGGGGTACATGCCCACACAGACAGTGGGCACTACCCCATCGCTTCCCATGTATCAGAGAGAATCATAGTCAGGGTGAGTAAATGGAAAAATGGTACCTTCCTACCCCACTCGTAGGAGAGGGAAGATGGTAAGGATGACCTTGATGTCAATTTTTAGTTATGCTTCAGTGCTCTTAGATGAATAGTGTCCTTTGGATATGCCTACATACAAATTACTATATGATGGCAGCAGGATTGCAAAAATTGAAAAAAAAAAAAAAATTGTGATGAATTTTATGTTTGAGCTTTTAAAGACTCGCTCTTGATGAAAATCCCCATAAAAATATTTCAAAGGCTCTCCCCCCTCCCGGCCCCACTACTTTCAGCTCTTCACTGTAGTTACTTGGTGCCCAGGGGAAGATGGGAGTTGTGGCTCTAAGGGGGGAGGGTTGCATTGGGTGATAAATTGATGTCAATCTGCTATTTTGCTTTGTTCCTTTTTTGACTGGTTTTCTTTGGAAATGAGTTCAGGAAGGGGGCCATACAGGCAGAGGTAAGAATCGAAATGCCCCCCTAGCCTCAGTGATCGCACTAGGCAGAGGTATTGCACAGTCCACATAATACCTCTCCTGACCTTCTATGAACACATGTATTTCCACTTATCCTGCAACTAGAGTAGATTTTGGGGAATTTCTGCATTTTTCTCTTCAATCTTACAATTATCAAAATCATGTATAGGACTTTTCCAAACTTTACGGGAAAAGTCGGTGTGTATTGTCAGTTTCAAAATATTCTAAATGGAGCACTTTATCCCTAAGCACTGAGACAGTGTGCCAACTCTGATTTAGATTTGCTTCTTCAGATTTTTTAGATAAACTTCCTGTTTCAATCTTTTACTTTTGTCAGGCATCAAATCCAGGTCAGTTTGAAAGTGATGTTGACAATATGTGGCAGAGAGGGACAGTCCAGGATTCGGTCTTCCATCCGGTGAGCTTAAATTTAGTTACAGCATTCACAGTACAACATCTTTGTGGGCTTGCATCTGTTAGTGAACAGCTCTGTTTCAGTTGTGAATATCAAAAGTGGTCTACCTAGACCCATGTAGCATTTCCTTGCAAACTTTAGCCTATTGATGCTTTGGTATTAGTTGTAAACACTTGTGTTGATCATAAGTCTTTGAGTTAAATAGTGGTATTTGTGTTGACTGTCTTGATATGAATTGAATGGGACATTCAACTAATCAGTGGAATATCAGTATCAAGGATATAACTCAGGTGGAAATATAGACTATAGATAGTTCTCACTGGCTTAAAAAATATGCTCTAGCAACCGCCACATCTGAGGGTTAACCTGTACATACATACAGAGGTTGCCCTCAAACTTGTACAGGTTTGCCCTCAAACATGGCTTGAAAGTGATGTTGACAATATGTGGCAGAGAGGGACAGTCCAGGATTCGGTCTTCCATCCGGTGAGCTTAATGTTCATATTTTCCTCTTTGTGCTTCACAGGGAGTGCTCTGTCCCATAAGCCTACCAAGGTTTTTTAGAGTACTTCCTTTCGTAACTTTCAAAACGTAATTTGTTACAACACTGTATAATGTAAATATTGTTATTATTGGTCGTTACGATGAAACAAATAAATGAAATGAAATGAAATGAAATACTCCAAATGGAAAGCGCCTGTGACGTCACGTGAGAACTATCTATTGTTAATAATAAAAATATAGCGCTACATTTCACCCTGAGAAAATTTTAATGCTATCTAGGGCCTATCTTGAATGCTGTCCTCTGTATGCATTTCTTACAAATCAAATGAATAATTGTCTTTGTGCCCAGATTTGTATGTAACCACCTTACATAATAATTAAAGGTGGGTAAACATTTCGGGTAGTTAAACTTCAAGTGCACAATGTAGCCAAAATGCATACAGTAAACAAGCTGTTCGCCAGCTTAATTTCAAGTACTCTGTGACCCATCTGTTCAAGTCCAATCACAATATTTATTTCTTCTTCCTCCCAGGGTAATGTTGGCATTAAAACAGAGAACGCAGAGGAAGCATTGACCGTTCACGGCAATATGAGCCTTTCGGGTCACATCGTGCAACCCTCCGATGAGAGGGCTAAAGAGGCATTTGAGGAGGTAACATCTAGGGTCCTTTCCTTCTTATGGGTTTTACAGGGCCTGGGAGACATGGAAAGTCATTTGATGTCACATTTGAATTTTTCTAGGACCTACAAAGGAAATTGCCAAATTGCTGAAAAGTCGGAAAAGTCTTGGACTTGATAAGTTTTGAAAAACATGGAAAGTCATTGAATTGTACGTTAGCTTTCTTCCCAGCCTCAAAAGTCATGGAAGAGTGTCAAATTGCTTTTTAAGTTCAGAAAAGTCATGGTATTTCAAAACTTTTGGAAAACATCTTTTGATTTCTTGGGCTGGATTCCCAGCATGAGTCAAAGACTTGGAAAGTGTTACTGCCTTATTGGGCAATGATCTACATATGCAGCGGAGTAGAAAAGACACCCAGTGCACCACAACTAGCCACAAGGTTGTGTATTTTGCAAGGTTAACCCTTTACCGTTTTGCTCCAATCGGGGCATATTTGCGTGCATCGGGAGTGGGCGGAAAAGCGGACGTAGCATGCCCCGCATCAGCTTCCGTAGGTCATTGACCCCGTGACCTCAAACTATTGTCCCTCTCGTTGTTGTGGCTGAATTTTCGAGTAGCTACTCACAGTTTTGAGCTCCGTGTGAAACAGTGAAGATGGGTGACAGCCGCGCTTTCTGTATGGGTCCAGAAGGACCCAAACAACGGTAAAGGGTTAAACAAGAAAGTTGTAAGTTGAGGAAATAAGCCCTTTGCTACACAAGGTTTTGCTGTTAAACCATAATTTACCATCACTGTATAGGTATTGTTTCACCCTGAAACCATAGCCCTCCTCTGGGTCCTGGGATGATAGCTTATTAAAAACCCTTGGTGTGTTATCGTGTTTTGGAATAGGCTTGGGAAGATGACATTTTAAACATACTCATCCTTTGGAGTGCAAAAATGGCAGAATCCACAGAAAAACTTTCCTTTGTGGAACACATACCTACATACTGTGTATACATAGTACTATACATAGCTTAGTATGGCAGGATGGTTCCACTATTGTTGCTAAAGGACTAAACCACGGACCTATATACATGGACAGAGCATGTAACATGTACATCCTATCCATAGATGGTCGCCAACGACTGGGACAAAAAAGGCGCACCAAGATGGCTGCCGGAAAGCTTATAAATCGTCCAATTTGATGACAACCCCGTAATATTTTAAGCAAAAGTTACACTTGAATGGGATGGGAAACAATACCATATTCCTGCAAAAAGGTGAAGTGATTTTGACCTTACTTTGCCATATTTGAAAAATATTTCAACTTTCTTGCAAAATATGGGAATATACTTGAGCAAGTCCAAACTTTCACACAAAAATCATAGCAGACAGCCATCTTGGCACCTTTTCTCAAACGGACGGGGCAGGACATGAGGGAAAAGTCTAAGAATAGGGAGAAAAAAACTGCTATTTTAGGTGTTTCTTGCATTGCAAGGTTGGGTCATGGCTAGTTCTACCCCCTCCCTCTGCTTATGCCACTGGTACCCTGATAAGATCTATTTGCCAATGTTACGTCATGAAATAAATGGTTTACATTTCATTTCCGGGGTCCCCTCATGCAGACCATACATTCACCAAAAATTTGGCAATTTTTTGGTTCTTTCCAAACAACTGACGGAGGAGATTTTTAGAAAAAGTTACAAAAATGGGTCAGTAATCCCAACCAATATCACTGTAGTGTGACCTGGACTTATTTATTATCTCACCAGCTGGATCCTAAGGAGCAACTGAAAAACATTGAGAAGCTGAGAATTATGCAATACAAATATAAGCAGGCTTTTGCGGAATATTCAGGTCTCCCGGAGTGCGACAGGTTGAACGTAGAAACGGGAGTTGTAGCCCAGGAGCTGCAGGAAATTCTTCCCGATGCTGTCTACACCTCTGGAGATGTACACCTCCCCACTGGTGAAAGTATTGACAATTTCTTGGTGGTCAATAAAGACCGGATCTACATGGAGAGTATAGGTGCAGTTAAAGAACTATGCCGATTGAACAACAAACTGGAAACGAGGATCAACGAGATCGAGAAAGTCAATCGCAAACTAGCCAAACTTAAAAGAATAGACAGCTTGAAATCCACATCAAGTGGTACATTAAGGTGAGGGATTGCTTCAAAATACTTTCAGGGCTTGACAGAAGCTTTTAAAATGGGCCCACAAAAAGGTAGTTTAGGGAAGGAGCAGTAACAAATGAATGTAATTTAATTCAGCAATATATTGAATTTGTTGGTAGGAACAATAAAAAATTTCAGTGTCGCAACAGGATGCACATTTTGCCTGTTATGCTATATGTCACGCCAAAGATATGGAGTTTCTCAAAATGCAGAAACGCAAGTGAGGTGCTGTTCCTGTACAGAAAATCAAAATGTAGGGTTTGCTTATTCGTAAAAGGGCAAATGGGGAGGGGTGGGGTTTGTAGAATGTATTCATTGCTATGTTTATGAGTAAGGTCATTTTATGAGAATCTATTTATTCTGTGTGTTTCATGCAGCATGATGTGGAGGCTTTTGTGCCTCACACAATGTTGACCCTTTCATAGCCATTGTCTATTACTGTAACAGGACCTTTTTTCAGCCAAGAGGTTTGTTCTTGATACTTTATGAAGACTTAAACTCCAGCCTCCCCCCCCCCCCAAAAAAAAAGAATATAATACAATAAAATAAAGAAATGAATAGACACCAGAAAACAAATGGAACTTGCACACAAAACTGAACCACAGTAGCTAACATCACAATTGTTTTAGTTCTTTTGTATTGAAAGTCATTGCTACTTTTGTGGCTTCAGCAAAGTTAAAATTTTGTTAATTTCTTTGTAGATGAGTAAAAGTAGTCAGAAAACATGTAATAAAGGCTTTGTTAGATGTATTTTTATTAGGATTTGTCCCTTATTTATGCTTTACATGCACATCAACAAGTATTTAATAAAACTATTTTCCATTTTTTGCTGATTATTTTTTGCAGCTTTTTCTAAATGCTTAGTAGCATAACATTAACGACATATTGGTTTTCGTGTGAATTTTTTCAGCTTTTGGTGTGTTACTGTTTTCACAAAGGTTTTGTATTGCTCCATTGGTGTTATTTAATCCTTTAATTTGGTTTGTAATCTAGTATTTAAGATTAATATAGAACATCCAGACTTGAAAATGAAAGTACAACATTTCCTGTTGTAAGACATTTTAAAATCAAAACTGAAGGGATAGAGTTTCATGAGAGTGAAGAAGATTTAGCTGTTAACTTTTGCTAATTCTTTTCTGAAAAGTGATAGGGAATGATTAGTGATATGGTGGACTTGTAACAAATTGACACATAAGGTAGCATAGCTTTTTCTAGTCCTTGGCAGTTGGCAGGTAACTTCTCTACCAGGTGTGCTTGTACGAAACATTCTGAACAGCCCAGTGACCTCAAGCAGTCCACTGGGAAAGTTAATGAGGCAGCCATGGGGAGAGATTTATCAAACTGTCCAGTGGACTGCTTGTGGTCACTGGGCTGTTCAGAATATTCAGTAGCAGTTTTCAGTACACTAGCTAGAATAGTGATCTGCTGACTGCCAGGGACTAGAAAAAGCTATGCTCCCTAATTGATTTGTCAGATTCAAATTGCCTCTTTTATGTCATCTCAAAGAGGTGTAAGATTCAATACAAAACACAACTTGCATACATGATACTTAAAAGTTAAACTCAAAACATTTCACAGAAATATCACAGTTACATGCAAATTTCATGCAGATTAACTTATAGATCAATAGATGTGAACAAAGAGGTAAAGTTCTGAAAAAGAGTCAATTTTAAGCCTGGTTACCAAGAGACCCAACCAAATTTGTGACTTCTGGTAAGTGCAGTGATCCTGTATCCATGTATTGTAAAGGGAGATTTTTTTTATTTTTTATATGTAGAGTATTAAGGGTATAATTGTAAGAGACACATCACTAGTTGTGGACACATAAATGATTAACACTTGCGAATACAAAGTATCATTTACATATTAAATGATGTTAAACAACCAATCATGGTAGTCGTATTCGGTAAGCCAGTCAATGCTTTGAGGTGAGCTAACATTAAAGTGCCCATGCATGAGGGGTTGAAATAAGCCTTTAAAGTGTGGGGTCTAACCATTCCCCCTGCTCATGAAATCCAGGGGCCAAATTAGAAATCAAGGAATCCTAAAATAAATACTGTTCTACTGTGCATAGTTTTGATCATTAACATCAAGGCATTTTTCTGTACCCTTCCATGTTTTTGCAAACTATTTATGGGCAATATGAACTTATTTCAAAAATCATGCATGTTTCACAGGGTGTGTAGAGATTTCCAGTATACCAAATAGACAGACTGCGTACGTATCAAGATGTTTATGTACATACTGTTCCGAACCTACTTATTGACCTGAATTCCTTAGGAGACCTCACCAAGCCCCTTCCTTCTAGAAGCTGTATCTAAGCATATTTCTAAGGGTTGGCTTATGAACCCCTGGTTTGGTTTTTCTTTCAAGCCCTGGATTTTAATTACCCCTGGATGGGATTTATATGTATACTTCACCATTGATATATGTTACTGCAAGATACAGAGTTTGCTAAATAGAGTCTTTTAATAGCAGCTCCTAGACATTGGAAGGTGTGATGTTTTGCTAAGCTGTGTTAAAGGTGAACCGTAGCTAGCTCCCTTAGGGAAACAAATCGTATGTGAAGAAATGTAACATTATAGTACATACCTTGTAGTGTACTAGAGTACTCTAACTAGAGACATAGTCATAATAACACCGGGGGAGGTATTTCTTGCAATGGTGTTATATAAATGGCACATCACTCCCCTTTTCTGGGAAAATGAGACGTCAACTCACTCCCTCGTAGCGGTGCTGGTAATGTTCGTGACAGGAGAAAGCAAATACAATATGAGAGAACTCCATATGACCTTGTTGTGGTATTTGGTGTTCCATATTGTGGGAATAATACCCTCTTGAGAAGTGTTCAATTCCCAGTGCTCTCATAGTTGGGTGTGATTGTATAATGTGATTTTTTTTTATCCTATACTAAATGATTTAAATGACCCCTAAATGACCCACCGGGAGTCATAGATGTGAAATTGTCACAAATGTATATTTAGCTATTAAGAAAGCACATCATTTTGTCTGGAAGCTTTTCATCATTTTGAGGTAACCATAAACCATCTCAATGATCCTGTGTCTTTTCAGTCGTAATGGTAGCAGCAGATCTCAAGCCAGCGTTAAGAGCAAAGGCCACAAGAAACACCCCGCAGCGTGGCCTCAGGACAGTGCCTGTCTTTCTCCCCGTGCTATGCAGTGTACCATGGTTCTTCTAATTTTCATCATGCTTTTCTGGTGAGTTCAGTTTCAGAAATGAAAAATGCAAGAGACCTTTTTTCCAAATAGCAATTTCAAAAGATTGTTGGTGAGAATTTTGGTTGGCATGTTTACGTAGCCAAGTATGAAGTTAGTTAGATGGGGTTTTATGGCCCAGTTTCCAAGCTATTGGTTCTAGTCGAGCTGGCCATGGTCTTTTTTCCAGTTGTGGCTCACTGGCTTGCTCTCCCCACTCCATTGCTTATGCGGAGCATCACGTACAATACATCGGCAGTAGGTTCCATTTTTCGAGTTTTTGGTATTACTTGACCTGGGAATTGAACCCGGAGGCCTTCTGTGTGATAGGCAGTTGCTCTACCCCTAAACCAAACACCTGGTCAAGCATGAAGGACACCAAAATGCTATCACACAATACTTTGTAATTGCTCTGTTGAGAAGTGTCCATGCAAAGCCTTTTCCGTGTTATGTTGATCCTCAATATGTAATTTAAATGGATCTTCGGGAGGAGCAGGGGGCTTGCTATCCATAATCCATACAGTGCATAGATTTCCTTCAGTGTAGAGCAGCATTATTCCTGAGGCAAAGGTAGCACTGTAGGATTCAATATTGCATGGAGGGAGATAGAAGGAAGGGAAACTGTTAGGGGTAGTGGACCCTCAAAGGAATGGGAAAAAGAAGCATGATTTACCGAAATATAAAAGGGCAGATGGGGGGGGGGGGTGGGTAAATGGGTAATTAAGAACCGATTCCACTTTGCCTTCTCCAATCAATTGGGGCTTGCTCACAATAAAATGTTTCAAAATTGTTTTAGAATAATACTTGCGTTCAATTCCATCATCAAATAATTCTTGTTTTTCTGTACCTTCATTTACAGTGTAATCACTATGGCTGTTTTGCTTGTGATGCAGATGAACACGGGTACTGGCCAAGAGTAAGTCATTTGTGACCACTTGTCTTAAGCTGTTTCCACTGCGACTGAAAGGTTTGGAGCAGTCACCCTCAACCTTTCTTTGGAGCAACAGCTAAACATCACCATTTTCCTTTTATTTCCTTTTAAGCATCTTTCATCATATTTTATAACTTCAGTATTACATATTCAAGGTAAAACAAGCAGTTATTTCTCTTAAATTTCACATTTGAAGAGAAAAACTGTTGTCACATGACTCTTGACATCCAGTCATGAAAAGAACTGTCTACTACACTACTTCAAGTTGGGGTGACTGCTCTTGCCCTTTAATAGTCAGCAGCAATAGGTTTGCTATTCTTCCTCTGAATGTATTTTATGACTCCTTTTTATAAATTTTACATTCATACTGGATTGAATAAATGAAATGAAACTAACATGCTAGTCAACAGGGGAGGATAGACAGGGTCTGTACAGGTCCTGGAGAGTCAGGGAATCTTAAAAATCTGAATTTCCAGGCCTGGAAAGTCAGTGAAAGTTAGCAATTTTTCAAAAGATCCTGGAAAAGTTAGGGAATGTAGGAGGTGGACTTATTGTTCTGATTTTCTTAATGTTCAGATAAATTATTTTATGGTAAAAAGATAGGAATATGGGATCTAACTGTCTTTCAGGTCCTGGAAAGTCAAGGCCGTTGAAAGTTATGGAAAAGTTCTGGATTTTGTCATTTTGAATGTGTATAAAGCCTGGTAGCAGTGTTATAATCGAGTCGCTTGATTAGTGACTTGAGTCACCAGTTTTCAAACTTTCAAGTGACTTGAGTCGAGTCATTGACTCGTGTCACTGTACTATTTCAATGCGGATATTACTCCTGAAATCTATCAAGTCACTATCAGTTTGAGAGGAAGTGACTCAAGTTGTGACTTGTTACAATACTGCCTGGTAGAGATTAAAGGGAAATAAGACATGTTTATTGGATGGAAGGGCCAGTTTAATCATTAGCTCACACATGTACACATGTGTGAGGTTATCAAATGGGACGGCAGGTGGCGTCAATTTTTTAACAAAAGTCTTCTTCTTCCTCATTTTTGGAGATTTGGGGCTGAAATTTTGGTGTATGATTGCTTTGTAGGAGAGCATTCATACCTACCTACTTGCATTCTAATATAGGAAATTTAAGATGTGTTTTAAAGCTGTTTTTTAGGGCTGAGTTCATTTTGCCTGCTGTGCAGTTAGTTGTTTATTTATTGCACTAATAGCAGTTTGCTTGGTTGTGTGTTCAGTTCTTATCTTGCACATATATGCAGGCTATTTAACCTGGTTCTTTATGTTACAGCTGGTTGAACACTACTGCCACTGTATGCTTGCCTAGGTGGTCTCATAATAAGCTGTGGTCAGCTGGTGTGGAGAGAATAAGCTGTAACCAGGGAGTTACAATAAACCCTGTTGTAACTTATCTATTGTGGAGATACCTTTTATTCTGTTCTGTTCTGTTCAATTTATCATGAATTGGCCAAGCCAAGCTGTAGCAACATAACTGTTTGAGTGCAATAAGCACAGTACAGTAGGAACTTCTTGGGTCTCTGTGTTTCATTTTGATCAGTACACAGCCATGCAGTGTTTACTTGTGGATTTGTAGGTGCAACTGAATGTACTTTGCAATACCTGAGCAGTTAACAGGTACACCATACATAAGTTATTAATTTTATCTTACTGCCAAATGCCTTTAAGAATACACAGTCTGTGCTGTCATGATTTGAGAAAATACACAGTGATATTTAGATCTACCATAAAACTATATCAGATGTAGATTTACATGCAAAATCATAAGCGTTTTGTTTTCACTATTCTTTACTTCCTTGCATTTAAGTTTGTAATGAAAGGAGGTTTTGGAAATTAACAGATAACAGATGAAATTTATTTGAACATTGAGTTCCTGTTTTTAAAAGTCAAAACAGGTTGTGTGAGCTTCCTTAGAGCATTGCTGTTCTAGTTTTTCATTTGCTTTTAGTTTTTTGTGTGCCCATATTGAGTGCTTCATGTAGACTAGTAAGGGTATTGTTTCTTGAAAGTATTCTGTTTTCATTGTTTTAGGATCCACGGTCACGTGTATGTCAAAACAAATTACTCAATGGCAGCAATGATTTGAAGATGCAAAAAAAGCCACCTTTATCTGCAAAAGACACTAACTTTCATCCCCACTGAAATAACATTCAGCAAAAACAATCCAAAAAACCTGTGTTGACCTGTCAGGGGTTTGTGGGAATTTTTTCTGTCCACCCAAGATGTTTGAAGAGAGCACATGGAAAAAAAAATCTGTCATTGTATAGTCTGTTTCTCTTGTTTTTAGTTGCTGGGAAAAAGGACATTTTCCTTTAAGTTGTTCTAAAGATATAGCTTCTCTCAAAGTTTAGCCAAATATTGTTTAGTTATTTACCTGCTTCTGAATAGAAAAAAAAAGAAGATGAGCATAATTTGTCATTTCAAAATGACACTGGGGATTGACTTAGCAAATGTCCTTCCAATGTTGTTTACTCTTTACTCATTAGTTATTTACTGAATAGGAATGGGTAGGGAAAGGGGGCTAGGAAGGGAGGGACAGACAAAGTTTGCACAATTTTGGTGAAGGGGTCCATATTTCAATGTACAGAAATGTTAAACTTCCTTCCAATAGCAGAAGAAGTTATCACCCAAATACCAGGATTTCTTTTGTATGAGCCCTGGTCGCAGCTTTCCAACTTTATCTGCCCATTTTACTTATTTTGACCTGTCATTGTCTACTCTTAATGTTCACAGCATGATTCCAGATCCTAGCCATACACATAATAGCCCCATGAACTGGACAAGTACTCCTTCCTCAAAGGTATTTGGTACAACACAACCGGTTGATAGTTCTACAGGTGAGTTTCTCTCATTCAGTATGGTTGGTACAGATGCACACATACATGTTTTTGGCATCAGTTAGTTAGTCTTTATTAGTGTGAAAATAAGTATGTCCCCACTTTTGGTGTATCCACATTTGACTAGGACAAAAAATGCTCATGTCCCCAATTTACTCATACTGCACCCATACACACACACACACACACACACACTCATGCACCAGCTCATAGTGTGTTGCCTAATAATAGGATCACAACATGAAAAAAAGGGCAAAACTCCATAATGCTTTAAACTTACTGGGGGACATCTGTTACACCTGAAAAATTCAATTTCATGGCAAATTTTGCATTCAGCAGTTGGGGGTATCCCCCCTTGCAGGTGTATCCACACTTGCCTAGAGAAAAAAAACACCTCATGTCTCCGTTTCACACCAAAACATACCCTGGAAATTGTGGAAAGTCAGGAAAAACTGAAATTTGAATTGCCAGGCCTGGAAAGTCAAGGAAAATGAACGTTTTTTCTTGAGATCCTGGAAAAGTCAGTAAATTGATGGAAGTGGACTTCCCAATGGTTAGATCAATTATTTTGTTGTAAAAAAGATGGGTAAGTCGTTGAAATATCAGTCAAGGTCATTGAAGCTCTTGGAAAAGCTTTGGAATATTGTCATTTTGAATGTGTATGATGGTTTTGAATCCCTCTCCTCTTCCTAATGTGGGAGGAAAGAGTGAAAACTTAGAGTAACAGTGAACTTGAAAAGTCACTTTAATATGAAATTCAACAAATACCACCACACCTGTAAAGTTTCCCTCAATTCTTGACTAATGGAAAAAAAAAAAACACCTGCATATCCTACATACAAGTTTATGTTTCATGATTGAGAAGTTAATGATTCAAATCAGTTTTCAAAAACTTGTGACCAAATACTTTTTCAAATAATACACATAACTTTGACAAGCTGGGGTACATTAAATTTAGAATTTAGAATTCAGATCAAAGTGGGTAGAGCTTATGTGGTACTGTTGGGTGATATTGTCTGTCTAAATTTTCAAAAAATTTCATCATCTGCAATAACTAGTCAAGTTTTGTGAAATTTGCAGTGAAGGTGCCACATTAGGATGGCAACACATGTTAAGGTTGGCTTTTTGATTGGACAAGCTGTGGTCACATTTGGCTATGATTGGCATTTCTGTTTATTTTGGTGTTCCTTTTGGAGTCTCACTCCTTGGTTAATTTGGTTATATTACATGGTTTTTGCTTAAATGTCTTTATCTGCTGGGCCATTCTCATCAGATGAAATGAACAGCCTCAAAGCAAAACCCTGCATGAGGCCAGTGTTCAGCTAGTATTTATAATAGTTGCCCAGTGCCCTTTGTTTGCAATGTATGTACCATAATAGCAGAGATCCCTTAGAGCATAGAATCCTGCATCTGGGACTTCCGTGCTGAAAGCAAACTGATCTTAGAGCAATGTTAGTACAGTATCTGCTACACAGCTTGTTTTGCTGTGTGAGGACATTTCACACAGATGGGTCATTGTTTGTCCAGGAAGTTCCTATATTAGTCTCTCTATCTCTTGTTTTCATGGTGTAAGTGAAGCAGTAATTTTGATCAATGTTGAGGATTTTTACTTGTGCTCACTTCAAAAGCCTTTTTATCAATTCAGCCAGAGTTAATTGCTGGGAAAATTTCTAATTAAAGGGGAAGTGTAGTAACTCCAACATGAATTGGTATAATAGACTGTCCTATTTCTTGATTGTTTCTTAAGGATCATGCGACAATGTTGTGCTCCTTAATTGTGAATTCAAATTTACAAGGAGTAACAGCTTGGTTTAGTTTGAATATGCAATGTGTAAATCACAAAATATTGTGAGAAATAACTTCAAGAGAAATATGAAGAAAATTGTGAGATTAGCTGTTTCTTCAAAATAAGTTTTGGGTGACTTCTCTGTCCCTTTATACTAAGTAGCACTACCTATATCTAAAGTGTAACACTGTTCAACTGCAAGGCAAGCCCAATATGAGTATGTGTAAAATTTAGGAAATTTTTTTGGTCCAGCATAAGAAGAAACTGAACAGCAAGGTTGAGCACCTGCATCAGTTTGAATTTTCTGTTAGCAGTCAAAGAGCTGTACCAACTGCAAATTTCTGTAGACTACTACAAAAATTATAGTTTGGGGTGAGAGTTGACTGCCCATACCAGTGGTTCTCAAAGTAGTCCCTACCGCCCCCTGGGAGGCGTTGAAAAGTTGCAAGTGGGCGCTGAGGAGTTTGCAAGCAATGGGGGGGGGGGGCGTTGGCATTGACTAGGGGGTCCCTGGAGGTTCTCATACATATGTGCAATAAAGGAACCTAGGAGGTTGCAGAGTGGTTGGCACAGACTGTTTTCTCCTAAAGTTTTAGGAACTAATGACCAAAAATTTACCCAATATAAAACCTATCTGGGTCATTTTGGTTCTGTAAATTGAAAGTCAAAAGCTCAAAGTCAAAGACTTATATATTTGATGGCATGTTGGGTGGGAGGGGGGCATGATGGCATGTTGGGTCAGTCATGGATGCCTTATGGGGGTGGTATTTTGAAAAAGTTTGAGAACCACTGGCCTATTCTTGATAGAGGGACCAAACTTTTAATTGGATTTGTCCTTTAACTTCAAATTTAAAAGAAGCTTTATATTTCATAGTATGGACAAAGAGTGTTATGAATACACCTTAGGACCTAGTCTTTTTTTACGCTAACCAGTGCATGCCCTCAAGCAACAGTTTAGACAAGGTCTGTGTCCTCACAAAATCCGTTTTAAAAAGGAAATACTGCCTTTAAAATGTTTCAACATAGCGTTCAAAGAAAATAGCTCAAGGCATCATCAAATTATTCATTTTCAACCATACACCTCAGCAATAACTTCATCTCCTTAAAGTATTATTTACAAGAAGAGCTATAAAAGTTGCATCATTTGAAATGTTGAAAGTTTCGGTGAACAAATTAATCTTGAGCAACAAATAACTGAATTTCAATCTGAGGGAAACTTATTTCTTGAAATGAAGACCACCGTACTGCATCATTTTTACTCAATTATCACTCTCTGTCAATAAATATTGGTTTAAAAGGGATGAAATTTTCTTGTAAAACAAACGTAATACTTCCCTTTAAGAAGCATGAAGGAGACGGTTGGGAGTTAGTGTAAGTTACAATAAATGTGATAAAAACTCAGTTTTTTTTTTTTATTGGAGTTGTTAAATATATTGGAGTTTTTTATTGGAGTTGTTAAATATACCTTACTTGTTCTTTTCCTCATTGCAGAAAGTACAATGAATTGTGGTGGTCATACTTGCAGTGTAATGTACTGCTGTTCTTTGCCATTTCCAGTGACATCCCCACGACAAGGTAAGTTAGGTAGTTAGATGAGATTTAATTACACACCAACACGGAGTGTTTGGTCAAACGGTAAGAGGGTCAGCCCCTCACACTGAAGACCTGGGTTCTATTCCCCTGTCTAGTAATACCAAAGACTCTAAAAATTGAACTTACTGCCTCTGTGTGTGATGCTCTGCATAATTTATGCAGTTGGGAAACAAGCCAGTAAGCCACAACTGGAAAAAAGGCAGTGGCCGGCTTGCCTTGAACCAATATGTTGGAAACTGGGCGGTAAAACTCTAACTAGCTAACTACACGCCAACACAAATTTGTTGCATAGTGTCAACTAAGTAGAAAGGTTCATATTAAAAATAGCTTAAAATATAGTTCAAACACAGCACAATTCCTACCCTTTGGTCATCCTTTCAAACAAGCAGAAAATACTGTGGGGATGTTCTACAACTTCCAGTTTACAGGGGAAGGGTGTCACAACAAGGTAAATTTAAGTTTGTATGACAAATGATAGCCATGACAATCAAATTTAGTAGTATTACCATCATTTCAAACGTAAGATGTTGAATAAATGTGTGTGTGTGGGGGGGGGGGGGGCACACAGGCTGTTTGCAAGTTACAATCCTATGAAGTGTGTCATGGTACAGAAATGTAAGGGGAGGGGGGTTATACTGACAGGTGATTCCCCTCTCCTCCCCTCTTTATGTGCAGATGAACAAGGTTTGGCATGTACATCTGTGGCACTGATGTTATCATGGTTGTTGCTTCTAGCCTTATATCAAACTTGGCCTATTTTCCAGTCTTTTTAAGATACAGGGAATGTTAGCAGGATTGTCATCATGGGGTTACCAGAGGTCAACAGCAAACTTTATCAAAATTTCTTAGGAATGTATTTTACGGTTGCCAGAGTGCCAGAGATTTTAAGCATAAATTTCCAAGAAAGTTATTTGGGGCACTGGAATTCAAAAGGCAAATCTTCCCAAGCATGGAAAAGGTTGTTACCAGTGGTTACCAGAAGTTAAAAGCAGAATTTCTCACAAATGTTTTAGAGAAATCACAAGAAATCACAAAACCTTTGGCCTTTGTGGTTGAAACATTGGAATGATTTCCCTTCAACATAACTTTTTTTTTGTGTTGCTTGAGTACCTTTGTGGGAGGAGGAGGTGGTCTGTAAAGGCTTGTATTATTTAATCTATGCCTCTAGATTCAAAAAACAAAAGAAAGGAAGAGTGTTAAGAACCTTTCAAATAACTTCTAGCTTAAAGTTTGTTCCAAGTTCTTGTTGGAGTCATTAAAACTTCCCATGATATGTATTTTGAAAAAAAGGGGAATATTTTCAGTGAACCTGCTGTAGGGTTTGGAAGGGGACAAAAGTTAATTATTCCCATTCATTTGTATAAAAATTGCCCATTCATTTGTATTGCAGATGACATCGACCAACTGCCGCAGATAACGACGACAACCCAGGCGACCATGAGCCATCAATCTATGGGTCAGTCTCCGGACACTTATCATTTTCCAGATGTTTACAACGCAGATCAAGACGACAAAGGTTTGTTGTTTCTCTTAAATTTAAGACAAAGTTATTTTAGACTCGTTAAGTGTTACGTCACTGGTTGGCATAGGGCACGGGCAAGAACATAAGATATGTATGGTAGGTTTTGCAGGTGAATCGATGTTGCAATTGCATGAAGAAAGTAGACAAATAAGAATCTACATTTGGTTGCGATGAAAATGTTAGAGCACCTCATCAACTCCGTTTTCAAGCAGCCATGATGCCATTTAAGTGTAAAGGTGTGTGGGTCTATTGATGTATTATCATACAGGAAGTCAAATCAGACTTTGCTCGTATTTACTGTTTCAACTCAAAGGTGCTTCATAAGGTCAGAGAGATGGTAACAAAGAGTCAAGACCTAACTTATCCCTGCAACCATGAGAGTACAAAACAACTGGCAAAGAAAAGAGCACTTGGACCACAAGGGAAGGGGACTGAGAAAAGAGAGAGGCAAAGCCTAAAACATGGCATTCAATAATAGGCACTGAATAAAGTCGAAAAATTTCTAAAATAAATGAATATTTAATAAAAGTGTCTTTGTCATGATAAAGGTAAAAAAGAAAGGTGCCAACAGTATTGGAACAAAAAAAATATACTCTGGTCAATGTCTATACAAGGTCAGTTATAACACAATGGAGAAGTTGATTATGTGATATAAGGGCAACAATAGAGACAAAAAAGTATGCTCTAATATCAACTGCTGATGGCCAAGTGGTTAGAACATCTGATTTGCAGATTTGGAATTAAAGTCCTGGCTGGGTCATACCAACGACTTTAAAAACAGAACCTTCTTCTGTTATACATGGTGCTCAGCATAAGCAATGGAGTAGGCTGGAAAACAAGCCAGCAAGACACAACTAGAAAAAAAGACCAGCCCAACTTAAACCAATTGGTTAGAAAATGAGATGTACAACCTGCTCTTACTAATTCATCTACCCATAACAACTTTTCCTTCCATGCTGAAGGTAGAAGGAATCTATGCTAGGCTGTGTCTGTGCGTGTTTGTTACAGTTGCGCTTGCAAACATATCTTTTCACGAATTTCGTGTCAAATGTTCAGCATATCATTAAGAGATACATACTTCTGATATTTTTCTTCACAGGTAATTTTACGACAGGCGAGGGGGCGCAGGATGATGATCCAGGCAAACCAGTACTCTCTCCATCCGAATCACGAAAAAGGAGACGGAGAGCTTCAACTGATGATGAGACCAACAACAAGGGTGGGCAAGGTTTGTGCTTGTTACTTTAAAATTAAAAGACAGATTTTCATCGCAATTGGTATAGAGGATATTATGTGTAACTAAAAAGGTACTGCGGGGTGTGTATTCATCGTCTGTTAGCTTAACATTAGCATGACAGCATTCTTAAGGAACTTACAAGCTGCACTAGTTGTTAGGTCTGCTAGAAAATGATCACAACTGGTTGCCTAGCCTGCAAATTGCCTCTGTGGCTGCAGCCCCCTTAGGCTGCCACCTGTCAGAGCCTGCCAGCGATAGTCAGAAATTCCTTTCAATGGGCCCAAAAGTCGATCGTCTTAATATTCATGAGCGTTCACCACAATTTGTCTATTTCTGAGGTAGACTGTGCTCAACAACTAAATCTGTGCAATGCTTTGAACACAAAGTTGTGTAAACCAAACAAAACATATGCTTATTACGTCTGTAAAAGCTTTTAATTTAGATGGAAGTCTTGATCATGGATGGCCTCTTTCAAACAATAATAACTTTTATCAAAGAGTTGGTTTAAAACAGAAATCTTTGGTTGAAAAGTATCAAACTGTCTATTCCCATGGCTGTGTGATCGGTTGTTTGTAGTTAACCGCTGTACAGTGTGTATGCTTTCACAGTACCACACAATACCAGTGTCAAATAACATGGACCACTGTGACTTAATGTACTGTTGTACAATGGTACGTGGGTTTGCCTGCTAAATAAACATTTAATAGCGTTGTTTCAACCTGTTCACATAGAACTACTTAAATCAAGTTTTCTTTGGATTTCTATGCAAGTTGAAATGGTTTTGGCTCCGACGCTGGCCGATGTTGGTTTTGCATATCGATTAGCTGAATGAAAAGAATTCAACTGTTCCACTGGCTACTGGTTGCCATGGTGGTCACATCAACTTGGCATGTTACAATTGACTTCTGTCAATCAAAAACTGAAACAAAGAAATGACAAAACAACTCTCTTTAGGTCATAACAAGTAGAGAGCAGTGTGCAAGCTGAGATAATTTAGAAGATGTGTCTGTGTGTATATATTTTGATGTTGCTAAGAGCAGGAGACAGTATTTGATTTAAGTTGCCATTGACCACAGGCAGTACTTTCAGATGGTTAGAATTAAGAGGGCAGTGTATTGAGCATATGTTACATGTAGAGAGGGTAGTACCATATGGACGTGGGGAGGCAGATTGCAGCCCTGGATTGTTACAATCAGGCAACATTTTAAAACATAATTTGCTTTAAAACTACAAAAGGATGATATTTGGGGTTTTAAATCCCAGCTTTGAGGGCAAATTAACAGAATGGAGAATGTATGGCTTTAAATGTTTTGTCTATAGGGGCCGTATGAAAATGTAAGTAGCATTAGGGGATGGGAATGTGTGTCAGGGTTATATTTAAAGGGGAAATGTAGTCTTTTGTCATTTGAATTTGAGTACTCTGGTATCCTGCTTCCTGAATGGCTCTTAAGATCTTCATGGCAATACTTCTTCCATTCTGCATAATCATTTGATGATTGCAAAGTTCTTGGTTGTTTGACCTTAAGTTTCTCACTTGAGTGTAAATTACATTGTTTTGACTACAGCACCTCAAGCAACGGATCAAGATTTCAATATCACTTCAATCTTCACGGATGTATTGAAGGGAGATGGACTAGTAACCGAAGACTACTGCAGGAAACCTTGTGGGTGAGTGAACTGATGATTTCTTGGAGTTTACCTCCTATATATATTATGTAATCCAAGCGGTATGATGCAAGCAGTATGATGACATCATCGGGTGACCTTTAACAGAGGACACCCTGTAACACTGTGCTGTTAGAAGCTTGCAAGGGTCTTAATAATACAGTAAGTAGGAATTACACATGGAATAGGAGGTAGGTATCGAGGCTTGTAGATTCACAAACCAGGGAGTTTTGGGGATTCCCCTTATAATGTTCTGGTTAAATCAAGCAGCACCCACAGACCCCTCCTATCACTGGTGGGGCACTGAATTATTACCCCCCCCCCCCCATTCTATTGCATATGAGGAGCATAATGCACAATGGCAGTAGGTTCCAATTTTCTTTGGAGTAGGGGAAACAAGCCAGTGAGCTGCAAGTGGAAAAAAGTGTGGTTGGCTCGACTTGAACCAGTTGGTTGGAAACTGGGTAGTAAAACTCCATCTAATCTACCCTACAGGCTGTGGTATGACTCTGTCTTGGAATTGAACCCTGTGCCTCCCTTTCTCCTCCCCACTCTCCCTCCTGGGTGATAGACTCTACCACTAGACCAAACACCGGCCTTGTGGACCCTGGTTAGCCCAACTTAAACCAGCTGGTTAGAGACAGAGTCACAAAACTCCATCTAGCTAACCATTTAGACAAATCTGAGCAGCTAGTGTTAGTTAGTTAGTTAGATAGAGTTTTACGGCCCAGTTTCCAACCTATTGGTTCAGGTCGAGCCGGCCACAGCCTTTTTTCCAGTTGTGGCTCACTGGCTTGAAGTGAGTGGGCCATTAGTGGGGTCCATTAGCTTACAGTGTTTCTAATTTTGGTGTCTTCATGTACTTCTAAACCCCATATTCAGTTTAATTGAAGGAATCAAAAGGTGTTTTAGTGTACAATCATCTATGGATACCAGTAAGCAAAGTTTGTTTTGTCTAACAGTAAGAGCATCTGCCTCTCATGCAGAAGACCCGGTTCTATTCCCAGGTTGAGTCATACCTAAAAATGGAACCTACTGCTGTTTTGCAAGATGCTCAGCATAAGCAGTGGAGTAGGAAAAACAATCCAGTGAGCCACAATTGGAAAAATGGAGTCATACCTAAAAATGGAACCTACTGCTGTTTTGCAAGATGCTCAGCATAAGCAGTGGAGTAGGAAAAACAAGCCACTGAGCCACAATTGGAAAAAAGGCCATGGCCAAGACCAGCGTGACTTGAACCGATAGGTTTAATACTGGACTGTAAAACCCTGTCTAACTAACTTAACTGTTAGGTTTTGTCTGTAGTGGGGTCCTTCCCAGCTAATTGAAATCTTATTTGTAGAATGTGAATTTGTGGTATATATTTTTATGTTCTGTTATGTCTTCTTTTTCAAGAAAAATTCCTTGAGTTCAAAAATGTTAAAGAGTTTAGGAAATTTCCTGATTTCAGGAAATTAGAAGCCGTGAACAAATTCCTCAAATATGCTAGAAAAAGAATGTTTTGGCTAAGGGTGGAATTGTAATTTCTGCTATATGAATAAACTTGAAAAACAGAAAAAGGTAACCACTTTGCACCTAAACCTTTTCTGTGAGAAGTTTCCTCCAAGAAAATTCCTCCCTGCAGACTGCTGATGGTCCTGAATAACAAAGTTTCAGGAAATGGACCTCCTCTTGGCTTACATCTCTTAGAATTTGTTCCATTCGAGGAAGAAGCAGTTTGGGTCAGTAATTAATGTGGGCAAAGGTTGTATCTTTTGCCCTATAATGTATACATTTGTCAGTGATGGCAGTAAAATCCTAGTAAATAATCATAGTTGATGAAACACGTTATGGCCATACATGTATTATGGGGGTTGGATAGTATTGTAAAATGGTCAGGGATTTTTATGTGCTAGGATGTAAGAAGCAGTCTGCAATTCTTGCCCAAAATATGCACTGTAGGGCAAATGTGTGCTGTTTTATGCAATTTGGGGGGAAAAAGTGCTAATATCTTGCTAGATAAAGGTAGTCCTATGTACTCATGATGTTAATGGTTCTAACATATTTCTTGTCTCTTTTTGAATACGCCCAAAAGGAAAGTTTAAGAAGTGAGATTTATGGCAAATATATCTCATTCCCCCACCCCCCCAAAAATAGAAAAAGGAAAAAATAATGAATTGTCACATGAAAATGACTGAGCATACAGTTTTTAGAATACATGTTGCATGTAATAATTTCTTAGCAGTAAAAATGTAAATGTCTTCCTTTTTTTATGCAGGTTAAACGAAAACTACACTTATGAAATTCCAGTAAGTGTGTACAATTCAAATGAAACGGCAAGTCTTGTTGTCAAGTAAGTTTTATTCCTTTCACTGGGCATTTTTGGAACTTTGGCACAAAGGGAGAGATACTTTAAAAAAAAAAGTAATTGTATTTAATAAGGTCCAAGCTGTAAGAAGTAAGGAATTGATTATTTCGCCCAGAGGTTTCTCTTAGAAATTCTGAATAGTTACTCATATCATAGAAAATAGCACTTTTTGAGATTTTTAGTTTTCAAACCAAAGAAACTCATGGAATTTCGTAAATTACAACAATTTTGTTCAAGAATTGAAACCGTGGAAAGATAACTTTTTACATACAAGTGCTAAACGAAGCGAAGAGTTTACATAAGATGGTCTGAAAAAGGTGGTGTTTTTTTTTGTTGTTTTGGTAAGGTGTACAAAGCTAAGGTAAATGGCTAGGGTTGTGTCTTTGGAAGTTTGCTAGTCAGCACTGATTGGTCTAAGTGGGGCTCAAATTTCCTGACTTGCACAAACTGTTAATTACAACCTACCCACTGGCACAAAGTTCTTGGAATACATTGCATGTCTTTTGTGAAAATACTATTTAATATTGCCAAAAAAGTAGTACTGCATAGTATGATGACAGGTGTTCCTGGGCACAGTGGGGACACTGATGGGTTAGTTAAATCGGATTTTACAACACACCAACATTGTGTTATATAACGTCATGGTGAAAAGAAAACAGTATACTAATTGGGTAAAGAGAGTACTAATTGGGTAAAGAGAGTACTAATGGGGTAAAGAGAGTACTAATGGGGTAAAGAGAGTACTAATGGGGTAAAGAGAGTACTAATTGGGTAAAGAGAGTACTAATGGGGTAAAGAGAGTACTAATTGGGTAAAGAGAGTACTAATGGGGTAAAGAGAGTACTAATGGGGTAAAGAGAGTACTAATGGGGTAAAGAGAGTACTAATTGGGTAAAGAGAGTACTAATGGGGTAAAGAGAGTACTAATGGGGTAAAGAGAGTACTAATTGGGTAAAGAGAGTACTAATGGGGTAAAGAGAGTACTAATTGGGTAAAGAGAGTACTAATGGGGTAAAGAGAGTACTAATGGGGTAAAGAGAGTACTAATGGGGTAAAGAGAGTACTAATGGGGTAAAGAGAGTACTAATGGGGTAAAGAGAGTACTAATGGGGTAAAGAGAGTACTAATGGGGTGAAGAGAGTACTAATGGGGTAAAGAGAGTAAATATGGGGTCAGTTTCCACTGAAAAGTCAAGGCAAATGGGGAGTCATGTCAAAGTTTTCTATAAAGTTTATTTTCCTTGAGAAAACCAAGAGTGAGGGAAGAATGTCTGTTCAAACAAGGTTTTTAGGTCAGGTATGGCGTAGTATTTTTGGCAAGTATGGGAGTATTCACTGCAGTAAACGAGAATATGACTGAGCACAGCCACAATGTATACAGCACGGTCTTTCATCCACTGATGAGATCACTTAGGGGGAAATTTGCACCTGTGCCCAAGCAAATGTAATGACCCTGGGTATAACCTTGACATTTATTATTATTTAATTTTAAGATATAGTTGTGTAAATATCCTCTGATTAATTTATTGATACAAAAACGCAAAGTCCTCATAAAGCGATCTTCTCTGTCTTTGTATAGCACATCACAAGTTACGAAAGCAAGGCAGTGTAAAATGGCATTTTCACGTCATCACAAGTGCCGGCAGAATATCAGCGTAATAGATAATGAAAAAAACACCCCCTCAGCTGAGGTATGTATCTGTCTTCCTTTTCCGTTTTTACATGCAGAGTGCCAAAAAATACGAACACTACCTCACAGACTTCCTGTATACATGGACAGAGAATGTAACTCATGTCGTATGCATAGAATGTCACCACTGCCAAGTGTCAAAAAGTCGCACGAAGATGGCCGCCGTCAAGATATAATTTGCATGATTTTACAATGGCTTTGTAATATTTTAAACAAAATTTAAACTTGCATAGGAAACATTGTTATATTCCTGCAATAGGTGCAGTGATTGTGACCTTATCTTCCATTATTATGAAAATATTTCAACTTCCTTGCACAGTCTGTTGATGTGAACTACTTGAGTAAGTTCAAATTTTCACACACAAACCATAGCAGACAGCCATCTTGCTATGCCTACTACTCACACGTATTGCAGCGACAATCTACTGTGCAGTGTACTCTGTATATTTAAATAGGAAGTCTGTGCACCACTTCACCTAAAAGTTTGAGTTGAAATGGATGGTGTTAGGGGAAGCATGGGAGAAACCTGCCCTTAGCTCATTTGAAGCACCCAAGTAGAAAAAAAGGATAAACCCTGATAATCACTTTGGTTTTTGTTTTCAGCTTCACAGAAGAGTGCAATCACAATGCCTCTATTTTTGTGGCCTTTGGACATTTCCTGATCAGCTTCATGGATCAATGCACACAAGCAATACTCCTTTGAACTTGACTTAATCCAAGGTCCCTGCCATGCACCTGCTGTCGCGGGTACCAAATTTGAAAAGTAGCTAAGGGTCTTCTCCCAGCATGGGGAGGGGTTGACAGTATTTTACAGGAATGCTTGAAAGGCAATCTGCCTGTCACATCTACATTTGTGAGGACTTAATATGCTGTGCTTTTGTTTGGCTTAAGGCCACAGAGTTTTGGGACCCTGTTCATTTCTTTGCAAGGGGCTTAGGAAAAATTTGATGGATCTAACAATTCTTTCAAGAGCCCCATGAAAGCATAAGGCCTATACTGTTGTAAGTATATTCAATTCAAAGATAAACACAACCAAGGGTGTCAAGGGTGTGATGTAGTCCAGTCTGGAGGCTTCAAGTCACGATTCCTGCAATTTTTAGCCTTCAAGGACTCAAGCTCAGTTCCTGTGTTTTTTTCAGTCGGGACAAAATCAACCCCTCTGGCTGGGTCCTCCAATTTGTGAAATCATGAGTCACAGTCTGGACTTAACTACATCACTGGTGTCCTGGTTCTCAGGCTTGTTTTTGGTGTAATCAGGAGACACTTTGTGTTTACCCGTAGATGTTGTGCATTTTTAATTATGTGTGCAAGTTATGTGGGGTAACCTTTGTCTTTTAAATCACACAATAAGAAGTATTTAATTCATGATTTCATCTTAGTTAAGCAGTGCAAGTTTTATATCAAGAGAATTTGCTAGGTTTTGCGCAAGATGTAAGTGTTTGAAAAGCTGGAGCTATGGATCTTGTTGAGGAACTCAATTTTTCTGAAGCGTCCATGGCAACTCCCTCTGGGTCTGATACCCAGGAACCCAAAATAACAAAAATTTTGGCCTGGGAAAAATGGGAAGAGAATGTGGAAACTTAAAATAAAGTTTACAACCTGAATAACAAGTGGACAGTTTAAATGTATGTAAATAATGCTCCTTTAAAAGAGTTAGTTATTTATTTAGTTGGAGTTTTATGGCCCAGTTTCCATTCTTTTGGTTCAAGTTCAGCCTGCCACAGCCTTTTTTCCAGTTGTGGCTCACTGGCTTGCTTTCTCTACTCCATTGCTTATGCAAAGCATCACGAACAATGGCAGTAGGTTGCATTTTTTAGAGTCATTGGTGTGATTGCACTTGGGATTAGAACCCGGGCCTCCTGCGTGAAAGGCTGATGTTCTTTCCACCAAACATGTGGTCCCTCCATTAAAAGAGAGGGAACTGGTTGAGAATTTATCAAGAGAATGGTAGTAATAATCTGAATACTTGGCATCAGTATTGGATATTCTAGAAAACTGACCGTATAATCAAATAGTCGCAGCATTTAACTTGTGGCCAGGAGTTTTGGAGTTAAAGTCCTGGCCAGGTCAAACTGAAGACTTCAACTGCCATTGTGCTTGGTGCCTAGTATAAGCAATGGAGTAGGGAAAATAATCCAGTGAGTCACAACTGGAAAAAGGTGGTGGAGGGCCCATCTTAACCCAGTTGAGCGCAAAACCATATTTTGCTTACTCACTCAATATTCTAGAAAGGTAAATTACTAGATAAACTTACACTGGATAGGATTCATGATGCACTGGATCTTTTAGTAAATGATTCTTATATAGGGAATATTTTTTACGTTGGCCTCTTACTTTGTTTCATCAGAGTCAAAGTCATTCTTGGACTATCAGCATTGCAAATTACGTCAACGGTACCTACTCTTTCCGATTCATGCTTCATACAACAGTGAGTAATTTTTTGTCAATTTTTTTCATTTCATTGTGTTTATTTTCTTTCAACATCAAAGTAGCAGACATATAAATTTACAGCTAGTTGGTGGAGAAAGCCAGTGCATGTAGTACACAGGCCACCTTACTGGTGTAGTGACATGCCAGCAAAATATCCTGACCAGGGTTGTCACCACACCAGGCTGTGCTACCCAGCTCTCAAAATCTCTGCCAGGTACCTGCCATCAGTTTCAGCATCACCGCCCGGCACAAATTTCTGACCCTGACTGAATAAAATTCTTAGATTCTAAAATTCTTCTTTAGTGATAATTCCTTGTTTTTTAAGCACACTCAAATCTGCAATAATTTTCAAAAGGGGAGGTTGACACTCCCTTACCCCTTGATCACAATTTACTCAGCTCTCAAAATGATCTGGTGACGACCCTGATCCTGACTATACTTGACACTTGAAGTGTACCTCAAGTGTAGAATTTTAAAAAATACATGTTAAAGATGTTGAAAATTGAAAGTCATTCATCTAACTCCCAGTGTCATAGCTTGTTCATTGATGAGGCATTAATTGTTGAAGTTTGTGCACTTAGATCAAACTATTCCATTGTGCAATAATTTGTGACTCTCTTGTTGCACAACTCAAATTACCAGCTATTCTTCCCTTTAAAATTAAAAATGTTTGTATGACCTCGAACCCTTCCTGGTTTCTTTCATAGTAGGTTGTGCAGAGATGGCTTGTTTAATTACATCACCCCAAAATTCTAAGATCACAAGTTTGCACAAGACAAAGGTGGTAAAGAAGGATAACATTGGCCATGTATGGCATGTCCCACTCTTGGCATCACAAGATTTGCATATTTACAGCGGCTCATGTTTATGCATGATTAAGTGTAAATCAGAAACTTTCCTGTAAAATAGTCAATTTTGTATGGAATTTGATTGGAATTGTGGCTATTTTCTAGGTTTTCAATGCTTTTTGCATCAGATATCCAACTTTGTCAATTTCATGTCATGAGATCTGTAAGGAAGTTTGCAAGTAATGTTGGAACGAAAAACATAACATAGACAGGGTTTCCGTCAAGGAGGTGAAGGTTGGATTAGCCCTCCCCCCTTTCCAGAAGAAGGAGGGCAAATCCCCCCCCCCCCTCTTTCATTTCCACAAGCAATTAAAACCAATGTATCTTGGCTTCTTATCTAAGAAGAGAAAACCTTTAGAGCAATGTTCAAACTTACGATAATAATTAGTCTTTACAACCCTTTAGATTGCAACTATAGAGGCCTCAAAGCAAGCTTTTGAGCTTACCTGTAATTTTGGCCAAGGGCAGCATCGATTTTGACTTGGGGTTTGCCAGTAGTAAATCCCCCCTACCCCTTTAGAGTTTCTGGTGGAATCTCTGCCTGCTGTTGACAGTTGGCAAATAAAATCATTGCTGCAGCTCAGGAACATTCTGTCAAAGTGGTTCATAGGTCAGTAGGATTCAGTGGCCAACCCTAGTAACATAGGCCTATTGTATTTAAATTTCAGACTTTGAAATTAAAAGAAAAAATATGGTACTCTCTCCCCACAGGCTATTGACTGCAAGAATGAAGTTGGAAGTGGACCCTATAAAGAATACAATTTTATCTTTTATCGTGACCGGAAACAATGTCGAACAGATTCCAGTGGAGGGAACTAAAGGGATGAGAGCTTGCTACTCGTCGTTGACTCATTCCTGGGGGAGCCACATGAAGGGAAGAGTGGAATGTTTCTTCATATTTCAGGAGCGTGGATGAAAATCTCGACTAAGAACTTTCTTAATTAGAAGGAGCGATTACTTTGTGATGGGAGACTGCAGAATCATCACAGTACTCATTATTTAAGCTGAAATACTGGAGAAAAAGACCCCGCGAAATTGAGTAGAGTCAAATTAGGCTGCAGATGCCGGACGTTTTGTTTTTCAAGGAGCACAACAACTACTCGAAATCTTGTGCCTATGTGAAGTCTAAGTAAATATGGACATCTCCCAGTTTTAAGAGAATTACAGACTTGTAAGTGAATGTGCCAAATAGAATGCAACTACTTAAGGAAAGGAATTACAGTGAAATATTTCTACTTAATAGCAGACTTTTTGAAGTTTATATATGAGTCTTTCAGGATTGGTGTTTAATAAGTACCCTGCCTTCAATGATTGCCTTTTTTACACTGCCTTATCAGGCAGAAGGTCACCAGGGAAAAAGAAATTTTTGCACCTATCGTGAAAACTGTCACACATATTTAATAATAAATTTTTTAGGAGATTGTTGTTTAGCTGTCTACATTCACATGAATCAGGAATGCACAGTCTCTCTGAATTGAAACATTCTGCATTAACCTTGACATTTTTATAGCTGATTGGATCATGTCTTTGGATAAAATTTACAGGTGGCAACTTCTGTCATAACAGGAGGGTGTATGAATCTACCACATAACGTATCTGAAACTTAAATATTTTAAGTCCCCCCCCCACTTCTCCCCCAACTGTTTCATTGTTACACTTTCTATAAGAACAGACAGCTTTTAGTATTCGATAGAAATCATGCGTGTTTGAGGTGGGATCGCATGTTTTCCTGTTGCTGCTGTGTTGTAATCAATTCATGACACCAGTTACAACTTACAAAATCAACGTAGAGGACATCTGGCTGATTTTCCCTCGTGGAAACAACCCAGTCTCTAAAATCAGCTGCAAATATATTGACTTGATTGCAACTCTGCTAACTTGCGACCACTTTAAAGAAGTTGCGGCCTCAGTTTTGGGCTTTTCATCTCTCAGCCTTACAGAAATAAAATTTAAGGGAATGTTTGGATTGAGCAAATCCAACTTGGAGGATAAAGTTTGTATTTGTGACAAGTGGTATCTTATTTTAAAAGAAATCAAGTCTTTATTCTTTTTGGATTGAGTGTGGTCATGTATGAAAGAAACTCTTTTCTAAATTTGGCTCAATTTCTTCTAATTTATAACCCCATTGAGAGAATTCAGAAACCCAGTGTATCCATCAACTTGTGGGAGGTATATATGAGTGATCATATTTGAAAAGAATTTTTTTAGAAGTATTGTACATAGTGTAAATAGACGGTATAGCCATATCACATTTTTGTAATCAAAATTGGTCTATGAAATTATCTTTGAGATAGCTTTCAAATTTTATGCAAGAAATTTTTAACGTAATTTTATATCAATCTTTTATCAGTTTCGAATTAGCTTTTTTTTTGGACCAACAGTACTGGTTCGTCTGTGTAATCAGTACTCGTTAAAATCTGTTTGTCAGTACTGATGAGTGTGGAATCGGTTCCATCAAATCAAAGAATATCACCAAATAAAATCATGAATCCAATCTCCTACATTCCAATCCATTTTAATAAACAATTTGTGAGGTTGATGTCTGTTTCCTTGATGTAAGTAAACTTCATGAAATACCAGATGAGGGAATTTCAAATATTTAGATAGTTTTAAGTAAACTTTATGAAATACCATATAAAGGAATTTCAGTTACTTTAAGATTTTTTTTTTTTTCTCTCTCTCTCTCTTTCAAGTGTAGTATTTGGGTATAAGATTTAAATGAGATTATGTTTTGTATGAGATTCCTTACTCTACTTCTCCTCTCTCCAGTTTTCCGATACTTTTCTTTGCTTTTGTGCCATAAATTCAGACTTTGAATGTGAATATATCTGTGAATACATTGTATTTATGAGATATATGTGTATTTGCCAGTGCGAAAGGTAAGGATTGTTTGAAGATTACATCTCGGTAGTTTGTAAACCAAAGGGAATTTTGCTTTCATGTTTGCCAATTAGGGTGTTCATGCTTACGTCACTGGTTGCATGTGGTTGGCAAGGGGCATGCTCAAGAACATGTGGGTGTATGTTACGTGTTGCGTGTGTCAATGCTTGAGCGATTGCACACAGGTAGAATAGAAATTGGAACCTACCTTTAATTGTGATAAAAGTTCTAGGGCTCTCCACCTAGCCTTTAAACTCCCTGCAGTGATGGAATTTGTTTGTAAACACTGAATGAGTCTATAAGGTACAAATCTGTTGCAACTTTTTCCAATGCTGCAAAGTAATTTTAGGTACTGCTTGCTATACACATGGAGAAATATGTTTTTTGTCATTTTGAAAAGGTGAAGGTGTGAGTGGATTTTTTTAATCCATGATGTAATACTGAGGGGTGAAGAATTTGCTGAAAACATGGCAAAGTGAAAAATTGTTTACATGAGTAAACAAAGTATGTGCGTGCTTTTTTTAAAAAAAACGGGACAAAGTAAACATTGAATGGTTTTGGAGAAACAGAATTACAAAATTGGGTAAAGAATGGTCTTAAAAAGGACTTTGTTATTGATGTAAACTTTGTCAAATTTCTGGAAATGTAGCCGACAAAAAGTAAATTGCTACTGTACAAATAACAACCTGTGTCAGTTATCATGTGTAATCACATGTAAAAAGTAAAAGATATTATGTATGTTTCTGGGTTCCTAAGCTCATATTTATTTGTGATTTAGTGCGAACCAAGAAATTACCCTGTTAAATGGTCAATTTTGTATGGATTTTGACGGCATTGGAGCAATTTCCTTAGTTTTTGATGCCTTTAACATCAAATGCCCAGCTTTGCTTTTGCATCACCAGCTGGCCTTCAATGGTTCACTGCACAAGCAAAGAGGAATCTACTGAGTCATCATAAATAACACTAAAGCTTGCTTTCACGTTTGTATTAAAAGTAGTACATCATTTTCTCGTAGAGAATATCATACTTCAACTAGATGAATGTTTAGCCAGCTCTTTTAATCAGACAAACAAAAGCAAAGTTTTACAAAATCCAAAACGGCTGCAAGAAAAACTTAAAATCAAAAGTATTTTGCTTATTGTCATTTTGTAAAGTCTGAGGACAAGATCGTGCCAGGTTGTGCAGCTTCCTTTACTTTCTTGGCGAAATTTGGTTCACATTTTGTTTAAAGCTTCAGGTTCAACAACTTAATTTGTTAAGGAAAATTTTAGCCAACCTTCTAGTGGTAAATTACATGAATGGTAATAGTACATTATTTCTACTTAATAGAATACTAGAATACCAATATGTAAGATACTCACAATCATTATACTTGAGTATGCTCTGGTATGCTGGAACAAGCGGATGTCCTGCGGGAGTTGGTTTGTCTCAGTCCCACACTACAGTATTGTCTACAAAGCAGTCCCCTTTCTTACTTTGGTCCTTTTCACATGTAGTACTTACAATTTAATATTCTGAAATGAATGTAAATTAGTAGAAAAATTGGTTCGTTAACTGAAATGTGAGCAACTGTTGAGAAAATTGTCAAATTTTGAGGATTGTTAAAGACAATTGATCACCTTAAAAAACGGATGTGTCGGCATGTGGGCATCCGCCCTCTTTCATGTGAGGGTAACCCTGTAACTTAAACAGTAGATTCAACTCATTTCTGCACCTATTCATGTATTAAATATTTTTTTCAGGAAGATTCTGGAATCTTAATTTGAGCCCAACCACCTAGTGGTAAATTGTATGAATGGCAATAGCACATTTCTACTTAGAATACTGTAATACCAATATGTAAGGCACTTACACAATTATCATACTTGAATATGCTCAGGTATGCCAAAACAAGTGTAAGCCCTATGGGAGTTGGTCCTTGTCACATGTAGTACTTAAAAATCACATATTCTGAAATGAATGTAAACTAGTAGGAAAATTGGTCCACTAACTGAAAGATGCCAGCAACTGTCAAATTTTGAGAATTGGTAAAGGCAGTTTATCACCTTAAAAGAACTAATGTGTGGACGTCACCTTTTATTTTGACATCGTCCTCTTTCATGTTAGGGTAACCCTATAACTTAAACGGTAGCCTCAACTCATTTCTTCACCTACTCATTTTTGAAATATTTTCTTGAAAAAGATTCTGGAGTCTTAACTTGAAGTACATATAATTCATATAGTTATTAGAGAGTAACTGCATTATGTTCTATAGTATATGTGACAATGTAACCTTTAGATTCTACCAATCATGACAAACCAGTTTATAAGATTAGTAAAAAATTTATTTTTGTTGCCGACATTATCGCAATTCTGTTCCCCAATGCTATTTTATTTTCTTTACTCATTTCTTTTCTGCTTGAAAGCAAATGTTCTAGAATACAATGAGTTGTAAATAAGATTTAGTTTGAATTTATCCTCAAGCAACTAATATCTTTTTTGTTTGTTTGTTTGTTTGTTTTTTTCTGTACTCTTTCAGTTCATGGAACTTGGGTAATTATTGCACAGTCTGGCTGCAAGTATTGGTGTACTTGGAAATCATGGTTAAGCTAAATTCATACTTGCACAGGCTTGGTAGAATTTCTTATCTCGCTACTTGACAGTATAACGACAAATATGACGCCATATTATTTTTGTACTATGATACTGTGTTAGTATAGCATAGTTTAATTAAAGTCGATTTTTGTATTAGGCATGAAGGCTGAGGGAGGGGGTAGGTATAAGGAGGGGTAAGGTATAAAAGTTGTGAGGTCTCATTCAGAGGTTAAACAATGACGATCTCTGGAAGAGAGTCGTTGAGTGGTAATTGACAAGTTGTGTGTAGGAAAGCCTGATTGACCTTTGTTTCTTTCCTAGGTGTCTCCATAAGGCTGATATATAATTTACTGTCTTAAGTGTAGAAGCAAGTTAATAATCTCTGATCACCCAGTTCATAGGATGATGTATTTCATGATAATAAATCTGGAGAATTTTGAGACTTCTTATTCTTGCTGTTCCTTATGTCTCTAACCCTAACATGATATCGTGATGTAATGTCAAGCATGATATGCATTTCAGCAGACACAAATTATTTGACATTGTGGATTTGGTGGAAGTGTATTGGTGCTATTGAAACACCTAGTCTGTAACATGGCATCATATATGACACATTGTCTCAAGACTTATAACCCTTACCTGTCATCACTGTCTCTAACCCTGACCTTACCTTACCAAGTGTATCAGGTATGGTATACATGTCTCGAGGCATGAATGTGAAATCTTACAAAACAAAACATGAGGATTTGGGGCATTGAAATTTTACAACTTTGAATGAGCATAGACCTTTTTCCAAATAGCAATTACAGAGGATTGTGGGATAGAGTTTTGATGTTTGTCGTTTTTGTCAATGGCATTTTACTGTGGTGAAAAATGACGTACACCCAAACTCTATCCTACAATTCATTGTAATTGCTATTTGGAAATAGGTCTATTGTGATCAAGACAAAGACAGTTGTTTGAAATCAAGGTGACAATACCTTACTTTTCAAAAACAGCTTAGAGTAAAATACCAAAGTCAATGGACAGTATCTTAAATATTTCCCCCCTGATTGCCATCCATGTTTCAAGGTATCAGATACTTCACCAGCAATGTTGTTCAGACTGAAGGTGACAGCATACAAAACTGCACCCCATCAACCCTATGCTGGCAGGGATTAGAGAAATGACGCTTCCAATTTTTACCCATGAAAGCAGTCTGTAACACCTTCAAGGACTGCAAGAGTATGATCAACCTATGTCATACCCATTTGGGTATTTTTCTACAATCGTGAAATTGCTTTTTCAAGAAAGGGTTTAGAGAACCTTAGAAAAAGTCTCTTCCAACTTGACTGTGTGGAGGTAACATTAAAATTCCAAGGGCTCTGGTAGATGTGAGAATCACATATACTCACATCCATGGGCACTATAGTGTCAGCTTTTCTTTGTTATCTAGATCATATGAGGTGTCTTGACCTTTTTTTTTCTTCCCCATTGCCAAGGAATGTTGCACAAATATTTAGGATGGTAAAGAAATTCAATTAGACAATTCTTTTTTGTTAAGAATTCAGCCATAAAATATTAAAAGGGTCTTACAATTTTAGGCAAGTGAAAGACTCTTTTCAAAATGGCTATTGCAAAGGATTATGGGATTGAATGTTGGTGTGTATTTTGCCACTGTAAAATGCCTTTAACAAAAACGTGAATGTACCAAAATCTTATAATCCTTAGTAATTGCTAAAGGTGAAAAGTCAAAAATCAACTGTACATCAGTTAGGAACAAAATTACATGTGAAAACATACCAGTTTGTTAAGTAAAGTAGATTAAGAGGTTATGTTTTCAGCTCGGGGGTGTATTATGTGTGCATAGTACACGCTTGTTATTCGTAGTTGGTCAAGTTCCAAGCGAACAGCCAACACATGGCTCTGTGATTGTGAGTATAGTAAGCCTACTCTTTAAGACTTCAAATTTTTATGAAACAAAGAATAATTTGTATAGGTTTAATTGAATAATAGTGTTTGTTTCATTTCTACGTGTCAGTGACGTTATCATAGCTCTGATTCCAATATGGTCTGAACTATAGCCCCCTTCATAATCAGATAGTTTGGTAATTTGTGGCCGTACGGAATTGTGAAGCACAGCGTGGGATATGCAATCTGAACTCAGCACGTAACGTTCAGCATTCCCTTGTTTTCGTCAGTACTTGAATACAACACTTCTTAGTGTCTAGCCCATCCGAACGAAAATAGGGGTCGCAGTCTTATTTTACGGCATATAACAATGTAAATTTTTACACCAAATTTAGATAAATCCACTGTACATAACCACACTTGAGATCCCTCGTTATGTTATCGATTCATTAAGAAAGAATGATTTTACCAAATTTTCATATAAATCCAAATTTTGCAATACGTTTTATAGATAGTGGGATTTGTTTGTTTATCCCGATGATTTGGAGGGTACACGCATATGCATAGCCACCAAAACGAATTATCGACATGGCTTATTAGTCCCTTATCACATCAGTGATCCCTTCTCTCACTATTCTGTCACATCAATCCCCGTCGCAGTTCATAGAACATTCGGCTCACTCGGAAGATACGGAACTGGATTCCCAGGCTGGGCCATATCAAAGACTTAAAAAATGGAACCTTTACCGGCGATGTGTGTGACGCTCCGCAGAAGCGCCACGCACATCGGATTGAATTTTACTCTAAACGTTTTATTTTTTAAACAATAATTTTGGCTTTCAATGTGTGCCGTGTTTCCCCTTTCCTTTTTTCATTTTGATCATCCCAATACTTTAATGAATCGTGCACTATATGAATGAAGATACCAGGACATTTCCCTGCAAATCTTGCATTTGGAAATTCAGTTTGACACCTCCCTGGATAGACCAAGGACACCTCCCCGCTTAGACCAACTTCAGATTGAAAATAATGTCAATAAAAAATACTGGGTCTTCAACAGATATGCAGGCTTGGGCGGTGAGTTTTTTCTCAGTATTGAGGAATATAACCGCATTTCAGAAGTCGATGGACTGTTTCTCAAATATTGGAGAGGACGTACCCTTAGTCTACCTTTCCCCTGAATCGCCGACCAAGTGTGCAAATATGCCTCAAACATTAAAATCTCACTTTCTGTCACACTCACAAAGTACTTTTATGGAGACATGTGCACCTCTCAGCTTCGGTTGTATTTTTGCTTTGAAGGAAAAAGGTCGTGATCTTAGATGGTTATTTTATTTCTTTGTGTTACTGTGAGCTGATTTCTTTTGACGTCGTCTGTTATGCAAAATAGCTTTAGTACATTCAGAGCGTTAGGTGTGGAATGTGAAACTATCTTTTCGCTTCCATTCACTTGTCTCTGGAAAGGTTCACACATCCCCCAGGTTTAGCCTAAGCATCAGACGGCTGAGCTCGAAACATTCCTTCAGCGAACTGAGGGCCCTGAGGTTGGTCAAGTGTTGTCCTTCAGTGGACGTAATATTTTCTTCTGGAAGCAGTTTATAGTTTGGTTTCGCCGACCGAACGGTTCCTTGCCAGAGAGTCGGGAGGCATCTCTTCAACGCCGTTAGAACCTCTTCAGCCTGTCAGCTTGGTCTTGTAAGTAATAATTCGAGCTCGTCTATATGATCAACTTCAGTTAATTCTTTCTTTCTTTCTTTCTTTCTTTCTTTCTTTCTTTCTTTCTTTCTTTCTTTCTTTCTTTCTTTCTTTCTTTCTTTCTTTCTTTCTTTCTTTCTTTCTTTCTTTCTTTCTTTCTTTCTTTCTTTCTTTCTTTCTTTCTTTCTTTCTTTCTTTCTTTCTTTCTTTCTTTCTTTCTTTCTTTCTTTCTTTCTTTCTTTCTTTCTTTCTTTCTTTCTTTCTTTCTTTCTTTCTTTCTTTCTTTCTTTCTTTCTTTCTTTCTTTCTTTCTTTCTTTCTTTCTTTCTTTCTTTCTTTCTTTCTTTCTTTCTTTCTTTCTTTCTTTTCTTTCTTTCTTTCTTTCTTTCTTTCTTTCTTTCTTTCTTTCTTTCTTTCTTTCTTTCTTTCTTTCTTTCTTTCTTTCTTTCTTTCTTTCTTTCTTTCTTTCTTTCTTTCTTTCTTTCTTTCTTTCTTTCTTTCTTTCTTTCTTTCTTTCTTTCTTTCTTTCTTTCTTTCTTTCTTTCTTTCTTTCTTTCTTTCTTTCTTTCTTTCTTTCTTTCTTTCTTTCTTTCTTTCTTTCTTTCTTTCTTTCTTTCTTTCTTTCTTTCTTTCTTTCTTTCTTTCTTTCTTTCTTTCTTTCTTTCTTTCTTTCTTTCTTTCTTTCTTTCTTTCTTTCTTTCTTTCTTTCTTTCTTTCTTTTCCCTTGTTATAAAACTTGTCCCTTCCTGCTGACGGAGATTTCTACATTCATGGTGACGGCAAAATGGTGAGATTTTGACAGTGTCACGTTGTGTGCAGTGTCGATAATATGACACAATTTGCTCAGTAGGAAGGGTAACATTTTGGAAAACAATGGACTCAACTCGGACGGCAATTTCACTAGACGCCTAAGCAAGAATGACATCCTACAGCGAATTCGGCAATTCGTTGCCCCTTGGAATATTAGGGCACAGGGTCGGACAAACAAATCGAGCCCAGCATGTATTCTTTTGTTTTCTTTTGTTCATACAATGCTAAGAATATTTTAATTATTTAATAATTGAACGAAAATAAGAGTCCTACTTCACGGAAGATTAAATTGTCAAGTGTTACACCCAGTAAGCACTACACTTAAGATTCGTCTTACATTATTGACGGATTAAGAAGAATGATTCCACGAAATTTCCAAGTAAACTCAAATTTTAGTACAAGTGTTGCAGGTGCCGAAGCGCTTTGTTTACCTTGACGATTTGTTTGATGAGGGCCTTCACATGATCCCAGATCGAATTACCAAACTCTCTTACTACACTGTACAATCTTTTACATAAAATTTAGTAACCATGGGCGTCCGGTCGGGGGAGCAAGGGGGCACTTGCCCCCTCCCCCTGGAAAATCAAACGTGAAAAATTAATTAAAAATTGAAATAGTAAAAATTAAGAATAAATCATCAAAATATCTTCACTCACAGCTTCAGTTTTTCACAGCTTCAGATTATGCGGACATTTGACCAGGAATAGAAAAACAGAAGATGGTATGCTGAATAGTGAAATCGTAATTTTGGGGCCATCATTCGTGATATCTATTGGAAATTTGTGATTGTAAAAACTATGCCAAAATTGTACCAGTTGTCAGGTTTGTAGTGTGCATATGGCATCACACTATTGATCAATGCGTTGGTCTTGGTTTGGTCCCGTGTTGATCTCAAGTGGCGACGCGCGGATGCAACTGGAATATACAAGGTGAATATTAGGGGGGGGGGGGGGTGATTCATAATTGAGTAACGGATATAGGCCTATATAGGCTGTTTGACGGTTGTAAGTTCTATCGTGCATAGGCATGCGAGGCTGTTACCGAGAGGCAGATTGAGTCCCTTCAACAATTTTTTACATTGAAAATTCTAAAAATTACAGACATGAAATTCCTGTTTCAGGGCTGGGTACATGCAGCTTATAACACTCGGCAAGTGTCGTTTCCGGCCATCTGGAGGGTTTGTAAGGCCCAAAATTTTCTTGTGCGCTCCGCGCCAACCGATGGTGGCGCTCCGCTTAGATAGTGCACACAATTCAATCATCCATGAATGACCTTGCCCCCTCCCCCCTTGTAGAAATTTTCTGCGGACGCCCATGTTAGTAACTAAGCTTTATCATTCACTTTAAAAACGTGTAGTCATTTTGGTCACGGGGCGAAATCATGTCAAATATTTGACAAGATTTGTTTCAATATTGACTTGAAATGGTTCAAAAAGTGACTACTAGTCGTTTCATTTATGAGTCAACGTTTTGACCAGTTTCTGGTCTGTGATCGTAATGATTAGATTCTATTCAAGTTTGACAAGGATATATTTTGGGAATGTTTTTATCCTAGCTGAGAAATATCATGTGAACAGGTGAAAATTTTATTGGACCAATTTGATTTACTTTTAATTTATGCTCTACAGAATGTATTTTTAATTTAAACTCTAAATCAAGGGGAGAATTCGAAAAAGACTAAGTTCTTAGAGTTGGCGAACCCGGTACCGATTCGTAAAATAAAGCAACTTGCTTACTATCGTTTATAATGTTACATTTAATTAAGGTTAGCTGATACTTTTAAAATGATCATTCAAAATATCAAGGTAAGAGATCGAAGAAGTCATTTTATATAATTCTCGTTTTGTAGCACACTTAAGTAGTGCCGTCAATGTACAAATGTAAAGCAAATCTAAAAGTTGCGAAAGAATTGTAAAAACTAACTCTGATTGCCGCTTTTAAAGTTTTGGAACAGTTTGAGAACATATTTAAGGTCAGAGGTCATTAATGTTTTTCTTCACTATTACTAGACGAACTATTCAAAATTTTGTCAATTTTGTAAGGGTGCAGCTAAGGAAAATGTGGGTGATAAACGCCTCCTGGGTAGGACGTTAAATCGCATCCGGTTGTGGAGTTTATTCAAACGTGGGAATAATGAGGTTACCCCTTGCCACAAGCCTCCAGGGGCACCCTTGCAAGGGCAAGGTGTTCCTGTATATTGCCCAGTGCTTTTTACGTGTTGTTGCCTTCGTGCGTGTTGTTGCCTTCGGGCGTGTTGCTGCCTTCGGGCGTGGTGTTGCCCTCGGTCCATGGGCGTCCGGAAGGGGGGAGCAAGGGGGCACTTGCCCCCCCCCCCCCCGAAAATCAAACTTGTGAAAAAATTAATTAAAAATGGCAATAAAAAAATGAAAAATAAATCATCAAAATATCTTCACTCACAGCGTCATTTTCTACTCGTGAAATATGCGGACATTTGACCAGGAATAGCAAAAGAGAATTTGGTATGCTGAATAGTGAAATCGTAATTTGGGGACCATCATTCCTGACATCTATTGGAAATTTGTAATTGTAAAAACTATGCAAAAAGTGTACTAGTTGTCAGGTATATGGCATCCGTATATGGCATCCGACTATTGATGAATGCGTTCGTCTCGGTTTGGTCCCATGCTGATCTCAAGTGGCGACGCGCGGATGTAACTGGGATATACAAGGTGAATATGGGCGGGGGGCTGTTTGACAGCGTAAGTTTTATCGTGCATAGGCGCGCGAGGCCGTGGCAGAGAGGCAGATTTTCCTTCAACAATTCACTACATTGAAAATTCTAAAAATCTAAAAATTACATGAAATTCCTGTTTCAGGGCTGGGTACATGCAGCTTATAACACTCGCCAAGTGTCGTTTCCGGCCATCTGGAGGGATTGTAAGGCCCAAAATTTTCTTGTACGCTCCGCGCCAACCGATGGTGGCGCTCCGCTTAGATAGTGTACACAATTCAATCATCCATGAATGACCTTGCCCCCCCCCCTGTAAAAATTTCTGCGGACGCCCATGCCTCGGTTGGGTGTTGCCTTCGGGTGTGTGGGTGACCGTTGGGCGCGGTGTGGGATGTTCTTGGTTTTTATTGTCTTGGGGCGGTGTTTGGTGTTCGGGCGGTTTTGGGTGAGCTGGCGGATTGTTTGGGTGTTGGGGTGGAGTCGGTTCGTCTTTTGCATTTGTCATGGACCTTTATGTTTCATGTTTTGTGTGTGGATGGTTGCCGGGTAGCGTTTGTGTTTTTGTCCGACCGGTTTGAGTTGCCTGCTAGTTTTAGCGTGCCTGTTTCTATGTACGTGTTAAAAAGAAAAAGAAAAATGCCTTAGCCTGTCCTCAATCCGGCGTAGAACTTTTCCTATCTGTGACGACTCATGTGTTGTGGAACTGTGCACAGATAACAAACTTAATGAAGTCTCTAGTAAGAGCAATGAATCATTCAGTTTGGTAGCCATGACTGGAATCCGATCCGAGACCCAGATGCAGCGCATCTCTGGCTAAGTCCAACGAAAAAAAGGCACGAGCCCGGAATCGAAACCGTCGGTCCTTCGTTAAGCTTGATCCGATTCCTGACTGATACCTTGCCACGGGCTGCGATCAGGGGATGTCCCCACAATATATGAGAAATTGCCCATTAACCTTAAATTTTTACAAAGTACCGTATTTTTTGAAAAATGAGGTAATTCCCCCTCTCCCGAAATATTGGAAACAAATCTCCACCTTTTGACCTTATGGTTGTGTTATGACAATGTTTCATGCGTTTTACGGTAGGTTCATGTTTGCACGGAACATTCGCTGACTGGTTTATCTACGACAAACAAAATTGTTGCTAGGATACACGTGAATATGTTCAAACAAGCCATTGTCCCAAAGATGACGTAGAAGGATGCCGTCAAGTCCAAAATGGCTCCTGTGGAATCAAAATAACACTGCTTCTTATTGAAAAGATTCATGAGAACAGTAAATTATACTTTAAATTTAAAGTCTTTTGTTAAATGGGTGTGTGGCTATTCAACGTTTAATTAACAATTTATGGCAAAAATAAAGGATCTTTTTTACAGAAAGAACACACTCCAAATCCAGATATGGATTGATATTTGGATGTATCTGGCTAATTGCACCCTTGATGGCCATATTAAGCTACATCGTCTTATCTTGCATCAATGTGCCAGGATTTTCTTGTTACCCGACAAATATTCATTATTTTTCATTAAACAGTAATTAACACATAATTAACGTTTCTTCTAACCTAAAAGACCTCTCAAAAGTTTCGTTATTCTGGTAAAATATTTCAGAGGGTAAACGAGGTGTAGACTATGGAACAGTTAGTTTTAGTTAGTTCGTTATTCAGTCAGTCAGTCAGTCAGTTAGTTGAATAAAGTAACCATGCAATGACCGAGAAACGATCACATGAAGTAGGAAAAAACTCTATCCACAAATATAAGGAAAAAGAAGAAAGAAACAAGAATAACAAGTAAAGAGAAAGAAAGTCGAAAAAGAAAAGAAATTTTCATCGTATACTCACCAGATATTACACTGCCGAGTTGCATGAATATACCAGTCTGCAGGTAGCCTAGAGCTAAACCCTGTTTCACGTGTTTCTTACAGATGTAATTTGGCATCAGACAACTTATTGCGGTATCAGAGTATGCGCAACAGAAACCAAACGACGCAGATGACATAAGTAACACTTCATAGTTACTGCTCAATAGGTATCCAATTAAACCAATGAATGACGTAACTGCAGGTACGATCGATGACGTCATAATATTCATACTTTTACAATACAAGGGGACAAACACTGCAAGCTTTCCAATAAAACCACCGACCCCTCCTGCCGTGGATAGAAGGACTGCTGCATCCGGAGAGAGTCCAATCGATTTTCCGAATGAAACCAGAAAAATTGCCCATACCACGAAATTGTAATGGAACATACCATGAATGAATATGATTAATGCGAAAGGTGGATGCCTCAGTACGGGAGAAAAATTTAAAGGATTTCTTCTCCTCTTCAAGCTCCCAATAATGCCAAAAATGATCGCAACGAATTTAAATTTTGATTGAATTTCTCTCAGGGCAATGGTGGGAGTATTTTCTGCTTTAATCGGGGAGTTTTTCGAAACAGGTACCATCAAGATGCCGCAGACAACTGCGTTAAATGAAATACCTCCAAGAATGAGATAAGACCCGTTAAAACCATAGTTTGAACGTAATGCGTCGACTAAAACAGGAATCGTTGTTACACCAATGAAAGTAAACAGTTCTCGCACAGAGTAATAAATGGCAAAGCGTCCTTCAAAGTGATCAAGAAATGTCAAGAAACTGGCATAGAAGAGCAATCCAGTTCCGCAAGCTGGAAATTAAAACAGAAATAAGCAGTCAAGTACGTTTGATTTAGCTGGAAAGTTAGAGAAATGTCGTGCGGAGGCTACCCGCTACTAATTACGTAAAGGGTATTTCCCATTGATCACGAGCTCATGAGAAGCCAATCACGTTTTGACTCATTCTCAAGATGAAAAGTTTAAATATTTTTTCATATGAATTTACGTGACAGTTTTCCGTCTGTGAAGTACAGGGAACAGTCTTAAGATTGTGCAGACGTTAGGAGTTGTCGAACGACTGTGCACAAGTGCGTGTAAATTAAACTCAAAATGTTATCACCTCAGACAGTTCCAACTCCCCTTGCCTACTAGCTAAAGCCACTCCTACAACTGTCTATCTTCTTTCAGGCGCAATCTCAGGTTACTGCTTCAGTAAGTTAGTTAGATCAGAGAGGTATTATAATAACACATCCCTGGTTAGATGGAGTTTTACGGCCCAGTTACCAACCACCTGACCAATTGCTTCAAGTCGAGCCGGCCGCGGCCTTTTCCAGTGTGACCCGTGAGGTTGTTTTTCCTACGCCATTGCTTATGCTGACAGCCTGGCCTTCGTCAAGGCTTTTCGGCCATTATTAATTATCTCTCTTGTTTAATTTACTGAACAAACTACTATAATACGCTCCGTACTTTTAATTAATCCTCACGATGAACATTTCTCGCATCTATCTGGTCATCCTCACACCTGTCCCGAGTAGCAATTTCCGGATGGGGGGGGGGGGGAGATAACAATGCAGAGGCCGCAACAGACAGTGTGTCTTCAAAGTGAAGGGGACAAAATTTCGACGGAAAGACTCGCCAGAGTCTACTTACAGCCAGAAATGAAATAAACATACATTCTAATAATCAAGGAATAATTTCTTGGTAGGTTAGTTAGTTCATAAGATAAGACGGCCCATTTCCCAACCAATTGGTTCAAGTCGAGCCATTCCCGGCCTTTGTTCCAGTTGTGGCCCACTGGCTTGTTAAATGTTTTCCTTACCCTATTGCAATAGAGAAAGACGTCATTATGACATAAAACTACGTAGAAGACTACATTCGATATATTTGCTCGATGAATGTACACTCCACGTATAACAAAGTACACACCAGGCAGCTGGGCAGTGCGTTCATCACCGAACCATGTGTATATAGGCCTACTTGGCATGATTGTCCTTCGGCATAACGGATCCATGACGTAATTTCAAAGCCTTTATAGCGTATTGATGAATAAGAGATAAGCTTCGAAATACATGTTTACAGTGAATCGTAAGGGCAGCCTTTGTCTTGGTCAAGACGTTACTACAACTTTTATCCATAGAATTCAAAATCGAGGACGAGCTTTCAACTTGACAATTTTATTTTAGAGAGCTGAGAATTTCTGAATGTAGAGGGCTTACTCAAAAGAGAGTAGCAAATGCAGTTGCAACTCATTTACCGAGACTATAATTAGTAGGGTAGACCATACGATAATCTGTTTGACTTTGAACTCCGCAGTAACGAAGCCACAACAGACCGTATGGAAGCATTATAAGTACCAGCACATTGTAGTCCGTGAATTGATTTAATAAAACTCATGCTTTGCGAGTTTTACCAGATTGGCTCTCTTGGTTATCTCCAAGAAAAGGTGTCTGTATAATATATCAGGCATAGACGGTAAGATCGTCATTTATTCAAAAGCAAGAAATCATTTTTCCCACACCCAACACATCGTTTGCCTTATTACAAGAATTTTCAAACAAAGACATTGTGTGAAAACTGCCTTATGAAGTCACGTGCATTAATCAGAGAATGATGCACGATCGGGGTTAATGAAAACGATGCACTACTAAGGCGTAGCCCGAGTGCATGGCTTGCATCGCTTGCCACACACCCTAGCAACGAATTACGCCCGCGCGACCTAACCTACTCCTCAGTAAACACGGAACGTAATTATGATTTTAAAACGCGCGATCGCATATGCTGTTTTTTTTTTCTTTCTTTTTTTTTTTTTATAAATTTGCATTTGCATCACTAGCGTAAAGTAAGGGAAAGGGGAGGTCCTCCCACTTGAACTTTTTAGAAGTTTTGTTGGTATATTGGCTGATTTTGTCAATTCATCTGTAAAGGGTGGAATGCGGAAAACATTCTGACAACGCATATAATCGACAACCGAAATTACATAAAAGAAATACAAAAATTTCGCGGCATTCATCTTCAGTTACGCTTTGGTTAAAAGTTAACACAGGTTTTAGATGTAGTTGTATAAAGGTTGAGTTTCACAATCAGGATATTGTTCGTTAGCATTTGTGCGTGATCCTTAAGAAATACGATTTGGAGTCGATAACAGGTTCTGTTCTCTTTTGGTAACTATGTGGAAGATTCACAGCACAAATGCAACATCATTTGAAACTTAACTTGTCCCTATACTGGGTCCATGACATCGAAAGGGGTTTAGCCACCTTTGTTCCTGTTTGGCTTAGCCACCAAAGCCAAAAGGTACATCGTACCGTCACATAATCAAACATGCACAGTTCTAACGACATATTATGGCTTTGCAGGCATGAGCAGCGTAATAGGGTTTGCGTCTGCAAAATGGGGCCAGGGCAGCTTTAGGGTTAGGAATAACATAGTCGCGAACATTAAAATTTGCTCGGATGAAAAGGGAAACGTTTTTTCATAAAACCAAAAGTTTCTAACCTTTCCTAAGCTAAGTATTTTTTTTTACAGAACCCCAAAATTTCGGCGCGCTTTGCGCGCCTTAACTCTGCGTTCGGCGTACTGTAGCAAACTGTAGCTTCTGGTTGGCCGCCGGCTGCTGAATCCCTAACGGAAGCTTGACCTCCTCATTGTGCATATCTTTTAACTACCTTTTCGAGTCCGTTTAGCAGGTTTCACAATGTCAGATTAATATTCCCGATTTCCACTCTTTGAGTACAATAGCCACAATCGAAGTGTTGCACCATCTATAAACTGTTTAAGAACAAATGTTTTAGTCAACTGTAGCTAAGGCTTAAAATTAGTTGTTGCACACCATCAAGAGGTTTTCTTCAGTACGCCAAGTCATTTGTTTCCCCTTTCCATTTGATGACTCTAGGCTTATATGAATTTGAAGCTAACGTCATTCCTACCGTTCGTAAATTTATAAAGAAATTAAAGCTGTATGTGGTAGTTTGTTAGCCGATGCTGGAGAATGTGGTTCCCGCAAAGCAATTATCACATGGTGTCACCATTGACAGGCTGAGTATAATCGCATCACTTTTATTTGCCGTATGTGACAACAGATGAACAAGTGACGCGGGGAACTACAGCGCTATTTTTATTAATTTTCTTTCACAAATTTCCAAATGCTTTCCAACATGAACCATTGCCTTTTAAAATGTCACGTCGGAAAGCCTCAATTCGTAGGCCTTAGATATCATTATGTAGCAACAATGATCTTTGGTCGCCGTGCAAGCTCAGATTTGCCAATAGGAAAGTACGTGACAATGGCACCAACGTCATAATAACGTTAATAGTTTACCTGAACACTGTTATTTGGGGACTCTACCTTTTGTAACCTTTTGTAATTCAAAATAGGCCGTATAATAAAGACTCGACTGACTACACGAAGTTTCCCAGGCCCCTGCTAAAATTCATGAAGGTGTAGCCGAAATAGACGAATTAGAAATTTCTTAAAGGAACAGTATTGTGCAACAGGTCAAAGGTCATGAGGTAACACTATTATGTGCGTTAACGGCTGATGGCGGGATGAAAATGCACGTTAAAACAGTGTGCTATGCTCAGTGGTCGGCTACCAGTTGACCCAAGCAGAAACGCTACGCACTCATGCGCAGATATGAACTTCGAACTCTTCGTCAATTAGTCCTGAACTTTTCGGTTGGAAAAGCGGATGAATTTCATTTCTCTGAAGTGAGGTATCACTGCTATAAATACTATCATCGGTTTATTCTGTTACATAGTAAGAATCGTTAAATAGATCTGCCAAGAACTTTTCGATGTATTAATACTACAGTCACAACTAAGTTCCGGTGGATTTACGACTCGTTCCCGGTGTATCATAGAGTGCTTTCACACTTGATCTCGAGCAGGGAATCAAAAACGGATTTGATTCACCCGTCGAGATCAACTTTGTAGTGTGAAAGCTCTCCACACTCAGGATCAGATCCAGAGATTTGATCTTCCCTCGTGGGCAGATCAGATCTCGGGCGGAGGATTAAAAAAATACCGTGTGCGAATGTTCGGAGGATCAAGGTGACCTTATCGACGTAAAGGTTTCGATATTTCCAAACTGTGCTTTACATTTCGCCGGACACGGATGTAAGTTAGGGCAACGGAATAAATAGGACTGGATAATTCGAGTTCATTGCGTCACTTCCTGTTTGTTGATCGCTTGTGCGTGGCTTGACTCGTTGCGGGAATCAAGCGAGTAAGCCAATCCTTTGGCCTCAAGGGCCAGGGGAGGATCTGATCGCCCCCTCGAGATCAGCTCTTTAGTGTGAAAGCGGTCTAAGTTGCTTTCCGGGCACCGGTCAAATGCCGAACTTTTTACGTATGGGACAGGTGACGCATTCATTTTTACTCAGAAGTCTGGTATCGGGCGCAACCTCAGACCGGGCATCTGACACTTCGTCCGGGTGCTGGGCAATTGTTAGGACGACGGCCCGATCAGCTCGACGATTAGCCAACGTCCCGGGACGTGACCTAAGCTCAGCCAGGTATCTTTGGAGCCACCGCGGCCAATGCACAGCATTTGCTCGGCATCTCGTAGGTGACCCCTCTGCTTCTGTCGATAGTTCCTAGAAATTCGCCGGTAACTCTTCATTAACCCAATAGTGAGTGAGTAGACTATATGTGCCATTGACCGGTTTTTCTCCGATTGCAACACGCCCCTGCTGATCAGAAATACCGTATACTGGGCGTTGTCGGGCGCAGAGCTATAATTTTCAATGGCTTTAAGAAAAAGGGCCAAAATTGTCAGTGCTTTTCAGTCATTTTTAGAGTAATTGCTTCACTTAGTAGAAGGACAAGCCCATATAAACGGCTTTAAACATTCTTTATGGCACCAGGTCCTCTTAGGTTACACAGTATAGCTACTGATTCGTGCTATATAAGCCTGCTGTAGCTATGAGGTGGACAAGCCCGTCAAAAAGGTAATACGCATGTTCTGGTCAAAGTGAGATGAAAGCATTTGATAAGAATAAGATTTCCTGAACAGTTTGGGAGTCTATGGAATAAAAATGGAATATACCTGTTATCCCGTTGAACAGAAATAGTTGCCATAATCGACGACCGAAAACTCCCAAACACGTTAGTCCAATGCCATAGAAAATTCCACCGGTCACCCCCATAACTCTGTAACTACTATTCTCGAAGATAGCACCACCTACACCAGCTGAATAACAAACAAAAAGTTTTAACTTTCACAAGTCTGCTGAGAGAAGTTGAATAATAGGAAACTAATATTCATAATACCGTGACGTAAGCATCGTATCACTATGATGCAATAAAAGGGCATGCAAATAGTGAAGGATTTAATCAATCTTGAATAATCGCAAGGTTAGTGGCAGAGCAAGGGATTTAAGTCAACGGAGCGAAAGTGGCCTCTAAGGGCGCTTTGAAGCAGGTAGATACACTGAGGTTCCAAACTTTCATTATTTGTCCACGGCTGGTAGAGAGCTACATTCCCGCTTGCCTCCCAGACTGGCTATATCAAAACACATTTCATTTTTTAGCCCTTCCTTAAACAAACTTTTATAGAAACTGACAATTGATTGGTGTTTTGGTCAGGTCTGGATTCAACTTTCTTATTCATCTGTTCATATGGGATGATGTAATTAATTAATCCATCGCCATGCAACATGACTGCATGGTCAAGTGTTTAGTTTCAGATGTGCAGTCGGACCGGGTCATAATGAAGATTTGAAAAAACGGGACCTTCTGTCATTATGTTTTGGTGCTCAGCAGAAGCATTGGAGTAGGGAAAACAAGCCAGTGAGCCACAACTGGAAAAAAAAACTGTGACCCGTAAAACTCCATCTAACTAAATAAATCTGTGCAACATTGTATGCAAGCAAGCAGAAAGTGTTGAAGGTCAAGCACTATTGAAACATTTTTAATTTTAAAGGGAAACAAAGCAGGTAATGTGAGTTGAACAACAGAAAGTCAAAAATTATTGAGCAATGGACAAACTTGTTTCAAAAGATTTATTTTCAACATTTTATATCTAGGCTTAAGAATGTTACGTGAAGATGGAAGATGTTAGAATTCATTTTTCATGCTGTTTAATATATATTTTTGAATTTTTAAATTCATGTACCCTGTAAAGGCAAATATTCCAGGTAGTTTTGATTCTCCCAACCTAATTATTGCTCGTCCCTCCCAAATCTGTCCAAATTTCACCTTCATGTAGACACAATCCTAGTTTATTTATTCAGAGGCAAAGTAAGCACACAACGCTCTGTTGTAATCATAACCCACACAGCTGCACAGTGCATGCCGTGTGATATGAGCTCTGTATTTTTAACGTGATGTCAATCAAAAAGCTATACCACGTAAAATTGTAGTTGGGATGACGAGTAGTTTTCGTTTAAGAGGCCATGTAGTTTGTTATTGTACGAATGCGCCTATAGTTTGGAGGTAATGAGCGAAGCATAGCTACACCGTGCACCTCTTATACTGCATAGCACAATGACAGTGTGAACGAACCCACCCATACATCACAGAAGATATCCCTTCGCATCAGAGTAATGTAAACAGATAGAACTGATATGACAACTATTTCAAATTTTTGTTTTTTGGGCCTTTGAACAACACTATTAAATTACGTCAAATAAAACCGTGAAGAGGTGTTTATAATGGTAATATCTACAGAACGTTGAAAGCATAAAAAGGCATCAGCTGGCAATTTTGGTTCATCACGTTGGGTCAGTCTACTCCTAACTATGAGGACGCTCCTCCACTGCGCAAGACCCTGTACTTAGAAAAATCCGTCGTTAAATCCGTCGCTTACTTACATGTTTCTGTACTGCGAACAATCATTTCGAAAAATGTTAGAAATCTTCTCTTCTTCCTCGGTGACGTCACTACATTTTTTCCCGTTAAAAAAAAGATTGTGAAAGTGCTTACGGTCGGCGGGAAAGGTTTGTCATTGGAATTAATGGATGATGCCATTTGTTTTCGAGTTTTATTTTTAAAAAAAACTAAAATAATTAATTTTTGCCCACTTTTTGCCAAAATTATTTTAGATAAATCTCACAAAGATTGAATATCATTAGTTTGTTCCTCTCCATCAAAACGTTACAGACAGGACATCTTGAAGATTCCCATACTTACCTACAATATATGCGATTGAAAATTGCAAACTGAATGCCCATCCCCCATAGAGATTGGACGTATCAAATAGTAGAACAGCATCGTCGAAGAGAACGCCACTGGCTTTAAAAGAACCGCTCGAGAGAAATACCATTAGACAACCGGAGAAGAGAACGGACAGAGTGCGATAGGAAATTACCACACGACTCGATGAGACCATTCTGGGAAATAAGTGTTGTAACACAAACTGCGCCTGATATTAAACTGAAAGCTACGCTGCATGTATTTGTTTTTATCAAGCTGTCTGCATGATACACACCGATTAGTTTTGTTCATGGCGTGGAAAGCTAATAAGGTATGGTTGAAACGTTTTAAGCACTCCTGTGCTGATAGAATTGTGTTCTCGTACAACAAACGCCTTTCCACAACTGTAATTTTAAAGGGTTACGCCTACACTACAGAGATATCAGATCGTTTAATTCGATCCGATTTTCTTGAATTAGTCTTCTCCATCTGTCGCTGTGTCGTCATCATTTATTATAATACTTTCGCCAATAAAAGCTGTTTTTCAATATGACGTCACGAAATAGTTCATATAAGTTCATTTTCAACGTTCTGCGCTACAAATTATATTCTTACAAAGCTTGGTAAATTTGGGGTTCTTTTCGAACAAAAATGCAGAATATATTAATTGAAACTATCTAATCATAATTCGATACGATTTCTCGGCCTGCGCTTATCTTTGATCGTCAAGAGTCTGCACCGGAAAATATTTGACATTGACCATGCATGTGGAAAAAATGTTAAAATTACTTTGCAAATTAGGGTTTTCCGAATTAAGGACCTTTTCATTTTATAATTAAGTTCACACATTTTACTTAAGGTTTTGTAGCCACACGTTGAATCGGGTGACGAACTTTGTGGTGAATCATTTTACTAACTTCGTGTTACTTCATTATATTATATTATTATATATTATTCTATTCTTATGTGTAGAGGCAGAGGATACTAACGTATGAGTACTAGTCTACTTCAAAAGGGTGAAAGTCTCTCTCGTGCGACTGAACAGATACTTAATTGAATCAAGTCGCTTGACGTCAATGTTAATGGTCTACGGTCTCACACCCCAATAATCAGTAGCTCCCTCTCGATACCGCTGCAGCCATGTCAAAGTTCACAGCTATTTCAAGACACCCATCACTTGATATCTGACAAGTTTGCCCATCATGGCACTACAAAATTTCTATAACATAACCGTTTAGATTTTGAGCTAGGAGGACTCAAAGTTTTTGTATGGTACACCCACCCCTAGCCTCTTCACAAAAACTGAAAATCTCCGCCATTTGACAGCAATTTTTTAAACAGTCAAAATCACCAACAATCTTACCCAAATTTTCAACATCCACACTCTGGCAAGTTCTCTTTCATATTCATGGACTTTCATCACCCAGCTGGCAGGTTATCTTGACAAAATCTGGTCCAAACCAGAGTTAAAAGGACTACGTACTTCTTTGAGGGTGTGCACTTGACGCTCTAGAACACTCCTCTAATGGAGTAGTGAGACCCTACGTGAAAGATCGGAGATCAGATTGGGGGGGGGGGGTGCGCAAAAGAAAAATGTAGGCCTACTCGAACAAAAAGAGAAAAAAGTAGTTTGAAAAAAGCTTTGAATAAAAGTAATATGAAGAAAAAATAAATCAACAAATATTTCAAAGGGGAAATTCAGTCACCCCAACTTGGATTAGTGTGGTAGATTGTCTTTCATGATTGGCTTTTGAGAGTCATGTGACAATATTTCTCCTCAAATTTAAAAGCTACTAGGAGTAATTTCTCGGTTTCCTTTGAACACGCAATAATATATAATAAAGTCTTGAAATATAATGAAGATAGTTTGAAGACAGATAAGAAGAAAAATTTGGATTTAGCTCTTAGCTTCAAAATAAGTTTTTTTTTTTTTGGGGGGGGGGAGGAGGGACTGCTCTTGCCCTTTAAAATACCAGTCGCTGGAAAATTTCAAGACTGTAAAATTTCAGTGAAGAGAATGGTTATATGCAACTCACTAAGTAGGGGAAATAACATCTTCCGCTGTCTGGTCTTGGCACAACTGGCAAGCGTGGAGCTCAAACTATCGTAATAGGTGAATGATAAAGAGTTTGGTCTTAATTCTCGGTCATTCGTTTCTTTCATTCAATTCAAACCTCGCATTTAATTCAAATCACATTAGTGCTGTAGTTCATATACAACAGGGATGATCTTGGTATGGGGTGCGTGTCAGGGTCCTTAAGTTAGTGATAGGGAGCTTTATGGCCCAGTTTCTAACTAATGGGTTTAAGTCGAGTCGGAAGGGTCTCTTAGAACAAACTATTGCATCCACTAAATTTGACCTTCAGCCGCTCACCGTTGACGCACACAGCCCCCTGCTTAAGGGAGGCGTTACCTACAGTATTTCACTGCGAAGTTGACAGGCTCAATAAGACTTGCATTTTTTTCTGCTGGATTTACTAGTCACACAAACTGAACATGAATTATACAGCAGAGCGTGCAACGCAGGCACATATAATTACGCAGTATCAGACTGTGGCGTCTGCGTAACAGACCGTCTCGGGGCATTTGCCCCTTTAATCCTCTTACATAGTAGTTAAAGTTAACGAGCAGAAGCTTCTTTTCAAAATTAATTTCAAAGCGCAGTCTCGGACTGTCGGATGGAACCTGTTTAAGAGCTCTCACCTGTGCTGCCGTGCTAATTGTTTTCCGCCGTTGCAATGGAAAACAGCTGGTCAGCTTGATTGAAAGGCTGCTCTGAATATTCAGCGCTGGACATAGCTAAGAATGCACTGGAGCACAGTCTTCGTGGCAGACCCAAGGCAGCTTTTGTTTAAAAATCACGTGGTTCCAAGGGAGGGAAACGCCAAAGAGAAAAACGAATTCAAACTATATGACGACATTAAAGATCGCAACTGAGTGCTAGTAAGACCTGCATCAATCATTATACTAACACGGAGTTCCATCATCTTGGGATGTTTGTGAAGAAAAAGTTATTCCAAGTTAAGATACGAAGGAGCAAGAAATTTGGTTTTCGCCCCTTGGCTCTTCGCCAGAGAGTCGTGGGGACTTTTAGAAAAAAGAATTTCTTCACAAAATTAAATTCGAGTCAATTTCTCAAGGACCTTTTCGAATTTTTCCTTCGGAATTATTCCACTTCATCGTGGGATTGCCAGTTTTCTTGACGATAGGAGCAAGGAGGGAACGGCATTTGTTCAGAATTATATGCTGTAACTTGCACGCTCGAATGGTTTATATTAGGCCTAAATTCTCTACTCCGGCCAACGTTTTCCTTCACGTTTTATTTCCCAGTATTTAGCCCGAATGAAAAGATGGTGTTGGATTATCCAGCTCACGAAAAATCAATGTAAATATCGAAGGTAAGTTTCCATCAAAGCTTCATTTCAAACTCCTTAGATTGCTTGTACTGAGTTAACATAGCATGACAGGTTGAAGGGCAAAGGAGGGCTTTAACGGCTCTAAAAGATGCCTTGTAATCCCAAACCCCCAAAACAAAAAGCGAATCCCCAACACCTAACGAGCCCAAGAGTTGGACATTCCCCTGGCCCCAAGCCAGATAAGAGGGGTCTTTCCCAGGTAGGATTCTTTTTGGGGGGGCAACTGTGTCATAATGTTTAAATCGATGCACGGCAAAGCAGAAGGGGTGAAAAAAAATTCAGAGGGGTCTGCCTCCTGCCCCCCCCCCCCCCACTATAGGATATAACACTCCCTCTAAATTGAAGGTTGTGCAGAATAACTTTATTGAATGAAAACTGTCATTTTCTTCGATGAATTTTTCTTACCTAAGAGGAAACAAGTTAACTTTTGTGGGTAACCTGTCTGTGAGTCTGGATCTGGATCTGGATCTGGAAAAATACTGCACAACACTCCTGGTGGAGTCAAACGTGCAGGGTTGAGTGTGTGCATGTAGTTAGTCGTCCCGTCTGAGGATCCTCAAGGCTGCGCTCTTGAATTGCTTGGGGTCCTCGAGATCTGTAATGTTCTGGGGGAGTAGGTTCCAGTCTCTGACGGTCCGAGGAAAGAAACTGTATTTGTAGCAGTCCTTATTGGTTGCTATATTTGTAAAGCTATTAGAATGGTGATGCCTAGAGGGCCGCCGGGCCGGTTGTAGGTTGTTGATTGGCAAGGCTAGGAGGCCCAATCTGGCTTTGTGAAGAATTGCTAGCCTGTTGGCAGTACGCCTGTTTTTGAGACTATCCCACCCTAGGTCGTTTAGCATTTCAGTCACACTACTATGGCGGGAATAGTCATTATAAACAAACCTAGCAGCCCTACGCTGAATTTGCTCAACCTTATTGGATAGGGAAGTGGTGTAGGGATCCCAAACAGAAGATGAATACTCCAATAAAGGCCTAACAAGTGTGAGATAGGCATTAGCTTTGACACTCCTGGGGCAGGAGTATAAATTTCTTTTAATAAAAGCCAAAGACCTATTTGCTGACGAAGTGATACGATTAATATGTCTATTCCAGGTAAGGGTATCAGAGATGTCAACCCCCAGATAAGTGTGGCAATCGGCAGACTCCAGGGTATCGTTATCTAGAGTATAATTAAAAAACTTGGGTTTCCTTGAGTGAGTAATCCTCATAGAAAAGCACTTCTTGGTATTAAAGTGCATTTGCCATTTATTTTGCCACTCAGAAAGGGTGTTTAGATCATTTTGGAGCTGAACCTGGTCAAGATTATTCTTTATCTGTCTATAAATTACACAGTCGTCAGCAAAAAGTCTTACTTCAGAAGAGATATTATCAGGCAGGTCATTAATATAAACTAAAAACAACAGGGGACCCAAGACGACCCCCTCCCCTCCTCTTCACCATAATTGGGGTAGGAATATTTTTCATTTATATTTTTCCCCTATCAGAAGTGTTGCCTGAAGCTTTGAAGAAAAAGAAAAAACTAAAATTTATGACAAAATCCTTGCACACGTTTATTAGTTGCTACAACAACGATGTTTCACTTACGGGCACTATTTCTGCATAGTAAAACCTGTGTTGTTCAAACGGATGGGTCATGGGGAACACCCCGCCTTTCACCTCAATAATGTAGTCCTAACCTAGCTGCTGGTATGCCCAAAGAAACTTTTTACAACGACAATGTCCCTTTATATTTAACACTTTTTTAGGTTGTTTGACAGGATCAGTGTGGGAAAATTATAAAACAATGTTTGTGATACAATAATACTTTTTATGAAACTTTAGCCTGTGGAAGAAAATTTGCTATGGAGATAATGTTCCTTAATATCTTGTAGGGGCTCTAATTTAGTTTCCGTACCCGGAACTTGCGTCATAGCTGTAGGGTTAGGGGTTAAGTATGCATTGTAATAGGGTTAGGGTTACGCACATATAGGTATAGGGTTAGGGTGGGGCATATGCAGGTGTACGCATGCATAGGAACTGTATATGTAGGGATGTATACGTATCCCATACAGTACATATGTACACACTCTCACGTACATACATACTTAGCTTTAGGTATACGTATATACGTATACCTATAGCTATATGTAATAGATAGTATTATATTATATTATTTTTAACCCATTCACCGGCAACGGCGCTCGGAGCGAAGTAGGCAAGCGCGCTGGTCTTCATGCTAGAATCGCTACACCGCTAGGGTCGAGGGTTCCGGCCAGTGGCGTAGCTAGGATTTTTTCCAGGGGGGCAAAGGTATGAAATTTCCCCAAAACTTTTCTCGGTCAATGTGTATGTATTTCATATAAAACTTGCAAACTTACAAGTATAACAACATTACCATGCCATTTTGTAATATTACCTGCATTTATTCTTAAAGTAAAACATAGAGCAATCGGAAATAACAAAGTATATTATTTTGGTAAACAATATCTGGTTTATTTGTATGTACTAACGCAGTGGCGTACGCAGGATTTCTCTGAAGGGGGAGGGGCATGCAGTATGGTTTAAGGGGAGGGGTGTCCGGAAATTTGACGTTTTCAAGGAGCCTAGATGCAAAATGGTGCAAGATTTTCGACTTTGACAGGAACAGTGTTAAAAGTTGAATCGTGGTGGTTCATGAGGATAAAACTGAAACTTTTGTGTCTTGACATGCATTTCCTTATGCCATTTTATGCTACCTTGCGAAGAAAAACTTGTCATTAAATTTGCACACTTTTAGGAGTCAAAATAAGAGAGCATTGATCGGTATTTGTGGTTTTTCTTGGCCACAAAATGTTATTTCGTCATAAAGATTATCTAAGCGGAGCGCCACCATTGGTTGGCGCGGAGCGTAGAGAAAATTTGGAAAAATCAGACCAATGGATGGCCGGAAATAGCATTTTCCAGGCTAATACGAAGAATCTAGCCAGTCGATTTCTTTTGTCGTTTGAATTAAAATGCTCACTTCAATATATGTTCGCAAACTGCAAAGTGATCAGAGAGTTAAGAGCTAATTTTACCCCAAAAATGTAATTTTGCCCAAAAGACCGAGCGAAGCGCCACCATTGGTTGGCGCGGAGCGTAAAGAAAATTTCGAAAAGTCAGACCCCTCAGATGGTCAAAATAGCGTACTTATGCTTGTAAAGAGAATTTAAACGTGTAGTCTTTTTATCGATGCCACCAGTGGGAAACAGAGTCTACCTTTTTAAGTAAAAATTGGAATTTGACAGAAGTTGCCTAGGTCTATTTGTAGGAATTAAAAAAAAGTTGGCATCACTGAAAGACCTTGCAGGGACAATCCTTCCCCTTTGAAAATTTCTGAAAATTGGGTGTGCTTATAAGCAATCTGGTGCCACGTATGCTATCTTTTGGGGAAAATCTGTGTTAATAAAGTTAGACTACGCATTTTTAAGAACAAAGAAAAAATGGCATCTGTGAGGGGGGGGGGTGTGGCCCAATGGTCTCCCCTTCGCACGCCACTAAGGAGGCCTAATAGTGGCTCGATCACACAGGATATCCTGTTAGAAAAGCAGTCTGTTAAGTGTAGTAGGCTACAAGGTACTCATTGTCCATTTATTGTTTCACTCAAAGTGAGCAGAAAGCTATTTTCCCGAACTAGCTTGAAAGCCTCCAAGGATTAGGCTAAGTAACAAAATCTAAGTGTGCCAACGGATCCCGCTAATTCTAATTTCTAGTTTATCGTTGGCCATGGAATGTTTCAGCCCCATCCATCGTTATGTACACAGAGTAAAATCGTACAGCTACTGCTAGCTTGTAGAAGAACATAACAACCTCGGGGTCTACGGTAGTGACTTGTCAGTTTTCACATCCTTTTACTGAATTCCCAAAGTATCACCTGAATAACAGCTTCCTGTGCACTGAAATGCACTGATCATAACCCCCGTGCGTATACAAGCACAAGAGAACATTCAATCTGCTACGCGGAGAGGACTTTCCTGTGGAACGCAAATTGGGCCGGTTCATGCGACACCGACGAAATCTGAGTTAATTTGTTGCATGAAAATACGAATTATGTATGAGAAATGTCTCACAACTTCTTATTCTACCAAAAATTTTGAGAAATTTTTGTAATAATAGGAAGATTCATCAAATTTCCCCATTTTCATCAAATTTCCCCAAAAATTTTTCCAGGGGGCAACTTGCCCCCCCCCCTGCCCCCTGCCCCCCCCAGTAGCTTCGCCACTGGTTCCGGCACCGATTCTAACAATGCTTTTCTTTCTTCCACAGCATTAACCGTTCATTTCTTTCCACAGCACACACTCATAGCGCTGTTTGCAGAGTGAGGAAAAAAAAAGGAAAAAGGAAAAAAAAACTTAAAGTTTCAGCGCCCTCTTTTGAAGTTGTGAAGTCTGTAAAATCATGTCTACTTCCGGGTACGGAAACTAAATTAGTACCATTGTAGGGTTTCTTTAATTTTTTAAGCGCTTTTTACAAATATTAGATGACATCCTGTGATTAAGCACAGTTTACCCAATTGCTTAAAAAGGTGACGGTCGGTGAGTGCCCACAAAAACTTTGGACAACCCCAATTACATCCGAAAACAACATGTACAAGGGCCACGGGCAAAATCTAACCATAGGTTTATGTAGGAAACTTTAAAGAGAGAGCACATAATGCTGTTAGAGCAGTGTTAAGCCTGCCCTTTAAGCATAAGGAGATTTCCCAATAAAAAAGAAAAAAAAAAAGAATAAGGAGATTTCATTGACATTTCTATTGGCCTTTTTTGTGATTGACTTTGGAACACAAAACTGAGCGACAGGGGTAAATGGGGAGGGTGATAAATTGTTACAACTTGGAGGATCTGGATCTGGAAAAATACTGCACAACACTCCTGGTGGAGTCAAACGTGCAGGGTTGAGTGTGCGCATGTAGTTAGTCGTCCCGTCTGAGGATCCTCAAGGCTGCGCTCTTGAACTGCTTGGGGTCCTCGAGATCTGTAATGTTCTAGGGGAGTAGGTTCCAGTCTCTGACGGTCCGAGGAAAGAAACTGTAATTGTAGCAGTCCTTATTGGTTGGTATATTTGTAAAGCTATTAGAATGGTGATGCCTGGAGGGCCGCCGGACCGATTGTTGATTGGCAAGGCTAGGAGGCCCAATCTGGCTTTGTGAAGAATTGCTAGCCTGCTGGCAGTACGCCTGTCAGGCCTGTCAAGAGGAGGTCACCAGTGATGGACTCCTATTTATGAAAAGTTCAGCAGGCCAAAAGTTATCGAGTTTTATTGTTGGAAATATTACAGCAGCTCGAACAGCTCAAATAAATAGGCTATGCTCCCGGTATTCCAGTATCGGAATAAGAGCGAGCCATATAGTTCACATCATACCTTTTTATACAACCCACTGAAAAATTCGTCCTCATTAGAACCTTGCCTGATAAGAGTAGGCCTAAAATAAAATTAATAAATTTTTTGAGGACATGTGAGGGTTGAGAAATGCGTTTTGCTTTTGCTAAGCCTGGGTGTTATACTATTGTGTGTAGTGAAAATGATATTTTCAAAGAGAATAACACATAATGAAACAGTAGGAATATAATGAACCACAAGATCATTGGACGGCCATCCCTGCGGCAGGGGGCTCATTTCCCCAATAACTGAGAATTTTTTGAAAATGATGAGGCATGCCCCCTCCCACCCCATCCCAATAATGAGAACATATCGAAGCTCTTTTGTTTTCTAAGATTTATGGGGCAGCAGTTTACATCTAAAGAACATAGTTTTTTCCTAGGATTTTTAACCTCCAGTCATAACGCCAACTATGGGTTTCAGATTAGGGTTTCTTTGAAGATAGGTGGCGCTACATGTTCTGCTTTTCGTCGTGTGCCATAACAGCAGGGCAATTTCATTTTCGACAGAAGGTGGAGTAAATCTAAGTAGGGTCATTATATACGTACAAGTTAAACAGAAAAGTTAATTTGATTTGTAAAAAGATCCTTGAGGGACATCTCCTGTTTGCAAATAGTTCAGAGTAAATATCCTTCTCCATGACCAAATTATTACATGGATCAATGACACTCAAAGTAGCGTCAAATTTTATGGTAACTGATCACAAATTTGATGAGGGGGGAATGGGGTGGGATAGAAAGTTTATGGCAAGACTTATCTGTTCACTGTCCCCTATCATAGTTTTTAATCACAATTCCTCCGGAACCAGTTATGCACATCCTTAAAAGGCGAATAATTTGCGATGTTGATTAAGTACTTTTATTTAATCACCAGAAAGCAGTTTGAACACGATTTGGAAGTTAAGAGGGTGCCCATTTCCAGCACTTACCCCTAGCCTACATCCGGGGTGTTTTTCACATCCCACACAATGAACCAATCGTAATTGTTTAGTTTATAAGCCCATAGGACTTTTAGATCACAAGCATACCGTAGCTCTCGTCACAGTTCCATACCGTATTTTGCTTGCAATAACAACCCACTTTCCATGGAAACGATAATATACTGGGGAGACGATGTTGCACATTTTATGGCTATGTTAGAAGACATCCCTATTTTTCAATTTATGTATACAAAACGTTATCCAGTGTTAATTGCTATACTTTCCATACCCCCTTTTGCTTCAAATTTAAAAAAAAAACGTAAAGATAATTACAGAAAATTTAGAAAAACTAATTAACTACTAAACCACTATCACCGTTGGCGGTGACCATGAAAAACATTGAAATTGTTATAATAAAAATTTATTCTTTTGACTCCCCCTTCCAATCTTTAATATCTTAAGACATTCAATTTCGCGTTTCTAATTAGGCGATGTCACACTTGGGTCTTCGTTGGGAAATTTTTTAAACTTAAAGTTCCTTCTGAAGTCACAACTTTATATGTGTTTTAAAAATTTTTGGCTCTAAGACTAAACTTACGGAAAGTCATAAGGAAGTAATAACAGTAATACACAAACTAAACCACAATATTTCTCTTGTGATTTCGAATAACATTCAAATCTTTCTAATTCGAAAGATGATTTTTCTCTCCCTTTCCCCTTCAACCCTTCATAAACACTTCCACTTTCTGGCTACACATTAACGCAATATTTTACACGGCCACCTCTGTAAAGTATCCCTTTAAATTTGAACACTCCGAGCATTGCTACAAGGAGGGAGCTGATGCGGGAAAGTCCTTTCTAATAATTTGTTCATATGAACTAAGTCACAATATCTCTGTAGTGATTACGCGTTACACTGAAATTTGTTAAATTTATAAAAGTCATTAACCCCCTCATTAACACTCCTTTCCTTCTTCCTGCCACAAATTAAAGTGTGTGTGTTTTAACATCTGTAAATCTTCTTGTTAATTTTGAACACTGAGCTTTGCTAAGGGGGGGGGGGGGTGGTTGAGTGGCACAGGTGACAGCAGGTTATAAAATGCATGCAGAGTACAAAAGCCCAAATTACACAGCATGTACAGAACCGAGAGCCTGGATTTGACTTAATTTAAGCTTAAAATGACTCAGTAAGCCACCTTTTCGAAACTCCTTAAATCTCTGCACTTTGTTTAATGCCGACTATTGGTATTCCTTTTTGAAACATGGTGAATTTTGTCTTTGGTTTCCCGAAGAGAAATGTTTCTAATTCGCATCGTCCCAGTCGAGGTGTATTTGAAATTGTATTTGAATTAAATCATCGTTTTTCTATTCCAGATTAAAATGACATCTCAATTGGCGAATGTGTATCTTCACTCTCCGCTAGTCTTAGGAGAGTGACCTATGGACCAAAGTCGGAGAGGACTACAGGAATTCGGAATTTAAAGTGACTGTGGTATCGATCTGCCAAGGACTTACGCGAGAAAATCAGTGTTACTGTTATTCTGACGGATGCTAACTCGGGGAATAAATGAAAGCGAGAGTTACTTTCACTGACGTCACAAGACAGTACACCTTTTTCAACAAGTGTATACCCTAGATGTGTAGCTAGATGGGAAGCTGACGACTTACTTTTGATTATTGTACTAAAATACTTTTGCTAGGGACAGGGTGAGGTTTACCAATGTGACGTCACATGAAAACACTGACTTAGATTGAGCAAGTTATTTAGCTCAGGCGCATAGTAAAGGGAACGGAAAATGGGGCAAATCGTCCCTTCCCCTTAAACATATTTTTGGTAGTTTTTAATATCTAATTTCGTACGATTAATCGTTAGCATTTCCTCAATTGTTTAAAAGCTAAATTGCACCTCCAAAAAGGAATGTGGCAAATTCAAACAGCTCTTCAAATTTTCTGAACTGATGAAAAGCAGTCTTGTTTTTTAAATGGCGAATCCTCTCACCGAAACTACACTTCTTGTAGGGGGTAACAGAAATTCTCAATTGGCTCAGCTCTTTGATTGGCTGCTAATTCAAACAATGACCGGTACCAAAGCGTATATTCCACAGCACGATGAACTGTGCTGAGAGTGTTTTGATTAGACGTAAACGCATTGCACTTTTCTTTATCACCCAGAAGCAATGTAAAATGAGATTTTGTCTGGAAAAGAATGAATTTCAGACAATTGTGGAAGGGGCTTTAGTAAGAAAGTTTTGGACAATTGGTACGGGTACTGTTTTAAGTGAGAGAATTGGGTCTTTAATGTATGACACTCTAGGGAGACTGGATGAATACAAAAAGATTTCTATTGATGTGGGGATATTTCCTACAAACACACTTTCATAACTGTATCTTGTCCTTCCTTTACAGTTGTAAATGCTGAAATGAAAATCACTCCTTGGAAACAAATCAAACTTGAGAATGTTTACACTCCCTGGCTACAACTGGACAGCTGAGAAGGTCGGCCAAATATGTCGTGGTGACAAAATGGTGAGACTTTACTTTGATATGATTTTAAAATGGCGGAAAATGTCCTTCCAGGCTTAATGAAACGACTAGCAGCATTAACCAGGTACCTGGAGCTAGATTATAAACTTACGTCAGGTGTAACATTTCAAAGATATATTAAATAGCATGAAAAATGAATCTGAATTTGTCCACCTCCCATCTTCTTAAGGCTTTGCTGAGCTAAGAAATAGTGTTACGATTCTTTCACTCATTTATAAAAAGGTACATTGCGCAGTAATTTGTGATTTCATTGTTGTACTTTTCAAATTTTAGTCTTTGCATATTCTTGTTTTCGGGAAAGTAACTGTCCCCTTGTACCAATACGTGATACTCATATGGGGTGATGTAATTAGGCCCTCAAGTTGAACATACTGTACGAGAAGGATCGCCGTTCAACTTGGTCCCATATTTTTTCTTATTACAAAGGAAATATAACGTATTAAAAGTAAGTTGTACAACAAGAAAGTCACAAAGTATTGCGCAATGGACTATTTTGTTTTGAGTGAATAAATTTCAACATTAAATATCTTTCAGCAATGACACAAGCTACTACAATGGGAGTTAGATGAATAAGATGCATTTTGGAACCTGTTAAAAATACATTTTTAAAATCCTTGACTTGAGGTATACACTTTTACTGGAAGGATGTGACAACTTTCAGTGTTAGAATATTTAGGGTCTCTTTAGGGTCTCTTTAGGGTCACAAGCATAGACAATATCGGAGTCTCTTTATGGTCACTAGCATAGGTTACACGTCTCTTTAGGGTCACTAGCATAGCTAACCTGTCTTTGTAGGGTTCCCAGCATAGATATCAGTCTCCTTTGTTCATCTTTTCCCCTTAACATGTATGTAAAGTATCTTATAAACTGCATCACGGATTGTATTAATTTTGTAAAACATCTGAGAACTGGAAATTTATTTTTTTTAAAGTCGGTTTCGGGCAAGACTTTGTATGGGAACAATGGAAACTGCCAGGGGCAAATTCTTTTCAAGTGGATATCCCGCCCTAAATTGGTTATGGACTCTAAAAGCGTTGATTCAAACCGCAGTTATAATAGAGCAATTGACTCCACCTAACTTTGTCTATCACTTGCGTAATATTGCCCCCCTTTAATTTTAAACAAATATTTTGTAAACAATAATTATGGCCTATTCGATACATATTACTGCTTATCAGCTTATGGTTTGTCTATTGTAGTTCCCCATAATGACATGCACAGCGCCCCTTCCTCATTTATATTACTGCTATGAAGCTGGCTTTCGAATCAGGGAAGAAGATAATTTGCTTACTAAGAATTAAGTGACTGTTATTATTTTACTAAAATTGCATTTGTGCCTCAACTTTTCAGGATCTGAAATGCAGGAATTAAAGAGGGGGCGCCAATTGTGTTGATGTAGCTTACTGCAAGTGTTTACGAATACTACCGCCTGAAAATGCTTATAATTAGCATGATTAGCAAAGTTTCAAAACCATTAGTTACGAAACAGTTTTAAATTTTGTGGTGTCCTGAATTGTTCATAGTTTGAAAAAAGTGTCTGCCCATAATTTTTTAAAACCGAATTGAGTCCTTGAATACTCACTCATAAAACGGTCATTTGTATATAGACGAATCCGATTAGGGATTGTTTTTAGTTACTGTGCGCAGCCGTTAGTGGGGTCCATCAGCCTTTAGTCGTCTTCATTTATTGTCTACATGAATTTCAAATCCTCATATTCAGTGAAGTTGAGAAAATTAAGATACACTTCAGTATACAACCATCCATGGAACAGGTAAGGAAGGAAATTTAAAGGTTAAAGGTGATGGACCCCAGAAATGGTCGACTAAAATCAGACCATCACCATCTGTCCGGATTCGTGTATAGTATAAGGGATAGTCCTAAGTTTGACCATTTGTCAATGATTGGTATATATGGAGCTTTGGAACGATCTTTTGAATTTCATGAACCATCTCAATGAAGTATATCGCGCCATCCTCTGCCTGGCACCGTGAATGGAAATCAATGGAAACAGGGATGATGATAACTGACGTAAAGATAATTTGCATAAAGATTCTGTGACCCATATTATAAGACATAGTTATAAAGGCGTTTGGAGATGCATTGATAAAATACCGCAAGGAAAGTACAGGCAGTGTTCAGTGTTTTCATTTGCAAAGTGCATAATTACCAATGCTGAATATATTGTTATACGAGTGGCTGGAATTATAAGCAGTACTGTTTGTATTTTCTTTAAACCAATACCGGAGATTATAGCATACTCCCTTTAAATTCTAAAATAGCGCCATCAACTTGGCATTCTTCTTCTCCAACGTGCGGAAAGATATTACAAGATTATACATTAATTTTCAATTGAACGTTGGTAGGGATTATTTCACTTTGGGATGGATTTACATTTCATTATTCGAAGGCTTTCATTTGACTGATCAAGGTTTGCATTAGTAAGATCGATTGAAAAGCTCTAAATAAGCAGGTTAATGGTATGGGGGGGGGGGGGGTGAATTTAATCTCTTCGGAGAGTCGCCAAAACCACCTTGACAAGGTATATGCCACTGGGAAAGCAAATTCTCATTTAGTGGACACTTTTAGGATGAAACGCAATTGAAAAGTGCTGCACAGTGTTCTTAATGCCGGTAATTAGAATTAGCACCTTAGACAGTTTCAGTTATCTCAGCATATGTACTTCTAACCCCTCCCCCCACCCCACCCAAACTCATCCCAATTCAGTCACAAGTTTATTGCTTCACGGTGAGTATACAAAACCCCAATGTTTGGTTAAAACACCCTCGGTATAGCACATGCTGTGCAACATGAGCTACAGTATTATGCATATTTTGAATTTGATGTCAATCATACATACCATTTTGAGGTGCTGTAGACTGATGCTAAAATTGTAGTTTGCAGTGACGAATGCCTGCCTAAAAGTATGAATACTAACCGCGACATACTCTCAAGCACGTGAGGCGATTTGTGTTCAATATACGAGGGTACTACATCATTTTGAAAACAGCTGTCTGAAAACTAAGTAAATTGGCGATTTCACAAATTGATCATCGCCCATGCTCTGAAGCAATAGATTGGGGTTTGTTACGGCACAAAGAGGAGATGTGAGAAGAATTAGTTGTGGAGGGGCTACTTGTGGAAGGGGCTACTAGTGGGAGGGGCTACTTGTGGGAGGGGCTAGTTGAGAGAATTGAAAATATCAGTTGTGATGAATATTAAACATTCATATAGGAAATTATTTATTACTGTCACAAAATCATTTGAAATTTCAAACGAAAACATCTCCGACTCCAGAAAGTCGATACACTCAGAAGAGGTCATGCTGTATTTTTATCCAATAATTTGAATTTTCCCATCCCCTATCCTCCTTTTGCACGAAGACTCAAGTTTCAAAACTTCCGTCTCCTAGGCTAGGTATTCTCTCATTTGAAAAGGATCAATTTGCGGAGATAGATATCTATACTGCCATAAATATTTTTACCGTCTTTTGCAGATTCAAAATGTTTCAACTTCATGACTGCTCGTCAAACATTTCTTTCAAGATCTAACATTACGACACAACCGTGAGAACACATATTCCTTTTCGGATAAATATGGTAGCTGATGCAGCGACCATGACTGCGTAATATGTGATGGGGATAAAATGGTGATTGAGATATTATGATTTTGTTGTAGGTTAACAGTGGCTTTTGTTTGGAAAATTGATAAAATAACCGGGTTTCATGTGCAATACACTCCGAGAGCCATTCAATACTACGAAGGGGGGGGGGGGGGCACAGAGACGCAACTTTCGATGGGCCAAGTATTTTTAAGAGGGAGGGCTGCCAGATATTGAAACATTTGTATTTTATATTTCTAGCGTAGGAATTGTTTCTAGACGAGCGTTCCCTTTCTACTGACCTTTTTCAAATTTTTTCCCACTTTGCTTCAGTTTTTTTTTTTTTTTTTGAAGATGACACCGTACAAATCATTAGTGCTGTTGGTGGGGTGTGTAAATAACATCAAATGAACCCAGGTGCGTATCCAGGATTATGTCAGGGTGGGAGTTTGGGGGATCGACATGGGGGAAAAGTCCAAGGATAGAGAGAAAAAACTGCTATTTTAGGGTGTTTTTTGCATTGCAAGGTTGGGTTATGAGGGTCCCTACCCCCCGCCCGTGGCTGCGCCACTGAATAAACCAAACCTTTCAACTGATTATGCACCTTTAGTATTCAGACTATGCGAAACTCCCTAACTTGGGTGAACGCCCCTTTTTTGCCAATGTTTTAACAGGATAAACTTCATCGAAACATTTTTAAAGCAATTATTTTTATTATTTTGCTCAAAAGCCTACTTTTCATAGCATGCCCTGTGCCCCTATACACCTACCTCATTGTGAGCACCTCGACTAACTTCATGGAATACCTCAACTGGAAAAAATGTAAGCACGTTTAATAATGCTGCAGATCAAATCTATAAATAAAGGGTCTTATGAAACAGGCTTACAGATACGCATATTTATGTTACTTATTATGATTTTTGTCAAGCAAAAAACGTGGCCGACGTGGCCACACATCTTTATTTCCATTAAATGAGAAACTGACATTTTGTTGAATGAGACATTCGAAATTTTTGCCTTCATTGTTACTCTGGTTGACAAAACAACATCAAATTCCGAGAGACCGAATAGTTAAACCATATTTTTTCTAAGCTTGGCAACTCTCTCCGAATCTTTGTGGACATGAAATAATAGTGATTCGAACCTGATCCTTACCAGATAAACTTTATTAACCGAATTCTTTTTTACATGTACGTACTTTGTACGTTGTAAAATATTTGCATTAATTTCCCCTCTTTTTTGTGACATTCATTTTTAAGAAATTTCGGATAATATGCCCAATCATGAGGAAATCATATCAATCATGAGATATAAATTATATTGTTTATGTGATTAATTTTTCTAAAACTTTAGAACTGAAGCTCTGACTATAAAATAACCGAAAGACGTTTCGAATCATGAGTTATAAATTTCAAAGAGCCAAAGCCCACTCACTTGCTTAAAGTTTCAGGCAAAGGCTAAATTTTACCCTCTCCAAGGGGTGCATATTTTTTTTTGATGGCGTCCTAGTGGTATTTGATTGTAAAGGGGCGGAATTCAGTATTTTTTAAGAGGGCGACAATAATAGTTGCTCTCATTTTTTCCGAAGGTGTGAATTACGACTTCCTTGTGCTCCTCTAAAGACGCGGACATGGGGAACCAGGTTCATATATGGAATTCCCCCGTTCTTGAATGGTGTCTCCCATGTCATTTTTAGATGTAACGTTTCTTTCTGAAACTTATATGAAAGTATAAAAGACATTTCATCCAATTAGAATTTAGGATTTTAGTAAATCTGATCAACTAATTAGAAATTCTTATTTTTTTTTTTACAAATGAAGGTGAGGTAACCTGTGTGATATAATTCTAAACAAAACCACGAAAAAATTAAAATTCAGTCACATTCCGAGGTAGGTTTTTCATAACTCCCTTCCAGTTTTAGCAGCCATGGAAATATATAAGGGGATAGTAGGCTTCTCCAGTCCCATTGCATTCCTTATGCAGGCTGACTGTGTACAAAGTTTTGTCTTCCAGACTGGTTTTGCGAAACAACAGTTATTGGTAGCGATTTCTTAGTGTAAATGTCGAATCTCTAAGCGTTAATAGTACAGGGTAAACCCCTATTTTTAATTTCATTAAGCAATAGTTTAAGAGACTTAAAAGATAATTAGAGTGAGTAAAGATACCCAAATATATAGAGATGTGGATATTTGCATATTAAGTAGCACGGTGTGCATATTTTTGTAAGAAGAACATAACAATAGGTTGCAAACACAATGAGTTGTTACAGTTAAACTTGATAGTTGTTGATAGCATGAGGCAGGGGCGATTGATCGATACAATTAAAGGACAAATTAAAGTACTTTCCCAATCTTATTTTGAAAAAATATCTCCCAACTTTTAGGGAGGAAGCTCCAATTCTCGCTAATTTCTCTTTATATCTCTCCCAAGTACCATTCTTCATATATTCAGGGATAAAATCTTTGTAAGTGATGTGTCCTTATATCTCTCCCAAGTACCATTCTTTACATATTCAGGGATAAAATCTTTGTATGTGTTGTGTCGAGGTGATTACCCCTATAAGCTTTCAAAGCTTCTTGTAATCACTCCTCAGGGTCTTCCTATTCTTTTTTTTTGTGTTTCTTTACATTTGTTTGTCTATAAATGTGAATGAGTCTGTTTTGTGAAACTGAACTGAAAGTGGTGCATATCTAAGTTGAAGGAATGAGTAACTCCTAAAAAATTTTAAATTTTAGTATGGAAAATATTGTGACAGGATTCTCAAGAGCCATTTGAAATAGGATAAGACTCACTTACACTATTCAAATTTGAATAAAATGATAATCCTTCCCCTAATATAAGATTCCTTTTCACAAAGAAACTGCAAGTTAAAAAACATAAATAAAAAAAGTAATAACAATACATGTGTTTCCACGTTGTTTGCAAAATGTGAAGATGAGCTAACCTTATTTCAGTAACACAAGAAAAATTTCTCCCTCTGTTCAAAGAAAATCCCTAAAATTTTCAATTCACAAAAATCTACAATCGGTGGATAGGAAAAACAGTGATTTCAATAACTGGTGAAAAATGAATTGATACTTGGCTTCCCACATTTAAGAGCGTGATCTGCCCGACTTAGAAACTGAGCCATATATAACCTCATCTAACCTATTCAAAGTGACATTTACAAAATATAAGAAAGTTTCGAAACTTACATTCTCTGCTGGGCAGATTTAAGTAAGTAACCCTTTCAAATTGCACTTTCGCAAATTTATCAATCTTAAGTACTTATTTTTGCAGTCCAGCGCTTGTCCAAACCCTGAAGGAAGATTTTGAGATTATTGCAGAGCATTCATATTTTTTAAAAAACTTACAAATATGCAACTGGTAAAGAAAGGTAATTTTGCATTACTTTTGTTTTTAATGTGATAATAACGCAGCATTTTTCGATTCATTTTCATTCAGTCAATGAAGTTCAACTGTAATTCCAGCTTTGTCCTCTCTTTTGCAGACGCTCGCAGCTCGTGGATTTAAAAAATGTTGGCACGGTTGAGAAAGCTGTCATCTTCTGGGACGGTTTATTTACTGACCAGCTTACGGAGACAGGTGTCGCAAATATTGACCATCAAGAGTGATAGTTAGGAATTGTAAAAGACGTAACGACCTTTCTTGTTGAATATTTGACTGCCTTTTTTGTTTAAGAAATAAAAAAGATGCTTGGGAGATTTTCCCTGACCATTTTACCAGGCAGAGATCTGAACAGCTGAAACAGAAGAGACCTCACTGCGAAAATAAATTAATCAAGGAACGTAGCAACAGAATAAATACTACCATCCCTGTCCTTACTTTACCCCTGTCCCTATAGCCATGCCCCTATCACTACTCCTACCCTTACCCTAATTCTTTCAAGGGGGTCCTCCGGAATCAGTACCGTACCATCAATTGCTGCAGAGCACTACGCGTAGTAATGAATATGCAATAAAGTGGTAGTTACAGTACATTTTGTTTTAGGAACAAATAAGTAGAATTTCTCAATGCCGTATCTTGTAAAACCTGAGTGATACGGTACACAACGGTATAATTTGTCAATGAAATTACCAGCCCATTTGGTTACAGAATTTTTGTGCTCAAGTCTAAAACACCTGGAATTCTGGCACCAAACTCATCAAGAAGAAAAAAAAAACATATCTGTTGTGTACATGCTTACATCGTAATTCATAATTTTACAAGTATTCCGCGCATTCTTATCTGCCGCTTGATCCACGTCGATGGCAAAATACACATAGCAAAGGTAAGGTAATGCCTTAGGTGGGCGTAACTTATTTTAACGGAAAGTTGCATACAGTAGGCCTATAAAAGAAAACGATTGACGGAGCCGCTTATGTCCCGACCAAAAGAGTGAATGGAAACCCTATATTGGCTAATCAGGTAGTAACTTAACGAACTTCAAGATTCCCTTTCCTCTCATTCCCTTACCTTAAATAACTGCATCGTGGGTGACGTCATGAACAGGTTCATTCGAGACCATCAAGACGAACAGAAGACTGCGACACAGTCAGGTACGTGTCAATAATGTATTACAAGGGAAGTATTGCGTTTGTAGAACAATTTCAACAGGGTCAAGGATATCTTGTGTCAATCAACCAGAACCATATTTAACACTGTTCGATATTCTAAAAGGGAGATCAAGCCATCCGTTGATAACCGGCGACATAATCTTCTGAGATACCTTGCACTGGCTCAAAAAATGCAAACATCTGAACCGTGGATAGTGGTGAGTCAAAAGCGCGTCATTTTCTTCCAATTTGTGACGCAAACGGTACGTCAAAAACACTATGCAGGAGACGTGCGTCAAGTTAGTTCGTCGTTTACAATTTGGGATTCCCCTTTCAATTTAAAAAGCTCTAACCCACTTTGAGACTTACTGCTAAATGGTTTGGCTCTTATTACGTTTTTAAGACTAAATGGTTTAAACGACTGTGGAAGTGATTTCTTTATTACGCAGTACTTCTCTTCCTTCGATAGGCGTGCCTTAAGTTTATCTTACAAGAATATATATATTTCACAAAGGTTGGAAGGTGGGTAATGTCATTGTCAAGTCAAGAACGTTAAGTTTTGGAAAAAATACAGTGCCAACCAGTCCAGTAGTATATATGTTCTTGTAAGTTAATATTAAAGCACATTTCCAAACAATGTGAGCCGGATCCGGACGGCATGAACCTGACATGTGCAGGACAATTATGAGCCGGATCCGGACGATTACAGATATGCGAGGGAGGAAAAGGGCGGGAGTTCGGGAATGCTAGGGAGGCTAGACTTAGGTCGGGGATCCCAGGGACAGTGTTCCTATTTCGGATCCCGAACTCTCACACTGTCCCTCAATCCCTCCATCCCGTCCCCGGCTCTGGCACTTCCACGGTTACCCGACCTCCCGCCTGTCCCTCCCTGGGTGTGGCCGGCCTGACTGACCCCAGCATAACGCCCTGGCATTCCCTCGGTTCCCCACTCCCGCGTGGTCCTCTACATCTCGCCCTAGCCCTCCCCGACCTTCTGCCTGGTCCTTCTCTCTGGTCCCCTACCACCCACCGGGTTCTCGAAGCACGTCCCGCCTTGTCCCTCACTTGGGTCCCCCCTGCCTGGTCCCTCCCGCGGGTCGCTAACTCTCGCCTTTAGCCTCCCTCTGGTCCCCGACGTCCCACGCTGGGCCTGCCTCTGGTCCTGCCTCTCGTCTCCGACCCTACCCATTCCTCTCCAAGGTCCACGACCCTGTCCCTCCCTCGGGTACCAGACGTGCCACCCTGGTTTTGACCGGGTCCCCGATATCCGGCCTGCCCGCCCTTTACCATGTCCCGACCAGCCTTACCCCTCCCTCGGGTTCCCAACCCATGCCTTCGGGTCCCCGACGTCTCGTCCTGGTCCTACGGGTTACCGACTTACCGCCCCTCCACCGGGTCCCCGACCTCCCGCCCTGTTTCTACCACCCATGGAAACCCGGCGTCCCGCCTTGAGTCCCGCCCTGTCCCTCTCGCCCACGTCTTACTGTCTCTCCCTCGGGTCCCAGACCTCCCGCCCTGTTCCTCCCATCCACGGGTCCCCGACCTCTAACCCTGTCACTCCCACCGACGTGTCCCCGACGCTCCGTCCGTCCGGGTTCCCGACTCCAGCGCTGAGCCTCCCTGTGGTCTCCAACCTCCGGCCCTGTTGCCCCCACCCACGGGTCCCCGACGTTCCGTCCCACCCCCTCCCTCGGGTCTCCGACTTCCCGCCCTGTTCCTCCCACCCACGGGTCCCCAGACTCTCCCGACCCCCACTTAGTTCCTCCCACGGGTCCCCGACGTCACTCCCTCGGGTTCCCGACTCCCGCGGTGATCCTCCCTTTGGTTCTCCGACTTCCCGCCCTGTTCCTCCTCCACACGGGTACCCGACTTCCCGCCCTGGGCCTCCCTGTTCCCTTTCCCGGGTTCCCAACCTCCCGCCCTGTCCCTCCCTGTGGTCTCCCTGTTTTTCCCGACCTCGGGTCCCGTCGATCCGTCCCAAGGGTTCCAGACTCCTGCGGTGGCCCTCTCTTTGGGTCTCCGACTTACCGCCCTGTTCCTCCCCCCGTATTGGGCTCCCTGTTCCCTCCCACGGGTTCCCGACCTCCTGTCCCTCCCGCCCTTTGGGTCTCCGATGGGTCCCCCATCCCCTTGGGGACCCGACACGACCCCTGTTCCCTCGGGTCCTCGACCTCCCGTTCTGTCCCCCGCCCATGGATCCCCGACGCTCCTTTCTACCCCCTCCCTGTTCGTCCCTGTGGTCTCCGACTTCCCGCCCTGTTCCTCCCACCAGCGGGTCCCCAAGCCCCCGGCTCTTCCGACCCCCGGCTTAGTTCCTCCCTCGGGTTCCCGACTCCCGGGGTGGTCCTCCCTTTGTTTCTCCGACGTCTCGCCCTGGGCCTCCCTATTCCCTCTCACCCGATTCTTCCCACCCACGGGTCCCCGACCTCCCGTCCTACCCTCTTCCTCCGGTTCCCGACTCCCGCGCTGGGACCCCAACCTCCCGCCCTGTTCCTCCCACCCACGGGTTACCGACCTCCCACCCTGTCCCTCACTCCCACGAGTTCCCGTCTCCGGCGGTGGTCCTCCCTTTGTTTCTCCGACGTCTCGCCCTGGGCCTCCCTATTCCCTCTCACCCGATTCTTCCCACCCACGGGTCCCCGACCTCCCGTCCTACCCGTCCTACCCTCTTCCTCCGGTTCCCGACTCCCGCGCTGGGACCCCAACCTCCCGCCCTGTTCCTCCCACCCACGGGTTACCGACCTCCCACCCTGTCCCTCACTCCCACGAGTTCCCGTCTCCGGCGGTGGTCCTCCCTTTGGGTCTCCGACTCCACGGGTCCCCCTCCGGTACACGACCTCCCGCCTTGAGCCACCCTGTTCCCTCCCACCCACGGGTTCCCGACCTCCCGTTCTGTGCCCCGCCCATGGGTCCCCGACGCTCCTTTCTACCCCCTCCCTCGGGTTCCTCTAACCCCACCCTGTTCCTCCCACCAGCGGGTCCCCAACCCCCTGACTCTCCCGCGCTGGGTCCCCTGTGGTCTCCATACTTCCGCCCTGTTCCTCCCCCACGGGTTACCGACCTCCCGCCCTGTCCCTCCCACCCTGTCCCTCACGCCCACGGGTCCCCGACGATCCGTCCCAAGGGTCCCCGGCGTTCTGCTCTGGCCCTCCCCCGGATACTTAACCTCCACCCCCCACCCCCGTTCTGGCCGTTCTCCAGTCCCTTCCCAATGCACCATCCGAAGAGAACCAAAATCGGGGGAGTCCTCGAGAAAGATTTTCCAGCTCATACCGTCCGGATCCGGCTCATAATTGTCCTGCACATGTCAGGCTCATTCCGTCCGGATCCGGCTCATATTGTCCGGAAATGATGCCTTTTGATGTCAATATCAAGCTTACAAGAATGTATATAGTTCTGCGGAGGTTGACGTATTTTTTGTAATATTTTCCTAAACTCCCTAAGCAGTTAATCACATTATATCAAGTTAATACATTACAGAACTGCTACGTTTCAACCTTTGGGAATTTTATACATTCTTGTAAGATTTAGACTTATAAAGAAAGGGAAGTACTGCGTAATCAAATCACTTTCACCGTTGCTAAAACATTCGGTCTTAAAATGGATTAGAGAGCTAAACCTTAACATGGATTAAAGCTCTTTGGACCAAAAGCACCACTTTCTATATGAGCCGGACTTGTGCCATTTGAAGGAGTGCGGGTGAACCTTGCCAATGTTTGTTAGCAACGTCAAACAAACCATCCGTACTTTGACTAACGTACCTTTGTACAACATGACCCTATGCCTCACCGATAAGGGTTTGCTTGACAACATTTGTAGTACTTTGACACACTCCTGCGTCACAAATCTGACGGTCAATAATGCTAATAATCATGATTCCTCACTGTCCGCTGATCATACCGGCGTATTACAGTTGATTTAAGTGCATAAGATAAGTTGTTCACAAGCCAACGCACAGTACGTCAGACTTAGGCCTAAGGCCATCCATGCCGGTCATTAGCAGTTGGTCCCATATTCTTTTAGAATTTTCAACTATTCAATATAGTTCAATCAATTTCTGCGACGTTGACACGAGAAATCCGTGTGCATTGATCTTATCCTTGGCCATTTTGAAACTGTTCTGCAAACGCAATACTTCCCTTGTAATACGCTATTTCCACTTACCTGCCTGTGCTGTAGTCTTCTGTTCGTCTTAATTGTCTCGAATGAACCTGTTTATGACGTCACCTACGAGGGAGTTATTGGGGGGGGGGGGGGGGAGTTCGTTAAGTAACTACCGAGTTAGCCATGAGAGGGTTTAAGGGATTTCTATTTATTATTTTGGTCAGGGGTGGTACAAAGGTCGGTACAAAAGATACATTAAAAAAATTAACCCCTTCCCAAGGGACACAACTAGATATGTAGAACGTTACCTCACATATGTATATTTTGCCTTTGACGTGAATGATACCTGAGACCCGTTTTTTTGTAGTTTCAATAAAGATGTAGCAAAAGATACGGTCCATGAAGATCAACCTACAAGCTACAGTGAACACGGTGGGAGGGGGTGGTGTGGGGACAAGTATGTGTACACATCAGATAGTTACCTCTTGCCAGCTTTGACGTCAGAAGTGCTTGGGGGAAGAAAAATTTCTGATTGACAAATTATACCGTTGTGTATTACTTGGTTTTGCAAGATACGGCCTTGAGCAATTCGAATCTATTTCTTCCTAAAATAGATTGCAAATTCATTTAGAACCCCTGAAAAGGGTGGGGTAGGGATGTTGGGACAGGGGTAAATTAAGGACAGGGATGGTAGGGTAGAAGTTATTCTGTGACGAAATTTCTTGGTTGATTACTTTCTCAGTGAAGTCTCTTCTGTATCAGCTGTTCAGATATCTGTTGGGGAAAGGTCAGGGAAAATCTCTCCTGAGTATCTTTTTTCATCATTTAAGCAAAGAAGGCGGTCACAAGAAGTTTCGTCAAGTCAAACCGTCACCATTTCAACTTCTATCCGTCTCCGTCAGTTGGTCAGCAAATGAAGCGTCACAGGAATAAGCACTTTCTAAACCGTGCCGATATTTATTTTTTGTGTTCACGAGCTGCAGGCGTCTGCAAAAGAGAGGGAAAGGCGCCGGGTATTACTTCATTGATGGAATGAATCTGAAAATGTTATATGCTAAATTTATGACCACGTTAAAACAAGAGTAATGCAAAATTACCGTTGCAAAAATAATCTCCCCCTTTACGAGATACAACTAAGCTTTCGCACAAAAAAGACCGCTCTGCAATCAATTGACATTGGAGAGCTCCCTAATAATCGCAAAATCTGCCTGTGGGAATTTTACCAGCGCTGGACAGCAAAATAAAGTACTCTTTAATAACATTTTAGACCCAACAGCATGTTCATTTAGAGGAGGTAAGTAGGTGCGTAATAGGTTGATAAATTTGCAAAAGTGTAATTTTAAAGGGTTCTTCTACTAACTTTATGTGCTAAAGTACTTCCATATAAACAACAAACATTTTAGTAAGTATCAGCTTGAATGGGTTAGATGAGGTTTTATACTGCTCGGTTTCTAACCAATTGCAGACCCGTAGCTAGCCCATGTGGAGGGGTGGGTCTTTTTTCCAAGATGTGGACGGAGGCGGCTGGCACGTGCCGTTAGCATGCATTTGCTAGGGGTCCGGGGCAAAAGTTTGAAATCTGCAGATCTTCTGCAATCTGGAGCATTTTAAAGGACTTTTGAACACAACCGAAGTCCCTTTTCCCCACACAGTACACCACTTTTTGAGAAAAAAATCATACATGTAATCTGGAAAAATGGACCCCCTGGCTACGGGCCTGAATTGATGTAAGTTGGGTCGGCAAGGGCCCTTTTATCAGTTATGATTCACTCGCTTGTTTTTTCATGCTCTACTACTTATTCTAAAAACCAAGTCCGCGGTAGGTCCCGCGATATAGTTTAAAATGGAATAGGAGTATAAAACGAGCTTTGGTTACACCCTTGGTTTTTGTTGCGGTGACGATCAAAATGGTGGTGGGGAGGGGGGGGGGCGAATGAGCGGATCCAAATTTGTACAAAACACGAACCACCTGTGAATCAAAATAGTACGTCACGTTTTTTTTTTTACAAGCTATGTCATGACATAGATTAAATATCATACATTATGGTATATCGAGAGAAATTCGGAAACTTTCTGCAAAGTGAGAAGGTCAGGTTTTTCCCCATTTTCATCAATTGTAGATTTTTGCAGATTGAAAATATTAGGGCATTTTCTTTGTTCAGAAGGTGGAATGTCACGTATGTTACTGAAGTAAGGTTATCACTTCTCCACATTTTTCAAACAACATGGAATAGATCACTGGAATCACATTATTTTCCTTATTTAGTTTTAAATTTGAAGTTTCTTAAAAAAAAAAAAACTATTCTATATGTAGGAGAGGGTTATATTTAATTCAATTAAAATCGAGTCTAGTGAGTCTTATTCTGTTTCATAAAAACGGATCTTGAGAATTGTGTTACAATATCTCTCACTGAATTATAAAATTTATTAGGAGTGACTTCTCATGAGTGGCTTTAACTTGGGTATGTAATATTTCATTCCTGAATATAATTAAGAAGCACATGAAATCTTACTTCAAGTTAGCCTATCCAACTACTTTTAAGACCGGTTTTTAGTCAATGACGACTTCAGTGCCCCACAAACAACCTAAAACTCAGGAGCTCTCGGGACTTTGAACCCGGGACCCTATTGGGGCGTTGCCTATTAATGATCAACAAGGGATGTCTAAACTTGATATACTTTTCTAGCGTCACGCGCTCGGACTACCCTGTTAAAACCATAGACATACAAGGGACGTTTACCCTTTTTAGGGTATGGTTTGAATACTTACAGCCCATAATCAATGGAAGGAGAGACCGCCCGTCTACAAAAAAAATGCATTCGACAAACTGCATTACACCTTTACACGTTTCAATATCTGGCACCCTTCCCCCATAAAAAAAAATACTTCGCCCCGTGAAAGGTGCCCCTCCCTCCTCGTTTTTGCATTTTTGGTTTTGTCCGTTTCTCTGCCTGTACTGCTGCCTAATCAATTTTGCAAATATATTTACTTGCACTGAACATCAAAATTACAAAAATCTCACCATTTTATCACCACCACTTATTACGTCATCCTCCTCAGCTGTCATGTTCATCCGAAGGGTATATATATATGTTTTCATGATTGTTTTGTATTGGTTTTGTAATGTTAGATCTTGGATGATGTTGACGAGCAATCATAAAATTTGAGGCATTCGTATCTGCAAGAGACGGATTATGCATAAATTGTAGTTTCCTGATTTATCAACTTGATCGCAAACAGTGGCGGCACCAGAATGTTAAAATCGGGTGGAAAAAGGGCAAACTTACACCAAAGGGAAATGATGGGGGAAAAAATTTCGGACCCAGAGCGAAATTGAGCACAAAGTGCCCTCTCTTGAGGGTGGGGAGGTCCAGGAATTAACTTTTAGAAGCTGTGAGGTTTTAGTGTACCTCTGGATGAAAAGTAAATCAGGAGTGGTATCCCGGTATTGATTTTTTTCGGATTTAGCCCTTAAGTAATCTTTACAATGCTAGGCCTATATTCTAAAGTTTTATCACAAGTAACGTAAGAGAAGTTAAATATGCAAATTTAAATAGCTAAAATATACCTTTCTTGCAATTTACACTTCCAAGTTCAGTTTTTAAATTAGTTTGTGAAAAGGGCGTTTAGGAACCCGTGTCCGTGGAAGACATCATTGTCACTCTGTAAACTATCTGAATCGTTATTATATCACTAAGGGGGTGACAAAGAATACTGTGGGGCACAGAGGGGTAAGGAGGGTTTCCTTCTAGAAAATAATTTGGAGAAATTAACAGTTGATGAGAAAAAATGTCCGTTTAACTTATTCTCAATTACCTTTTTCTCAAATACAAGAAATTATGATAAATTTTCATGCATAATTAATATGCAACATATTTCCCGAAAATTCTTCTGTGTCACTGCAGGGATTCTTATAATATGCCCGGGTTCTACATTCCAAGTACGAACTATGCTACGGAACAATTCTCACCCTTTTGATACCGATCTTATTCTTACGGTGTTTTATGGGAGAAGATAGGTCGAGACGAAAAACCCATATCTCCGGTTCAAAATGAATTAACAACTCTCTCTTTTTGCTATAGGCATACATGGAGGCACAAGAACTTACAAAATGACGACATCTCTAACGAAAATATTTTAAAAGGACATCAATTCATGTAACTCATTGTTGACAGATGATTGGTTAGGTACCAATGTTGAGGAAAAAGCGGGATTACTGAAATGAAATTAATAAATAAAAACTGGGAAGCAGATATACAAAGCCACTGAACTTCTGTCACTGGTGCAGTGTTTTATGTCACACTGTGCATGACGAGTTGTTGGATCCTTTTTTTGTTTTGTTTTTATTGCATAAATTCTGGTATTGCATATACACATACTCATTTGCACTAAATCTACAAACCTGGACAAAAGAACATGGGACAGTCTCAGCTCCCCCTTTCAGTGTTGGGATTCTGGAAATGGGTATATCTTGTCTGGACAAATTGATTTCGGGCGGGGGGGGGGGGGGGCTTGGAAGACCAGGGGATCTGTGTATAGGTGCTGCTACATTTGGGAAAAAGTGCCCCACCATTTTTCTTGGTTTGTAGGGTGACGGTAGTGTGAGAGTTAAAGAAAAATATTGCGTTTGTTTTACCAGGAAATTACATCCTTTTTAAAACGGTATTTATTGGCAAAGGGAGATAAACAATTAAAAAGAAGGCAGTAAGGTAGCCTTCTTTTCAAGAAATAAGCTTCCCTCAGATAGAAATTCAGCTATTTGTTGCTCAAGAATAATTTGTTCCCCCAAACTTTCAACATTTCAAAAGATGCAACTTCCATAACTCTTCGCGTGTATAACGTGTTAATGAGATGAAGCTGTTGTTGGGGTTTATTGTTGAGACCGAATAGCTTAATAATGAGCTATTTTCTTTCAATGCTATGTTTAAGTATTTTAAACGCAATATTTCCCTTTAAGGTTTAATATTTAGAAGTTGTGGTACGTGTGTAGTCGAGTAGTCGTGTTATGTTACGCAAGTCGCTTTCTTGTATAGTGTCGTGTTAGTTCTTTATGATTGTGTTGTTCGTTAGTTTTGGTTTGGTCGTAGTCCGGAGTGAACCTGTATGCACTGATCATTTGTTTATCTGTTGAAATACAAATTTTTCGGGAGCAAGTAATTGGACTTTGAAGCATACCTTTTCCGTTGTCTAGTCTTCTTCTTATACAATCTCCAGCCGATTCCCGACCCCTATTCGTACAGTAATAAATCCGCAGGTCATGATGACGCTCGACCCTTTCCCCCACAACTACAGTAGGCCACACTAAATTGGATTGGAAGAATATGATTTTACTTTGATAAATCTTTGGTAGCACAAAATGGTTCACTCATATATATGATTGTAAAAAGGCAAAAGTTTAGCCAATGACAGGTGATTTCGTTTCAAAATTTAAAGTCTGATTCAGGAATTCATCGATCGGGCAGTAGATTTTCTGAAAGAAGACAAAATTGGCTTCAAGTATACCCCAAGTCAAGCAATTCCAATGTATATATTAAAGAGCATGAAAAATAAATTAAAACAGTTCAACATTCTTATCTTCATAGGACATTCTTGACCCGAGATATAAAATATTGAAGTTTATTCACTCAATTCAAAATAGTACATTGCGCACTGAATAATTTGTGATGTCATGTTGTACTACTCAAATTAGTCTTTATATTTCTTTGTTTTTCTAAAGGTTACAGCAATTTTTTTCGGTACCAATTTGCGATAGTCCTCCCACTTCTACAGCTTAGGGTGATGTAATAAATTCTAAGTTCTCTCTATAAAACTCTTAAAAAGGAACCTACTGCCATTGTGTGTGATGCTCCGCATAAGCAATGGAGTAGGGAAAACAAGCCAGTGAGCCACAACTGGAAAAATTGAAGGCCATGGTCGGCTCGACTAGAACCAATAGTTTGGAAACTGGGCCGTAAAACTCTATCTAACTAACTCTGTGAAACACGCTACGCAAGCAAGCAGGGAGTGTCCAAGGTCATAACAATATTCTTAATTTTAGAAGGGAGACAAATCAGGTAATCTAAGTTGTAGGCTACAACGAGTCATAAATTGTTACTCAATGGACTGTTTCATTTTAATTCAATAACTTTTAAGTTAATATCTAAACAATGGAATGAACAATGACAATGGGAGATGGATGGATAAAGATCATTTTGAAACAGATATTTTCAAATTCTAGACTTGAAGAACACTTTCACACAACCCCACGAAGTTTTTTCACCTTGTCCTGCTTTGTATTACTAATTTTGCATATTCATTTTTAAAATATTTGTGTAAGAATTAGTACCTATGTAAACCTGGTTGAATTTACAAATGTTAAGTTTGTCAATCTAAGTTGAGTTTGAAAGACGAGACGAGTCGATTAAAATACAGAAAAGTAAATAAAACCCAACTATCAGCAACAAAACGCTCCTCGGTTGTTATAGTGCTCATTGCATTCATTTTGTTATTAATTTACGCCAAATTTGACATGTGTCGAGTGAATCTCCCACCGTATAAACTATGAATGCCGATTTATGGAAAATTTCCAGAATTAATGTAACATCCCATTTCCAACATTTTGATTGGTCCGATTTAAAAATATTTTCCATGAGCTTTAACTAAAATTGATTGATTATTGAGGAGTTTTTGAAGTACTTTTGCGACTCAAACGTGAAGCGTCTCAAATGTAATCGTAAGGAGCTGAACAGAGCGCTTCAAAAAACAAACAAATAAAAACCAAATTCAAATAAATTGGGATTAAATACTCCTTCCCCGCCCATGTTATCACTTCATTCACTCCTTGCCCCTATCTATTCAGAAATGGGTAGGAAACTTTACAGAGGTGAGGTATTGCAACAATTTGCAAATAAAACCACCGATAAATTTATAGAGCTTGATTTTCCTTTCAAGTTTTAACAGTACCAATAAGTTTCACAGAACAAAAGTGATATTGTTACACAATTCGGTTGACCCTTTTGAAGGTTGATAAGACTGTCCCCATATTTGTTGGTACAAAAGAAAGCAAAAAAGAGTTAAAGCATTGTTATTGTTAGGTCTCCAAACTGGAGTTCAAGGGTTTGAGGAAAATTTGAAAGGTCTCACAATTTTTGCTAAAGAGGAAGAGTAAGCAAAATTTTTATTTACATATGTGAAAAAGGAACCAAATCTAAATTTATAGTAAAACATCTTTTCAAATTAGGAATATATTCCTCGAGATTTCAGTATCGAAGTCATCAGATTCGTGTTGCAAGTGAGTTTGAGGTCAGCAGAGGTTAAATCACTTTCTCACATTGACTATGCTTCGTTTCCCTTTGTTTTTTCCCAGACTGCTGTGTTGCACTTGAATTTAGGGACGGGACTTCCTTTTTGGGGATGCAAAGTTTGTTAAGTCCTCATGACAGTTATATACTCACATTCTGATAATATCTGATTATTGAGGAGAAGTTGGTTGTAAAGTTTCAAAAACTGACCAATAACGTGAGGATATGATGTCATGTGTACTTGCTTCAAATCCACTCTTTGAGTCAAAAATGTGACAACTTTACTTGCTCATATCTTGAGAAACACACGTCGGATTTCAATGGAAATTTCAACGAAATGATAAAGATAACTACCCTTTCAAGATATCAAAACTCGAAATGACCTTCAGCCCTTCTTCAAGGGTGCCATAAAAGCATTGGGTATGTTGTGTATTCAATTAATAGAGAGATTCACACGACTACTATAGATCCCTGGCTTGTTTTGGGTGTAACCAGGACTAAGACACTGTTCTCTACAAGAAATAAACGGTTTTCAAATTTGTTGGCCCTAAACAACTATATAGGTCATGCCCGATCTATTGTTTCATTCAATACCCGGTACTTAATTCTATTTCCATTTTCCATTTTTGTGAACTTTTATGCCATTTACATCCTCTGTGTAACTTGCTACTAATGGAGTATTAAGTGAAAAAATAATCTCGTCTAATAATTTCGTTGAGATCCATAAAATACCCTCTATATTTTAGAACGTTATAAAAATATTTCCGAACTAAATGTTTGCTTGATATGATAATGTAAAACATTAGCCATCAATATAAATCCATTACATCTCACCTGCTTGTTTCAAATTCGCTGTTTGCAAAAAAGAATGACAAGTTCAGAAGCGAATATCTCGAAAAGTGTACAAAGAAAATGAATGAATGATATTCGCCTTCAACATATCAATTAAATTGGTTTTGGACTTTCTTTTAAAAGTGGATCATACATGTTATAGCCACAGACAGTTTGACATTCCGGTGCTAGAAACAAAATTCAAGTTGCCATTCAAAATCTATAAAGTTTGAAAAGGGGCAAGAACAGTCCCTCCAAACTTATTTTGAAGTAACAATAGTAATTCTCGCATGCAATTTCTTCTTATTTCTTATCAAAGAGTCTTTCATGGTATTTTACGAAGATCAGAATTACATATTCTATCTAAACCAGGCAGTTACTTCAACTTCATTTCAAAGATATTGCCACGCCATCTTCAAGAGTCAATCATTAAAGAAAGAGGACAGTCTATTAGCACTACACTAATTGAAGTTGGGATGGCTGCAATTTTTTCCCTTTGAGGGACATTTTTGTTAAAAGTTTTCTCTAGAAAACTTAAATCATAAAACGATTAGAGTTGAAGGGTCCTAGTCTGTGAGTCCAAATACGTTTTAGTTAATCAACTCCGGGGTTGATAGAACGCAAGACGTGACTTGCGGCAAGATATTCTAGTTTTTAAAAACTACATTTTCCCAATAATTTGCAGCAAATATTTCAGTCTTCAGTCAAAAACTCCAAAATGCCAAGAGAACCATCACGCACAGAGTGTACATAAACAATTAAAAAAAGCCAACGAAGTGGATAAAACCAAAAACAAAAAAGTGCAACTGGAGCTAAATTGATATACAGAGAAAAAATCACAAAGCAGCAAGTGCAAATAGAAACAAACGACAAAAAGGCCTTAAAGAGTTGACTGGGTGAGAACCCATATGTTTGTCGGTGGACAGTCACTGATGCAATCAAAGGGACAGGATCAAGTTAGAGCTGGTAGCAGTACGAAAGGGCAAAACAGACGGTTCAATTTTAATTACATAGGGGATGGTATTCCAACGAAGTGCTGGTATTTGGACGCCTCAGAGTGCAGTCAGGGGGGGGGGAGGGGGTCTGTATATAATTATAACAGTATGCATGCCTGATAGAAGGGATACTAATGGGATGAGAATTTTGGGAGGAACCTATGTCATACGTAGATACGTACGCATTAGGTTCGTTCGATTTAGGGGATCGAACCGGCTAAACTGGCTCAGCCAGCGATCGTTCTTTCCTGAAGATGATCGTCACAACTTGAGCCGGCAAAAACGACCAGACCTCCGAGGTGGTCTTGTGGAGCCGTGTAACGTATTTTGCATTAGATGTCATCCAATCAAGAAACTGGTTGAGCCGGTTGCCCCGGCTCGAACCGCTAAATCGAACGCACATATAGTAATAGGGTTAGGGTTAGGGACATAATATACATATGTGTACGTATACACGCATACGTATGCATAGGTAGGAGATTAGGGTGAGCTATATGTAGGTATATTCACACGTGGGAATATATACCCCGTTGTACGTTTAAATATATGCATACGTATGGGTACGGCTACTTACGTATATATGTGTGTAATTACTTGGCTCTAGGCATACGTATACACGTGTACATCGGTATACATATGCGGATTCATACGTATCTATAGGTCGAAAAATTGGTACTGTAATGGTCATCGATCATGAATTTTAATTCATCCCAAGTACTGGCATTGCCTTTTGAACAAGGGAAGAAAAATAGAAAATGTACATCTTAAATAAGAAAAGATGGAAAACAGAGTGTGCATATAGATCCAACGAATGATTTATTTATATGTCTTTATATAGTCGAGAGTTGAGAGTTGTTTAAAATGATGTCATTTCGGGCACTGATTCTAAATTACTACCATTGGATGGAATGGAATGTTCACAAGGTTGTTCCTAATTTTGAAAAACATACAAGGATCAGCTAAGGCCCTTCGATGCTGCAACATTAGTGACAGAGCAAATACTGTGGAGAGAAAATATTCCGTCCCCCCTTCCCAACTATGAGAGAGAATATATTTTATTGGCCCCTTTGTCATGCAGGCCCGTAGCGGGGGGGGGGGGGGGGGGTCGGGGCGTTCGAACGACCCACCCCAACTTGAGGGAGGTCCATTTTTCCAGCCCTGTGTTTGAAGGGTCAGCTATGAATAATTTTTTATCTTGACATATTGAGGATGAATTTCCGTTCACTTTTAGCAGGAAGATAAAACGTTTCAGATTACATGTATGATTTTTTGCTCAAAAAGTGGTGTACTGTGTGGAATATTCCTGGGGTAAAAGGGCTTCTGTTGTGTTCAAAAGTCCTCTAAAATGCTCAATATTGCAGGAGATCTGCAGATTTCAAACTTTTCCGAGGAAGCATGCCCCGGACCCCCAGCAACTGCATACTTACGGCACGCGCCAGCCGCCTCCGTATTTGGAAAAAGGTCCACATCTTGGAAAAAAGACCCACCCCACCACATGGCCTAGCTACGGGCCTGTCATGACTGGATAAAAATAATAACTCAAAAACACATTATTTAAGATAACTCTGCACCAAGTGCTTTGTGAATTACTTATAGCTCATATCTATGATGAGGCCGTACGTACATATACATCTAATTTCGGCTAAAATTGTCGAACACAAAGAAGGTCAATTTGAGGGTAAAGTCAGGTTTGCCGCAATGAATTTCAACTAGGCCCAGCCTAGGCCTTGAGACTTACCCCCGTCATCACTTACCTCAATATTCCATATTGTAAATCGTCAAATATTACAGTGTTATAGGCTGAATTCTGGACAAAACGAGAAGAACAAATGTAAGCTGGATAAAAAAAGTGTGCAAGTGACAATACCTATCTCTGAGCAAGTGCCGAGTCTCCCTCCATCGCACAGAATTGCAGTCTGATGATTACAACAAGTGTAGCCGGAAAATAACAATCCCATGTGATAATAGTAACATAGTTCCAAAGGTATAAATTTGCGAAAGTTCCTTGCGAAATATCGAATCTCCCCTTTATGAAATTTTTGGCTCTTTTCGTTTCTTCAGAATAATCTTTCTTCTAACACCCTCCAAGCCGCGGCCGAATTAGTGTAAGAGCAAAAGTATGACGCAGTCTTTCTAGCACGCAGTTGCGATCATTAATGTCGTCATACAGTTTGAATTCATCTACTCTGGCGTTTCCCTCTCTTATAACCACGTGACTTAAACAAAAGCTGTCTTGGGTCTTCAAAGGTCTTAACTATGCTCAAGTGCATCTCAGTAATTTCCAGAGTTGAATATTCATAGCAGGACTGACCTACCAAACAAAAGGTGTTTTTCTCTCTAAATCCACAAAACAATACGCACTCGTAAGGTTTCATGCAGACTGCACTTTGGGATTATTTCAGAAAAGAGACTTCTACTCGTCATCTTCCAGTACCACATAAACGAAACAAAACAGTGAAGATTATCTCTGGACGGACTGCTACGCAGACATGGTCCACCCTGTGAAGTTAGGTGAAATTATGTGTGTTCGTAGCACGCTCTTCCACGGCATGTTCAGTTGGTGTTTTGGAAGGAGAGGGGCGGGAGAAGTCAGGCGACGAGTGTACTCCACAGAGTATGGCGTCGGCCAAATCGTTATCGTGAAGCATTGTGTCAGTAAACCTACCCCTCTTTTAAATATTTCTCAGCTGTAAAAGAATTAATTGTACTTGGCCTAAATATTTTGATTAAATTTTAATTTAATGACAGAAAGAAATTAAGCATTCCCTTTTTCCTAGAGGTTATGACGAAGGTTACTTGACCCCAAACTCCCTGGTCTGAATTGGCGTCGTTACGGGGGGGGGGGGGTATTTCCCCTTCGGATTTTGTCCTTGTCCTAACTCCCCCAAGTTTGGTCAGTTGGGAGTCAGGTTAACCGGAAATGAGAAACATACTTTTCCTTTAAAGCAATTTTTTATCCAGGGATATTATCAATCCTCTGAGCTTCCCGGAGATTCACCCCCTGAACCTTCACCCACAGGGGCGGGAGTGTAAAATTTTGAGCGTCGCCCGAAAATTTCCTCCCTACATTTTCCTTTGCCTTTAGTTGGTCCCTCTCACCAATTTTGACATTCTGGTACCGCCACTGCTGTCCTGCATGGACGTCTGTACTGGGGACAGGGGACATGTTCCTCCCTTTTCGATTTAAAAAGTTTTTCTAACATTTTGCCCAAACAAGAAGCAATATACATCAACATTTTGCATCATAAGTCCTTCAAGACAGTCAAAAAGATTGAAAATGGGAACACGAAACAATCCCAGTAGGTCCAGGCCTACTGTGGTAAAGAATGTCGGTTGTGTCCCTACACGCAAAAATTGGCAATGATGTATTTTATCTGGTAATTTTCTGATTGTTTAATTGAAGTGAACATTTTGTTGCTCCCCTCCGGATCTGACATCAAGAAAAAGTGTATAATTTTTAAGCAAGGAGTAAGGTAACTAACTTACCGTGTTATGATTATCTGAGCCAATCCACCAACGTATGCCCTGGCGCTAAAATAACTTCCTGGCAGTGCTCAATAGTCCGCAGTCCCTGTGTACTACGGATTGCACAGGGGCTTATAATATGCCAGTCCCAAGCAACTATTATCGATTGCGCAAAGCGCGCGTTCTTGCAAAAGTAACTTTTCTGAGTGAAGTGGCACCAACACATTTGTCCCACACTTTTTAAACGAATGGTGTATGCATGTAAAGAGTTCTCCATCAAACTCTTCCCCATCAAATGTTCCCTTCATTAGCAAATTTTTCTTGCGCTCTCACTTTAAAGGTCAAGAGAAGTCCCCTAAACTTTTCTTTAATCAACAGCTAAATGTCACAATTTTCTTTTTATTTCTTTTCAAAGTATCTTTCATCATATTGTATAACTTCGTTACTGCATATTCAAGGTAAAACAAGCAGTAAATTAAAGTAAGTTTCACATTTAAAGAGGAAAATTGTTGTCACATGACTCTCAAGTGCCAATCATGAAACAGGACAGTCTGATACTACTTTAAGGGCGACTGCTCTTGCCCTTTAACCTTCGATTCTATACTGCTCTGTTCTTTAACATTGTCTTAGCCGTTTTTGAATAGACAGAGGTGGAATTATACAGAATTTTAAAAGGAAATATGGACCCGATTTTTTTGCAATTTCCACGGTGTACTCTCAGTCCATACATCAGTGGCACCGGCGCAGAAAATTAGGTGAGCGCCCCCTCATCGATTTACGATCTCAATGACGAAGTCTTGGCATTAATACCCTTAGGATGAAAGGGGCGTTTTTTTAGAGTTAGATAGAGTTTTACGGCCCAGTCCCCAACCGACTGGTTCAAGTCGAGCCGGCCACGGCCTTTTTCCAGTTGTGTTTTTGATCGAGCCATGTCTCTGTTTTAACCATGTTCGTCACAAAAAGTTTTGAAACTATCAAACTATCAATTTTCCGAGCTCCGTGCAATTTCAATCATTTGTACTATATATCCGACACTTAAATTTAGGTGATCCATAGTTCGTAGAAAATTATTCTGTTACCTGCATATTTGTAACCATATTAAAATTATTTTGACAGCAACCATAAACCATGAAGCTGAATTTTGGAAGAACCCTCAAATGATTAAACTTTCCCACACCATTTTGCATCAGGGCCCCTTCCTTCTATAACCTTCACCGGGATTAAAGACATGTTCAAGCAACACTCCCCCACAGTACCCGCACTCGTACTCTACGGTACAAAAACAAGATTCCTTACCAGCACTCGTACTCGTACTCATCATGACCTGGTACCACGTATCCGTACTAATGACTATTATTTCTTTGGGCTCACACCGTACCCGTACTCACATTGACACTGCAACACTAGCACTGCGCCTCTACACTTTTAAAAACAATGATCGGCCTCACCCCTGCAAAGCGAGCAATCACCATGTGTTTTGTTTGTAATCTGGTAGATTACTGTATGTGAATAAGATAAAATTAAATTTTTCTTCACGGTATACCTACCCGTGATCTTCAATGATGCAGTGGAACATATTGCCGGCAGTTTGCTACGTATTTCCTGTAAGTTGTCCCTGCATGCATAGGAAATGGTAGGTCCAAAAAGTGAAATAAATTGTAGGAACTGAGGGTCCATATTCTTTTCAACTCGATGTTTACAAACCGACTCGTTGCGTACTGAATAAATCATGCAGGGAGCCTATTCAGCCGTTACTCCTAGAAACAGCCTACTGTAGCCTTACTGATAAATGAACGAACTAAAGACTGATTAAAACTGTTTTGTATTCCAGAAACTGTTTGATGAAATGTTCATGTTAATCTTCTTTTGGGATTACTTTCTTTTGTACTTAGTTTAGGTGGAATTCAATGAATAAGCTAGTCCCCACTAGTGACTCTCAAAGTCTTTTAGATCAGATAACCGCCCCTTCGACCATCTTAAACTGTCACGGTCCAAATATCCCCTCCTTCCCCGGTCCTACCGTTTCATAGCCGAACACTGGCGTAGCCCACAGAATTTATTTTAGATGAGCCGTAAGGCGTGATTTCCGGCCAGGGGGTAGATTTAAGGGGAGAGTATTCAAATTGTATGTTTAAATACAATCACACAGTCAGATGCACTCTCATCATTTGAATTCAAGGCTGCACTCATTTTGTCATGTGTATATTGACAAAACAAATAGGCCCTTGTTGAATTGTTTCATAATTCGACAGGGACATCCCCTGGTTCCCTTTGGCAACGCCAATGTTAGTGGAACCCTCAGACAATTAAGGCAGGCAATCGGATCATATGTATTTACTAGGCCTACATGAGAATAATAACTGTGTGTGTGCTTCACGCGCGGCAAATCACGTCCTCAGGAAAATGATGTTCACACTTAAAAGAATCGGAAAAGTTGGATGCTTGGCCCCTCCCCCCGGAAAAAGTATAGCTACGTTACTGGTCAATGATTTTCCTTTCACTCGATTCAGTAACTTTCTCCCCCAGTCAGCTAGTTAGGCACTGAGAAAACTTGTACTTTTGTATACCTGTTTACTATAGGCCTTTCTACTTTTTTATGAAATACGCTTCTGAAAGTTGCTATGATATCAAATAATATAAGCCAGGAAAGGGCCACTTCTGGAGATATCGGGCGTATTTTTGGCCGAAATTCTCTTTGTACCCGCCGCGCCAACTAACGGTGGCGTCCCGCTTAGATAGAGACACCGACTACACCCCCTTGAGGTGCCGACTACACCCCTGGAGGTGGTGGTAATAGGATTTGACTTCTTGGATAATTTTTAAACCAAGGGCATATTCAGGAATTTTCAATAGGGGGAGTACAAGTTTTTGATTTACGGCAGTCGTGGGTTTGGTCTCTTTTGTTGGAGCTTTACGTTCGGGCAAAATTATAAATTTACTGGATTGTTTTCCCGATCTAATTGTTTATTGGGGAATCACACACAGTTTGACCAGGGCTCCTGAAATTTTTCTGGGAATGAATCATCATGAATTCTCAATGGACATTACCAGTGTTAAATATAGTGAATTTCCATAACACATAACATTTGAAGTTAGCTGAACAATAAATTTTTACATTCCAGTGTAATAACAGTTCGATATTAGAAAGTGAGAATGGAAAAATGTCCCTTTTCCAAAATTTTTATGACTTTTGCATAACTTTTCAGGCTTCCGATTTTTTTCCAAACCACGACTTTTTCCTTTTTTTCATGACCGTTTGAAACCTGTTTCAAGTTTTGGTATGACATAAGAATCTGATATAGACACAATCCTTTCTTATTCTCAGGACGAATGAGGGTAAATCTGGCCAGTAGATGAATCTGTCTTTTTTGGAAATTGGCCACACCCTGTATTTCAAAGTAACAGCTACTCCAGGTATGTGAGGGTTACATTTGAAAATAGAAAGGGAAGGGTACTGTAGATAGAGAAAATATAAGAAAACGGATTTACCAGCATTTCTCCTAGAGAGAGGTTATGCGGGCCTGTTGCTCCCCATGCCGGATCTACCACGAAGGGCAATGAGAAGTAAATAAGGATTCCTTATAGGACAGTTGTATTTAAAGATGGTATATATAATCTACTTTATTGATCACTGAAACATCAACAAAACATTCATAAACATAAACCTAAAAATAGTCAAATGATGATACTTTCAATCCAGTGCTACCCATAGCGAATGTATGGACTGATGTATGCCCAGATAAATTACGATGAACCCATCACGTATAAAGGAAAGAGTACTATGTGACTAAGTTCCATACAGTAAAACATGATATCCAACTGCAAGACTAGAGGTACATGCCCCCCTCCCGCCCCCCCCCCATATAAGTACCCCTTCCCCATTTAACTACAGCATTTTTTAATCTAACAATTGTTGGTTACATATGTAGCACATATGTATGCATTTCAGGAAGATATACAAGGTTGTCACCTGCTAGCTTACCCCCCTCTCCTTCACACTCTGTATTATTAGACTGCAAATTTTCTGCCAAGAACCTCAAACTAGTTAAGTTGCATTTTTTATTGCTTTTTTAATTTTATGTGGCCACACAGTTTCCCATTTTAACTAACCATGTTTGTTTTTTCTTGAGATAACATGAAAGCTGAGACAGCTGCATGTGTCTTGGTTCCTCTTTAATATGAACTGAGTCAGTGGCATTCCTTTCTGGTGCCTTGAAAATACAATAAATCCCAGTTTTCCTAATCTTCACTTCAGCCTCCTTCCCCCTCCATCACCCCCAGCATTCAGAATTTTAGTAAGTGGATGCAGCATACTAGATTATTTGCATTCAGTTTTAAGATCAAAGTTACTGAAATTCTAAGCACTTAGTATGCTAGTTTCGTAAACAATTTGTTTTGTATACACAAATGGAAAATACTTCTTTTACACCAAAACCCAACCATCCCATGCCAAATCTCATAACACTTCCAACCTACCTGGCCACCCCCTCCTGACCCCCTATCCTCATACAAACAACACACTCAGTGAGACAGTTACCCTTTCTTTCCTTGATCAAAAGCTAAGTCCCAGTGAGCAATGTTCCCTAACACACTTTCTCTTCTTGATCAAAAGCCAAGTCCTACTGGGAAACTTTCATAACTCACCCTTCACAAAGCAAGGGTCCATCCTGCCTATATGCCATATGCAACCAAAAAAAAATAGTCTGAACCAACCCTCTACGGCTACTTCAAAATGCAATTTTAGAAGCTCATGAAAATGTCATGAAGTACTTAAACCCATCTCTCAACAAACGTTTCCCTTTTCTTTAAAACATTGCTTTAAATTTTTATCTATACAACAAACAATGTGTCATACAATACAGCAAAGTTCTATTTCCCTTAAGATAATAGCAGTGGACAGTTGGGTGTCCATTCCTTCATGACAGGAAAGGAGGACAACCTTTGTTACAATCTAATAAGAGCGCCATCATGAGTTGACACGTAGCGTACCACAAAATTTTTGGCCTTTACAAACCCTCCAGATGGTCGGAAATGGCCCTTCCCGGTGTTCCAAGCTACATGATTACTGTCGTGAAAATGGGATGTGAGAAGTTTTACATTAGAATTTTCAGGGATTTCAACGTCCGGTGCCGTGTGAGCCGAACGGAGGACAGGGTGCTCAAAAACCGAATTGTCCGGCGAAAGGCCGGACAAATGGACACCCTAGTGGACAGCATGCTTACCAAAAGTTACTGCTTGCCAAAAAGCTAAACAAAGTCTTAACAGAGGCGTTCTGACCTGTGAATATCTTTATACACATCATCCACAAGGGTCTTTTCTTTTCTCATTCACATGGGTCTCGACTAGGAAAGGATCCCCAAGACTGCCTTATAACAGGGTTTGCACACATTCAAAATAATAAAATTCCATGCCTCTTGTGAACATTGATTAATACTTTCAGGACCTCAGGGTCTCATACTTTCCACCTTATTACCACAATATAATGTAAATAAACATGGAGAAAATTGGAACAGTAAGCCTACTTTCCAGGACCTCATGAAAAATTGCTCAATTTCCCTGACATTCTAGGACTGAAAATTGAACTTTCACTTTTTCTGGACTTTCCAGGACTGAAAATTGAACTTTCAGTTTTCCCTGACTTTCCAGAAATGAAAATTCAAATTTCAGTTTCCCCTGACTTTTCAGGACTGAAAATTCAAATTTCAGTTTTCTCTGACTTAAGATTTCCAGGATCTGTACAAATCATGTAAAGTAAATAACTTTTTGTACTGAATCACCATAAGGGACCAACAAAACAATAACAACATGGCATTAAATGGAATTAGTTAGTTTGATAGAGTTTTATTGCCCAGTTTCCAATCTATTGGTTCACATTGAGCCTACCATGGCCTTTTTTCCAGTTCGGGCTCACTGGCTTGTTTCCCTACTTCATTGCTTATGTGGAGCATCACACACAACGGTTGAGGGTTTAGGGTCTTCCTGACCTGGGAATCGAACCCAGGCCTTCCGTGTGAGAGGTGGATGATCTCCCATTAGATCAAACATGTAGTAATGGCCATTAAATGGAAATAACTGTTACCTCAAATTTATTTTCAAACAATAGCAAGATCTTCTCATTTTTTTTTTCCAAGTATTCCAATATTTCAGAAATGAATTACTGCATATTCAAGGTAAGTGAGCAGATTGACTCTTATTTACATTTCTCAATGGAAAATTTTGTCACATGATTTCCAAGAGCCAACTATTAAATAGCATAGTCTTTTAAACTAATGCAAGTTGGGGTGATTGCCAAATTTCCCTTTAATCACAACAAAACCATTCAGTTTCTGGCAATTCCATTTCTCCTCAAACTATTTCACACTGTAACAATTATGAATGCTGAATTATTTCCCTGGGGGAAACTTTATCTTTCTATTAAAACATTTTCCTAGCAAATTCATTTCTAAATTGCCTTTCATTTTGTATTTCTAAATATGGTCCATATGGTATGAAGTCTCAATATCACAAATTATGCAATATTACCATTCAAAGAAATTTTCTTAAAACCCGTAGTTTTTGTATTGTTACAGTCTATCTGTGAACTATGATAAACAGACCTATATCACATGATGCAATAATACTCTTAGGCGTCATGTTTTTACAGTGCCATACAAGGTGCAGGCAGAATAAATGTTCTACAGATATACAAATGTAAATTACTAGTGTCAGTTGCCATATGCAGGCCTTGCATCTGCACACCATCACTCGCCTCACCATCACTCCTTTCTCAAAGAGGCGCTCATTTAATGTGAGCCAATTTATGTTCCCGTGCGTTCACAAGAAAATGCCTTCTTGTCTCATTTTAATGGGCTCTGCTATTTTCATGCATTTGAGGGAAATGCATTTCGTTGTGAGGAGTGTGATTTGCACATCTAAATAAGGATGGGAGCTCACATAAATCTGTTTAAGTTTGATAAAACAGCACATCTACCACACTTTCTTAATTTCCAGAGTAGTGTGATTTGTAGCATACCTGGAAGATCTCAAAATCAAGGCCTGCATATGAGCATTTGAAATGACTAAAGAAGAGAACTTGAACCACACTGAAACTCTATTATGGCATTGCATTGAGTTTGTGATCTGGTGATCTCGTGCAATGAGAAGTGTTCCATAGCAACTCGTGAACTGCTGAACATATACTGTGAGCTTGGAATATTTTTTAGCAGCCTGTGTTCAAAATGGTAGATGGAACGAAAGCTAATAAACAAGCAAGCCACCGTTGTATATGACCCTTAGCCAGCAAAAAATACTAACCAGGCCTTATAAGTTGTAAATACCAACAAGCAAATCTTATTTTTTATTGGTATTACTCACAGGGACCATTTGACTATAATTTTGATGAACGATTGTGCTTGTCTGGAGACAGTCTCATTTTCCACATTCTATAAAGGGTACATGATATGTATAATGGCATCTGTTTTCCAAACTTTGGACCAATGGAACCCTTCTCACAGGTGGTGAAGCGATAATGAAATGCAATACTTCACCACTTCGTGAGTTCATTGGGTTTCATTCCACTTTCACCATGAGGAGATGCCTATATTTGACTTAATTCTGTCAGCAATACCAATACCAGAATTCCTCCTTTTTTTGTTGGCCTTTCTTCAAACACAAACAAATTTCCCACATTAAACAAATTTCCTCATGTTTTCCAAGAAACATGAAACTTTTGAAAACTGGCAGTTCTGAGCCTGCAGTAATAGGGCATGGGGAGAGCCTTTTCCCACCTTCTAGTGATATTTTGGGCAAAAAGTTCCCTTGTCGGTTTGTTCCGTATGATGGTTGCACCCCTTGGCAGTAGTTTCCCAGAAAATCTCATTCTTACATATGACTTAAGTTGATATTCCTGTACCCATCTCCCACAGGAAGTACCACAATTTACATCTCCTATGTTCCATCCCCTACCCCCTCCCCCTCCCTCCCCCATATCTTTTCTTAAGAGTAATGTATGCAAATAACCAAAACTCATAAACGACCTGGGATTAAAATAATAATACTAAGAGCAGCATACAATGAGCAATGAATACAACAAATACATGATTTCATGTCATTAGGGAGGGGGAGGCATGCTGTAAATGAACAATATTGTCACATATTTTGGGGTTACAGATGACCAAACTGTTCCACTGAAACTCTAGAAAAATTGTAGGACTGGGTGCCACTTGGAAAGATGGCAGCATTTCATAATTCTGCAAAGTAATTGTATTGCAATGGATTGCTAAAAAAGGCTCAATATAAGAATTGCAAATTGTAGGGAAAGCTTTTTTTATAAATGTTTGAATTATGAACTTCAAAAAATTTCCTATCTTTCTGTGTATTGGACATCTTGGGGAATTCAATTTCGTAAATACATAGAACAATTTCAATGTCAATACTCAGTTGCAAAAGGTTGAAGCCATTTTAGTTTAATTGCCTAAATTTAAAAGTTATTCAGCGGAGAATTGCCAATCTGTAGAAAAAAAAAACAAATTACATTTTGTCCTTCTATTCATATGGAAGTACCAGCAAAAATCACATTCTAATTCTTCTCATTTTATTTGAATCTTTTCTAACTCACTGTCATAGTATCAGTGGATTTGAATAGAATTTCAATCCGATTTTTCAATTTTATCAAAATCTTCTTCGTATCAGGTCAGAAGAAACTCCACAGTTTGTCAGCCTGTGTATATATATGATAGTATAATTTAGGGTAATTATTTTGTGATGTCATATGAAAAGACGGCTATAACAGATTACACATGTCTGGTACAAGTTTTCTGTTGGTGAGATGTCACATAAAATCAGTCAACATTTTATTTTCATAAAATTCTTATGAAAATCATATATTTACACTGAATGGCAAATTTTTGCTCTTTCTGAAGAAGGAAAAGATTTTATTTAAGCTCACAAAAATCAGATTGGAACCCCACCAAATTCATTGCAATATGACCACAGCTGAAGTGAGGCACTATCTCTTTTAAAGATATTGCTTACTGAGTCTCATATAGTTCAACTGTAATGGAAGTCAACCCTGGCTGGAAATGTCATACTTCCAATGGACTAAAAATTTTGAAATGGAATGCAGCTACAAAGCAATCATCATTTTTTGAGGTTTGTTTTCAAGAATGAATGAAACATACATGGTCAGGAAGGCTTTGTACACCCAGAAACATTTTCACCAAGAAACATTTTCACAACTTTTTTTTAAAAGGGTCCTTGTGATGACATTAGGTAAAACTCTAAGAGACCAATGTTAAATCTGCAAAAAGACACAACTGTAGAATAAGTATGAAGGCATACTCACAAACATCAGAGATGTTTACATGAAAAATTGAAAGTACAAGAAGATACTCACACTAAGTATGAAAGAAGAGCCAATAATTAGACCAATGAAAACTTTAAAGGGGTAATCAGGGTTTGTTTTTATAAGCTTTCCAGGACTTGAATTTTGAGGCATGTGGGTATGATTGTACCACACCTCTCACCTCAAATGACTGTGATGACTGAGGAGTCTGATATTTTGCACACCCAGATGAAGAGCTCAAATAAATCTGTTGAAGTTTAAATAAAACAGCATACCTACCACAATCCTTAATTTCCTGAGGAGTATAATTCATAACACACATGGAAAATCAAAAACTCCTGCTGTATGGATGATGCTGTCTAGTCTTGCATCCTGTGTGGAATTATCTTTTAACCGAAAAATGTCACAACATTCCCAAACCAGGGTTCTTCCTCCAGTTCTTCTACTAAAAAAATCTGACCCAAGTATGACATAAATTCTACTAGTACAGTTTTCCTATAAGTACCAACATGCCACAAAATTGCCTTTCTAATTTCTCCAAACTGTTTTGAAAATGATATACCGTTCTGAATGGCATTTCACAGAAATGCCTCTTTACCTCTTTTCCTTCAAACTCAAAAAGTACAAGAGTCACAAAAATATTCCATGACGATAAAATCCCCTTGCCACAAAATAAAATTATCACCATATTACATTCAATCCTCCGAATCAAATTTCACATGCCTTCTCCCGCTGAAAGTATGCCATCTATAGGTCTTCTCTATTGGTATGAAGTTCGGAACTGAGTGCCTCCATACCCAGGGGATTCCCCTCCATTGCCCTGGAAGAACATAAAAAACAACATTTTTATAATGAGGCTTCCAGGCATTCAATTTCCATGACTTTGAAATGACTTTCCTGTTATCAAAACAAGAAATTCAACGATCTTCCTGAAGTTTCCAGAAGCAGTAGTGTTATTAATGTAACAGTGTAATAAAAGTTACATAGCCACAGTTTTACTACTGTTATTCTCCTATTTTCTCTAAGTTTTGTGGACTCACTTTGCTCACTTCTGTTGACCTCACTCTGCTTGCAGCCTATTTGATTTAGTACTTTGTATTTCACACTCCATTTTCCGTAACTTTTATTTCTTTTGGAAGTCTTAACATTTTGTATTGTTAAATTGTAGTGGTTAATTATTATACCTTTATACTCTTTTGACTTCTGTTTTTCAACCTTCTTTGTGTTAAGTTAGTTTAGATGGAGTTTTTACGGCCCAGTTTCAAACCAATTGGTTCAAGTTGAGCCGGCGACAGCCTTTTTCCAGTCATGGTTCACTGGCTTGTTCTCCCTACTCCACTGCTTATGCTGAGCACCAAGCCCAATGGCAGTAGGTTCCACTTTTGAAGTCTTCTGTGTGACCCAGCCAAGACTCAAAACTCCAGACCTCCCGACTGCAAATTGATGTACGGGAGATGGGAGGGGACTGTCCTTGATTAGATTTATACACCTACTTACAGACTGATACCAATTTTGCTAATTATAGATTTGAATACCCATGCATTTAGTCAGGTCCCTATTTTACTTCTATGGCAGATGTTGAATACATACTTCCTCTTTAAAGAACGTGTTCTGACATCTGCCAACAATGACACAGATCAAGCAGTTTTACAGTACAGTATTCATAAGCAAAAAAATTGAAATGGACTATTGAACCTTTATTGCTTTGCCCCCCCCCCCTTTTGGCTGGGAGTTGTAGAATATGCCCACATTATTTCTCGCGTCACAAGAGGCAGCTAATGGATGGATTTGCACCACCATATTTGAACTGTATTTGAAACCTAACAAGGACCAGATTTGAAGCCATATCTAAACTTAACCTTTTTATCCAGTTGACACTTTAACACATTTGTGATGATGCATCATTAAAGGGGAGGTGTAAGCATAAAATTTATTTTAACATGTGAAAGAAGAACTAAATCTATGCAGGGTGGTTAAATTTCCATTCAAATCGGACATGTATTTCTCCAGATATCAGCAAATGAAGTTACTAGATTTGTGTTCCAAAGTGATACTGAGGGCAGCAGAGATTATATCACTTCCTAATATTGACAGGGAATGCTTTGTTTCCCTTTGTTTTTTCGGACTGTTGTGTTGACCTTGATGCTAATGGGGAAAGGACCCCCATGGAAAGTGCAAAACTTTGGAAAGTTCTCATACCACTTCTGCAGTCACATTTTGATAATATGGGGTTGTTGAGGAGAAAATAGGCCGTAAAATTTAAAGAAAAACAAAAGACTGCCCATTAATGTGGGGATCTGATGTCATATGTGCTTGCTTCAAGTTCACTGTTTGTTGAAAATGTGACATTTTTACTTGCTCATATCTTGAGAAACAGACATCAGATTTCAATGCCAATTTCACCAAAATGCTCAAAATAAGTACCCTTCTAACATATCAAAGCTTGATATGACCTTAAACTCTTCTTTTAAATCTCTTCTTTGTAACTTGAGTCCATCTTTCACTTTTTCCAAGTTAATCTACCCCAACATTGTGCTGTTGTCTTTTCCAGGTGATACATTTGTGCTGAGAATGTAGTAAAATTCCACCAAACTAACCAACTGATTGTTTCCAAGTAATGAATATTCATTTCCACAATGAAACAACTGTTACAGTGTTCTGTAGCCAATATGCTTTACACAGAAAGAAAATGGGAGTTCATTTCATGAACTTGAAGCAGGACACAATCACACACCAAATCACAATGACCAACTTCGTCCAAGTTTCATCCTAATGGACTTGCTTTAGTCATATTTTTGATGAATATTTATAATTTCTGTTTGTTGGTTCTGATCATTTACATTGAATATTCAGTAGCTAAAAATGTTTATGCAGTTTGACCAAGAGTTCCAGTGAAAGACATTGGTTGCACCAGTGTGGCCAATGTATGTGCAGGAATAGTCACCCACGGAGTGGCCAATATCCATGAACCTGACTCTGTAAAAGTACTAACCACTGACTTCCTATACATGGACAGAGCATACTTCACGGTACATGGTCGCTACAGTACGTGTGAGAAAAGGCGCACCAAGATGGCTGTCTGCTATGGTTTTGTGTGAAAGTTTGGACTTGCAAGAAAGTTGAAATATTTTTGAAATATGGCAAGGTAAGGTCAAAATCACCACATGTACTGCAGGAATATGATATTGTTTCCCATTCAAGTTTAACTTTTGCTTAAAATATTAGAGTTGTCATGGAATCAGAAGATTTACAGCTTGATGGCAGCCATCTTGGTGTGTCTTTTTTGTCCCAGCCAGTGGCGACCATCTAGGGATAGGACGTATACGTTAAATGCTGTGTCCATGTATAGAAATCCATGGTACTAACACACACTCACATCAGTAGTTACAGCACATACTGTAAACTTTCAAGTATGTATACACACACCACTTCTAACTTACCTGGTATTGCACAACCAGTGTTGGTTTTGGTGGCAAGTTGTTTTGTACAACATGGTTCCCCATCTGACCCATATTGCCTTGTTGGTACATGGCTGGTACTGTCCCACGATTCTGAGAAACATTCAACATGGAAGAATTGTTGAGTAATCCATTGGGTTGGATGTTGAGAGTCAGCGACGGCGCCGATGCAATTTGCAGTATATTGAGTTGTGGACCTGGAGTTGATCCTTGATTGGCTATTGCACCCGGCGGAAGGAGAAACTGCCCCTGGCGGATTGTCTGGGCCTGTGCTGGGTATCGGGACACTGGCCGTATGATGGTTGGTTGGTTTGGGTAAACTTTGGCAGGTTGGAAAGCACTATTAGAATCAGAAGGTTTGGAAGATTGGCTTTGCGGGGATGCAAAAGTGCTCATTATTGGTCCCATGGTGCCATACTGTCCACTTTTGGCATTGGGTTGGTTTCCTACTCCAGCCACTCCTGTTGGAGTTGCAGGTGTGGAGGGTACTAGAGAGCTTTGCAAAGAATGTTGGGAAATTCCAGCTGCATTTTGAACTGTCCTGCTGAGCCCATGATCTTTTCCTACAGAATGGAATGCACTGAAGTGTTTATTTCCTCCTGAACGAAAAGGACCCAGGGAACGAGAGGCATCCCCTTCCCCAGCTGGTGAAGAACTCTTGAGACCTGGCTGGGTCCCCAATAGAGATAAATATGAATTTGGGGCTGGGGATGATGATGAAGAAGCTAACGGAGAATGGAAACCAGACACCATGTGGGAGGTACTTGATTGGTTCGTGAAAGAAGCTTTTGTTGTTGCACCTGGGTTATAAACAGTTGCCAGATTGGATGGTACCACCAATGGGGATCCCGAACCAGCATTAGCAATCTTTGGAGACCTTGCGGTAGCACCAGAGCAAGACTGATGACTGTCACTCTCTGATTTAATTTTAAGAGCAGTCGTAGTCCGATGTGACAGTACATGCCCATGCTCCTTCTTCACACTGGCTTGTTGCACAATACTTTTAATGGAGGGTTTGCGGTCCTCCTTTGAAGACACAACAGGAGTGGACAATTTTGACTCCTCGCTTACAGGCTTGTCTTTTGACTGCTGTGTTTTATCAGGTGATATGTCACATGAAACACCACTATCAACCTTAGCATCACCAGCCTGATTTTCACTTCCAATTTTGCTAAGTGATTTTCCCAACCTATCAGTAATTGCTTCCAATCTTTGTAATGATGTCAGTTCACTGCTGTTGACTAAGTTGCTCTGCGAGAAAACAGAGTAATTATGATTTTCTGAATTGTTTTGGATTTTCTCATTAGCCGTAACTTCAAGCTTGTCTCCAGCCATTCCTACCTTAGGAGTCTTTGACTTTGAAGGAGACTTTTTCTTAGTATTGTCTGCTCCTCTTTCATTTTCTTTACCTTTCGTTTGATTTGCTCCTTTTGGAGACACTGACTTTACAGTCGTCTCTTTTGCTCCTGGAAGACAATTTGAACTTTGACCTTCAGCTGGTGTCTTCTCGTTTTTCTCCTCTTCTGCTTTCTTGTCTCTATCCTCATCTCCTTTAACATTCCCAGTTGGACACTTTTCATCACAACTGTCCTTTTGAGTCGGAGAGCTGTCCTTGTCTTTTTTCTCCGAGTTCATGCTTTTTTCAGCCATGTAGGAGGGGAAGACCTTGACCTCCCCCTTTAAATCGTCGTCATCATCTTCATCCCTCCCTGTATCACCACTGTCTGATGTAGATTCCATCTCAGTGTAATTCAGGGCCTTCCTACGACGGCGCAATTCACGTGGATATGACAAGCAATATGCGCTGTCCTGGTCAGATGCAATGTCAGACAATTCTCCGTCAGAGAATGAACCAGGAGGAAAGTGTTGGTCCAAAGCCTCTTGAAAGCAAGAGGCAACATTAGCTCCCATCATGGTATACTCTGAGGAGAAATGTATGAGAGAAAAGGTTATTTTTAACATTTTTGCTATTGGAAGGGTCCATCCCACCATACTGGGCTGTACACTATGTTACATATACACAGTGCATATGGGTTCCACAAATATCAAGTTTTTGATGGAGGGCGCCATATTTGCGTTCGCTATGGCCAAAGATAAGTGCACATATGCGAAAGTATTTCCTCTTCAAGCCCATATCCACAGCCAAAACACTATTACACACCATAGGTAGTTTATAAGAAGCCATTCTAGAACGCAGCAGTGCAATGGCACTGTGGCAAAATCATCCATACCTAGCAATGGTAATTAGGGTTTAGAAGTGAAACCATGTTTAGCAAAGGGGTTAATAATCACCTGCAATTTATAAACCAGTCAGTTTCACAACCCCCATTTCAGCCCCCCCCCCTCCCAAATGGTGACCCCTAGCTGAACCTCCCATCTTTTCAACCATGTTCTTCAGCTAAAAAAAAAAAAAGAATGCAATCTACTTTGTAGGTTACATGAGCCTGCTTAGCACAATATCCTGTTTGCAGGTCCTAAAGTCATGTTGAGGAGTTGTTACGCAAAGAAATGAAGTGGTGAGAAGTTCCTTTGTTGAATTTGAAAGTTCCTTTCCCCCTTTTTTTTTTGGGCGGGGGGGGGGGGACTTGACCTGACTTTACACAGGTTACTGTACATATCCTTACCTGGTCTATTTTGTACCCAACGCATAACTGCATACTGTAGGTTTGTAATGTACGGGGCTATAGATTGCTTCCTATGATGTTACAATTGGTAAGCCATGCTCACTGCATGCATGGCAAAAATCAACATTGTTTTAGTGCAACAGTCACAGGTGGGTAAATCTGTGTCAGAGTCAGTGCAGCTGCTTCTCAGCTAGCTATACTAAATGCGTAATTCACTAGATTTTCCCTGTAAAAAAGAGACCAGGAGCTTGTGACACCATTAAAAGCACTCTATTCCAAATCACAAAGGTGAAATGGTTTTGCAGACAAACAATAAGTATATAACAATGGTAAATAAGGCTTTTCCCCCAAAACCATGGGTAGGGAAAGAGTTAAACTGGATATAACTCAGCAAAGCCTCCACATTAGCCCTCTCTGGGCCACCCTTCCATGGGCAACAAGTATTATTAACCCTTTCACAACCAGTGTCCATTACTCTAACAGCCCCTTTTTCAGCCAACACTCTAACAGCCCCCTTTTCAGCCAAGACTGTAACAGCCCCCTTTTCAGCCAAGACTCTAACAGCCCCCTTTTCACCAAAGACTCTAACAGCCCCCTTTTCAGCCAAGACTCTAACAGCCCCCTTTTCAGCCAAGACTCTAACAGCCCTTTTTTCAGCCAAGACTCTAACAGCCCCCTTTTCAGCCAAAAGGTTGAAAACTACGAAGCAATTTTACGTAATAGTAATGTGTGTGGTTGTGAACAGAACTTTTTGGGATACCTAATGTTGCATAAGTGGCTGAGAAAGGGTTAAGACTACTCTTGTATACTTGTTTAGGTCCTACAGTGACAACTAGATCTGGGGCATGTGATTCTTACCGCTTTCTGGTCCGTTGTACTCCACACAGTTGCTAAATATTAACTCCATGTCAGCTTCAAACTGTGAATCAAAATGTAAAATATGAGTTAATCCACAGGAGATGCTCATTAGTTCTTGTACATATGGTGTCACAAAGCAAAAAGTATGCCCTCCTTTGGGAGCAAAACAAACCCATGTCGACAAATGCAGACAGCTAATTTGTCAGCGAGTGGAATAAGCGCAGAGTCTGGGACATGTGCAAGGCAATTTGTTATGCCTGCAGCCACATGTTCCACTGTTTTGTTTTGCCCCCAAGGATGATGTCAATGTGGTATCAATGCATACGGTCTATTTCATCTGTGGTAATATTTGTACCTTCTACATTCTGGAAAAAGACATGAAATGCGCTTCAAACTCTTTGATAAAAGTCAAAGAATATTTCCCAATCACATCCAATCTTGCCAATGTTTGAGGCAATTCTTCTCACATAAAGCATGACACGAAAAGATTCTAAATTTAAAAGTAACTGGTAATAAATTCTGGCAATCGGTACTCTATGCTCATCATGTTAAATATGCACATGCAATACCTACCTACAATATAGCTCATCCAAATAAGAGCACTTTCGGTAGAGCATCCGCCTCTCACACGGAAGGCCTGGGTTCAATTCCCAGGTTGAGTCATACCAAAGACTCTAAAAATGGAACCTATTGCCGTTGTGTGTGATGCTCCGCATAAGAGAAGGGAAAGCAAGACAGTGAGCCACAACTGGAAAAAAGGCTGTGGCCAGCTCAACTTGAACAAATAGGTTGGAAACTGGGCCATAAAACTCCATCTAACTAATTAAGAGCCCTTTGATTCTTTAAAAGGTCATGCAACAACAGTGAAAATAACACTTTCAAGGTTCATAAGGCTGTCAAGGAGCCATGACAAAATAAACTATCGGCCCTGGGCCAATAGCTGAGTCAGTTGACACAGCAACTGACCCCCCAAAAAACTCGACCTCCTTTTTGAATTAAGTTAATATATTAGCTCAAAAAAAAGAAGACAATCCAATAAGTTTCAGGATGGGATCACAACTGAAGTCTGTAGCAAAGTGAAAACTTTCCCAGCTTTGTGTCACTAGGTGTAATATTTGGTTGCAAATCTATAAAGAGGACACAGAGGTGGATTGGCCTTCAGAAGTACAACATTTCAAAGGGCACAAAGACTATTGCCAAAAAATTTCAAGGTTAAGGTCTTTTTGGAAAAGGATTAATTCCAACCGTGCAGTGCTTTAACAATACTTCCAACATAGTTCAAAAGTTAGTTGGATGAGTACTTTACAGCTCAGTTTCTAACCCAGTCGTTCTCAAAGTGGTCCCTACCACCCCCTGGGGGCATTGAAAAGTTTCAAGGGGGTGCTGAGGAGTTTGCAAGCAATAGGGGGGCATTGGCATTGACTAGGGGGTCCCTGGAGGTTTTCATACATTCATGCAATAAAGGAACCTCGGAGGTGGCAGAGTGGTTGACACAGACTGTTTTCTCCGAAAGGTTTAGCAACTACTGACAAAAATTTACCCAATATAAAACTTATCTGGGTCATTTTGGTGCTGGAAATTGAAAGCCGAAAGCTCAAAGTCAAGACTTATATAAATATGATGGCATGTTGGGTGGGAGGGGGCATTGGATCAGTCATGGATGCCTTATGGGGGCGGTATTTTGAAAAAGTTTGAGAACCACTGTTCTAACCCGTCAGTTTACATTGGGCTAGCCATTGCCTTTCTCCAGTTGTGACACACTGTCTTGTTTCCGTGTACTCCGTTGATTGCTTAGACTGAGCACCAAGCAAAATGGCATTAGTTTCCATTTTCAAAGTCTTTGGTACGACCTAGCCATAAGTCAGACTCCAGACCTCTTGGCTGCAAGTCAGATGCTCTAACAACTTGACCACTAGACCAACATAGAGACACAAGTAAATCAGTGAAAGGCACTGGTACCCATTTTATTTTGATATAACCAGGCCAACTTTGAAATCTTAGATGCTCAGCTAGATGTCAGGTGCTCCACTGCAAGTCAATTAAATTGGCCAATTATCAACCAAGGGTTCCTTTGCCCCTGCTTCCTACATCATTCAAAGCCCAATCAGTCACCACTGCACTAATCTATCCTTTTGCAACTAAAAAAAGGAAAACATACAAAAGAAAGAAACTCTTACAATGGGGTATTTAAATTAAACATACAAGGGCAACTGCAAAGATGCTTCTAGGCCTACCTTTGCCTTTGAGCGGTACATTTCTTCCTGAACTTTGACCTCTACAGTACTGATGTCCATTGGATGTTGAATGATGTCATAGTAAGCTGGAGCAAAAGACTCCTGGACAGGATCAATAAATGGCCAAGCATCAGGGTGCTTCTTAACAGTTTCCAAAACTGTTTCACAGAAAAAAAGTGATTTCAGACGTTTTAATGATGTGATTTGATGAAATTTTCGAAAGAAATAATTATGACTGACTAAAACTACAGAGGTCATATGTCTACATTTAGTAAGTTAGATGAGGTTTAATGGCCCAGTTTCTAACCAATTGTTAAAGTTGGGTTGGCCTCTTCCTCTTTTCCAGTTGTGGCTGACTGACTTATATTCCTTACCCCATGGCTTATGCTGAACACCAAGCAAACTGGCCGTATGTTCCATTTTTGAAGTCTTTGGTATGGCCCAGCCAGGAGTTGAAGTTGAGACCTTCCGATGGAGGAGGGGGGGGGGAGTGGAATGCTCTAACCACTTAACCATTCAGTCAGTCTACAAAAGTCAATTTCCTTCCTGCAAATTAGGCCTGAGTCAAACCTGGATACCTTACTGAACACTTGGGTGAATCTCAAATGGAAAAAAAAATGGGAAAATGGGGGCCCATTCGTAAAGAAAATTGCAGAAAAGGTAATACGGCAGGATGATCCCTCTCTATCGCCCATACCTCAAAACACAGCACCCTGTCACATAGATGTTTCCTTATCCTGAAATTTTAGAGTTGGTCTCAAGCTTCAGGTACAGATACTCAACCAGGCAATTAGAACAAGTACCCAATTTAAAATTTTTGCTACCAGGCTAAGGACTACAATGAATAATTATGTCATCAATAATTAGTTTACCAATTTCTGGTTGCCATACTTTGGAAACAACAATGTACCCTATACTTCTGAAAATTGTCCAAGACCAAGACAACTATTTTCAAGACCAAAGGATGACTACTGCATTTGGGCGTAAAACAATTGCGCATTCTTCTCTGACATTTAAATGCTTGGTATTAAATCATTTCCAATATCCATTGCAGAGTTACATCTAATTCCAGCAGTAACACACAAATATTTGTGGCACCTTTTCAACATTTTTTTCACCACAAATGAATTATTACCAGTAAACATTCTCTAATAAAAAGAATATCTGTGTCTAAACCTGATGAACTTCACCAATATAATAAACAGATGTTAAAAGGGAAATATTGCATTTAAAATGCTCTAACATAGCATTAAAAGTGAATAGCTTTAGTCATTTTCCAATCATTCAGTCTCAACAATAAACCCTAGTAATAGTTTCATGTCCTCAAAATATTACGCCCAAGAAGAGTTACGGAAGTTGCATCTTTTGAAATGTTGAAAGTTGTGGTGAAAAAATTATTCTTGAGCAACAAACATATGAATTTCTATCTGAGGGAAACTTATTTATTGAAAAGGCATTTTGTTATTATTTATCACTCTTTGCCAATAAATATTGGATTTAAAGGGACAAAATTTCCTGGTAAAACAAATGCAATATTTCCCTTATACCTTGCATTTAAGTCAAAACTATATCTCACAGATGTCTCTGCTGATCTCATCCAATGGATTTGTAAACTACAACACAGCACATTTCAGTCCAACTTAATCCTTTTTACTTTCCTTCACTCAGCAATCATTACAAGAAAACAAGGCATGTATCACCTTTTTTAAATCCATCATACAGTTGTTTCTTTTTCCGTTTAGCTGGATTTTGCCGACAGTTCAAACGCATTTCTCTTTCAAAGGCCCTTTTTCGTCTGACTGCAAAGGTTAAAAGAAGAACAAATACCACAGATGTCAACATTGATAAATTTAAGTCAGGGAGGATATAATGTCAAATATACATATAAGTCCTTAACACCAGGTAAAATGATTATGTGGCTAAAATCATAGAAAATGATAGCAAGGAGGGATTCAGTTAGTTAGATGAGGTCCCTGGTAAGCTGATGGCTTTTTTTTCCAGTTGTGGCTCACTGGTTCTTTTCCCAACTCCATACTTTATGCTGAGCACTGGCAAAGGATTCTAATATTGAAGTCAAGTTCAGTATGACCAAGCCAGGAGTCAGTCAAGCTCCTGACCTCCTGACATGGCTGCATGTCGGATGCTCTAACCATTTGACTATGCAGTCAGGAGTTATACAGGCATTAATTGAAAGGAGTCAATAGTGGTTGCATAAAATTGTGGACTTTGATTGTCATCAATATAGATAGGCAAGTTACAAATCTACAGTAACTGTGGGCAACAAGCAAATTACATCAGTACATAAAACACCTGCTCGGTAATGAATTCACAGCACCTCCCCTATCACTTTTTGGTATTGGTTATTATTTACTTCATAAATATTTTCTTCTGCAAAAGCTGCTTTATGCATACAGTATATGAATAAATTCTTCTGCCATTTAAACATGCAGCAAGTTTATTTTATCTCTGTTCAGTCAAAACATAAAAAGTCACTTAAACTAAAAAATATTTCCAAGAAAGTAAACTTTCAATTTCAGGGTCATTTCCCCTACCACCAGAAGCCTCACTAACCCAGGCCCACATCCCCCACCACTTCCCCCTGTAAGAAAATACTACCACATTGAAGGGCATTAATATTGAGAGGGCAAGACAATATCATACACTCATCTCTCTCATGTTTGTCTCCCTCCACTTTCCTCCTTTCCTCCGCCTGAACCTTCCGCCGCCTCTCCTGAAGCAAGTACTCTCTCCTTGAAGCTTCTTCTGCCTTCTTTCGTTGTTCTTCTTCGTATTCCATCAAGGCTTTCAGTTTTTCCTGTTTTTTGATTGGAATGAGAAGATAAGTGTTACTGACCAAAATGGACAGAAATTTTAATGATTGCTTGCTACTTGGATATAAAAGTGGAAAACAATTGTTTAAAGTTGGAAATTGAGTTTTGAAGAACCCATCTTTTCACATCATGAGGCCAAAGTGCAAAACAGCACTTAAACTTTCTGTTTTCCAAGTGTGCTCATTCAGTTACTTGGCCATTCCAACTGCTGTGACCACAGCAGAACTATTGGCTTCAAAAAATGCACTTCCTGAGAATCTTGCTCAAGACTTCCACTAATACTGTAATCAGGAAATTTCCTGATTTCTGTCATCCTTCGAAATAAGACACAAAAAGCAGAAAAACTGTGTGCCTAGATGAAACAGGTTGACACCATGTTCTGTTGTGATGTGATCTTCTAAGGCACAGTTTCTAACCAGCTGGTTTAAGTCAGCCAATTTTTTCTGTAGGACAGGGCCAGGGATCAAACTCCGGGCTGCAAGTCCTATGCTCTAACCCCTTGACCATGCAATCCCTTACAAGTTGGATGAGAGAGCTCTACTGTTTACCCTTTCGCAGCCACTTACGTGATTTTAAGTATTCTAACAAGTTTTTGTTCACGGTCACATACGTACTTTAAGATGAAATGTCTACAAAGTCTTTAAACTCTTGGCTGAAAAAGGTTACTGTTACAGTAATAGACACTATGAAAGGTTTAAATCTCGTCATTGTGCAGCATCATTTTGGAGGAGAATAGGAAAGCATGTCGTACACACACACAGGTTTATACTGTAGAAGCCTCATTCACGTATCATACTGGATGACTTATCAGCTGCCTGCAATTTACTGATGTAACTTACAATGACACATGCTTCCAGCCAAACAAAGGAGCCATTCTTGCTCTAAGACATCATATGAGTAAGTTATACACATATATTTAGAAGGTTCCAAACTAAACAGTCCCCGAACAGAGAATTAAAAGATTTATATTTTTCAAATAATCACCTCTTCTTCCAGTTTGGATTTCTTGACTGCTATTCTGGACGATGTTCTCTTGGGTGCCAAATCCTGCAATTTCCGTCTTAATTCTCGTTCCTGAAAATCAAAAAGATTTTTTAAATTAGCTTGTACATTACTGGATGCTTTTTAACAGGTTTACGTACATTATTTTGACAAGCTAATTCTGTCATTGTTAGACTCAAAAATGTGATGTTTATTTCTGATTTCTGCCATATAGAAAGTCCCTCTTGTGGCACTTTCTGGCGCCCAATTGTAGTGTGGGGCTGATTAAGTTGCTGCCAACATTTATACCATGATGATTTGAAGCAAGTTTTACATTTTGTTCACTGTGTTGAGTGTGGGGCGACTGAATATTGTGAAAATAGTGTAATGGGAGGCAGGGATTATCAGAAGACTTCACTTGTGTCAATGTAAGGTGTTTTACAGAGATTTGCATTAAAAATCCCACTTTTTTCCTGTTCTGGGACATTATCAGTACCATTTGTGACGGTACCAATATTATCAGCTGTACCGTGAAATGTTAGCCAATTGGTTTACATTCTGTCTGCAGTTGTGCAAGGGTGAACATATGCCATACCAGAACATACAGGCATGCATTCTTGCTCATGCTCTAATAATAATAGTAATGCATTTATAAAGCGCCATCTATCTATGAAAATAATCCGAGGCACTAATGGCATATACAAGACCATCACAATAAACATGAAGTAATAACAAATGTACAAGTTAAGATCAATTATAAGCAATAGTAAATAAGTAAGTTTTAAGATTATTCTTGAAGGTAGTTTAAGAAGTACAACAGCGTATTTTCAGTGGAAGAGAGTTCCATAGTTAAGGAGCAGCTACAGAAAAGGCCTTATCTCCAGCAGTTGTGGATGTTCTATGAATGGATAGAAGATTTCTATCTGTGGACCTTATATTGTGACAAAGAGAGCGTGGTTTGAGTAGTTCTGCAAGATAATCCAGGGCATTACCACTGAGCGCTTTCCATGTGAGTAGTATTTTTTTAAAGTCGATACAATGCCGGACTGGAAGCCAGAAAAGATCTCTTAAGATGGGTGTAATATGATCATGTTTTTTAGTTTGTGTTAAAATCCGGGCTGCTGCATCTTGAACTCTACATCAAACAATGCCAACCAGTTACTGTATGTAAACCAAGGTATTAAAAAGGGTTCCAAAATATGCCCACAGTAATTCCCATTAGAGGTGACTAAAGAAGAAAACCTGAACTACAGTATGCTCTAACTTAAGTTACCTACCTTCCTGACATGATAGTTTTGGACTTTTGCTTGTCTAGCCATTTTAGTTATTTACTTAGTTAGATGGAGTTTTAAGGCCCAGTCTCTATCCTCTGATTGGATTACGTCAAGTTGGCCACGGCCTTTTTTCCAGTTGTGGACTCGAACTTTGAACCTCCCAACTGCAATTCGATTGCTATAACCACTTGGCAATGTTGTGGGTCTGTCTAGCCATTTCAGTAAAACCGCACCATCTTAGCATTTCCTAGTTTATTTTCATATCACCATTACATTGGTCTGTCACCTAGCTGAAACTATACATCATTTATGTTGATGTTTCATTAATCCCTCATCTAACCAACTAACTGACCTAGCAAAAGGAAAACAACCCACATCCATTCTTGAAGATGCAATCAGAGTTTGAAAGCAGACATCAACTTTTTATTCCAGTACTTCCCATTTTCCTAAATTATTAGACATCAAAGCCGTCTTTCCAGTGAGAAGAAACATTAACACTGCCTTAGCTACTGTTGTATAGGAATTTTGTAATTTTGTACAAAAAAAAAAAAAATCCACAGAGATGCAAGACTAGACAGCATCATTCATACGGTGGGGCCAATCATAGCATGACACAATGATGACGGGTAAATTCTTTACTTTCAACTCAATATATAATTCTTGTGCAGAATTAAAGTCACAGAAAACTTGTAAAAACCAAACTCCTCTGAATGCTGCTTTTAGTGAAAAGTGAAATTTGTAGTCATTTAAATTAACAAATTTTCAAATTTGAACAGCAAGAAAAATTCTTAAAGGGAAAGTGTTCACCCTAACCTAAAGTGGTGTATCAGACTGTCCTATTTTATGATTGGCTCTTGAGAGTCATGTGACAACACTTTCCCTCCTCACATGTGAAATTTGTAAGAAGTAACTGATTAGTATACCTAGAATATACAATTTTGTAGTCCTAAAACGTTATGAAAGATACTTTGAAGAGAAATAAGAAGAAAAATTGTGAGATTTACTTTTTGCTTCAGTAAGTTTGGATCAATGCTCTCAATGCCCTTTGAAAGAATATGTTTTTTTAACTCCCTGGTCATGACTACCAAGATCCATGGGTAATATGAAAATTAAAACACAAAATAGTATCTCTCTATCCATAAAGTCACTAAAAAATCTGAATTTTTACTTCACTAAAACTGCAAAAAATATAAACACATATGTAAATTACCTTGGCAACAAACAAGGAATGAATTTCTGGGAGAAAGTTTTCTGATAGAACTTGATACAATTCACGCTCACATTTTACTCGGGTTTTCTTAAAACTGTCTGTCAGCTTTTGCCAATCTTCTTCAGTTTCACAAATGACCTGTGTGAGGAAAAATAAAAATTAGAATTGTGGAAGTTTCCAAGTGTTCAAATTAAAGAAGTCAAGTGATAATCGGATTTATGTCAGCCATTACTGGGGCATTAGGAAGCTGAATTAAGCTGAGGGCAACCATCTCACTCTTAACAGTTCCAATTCTTCTACCTACTTGCTAAAGTCCCTCCAACTACTGTCTATGACTGACCCTTATCCAGTCGTAATCTCATTTTATTGCTTCAGGGTGAGTATGCAAGGTCCTTAATGTGAAGTTAGTTAGTTGGACGAAGTATTACGGCTGTTCCTAACCAAATGCTGTACTGTAAGTCAGACCCGCCGCAGCCTTTTTTCCAGCTGTGGATCAATGTGTAATCAAAACACTGTTAGTACAGTACCTGCTGTATAATATGACCTACTGTACTCTGCATTTTTTAATTTGCTGTCAATCAAAGAGCTGAGACAATTGAGAATTTCTGTAGACCGTGACAAAACTTAAGTTTGGGCAGGGAGGTGTTAGGAAGGAGACACAACGTTCTGTTGACTCTTTGAGGCAATGTTTGTTGCCGACAATAATCTTCCTTTTGTTCCCAAATATTTTATCTCAATACCTAGACCAACTAGGATCAGTGATACAATGTCAAAATTCCAGTGAGAGGGCACGCCCTTACATTGTATATCATTAACTTTTCGTCGCCAGCTGTCATGAAAAGATATGAAATTTTACACTTACTGTATATCGCAATAAATGTAAATTCTGTGTATTTCTTTGGAGAATTTTAACGCTATATATATTTTGAGTTTGTTTAGGAGTTATGAGAAAAGTTGCGAAAATTGGGTAAAATGATTTAGCTTTTAACAATGCCTATAGCAGACAACTCATCGAATTCGTTGCAAAACAAAGAAAGTAAACTATTTTAACTTTCATTGACAGTTGTTTAGCTAAAACTTTTGATTAGAGTTTGAAACCTGTTGGAAACAAACCTCATTTCAAAGCATCTTTTAACAAAGACAATTGTTTCAGGATTACTTGGGTGTGAAAGAGGCAAATCCTCTTACGCGTGGGACACATCAACAAGGCTTAACAATAGGAACAAAGAGAACTGTCAATCAAAGTTTGATGCTTGAATGGGAATTACTATTTTTGAAGTACCTATTGTGTGACAGATAGGGCTGTTGGGTCTCCAGCCTAACACCTCCCTGGTTTGGGTGAGAGTTGACTGCCTACATACATTAAAGGGAAGCAATTGTACAGCCTTCTAGACAGCGCAGAAAATTCAATATAATTATTCCAAGCAATGTGGCATCATTAAAGACCAATTTTATCCCAAGTCAAACGTAGTATGATTTTTTCCGAGGCAAGTCTGAAAGGCAGTCAAGCAAAGCATCATATTTCTCCGAAATTACCCGTAGTGCAACAGAACAGTGACGTAAAACCTGCACCCAATGTATACTTTTGTTTGCTATTGCGCAATATCATATATACTATACTGCACAAACGTTCATAACACTTCTGAAGACTAGCGCAACTGCCCATCGTTTAATTCATTTTACAAACGTTTCAACGGATGAGTTTGAGATAAAGGTTCAGATATCAAAAGATTAACTCCTTAAAAGAATATGGATGCCTCTTCCGGGCCAAGTGCATATGATTCTGAGCCAGTTCAACCAAGGAAAACTCGTGCACCTGAGAGCGATGTGACCAGCACCCGCAGCAAACCAGCCCTACAGTCTATACAAGCTAACATTAGGCCAAGGGTCAGTACGTTACGTATAGGCTTATACTAGTATAGTCTAATACGTAGCGTATGCCGTATAACAATAACACGGATCGATGTGTATGGTGTCTTAGCCGATTTCTCTTCGCGATTGCCTTCCTTTAACGTTTTAGTGTCCACAATCCTACATTACTTACGAGGATTACAAAAGGTTCGACTAAACGGAATCTTCGCGAAAATGAGTGAAAATGAACCCAACTGTTGCACCGAAAAGCATGCTAAAATACGGTCTCGCTAGTCACAGCTCGTTTATGTTACAGCTTGCAGTTTCACGATCTACCGCAGGTAACTTATCTTGGTTTGTACAAAAGCAGTCAGAAATAACGAGTATTTTTTATTTGAGGATGAAAAAAAAAGAAGAACAAACAAGAGCCCAATGGGCACTATGGTTCCTTGCTGGATATTATAAGAACTGTACAGCCAGTCTGTGAAATAGAGCTAAGCAAAAGTTCATACTCAATATTGTTTGTAACATCTTCACCAGGGATATTTTAGTACTAATATTACATGAAATCAAAGATTAAATTTCTGTGGCCTTACTGACATTCAGCTTTTGTAATGCTTAGTGATCCTTCAAAAACACTACCTCATTTCCATATGTATTTATGCTTGTAATCAAACTTGATATTATCACCAATAAACAGTACACAATGTGGTCAGTGAGAGAGAAAAACACCCATTGTAGTTTTCTCACAAGTTATTTTTACCTGCTCTCAAATAAAACTTGCTATTACTTTAAAACAATCTACCATTTGTCCTGTTTGCTACCTCTACACAGAAAACAGGGTTTATTCAGCAGTTAAGCAGAAAGCAAGTGATTAATGAAGTGTGATAATAGAATGAGGATTAGGTTACCCCACAGAGCACAGCAGTATTAAAGAGACATATATAATCCAAGCATTGCTTCCACTGGCAGAGAGACCAGTTTAATGCAGAGTGACCTGTGCTCAGTGAAATCTACAGATTTCGGTTATTGCCCTCTTAAAACTTTGAATGATCCAAAATATGTGTACAACCCGAAGGAATCATTACTGAATGAACATAAAGGACAACTTTCTAAGGTGTTTGGGTGCGTAAGCATGCAAAACCAGGTGAGATAAAAAATCTATTGAAACTATCTTTATCTAGCTTACAAGATTTTCTAAATAACATTTCCAGGGGTTGACCTCCAGTGACCTTGATGATCTTTGACCTTAACCAAACACAGATTGATTTGAAATCTGTCCTTTGTACCTTAAAATACTGTGTTAAAATGTTTTTCAGTGTTTGACCCCTGGTGACCTCAGATGACCCCTTGACCTTCACCGAACATATCCAATTTCATCCTTACACCATAACACATCCACACACCCAAGTATGACATCTATCCAAGTTTCCTAACTAGAAATATCGTGTTGAGAAGGTTTTTAGTTTTTGACCTCTGGTGACCCCAAATGACCTTTGACCTCCACCAAAAAGATAGGGCACACCTTCTCCCTATGACAATCTATGTACCAGATTCAAGTTCCATCCAACCTTCCCTTGTTGAGTTAGAGCGTACCGAAGCAAGTGTCACACACACACACTCTCACACAAACACACACACACACACGTCAACCTGACTACATAGGTTCCTTTGCTACCGCAAGGAACCAAAAATTACTGAATTATCAAAAATTTTTATCAGTAAATCAAAAGCAACTATGAAGATTTTTAAGCTTCGTAAAGGGTAATTATAAATTCAGCTGTAAGTCTACGTAAGTTGGTAACCACTTTTGTGAAATCTGATCAGGTGCAGGTTTTACGTCATCAATCAGCTGATCCATGATCGTGTTTCTTTGAGTATGGCGATACTCATGTCTTGAAGAGCAGGAGATTTGAAACTTTTTTTTCGGTATGAGTTTTTTACAGAAAAACAACACAGTAGTGTTAATGTCTAATGTTTATATATGTACTACACATACGTGGGGAGTCAAATGGCCACTATTGCTCCCCTTTAAAACAGAGTCCTGTGGTTACAGTAGCAGGGTTTCCCTTGACAATCCTTTTGTGACTTAGTTACTAAGATGTAGTTTTAAGGCCCAAATTCCAACCAATTGGCTCAAGTAAAGCTGACCACAGCCTTTTTACCAGTTGTGGCCCACTAGCTTGTTTTTCCTACTCCATTTTTTATGTATTGTATTTTTTTGTTGGGCACCAAGTACAATGGTAGTAGGTTCCATTTTTAAAGTCTTTGGTATTACACAGCCAGGACTCAAACTTCCGAACTTGTGACAGCACGTCAGATGTTCTAACTTCTTGACTGTGCAGTCAGTCAATCTCTTTTATGAGACAGGCATCTCCCATATTTTGGCTGCCGACTCCCCAGAAATTTCTTTTAGTTGCCACTTATACTGTACTATCTTGAAGAATTTATACAGATTATAGTTCTCCTTCCTGTTGGCCCCACCTGGCATCATTTTTTCCCCATGGACTAGTAACTAACAACCTTAACTACTGCTAGAAGGAACCCAGGGGAAACTCCGAATATTATATTCTTCTCAAGAAAAAATTTAAAGGGATGGAAAACAGGTTTATTCCCCAGGAAGGAGTAAAACTATTTCCCAGGGAGTAAAATTTCCCATGTTTCTTCCTATATTTTCATATACAGAAAGGAAAATATCTACCCCCCCCCCCCCCCCCCCCATGTCAACATTTCCCTCCAGATGCCCAAATTTCCCAGGAAGGAGATGACCATCTTCCCAACTTTTTCCACCCATGAAAAATTACTACCATACTTGTGTACTGTTACTACAATCTACAAGTTGAGCTGAGGAAACAAATGGAGGGCACCTTTTTGGTATAGATAAAGCAGTTAAATATTCGTATTTTGAAATGGTGCCGTATGTCTCCTACAGCAAGGAAAGGGGGTCATTACATAAGTGGTATGGGGCTGTAGACTACTGCACTGCTTTCAATCTGCCTCTTGGTTTGAAAAATTGCATGAAACTTGACTGCAATTTATATTGACAAACTACGTTTACAAAGTGGTTGGTATTAAAAAGTGGTTGTTACACCCCTACTAACATTCAATGAGACTGGCAACTTGACCTACGATTTAGGTTTAAGGGTTCTAAGCTTCCACTGCTAAAAGTTAAATGAACACATTATATTACAGGCTAAGCATGATTTATGCATTCCACATTTCCAACAGTTCCATGCAGTAACAAAATACCAAGGTCTCTTACTCGCTTATTTGCAAAGTAAAGACCTCAGAACCCTTCTTACCTGCCACTTTGGTGGTTCCAGCTCATCTTCACTAGAACTAGAATCGGACGAGGAAGAGGACCCCTCAGCACTTCTCCATGATGACGACGAATCTGCCAACTTTTTGCTCTTCTTCGCTAAAGGTGAATCAGAATCATCCTCACTACTTTCTTCATCTCCCCTTCCATTCCTGCCTCCCTTTGTTTTCTTACCCCTGCCCCCAGTTTTAGCACCACCTTTGCACCGCTTCAGGTCCGCCAATGACAAGCCTTCGTCCGATTCACTTTGGTTGTTCTTTGTCCCAGACTTTGTCCCCCTGCTCTGCCCTCTTCCTCGCTTCACTGTAGTCTTCTTTTCAACATTGTCTTTCTTAGCGCCCCTTTTTCCCTTCCCTGCATTCGATTGCTTTGAACTAGTAGCTGCCTTCTTAGTTTTCACAGCTAATTTCTTCGCCACTTTAGATACTGATTTTTTGTTGCTTCCTGGCTTTGACGAGGGTTTTTCTTTCATGTTGGCTTTTCCACCTTTTTTGGTTACAGGAGCTCCCTTCTGTTTCTTTCTTGGAGGACTTGCCATCTTGGCCAAGGGAACATCATCGTCATCCTCATCACTATCACTGGAGCTACGAGAAATAAAAGTAATAAGAGCATTCTTCAATTACAGGATAAATTCTAACGTGAAGTTGAAGTCAGACAACTAGTGCTAGTGCACTCTCATACCAACACGCTTAAAAAGGAAAAATCGCTCCAGGTAAGAACAGTTGTAGGATTTTAGCATTGGCCAGCCGTGACCTGAAAGGACAGATTCCCGACCAACATTAAGAGCAAATCTCCAAACTAATATTTGAAAGTCCCAAATACTGTATTTGAAAATTCATGGGAATATAAATTGCTGTGCAAATGTATTAAAAGACAATGCCTTTTATCCAACCAGTTGATGCAAAGAAGATAAATATTGCAAATCAAACTTCCTGGAAGGCCCCTTTTCTCCTGAAAGTGTTGGAGTATTAGTTACACTGTATTCCAAACCCTTTCAATCCAATGTTTTTTCTTTTTTAGTACTTATTTGCTTTCACAGGAGTACAAAATGTTCTCTCTCCTAAAGACATCAGACTTGCAGTCTGGAGGTCAGAAGTTAAGAGTCCTGGCCCAGGTATACTGAAGACTTTAAAAACAGAACCTACTGCCGTTGTGCTTGGTGCTCAGCATAAGCAATGGAGTAGGGAAAAACAAGCCAGTGAGCTACAACTGGAAAAAGGGCTGGGGCCAACTTAAACCAAACCAAACCTTTCCTAAAGACCTTTCCCACACAAAACTCAAGATAGTCAGAAATGTTTTTCTGACAAAACACCTTTCTTGAAAATAAATAAAACAGCAACAACTAAAATAAGTAGACAAGCAGGGTTTCCGTCAGGAGGGAAAGGGGGATTTGTTCCCCCCCCCCTTTCCAGAAGAAGGTGGGTAAAATCCCCCCTTTTCATTTCCATAAAAATTAGAAATTTGTCAATATCTTGGTTTCTTACTTAAAAAGACAACACTTTTGCAGCAATGTTTGAACTTACACACAAATGAATTGCCTTTAAAACCTTCAAATTGCACCATACAGGGGCCTTGAAGCAAGCTTTTATTCCCCTGAACCCACTCATAACTTAAGCCTAGGACAGCATCAATTTGGACTTGGGGTTTAGCAGTAATTATTCCCCCCCACCCTTTTTGTGTTTCTGGTGGAATCCCTGACAAGCGCTGAAAAAAACATTTTTGAAGAAAGTACAGCAGCCCATCAATGTTATGGTTACAGACTGTGGTAGCTGTACAAGATTTTTTTTTCATCAGTCTGGCATAGCCTAGGATTTTTCCAGCCCTGAAAATAACATTTGGAAAAGAAGCTTAAAATACAGTTGAAATTAAGTAGGTCAAACTCTTCACCTTTCAGATGTCTGAGTCCTGCTTCTCTTCTTTTGGTTGCCTTTTCCTTTTGTTCCTTGCTTCTGTTTTCCCTTTCCCTTCTTGCTGGCAGCAGTCGTCTTGGTTTTCTGCTTGCGCTGTTTAGGTGGAGGGTCCGGTCTGGGAGTCACAATGAAAAAAGGCAGATTTCAAATTCAAAAAAGAGACTTAAATCTAGTTCAGGATTGTAGTGATGGACAACTTCTGTCTCAGATTCTTGGGGCCTCCATACATAGAGGTTTAAAAGCTTCTATTCAAGTCTGGTCTTCACCTTGGACTGCCAGGTTTCAACTACCACACTAAGATCCATATTAAATACTTTTTAAAGACAGTGTTTATACATTGCAAGCTCAACTTTTTATTTCAAGGAAGGGTTTAAGGGAAAATTTTGTTTCGGTACATGTAAAACATATTTTGAACTTGAAACAAGGCAAGGATTTGAGAATGAAAAAATTTGAAAAGTTCAGAAGCCTCTCATACATTCATACTTTACACATGGGATTATGGTCTGAAGGAAATACAGTATGGAAGAAAGTCCTCATAAAATACATGGGTGTTTGAGGCTGTGTTGTCACTTCTGCTTGTTTTAAATTCAGTTTTGTTTGGTACAGTGAGCTTTTGGCTTCATGTGCACATTATCTTAAATACCAAATCACAGCTGGTAATTAATCAAGCTTGCCAGAATGGATATTACATGGAATCCTCAAACAAATATAGTTAAGTTTAGTCCTTTCTTCATAAAACAAAGGATTAACACATAAAGCATGGGGTGCATGATGGGAGTGCAACATATGCAATTTGTACATGCTTCACTATATAACTGCTGCCCTCTGTGGCTGGCTTACCCTTCCCAATAATTTTTCATTCCTTTGAAGACAACCAACATAATAATATCAGAGTGCACTGCATGCCCATGCACTGTAACTGAATATGGGTGAGCTGCAAATATCATCGTACCGTACTGTAGCTTCTCTATGAGAGGTCGTAAAGGGGGAATTTGAAAGCAGGAAGTGCAATTTGAAATACATGATTCCTACAAAAGGGGCTTGCCAAAAATTTATTGTCATTTATATTGAGTGGTATTTTGGTGTGATATTTGCCTCACAAAAACATTCTGACTTAATTACTGGCTGTCTCATGTATTAAAGTGGAACTTGCTATATATTTAAATTGCACAAATAGTTAATGGTAGAAGTAAGGCAACTGTACCATATGTTCAGTACACTCAATGTTTAGTAGGCTAATGTACAAGAGCCTATCATTGGTCAAAAAGTAGCCTACCTGGAAATAATATACTGTAGAACTTTCAGGTGAATATTACTGTAACTTACAAAATGCACACTACTACTGAAATTATCTTCATGATGAAAGAATAAAGAACAGTTCAGTGTCCTATCCAAAGTACTGAACCATTGCGATGGCACTACTCAAAGTGCCATTAGAATATATCACTATCCAGAGTGCCATAAGGATATCACAATTAAAAGTGCCACTAGAATGGCCCTATTCTAAGTGCCACAAGAATGGCACTATTCAAAGTGCCATAGTGGTGCATCACTATTCAACGTGTCATTACCATATCCCTATCCAAAGTGCCATATCACTCTTCAAAGTGCCATTGCAATATTCCTATTCAAGTCAAAGAGCCATTGGGGTGACACTATATAAAGATGCCATTAGGATGGCACTATCCAAAGTGCCATTTTGATATCCCTATTAAAAAAGCCACTACTGTAGGACAGCACTATCCAAAGTGCCTTTAAGATATCACTCTTCAAAGTGTCATTAGGATGGGCACTATCCAAAGAGCCATTAAGATGGTCCTACCCAAAGGTGCCATTAGGATGGGACTATCCAAAGGTGCCATTAAAACGGAATATGTCAAACAGAAGAAAAGTAAGAATTGTTTGGCTATTTTTTTCTGTCCCATTTGCAGTACAACACACAGAGAATTCATTATCTAACAGTTACAAATTTAGTAATATTACTGCAATGCTTACACATTGACAACATTGTGTTATGGATGTCATTGCTACCATTTTCCAATTCCAAGATGATCATAGACCAATGACTCGAACTAGACCATAAAAAAGTCCCTACACCTGAAATCAACAATGTTGCAAAATGCAAAAAAAAGGACTGAGCATTTTTTTTTTCTTCACCTTTTCAGGAACTCCCTCATTTTCACCACAGCATCATTTATATCATACAGTACCTTTTGTTTTGTGAGCTAAATAAACAGTTATGAAAACAAGTGAATTATACTACTGTACACCTGTAGGCTCTCAGATGTGTTGCCCAAAATCTACTGGGCACAAGTTTCCACAATAAATGTTATTGTGCTGAAAAAAATTCAAATTTTGCTGTTACGGTAACGTCAATCTCATCCCTAAAGACGATGCATCGACTCTTCAAAACATGTGGACCCCATATGATCAAGCCTTGAGTTTTAGATTTTCCAGGTGAGCTACAAGTTGGGTTCCTCAGGAAATAAAGAAAGTGTGGTAGATGTGCTGTTTAATTACACTTTAATACATTTACATGATTTATATTCACAGGTGTGCAAAAAAAAGGGCACAATCCTCACAGTGATCTGAGGAGAGTGATGGTCCGAGATCTCACTCGCATGCTGCAAACTTCAAGGCGTGTATGAGGAGTCATTCTGATGGGAGGCATTTTAGTATAAATGAGACTACATTCACCTGAGTCCTTGCCTACTAAGATCATAGTTATGACATGTCATTTCCCAGACTGATACAGTACAAGAAAGACCTGGATTAACCAAGTTTGCCCCAAGAATCAAATGAAAGAGCTGGATAATTACATAGCTTCTTGTACTCAAAATAAGCTCACACCCATGTGATGGTTGGATATTACTCAGGGCCAAAACCCTTGCTGTTTGCAATTTGCTATTTTTTGGTTATTCACCAAGGTTCCCTCAAGGAGGCAACAGGGTATTCCTTCAGAAGCAGGGTAAATAAATACCTTTTTTTTCCGTTTTCATTTCCATTACTAGAACAGCAATGCTGTTGCAAAGTTCACACAACTTTTATTGCTCATTAAAAGCAGAAACTCAAGGAACCAATTTTTCCTCTCTCTCCAAAAGGAGGGTATTAAATGAATACCCCCCACAACCTATTTTATTTCCATTAAAATTACAAAATGTCAGTATCTTGGTTTGTTATTTTTATATAAGGGGAGGATATCTTAGGAGCAATGTTTGAACTTTCATAAAATGAAAGCCTTTAAAACCCCTCAGACTGCACTTTATAGGGGCGTGAAGCAAGCATTTGAGTCCCACTCCCACCCTACCACACTAAAACAGCTCATACTTTAGCCAAGGTCAACATCAATTTGGACTTAGGTTTTGAAATAGTAAACCCCTTTCCCTTTTTTGGGGGGGGGGGGGGTGGGGTTGGGAGAATCCTATGCACTTACAGTATGTTCATGGATGGTTGCAAACAAGCAAAACTGCCAAACATTTGCAGATTAAGTGCATTTTCTGAGTTGAAAGAATCTATAAAAATTAAATTTACCATAGCAAACAGAGTGAGAAGAATCTGTATCATGGAATCCTAATGATGACCAAACATGCTCTTCTTTTTGCACTGTGCTACTTTCATACTCTACTACAATTGTGCCATGTCAAATAATTTAATTGGCAATCAATGCAAGGTCTTTTTGAATTCATCCAGATGGCTAAAGGGGTGCACAGGAAGTGGAATTGAGAAGGGGGAACGTGATGGATGAAGGTGAAAGAGGAGATTTTTTTCTTCTAATTTTGAAATTGTGTGCAAGAGATACATCACCATGGTAACAGCCTTAATTTCAAATTGTTTTGTGTTTTATACTGTTGTTTTTAGCATGCTTTAATATGACATCCCTACCAACTGCATAGTCAAGTGCTAAGAGCATCGGACTTGCAGTCGGGAGGTTGGGAGTTTAAGTCCAGGCCAGGTCATACCGAAGACTTTAGAAACGGCACCTACTGCCGTTGTGCTTGGTGCTTAGCATAAGCAATGGAGTAGGGAAAACAAGCCAGTGAGTCACAACTATAGAAAAGGCTGTGGCCGGGTCACCTTGAAACAACTGGTTGTAAACTGGGATTATGAAGTTCTCCATGTAACCTTTTATGTGACTTTGTAAGTTTGGTAAGTCATACCCACTGCTGGGCAAAAAATCAACAGTCATGCATGCATATTGCATCACATCAGACACAAATTGTTTCTCAGCTGACTAAGTAGGCTATGCAACTAGCATACTACACTTATTTTTTGCCTGGCAAAAGAAGCAGGGATTGTGATACCAATGAAAGCGCTCTAAATCTTGTGAATCCTGTGTTTACCATGATACAAACCTGTCCACTAAATTGTGGCTGTAAATCTTCATATTTTGAGTATGATAAGTACTAAGCCCTGATGTTTGTTTTTAAGTGTACAGTGAAATATTCAACACCATTGGACCTGAACCACAGTGTACCATATGAGCGCTCTTACAACAATTAGCTAGGTAAATTTAAATCGTTTGCAAAATTTACCCACTTTATCCTCGAAATGGCAATTGTTAAACTCTTAGACAGTCTCATATCCTACAGTACATTCAAATACATGTTTCATGAGTGAGCAATTACTAATTCTACTCACATTTTTGAAAAAGTTGGGACCAGGCACTTTTTCAAATTAAACACAAAACCTTTACATCCCACTATCATAAAAACATATTCAAATTTTTTACTTTTTGCAAAATTATTGTGTGTAGATTGTGGCCCTTACACTAATAATCAGTATTGTCAGGCAATATTATCCCCCCATACCCTTTTTAAATAATCCAAATTACATCAATATGCCACTTGAGGGTTTCCAGTGTTCAAATGATTTAGCATCTCAAGAAACAGCCAAACAGCATACTGTAGAGTGACAGTCTAAGAGCCACAGCAAATGAAAATAGATGACACATCACCTTTCAATAATAAAGAACTTGCAAAAATTATTTACAAGGTGTCTGGGATGACAATACCAACAAAAACAGCACAGAAATGTTTCAGGATTTATAACCATAGCACCCAGGTCCCAGTAATTTAATTCCTGAAATGACAGCAAAGGATGGTATAGTTAAGACCAGTTTTTCCTCTACCATGATAGGTTTTTTTATACTAGTTTTTCATGAGAGCTACAGAACCCAGACCTGTACTAGGTCTAAATATGGTGTGATGGAAAAAGTTGAAAGAGTTGATCTGTCAGCAGTATACTTCTTCAATCCAAGAGAAAAATGGTTTTTTGGACAACCAATCTTCAACTTTTGGTTGTCCAAAGGAAATTTAGTTGTCCCGCACAATCACGCTGTCACACTTCAAAAGAAAAAAAAGAAAATTCAGTGATTGCGCGAGGTTTGAATATTTTCATGTGATAACACTGGCGCTTCATAGGAACAACTAAAGGACAACTAAATTTCCTTTGGACAACCAAAAGTTAAAGATTGGTTGTCCAAAGAACCATTTTTCTCTTGGATTGAAGAAGTATACTGCTGACAGATAAACTCTTTCAACTTTTTCCATCATACCATATTTCAGACTTGCAGTGTTTTGTAATTGTGCGCAAAATGTTTTGGACATCCAAATTTCCTTTTGGAAAGAGCTACAAAGGTTGTCCAAAGGACAACCATAATTTTTCTGAAAATCAAGGCCTGAAGAGTGCTACATATGATATTATTCTATTATGCATTTAGCTTCTGGTTTATGCAGAATACTCCTGTGACTGGAAAAATAACTCTCTCCCCTCTTCCTTTGGGACAATTTTCACCCTGATAATTGGGAATTGTCCAAGTAAAAGCTGTCTACCTTGGGGAAAAGCCATGGAAAATTTGTTTTGTGGGCAATAGTCCTGGGGATAGGCTATTGGCAAGTGGCAGTTGTCCAGGAATTGAGTTTCCCACAGACTGTCATTTTCATTCAGGTGAAATCAGACTGAGGTGTAAACTTGGAAGCAAAGGAATAAGAAACAAGATTGGCAACTATAGTGTATGACACTTTTTAGAAAGGCATGCTAGGAGAACAAAGTATTGCATATGTTTAGCTACAAGGTGTAATTGCACACATTTTCATGGAAGGATTTTCAGCTTGCAGAAAGTTTTCTTCCTATAATTTCAGAAACAACTGTAGCAATTCTAGCAAACAGACAGTATGACAAGTGACACACAATTAATATGTGAGTGTCAAACATTTTGAATAATATGTTGGACACATTGCATTTTTAGGAAATTTTGTTTTTTCCCAAAAGCCGTGCAAAGGGTACATACATTTTAAAAAATGATGCATTTGAATGCACAAAAACAAACTGCTAAGTAAGGCATGCTAGGTTATATTTTCACACATTTTTTTTTTTATTTTAACAACTGACCCTTCGTCCTCTGAGATCAAGGCCTGGCTGATTGCCAAGTTCTTCCGAAGAGCCTGCAAAAAGCACCTGATAAGAGGTATGTATATAACATGTGGTCAAAATATTGATGTCTGGTAACATGAAAATGATATTTCATCATTTGGTGTGTATTAACAAGATTTTAGACTGTACCACACACCCCCAATCAGGGGATACCTGTGCATTTCTAGGGTCGGAGGAAGTGTAAATACCTGTACATGTCCCAATGGACCTCTGTGACAGTATAATTTTTCACACACTTCAACAACTAATATCACTGAAGTACATTTGTATCTTTAAATTCTATAAATTTCTTAACTCTCCAAGAGCTAAAATGATTGATTAATTTGAACAATTCCTAATAACCTGGGAGACTTATAATCCAAGTTAATACCTCTGGATTGAGTGAGCTCTTTTAGGGCTGCATTTTAAAACCCCTCTAGGCAGATGGAAGTAAATCCTTTATTATCTATGAATACTGAATAGTAAGCACTTATCGAAAGTTGAAACTTAAGCACCATATGAAGGATGCAAAAGAAATTAGGTTTCAGTGCGAAGTAATGAGAAACCACACACAACAGGGATGCCAAAAAGATACTTAATTCATTTGCAACCAAGCAATTTCCACAATGACTTTTCTAAGAAGCCTTGCCAAAAACACTTCTTGACCAAGTATTGACCAAGGCCAATATGAAACTAAATTACAAAACTAAACAGAGAAGGCTTCAACAGATACAGCACAGAGTACACATTTCTTATAATTTCTAAGATATTATATATACAGCAAGACTGTTTATCTCTCTTCTGGCAAATCAATTTTCCATAATTTGCTCAAGACATCCTAAACAGAACTACCAAAATTCTCCTCAAAACATCCAAATTTCCCTCCAGACATCATACCAAAATTCCCTGCAAAGGAGTGTCCCAGATTATTGTTTTAATTGCAAGTTTTTTTTTTGTTCATTTTTTCACTGTTGTTAACTATTTTAAAAATGACTTCAGTTCTTGAAAACTAATTACATCTAACAATCTTTCAATATCAAGCTCTAACTGAAAAACTTTTACATCACAAAACTGTTTTTCACTCTTTAAGTTGCCTTTCCAGATGAGTCAGAATACCGTAACTCTTAATTTAAATGGAAACAAAGAAAATTAACGTGTTTGGTACCATACAGAAGAGTTTGATCAACCGAGAAATGGACCCTTAGCAATTAAGCCATTAAAAGTTTAACCCACCTCAAATTGAAGAATAATACTGCAAAACCAAGTCAACCAATACTTCCTTAAAGAGATATTTTATTATGGTTGATAAGTATCCAAAAAGTTCCATAAGAAAAGCTTTTCAACACTGGAAAGGTTCTACAGCCTATTTATGCTACTTAAATGATTTAAGGAGTGGAGGGCAATAGTTTTTGAATTTTACAATTAACCGTTAGATTTACATAAGAGCTGCTTAAATGGAAGACTTTCGAGACCCAATACTCTTCAGAAGTTAAACAATCATTTCCCTACAAGAGTATGTGACAGAGCATCCTGCACTCATTCATAAGGTTGATTCCCATGCTGGGTCATACTGGCAAAGACTTTAAAAATGGAACTACTGTTATTATACATGATCAGGGTTGTCAATGTCACCAGACCATTTTGAGAGTCAGTAATTTGTGGTCATCATCTTGAGGAAGCAGTCTCAGAGGAATCATTGTACCACCTCCCCTTTTAAAAATATTTTTGCAGATTGGAGAGTGCTTACAAAAAACTAGGATTTATCACTCAATTATAAAGAAATGTAGGAAATTTATTCAGTTAGGGTAAGAAATTTGTGCTGGGCAGTGATGCCAGAGAGCCGAGTAACACCGACCAGGACTGTGACAACCCTGTTCATGATGTTCCACATTAGAAATTGAGTAGGAGACATAATTCAGTGCCCCACCCGACAGCTGGTAAAGGAGGTTATAAGTTAAGGCAGACCATCCTATCTGACCTAACGCTCAATGTATAGCTATCACTAATGCACTGCACAATAGTAATTTAGTAGACAGTCAGGACTGTATGGCAAATGAGAAGTCGTTCTTATTATGCTGACAGAGTAAAAAGCTTTTTACAGTCATTTTCATATAACCCATTTTACCCTTTAAGAGGCTCGTTGAACTGGTTCGTGAAATTCAGCAAATTTTTCCAAACCTGTTAAGTTTTTGTCACATGTGTACAAATGACAAGACTTACGCATTCCCCTTATCCTACTGTTTTATTAGTGAGTACTTAACAGTTCATTTCAGCTTTCAAAAACTTGTGGCCAGATGCTTTTTCAAATTATGCATAAAACAGTTTCGAGTCAGGACACCACAAAATTCAAAATTTCAACTTTTCCCATAAATTATTGGATATTAATCTTTTGACTTAATTTGCTAACTAGGAGCATTGTCATGTTAAGTGACCCTTTAAAACTCTGACATTAAGTTACGGATTTCAACTCACTGAGTACCTTTAAATGAACTACAAATTAAGACTGTAGAATCCTTAAAACATTGACAGGTTTGCATAGCTTAACTGCTAGCTGCACATATAATCTTACCTATCACGATGAAATACCACTTAGAAAAATTTACCCCAATGCCAGATGACACCATTTCAGGGCAACGATAGATTTAAACCAACCTCTTTTTCTTCTTTTTCTTCTTTTTGATCTTAGGAGGACGAGGAGGTGGTACATCTTCACGGTAGAGACGGGTACCATAAAAGTACCAGTAGAAGGCCCCCTTGCCGTCTTGACCCAGTGGCTCTACCCTCAATGTTTCTCCATCATAGTCCTAGCGGAGACCAAAGAAATTTACAACTGAAATTGTTTTTTTTTCTGTGCTTAAATTCTACAAATATTTTCTCAGGCAAAATGGCAGTTCAGGTATTGCAGGAATTGAATTTTGAATTTTCTTGAATATTCCTGCTATTGAATTCACTATCTGTCTCATATCATTTGACAGGATAGCAATTATTTGCACACCTAGATGAAGGACAGGAACCGAGATTAATTTCTCTAAGTTTTATAAAACAGCACACTTCCTGTACTCCTAGATTTCTCCTAGATTACTGTATTTTATGAGCTACTCTGCTTTTTTTATAATTTGATGTCAATCAAAGAGCTGTACAGACCAATTGGGAGTTTCTGCAGATAACTGGTAAAATTGTATTTTGGGGTGATGAATGTGACTGTCTTTAAATTGACAATCAGATCAACAGCCCTGTTCAGGATGCCACAAAGATCTGCTCCTCATAAAATCAGAGCCTTCAATTGGGGAATCAAATGTTTTGACCTAGCCAAATTGTTCTGCAAGTTACTATAAAATAAACTGTTCATATAATTGCTTTGAATATGTGAGTAAATATTCTCTGTCATCCAGTAGTTTAAATCAAAATATTGATGAAAGTGAACCTATTACTAGAACTTAGTTCCCAACTTTCTAATTTAGGTTACAGTAAGATAGATGAAGTTTTACAGCCCAGTTTCTAACAAACTGGTTTAAATCAGGCAGGCCAAAGCCTTTTCTCCAGTTGTGCCTCACTGGCTTGTTTTTCCCCCTCCATTACTTACGCTGGGCACCAAGAACTATGGCAGTAGGCTCCATGGTTTTTCTATCTTCTCTCATATGGAAAAGACACTGAATACCACATTGGCAGGGAGTAATTCACCACCCTCGATTGGGAGAACCAGTGGCAGAGAAGAGGAGAGGTCATATGGGACAAGATCAAAAGTCAACCCCTGAATAAGAGGGGTATTATATAGGCCTTGAGCTTAAGTCTTTCCAGGTGTGCTACATATCACACTCCTCAGGAAATTAAGGAGTTTGATTGGTGTGCTGTTATATTGAACTTAAACAGATTTATACAAGCTCCCATCCTTCACTTAAGTGTGTAAATTATCACACTTCTAACATTGATTTCAGGCCAGTGATGGTGTAGGACTGCACTTGCATGCCTCAAAATTCAAGGTCTGATTACACATTACCCCATCCTTGGGATCAGACAATCACATAAATTTCTAGCAAACACCTTCATAACCACTAAAGCTGGTCGGTTGCCATATTAACCAGCAATCACATTTATTTTCACTGATATAATATATTGATATGCTCCTGTATTAAGGCCCTTACCTTCAAGATGCTGACATCTTCAGCGTCAAGTCGGTAGTCACACAGAGTGTACAAGATTTCCACTTTCATGAGAGTTGAAAGCGACTGAAAGCGAGTGTCTTCATTGTTTAGTGGGTTGACACGATTTTCTTTCTCCCAGTGCACATTACAAATATCTCTCAAGTAGTCACTGTAGTTGCTAATACTGAGGGTTATGAAAAGAAAAAATATTGAAAAATTAAAAAAATAATTAAAGTATTAATTAAAGCTCACAGGTATCAAGTAACTAGGAGGTCTGAAGCTTGACTCCTGGTTGAGTCATATTGAAGATTTTGAAAGTGGAACCTACTGCCATTGTGTTTGAAGCTCAGCATAAACAATGGAGTAGGGAAAAAACCAGAATGCAAAAATGCATTGAGGTTTCGATGATACATAAATGTACTGTTTTTCAAATTTGACATCATGCACCACTATCTTCTCACTCAAATGTTATACTAGCAAGTTCAAAAAATAATGTTGTTATTCCAGATGCCCTTTTGACCTCCACAAAAGCCATACATAGATAGATAAACCAACATCTTGAGATATAACTTTAACAAGATTTGAAGACTTTGACCCCTGGTGACCTGAAATGACCTTTGACCTCCGCCAAAAAAGAAAAAGGGCACATCTCCTGACTAAAACGCATCTACATACCAAATGTGAAATCTATCCAAGTTTCCTATCTTGAGATATCGTGTTAACAAGAATTTCAGACTTTGACCCCTAGGGACCCCAGATGATCTTTGACCTCTGCAAAAAACAATAGGGACCATCTCCTGACTAAAACCCATCAACATACCAAATATCAAATCTACCTAAGCTTCCAATCTTGAGATATTGTGTTAACAAGATTTTCAGACTTTGACCCACAGTGACCCCAGATGACCTTTGACCTCCGCAAAAAATAATAGGGACTATCTCCTGACTAAAACGCATCAACATACCAAATACGAAATCCAACCAAGCTTCCTATCTTGAGATATCGTGTTAACGAGGTTTTCAGACTTTGACCCCCAGTGACCCCAGATGACCTTTGACCTCCGCAAAAAACAATAGGGACCATCTCCTGACTAAAACGCATCAACATACCAAATATGAAATCCAACCAAGCTTCCTATCTTGAGATATCGTGTTGAGATTTTAAGACTTTGACCCACAGTGACCCCAGATGACCTTTGACCTGCGCAAAAAAACAATAGGGACCATCTCCTGACTGAAATGCATCAACATACCAAATATGAAATCCAACCAAGCTTCCTATCTTGAGATATCGTGTTAACGAGATTTTAAGACTTTGACCCCCGGTGACCCCAGATGATCTTTGACCTCCGCAAAAAACAATAGGGACCATCTCCTGACTATAATGCATCAACATACCAAATATGAAATCCACCAAGCTTCCTATCTTGAGATATCATGTTAACAAGATTTTCAGACTTTGACCCCAGTGACGCCAGATGACCTTTGACCTCCGCAAAAACAATAGGGACCATCTCCTGACTAAAACACATCAACATACCAAATATGAAATCCAACCAAGCTTCCTATCTTGAGATATCGTGGTTAACGAGATTTTAAGACTTTGACCCACAGTGACCCCAGATGACCTTTGACCTCCGCAAAAACAATAGGACCATCTCCTGACTGAAATGCATCAACATATCAAATATGAAATCCAACCAAGCTTCCTATCTTGAGATATCGTGTTAACGAGATTTTAAGACTTTGACCCCCGGTGACCCCAGATGATCTTTGACCTCCGCAAAAAACAATAGGGACCATCTCCTGACTGAAATGCATCAACATACAAAATATAAAATCCAACCAAGCTTCCTATCTTGAGATATCGTGTTAACGAGATTTTCAGACTTTGACTCCCGGTGACCCCAGATGACCTTTGACCTCCGCAAAAAACAATAGGGATCATCTCCTGACTAAAACGCATCAACATACCAAATATGAAATCCAACCAAGCTTCCTATCTTGAGATATCATGTTTACGAGATTTTAAGACTTTGACCCACAGTGACCCCAGATGACCTTTGACCTCCGCAAAAAACAATAGGGACCATCTCCTGACTATAACGCATCAACATACCAAATATGAAATCCAACCAAGCTTCCTATCTTGAGATATCGTGTTAACAAGATTTTCAGACTTTGACCCCCAGTGACCCCAGGTGACCTTTGACCTCCGCAAAAAACAATAGGGACCATCTCCTGACTATAACGCATCAACATACCAAATATGAAATCCAACCAAGCTTCCTATCTTGAGATATCGTGTTAACGAGATTTTAAGACTTTGATCCACAGTGACCCCAGATGACCTTTGACCTCCGCAAAAAACAATGGGGACCATCTCCTGACTATAACGCATCAACATACCAAATATGAAATCCAACCAAGCTTCCTATCTTGAGATATCGTGTTAACGAGATTTTCAGACTTTGACCACCAGTGACCCCAGATGACCTTTGACCTCCGCAAAAAACAATAGGGACCATCTCCTGACTATAACGCATCAACATACCAAATATGAAATCCAACCAAGCTTCCTATCTTGAGATATCGTGTTAACGAGATTTTAAGACTTTGACCCACAGTGACCCCAGATGACCTTTGACCTCCGCAAAAAACAATAGGGACCATCTCCTGACTGAAATGCATCAACATACCAAATATGAAATCCAACCAAGCTTCCTATCTTGAGATATCGTGTTAACGAGATTTTCAGACTTTGACCCCCGGTGACCCCAGATGACCTTTGACCTCCGCAAAAAACAATAGGGACCATCTCCTGACTATAACGCATCAACATACCAAATATGAAATCCAACCAAGCTTCCTATCTTGAGATATCGTGTTAACAAGATTTTCAGACTTTGACCCCCTGTGACCCCAGATGACCTTTGACCTCTGCCAAAAACAATAGGGTTCTTCCTCTCAATATGGCGCATCTATGTACCAAGTTTGAAAACTGTCGGACATTCCTATCTTGAGATATCGTGTTAACGAGCAAAGTGTCACAAACACACACACACACATACATCCACACATACACACACACACACATACACACACACACACATACACACACACACACGCACATACACACATACATACACACACACGCCATCATGAATGCATAGGTTTCTCTTTCATCGAAACCAAAAACCAGTCAGCCACAACTGGAATAAAGGCTGTGGTCAGCCTGATTTAAAACTTGAAACTGCCCCAAAACCTGATCTGATTAACTAACCATGTCAAAAGGTCCACAATCTTTACCGCCAGGCAAGTATTGGTGTTGTACTACCAAGCTTGACTGGGGGTTATACCTGCCACAATCATGCAGAAAAGTTAGATGAGATTTAACGACAAATGGACACACAGACACAACAACATAAATGGGTTACAATTGTCAAGTTTCAATATGGTTCCACGTTCAGTTCATGTTCAAGTTTAATCTCAAATTCATTTCAAACATTGTGCACGTCTTTCCTTCAGTCATTCTAATGACAAGCAGGAAATATTAAGGGCATACTGTATTCTACAACCAACACAATAGAAATTGGGGGAGGGGGTAACATGCCAAAAAACACTCTTTTTGGAAACTCCTGACAGCTTCTACTAACACTCAATTCGAAGACATAGCTTAATTTGAAATAGTGTTTCTTTTCATCAGGAATTAGCGGGAAATGTATAGCACAAAGTGCAGGAACTTCCCTCATGAGAGTATTGTACTAATTTAATTTGCATTACTCTTTCAGAAAACAATTTGGTTTTTAGTGTGAAGTGTTTTTGTGCCTCAAACATGAAAATGTAAGCTATACATTCAGTACTTGCAAAAGTAAAGTTCAACTGTAAAGCTATTGTGTGCTACACATTTCAATCTGACTATAGCTATATCTGACTGCTTTCACTACCAGCTCTCATAATGTGGGAGAGTTTCCAAAATGATAAATTTGGTGGCTGATGAATGGAGGAAGACAGAGGCAAAAGCTACTGTACTATTTTTAGCAGGATTCACTATCTCTGGTCTAATATCCTAAAATGTTACTTCCTTCACATTCTGTTACTTACTCAATGTCATCTGTTTCAAATGAACCCTTCAAGAGAGCTACAAGTAGATCCACAAGGAACTGACTGGTATCTGTGACACTGTCTTGATATAATGCCTCCTCCAATTCCTATGAATGAAAAAAAGTAAATTTTATACAGTATATAATAAATCATACATTGCTCCTCTGCCTATGTTATCTGTGGAAATAAGTATCCACTGTGCAAAGAGTATACTGACAGCTCCTGTATATCCACACTGCTTTTGGAAATGCATCATTCAGTGAACACTGCATACTGGTAAAAGCCCCTTAGCTACTTTTCAAATTTGGTACCTGTGATGGCAGGCACATGGCAGGAAAGATGGATGAAGCCAATTTCAAAGGAGTGTTGTGTATGCATTGATCCATGAAGCTATTCAGGAAATGTCCAGTGGCAGTGACCAGCACAACAGAGGCATTGTAATTGTATTCTTCTGTGACATTGAACACAAAAGCAGTGATGGCTCACATGATTCATCTTTTCTGATTGGGTATTTCTGATTGGGTGCTTCAATTTTTTGGAATGAGCTTGGGGGGGGGGGGGGGGGAGGGTTCCTCTTATGTGCCAGACTTTTCGATCTAGGGAAACTGGGGACTAAAGGGTTTTGCATGGGGTAACTGCCAGGCACCACTTACCAGTCCTTAGAAAAAGTTTCAGCATTTGGCAATGTGGAGGCAAATCAATTTGACATGGCCAAAAATTTTGCAGAGGGGATGGATTGCGTAAAAATGTACGTGAGTGAAAAAAAAGTTAAGGGAAACCTGTGTTCACATTTGTTACCAAGCTCCCCAGCCTAGGAGGAACATTTTACTCTGGGGAAAGTGAACACTGGCAACAACTGCATACTGTACCCTAAGTTAACCATAGCTACTTAGCTAAGACTATTTATGAGTCTTTGCTGTTTGGATAGCTAGCTGGGATGGGGGGGGGGGGGGATGGAAGAGGTGAAAACCTCATCAGGAGAACTAAAGAATGCTAGTCTAACGTTAAAGAAGACCTCACCATCACACACAGTGGTCTAAGGTTAGTCTGTAGCTAGGCCTAACTGTGGAACTCTGTCTGAACCTAGGGCCTAGGCATAGCCTAACTTTACTGCTGGAAAATGTTTTAGTTTGAGATGCAATCTTGGCCTAGATTTAAAATTACCTTCAGCCTATGATACTGATAGTCCTTTGAACAGTTTTGATTTGAGCTTCTAAAGTAATGCTAGGTTGTTGCCAATAATATATTGTCAATGCCATGTTCGTGCGAGTTGAACCTAATGTTACCACTACATGTACAATATGTGCGGTAGGCTACAACTTGCCACGATGTATTGTGCATTAGTTATGCGAAACAAAATCGTGAATGGAATGTATCATGTACCATTAGGCCTACAACAATTCGAAGAGGAAATAAGGGAAACAATACAATGAAAACCTCAATTTCAAAATCTGGAAGCTTGAATGTTGACCGGAAAAGAGAGCAAAAATGGGCGACTGCTGGAACTTTCCACCATGATCGAATTGTTTCTAAGGAAACATCGTGTTCTTTCCCGGTGGTTACTCCTGCTTCCATTTTTGCCGGTAGGACTGTGGCACTGGTAAATGACTCTCTCAGCTCTGTGTGTTCTGTATACAGTGTGAAGTTAATTCTGGTCGTCACACAGCATACGCTGTGTGGGGAGCGGGTATTTCTAAGAGAAAACCAGTATACCCATGCCCCGTTTTTGCTTTACTTTCATTCCACGGATTGTTTTCAATCCACTGAAAAGCTGTTTTCTCTTAGACGTTTAGATCATTCAAACCACCAAAGCTGGACCGGGGCATGTACCGGGAAAGCCATACAGCGCAGTTAGTAACAACGGTGTGTTCGGTGCATACCATGGATCGGTTAATGCGTACAAAATGTAATGTACTGTACGACAGGTACGGCCACTTAATTGACCGACTCATGGTCACCCGGTACCTAATGGTACATACATTTGGTAGCACGGCGAGCCGATTTACTTTTTATTCTTTGTTTCTGAAATTTAGTTCGTAATTGCGTATCATTTACTGGTATCTTCTTCTACGTGACATATATAGTCGAGAAGTGGGGCACGAGGGAACGGGGAGGTAGGAGCGGAAACCTGCCAGGATGACTGTCTATGCCAAGCGCTACCATAAGTTGGAGTCCAGCGAACAGAAAACCTTGACAATCATCGTCTCAAACCCATTGAAATTGCATCTCAACTTGGCCATTCCTCTCACCTTGTAAACTACGTACAGAATTGGCTCAGCTCTTTGATTGACAGATATTTCAAAGAATGCAGAGTACCAAAAGCTTATACTACGCAACAGGTATTGTACTGAGAGTGTTTTCAATCACAAAGTTGGGTCTTGTTTACTCACCCTGAAGCAATAAACTGAGATTGTATCTGGGTGAGGATAAATTTTAGCAGCTTGGGAGGAGTAAGTATGTAAGTATCGTTCAAGGAGAATTGGAAGTTTTTTGTGAGAGGATCAGCTAGACTTTAAAGGGCAAGAGCAGTCCCTCCAACTTGCGAGTAGTGTAGTATGGCTGCCTAATTGAAGGGCAGTTGTTTTACGGCGCTTAGCGACCACGAATGTGGCAGAAGTCATTGGCTTATGAATTACAACTTCACGTCGGGTGGATCAAATTTCGATTTTTTTTTGGAAAGGCCAAGAGAAAACCGTAGATTGCTCTTGGATGAAAAACCCACCTTACTTTGACCCGGCCAGGAATCGAACTCCAGACCTCCCTTCATCGCTTCAAATCAATGCCACCGCTTTTGTCCACTCGGCCATAGCACCCGGTAGGCTGTCCTGTTGCATGATTGGCTCTTGAGAGTCATGTGACAATATTTTCTCTTCTCAAACTAAGTGAAATTTTCTAGGAATAATAAAATTTCGTTTTACCTTGAATATGCAATGCATAAAAGCTCTGGAATATATAACAGATATTTTGGCGAAAATAAGAGGGAAATTGTGAGTTCTAGCTGTTTACTTCAAAATGAGTTTGGGACGGCGACTGATTTTTCCCTTGAGAACCGTAAGCAATTATCTTTTTAGCTTTCTTTTCAAACGGAACAGAAATTAGAAAATTGCAAATTGATTAGGAAATAACTGGTAATACAGGCTAACTAGGTAATATAACACTACTGTTTTGTCGGTTAGATGGAAATTTACGGCCCAGTCTCCAACCTGTTGGTACAAGTCGAGCCAGCCAACGGCAATTAAGGCCCAGCTGTTAAACAGTTGTGGCACACTGGCTTGTTTCCCCTATACCATTGGTTATGAGGAGCATCACGCACAACTACAGCAGTAGGTTCCATTGTTAAAGTCTTTGTTATGACTCGACACTGGAATTGAACCTGGACCCGCATATTGAACAGTTGTCTCATTTTCGCTTATGTGAAAACTCCGCTTAGATTCTAAAATGACCGCGAACGTGAACAAGTCAAGGTACCGCCCACTTTTTGTATGAATTTACTTGACAATTTGTATCTTAATTAAAAATTTACCTCTTATATGAAACAAAATCGAATGACAATCATTTTAATAACATGATTCCAAAGAAATTATTAGGGGAGGAAACCTAAGATGCTTGCAAATGCAACTTTGAGCCTTTTCATGCCCTCTTTCTGACTTTGGTGCTTTGGACGAGTCCTTTTCTTGTGTGGAAGCTTAATATCTAGCCTTGGTAAAAATGTTAAATATTGAATGTAATTGAATGTATAATAAATGTATTACTACATTTTAAACAAAATGCGGTTTATAAAATTAAACAATGATAATTTTTTGTAAACAACGGATTCTGTACAGTCTTAATATTCAGTAGAAAACTATCTATTCCCCTTCTAAATATTGGAGGAATCAAATGATATGAATAAACATACCCACTGCTTCGTAGAAACCAATTCACAAGGGTTTTTTAACCGAGAAAGTACGGTGGGGAAAAGCGTGCAACGGATATTTTTGACCGGTGAAAGATGTTGTTAAGACATGGATTGACAAAATTATGAGTGAACAAAGTGGATACAATGTGACATAATTTCTATGGAAACCTGAAAAGTTCGTTGTCCTTAATTTGCTATTGAATTAGTACAGAACCTTAGCTGGTTGTTTTCTGGCCTTTTACGGTGGCTCTTCAGTGAGTTTTGTATGGACAAGTTGACTTTATATGAGCTAAGGCATAATGGGGAATGCATTAATGGCTGAACAAACTGTATTAATTGAAGTGAAATTACAGTATTAACGATTTCTATGAAACCCCTATAGATACACTGTGGTAGAAAATCTACGAAAAAGTGAGGGCGCTCTCAAAATGAGACAAAACTGTTCAATATGAAGTTCCTTATCAGAGGCGGATCATGCTCTAACGTACCGCTAAACCAAACACGCGGTCCTGATTTGTCAGGAAAAATGTTGGACATTAATTATCAAGGGAGGAGCTAGAATCCTAATGATGCATATATTACCCTTTCAAGTTTATGATCATCACCCATACCGTGAAGACCTTATCAAAGCGAAGCGCGACCATTAGCTATAGGTTGGGGCAAATACCCTCGGAAATTTCCGGCGGAAATTCCTCTGAAACAAATTTTTGTAAAACTTTATATTTTATGGTAATTTTACGTTGACTATAACTTGCTTTACTACTTCTTGAACAATTTCTGAAAAAAGGTTCTCAAATGACTGTCCAAATTTCCACACAATGCCCGAAGTTAAGTGCGAAAACTCGAGGGGGCAATCAAGTTCTCTGTGTAAATGCACTGATGAAAAACATGACTTGCAACTTCTCAAATGACTTTCAAAATTTTCCAGACCGTATACCAGAAGTTCTGTGAGAAAATTCAGGGGGCAATGCCCTTACCGCCTACTGCCTTTTGAGCCGATTGAGAGTTTCTGTATACGCTTTACTAGTACCGGTAAAAAATATAATTTCGGCTGAAGACTGACTGACTTTAAAAACAATAGTCGCCCAAAATAAAACTATGTTGGATTTACTTACCTGGAAGTAAAGCAGATTGTAAAATATTGACTTCGAAAGAAGCAAAAAATTGCACCAGATTTTATCTAAGGGCAATTGTCAGGTGAAGGAGTTTTGTTTTAAAGGTCCAGTTCTCTCACCCCAAACATTACCAATTCTCCTAACCTTCTCACTGAAGCCTCTCCCGCCATTGTCTGAAATTCATCCTCATCCAGATACAATCTCAGTTTATTGCTTCAATGTGAGTATAGAAAAACTCAATATAATCAAAACACTCGCAGTACTGTTCATGCTCTGTAATATAAGCTTTGGTACTCTGCATTGTTTGAATTAGCTGTCAATCAAAGAGCTGAGCCAATTGAGAATTTTGGTACCCACGGTACCAAAATGTTTGTTTTGGGCGAGAGGTTTGGCCCTAACATGACCATTCTTTTCAAAATTTTAATACATTAGAGAATTCTGACACTTGAAAGAGGACGTCATGACTTGGCCTACATGTCACGACATGGCCGATTTGGCAACAAAGAAAACCGCCGCAACGAACAATTCAGCGGTCGCTAGATGCATGTAATGATCTGCAAAATCGTGACATTTTGACGTTTTGTCATTTGTTATCAAGCAAGAACTTCAAAGACCTTCTTCGGACAAAATCCTCCTAGAATATTTTGATTGCCAAGCTCATGATCAATGAACAGACGGGGTGCATATACAGTAGCTTAAAAATTTAGCTTAAAAATTTTGCCAGAAAAGTGGAACGGTGGGCTTATCTTTATCTGGTAGGTAGTTTTTGAACATTTTGATTTGCCTAGTTGTTGTTCGTTTTTAATGAAAAGTGAAAATTTTATTGAAACCAACCCAAAATAACGATTACTTAATTTTACGAACAAGCCTAATGAATGCCATTTCCTGCTGTCTGAAGGTGTCAATTCAATTTTTGGTATTTTATTGAAAACAAAACATCATCGTCACGACCGTACCGTCCTTAGATGCTACTTACCGTCAGCCTGTGAAATACCATTTCCGGCTATCTGACAGCCCGAGGGTCGCGGTTGTTCGAAATTTTCTGCGCATATTTAATTGCAAAGTAAACATCAAAATAATGATTATATGGAGTCACTCAAGGGGGAGATCTGGTTTGCGGATGAGGGGGGGGGGCAAAAATTTCCCAACCACCAGAACCTCAGATCGTTTCCATGACCGGAATCGTCTATAAGCAATCCAACCACAGTAACGCGAGCACGTGCACTGTAAACACAAAAACAAATATGCACATATTGACACTCATATAAACACAAAACAGAGATAGATGGCAAATTACAAACGGAGTATTTAACGTTTTCTTGAAGTCCTAAAGCCATCTGTATTACCGCAATGTTATATTCTGGTTATTATGCCTGGCATGCATGTTTTCTTTTAGATTTTCCTGATTTTTTTTGGGGGGGGGGGGAAACGATATTTTTGCTCCCACTGTTTTCATTGCTGGGCGATTTCCCCCGACCCCTCCTCCAGGATCGACGGCGTCTATTGCAGCCACTTCACTGGTATTCTACTTACAAGCCTGGACAATGCCCTTTCAGTGCTGATTTTTCAAAATTTCTGTATACTCCGCGTCGGATGTTGGCGATGTAATTAGATCGTCTGTCGCACAGAATAGGGTAGTTCGGTAATTCGTTGCCCCAAGAAATTATGGGACACGGCGGACGGTGACACAATTATACACAAACCGAGCTCACGTATGCGTCCATACATTAAACATAAAGTTGAATAGCCAACAGGAAACACAGTAGTCTGCAATAAAAGTTCATTACTTTCAAATGTTTCCCCCACAAGGGCAACAAATTTCGGCTTCGCGCCGCTAAACTAACCTTCCTCAGTTGCTATGTGGTGTTGAAGCTTAAAAAATCAGTAAAATGTCTAGCCACGCCACAAATGGGTTTCCCGAAAACGTCAGTTTGAGCCTTCATTTTTTAAACTTTAAAGTGCGCTATCTGTTTTTGTACACGCGTTTCAATGTGAGTGTGTATGCGTGTGTTTGGGTGTGTGTGTCAGTGTGTTCGTGGGCGTGGATTGCTTATATAGACGAGTCCGTTGACGGACATGATCTGAGGTCCCAGCTTTTTGAAAGGTTTTCCCCCTCCACCAATTCACAAACCATATCTACGGCCCGTGTGGTGTAACAGCATATTTACACACACTGTAACAAGTTCCAGTTTCAATACGTTGAGTTGCTTAGTCATCAACGTCACTATCGCCGAATGTATACAGATGTATGGAATCATAAAATCGAAACTCGATTCCCCCCTCACAATCCCTCAGCCTACAATCCGAGGGCAGATGTGCGGACGAGGTGTAACGTACCCCGCGAAGCGGATGCTGTGTCCTCAGGTCCTCAGCTTCCAACTTAGTGATATAACTTAAGAAATGTGCCGTGAATGGACGAATATTTAGAAAAAAGAAAGAAAGAAAGAAAGAAAGCAAAAACACACAATATGCTTCAAATTTTCAAGTATCAGGGCCCAAATCTTGGTTCTCCACTTGAGAGATAGCCATACATAGTTTAAAAAAATTGGGGCCGATGACCTCAGCTCAATTTGAAGGGACTCAGTCGTGCGTGGTTTCGTACGTATGTCATATAGCGACGTGATATGCTTCATCAGAGCACGTCAAGTTCTACCAGGTTTGTCATCGTGATTTTTCTCTCGAAAAAGGAAAATGTTTCAATAATTAAACTTTGTTAATGAAACCTTCAAGATTCGGAATGTATCATTAAGTGCAATCTAGAGGTACTGTATATCGCTCCAAAAAGTTCTCGGACTGGTAAAAGTTTCATGAAAGATCAAAACTTACAAAAAATTCGATACTATCGACAAATTCGGGCAGCTTGTATGTAAGAAACAATTTTTCTTCAGCCTATCTCCATAGTCGGACGTATGGAATACCGTTTTAACATTTATTCACGAATTTCAGATATCTCTAATTAATTTCAGATATCTCTAATTATGCACTATCTAAAATTGAATTAGAGATATCTGAAATTGAATTAGAGATATCTGAAATTGAATTAGAGATATTTGAAATAGAATTAGAGATATCTGAAGTAGAAATAAAGATATCTGAAATTGAATTAGAGATACCTGAAACTGAATAAGAGATATCTGAAATAGAATAAGAGATATCTGAAAAAGAATAAGAGATATCTGAAAATAAATTAGAGATATCTGAAATTGAATTAGAGATATCTGAAAAAGAATAAGAGATATCTGAAAATAAATTAGAGATATCTGAAATTGAATAAGAGATATCTGAAATTGAATTAGAGATATCTGAAATTGAATTAGAGATATCTGAAATTGAATTAGAGATATATGAAATAGAGTAAGAGATATCTGAAATTAAATTAGAGATATCTGAAATTGAATAAGAGATATCTGAAATTGAATTAGAGATATCTGAAATTGAATTAGAGATATCTGAAATTCCCGAATAAATGTTAAAACGGTATTCCATACGGACGCAATACTGTCTGATATGGTAGAATATTCAGCTCGGGCAAAGGGAATTGTACAGGAGAAATACAGTGTCCGGAAATGGTAGCGGTACGTTCATCTGTTAATTTTTTTATCACTTTGCAAGTTTGCTCATTGTTATTGAAGTAAACATTTTATTGCAAACGAAAGATTAAAAAAGACACACATGGGAAACACCACTGTGTAACTGTTTAAGGTGTCGCGATTTTTGAAAATGTTGTGTCTGCTTTGCGCCAACTAATGGTGACGTTCCGCCTAGATAAAGTGTGCCCGAAATGCAAAGATTTTCAATTCTGGCAAAAGTTGCAAAAAGTTTTGAGATGTATTCAATTGCCAGATAACACGGGCAAACGGGAACAGGGAGAGAATGTGCAGGCGTATTAACGGATAAAGTGCTAGAAATTTTGTCCCAGAAAATGAAAATGGTACAAGGTATCTGTCAGTTTGGTATCTTTATCACTTTGCAAGTTTGTTCTCTCTTTTTTATTATTAAGTTGAGGCTGACATTTCATTGCAAATGAGATCTCAGTATAGCGTCTGTTTTAAGATTCTACTCACATGCTTGGGAAATGTCATTTTCGACTGTCAGCAAGGGGCCGCTACGCGCCAACGATGGTAGGGCTCCGCTTCGAAAATGGACCGGTCGCGTCAGAAATCTGGTCACCATGCACAACAACATTATGCAGCTCACTTTCTTGAGGTCGGGAGTTCGAGTTCTGGCCGGCTTATACCAAAGACTTTGAAAATGGAAATTTAAATGAAAACTAAATTTAAAAATGTGCTTAGTGCTCAGCAAAATCAATGGAGTAGGGTAAACAAGCCATTGAGTCACAACTGGAAAAAGGGCCGTGGCCGGCTCGACTTGAACCAATAGGTTGGAAACTGTACCGTAAAAATCCAACTAGTTGACTAGTAAATAAATTCAGTCCTCCATATCGAAATCATGGTTACGAAGTGTTGACTGGTGATCATGCATGCTAGATAGAACACAACTGTGAGTAGGCTTGAAGTCTGGGAATTTTATTTCGGTAGCGTGTGTAAAAGGCTCGGTGTTACTTGCGTCGGAATTTTTTCAAACCTTAAAATGCAGTTATATTGCCTGAAATTTTTTCATGATAAGATTGGAACATTGAAGGGTATTTCCGAGATCTCTGGTTCGCAAACTGGGTTACTAGTTGCCCCATGGGTACAAGGCGAACCCCAGGGATCTTCCCTCTAATTATATCAATCAAAAGAAGTCGCTTTATGATGTTCCATTGTTGTGGCGAATGATAGCGGTAACAAATATGGGGGGGGGGGGGGGGTAATGCGGGCAAAATATTCTGGATAATGACGCGGTTTAGTCTGCAAAAATATCCTCTCTTTAATTTTAAAGGAAGGTTGAAGTTAGAAAGTTAGATTGGATTTAAGGACACACCAACGCAAATGTGAATTATATTGTGTCAGCTAGATAAAAAAAAAAACAGTTCAAATACTGCTTAAATACTACTGTTAGGGTTCAAGTCTGGTTTCAAATACAGGTGCAAATAGGTTCAACTTTTGCACGCCTCTTACGACAGGCGGGGAACACCGTTGGCATAATCTATAACCCATTGCCCCAAACCCCCATGGTAGAAAAAGGAGTTTGAAGGATCGTCTACTAAATTCAATTTTTTTTTTAAGTTATTGATTTTCTGTTGAAACTTTTATTCCTTGTTAGATTTGCTTTAGTTGCGCTTTTTATACTTATACAAATTATTTTGTCTTGTGGGGCCTACAGCAGCTTACACAATCTCTTTTGGTTTTTTTAGACAACCTCCCCAACCTCTTTTGCTATAATCCCATAGTGTGATTTACTGATTGTAGAGTGGAAAATAAACTGGAACTGAAAAATAGGACGACAATGAGCTGCATTCAAACTGTGCATTTTATGTTGAAAGGGAAAAGCTCATTGTAGTTAAGAAAAGTTAGATGAGGTCCTACGACTCGGTTTCTCACGAACTGGTTTAAGTCAGGCATGCCCTTACAGGACCCTTTCTCCTAGGATGGGAGCAGGAGGGGGGGCTCTAGTTGCCACCACCTCAGGGTATTATTTTTGGCCGACTGAGGTTCCAGAGTCTGCCACCTGATACAACATGGATTTGACCAATTGGGGATGGAGACCCCTGCCCTCCCGTCCAGGAAATAGTCCCTGAAGTTGGGTTAGTCACGGCCTATTTTCCCAGTTGTGGCTCACTGACTCGTTTTCTATCCCCAATGTTTAAGCTGAGCACCGATCCTAAAATCTTTGATATTGTTAGGCTGGAAGTCCAACTCCAGACCTCCCGGCTGCAAGTCAAATGCCCTTACCATTTGACCATGCAGTGGGTTAACAAGAGTCACCCACATAGTGAAATACCTGTGGCGGGGGAACACAAGGAAAAACTAGGGGATGGGGCATGATGCTCTTCTATAAGATTTTCTTCTCTGGGCCTTGAAATCATAATAAGGGCAGTGACGTTTTCTGGAAATTGTTGATTTTTAGTACCAACTTCCTTCCAGTTTTTTGCTACTAGACTAACTTTTTTCTGAAGTCCCCTGGTCTCTCTTGCAAGACCAAATGTTTACTCCCAAAGGAGTTCTGCTTCCCTGTAGGAAGGTACATCCTCCACTGGACATATCATATACTTCAGTGAGTACTGCCCCAATTTGCTGACCATACAACTGGAAAACTACATTTTCGTTAATGTTGGGAGATTTCAGTCCACAGTAATTAAGATTAAAGTCCTACAAGGGACACATTTACTAGTTGAACAACACAAAAACAAACATTAATATTTAATATTAATATTTTCTCCAGATAAATGAGACTGCATGAATCCATATATTTTTCAATATTTATTCAATGAAGTTTACTGTCCTTTGTGACAAAAAAAAGAAAGAAAAACTATTTACAAATAATTCAAGCTGACATAACTCATGAATATTCAATTACATTGATACTTGGTTCACACCCGTAAATCTGATGACATCATACTTCACAGCTGTGATCAAAATTGCCCAATTAGTCTTACTTCTTTGGTTAGCAACACCACTTAATTTAAGTTTACAATGAAAATGCATGGCAGCTGATAACAACATAACCCTCGATCAAAAAAGTTTGACTCAAGAAAAGAAAAAAAATCCTGAAAGTTAGTATTTCCATCAATACTGCCCTAAAAATGAAAATTGATACACATTATCCTCCAAGCCCTCTGCTCTTGGCTGAAGAGTTCATACCTTGAACCTCACAAGGTTTAAACTTGTAAGGACACTTAGACTGCCATAATCAGTCTTTTAACTAATGCTCTTTTCTCAACTTTTATTCCAATTACACAAAAAAGAGGGAGACCTACAGCTTCTACCTGACAAATTGGAAGCTCTTTAAATATCCATCCAGTGAGAAAAATCACAAGTTCTGAAAAGCTGTGACTTGCCTCTGCATTGCCACCCCCCCCCCCCTGGGTTGCCTATGTTACATGGTCACATCCATTAAAAGCCCATACTCAAATTGCCTATCACTAAAGAATCTAAACTTTGACCTATTGGTGGAATGTCAGGATTTTCCATGATGTTCTCACCTAACATAGTTTATAGATGCTCCAATGCTTATATTTCATCATATACTTCTTGATTTTACAGGATTTTAAGCAATGGATGGCTATAACCAGTGATTAATGATAGGCCTTGTCTGCTTTCATTTCTCCCCCCCCCCCCCTTAAATGATACCACTTCCTAATTTTCTCACACAGAAAGAAAACCGGAGGTATTCTCTGCCTACCCTTGCAAAAAAGATGAAACATCAACTATTTTTTTTTACATATTTAAAGAAACAAAGGACTTGGCCTTAAATATTGATGTTCTTCCCACTTTCTATACTTTTGAATAATTTGATCCAATATTAAGGACCTCTTTCAGACTTTCTAGACTGGTTTACACCAACCAAATAAGACCCCAAATAATTTATGACAGTACTGGTACCAACCACCTAATCAAATATGTATACTTTCAAATTTCCAGCATCATCGCTGACCTGTACTTACATGTTAAAAACAATCCTTCAATCCATATTGTACAGTAGTTTCAATACCAAGTGTGCCATGTTTTAGATTTTCCAATTTACAAAATAGCAATTGCCATGATACTTTGCAAATTTATGCACAACCTCCAACAAACCTACAATTCACATTGACCACACTTACTGTATCGATTTAAATAAGGTTTAGAGGATGTTCCGTGGTTCAGCTCCTAACCAATAGGTTTAAGTTGGGCTGGCTACCATCTTTTATCCAGCTGTAACTTAACTGACTTGCTTACCCTACTTGATTGTTTATACCTAGTTCCGAACACAATATCAGTAGGTTCCATTTTTAAAGTCTCTGGTACGACCCGGCCAAAAGATGAACCCAAGACCTCTCCAGTCACAAGTTGGATGCTCCAACCACTTGACCATGTAGTTTGGTGAAAAGAGTAGAACCTTTGCACAAAACCAATCAGTCCCAACAACTCAGAGACACCTTTTCCAACAAGTGTTTTAAAAAAAAAATTACAACAGACTTGGGCTGTTGAATGTATGAGCCAATGTTTAAATGTCATCACTCAATACTCAATCCCCACCCCTCTCATTACCATGACCCTACAGGACCCTTTCTCTCAGGGGAGGCAGGGGGGGAGGGGGGCAGTGACCTCCAGCCAGGGCATAATCTCGGCCTGACTGAAGCACCAAAGTCTGCCCAATTCAAAAAGGTCTTGGCCAATTTGGGGTTGCAGCCCTTGGCCCCCAGACCCATTGGGCCATGCTCACCACCCTCACTCACACTTTTAATCAATATCCAGAGAAAACTACTAGCATATATACTCAAATTCAAATGGTCAAAATTTTTCTTGCTTTACATAACAAGCACATTATTTATCATGTGAAACATCATGAGTGTGGGGCCACCTCAATGGTAACCTGTACATTCACAACAAGCTACTTTTTGAAACATTATGAAACACAAATTATTCAAACCATTTTCCAATGCCCAATTCATCTCTAAATTTCATTGATGGAAATACAAATAGCAGATATATAATACAATAGACATCCATACTTGCCAAAATTTTCATCTCAAAGCTAGAAATTTAAGGATTGAGGGTTGCTTATTTAAGCTTGTATTGAATACATACAACAAGAATGATACAATTTATGATTGCAAGATTTATCCCACAGCATAGTAGCCTGTGGGGCATTAATTTTTGTTACCTAATTCACCCCATCCATACCAAAGACTCTAAAAAAGGAACCTACTGCCATTGTGTGTGATGCTCCGCATATAAGCAATGGCATAGGAAAAACAAGCCAGTGATCCACAACTGGAAAAAAGGTTGTGGCTGGCTTGACTTGAACCAATAGGTTGGAAACTGGGCTGTAAAACTCTGTCCAACTAAACTACCCCATCTTGAACTCTTATTGGACAGCCATATTAATACTGGCAACATGTAGAATCTTCTAGGTGGCACTCTTCCTAATTGCCAAGTGAATGACAACGACACAATAATCCTCCCGAAACATTTCAGAAAATTGTTTGCGCCATCCAAATGACAAATGAAGCATTACAAAGCACTTTTCACAAAATGTGAGGCTGTCCAATATAAATAATAGGTGAGGCAGCAAGGTTAAAAAAACGTGAACATTCTTCTAAAACTGTACCAGATTTCACTATTTTTCTCAGTAAGATATTCCTTATGGTTATTTCTTTCATTAAATACCATATTAAATTTGAAATTTTATGACCAGGTTCAGCTGCATCTTCTCGGAAATCAACTGACTTTTCCAGGACCAAATAAAAAACTTCCATGATCTTTCTCTTAACCTCTCACATAAACTACCATAAAATCAAAAGTGAAAAGATGAACTTTCAAATTTGGCTTGCAGATGCATTTTGAAAATATGACTGGGAATGGAACAATGTCCTCTTGTGAAAAAAAAATTACATGAGTCTTCAAAAAGTTCATGCAATTTTCCTGATTTCAAAACATTTCAAGGCCTTTGGATAATTTTCCAAATTTTCATGATTTTTCCAGGTTTCCTGTAGCCGAAGAACCCTGCCTTCAGTTTGTGGATGCCTATTTCTGCTTGTGATAATTACTTTTAAAACTGCATTATACAATTTGGCTTTACACAAAATATTGTATCTACAACATGAATAATTCAATTTCACAATTTTTTTTTTTAATCTTACTTGCATTGAAAAACACATAATTTTTTCATAAGTCCCCCCCCCCCAAAAATAATACAAAGACAAAATGTCTTGAAACACAGTTATACATCATTATTCTATACCTCTAATTTTGAATATAGTTAGGCCAAGTTGCTGACCATACCAAAAACAGCTTGTTAGAATGAGTTTACTACTGTCTGTGGTACACAGTAGCTGAGAAACTCCAATCTCAAATTACTCCAACCTGACAATAAAATAGTAAATTTTTGTTTTTGTAGAAGTACATATGTATATGTTTTATACCTTTAAAAATTTATGCCTGAGACCTGTGATATGACAAAATACCTGATTTTAGAAAAAGAAGTGAAAACATCCCCATTCAAGTGAGGGTGAATGTCAAATGCCTACAGAGGCTTTGCATTGATTTGCTTCAAAAAAATTAATAAAATGAATTTTTACCTTTCATGGCACAAACAGATCAAACATAATGCTTTGCAATAGAACTCCAGAGGAAATATGAGCACACAGTAAACACAGACAACACAATAAAGGCAGCTATCCAATACGATACGTAAATATAGACAAATCCGAGCAGCTAGGAAAGTCAGCCATTTGTGGGATCCATCGTGCCCTTATTATTCCTATATGACTTAATAGTCTACATGCAGTTCTAAGCTCTAAGCTCTAAGTTCTAAGCAATCAGTGAAAGAATAATTTTTAGTGTTCAAGCATCCATTATGGAAGCAAGCAAAGAATTTAAAAAGATTAATGCTGATGTACCACGGATATGGCTGATAAAATCAGACTTTTACTAGACTGTTCGGATTGGTCTAAACTTAATTCCACAAAATGTTGATTTAGTTTCTGAAATACATAAAAGACAAACCTGTTTTGCTATAGGCAGGATAATGTATGTTTCAAAGTTTCTGTTAAACAAATATTTAGTATAATTAATGTTCCTAGTACCTGATTTTTTAAAATTCATTTTGCAGCATACCATAGGAATATTTTTTTGTCCCTCTGGTGATGTTACATAGCAACCAAAATAGCCAGACTTTTCATCCCAATCAGACCTGAGTCGGTAGCAAATACTGGGTACCCACGCACCCCTTCTCATAACGCAATCAAGTTGCAGGTACCCAAAGCTTGAGTCCAACCACTGAAATCACTTAAAAGGCAACGTTGTCCGTGTGACAGAGTATTGTCTTTTGATGAATAGGAGGTGGGAAAGAATCGTTCCATGTACCTCTTTCGCTATTTTCTAGACGAACAGATGTCTGCTTTGCTCATTTTCGATTCAAGTACCTGTATGCTCTGTTGGGTACCCACATACCAGACTCTGGACAAGATTGTGTCTATGCAAGTGTACGGCAGTGCTCCTTTAATACCAACCTTTAAAGGATTTGTCCAGGACCACATTTACGTGTAATGTTGTTAAAAGAGGAGCACATTCTGAGCATCGGGGAAATTTTTAAATATTTTCCATGTTCAAATCTCTAGATATTAGCAATGAAATTTGTTGACACATTTTTTACAAAAAGTAAACTTGAAACAAGCAGGTGTGATGTAATGAATTCACACTGATGCCAGTGTTTTGTTTTCCTTTGTCTTTCATCCTATTGTTTTGATTTTGGATCAACTACAGTAGGAATGCTATTTTCCCCCTTAAACATACATGATTTCCAAACTTCCATAGCTCATGATGCACTCATGGTAACAATATAATCACACCTTTTATTGTGAAAAATTACAAGTTAATTTCAAAGAAAAGCACAACATAGGCTAAAAAATTGAATCCATGAAGGTCTTAACTTGGAAAATGAATGAAAATTTCACAAAATGATTAGAATATGTTCCTCTATAATGTTATCGAACATTTAATTCACCTTGGACTATATTTTTACAATCTTGTTTTGCCAGAAAAAACCCAGCTTCTTCAATTATTATGATCAGAGAATATGTAGGATATCTTGTAGATCCTTTACATGAGGTAACTTTTAAGTAATGCCATTCAATATGAATATCAAAGCCTTTACATTTTACAACTGGCAGTGAGAAACAGCAAAATTCTTTCAAATTTTACAAAAGCCAGCAAGCATAATACACCATGGCCAGGGTTGTCACCACACCGGGTGGTGCCAGGGGGTGCAACCCAGCTCTGAAAATCTCCGCCCAGTACCTGTCATCAATTTCAGCATCACTGCCCAGCACAAGTTGCTTATCCTAACTGAAATATAATTCTTAAATTTCTTTAGAATTGTTTTTTTGTAAGCCCTCTCAAATCTGCAATAATTTGTTGTTAAGGGGAATGGAACACTCCCTAACCCTTAAGCCACTCCTCCAGGATGGTGATCACAATTTACCAAGCTCTCAAAATGGTCTGGTGACAACCCTGACCATGGTCAAAAGGTTTTGCTTAATTACAGTTGCAAATGACAAGAGAAAAGCAAAGTCGTGATTCAGAATAAATGCAGGTCAAATCTAATATTTTAAACCTATGACAACTACGTTACGAAGGCACAAATTGCATCATAAAGTTTTCCAATCAGATGCAAATTGATGTAAAACCTATAACATTTCCCCCAAAATCTCCACACATTCTACTCATTTTTTTTTTCTCTTTTTTACTTAGAAAGACAATAATTGATATCCTTACTGTGTTAAGAATAGTGCATTGTTTAAGGCAGGCATTCTAAGGAATGCAAAAACGTACAGAAAGAAAGACACTTTGTCTTTAGCTCTTCAAAAAACTTTTCACCAATCTATGAGAACCCCATCCTCACACCGTTTTCAACGTTTTTTTCTTCAAAAGTGAAATTAAAATTAAAAATAAAATTCATCTTAAATTTTATTCCTAAAAGACTACATAAAAGAGGGCATATTCAATACAACCTCCATAATTTCCCTCAGAGAGCTGTAAAAGTTTGTCCTACTTGATTCTGCTTCTAGATCCTATTCAAAGCTAACCAAAGCAAACCTGCATACTCCCATCAATTTTGTAACTGATACTAGTCAAGGGTCCCTGTCAAATTGCATGATTTACCAGGTATGTGGTTTACAGTTCTAGAACAATTGCCTTCCTAACATCTTGGACAGAGCCAAAGAATCTGCCCCCTAGCCTAAATGACTCCATGTCGTATTGACACACAACTGTTGTGTGTGCACTAAACAGACCTTTTTTAATAGCATTTACAAATAATTATGGGATAGAATTTTGGTACACATTTCTGCTGATGTCATTTTGCTGTGGCCAATAGGACATACACCATAACTTTTTCCTGCAAGACTTTGCAAATTGCTAAGGATCTATTGGAGACATAAAACAGTCTGTAATGGTCATCATGCACTGACCAACTGGCACAAAACTCTTCTTTTTTCTTGTTTGAATTGAATGTCAATGAATAACCTCTTAACCAAATAGCAAATTACAAAGATTGTGGGGTAGTTTTAGTATTTATTATTGTCAATGGCATTATACCGAAGCAAAAATAATGCACACTAACATTCTATCCACAGTTCTCTGTAGTAGCTATTTGGGAAGGCGTCTGTAGAAGTACTTTGAAGTAGTTCATTACCATCAATGTTTTCAACATTATGAAGTCCCAAATCCTCATTAGCTACTACCAACAACTTTCATCCAGGACTAAAGAGCAAATATCAGCTTTGGGCATGCATACGTGAAATAGCCCTTACTAAAATTGCCTACCACTACACAGCCTAAAACCCAACTTTTAGGCAGTTAAGTCGGGTTTTTATTTGATGTTTGCACCTACAGATTATAGCTTAGCTACTCCAACCTTAAAGTCAGTAAAAATATAATAAAACCCAGTAAGCATTGGATTGGCCACAAACTGTGGGTGCTAACAATCAATTTAAAACCCGACTTACCACCCAAAAGTCGAGTTTTGGGCTGTTTAATGGTAGGCAGTTTTAGTAAGGGCTGTTTCATGTAATGAGCAAGGGGCTTCCTGACCTTTACCTGGTGCTAGGAAAGTGAGAAAGCCCTGCCCAGCATTTTCCAGGAAATCCAGGGGAGCTTATCTCGGCTCATCTGTAACTCCGTTCATTAAATGTGATCAATTGGTTGGATACTCGAGTTTCTTGGGCAATATGAAATGAAAGAAATGAGCAGGACTTATGGTTGTACCTGCCCTGCACTGATGAATTCAGGCAAATAATTGCCTAAAAAGCCATGTCTAACTTTTATCAATCAAAAGGATTAATTTTGGTAATTGACAGGTAAAAAGTGATTTTCAAACTCCAACAGAGATGTTTGCTCCATGGTTGTTGTACAACCACACAGGTGGTCTCTATGCCATTTTTAAGCCATACTGAAGAATGATTTCCATAAATATCCACTTCTGTCTCAGACTTCCTATACATATGTGAACAGAGGATCATGTGAGCTGAACAGCTGCCAGCATGAGAACTGAAAATAAGCTTCCTTCAATTTGCTAGGTGACTTCGAGATTACCCTGCATTTTTTTGAAATAATATTTCTACTGAGAAATTGGTGGTAATATATGTACCAAATGTAAACATTTAATTTTGGTACGTTTTGTAGCTGTCAAGATAATTGTAGACTGCACAACCATTTCTTGCAAAGCTAGTATTGATTTATCAACTGCATTTTCTTTTATGAACTTTTGATCATGCTGCTAGAATTGAATAGGCCATTTTAGCCAATGTTACCCCCCCCCCCCACAAAAAAATGGTGTTTATCAGCTAAAGCTTGTCTCTGTAATTGTGGCAGTTAACTCTGTTTAAACCAACCTTGTTGCTCTATTGAACAAATAGTCTTTGAAGGGGGCAAACATGCCTTTAACTTTATTGATCTCAAGACACCTGAACAGGAAGTTCTCTGATAGATTCTGGATTATTAGATGCCAGCTTGAGATGGCTAAAACTTGCTTTTCGCTTCTAGCGTCATGATAACTAAACAAAGGTAAATCCCTCTTTTAAATAAGCGGAGTTTGGCATAATGACTGACAGAAGGCCAAAGAGATTAGAATATTGAGACAAAAAATTGGTGAGATAAAGGATAAGTACAAAATGATGAATGAATTGATACTATGCTAAAAGCAATGAATATTTTTCAGTTAATATTATGAACCTTACACCTTTCAAAACCCAGCTCTTCAAGAAATTTAGTTTTCAACTGCCAATGATTTTTTAGTATAGGATAATGTTTGAAAAATAGAAGCCTACCCCCTTCCACAAAAACATTAATTTTCTTTAAGGTAGTCAGTTGCATTATAAGGCAAATAGGCCATTAAGAATCAATAAAATCAGTTACAACACATGGTTAAAAGCACCTTCATAAAATATAGATATGTCATTTACTTTGCTATGTACAATTTTTTATCATCTCACTTCAAACTGACCACACAGGAGTAACTTCCTGATAAAAAACATTAGGTCAAAGTTCATGGGGTCATTTGGGTCAAAAAACTGATTCAAAAAAAATGAATACTCTGGGAGTTTACATCATACCCTGAGCCTAGGATCTTTAACACCAGCCAGCAAAACAAACTGCACAGTAATTACCAATCTGGCATGCAAAATATGGAGGTCAAGACCAAAATGAGTTCTTTTTGAAAATGGGATTTCCATTTCACAAATAAATTTACTTGCCTGTCTGTGACCCAAAAGACTTTCATGATTAAACATATGACCCACCTACAATCTACTTCACGACCAAGGATTTAGAGACTAAGCGAGTGTTGACAAATTTTATAAATTAAAAACTGGCAAAGGAGTGGGCTTACAAGGTCCTTTACTCCTTGAAACCTGTCGCCTCTATGTTTGAAGAATTCCAATGATGCATTATTGTGTGCAAACATCATGTCAGCTTGGAAAGCCCCATTACTATCCCTAATTCTAACATTGTACCAATCCTGATACTAAACTTTTTGTTATCAGCCTATGGCAAAATGGGTCAATGGACCTGAAGTGCCCTAATGTTATTAAGACTAATCTTAATTAAGCACTGGCTCTACTATTACATCAATTGCCAACATGACAACATTTTTTACTTTACATGGATCTCTAAAGACTACCGCAAGTTTAAAAGAAAACACTGTGGTTCTAAATTTAACTACCAGACCACTTACTGCTTCATTACCCAAGGTAGTTGCTTTCATGAGCAGCAGCTTTTGATTACAAATTCTTGTATAACAACCTACAACTTATTGTGAAATAGACCTATTTCCAAATAGCAATTGCAATGAATTGTGGGATATAGTTTTGGGTGTGCGTCAGTTTTAACCACAGTAAAATGCCATTGACAAAAATGACAAACACCAAAACTCTATCCCACAATCCTTTGTAATTGCTATTTGGAAATAGGTCTATAAAAGTGCTCAAAGTGTGTGTGTATGGGGGGGAGGGGGTTAAATTGCTCAAGGAGCATTGTGGGCAGGTTATTGATATTGATAAATAATTCTTGACAAGGTTAGGTATAGGATGAATTTTTCCACATGAGTCTAACTATTTTTAGCCTTGACTCATACAAATTCTTCGTAAGGGGAATCTACCTAAAAATATCAACTTTAAATCAGAAAAGATAACACACTTGACTTGAGTTAAATTATATAATCTAAGAGGGAGTAAAATTGCCTACACTTCTCCCAATATTTTCATGTACATAAAAGGACATTTTCCCTGCAATTGACAAGATGTCCTTCCAGATATACAAATTTCTCAGCTTCCCAACTTCTCCCACCTACGGCCCCTACCTCTTCCTACACAGTATTAAGTAGTTCAGGTCTAATGTAAGATGGTAAAAAGATACCTGCTACTGCTCTAACATTCCACAATTAAAATTGTAAAAATATTGTGTTCCATTTGGACTTCTCCTTCTTAAAATGTTAAAATATCCAAATGAGCTACACATCAGGCATTAATGTCCAAATATGAATGATACATAAATGAAATTTCTCTACAATGCTGTACAAATATTCTAAGGATAACATTCTCAAGTTGACCATTTTTTTAATTAATTATCAGAAAAAAACATCAAGCGTTAATTTTCACTTGGTGTTTGACGAAAAGTGAGCTCTGTGTACAGTTATTTCTGGATATTTTCCAACTTATGTGTATATATGAATGGTAGCAACAGATATATTCCTAATGTACAATGATGTAAATATATATGACAAGGCCAACTGTCAAACCCGGTAGCTCAAGTCATAAGGGTTACTTCCATGGCCCTTAATAATATCAACACAAACACCACATCAAATATTAAACTTCTACCAACCAGATGATATCTGGCTTGAAATGGCATATGGAAAACGACACCACACCTGGTAAAAATACATAAAAACAAGCATCGATTTTGGTGCCTTACACTTTTCTCAAAAATGGATGCCAAAAGGATATGCCAACCAATCTATTCCATACAGGAGTAAGTCTGAAAGGTGGGACAAAAAAACTTAATGTAAAAGCCTAGGCAAACTTCAGACCAACAAAAAATGGATGTGTGATGTCTGAATCCATTCTAGACAAGTAGAAAGAATGTGCGGCTACACACGATTTACTACCTGAGATGCCGCTTGCTTACAGTTCTTCAGGTATTGACCATTCCGAACAAAGCTTGTGTTTGGTAACTGTAAGCAGCCATTAGTGGGGTCCAACAGCCTTAAATCATCTTCATTTATTGTCTAAATGTAATTTCAAACTCTCCTTTACAGTAAAATTGAGGAAATCAAGAGGCATTACAGTGTACAATCATCCATGATACATGTAAGCAAAGAAATTAAAAGATTAAAAGTTAAGACCCCAGTTATGACCGACTAAAATCAGACCATCACTTGCTGTCCCAATTCATCTAAATGCTGTCCTTTGGAAACTTCGCTAGCACTTAAGAGACGGTCACACGGCAGAAATGTCAAATAGAATTTTTGACGTCCATTTTTTTTGTGTCAAATTACATCTTCTTCAACTCTGGTTGTAAAGAGACACAACTTTGTCAATCTGTGTAAGATTTGTTAAATGTGAACAAACTATTTCCTGACATCACACTGACAGGCCGTGCTTCAGAAAGGTGTACAAAAAATTGGGTTGGTTTTGGTCTTTTGGAACAATAGTTACCCATCTAATATGCTATAGAATATGATAGTAGAACAGGATATAATGAGTCCAGTTAGGATGAGTCATTGATGTGTCTGATTTTGATAGAAAAACGTGGACTGCATTTCGGACTGCCAACAGCTGCAGTGTAACTTCCCCTTAAGTTTGCTAACACTTAAATCAGCCATTGGATAGAAGGCTTGACATAAACATTAAACATCCATCATAATCTGCAAACAGAACTTATTTCAAACACCATGTTTCAATGATTTTTTTCTTTGCATATATAAAAACACTTGTCCACTCACAGTGTGTAAAATTTGCAAGGCTAATTTCTTAAACCCTGAGAACAATTCCAAAATCGTAGCACTCTTTTGAGAAAGGCCATTTTGATGACCAAAAAAATTGATGACCCAAGAGGAAATTCCTGACGTAACCTATTGAAATTCCAACAGGTTTGAACTGGTATTAACTGACAAATTTTCCAATGAACTTTGGAGTGAAGAAAGACAACAGGTGTCGACAGGCAAAACCAATGAAGCTAACTGATTTCTTTCCGTACCTATTGAAATACTTTTAAATCTGTTGATTTTGTATCCAATTACCTTTCCAAGTGATGAAGGTCAACAGGTGTCAACAGGTAACACCTCTAAAGCTGATAAATTCCTGTTGGTACCTGTTGAAATCCTGTTGATTTGAGGCCAATTAACTTTTCTACCTGTTAACACCAGTTCAACAGGTTGCAACAGGAATTTGATGACTGGAATTTTCTCCTAGGTACTGTGTCTGATTGCAATGGTTTAATTCCATTTGCCCATTTTCTGAACAAAGATACCTGTATACAAATATGTGACTATTGTCATGCTGCCGCCATATGCCAACAATAATAACATCTTTCTTCCAATGTTAATTATTTCCTCGTATTTGTAATTGGCTGCTAATTCCCCAACTAACCCTTTGCCAAAATGGTACCATCTGTTTGATGACAGGGCACATAGTACATATAATGTCACTATTCTTAGAACAAACATTTTCTTTTAATTGTACTGTGTTTCAAACACCAGCAAAAGTTTTTCTGAATTTTTCTTGCATTGAAAATTGAAGGATGGAATAACTCTTTGGTTTATCAAAGTTGGAGGCAAAATGGTTCAAGAAAAGTGATTGTACATCTTGCACCCAGTACTGGGAAGCACACTGCAGTATATCACTGTTGTACACACTGACAGCAGAAGTGAACAGAAGATGTCAAAATTTTGAAATTAAACAAATCAAACACACCCAAGAGATGGGGGCGCATGACACGGGATGGGATGAAACTCAAAAATTCATACTTCAAACGGTAACCATGGGAATGGTAACCATGGGACCACTCACTCTGGTGATCATCATGCATCTGAGTAGTAACCTCTCCCAACCAAGACTTGAAAGTTTTACAGCTGCTTCTTACAACCATGTCACCTTGGAGAAATATTTAGTGGATTGAGGACTCCGTTGTCACTTCCGGAAGCAATCGACACTCTCGTGGGAACTTGTGCAACTGCTTTCGGTGGGCGGAACAAACCTCCGTCCTCGACAATCCTTGACAATGGAAGTTTTGCGCTTATGTCATTGATGCTGTCAATAAAATGTTAAGACTCATTATGCACACAACCATGTCATGAAAAATTGAAAAAAACTAACCTAAAACTGCTAAAGATTTAGCACAAATTGCAAAAGACAAATACTTGAATTTGTGAACAATGTTACGATGTGATACATTTTTGGCCATAACCTTATTATCAGTATCATAACAACATTTTCAGCAGTACATATCTTACAAAGATACTCCTTATGTTGAAACCTTTGCCTAAACTGAAAACATTTGCCTTTACTGAAATCAGTCATAGCTATGGCAGTTCTTGGGAAACACCGAGGTTGCCAATTAGTTTTACCATGTGCAGCAGCTCTTTTCAGAGCTCTCATTACTATTCTGATACAATATGATCAATATTGGAAAATTTCAAAATTTGATTTGGGACTGTGCCACATCTACCAAACTAACAAGATAACCAAATTCTCCTGCACCAACAAGGGCACAATACATCTTCCAAATATTTGACTTTCCTTGAAAAATTTGTGGAATCATGGTTTTTTAACCCATTCATAATACTAGAGCGGCAACTGCTACAGTTGCTCAACACTTCTGATGTATAGTAATGACCTGTTCAATTCCCTGTGTATGTTGAACAATTTAAAGGTCCATACTTCATGCCCAACTTTTAACTCATGTTGGGCTAAACATGATGTAACACTTTGAACCTAGTAGTTGGAAAGTGTTGCACTGTAGGTATTCCTGCTTGGTACATGGGAAGAGCAGTCACCTTAAACTTATTTAGGAGAAACAGCTAATCTCACAATTTTCTTTTTATTTCTCTTCAAAGTATCCATCTTAGTATTTTGGGATTTACATGTTGCTAGTTAAACAAAACAGTTGTTCCTAGTAAATGTGAATTATTAACTAGAAAGTCAAAAGGCTTAGTGATTCCTTGCCATATGATATATTGTAATAATGAACATGGATGCCCACATGACAAGCATGAGATCCCTCACAAATACTGAGGTATACTAGTAAGGTCAAAACCTTTTAAGATCTTGTGACCCAAAATGACCTTTCACACTCACTTAAAACAATAGGGAGCAACTACCTAAAAAGACCATCAAAATGCTAAATATGAGCAATTAACAAACTGAGTATGAGATCCCTCCACAGTTCAATAATCACATAAAATGTCATGTCTTCAAGGTTTTGCCCTTTTGTGACCCCAACCTTTGACCTCCACAAACAAGAGAAATCTCCCAAGCAGTTATTATGCTGGTAAACTATGTTATCTTTTAACTTGATAAAGAGATATTTTTGAAACATGCTCCTTTAAATCAAAATTTTGGGTATTGAGGATAGCTGTCTATATAGAGGTGTCTCTATGATCCAAAAAATTGACTGCATTGAGGTTAGTGTTACAACAAGCCCTAATCCTAACAGTCATCCATAAATTGGAACATACAGTAGAGACATCTCAACAGAAAGGTGTAACCTTGGCTATTAGTGGTGGTCCTTTTGTATTTGTTTTTGGTGTAATGCCCTTCCCAAAGACTATGACATCCTTGAAAATCAACAAAAAATGGGAACCCTAATAATCCAGAAATTAACAAGATTTGTAATTTGCCTTAAATTGTCTGCTTGTAGGAACACCACATAACAGAGTACAAGTCAAGTGTGCTTTGTTTGATACACAGTTGATATTATTATGCTAGTTTTGATTACCTGAACTACTGTACGGTTCTTTCTGAAAAACAAGCCTTACTGAGAGGGCTAAATAAGTGTCAGACACTATCTCCAGACAGGTAGGAAATGGTTAAAGCCATTGAGCTGTATGATTCAATGAGAAAACCCCTCAGGACACTGTGGCAGTCAAATGTGATGAATTAGGTATTAAAGATAACAGTGACCAGCAATTTTCACAGACTCTGGTGGGTCAGTTACAATTTGATTCATTCAATTGGGCAATCTCAGTTCAAGCATGCTCAGGGGTATTTGATCCAAATGATCAGTTATTTAGTTCTTTTTATAAAACTAATTACCCATGGTGTATTTAATTATCTAGTTCCCACTTCTATGTCCTTATGAGGACAGTGGCACAAGGTTTGTCTGTAACTTTTAACAATCTTTGATACTAAATTTAATGTTATCTTCATATTTTCTTTAGGGTTATGGAAGAAACAATGCTTGTATGTTCTTAAAGAAATTTTGGGCATCATACAGAGCACTTGATCTGTTCAAAGTTTACACTTATGAAGTTCCCCACTGAACAATTCCTCTGCTTTGTGGGCATGGAAGCTTTCTCCAATATGTTCAGACTATGTCCCCAAATAACTCTCATACAGCTTTTGTTTAACTCACAGGTTTCATGAAAATCTATAGGCCGAGATACTTATGGCAAAATCAGCATACCTTTGACAAAGATAAATTAACTAACATGTCAGCCTGATGAACAGTTTTTTTTTTCCTTTTTATCTTTTTCAGATTTTGTTCTACCCACTTACTCTTATGCGTATTAATACTGGCACTAAATGTTATCGGGCAAAACTTCAAACCAAAATCAACATAAATACTGTACCAAATGCACTTTTATGCACTTTAGACATTCTTAATACAGTGAGATTGCTTTAGTACATATTTTGAAATTACCCAACTTGATCATTTACATAATGAAGCGGATTCCAAAAGCTTACCAGATGTATCTTACATTACCCATGCCATTCAAAACTCTTCACCCTATGCAGTAATGAATATTAACCCTAACAGTTACCCTTTTTGAGATATAGTATGTGCACGGTTTAACCTCTGATGACCCTAAATGACCTTTGACCTCCAGTAAAAACAATAGGGATCATCTACTCAATATGGACAATCCACATGCTAAGTATGAGATCCCTCACAGTTACCCTTCTTGAGATATACTGTTTACAAAGTTTTGATGTTTTGACCTCTGGTGACCCCAGATGACCTTTGACCTCCACCAAAAACAATAGGGATCATCTACTTAACATGGACAATCTACATGCCATGTAAAAGAACCCTCACAGTTACCCTTCTTGAGACACAGTGTTTACAAGGTTTTGACCTTTTAGCCTCTGGTGACCCCAAATGACCTTTGACCTCCACCAAAAACAATAGGGATCATCTTCTCAATATTGGCAATCTGCATGGTAAGTATGAATCACTCACGTTTTTCCTTCTGGAGATATCGTGTTTACAAGCAATTTCCAAGGTATTTACCATTTGACCCCTGGTGACCCCAAATGAACTTTGACCTCCACCAAAAATAACAGGGACCTTCTACTCAATGTGGGCAATCTACATGCCAAGTTTGAGATCTCTCAGAGTTACCCTTCTTGAGATATTGTGTTTACAAGCGGGCGTCACACACACCATGAGAGGAAACTCCCCTTAGCTCATTTGAAAAAATTGAAGTACCCAAGCAGAAAAAAAGATAAATCCTGAGAGCTATCACTGCTTTGTGTTCAGTGTAAGAGAAGAATACAACCACAATGCCTCTGTTGTGCTGGTCACTGGACATTTCCTGATTAGCTTCATGGATCAATGCACACACACAATACTCCACTGAAATTGACTTAATCCATCTTTCCTGCCATGTGCCTGCTATGGCGGGTACCAAATTTGAAAAGTAGCTAAGGGGATTTTCCTAGCATGACACACACATACACACACACACACGACATCACCATCGCAGAGATTCCTTGCCTGCCTTCGGCAAGGAATCAATTAAGGAGAAAAACATTGTCAGCATGATCCTGAGGAGAAAATCAAGAAATAGGACGGCCACCTATACTAATTGAAGTTGGAGTGATTGGGCGTCCCCTTTACAAGCCCCTTCTGAAATGCAGAAATTTTCACACCCCTCCTCTTACACCCCTCCCCCAGGATGGGGATCAGTGGCGCATTATATCAGTAACATTTAGAAATGTGGTGCTCCTGAAAATTTAATTGAGAAAGCCTGCTTTAACTCATTAAATTATCAATATCAAATCAATGAGCCCTTTTAATTCCTGAATTGACAATAGGCTTTAAGTGAGCAAAAGCTAAAATCTCCAACAGTTTAAGAGTTCTGCTTCAATTACACAATGAAACCAGGAGATTATGAGCTGAATAGGAACTCTCTGGATAAACAATGACTCCTCTGTATGCAATGTCCTTACACAACAAGAAGCCCTGTTTAACAGATACTATGGTGATGTTGAAGTAAACAACAGGTTCCACGTTTGGAGTTCACAGATTAAAACGTCCCCCCATGACACAGCACACAATCACATGTAAACTAGCGGGGGTTGGGTGGATGTGCATGTCATAGCTCTGTGCATTTTTGAGCTTCTCGTTCATACTGTAGACATCGTATGCTTTGTCAAGGCAGCTAAACTTGTGAAGAATGATGTTACATTGTTTACTTATTGCAAGTCAGAGACCCTGGGGCATGAGATGCGATTACTTGGCTGGCAATTAATTGGCGATTAATCGCTAATCGCTGACAGCCCTAATACAATCTCTATTTATTGCTTCAAGGTGAGTATAGAAAAACTCAGTTAATATTATCAAAACGCTCTCAGTACCATTCACGCTGTGTAATATAAGCTTTGGTACTCTGCATTGTTTGAATTAGCTGTCAACCAAAGAGCTGAGCCACTTGAGAATTTTTGTACCCCCATGCAAAAATTGTAGTTTGAGGTGAGCAGTTTGGCCCTTTAAAGAATTTATGCTATTAAAGTGTAGTACATAAATTGTAAGCAGAGGACATCAATGAAGTTTTACTAGGTGTCTTCTCAGTAACACTGAAAAGAAAATTATTGAACATTGGTCTCATGCAGGATTTTGCCTTGAGGACTTCAATTCAGTTGGTGTGCATATCCTTCCAAATAAAGTGCATTTAAGCTGGGTACTACTACTATGTAATATAACCAAACTACCCAAAGAGTGAAACTTCAGAAGGAACACCCAAAACAAACAGACATACCAAACATGGCCAAATGTGACCACAGTTTGTCTAACCATAATATGTATTGCCATCCTGAAGTGGCAAATTCACTGCAAATTTCACAAAAATTGACCAGCAAATCCAGATGATGAAAGCTTTTTAAGAGAGAGAGACAGACTTTCACTCCACATTGCCACATAAGCTCTACCCAATGGTACTTCATGGGTTGAGCTAATAAGGAGGGATCTATGGTTGTGTGCATGTGAATTGTACATAAATAAATGCCTTGTGGTGCAATACGTTTTGCATGCTTATTTCCTGCAAAGTAGGAGTGAGACCCTATGTTTGTTTGGTTGGGCTACCCTATGTTTGTTTGGTTGGGATATAGACAGTAAGACGTTGAGCTTACTCTTATATGCACAAAAACACACTATGTGCTAAGCTCAGTTAGTGTTCCATAATTCCAAGCAGCAACGAACTACAGAGCTTATATTACAACAACAACTGCAAGGTATGTTGTTGCTACCGTACGTGCAAGAAAAAGCGCACCAAGATAGCTGTCTGCTATGATTTTGTGTGAAAGTTTGGACTTGCTCAAGTACATTCCCAGATTTTGCAAGAAAGTTGAAATATTTTTGAAATATGGCAAGGTAAGGTCAAAATTCCTTCACGTATTGTAGGAATATGATATTGCTTCCCATTCAAGTCTAACTTTTGTTTAAAATATTACAGAGTTGTAGTGAAATCAGACAATTTATAGGTTCATGGCAGCCATCTTGGTTTGCCTTTTTTGTCCCAGTCGGTGGCGGCATCTACGGATAGGACTTACACATTACATGCATTGTCCATGTATATAAGTCCGTGATTACGACTAACAACATTCTGTTTCTTAACTATCTGTACCTACCCATACAGAGAGGACTCCATTGATGATCTCAACGGATCATTTGAGTTCAAATCATTCAGCTCCACCAGCAAAGAGGGAAAAGACAAGGTTGGACACTCTTTTTGAAGAACAAGGAGATTCTCTGAGTTCATCATTGAGATGGAGACAAGTGTGGGCAGAAGCATCAACAATTTTGCCACAATTCGGCTCCCAGTCTGAGAATTCTGTCGCATCATCTCTCTTCTCAGGCATTCGATGAGTTTCTCTTGCATTTTACTAGCTTCATCCTTGTCTAACAATCCCGCTCGATCTGGGAAGAGAATTTGAGAAAAGGTAGCCACGGACTTGATGTAAACCAGTTGTGTTTGTTTCCCCCCCAAAAAATTGTCAGAAATCTCAGAAAATGTTGGGGGCAAATATTTTGAACTCAGTGTGAAACCAAGCACAAGTCGCCCTCCCCTGTGGGTGGGAGTCCAGGGGCAAAGTCAACAGAAGCTCTGAAGGAAGGTTTAGCATATCACTGGAAGAAAAATAAAGGCAATATATATTACTTTTTGGTTCATCTAACTCCTAGCTTACCTACACTTCAAAAGTGAAAGGTAATGAAGCACTGTATTTAGTTAGATAGTTATTTTATGGTCCAGGTCCCAACCTATTGGTTCAAGTCAAGTCGGCCACAGGGTTTTTTTTCCAGTTTCGGCTCACTGGCTTGTTTTCCTTACTCCATTGCTTAGGCAGAGCATCATGCACAATGGCAGCAGGTTCCATTTTTAGAGTCTTTGGTATAACTCGACCTGGGAATAGAGTCTGCATGAGAGGCGGATGCTCTTTCTGTTAGACCAAACACCCGGTGACATGAAGCTCTGTGAGTTGGGGGGTTGATAACGATGGGACAAGTAACAAGTTATGAACGCCAAGTATACCTACCCATTCCTATAGAAGCACCCAGTAAAGGAGTACATTTTTATCATATCATGCAGCTTAAAGTACCCTGGTTTGCGATACACACAGGTCCTTCCAACTGTCACTCGATTTACCCCTGATTTATCAAAGTCTACAGCTTTGGTAATTGAATCTGCTCAGTTTGGCATGTCCTTTTTTGTGTCTGCTTTTACTGCTTACCACATGAACATGATGTTTACAAACATACCAGCATTCCTCACCTGCAAAACACTTTGACAATATTATGAAGAGGAATTTTCAACGCGTTTCCTCAATTTCGCCAACTTAACCGTGTTCCAGTATCAATAATGTACAGAAGCCTATTAATGACACCTATATAAATAAATTTAATCTGTAATGACAGATTAATAATCTTAATTATCTGTAATTATAGATTTACAGATTATTTAAACGTGATCTGTCATCCAATCAAATCAATAGTACACATAAAGATAGTTAATTACAAGCAACAGTACGGTCACATTTATAACAGTGACTGTCATCTGTACACTGAGGGCACATGGCAGTTGGAAAGCAGTATTGGAGGTGAGTTAAATGTTTACAAAAATGGCTAATAAAGAATAAAATGATCTGACACTGATGGAATCGGACCAAACGAATGCCAAATTGGTACACATACAGATTAATCATCTGTAATTACAGATTAATAATTTGTAAATACATATAAATAATCTGTAATTACAGATTTAAAATATTTACACAAGTGGCACTAATAGGCTGCTGTAATAATCATACTGTTAGGACTAATAGAAAGTCTTCTATTCCAAGAAAGAAAATAAATTATGTAGTTCTTTTGACTTTCTATAAACACTTCGTTTTAATTACTCATAAGATAGTCCCACACTTAAAAGCTGCTACGTAGATTTTCACCGGCAATGACTCCATGACTACACCACAAAAAATGTCCGCTTGTATAACACATTGCTCGGCTGCTAAAATCCAGTAGCATGGTTCAGCTCAGCTGCACATGTGCAAATGCCTGAATCTGCATCAGAAATACCTGACATTCACCTGTGGCATGCTGGACAGATACTTTTCTTACACAGCAAAGCCACATAAAAACTACTTCCCATCTATGCAAACTACATACAGTTACATATATTCAATGGGACCATAGCACAGGAGTTTACTGTTCACATTGAAATTGATATAGAAGTATGTTATCAGTGTGATGAATACTTTTTTCTAGTGTGAGAAAGTCTTTTTATACTTACAACGTAACAACTTCCCATCTAAGCTAGCAACACACAGTTCACTTGCAATGACTCCGTGACTGCACCATAACAAATCTCTGATTGTATAGCACATTGGTCAGCCGCTAAAATTCAGTAGCATGGTTCAGCTCAGCTGCGCATGTGCGAATGCCTAAATCTGCATCAGAAATATCTTACATCCATCTGTGGCCTGTTTGACAGATTCTTTTCTTATGCAGCAAAGCGACATAACAACAACTTCCCATCTTCGCTAGCTATGTACAGTGAAGTATGGTCAATGGGAACATTGCACAGGAATTAACTGTTCACACTGAAATTGATATAGAAATACGTAACCGATGTGACGCATATTTTTTCCTTTGGTGAGAAAGGCTTTTTATACTTACAACATGTATAAAACTGTTGGACATCTGATGACCCCATAAACAAATAGAGAGATACACAACCTTGGCTTTGTTTTCTGTTTGTCTCAAGCAATAAGGTAAAATACAAGGAGGTCGCCAATAATTACATACTTTGCAATCCGCCGTCCGTCTCATGTTTTTACGGCGTCGAGGAGAGTGACTCCATGCTTTCTCTTTTGGGAAACTAAGATGGCTTGTATTCATCACCCCTGACAGTTCCCAATTCTCCAAACCTACTTCTAGCCCCTCCCAGATAACACTCTCAATGCATGCTCTGTGATATGAGCTTCTCTGCGTTTTTTAATTTGATTTCAATCAAAGAGCTGTTTCAAAGAAAGATTTTTGTACACGCAGGGTAAAATTTTAGTATGAGGTGAGAAATGACTGACTTTCAAAGTCAAACAAATACACTTCAGACTTTACCTTAATCTATCATATTTTCAAGCCATACTGGAAGTCAGCCTATGATTTCTGTCAATTTAAGGAAGTAATGCCATGCCGTTTTATGCCCAATAGGGGATACTCTAGCAACAACCGCCGAGCTACGGCAGGCTCCGATAAATTCATTTTTTTTTACTCGTGCATCGGGCTAAGGTTTCCCAAAGTCTACTTGTCTGCATGAATATGCACTGCGTCCATATCTGATTATCTAGTACTAGCCATTGAACTCCTATGTGAAGAAGACTTCTGAGCTGCTTGCCCGGCGGGCTACAATACTGAGCAGTTCACTTGTCTGAGTCATTTTTTACTTGTCCCGGACTGTCGGGCGGGGGATTTGTCGAAGCCTGGCTACGGTCTTTTGATGTAATTGTAAACGATACTATGTCAAATGCTGCAGCACAGATAAGGACACTTTGATCCCGACCCCCTGGTCACACCAGCTGATCTCCATATTAACAAAATGTTAAGTGTGAACAAACTTTCTGCACTGTCACTAGCAATAACTTAGGCTGTGCAGGGAGGTGTTAGGAAGGAGACACAACGTTCTATTGACTGTTTGAGGCAATGTTTGTTGCCGACGCTAATCTTCCTTTTGGCCCCAAATATTTTATCTCAATACCTAGACCAACTAGGATCAGTGATACATTGTCAAAATTCCAGTGAGAGGGCACGCCCTTACGTTGTATCTCGTTAACTTTTCGTTTCCAGCCGTCATGAAAACATATGAAATTTTACACTTTCGTCTGTATACGTCCTAATAAACGTAAATTCTGTTTATTTCTTTGGAGAATTTTAACGCTATATATATTTCGAGTGTGTTGGAGAGTTATGCGGAAAGTTGCAAAAATTGGGTAAAATGATTTAGCCTTTAACAATGCCTATAGCAGACAACTCATCGAATTCGTTGCAAAACAAAGAAAGTAAACTATTTTAACTTTCATTGACAGTCGTTTAGCTAAAACTTTTGATTAGAGTTTGAAACCTGTCGGAAACAAACCTCATTTCAAAGCATCTTTTAACAAAGACAATTGCTTCAGGATTACTTGGGTGTGAAAGAGGCAAATTCCCTTAAGCATGGGGTAGGTCAGCAAGGCTTAACAACAGGAACAAAGAGAACTATCAATCAAAGTTTGATGCTTGAATGGGAATTACATTTTTTGAAGTACCTATTTATTGTGTGACAGATAGGGCTGTTGTGTCTCCTTCCTAACACCTCCCTGGGCTGTGTTCCCACTTAATCCCCCCTATGTTGATCCCCCCTAGTTCAATCAACTGGAAAAATTTGTGACCAACCGCATGAGTGTCCCATTTGATGGCCTACAGGATCTGATCCCCTCCTCCAGTTAAAGTAACAGGAAGTTGTTTCATTGAAATTGTGTGTGCAGGTCAAGTTTGTTTACACAAGTTTGTGTGGAGCAAGGAGTTTCCCTACGGAAGTACGTCATTGATCTCAGGTCACCTTGATCTCCCGTTTTTGGTCCCACTTGTTTTCTTGATCGCCTGTGCACGGTCTCATCCTCCCCAAAGGGGCGATCAAGCTCTCGAGATCTGATCCCAGGAATGAGAGCGTTCCCACAGGCTAATTGATCTCCTGTGAGGGGTCTGAACAGGATCTGATCGCCTGGTCGTTCTCAAGTGGGAAAACACTCTTGAACTCACATGCTCGTTAATATCAGAGGCTATTCTCACCAAGACTAAGGGCTGTTCTTTGGCAAACTGATGCAGCAAAGTTGCTTACTCATTGCCAAGTGAACTGTGGGCTAATATATAGTATCAATTACTACTGTAACTAATGGCACATGCTTGATTTGACAGTTTTATGAAGACAAGTCAAAAGTGCAAACCCAGTGCCTTTCGGAGAAAACACGTCACGCAAACCCCTTTCCTCAGTTTCAAATTTGCTACACTCATTACTGGTCAATTTGCCCCAACCAACTGTTTGAAAGGAATGGGGAGAGTCCCTAGCATAATGGATGGATGAGGGGCATGCACCATTTGTTTTGGTGAGGCTTTGTTTCATTTATTTTTGCAGGGATTTCAGAACGGCTCATCTTATACTGTTATCAGTCTGACTGGATGTACTTTACATCATCTATATGCCCTTCTACTCCTTTCATCAAAGGGATATATAGGGAAACACTCAATCTAAAGACACTGGTGTTACCAAATGTGATAAATTTACTGGTGCAAAGTAATATTGACTCAGCACACTTCATATCTCTTTAGACACATGTAGACTTCAATCTGACAAGTCTTAGGACTTTAACTTGTTAAACATACACCACAAAGGCTTAAGTTAAAAATAGATATTATGCATATGTCACAGAGCAGAAAGTATGCCCTCCTTTGGGGGCAAAAGAAACCAACACAGAAAAATTCCAACAACTAATTTGTATGCCAGTTGAATAAGCCCATAGTCTGCTACATGTCTGCTTATACATGGGCCCATTCATCCCATAGTTTTGTCCCCAAGGATAATGTCAGTGTGTCATCCATGCATAAAACCTATGCTGGAGTGAAAACTTGTGATGAGTATTAATCTGTACCATGAACACCACATGTATTGTCTCTACTTATTATGGATGGAAGTCTTTTTCATTTAGTCAGAGGAAACAAAGTTTTTTGATCAGGTTATTGCTGCAAAAAATTAGTGCAACACGATTTTTGGACCAAAATTTTGCTGATTGTGTTTTAAATGCCGATTTGATTACATAGCTCTTTGCTGACTGAATGGAGCAAGGCTATCAGTCACAGGAAAATACTAGTACTGCTACCACTGCGAAATGTTGCACTTGACTCAGGCAACTCAACAACATCCTGGTTCTAACTGGTACTAAAGGCACATACAGAACAGCACAAGTTTACTCAACTCTCTGCTAACAAACAGTCAGTGAATTGTGAAATAGCTACTCCCTGTAACAATGCAGAACACAGCCATTAGAAAAATGAGAGTTAGTGAGATATTTGAGAGGGTAATGAGAGATATTTTGCGTAAATTGTAAACACGATAAGGCAAAAACGGAGAAGGAAGTAGCTAGGGTATAGCGCGCCCTCATTAGGTAGGGGTTACCACGGTGTTATTAGGTTTTTGCCAGACGGTTATTGCGGGCAATAACGATATACATAGGTCAATAGGAGGTAGGGAGGAGCGAAATAGACTGTCAAATTCTTAAATAAACTCAGCACTAATTGTTTTTGATTGCATATACATGCAGCCCATTATCAAGACTTCCATCTACAAAACCAGGATCTCACAGATGGTTTGAACAAATTATTGGTCAATGTAGCATTGCATGACTGCAATGATTCAAGTCATTTAAAACCTACATAGGGAAATGATCAATGTCTGCTAGCTTAGGAGACACTGGCTAAAATTATCAACTATTGGGTCTGTGAAAGTGGTTGTTGCTAGATGGCTTGGAAGGTTAGGAGCCTAAAGGTAGAGCCTTGGGTTGGGTGGTACAGTGAAAATATTGCTACCCGTATTGTAAAACACACAGAACTGGTATTGGGCCAGTACCGGTTCTCAACTCTCTGGTAGGGAAGTCTGGTGGGAAGGAACCTAAGCCATGCATGGCCCCCATGTTATCCTGCACATTAATGCATCTGCGTGTAATTGATTGGGTTAATTACTGTGCAGGAACCTCTGCTCTAAATGTTTGTGTAAATATTTTAATCATCCACACATCCTAACAATTATCTTTGTCGGCGAATATAATGAGCACTGGTATTTTTTTTTTCAAGTGCCGGTATTTTTCAAGAACCTATATAAGTAACACACCAAATATCTTCGGTATTTTCATTACCTGTACCTATTGACGTCAATACCGGTTCACCCGCCAACCCTAGTAGAGCCATATCTAAATTGCTGCTTTTCCCAAGACACTTTCATTCTTCTTGTGCCCAACTGCCCAGTCAAATAAATGACTCTACCCTAAGGGGCAGGGACTGCAGACAGTGAGGCGTTACGTCGGTCTAGCCCAGTAAGAGTTTAACATTCAGTTGCATCTCTTCGTTCAACTTAAAAAGTTTGCCTTTCTACTGGTGACATACATTGATGTACTTATTTCAACCAAAATAAATCCACATAAACAGTTGAACATAACATTCCATAGAAATGTTATAAATAATTTTGCAAAGAAAGCTTTAACCACAAAATGTAACTACCCCAACAGTTCCATTTCTCCCCACAAGGTGACACACGTGGCATGCAACAAAGGACAGACGACTTGGACATGTGGACAAAACCCACATCAAAACACTTTAATACATGTTATGCATGATTATTGCAATATTTTTCAAATCATCTAAACAAAAGAAAGACAATTTAAACAAAAGGAAGACAAAACAATATGAAAGGTCAAGCAGACCTAGTTACAAAGAATCATTCTTCCAAACCCTGCTTTGAATTCTTCTAAGATGTTGAGGTAGTATGACAAACAATCTTGACAAAGAAGGTCAAAAATGTACCTCTTAGTGTTCCCATTAGCAGAAGACATCTCTTCTCAAATTTATCTGATGATGACCGATTTGTTAAGTAGGTCAGATGCTCAACAACAACAACAAATTACTAGAACTGACATGATTTTTTCTATCTTAATGAAAAATATTTTTTCATTCTATGATAAAGATAACATCAGATAGCCTAGAAGGTTCTCAAAAGCATGCGATGAATCCATGAAACATAGCAAATCCCACAGTCCTTGCCATATTTATCAAAAGGCGAACATTGAGCCAACAGTATTATTTTAGCTCACTTTTCACTTTTCCTCTGCCTTGAAAGTTTTTTCTAGAACAATTTTTGTTTTATTAATAGGTGTTTGACAAAGGACAAAGAATTTCAGAAGTTGGTTTTAACCTTTCTTTTGAGATCCATACAGTTGGTACACATTTTACACGCACATAGCATCAGTGGGGAAATAACTAGGGCCCTTTTGCGAAGTAAGAATGGTGGTTAATGGCAATGACTTCTGCCACACTTTATCATTGTTCACAATTTAAGATGCTTTCTATGAGAGATTAGAGGTAATGAATGAATGAATACTTATTTTACCAGCTTGTGTTTATGTTGCAGATAACACACAATATACAAGAATGTTAACTGCACCAAAAAATCTTAAGAAGAATTTTTGCACTAGAGTAATATTATTTGAAAGAAAACACTCTCCAACAGATTTGTAAAGAAACAGTCATTACAATTTGCAGTTTTTCTTCTCATTTGCCAAGTTAAATTGCAGTCAAATAAAGCACCATTTGCTATTCTAGACACCTTTCAAGTTAGGTGTCCCCTTCCTCTTGACCTATCCCCAATGCCATCAAAACACAAAGTTGCAAGGGGCCAATTGGCCAAGCTATATCACAGTGGATGATGACCCTTTGACTATACTGACACTCTGATGAGTAGCTCGAGTTTTGTCTTGGGATCAGTTTTGGGAGTGTGATATTGGAGGTCTGATGGGAAGTCCCTTTTAACTTATGCCCTTTACAGGAAATAGTTATTTTTGGAATATTTGTCCTTAAACACAGCAAAGTTTACACGGATTTCCCTTTTGCTAATGGTTTTCTTAGTGGGGGACAAGACCAAAGCTTAAATAAAACCTGCCTGTTGACACTGTTGTCATCACCAGTATTAAAAAAGCGGTACAATAACATATACCAGAGAATAAGCTAGGAACACAAAAAGGGACGGGTGGGAGATTTATTACTGCTAAACCCTCAGTACAAAATGATGCTGTCCTAGGCTAAAGTTATGTGTGGGTTTAAGGGGACAAAAACTTGATTCAAGGCTCCTGTGAGGTGCAATTTGAAAGGTTCGTAAGGCCATTTATTTATGTAAGTTAAAACATCGCTGGAAAAGTGTCTTCTCAGTAAGTAAGAAACCAAGACAATGATAATTTTTATTGGAATGAAAGAGGAGGGGGAAGGGGATTATACCCACCTTCTTCTGGAAAGGGGAGGGGGAAAATTCCCTCTTTCCCTCTCTGGAAGAAACACTGCTTTAAAAATAGCTGCTTGGCACGCTGAGTACAGACCTCATGCATATGATGTCACAGGTAAAAGAGAGCACCTGCCAGTGGATGTAAGCATGTGTTATTGCAACTTCCTAAACTAATGTAGACAGATGTTTTATGCATGAACTGGACAATAGCATGAGTCTTCTGTACCTGTATGAGTTAGAGAAGATTTTGGGCTCAGTTTCTAACAAATTGGTTTTTTAGTCATGCAGGCCATAGCCTTTTTTTTCGAGATGTGGCTTGCAGGCTTGTTTTCTCAACTCCACTGTTCGTGCGGAGCACAAAGCACTATGAGAGAAGGTTCCATTTTTCAAGTCTTCAGTAGAGCAGTCAGCACTCAACACCTTCCTGCTGAGAAGTGCACCTCATGCATCCTGCTGAGAAGTGCACCTCATGCATCCTGCTGAGAAGTGCACCTCATGCATGCAGTGATCTTCATTGTTTTACTTCTAAATCAATATCATCTGACATCAATGATCTACAAATACTTTTAGCTCTCCAGCAAATATGTCACCAGAAAAAAAAAATTAAATTCTTACCCCCTGTAATAATGGTGACAGCCATTAGATGTGCTATCTCCAGGTCACCGAGGTCCATTTTGTTTAAGACATCTGCTACTTCAAAGACTCGGTTCCAGAAATCAGCCACTTCCATATTGTCCATGACTTCTTTCTTGAAAAAGAGATCTTCCTCCAGAATCATAGTATGATCCTTGGCTGATAGTACTCGTGATATAAGGATGATCCAAGCTTGGAAGAATCCAGTTTTTAACAGAATGATCTGATCCTCCTGAAACAAATGAAAAAAAAACACAACAATAAATTCTGTTCTAAATACAATGACTGACAAACTGATATTATTTTCACAATTTTTACTTGACAGAGACAAAAAAAAAAAACATTTTTAGTCCCAGTACATGCACTTTACAGCATCTCTATGCAATTCTACTACTTCTTTCATCTACAGAGATATAGGGAAACAGGCAAAAAGACACTGGTGTTAACAAATGTAATAAATTCAATGGTGTAAAGTAATATTGACTCAGGACACTTCATATCTCTTTAGACACCTGTAGACGTCAATCTGACTAGTCTTTAATAGGACTTAATAGACCTTATGCATATGTCACTGAGTAGAAAGTATGCCCTCCTTTAAGGGCAAAAGAAGAGAAAATCAAGAAATAGGACAGTCTACTACTTGAAGTTGGGGCAACTGCACTTCCCCTTTAACATAGAAATTTTAAAAGCAATTAAAGCAGCTTATTAATAATGATAATAATGATTGGATTTATATAGTGACATACATGTATGTTCAACATCTCAAAGCGTTTCACAATCATTACCCCTGGTCATTGGTAACTCGTCAAACCCACACTATAAAAGTGCACATCCCTTGCTGTTCGCACCCTACACAATGCCACTTCATCGTGTCCCCTGGGGGACTTCCCATAGGAGCAGCCACATACAGCGCATCACTATACAAGCTACCTCACAGGTACCCATTTAACACCTGGGTGGAGAGAAGCGATCAAGAAAAAGCATCTTGCTCAAGGACACAACATAATGACCCAGGTGGGAATCGAACCAGCAATCCTTAGATCACAAGTCCAATGCCTTTACCAATAGGCCACCACACTCTCTATTTATTGAGTTGGTTCATGACATAAAACAAATTTTTCCAAACCTGTTTAAGTTTTCTTCAGATACCAGTGACAAATGGTCAAGCTTAGACAATCCCCAGATCTTATGAACAAATATGAGTGTCTACTTTAACAGTTCAATTCAGTTTTCAAATATTGATGACCATACAAATTTTCAAATTATGCACAAAACTGTTAGGTCAGGACATCACAAAATCCAAAATTTTAAAGGCAGTCATTCGTCACCCTAAACTACAGTTTCAGTATACATACATCAAAACTCTCAATTGGTACAGTTCTTTGATTGGCATCACATTCAAACAATGCATCATAGCTAAATTACACAGCATGGGCACTGAGAGTGTCTTGATTACACATTATGGACTTGTATGGACACTGGGACAAGCCATGAAGCAATAAACAAGGATTGTGTCTTGATAAAGACGAGTTTTAGATAAATGTGGGAGGGGCTAGAAGTAAGTAGGTTGGGAGAATTGGGACTGTTTGGGATGATGAAAATATGCCCTTAACCTTTACCATAACTATTATGAAACTTGACTTTTCCTGCTAACTATTTGCATTGTCATGTGGTAATGATCCTTTAACACTCTCTGCAATTTATCAATATCAACTAGCTGATTGCCCTTAATCAAGCCGATTCATCAATTAAAAGGTCACCTGAGAAAACAAATTCCTTACGCTCTGGGAGGAAGAGATGGGCCAAGAAAAGCACCTATGTAAACCAATCGTAGTTAGTTGCGTAGATGGGAGTTTTATGGCCCAGTTTCCAACCAATTGGTTCAAGTCGAGCTGGCCACAGCCTTTTTTCCAGTTATAGCTCACTGACTTATTTCCCCTTCTCCATTGCATATGCTGAGCACCAAGTACAACGGCAGTAGATTCTGTTTTTAAAGTCTTTGGTATGACCCAGCCAGGACTCAAACTCCCAACCTCCCGACTAAATCCATTCTAGTACCTTGAACAGGGCTGTCACCAGACCATTTTGAGAACTGGGTAATTTGTGGTCACTGTTCTGAGTGTGCAGTCTAAGGGGAGTCACTGTCCCACCTCCCCTTTGAAAAATTTTTGCTAGAGAGCTAGGTAGCACCATCCGGTGCCGCCCAGAGTGGTGACAACCCTGGCCGTGAGTCTACATAACAACCGCCTCACCTTTTTTTTGTTATTTACAAATGCCTGGTAACAAACCATACAATTAAAACTTAGGTACCAGGCATACTTGTTACAGCTCAAATAATTATTGAGAAAGCAAATATCAGGTTTGCGATCAAATTAACCTGGCCCCCATTCACTGAACTTGCCACTGAGTCCAATGAAATATGGGCCTCATGGTTTCATGTAGTACCAAGGACTTATTTTGACCTTGACCAATAACCTACCTAAAATACTCCAAGATCTCTCAAAGGACAGGTCTGGCAGAACTGGAATAGTTATGGTTTTTAGATAAACACTCCAAAGGAAATGTTAGAGTTGTAATTATCATTCCAAAATCCCGAGTTATTGCAAACTTGGTTGTTAACACATTCACACAATTCTATTATCCAGAGGGAGGCCTGGCTGTCACCTCTGCCGGCTAAAGATTATTTTGCAACCAAACTACATAGACTCACATCTCTGTTATCACACCTAGAGATTGAATGAAAATGTTACCAAAATGTTTACATTTACTAGTTCAAGGATACTGTATTACCCAGCATCCAACTCTTTGAGTCCTTTTAGTTAGTTTGATAGAGTCTTAGGGCTCAGTTTCTAACCATCTGGTTAAAGTCGAGGCAGCCACAGCCTTTCTTTCCCAATGTTGGCTCACTGGGTTGTTTACCCTACTTCGTTCCTTATGCTTAGGTCCAAGAATGATGGAAGTTATTCCATTTTTTACCTTGGTATGACCAGGCCAAGATTCAAACTCCAGACCTCTCGGCTGCAAATTGAATGCTCTAAATCAGTGGTTCCCTGGAAGGGCGTTGAAAAGTTTCAAGGGGGGCCCTGAGGAGTTTGCAGGCAATAGAAGGGTGTTGGCATTGACTAGGGGGTCCCTGGAGGTTCTCATACATTTGTGCAATAAAGGAACCTAGGAGGTTGCAGAGTGGTTGACACTGACTGTCTTCTCTGAAAGGTTTAACAACTACTGACAAAAATTTACCCAAACTTATTTGGGTCATTTTGGTGCTGGAAATTGAAAGTCGAAAGCTCAAAGTCAAAAGACTTATACAAATATGATGGTATGTTGGGTGGGAGGGGGCATTGGATCAGTCATGGATGCTTTATGGGGGCGGTATTTTGAAAAAGTTTGAGAACCACTGCTCTAAATAGACCATGCAGTCGGTGCACAATCTGGTGCAACTCACATTCAAACTGGACTGAGATGTCAGCAAATGAACTTACTTTACTAATTACCCAATGTAACCTCGAGGCAAAGAGGGATTGTATCACTTCCTCATGTTGACAAGAAATGCTTTGTTTCCCTGTTTTTCAATCTGTCATGTTAATCTCAGATTCAGAAGTACAAGGACCTCCCCATGAGTAATTTGAAGTTCCTATGCCCCTCATGGAATCACATTTCAATAACATGGGATTGTTGCAAGGGGAGAAAATAAGTCATGTCTGCAGAAAAACAAAAGATTGCTCATTAATGCCAAGACATGACATCATGTGAGCTTGCTTCATGTTCACTTTGCCATAGACCTATTTCCAAATAGCAATTACAAAGGATTGTGGGATAGAGTTTTGATGTTTGTCACTTTTGCCAACAGCATTTTACTATGGTGAAAATTGACGTACACCCAAAACTCTATCCCACAATTCATTGTAATTGCTATTTGGAAATAGGTCTATGAAAAAGGAACTCTTCAACTGCTGATATTGTAAGAACCAAACAACGGATTTTAGTATAACTTTTACACCATTTACAATAGTACCTGTACCCCTCAAACATATCAAAACTGTTTTGAGCTTAGACCAGTCTAGTTAAGTCACATTTTTACACACACTATAACTTGATTACCCAATCTTACATGACATTACTCTGCATAAGCAGCTGAGAAGGGAAAACAAGCCAGTGAGCCACAACTGGAAAAAAGGCCATAGCCGGCTCGACTTGAACCATTAGGTTGGAAACTGGGCTGTAAAACTCCATCAAACTGACTAGCTAACTACATGACATTACTAACCTGCCTCATGTTGCCAAACCCAGGTAAACATTTTGAAAATTCTACAACTTTTTTAACCCCGGGCATCTGAGCCTCTAGGAATTGCTTCCAGGCCAACAATTTAGGTTTGCTCCTTTGTTCATCTGTCAGATCATCCAACGAAACATTGGGATCTGGATAATCTTCACCCTCTTGTGCAGCTGCCTGTGAATTACAAAAGAAAGTAATCAAAACTATATAAAATGTTTCCAGGAAAGTTTGTAGAATAAATGTGTCCCTAAGCTGAAATTTTTAAATCATAATGTACCTTTTTGGTTGTTTATCTTAAGCCAATTTCTTGAAAACTGATGGTTTTGATGAATTTCAGTAATGGACTTTCTAGCAGCATGTTGTTAGCTCTACTGCATTGCTTATGAGGAGCAAAATGACATAAGCTTAAATATGTGAAGTCTCTGGTACGACCCAGTCTGCGAATTGAACCCTGATGTCATACTGCAAAGTGATCTACAAGTGCTTTTGTAAATTTTGATCCAAAAGCAAATGTACACATGCTAATACAAAGCCAGAAGAGACCTCTCAAATGTAAAGCTACCTATGGATCATTTCTAAACAAGAGTCATTGATTGAATACAAACCTAACTATGGACAAAAGCCACAAAGAATCACCTCCTACATAAAAAGCCATAGAGAATCACCTCCTACATAAAAAGCCAGAGAATCACCTCCTACATAAAAAGCCACAGAGAATCACCTCCTACATAAAAAATGTTGTTAAACAGATCCTTCTGCTTCAAGTTTTACCTGTGATGGAAGTAGGGGGTGTATGCTGACTAAAAGAGAAATCAGAATTTGTTTTTTACCCCTTTTCCACAAATTTAATTATGCACCACAATCATACACTGAGTTAAAGTTAAACCTAACAAAACATTAATGGTGATAGCTTATATTTGTAAAGTATCTGGTAGGGCCCAGTCTGGGAATTGAACTATGGACCTTCTGAGTGAAGAATGGTACTCTACCGACTTGACCATGCACTCCGACTTCCAAGATTGTTAGGCACCTGATGCAGTCTTTCTAAGAGAAGGTACTATCAGCACTATTTAGTACCACTAAGATGGACAATTGACGCCATCTTAGGAAGCTGGTAGCTTGGACCCCATTGAGATTTGGAGGAATAAGACCTTAGTCAAAGGGGGTTATCGAGTGTTCTCGCATGCTAGAACTGATGAATTCTTGACAGCAAGGTCCTACCACTGCATATCGTGTGGAACATCCCAGCATTTTTGACAGGGCTAAAAACCCGAGAGTTGGGGACTCCTGGTATTCTTTCTAAGAGCCTCGAGCAGGAAAAGACGAAGGGTCCCACAATTTTTGGAATTCAATAAAAGTATAATCCCATCCAGATGTAAATTAATTCAATGAAAGGTTTAACATTCACCACAGGTGTCTAAATGTCTCTGAAAGGTAAATCAAAATTCCTCATGAACAAAAAGGAATTTTCCCCTGGCATCCGGGAGCCTTTACTTGCATTTGAGACCCACGAATTTGGGTTAGTGTAAATGCTGCAACTGCTAAGTCACACTTACCATGATTTCTTTTCTCTTCTCAATCAGCCTGTCAACTTTCTCTTTAGGGAACTGTATGGCCAAGTTGTAGGCCTGCAGAACCGTTTGACTGATGGAATACAACTCAATCTCCCGCCTTTCACGGGCCTCCCTCTCTTCAGCTGTCTCTGGTCTCATTGTCAGTCTCCTGATTTCAGCCTGATTATGTTGCTTGATTTTCTTTGAGTAACGACCAATCCTTACCGCTGGTGGGAGATGAAAATTGGCGATACATTCATACCACAAAGCATGGGCTGTAGTACGTACATGTATGCACTCATGGTTGAAGACAGTACAAACTTAAATACTCTCAGTACGATACATTTGCTTAGAATACAGTAGTACTTAAAGCGGTTTATTAAGATGGTTCCCGAAATTTAACAAATGTTTCCAAACCTGTTGAGTTCTTTTCACATACTTATGATAAATGGTCAAACTTTTCTGATATCCTACATGCAAACAACTCTTATATGGGTGAGTACTTAATTGTCTTATTTGGTTTTCAAAAACTGGAGGCTGGTAAACCTTTTTCAAATTATGCACAAAACCATTGCAAGTCACAACACCACAAAATTCAAAATCTAGAATTTTGCTGTATCACTTCGACATGAAACTTGACTAATTATACTAAATGTAAGAATTGTCATGTAGTAGTGACCCTTTCACACTCTCATTAAGTGATTGGTACCCAACTCAATGTGCCCCTTTAAGAGAATATTTAAGTCATTGAAAACATAAAACTTAATGTTATCATCACTCAAGGAATTGATGTGCTTGTTGACAGCTTGTACTAAAAGTCAGAGACAATTACCTTGAGTTTTGTGAAATCCACCTTACTCAATTTGCCCTCTACTAAACAGTCGAAAATCTGTCCTCTGGGTAGGATGTCTGAATTTTAATTGAAGTCTGCGTTTACATTTTTATTAACGACCATTTGCCTCAATGTAGTGTTTATCACGTTTTCATCGACATGCTGAGTTGTCAGCCATTAGATTTAGGAAGAATCCAAAAACTTGCCCTTTGAATGCCAGGCAGGCCTTGAGTTTTATATTTTCTATGTGTGCTACACATCACACTCCTCAGGAAATCAAGGAGTGAGGTAGGTGGGCTATTTTATTAAACTTCAACAGATTTATAAGGTGCCATGCTTCATTTAGGTATGCCAAAAAACATACTTTACTCAGTGATTTGAGGCAAGTGAAGTTATCCCCCTTGCACACTGCAAAACTAGAAGCACTATTTTTATTTTTTTCCCTGCAGCGACTGGAAATGTTATAGGTCCATCAGCCTTTCATCGTCTTCATTTATTGTCTACGAGAATTTCAAATCCTCATATTCAGTGAAGTTGAGAAAAAGGATGCAAAGGGATGTCTACTGATAAATACTGGAAAATATTAGTATTCATATTAATATGCTAATAAGGTAGGGTTAAAGATCAAATTATAATGTTAGCAGAAAAGTAGGCCAAGGGTTTGAGTCATGGGAAATTTCATCAAAATGGACCTGCCTCTTACCCTACAATCATCATAGATACTCTTATGGGCAAGTGGTGGTGACGGTATCTGACGACCCCCTTCCCACCTGGGAACAATGGACCCCTTGTACAGACTTTAATTGTAAGGCCGACAACTAGAGCTGGGTTGGTCATCGCACGATCGCGGTTTGTAAGTTGACTTCTTTCTCCAGTTATTAATTATATACAACTAGAAAATGTGGTTACGTACCGTAACCACAATGGACATGACATTGTGCTAGTCTTTGGTTGCCCACGTAGGGGAAGGATGGACTGCCTGGTTAATCCGACGGACAACAGGGACGTAGCTCTGGTATGTGGTTTGGGGGACAAAAATTTTCCAACAGACTATGTTGAACCCTGTATCGTGTCCAGGACAGGAATGATCTATAAACAATCCACCCTATGAAAGCGAGTGCACTCGTAGGCCTACATACACACACAATGAGACACACATACACGCTCACAATGACATACACATACACTCAAAGTGACGTTTTCAAGAAGCCCCCCCATATCCCAAAATGTTATTACATTTTGGTTATTCTTCTTTTTTTTGTTATTTTAAATTTGCCTGAATTATTGGAGGGACAAGGCCTATGTTTTTCCCCCAATATTTTCATTGGTGATGCAATTAGTGTAATTTGCAGGTACCCACTCGCTATCCTATAACCCTGTACCAAATCTACTACGCGAAGCTTAAATATTTTGCAAAGGATTACCCAATTTATGCTATTCCCCACATAATGGAGTAAAATATTTTACAATTAATTTGGTAAACATTCTCGGGGCCTGAGAATGAAGAGAGCCCTAGAAATTATGTGTAAGTTTGTTTGTGTTTTGGGCTTAATATGTACCAAATAAATAAATCAAAAAGTTTGAAAGTAGTTTGTTCTTTATTTCCTGAAGTTGAAATTTTTATCAGCTTGCGGCCCGATCGCGCGTTATCGTCACGCATCACATCACATCAATGTACGTCACTTTGTTTAAATCTTGCAAGCGAGCAAGCTATCCGACGGTGATTCAAAATCACTTCGTACTTCACGCAGAAACTAGCAGACACATCACCCTGCCCAGCTTGCAGAGACAGTGCCCACATAGCATTCCGCATGCTAGGTAAACCGAGCCTTGCATGTATACGATCTTTATACGGCGGTATGACACCTTTGTGTCACCATGTCCGGATGTCAACATGAGGCTAGCTACGTCAGAACGTACATAACCCTGAAGTGAAAATTCCAACGTGCATTGTGCATTACTGTGAGAGAAGTTCACGAGCATGACGTCTTTTGTTTACAATCGGTAATTTTGGACGTGCAAGAGAATACCATAATACAGAGCTCTGATTGGTTGATGTTTTTAAACCGGTGTTTTAAAAGGAGAAGCCTCGAGCTCTTAGGATGCTTCCTTTTAGAGTAGGAAAGCGTTCCAAAATTTAACATCAAATTGATAGAGGCCTTGGAAAGTACTTATTTTCTTATTTGACTATTTTCTGTTACGTTTCTTTGGGATCATGGCCACTACGCGTCCGGTTGTTCCACTAAAACCAAAATGCACTTAAAATAGGGGTGAAGGTTGTTGGCTGTGTGTGGTGTTTAAGGCACAATAGATGTTCCAACAATAGCCCTTTCTCATTTCTTTTACTTGTCATTTTGATTTAAAACAAAAGGAGATGATAAAACCTTATGGCAAATCAAATGTTTTGAACTTAGGAATGTGATCATCACCTCTCCAAAACAGCTGTAAATATTATTTTGCATGTCTTATATGGAGCATGCCTAACAAAATGTTCTAATCTTTTAAGTCAGTGTAACACCAGGTACCCGACGGGTATGGCAATTTGGTACCCGGGTCCTACTTTTAGTAGGGCCTACCTGTGCAAAGTCACTTGTTGCAATTCCCTACCTGTCACCAAGGATTGACAAACCTGTCCGAAAAAAGTACAGCAAGTGTGTAGGACTAAATTTGTCTCTGATTTGGAATAATTGCCCGGAATGAAGTGAACCTGCGAATGTACGTGCAGTTAATGTACACTAGCTACGTTTACGTTTGACCTCAGCTGGCCCATATGCCAATCAAAAACCTATAATGGTTTATGCCTATGGTAAAATAGGAGATTTGCATCGAAAATTCGGACTTGAGGTTTAATTGATTGTACTTTGCCTTCGATCGATCTGTACGACATTATGTGAAATTGTTTTTGTTTATACATTCAATCGGTCACATTAATTGCTTGTACATGATCGCAATGGACCGTACGTAATGACTTTATACTGCTGAACGCTGCGCCAAACCCGTCACTTACACTTGCACATTGTGTACATTCCTTAACTGAAAGCAGTTCAAACGGAGACATCGTAGCATGCCGCTCAACCGAAATTCCAGGGAATTGCGACAAGAAAATTATACGAATGTTTTCAAATTTATACAATTGTCTTTATAATCACTTCATATGTCAAATGTAAAATTAATTTGGTGACCAAATAGTTCTACTAAATAAAGTGATGTTGAAAATACAGACCAAAGTAGGACAGCATCTCGCGTTCATGACTGCGTCATATGTAAAGTAACAGTATATAGCCTACTTAATATTAATATTAGCCTACTTAATATTACTATTAGCCAACTTAATATTACTATTAGCGTACTTAATATTAAAATGTCGAGTATTTGAGGAAAAATGTACGGCATTTCGTAATAAGCGACATTTTTCACACAATCTTGTCACATACCGGTCTCCTTTGCTGTACAAATCTTTTCCCAAAAGATCGGTTTGTTTCTCATTGGGAGTCGTCCGATAAACTGAACAAAAGAAATGGGGTCACATGATCATCAGAAAATGCGACCAACCACAATAATGGACATGCTGTGTCATGTCCATTAATTCAAGGCCTGGCTAGGGCGAGTTTTCCAGTTGACTGGTTTGGCAAAGAGTTCACACCATTTCAGACTCCAGAGAGTTACAGGCCTTGAATTTTGAGGTGTGGGAGTGTGATCCCACACTTCAACCACCTCAATCCACACACCTCTGTAGTCCTTGCATTCCCCCACTCCCTCCCAAACACCTCTGTGGTCCATGCATTCCCCTAATCTCTCCCAAACACCTCTGTGGTCTATGCATTCCCCCACTCCCTCCCAAACACCCCTGTTGAACATGCACTCCCCCACTCCCTCCCAATCACACAGTGGTCCATGCTTTATGAAAGTTCACCTAGAACCACAAAACCTCATATTCAAAGAGGCTAATCCCATAAAACCAACTTATCTATCTCCTTTAAAATGATCTAATCTTGTAAATTTGTACCTTTAAAGGTTACAATGCAGCAAAGGTTATCAATAAAAGTTAATATGTAACAGGTTTTATTACACAGCTTGTAATCAGTTTGCAAAGAATGCACTATTAGAAGGCCAAGGACGATCTGGAAATTACTAGAGATTCTTACTTGGAAGAGGTGGTTGTATGTCGCCCTCAGGTAGCAATCTAGGGAATCAGGTAGAAATACTATTCTCACTGCTAAGCAATTCCATTGGTCACCATCTCAAAACTGTAGGCTGCAGCTACCCCAGCTAAACTGCAGCTGGATCAGCCATGTTTCTTTGTTGTTACACACATCACAATAGCACAGAGATGTAACAAGTCACATAGCCTGTCAACTTGCTATCCAATCTCATTTACGACCACCAAAAATGGTGTCACATAAAAATTAAAATACTGACTTATATCTCGCTTAATAGGTAATATATGTATATGGAATGTACTGCCTGGTACACATTTTCCACGTTCAAAAGCAAATGAGGTTTGTTTATCAGTTGTATGTACCAAAATACAACATTCATACTTGTTCGTGTACCATGTGACCTTCTCATGTTTACTAATTTGTCCTTCAAAATGCAGGATTCCTGTAAATGGAAACTGGATGAAGGTTTGCGGACTCTGTGTTATACTGTATAGAGACCTGGGTGCATTATGATTTTGAGTGAGCACCATCTTTCCGCAACTACAGAGTCTGCTCCGCAGGCTACAAGTTTTTCACCCAATTTTGCAACCGAGGCCAGTCAGTTTTTACAAGTTTTTAATGTGACTCCAGTTCAGTAAATGACTGGAGTCATTACTTTATTTCTACCAGCAAAATTATGATACAATTCCTCACGTCAATACCCTCTTGAAAATTAGTGACCCCAGATTTTCCTTTTGAAAATTGGTGACTTGAATAATGACTTGTTAAGTAACAATTCCAATAGCATTACTAAGTTGGTCTGCTATTGTGATGTATGTCATAACAAAGCATGCTGCAGCTTAGCTGAGAGAGCTGCAGCTTATTCTGTTACTGTGCCACAAAATGTTTGCTTACATTCTTTGGACATCCCAACAACCAGGCACTTCTTGAATCGACAGTGTTGGCAGCGATTTCTGTTGATTCTTTCTATAAGGCAGTTGCCATCCAGGTGACATTTGTATTCAATTTTCTTCTGTATACTCCGTCTGAAGAACCCCTGCATGAAGATAAAGGAAAATTGTGAATAAAATTTTAATCTCCTGGAATCTAGAAAACTTTACAAAAGAACCACTTACCACTAAAAGAGTGCTACTGCAAGGTGGGTGAAAGGGAAACACTGGAGGTGTAGAGACACACATAGACCAAGTAAAAATAAGGACTCGACAAGAGACTGGCCAAAAATGAGCTTTACTGTATTGCGACCAAAACGAAACTCTTCTTAACTCATAAAAAACTTATCACAGGGAACTTGTGATTACGGAACTTAAAAGTACATGCGAATGAATTGACAACGAAAACTACATAACATTCAAATGATAAAGTGAGGGCAGCTCAGACCATGACGTAATCACTGAATATTCAATAAAAACTTTTTGTATTCCATTTAACTCTTACTCTACGTTGGAACTGAGAAAAGCTACCCCCCACTCCATTCTCACACAAGTAGCCTAAAGAAGTTGAAAATATGTTCAGGTAAATTCTGTGGCAAATTGACTTTGACTTCAACAAAAAGTTATGGCGAGACAATAGATTGTGAGACAAGCACATTCCAAACCTCCAAATAATGCTTCCAGTAGCAATTTGAAAAATTTTGTTTTCTAATAAAATATCCACCACAATCCATACTTGATAGAAAAAATTCAGCGCTATTGCTTTACATAAAAAAAATAGTTGCATTTCCTCAAGTGTTAACAGTTACAGTATATGAACAGTGTGACACTATATATATAACACATTCGTGTTGGTGTGTTGTTAAATCTCATCTCACTCAAGTGTTAACAGAAAATATTGATCTACAGTTTGTTACAGTTGCTATATGCACTGAACTTGCAGTATGTTGTCAAGAAATGATCACGGCACCCACATGGATATAAACATGGCAGAATGCAACCCTTTTAATTTCAAAAGATGCCGTTTTTTCATTTTTTTTAGTGAAATAATGCGGGGAAAATCCCCACTGAAAGCAGCTGTATTGATTTTTATCAATGAATTTCTGGGGCAAAAAAAAAAAAAACATGTTCATCTCCTGCAGTAAAAATTTGTAAACAAGTATACAAGCCAAACTTTCGTTAACTTGCCATACACATGGCTGCATGACTTTAAATCCTGTTCGCATTGGACACACCTGATACATTGGAATTTTGCAAATTTCCATGTTGTATACTAGTTTTAAAAAATTTCCTCTCATTCTTGAGACAGGGCCTGATTTTTGTGGTTGTCCGATTGTCCTGGACAACTAAAAATCCATACGGACAACCAAAAGTTGGAAGTTGGTTGTCAGACAACCATTTTTCCCTCACAATAAATTACATTCAAGCAGCTTGCTTTTATCTGATTGAAGAAGTAGCAAGCCTATATATGCTGACTGATCAACTCTTTCCAACTTTTTCCATCATACAGTTTCCGACTTCATGTGTTTTTGTCTTGCAAAGATCAAATCTTTTTATTCTTCAAGACCAATTATACGTAAACACAATAACTGTTTTGTACTGTAATTGTGTGCAAAATGTTTCGGACAACCAAATTTTCTTGAGGACAACTAAAAATACTGAACTGGTTGCCCGAAGGACCACCATAAATTTTTCTGAAAATCGAGGCCTGTTGAGACCAAAATCACAAAGGTAAAATATAGTTTTTCCAAATTAAATCCTTTTTACTTCAGCTTTGCTTTTTCAGTAGCCAATATCTTTATTTAGAGTCATCCCAGCTGTTAATGGTGCTGAATCATGGACAGTTGAAACATTGAAAACCTCACTTTTCTATGGCCCAAGTATGGCATTTAATATTTCCAACCCCAAACCAAGGTTCAAATCTACTCAGGTTGGAAATTGTGACAAAGTGGAATGCATGGGCAGGACTGTGAACAAATTCAACTCTTCCTGCATACTGTCATTGCTGAGTTTCTGAGAGCTGGATCAATTTTCAAAGTGCATACAACATATTTATACTGTGTGAATACAGTCCCTTGGGACTGTAGTCACACAGTAATATGTCCTGTTTCTTCACACTGTGTAATTCAGCAAGAACTTTTTCATTGATCAATTCATTATCTCACCAAATTCAAAACATAAATTTACAAGGGTTATAGGTATTGCAACACCCCATTCCAGTAAAATGGCCGTGATTGTAAATATTCAATTTGACAGTGTGCTTTTCAAAAAACGATTAACAATGGTACCAGTTTGAAGTTTGCAGTAAAGATGGGTGTACAGGTTATACAAACATTTGGAAGCTCATCAATCACCTATTCTCTGTGTCACAGGGCACAAAAGTGACCTATTGCAAGGAGACTAACAACTCTGGGTCCTGCTACCAGTTTGAAAGAAAAAAATGTAAAGAGGGGCTCCCAGCAATAACAGAACTTTATTACCATGATAACCAAAGTCCAACATGTGATCCATATGCCGTCACTGAATGAAGTGTTTCTTGTCTGCAAACTAAATAGGCTGAAGCACTGTACAGACCAGTTCCAATAGATAACTTACAGGTTACAAAATACTGCCCTGTCAGAGAATCTCAGAATTTGAATTTAGCACACTTTGCTGCATCCAGCCTTTAATTCTTAGGCATATGCAAGTGAGATAGCATGCTATCACTAGCATCAAATCATTGTAAGGAGAGAGATTGTTGGCAGACTTAGACAATTTAATCCACAGCAAATCTATCGCACAACTAAATTTCCTAAAGCATGTGACATGTAGCACATCTGGAAAATCTTAAACTCGAGACTCAAGTCTTTGGTATGATCTAGCCAGGAGTTGCCCTCCAGACCCTTTTGGCTGCAAGACAATATTAAATTTCTGGAGAAGTTTTGACCTCCGATGACGCAGAAGATGATCTTGGAAATACTTTGGGAATGTCCTTTTTGTCTTCTGCTTGGTGACCCCAGATGATAATTTTGAAAGTTCTTAAGAAACTTTTCTTCCTGAAATCTGAGACCATATATGGATAGCCTTTGACTGCTGTTGACCTGACATGACCCTTGGCCTCTACCAGAACAATACCGTCTTTACAGAGTTTATATGCCATTTAAGAGGTTTTTGCAGTTTTACCACAGTGTGGCTCTCAACATGACAAAACTATAAACCAAATATGAAAAGTGTTGTTGAGGTCTTCAGTTTTACCCCTGGTGACCTAAAATAACCATTGACCTCCACCAAAAATATTAGGACTCTTCCACTAAACATGACAAATCTAGACTAAGCTAGTACATACCAAATATGAAAAGTACCACTCAAACTTATAAGATTGTGTTTACAAGATTTTTGGTTTTGGCCACAAGTACTGTATTAGACTGTAATTCTTACTTCTAGGGCCTAACCGATGTGGTTTTTCACTGCCGATCCGATGTCCGATGTTTTTTCCCCAACATCGGCCGATATCCGATCCGATCCGATATTTTCGTCACCGTATCTATGCGTTTAGGCCCACAATTTTTCCCCGTTTACTAGTAGGTCTAGATTTCCTTGTTGTAACTATGAGCAATGCCTTTTTATGTACATTGCCCGCGCATTTACTCCTATTTAAAGTCATCTTTAAAATGTCTAATAATTTGCAAATTAGTCTGAGACTGTGAATGAACTGATCACATGAAATTATATTTGAGTTTGAATGTTGGTTGTACTCTATTTCATTAAGTTGAATTTTTCACCGGTGCGAAGGCCGATCATGCCGATGTACAGTAGTGTTGCTTCTCAGATCAGTGTATGCTACAACGTACACTAACTTTAAAATCTGCATGTAAGCTACAGTAATTCATACCGTAGCAACGGGCGCGCCAACACTGCAAGTCAGTTCTTTTTTATGTAGAAACTTGCAGACAAGATGTACCGCGTGCCGTATATTCTGCAAGAATCTGTAACAACTCTGTCTAAATCCTTCCCTGCGTACTGTAATACTAAGGGCGATTTTCTAAAATACACAATATGGGACGCTACCTCGAGTATACCGAAATGAAAACCAAACCTTGAAATAAAATCAAGCCTTGAATTGGCCGATATAATGGTTTATTGTGTCAATATTATGCAAACGAACACTTTTCCACTAAGTGTTTAGTGCCAAGATATGACTGCAATGATTTCGTAAATATTGACGATAATTTAAGACACCGGGATTGTTGGTTTGTTTCTTCGCCACGAAGCAAATTAACCTCGTGTTATGTATGAAATACTAGGATGTAACTACCAACACTAAAATTGTTTGGGAAAAATAACGATCTAAGCAAAATTTCATTATCTTGTGAGCCCCAAAATATCGCCGTTTACACACGTGTGATGGAGAGTTTCCTTTCGACAGGAGTTTGAAGGGTGTCCCGACCTGAACGGGAGGGCAGTTATGAATGAGCCTATGTAGTACTCCCAGGTAAGCGACTTCCTAATAAGGCCACGATAGCGTGGGTGTTGGCACCCGTGTACGCTAGATGCAAATTTAACACGAATGACGTCATTTTTGGACGTGATAGAGAATACTGTAAACAAATGCTGGGATCGGTAGATATTTTTAACTTTGTTTTGGAAGAAGTAACACAAACAGCTTCGAAGTGGAGTTAGCAGGATTGCTTTTTGAGTCCAAAAACGTTTAAAAATTAAAATATGAAAAAAGCAAAGGTGTAAAGAAGTATTGATTTTCTTAGAAGGGTTTTTTTCTGTCATATTTCTTATATCTGTCGGTTTGATTTGAACTTGTGAACATGATCGATACCTCTCCGATACAGTTGTTAATTTCTCATGCATATACAGTACCCAAAGGAGCATGGACAAATCGTTGCTATACGTCTACTTTACTCATCTTCGGGAGTATTGCTTGTCTTCCCAAAAAAACTCTTCACCAGAGAATCGGGAGGACTTAAGAAAAAATGGGTTATCACCGACCCTGAGGGCTGTTGTGATCGGAACCATTTTTTGAAACTTTTTTTTAATACCACGTGCAAACACTAGGTCTTACCCATGCCAATATTGGATCATTCCATCATGAAAAAGGCGGAGCAAAGTTTGTAACAACAACGGAGTAACTCTTGAAAGAAATTTAATCATGCAGTTCATGTATTGCAGGTTTGTTCTTTATTTGAGCATAAGGAATGTATGAAACTGCCATCAAACAACTATGGGACAAAAGTGAAGGGAAAATGCAACTGAAATTTGTAAAATATTACATACGGAATAACAACTTTGCTGGCTTGTTATTACTAAGTTTTACTTATCCTGTAGTATGAGGATTCACAGAGTGTCATTAAGTATCTGCAGTGAACATGAGGTTACGTCCCTTGACTCTGCGCCAGAGAGGGGAAGGACTTTCAGAAAAAAAGAAACTGCTTGCAGCTAAGGCGTAGGAAATGGCTTGTATATGGTGGCGCAAGACCACGCAGTAAAAAGTTCCTTTGAAATTTTTACAAAGTTTTCAGGATACGGAATATCGGTAATCATCGGCAAGTGAATTTAGCTGAATAATGCCAATCCAATATTTTACCAAAGGTGGCGAATATCGGCCCGATCCGATGTCCGATCCGATTATCAGTTGAGCCCTACTTACTTCCCATCTTGAGATACCCTGTTTACAAGCAAAGCCATACACACAAATGACATCATAAAGACTGGTTATAGTCTATAGACCTATTTCCAAATAGCAATTACAATGAATTGTGGGATATACTTTTGGGTGTGCATAAATTTTAACCACAGTAAAATGCCACTGACAAAAATTACAAACACCAAAACTCTATCCCACAATCCTTTGTAATTGCTATTTGGAAATTGGTCTATGGCAAGGAATCAAAAGGGGTTTCTCAGTAAGGTGAGATAGGAAACAGATCAAGATACTTGAAATATACCTTCAACACTGGTATAAATCACTGTGTGCAATAAGCCTATATCGACATATAGCTAGCTACCAGTAGTAAATTAACAAGGGACTTGCCAAAACACTTGTAGCAATAATATGCTTGCTAAGTGTCAGTGACTTTTCAGATACTTGCTAATGATGTTTAATCACCAAACAAACAGAACCAATGAGCTATTACCTGTTCTACTGTATGGTAGAATGTTTCATAACAATTTATAGCTACACGTACAGGTATGTAAAGTACAATGACCTCTAAATGTCAATAATTAAACTTTACAAAAGGGCTTGTGTCACTTGGTGTTTCATATCGATACAATGTTACATAAAATGTTGTGTGATCAATACTAATGGTATACATTGTACTGTACCTACAGTATGTATGTATAGATTATGTACACTGTCCTTCAGTGTTGATTAAAATGTTACGCAAGGGAACCATACTTAACAAACACTGAGCAGCATCTTGGTTTAGGTTGCATGAGGATAAATGAAGTTTTACAGCCCTATATGTCCAACCAAATGGTTTAAGTCCAGCCAGCCAGGGCCTTTTTCCCAGTTATGGCTCACTGGTTTGTTTTCCCTACTCTATTGCTTACTATATGCTGAGCAGCAAGCACTGTGCCAGTACGTTCCAAATTCAAAGAGTGACCCCAGTAAGTCGAACACAATACTTTCAGTCAGAAGCTAATAGTTCCATAATTCCATTGCATACTGACACTGTACAGTACGAAGGGTGAACAACTCAAAGCTGCCAAATTTTAAACCTCCACTTGCATGCTTGCTCATTAAAAGAAATAGCCCGTTATCAGGATTTAAGAACTGCAGTAACCCTCTCATCCAAGAGTTCCAATTCTCCTAACCTACTTACTTCTAGCCCCTCCCACATATATCTAAAACTCATCTTTATCCAGATACAATCCTAGTTTATTGCTTCGTGGCTTGTCCCAGTGGCCATACAAGTCTATAATGCATAATCAAGACACTCTCAGTGCCCATGCTGTGTAATTTAGCTATGATGCATTGTTTGAATGTGATGCCAATCAAAGAGCTGTACCAACTGAAAGTTCTGATATATGTATACTGAAACTGTAGTTTAGGGTGACACATGCCTGCCTTATAACTCATCCTTATCTAGCCACAAGTCCAAAACCTTGGTCAATTACCTCAGGGTGAGTGTGTAATCAAAACACTCTCAGTACTTTCTGTGTAAATATGAGCTAGAGTTCTTTGCATTTTTTAAACTTGCTGTCAATTGAAGAGCTCATGCCACTGAAAATTTCTATAAACAACCTTAAAAATTTGTAGTCTGAGCAGGATGTTGACTGCCTTTAACGAGTAGCCTGTAGAATGTATGGTAGGCTTATATTTTACATCTTACGTTGACTGAGGCTCACTTAAAGGCCCAATTTTCCCCCATCCAAAACAGTACCAATTCTCCTAACCTTCTTAATTAAGCCCCTCCCACAATTGTCTAAAATTCACCCCCATCCAGACACAATCTCATTTTATTGCTCCAGAGTGAATACAGAAAGCTCAATGTGTATAATCAAAGCACTATCAGAACAGTTCGTGCTGTGTAATATAAGTTTTGGTACTCTGCATTGTTTGAATTAGCAGTCAATCAAAAAGCTGAGCCAATTGAAAGTTTCTATTACCCTACACTAGAAGTGAAGTTTGGGGTGAGAGGATTGTCCCTTTAAACTAAAGTGAACGATCTACAGAAGCAAAAGATAAGGTGATATTACTGCATTAATGTAGACATTCCCTGCATCGTGTCAAAACTGTCCCTGTACAGTTGAGGCAACCTCAGCCACACCAACTGTTGGTACAAACATAATTCTCACTCGATGAAAGGTTCACTAGAACGAACGTTAACTGGAGAGAAACTTTTGACAACGAAGATGATTCAGAAGGTCGACTCTTTGCTTGTTTGAAAGTCTGCTCCTCATTTGAGTGAACATTCGATTACGAAACCTTTGGACTAGTGAATCTTTGATTCCATAAACATTTGATCAATGAACCTCCATTTGAATTAACTGTCCGACTATAGTGGCCATAAGTCTAATGAACATTTGATCTATAGAACATAACCAAATTAAAATAGCATCATTAGCTAATCTGCTCACTGCAGAGTTTCTGTGAGCTTTCAGTTTGGTTTTTGGTACCCCAACCTAAAGCTCTATACTGTGCCCCCATTTTTAAAATATCGTATTGCCTTGTTAGTCCTTCCCATGCATGTTGCATAAAAGTCCCATAAAACAACTTATCTTAGAAAGTGTTTAAAGAGCTGACAACTAACTTGCTAACTGTACTGTAGCAATTACTCAGCTCACATAAGAGACAGTCAAGAATAATGTTCTGCATTGCCCAGTAAATGTTCTGTCACTAACATTTCATCTCACAATATACAACACAATAAAAGGGTAATATATTTTGATCATTTGAAAGAATTATACAGAAATAATGAACATCTTGTTTATGATGCACATATGGTGCCTGTCCTAATTGCTATATTGTGGAATTTAAAAAACCATCTGCATGGTACCGTCTCTCCTATTGCCCGTTGTTTTACTTAAAATGATGCAAACATTCCTTCTTGTCTGAGTCGTCTCTCAATAGGAACTTACACAAATCATTTATGTCGCTATCTTACAAATCCCCAAACTAAACAGTTTTTTGCCGTTTTTTAAAACAAGAAGAATTTGTGTAAAAATTGATTGCAAACTGACGTACTTTAAATTTGTTTTCATGAACATACTGTTCTAGTTTAGGGCAGTGCTTTCCTCCTCTGTCCATAATATAATGCAAATTCACCTAATCTTCCATCTGATAAGAAAATATCTTCATCCTCTATGCTTTACTTTTTTACTTCATCTAAATCCCCACTGCCTGATTTCATTAACTTCATCCTCCCAAAAACAAAAATATCACAGACAATAAAACACAAAGAAATGTCTATGACAGACAAGACTGTAAAGATCAACATTGCATTATAGGTACTGCACGAAAGGCTACAATCCTGGACAACATTATCTGGGATGAATCCCTGCCCCAATTCAATGTCGGCTTTGAGTGTGAATAAAAAATGCATACCATTGCAATATTTTCCATTGCAAATATTTTTCTCAACATTGAACAAGGAGGGGTGGTGGAGAAAATACGCTGAAAATAAGTGACCGGTCCATAAGTGTCCCAATTATGTTGTCAAGGATTGTTGTTCCTGCATACTGTACAGCGTATCTCCCATATCTGCGTGTGACTTCACCATTTGACACAAGGAAAAAAAAAAACACTGTCATGCACTTTTGAGAGCATTTGTTTCTGATTTTTTTTTTTTCCTTTCTGATTTTTTTTTTTTCCTTGCGGGCAGGGAGAGGCTCTTACCAGGTCTTTTTGTCTGTCTTAAAAGGAACGGTGCAAAAAGAAAATTGATCATAATGGCAACCAACAGTCTTTTTGAATTTTAGTTTCTTGCTGATACTATTTGAAAGGAACTACAGAGACTCCTGTATGGGGGGCCCAAACTGTGCCCCATAAAAACTGGGGGGACAAACCCAGCCAAACATTCTCAGCAGTCCATAGAGGAACACCTAAGGCAATGAACTATGATTGTGAAAGTTTAAAGAACTCGAGCTGTACGTGTAGTGATGAAGATGATCAACTTTCAACTTAGAACCAATTTCTCAGCGTAAATATCATGTTCTGTGAAGGGAATGTCATGAACTTCATATTCCCCATGTAGAGTCCACATGGCTAATCAATTTTTAGGGTCAGTTAAATAGTACAGCAAACAAATAGAAAAAAAATATTACTTGCCAAGATGAGGAGATGGTCTCACACTTGCTTGAAGGCCAAATCTTCTCACTCCAGGCAACTCCATTTCTCCCTACCTGTTTCCTTCTAGCCCCTACCACAACTGTCTAAAACTACTCCTTATTTGTAGATGCATTTCCAGTGTACAAGGACCTATTCTGGTGAGCATATGACGCCCTAACAAGTGATCAAAACACTCTTTGTGTATGCTATGGGATATGTGCTACTCTTACACCTGCCTCTTTTGAATTTGATATCTATCAAAGAGCAATACCACCAATTTAAAACTTTGCCCCCCCCCCCCACCTTCCCCTATCAGGAATGTAGTGTTAGTGACAAGTGTCTGCCTTCATCGTTCACTAGGGGTTTAATTCTGAAAGTTTACTTGAGAATGGTCATAGTGTAGGGGTGTAAATTAATGTGGAGGTCTATGCGTTGTGGATAAAAGGCCCAGTTCTCTCACCCCAAGCAATACCAAATCTCCTAACCTTGTTACTGAAGTCCCTCCCACAATTGTCTGACATTCATCCTCATCCAGATACAATCTCACTTTATTGCTTCAGGGTGAGTATAGAAAAACTCAATTTATAATCAAAACACTCTCAGTACAGTTCATGCTGTGTAATATAAGCTTTGGCACTCTGCATTGTTTGAATTAGCTGTCACTCAAAGAGCTGAGCCAATTGAGAATTTTGGTACCCTTGTACCAAAATTGTAGTTTTGGGGTGAGAGGTTTGGCTTATTTTGGTTTAAGTGTTGGGGTTTAACCGTGGGAGTTTATGTGCGTAGGTTCAAGTATAGGGGGTTTAAATGTGGTGGGTTATGTGTGGGGGTTCAGTGGAGGTTTAAGTGTGGGGACTAGCTGCATGCCTCTGTGAATATATCAGGAATCACACTTCAAAACTGCTGTACCACAACACATAGATAAGATTTACTTCATATGTACTGTACTGTATATCAAAAATGATTTAAATGACCCTACAATAAACTAAGTAAGTTGGATCACTGTTCTTGTCTCCATATATGAATAATGACTCTTACCCTGTCACAAAAGAATCCATTAGTCGTTACAAATATAATAAAGTACTGGTCTTTGCACAACAAGGAGCATGCACATAAACACAAAAGATCAGATGTGAGAGGGATATGATCAGAAATTAAGTCACAATTTTTTCACATTTTAAATGACTGGTACTTTTAATGGTTTTGCTATAGTGAGTATTTCTCTTTGCATGACCCAATTTCTATGACCCACAGAATTCTCTATTGAGGGAAAATTTAACTGTTTGGTACAAACATCACGTAAAGGTTTCGACTGTTAAACAATGCAAGCATAATTCATCTTGCACAGAAAGAACCCCCATCGATCCAATTCATGGATGATTAAACAAAGCTATCATTTTCATCCATCATAAATTTCATCTTTTGACAAAATTTATGACCCAAAATTTTCGGAGAATAAGAACAACCCTTTGTATGCAGGGACACAAAAACCTTAAAGGTCTGGTGACATTCATACATGTACAAAATATTGCAATTTACATGAAACAATTTTAGAATGAAATCCTGAACTGTGAAATGCATGTTGGAATTACTGCCTATCCTTTACCCCATGTGAAGCAAAATCAAGGATGGAAAGATTCTTGCAAAAAAAAAATATGGGAATGGGGGCATTTTGAATTAGTGGAAAATTTGGCTTTACATAAATATATAGGCTAACAGTAAAATAGTAAATCCTGGAATATTCACTTCCCCCAGAAAATAAACATCAGAAGATGTGTTTTTTATCTTCTCAAGTTATATAGGTCTAATATGTTTGATACACAGTACTGTTGTCAAGATTGCAAAGCCTTGCATTTTTCATTAGGAACTCCTCTGCTTAAAAATTCACATTCTATTTTTGGAAAAATTTGAAATGTTTTTCTCTTTAATAATCCAAAGCGGCTTTGTCTTGGACTTCCTCTGTAACAAACACAAATAAAAGATTTTTCAATGTGCCCTGGGAGTTTATCTGTTTCACAACAAACAGGATAAAAGTTCCTTACTGGCCAGAGAATAAGTGTAATTCAAGAAGTGATAGTGTTATGTTGCAACAAACAATATTGCTGTTGATAAGAAGGATTTTTTACATCCAACCTACCCTTAGTAAAATCTGGTCTGATTTTCAAGCAGGAGAGCTTCATATGCAGTAATGGATTTTAACAGGAGTTGTGGCCTTTTTTTCAGCATTCAATGTGTTCAACCTTTGAATCATCACAGAGCCAGACCTGTTGTTTTCTACCACTAGACCTGTGAGACCTTAAAGGTAAAGAGCAGTCCCCAAAAATTATTTTGAAGAAAACGCTAAATAGCCAAATTTTCGTCTCATTTCTCTTCAAAGTATCTGTCACTACATTTTATGATTTAACTATTGCATATTCAAGGTAAACCAAGCAGTTATTTCTGGTAAATTTCACATTTGAAGAGAAAAAAAAATTGTCACATGACTCCCAACAGCCAACCATGAAACTGGACAGTCTACTACACTTCTTCAATTTGGGATGACTGCTCCTGGCCTTTAAAGATGCACACTGAGTTGCCATTGATAACTTAAAGGTCTTGCAACATGAGAATGAATGACAAACAGTATTGGGAAGTTAATGAAAACGACACTAAAAACTTTGATAAATAGCTGCAATTTTACAAAGCAATATCTGATTTGCACTTCATCATCAATAAGTATGAGTTCAATATGCAAATCTTGTGATGTCATGAGAGGGATATGCCATATATATGGCTAATAGTGTCTCTTGTTTTTACAATCTTCATTTCAAGGACGGTTGTAACAATAGTTAGTCCTGAGGGCTTTATTCTGGGAACTAAGAAACTATCTCATGAGTAATTACAGTAAGAAGTATTTAATGCAGGATTAACGAAATAAATCTCAACACAGATTTTTAATTGTAACTGTCACGTAAAGTCCTGTCAATATGCTGACATGTCACACTCCTTTTAACGAAAACCTACCAGGATACTGCACCCATCACATGACAATGCTTACCATTAGCATCATATGCGGAAGTTACAAAAACCCTAAAATTTTAAAATTTTTATACCCTTGCTTGTGACGGTTGTATTTAAACAAGTGTCTGGTCACAACTTTTGAAAACCAAATTGAGACATTACAGCGGCTCATTGAGTTGGCCTAGAAAATTCAACAAATTTTTCTGAAGCTGTTAAGTTGTCTTCACATACCAATGGCAAATGGTCAAACTTAGACAATCCCTATGTATACAACTATTTTACTATGAGTGAATACTGAACAGCTCAATTCAGCTTTCACAAATTTCTAACCAGACACTTTTTCAAATTATGCCCAAAACTATTACAAGTCAAGACACAACAATTTTCAAAATTTTAACTTTTTCCATTTAACTAATGAAATATGAAACTTGACTCTGTAGTGTTGTTATGCCTTACTGACCTTTTAACTCTCTCACTGAGTTATCTATATCGACTTAATGAGCCCCTTTAATTTCTCATTCACAAAACCATGACGCTAGAAGTAAATAGCAAGTTGCAGCCATCTCAAGCTGGCAACTAAAAATCCAGCAGCTGTAGATGAATCCGGACAGATTGTGATCGTCTGATTGTAGTCTGCCATTACTGGGGTCCATCACCTTTAACTTTAAATTTCCTTCCTCAACTGTTCCACGGATGGTTGCACACTGAAGTGTATCTTGATTTTCTCAACTTCACTGAATATGATGATTTGAAATCATGTAGACAATAAATGAAAACAAGGCTGATGGACCCCACTAATGGCTGCCAACAGTCAATTAAAACAAGCGCTTATGGGCTTCGTCTATAACAGAACTTCCCTTTCAGATATTTTGAGATCAATAAAGTTAGAAAGGCATTTGCCCCCTTCAGAGACTATTTGCTCAATAGCAACAAGGCTGGTTTAAACGGGATTAACTGTCGCAATTACAGAGACAAGCTTCATCCGAGAAAATGCCTTTTTCTCAGGTTAACATTGGCTTAAACGTCCTATTCAATTCTAACAGCATGAATTATCTGTTTGTATGATGTGAGGATGTTTAAGTTTGCCTACTGTAATCAGCATATGTGGAGAATGCTTAAAGGTTGGGACATATTTGGTGAATTTTCAGACCCAACTAATAATGAACCTCTAAAGGCCTGATTCTCTCACCCCAGTTACAATTCTCCTAACCCACTTACCTAAGCCTCTTCTACAACTCATCCACATCCAGACACAATCTCTGTTGATTGCTTCAGTGTAAGTATTCGTATTGTGTTATTAACTACAGTACATGCCATGTGATATGAGCTTCCATGCTTTGCATTTTTTGAACTAGCTGCCAGTCAAAGAGTTGCGCCAATTAAGAATTTCCGTGGTCTACAGTACTACAACCAGAGTAGCAAAGCTACTGTCGCTCAACCCTTCTCATGTTATCAGTGTTTTTTTTTTTTTTTTTTTTTAAATTTATCTTGAATAAATTTATTGTGTACACTTAACACATACTCAGACAACTCCAGGTGGGCAGACCAGCATATGAACACTGTTCACTTAGCAGTTGAACTGTTTCAGGGATAAATCTCTACATAGCTAGTTCATCCTCTAACAGTGTACCTTAAGTCAAACATTTCACTCAAAAATATATCAAAGAGCATAAAAAGTGAATGCTATCAGTCTAGCTCCCAGGACATTACTGAGCTGAGACATAAAATGTTGAAGCTTATTCACTTGAAACAAATTGATCTACTGCTCAATACTGTAAGTTGTGACTTTCTAGTTGCAAAACTCACAAAAGATATTTTGTTTCCTTTGAAAGTTGAAAATTATTTTTATGACCTGAACACTCTTGTTCACTTCCATGGCATGTTGTACAGAGAGGACTAAGTTAATAACATTACCACATACCAGAGTAGGAGTGCTATCACACCGCTTGGTATAAGGTGCAGAAAAACAGAGAAAGACAAAGATAGTAATTTTAACTTACAGTTTAACAATGACATCACAAATTATTGTCCTATGTACCATTTTAAAGTGAGTAAATAAACTTCAATATTTTGTATCTCAGCTCAGGAATGCCCTATGAAGATGAGATTGGTCTGTAAGCACTTTTTTTTTCATGCTTTTATACATGTTTTTTTTTTTTTTTTTTTTTACTTGAGGAACCCTTTAAGATAGTGCTGACTATGGAGGCAGGTATTAAAAACTTAAAATAGGTCATAGCACAAACGACCAGTTTGTGCAAGACAGTGGGATAAGCAATGAGGAAAGATAAGATACCCAAATATTTTTCCTCCCCTTCCCTCTCAATTCTCCCTCCTTCCTCAGTCCCTCTCTCCATTCTCACCATTTCCATATGTTTTCTTCTTCCTTCCACCTCTCAAGTTCACCTCTGTGACATTTGTACACAAAAAGTGAAGTACTGAAAGAAACTTCAATGCACTATTCATATGAAGGCTGATACTGCTGATTTGTGTCCATTCATGGAAGTACTTCTGGTCCATTCAAGTTGATATTATTCCCAATTGTAACAAGTATCATATAGCCACTTTTACCCCAGCCTGACCAGATAAACAAACTTGGTGAGGAGCCAAACAGCAGTACAGTGACCACACATTGTGGAAGTGTCCTCACCAGCAAAGAGAGACCTGTGTCATAGCAGCTCCTTGGTAATAGATATCAAAATTACTGAAGGATAAGTAATAAGCTGACAAATAAATGACTGCTTTGCAGGCTATCTTGATTATGTAACAGTCTGAGTCATTTGAGGGGCAAATACAGAAAAGTAATGATTTCTCCAAACTCTTTACACCAAACCACTCCAAAGATGATAGAACTGTTGCCATGCTTACTGCCAATCCTCCACTGGAAAAATTAGACAAATCTGACCAGATTTGAAGGCAATGAAACTTTTTAAAGTGAGAGAGACATTTTGACCCCATATACAGTATGACATAAGCCCTACCCACTATTAGTGGGTTGAGCTAAAGATGGAGTTTGAGGCAGGAAGATTAGCCTTTAAAGGCATATTTTCATCACCCCAAACAGTTCCAATTCTCCCAACCTACTTACTTCTGGCCCCTCCCACATTTATCTAAAACTCATCTTTATCCAGACACAATCCTATAGTTTATTGCTTCATGGCTTGTCCCAGTGACCATAAAAGTCCATAATATATGATCAAGACACTCTCAGTGCCCATGCTGTGTAATTTAGCTATGATGCATTGTTTGAATGTGATGCCAATCAAAGAGCTGTACCAATTGAGAGTTTTGATATATGTGTACTGAAACTGTAGTTTAGGGTGACAAATGACTGCCTTTAAATAAGGATTGGATCTTAAATCTACCACCTTGTCACAGATCCATTGTAAAACTACTCAGAATACTCAATATAGACTGTATAGCCATAAAAACCTTCACAGTACATGTGTTATCTTCTCCAGGGACATTTATCATAAATTAACGATTCAAATACAAACAGTTCACTTGAAACGACAATATTTGTTCTTTTTTTTTTGTAAAAGAAGCAGAAAAGGAAGCTTACTCAGAACACTGACACTGAAAGCCCTCTACAAATTCAAGTTTCAAAATCAAACACTGATTTAGACACTTACCACCATGCAAGGCAGACTTGTTGGGCTGTATGCAATTTAAAGACCCAAATGTCTCACCCCAAACAGTACTAATCCTCCTAACCCTCTTACACAAGCCCCTCCCACAATCGTCTGAAATTCATCCTCATCCAGAAACAATCTCAGTTCATTGCTTAAGCCTAGCTGAGTATAGGCCTAGAAATACTCAATGGGTTAATCAAAACACTTTTATGCTGTGTAATAAGCTTTGGTACTTTGCATTGTTTGAATTAGCAGTTGACTTCAATCAAAGAGCTGGGCCAATTGAGAGTTTCTGTTATCCCATACAAGAAGTGTAGTTTGGGGTGAGAAGATTGGCTCTTTAAAGAGCAGAGATGCCAACATTTACATCCAGAAATCAGAGAGGTTTCACACAAGAAATATGGAGGTTTTTAGAATTATATGGAACTTAACGAGAGAAAAACTTTGAATAAGGGGCGTTGTCATATTTGCTAGTTGGAATGGACAAAAATCCTTGAATTTTCAAGGAGCCTTCCTGAGAATCAGGGAGGATTGGCATCTTTGAAAAAGCAGAGTGGTTAAAGGTCTAATCCTCTCACACCAAACAGTTCCAGTTCTCCGAACCTACTAACTCTGATCCCAAACAGATTCATTTCTCAAAACCTAATTGCTTAAGTCCAGGCCTCTGACAACCGTCTAAAACTCATCCTGACCCAGACACAAATCTTATTTTACACAGTGCATTCAAACATCTACTGAGTGTGTTTTGGTTACACTTTGGGGTCTTGTACTGTACTCACCCTGAAGCAATGAACTGAGATTGTGTCTAGATGAGGATAGGTTTTAGACAGTTTTGGGAGGGGCTTGAAAAACAGGAAATTTGGTGCTGTTTGGGGTGAGCGGCTTAGGCTTTTCATCAACTTTGCCTTGTTTCCCACTTTTTTTTCTTTTTTTTTGAGTCCCTGCATGGTTCCCCTCCCCTTTTATTCCATTACTTATACACAGCATCAAACGAAACAAAATGAGCATGGAGCCCTTCGATCAGGGTTCAGTTCCTATCAGTGCCTCAGAAATGTAATCATCATTAAATCTTCGCAGTATAGAGCTCTTATGTCTGGAAGAGTATTAAACCCTTGGGGTTTCAGTGGCTCAATCAAATGCACATCTGAACTTTAAAAACTGTAGCACACTGTAGAACAACAAGTGCTCTTGAGCTCAGTCGATTTCAAATCTGTGGATAAGTTGTATGCCAAGCAAAGATAACTCAAAAAGTCACAGACAACAAGGTCAATACTCACAAAAATGTTCATATCTTGGAGGCCTGCCAAAGTAAGGAGTTTCAATTCTGGTAGTACTTTCTGTATTTTCGAATCGGGACAAAGTTCAACCCAATAATCAGAAAAACAACCCCACATTTACACATAGTAATGTTCTCCTGTATGCTGTATATACTATGAAGTCATCAAATGCTGGAGAGCTTTGAGAGAACTACCCTGGCATCCATCAAAGTTGAAAATATGCTTCTCCTTGTGGGTTATAGGACTAGGTGATACAAAGATTTGCATGACAGGAAGTCGAGGCACCCTGATGAAGGGGGCCCATCTTGAAGCCTTTGCAAAGCAGATATCTAGCTTAAAAACTTTTCAAAGGCCTAATCTTCTCACCCAGACAGCTACAATTCTCCTAAACTTACTTAAATGTTAGCCCCTCCCACAACTTTCTTTAATTTCTCCTCAACATCATTTCTCCATCTCAATTAATTATAGCTTCAGTTTGAGCAAGTACCCCAATCAAAAATCAAAAATCTCTCAGTGGTCAGTACAGTACATGTGTAATAACAGCTTTGGAGGTTCTTAAAATGTCTCCTCCCTATATATTCCATACCTTACACCCTTCACAGGCCATGACACCATAGTGGAAGCCAGTTGATTTGTCTCCACACACTTTACAAGGTATGCGCATTGCATCCTCTAGATTGGCAGCATTCTCAGAGTTGTCAGCAGAAGACTCAACGGGTGCATCGCAATCCATACCTGTAAAAATGACAATTCACAAAATTGAGCAAGTCCAGCATAGGGCTGCAAGGTGTTGTCTGCAATGACTTTTCCTCCAAAAGTAGTGTAAATGAATGTCAAAAAACTCAGAGTGGAATATTCTCAAAGACAGAATGATGATCTGCTAGCAGGTTCCCTGCTCTTCATGAAGCCAGACTGGGCCACCTTGCCCTGCCTCTTACCAACCTCTCAAAACCGGTCTGGAAGCCTTCTAGACACCAGCACATAAACACTTATTTCGACCAACAAAGACTTCTTACAAATTAAGCTTCTTCCCTAGTACTGTCAGGGACTGGAACCTACTCCCCCAGCACATAACAGATCTCAAGGTCCCCATGCAATTAAAGAACTCTGCCTTGAGGATTCTCAGACAGGAGGACAGATTTTCCATGCCCACACCAAACCCTACATGCTTGACTCCACCTGGAGTGTTGTGTAGTATTTACCAGATCCAGACAAAAAAAAAAACAAAGTTGCTGACTGGTATTACTGATGCAGACAAAGAGTGGAATACCCTAGCTTTAAAAATTTTCAAGATCTTGTCACACTGAATTTTTATATGTTTTGAAGAGGAATATATTCTAGGCAGGAGGACAGTAAATTAAATTCATTTCCAATGTTGAATTCTTAAGATATCAGCTATTGAATGTGGCAAATTTTCTACATAGAAAGAACTTGAAGCAAGCAGGCATGATGTCATGGATTCATATTGTTGGCCAATGTCTTGCTTTTATTGTAATTTACCACCAATTTTAAGCAACTGAACTCTAACATTATATTGACACCATACAGTAAGTTCACCTTGAACAATGAAATTTTAAAAACTATGCCTCATGTGTAAGATAGGGTCCTTAATCAACTCACAGTCAAACTACAGTAAAAGGATGAAAAATAAAAACAAAACATTACACCTTCTTGCTTCGTGTTCACTTTTTATGGACCATGCAGAATGCAAAAATGCATTGAGGTTTTGATGATACAAGAATGTTCCATTCCAAATAATGTCATCATGTACCCTATCTTCTCACTCAATGGCTATACTTGCATCATGTCCAAAAGTAATTTTGTTATCCCACATGACCACTGACCCCCACCACCAAAAATAGTGAACATGTTCTCACCATAATGTGCACCCACATACCACATGTGAAATCTAAGTTTCCCACCTTGAGATGTGTTAACACCTAAAAAGGTTTTTGTTCACATTTTGACTTCCAATGACCCCACATGACCTTTGAGATTCATAAAAGCCATAGAAAGATAGACAGACAGACAGACAGACAGACAGACAGACAGACAGGGAGCTAACTTGAAATATTGCATTTTAAAAAGGTTTTCTGATTTTGACCCTGGTGACCCCAGATGTCCTTTGACCTCCACCAAAAGTGGAAGGGATCACCCTCAAATCCACCTACCACTGATCACCACATAAATCCGTCCAAGTTTCCTATCTTGATATTGTGTTAAAATTTTCAACATTCGACCCCTGGTTCCCCAAATGACCTTTGGCCCAAACCAAAGATGATAGGCACTATCCTCTCACTATAAAATATGGACATACCAAATATGAAAGCTATCCAAGTTTTCTGTAAATATTGAGATATTGTGTGAACAAGACTTTCAGCATTTGACATCTGCATGGTGACCCCAAATGACCTTGAAGTACACCAAAATGATAGAGACTGTCTTTTTACATTCATGGATCCATAAACCAATGAAATCTGTCCAAGGACCCTACCTTGAGATAATGTGTTAACAAGGTTTCCAGCATTTGACCACTGGGTAACCCCAGATGACCTTTGACCTCCACCAAAATCAATCAGAACCATCTTCTTACTAAAAAGCATCCACATACCAAATACAAATCTATGCAAGTTTCCTACCTTAAGATATTGCATGAACAAGGTTTTCAGCCTTTGACCCCTGGTAACCCCAGATGACCTTTGACCTCCACCAAAAAATAAAAGGCAGCATCCTCTCACTATATACATATGCCAAACACAAAATCTATCTAAGTTTCTTATCTGTAGATATTGTGTCAACAAGGTTTACAGCATTTAACCCCTGCAGTGACCCCAGATCAACCTTTGACTACCAAAAACAATAGGGTTCTTCCTCTCCATACATGGTGCATTTATGTACCAAGCTTGAAAACTGTCAGCATTCCTATCTTGAGATATCATGTTAAAACACATACCACACCCCACACACACACCATCATGTCTTCAAAGGGTTCTCTTTCATAGACCTATTTCCAAATAGCCATTACAATGAATTGTGGGATAGAGTTTAGGGTGTACTTCAATTTTCACTACAGTAATATGCCATTGACAAAAATGACAAACACCAAAACCCTATCCCACAATCCTTTGTAATTGCCATTTGGAAATAGATCTATTGAAAACCAAAACATTGGCCTGTAATAGTTACTACAGTCTTCTAAACCCCTTCAAAGTTATCAGTGCCTAAAATTGGGTGGGGGGGGGGGTGGTTTTGTTATGAGGTTGTGGAGGAGGTTCTTGACTAGGCCAGGTGATGCAATAATTTGTTAGGCTTTATACATAAGAGAAGTCTTTACTTTCTTTCTATGTAACTTTGTTGCTTCTCCAAGGGATTGACACTTCTCTATAAGCCCTGAGGGGTTTTTAAGTGCACTCCCAAGCACACCATTTCTTATTTATATGCAAAAGTTATTTGTAAATATGTGGTGTGATAAAACAACTACGAATTGAATGAACGAACCAAATGAACTCAATTTATATCCTCACCTGCCACCATACCACCACCACGCTCCTGGGGAAAGCTATCAAAGTTGAAGAACACTTGTGTTGAGTCTTCAAACACCACGACTGGCGTTGAGACAGGACTATAGAAGGGGGGTGACATCCCCTGACTTGGCACCCCCTCCAAGCTGGTTTGCACTGTGCTCGTCATGTCTCATTCTGACTAAAAATGCATGCACTCTGTAAGGATGAAAGAAATAGAATTTAATCTTCTGTGCTACTATACCACCTGAAGTTGCACAAGTTCAGTGTACAAATATTATCACGGAAAGACAGAAAATATTTCTGACAAAAAAACCCAAAGCTACTCTTTCTTTTTTGTCATATAAAGGAAGAAATATTGCAACAAATTTTTTCTTGCAAACTGATGCAACCCATTTGTGATTATCTATGTGATTAATTTTTGCACCATCTCCTACAAAATAAAAAAACAAAACTGAACAAATTACTCTTAAAAAATATATGACAGACTATTTGAATTAAACACAAAGGATTATACTTCTGTCTGTCCGAAAATGCATTCACTAGGATGTTGTTATCTGACAAATGAGAGAACACCATATACAGTAAGTTCAAGTTCGGGAAAATATTTTTTCAAACATTTCTCTCAAAAATTGTTTTGTAACTTTAAGCAGATTTAATTGTTCCATGCAGAAGCATTTCTGTTGGCTTTAAGGTACTGTACTGTACAGTAGATGGCATGTTTGGTCTAACGTAAGAGCATCTGCCTCTCATGGGGAAGGTCCAGTTTCTTTTCCCAAGTCAAGTTATATCAAAGACTCTAAAAATGGAACCTACTGCCATTGTGTGTGATGCTCCGGATAAGCAATGGGGTAGGGAAAACAAGCCAGTGAGCCACAACTGGAAAAAAGGCTGGGGCCGGCTTGACTTGAACCAATAGGTTGGAAACTAGGCAAACTCCATCTAACTAACTAATTTAAAGTACAGTAACACATTTAGGTCCAAAACTCAAAATATTGCAAGTGAGGGTTACTTCTTTTTGTTAAAAAGGGGCAGTTATGGCATTTTCAATTGCAATTTGTATTTTATGAAACCCAACATACAGTATAATGTGATGTGGGAAACTCATGATAAACCAGTTCAACAATACATTCAACCCTGCCTGCCCAATGCTTCATTAGTGAAGGAATTTACCCATGGTGAAAACAAAGGATTTTTCAATGACAGCCAACCTAATTCTAGTTCCATCTTATAGGGTACATGCTGCCAATTTAACACTTTTTCATCCATCTACTATTCCCAGTCTGAAGGAAAATATTTGTCGATAAACATTGACGATTTTACATAAAAGAAATTAGGTGAGATTTCCATCTGGTTGAGACATGTACGCGTCGTCTTGCTCAAGAAGAGTCACCATTAACTAGGTTATCCCCATTGCAAGAAAAGGTAATATGACATGTCTATCACATGACATAAGCACAGTAGATCAATAAAATGATTACAAAAGACTCAATATTTATCGCCAAGTCTTTCACACAATTATTGCTAAAGACTGGTCAAGAAATGAACCAAACAAAAATGGTGGGAGTTAAAAAACATCCATTATGAAGTATTATAAAACCAAAAGAAAAATTGACCCAAATATTTGCCAGCATGTTTTGTAGGTTTAGTAATTAAGACTTCTACATTAAGAAAGGAAATGATGTGAAAAAAGGATTGCAAAGAATGCCTTGAAGCAAGAAATTCCTGATGAGCCAACATGTCACTTTAGTTCTTACTTTTTGAAACTTTGAGTTCTTCTCTTCCTGATAACAACTTACCACATTGGGAGGACATGAAACACGTGCACTACATTTTCAAGTGTCACATTTGATTAACAGCTAGATTGGCAGTACTAGATATATATACCGCAAAAAATTGTTCATAACATTTGAGCAAGTAGCTAACAGGCCAGTCAAGTATGTGTCCATCCCTTTTTACACAATGTGAACACAATGAGAGCATACAGTAGATCACTTGAGGGCACAGATCACAAAACAAACTGAGATCAGAACTCACCCCACTCACCCCAATGGGGTGTCAAGAAGAAACGTCACAGCAGGAAGTTTAAGTACTTTGAGAGCATTGTCTCAAAAGAGGGAAAAAATTGGTTACAGGAGAAACAGCTCCCCCATTCCCCCCCCCCCCCTCCAAAAAGAGTGATAATAAAAGGAAAAAGGAAATAATAAAAGGAAAAAGAAGTATTACACTGAAAAACCACCACCATGGGTAGAAAAACTTGGGCAGCCAGAGGGGAGGGGGATAATTTTGGCAATTGGAGGGCTTTCCTGGGGAAATGTTACTAATTTCCTGGAAAGTTATGCTACTCTATTCCAGGAAAATAAAACTTTTTTCCAGGCCTGAACCACCACAACTTTCATATCATTCTGTCAAAGTCTGAAATCAAGCATTATTTCATTACCAAAGCTCCTTGAAATAGTCCAAACAAAGAGGCAAAGGGGAGTGGTCACACCTTCTCAAGGCAAACAAATCTACTACCATGATGTACTGGGCCCCCTCTCCCAAACTGCCTTACATTCTGGCCACAGGTCTGATAATAAAAGCAAGATGCAAATTATGTACATCCTAGTCATGATTAATCAAACCAATCATACACTGAAGCTTTACACTGACAGTTCACTTAAGCTGCAAGACAAGAACATGGAATATTTACAGAATATTGTTTACAATGAATGTGTAGTATACTATATCTCTTAAAGTGTACCTCAAGTCAAAATTCAAAAATATATATTAAAGAGCATGAAAAATACATTCTAACAGTCCAACTCTCATCTTTTTAGAACATTCCTAAGCTGAGATATAAAATATTGAAGGTAATTCATTTAAAACAAATGGGTCCGTTGTGCAACAATTTGTGACTTTCTTGTTGTACAACTCACAAGACAAGAACATGGAATATTTACAGAACATTATTTACAATGAATGTGCTATATCTCTTCAGACAGATAATGCTTAAAGGCCCAGTTCTCTCACCCCAAATAGTACCAATTCTCCTAACCTTCTTACTTAAGCCCCTCTCACAGTTGTCTGAAATTCATCCTTATCCAGTCACAATCTCAGTTTATTGCTTCAGGGTGAGCGTAGAAAAGCTACTGTATGTGTATAACCAAAACACTCTTAGTACAGTTCATGCTGTGTATTTCAAGATTTGGTAATCTGCATTGTTTGAATTAATAGTCAATCAAAAAGCTGGGCTAATGAAGAGTTTCTGTACTCCCTACAAGAAGTGTAGTTTGGGATGAGAGGATTGGCCCTTTAAATAGCAGTGTCTTGAATTAATGTTAAACAGCTGATCTGAACCTTTGTCAGATGGCTGGAGTGAGCCTTCCAAACAATTATACATATCAGGCATACTGATATAAGATACTTCATCACTAAGGTATGGTACAGTACTGTACTTTAGATAATACCCCCTTTGCACTGCATTCAATACCTACAGGTAAATGCAATACTGAAAGTACACTATGGTCATATGAATCTACTGACTTCACAGTTTCAAAACATTTCACATCCCTCCACAGATTGACTTAAAAATGCCTGAACGACTTTCTTGTTGCTCTTCAACAGAGCAGTGCTGGTAGTACAATTCAGTATCGTGTGCATCGTTGCTGAACCTGTTTTGGCTAGCTAACTAGGCTATAAGCTTGGATGTTATGAAGGAGCCACTGCACTGTACACAACAGTCACACACACATTACAACACCAACAATATGAACAACTGCAATAAAGGACTTGAGAACAACTTTAATTATTGGACCGAGTGAACTTTCATGATACAGTATATAGCACTCCATCACTGCATGGCTCCTGTACCAGCAGATCAGACAATTCTATAAAACAGAGTTCATTGGTTACTAGCTTAATTACTTTACCTATTGAAACTTCACTTGCTATTCCAGAAGAAATACAAGGACTACAGTACAAAAGAAAAGGGGGAATAGAAGTGCAAGGGAGTGCAATGATGGTTCAGTTGGAAACTACTGTATTTAAAGGGCCAATCCTCTCACCCCAAAATACACTTCTTGTATGGGGTTACAGAAACTCTCCATTGGCTCTGCTTTTCTGTTTGACTGCTAATTCAAACAACGCAGAGAATACCAAAGCTCAAATATTACACAACATGAACTGTACTGGGAGTGTTTTGATATAGACACTGAGCTTTTCTATACTCACCCTTAAGCAGTATATATACTGAGATTGTGTCTGGATGAGGGGGAAGAAGGTTAGAAAATTTGGTACTATATGGGGTGAGAAAATTGGGCCTTTAATACCATGTAGCTAACATTGTGTGTACTGCAGAGAACGAAAGAGAGTTTTGAGGCAGTTACTGCATCTCTTCCAAAAGTTCCAACTCTCCCAACCTATTTACTTACTAGCCTCTCCCACAACAGTTTAAAAACTCATCCTCATCCTCATCCAGACACAGTCTCTGGTCATTTCCTATGAGCATGTACCCTGGTGAGTATACCAGGTGCCAGATTACAGTTGAACAATCAGGACAATATGTCACCCATGCTGTGCAATATGCTACACTACATTTTTTGAAGTTAACATCAGTCAAAAGAGCTCTGCCAACTGACAATTTCTGTATAAGTTTGTGAAAAATTTGTTGATTGGGGTGATGACTAACTGCCTTTAAAGGGCTAAACCTCTCACCCCAAACTACAATTTTGGTACCCAGGTACTATTATTCTCAATTGGCTCAGCTCTTTGATTGACAGCTAATTCAAACAATGCAGAGTTCCAAAGCTTCTATTACACATCATGAACGGTCCTGAGAGTGTTTTGATTATAAAAATTGAGTTTTTCTATACCCACCCTGGAGCAATAAACTGAGATTGTGTCAGGATGAGGATGAATTTCAAACAATTGTGGGAGGGGCTTCAGTAAGAAGGTTAGGAGAATTGGTACTGTTTGGGATGAGAGAACTGGACCTTTAATGGAGCTGAGAAAGCAGCTCATTATGCTACTGACCATGTGTTTGATCTAAGACTACCCACTTGTCACATGTGAGGCCCATCTTTGATTCCCAGGTCATATCCAACAGCCATCAAAGAATTTAAAGGCCTAATCCTCTTAACCCAACCAGTTCCAATTCTCCTAACCTACTTACATACAGTGTACAGTAAGCCCCTTCCACAAATGCTATCTTGACAGATCCAGAGGCATACATAACTTTTGAAAAAAGCTCAGCATGCATGCACTTACCGAGGTATCAATATCAAAATTGGAGGTGAATTTAAAGGAATAAGAAAACACTGGCCACAAAAGTGAATCCATGACATCATGTCTGCTTAAGTCCATTCCTTTCAGAAAATGTGAGCACTGCTAATATGATAATATTGTGTCAATATAGGACTGAACATGGGAATATTTTAAGTGCTAAAAGTATGTTCACTTTAACTTACCAAATATGAATTTGTTTCAGAACTATTCTTTGAAATCAGGATTGCAGAGACTTTTATTGTATCTACGTCATCAAAAGTGCCACATTGCATTGTGGAACCTTCTACTTAATATTTACAGTATTTAAAATCCATTGCATAATTTCTTTTCTAGCACAAATCTCAAATGGAACTCATCACCTAGCTAAGCAACATGGGCTAGCTGTTCTGTGGGTCCCCCCCCCCCCCTAAAAAAAAAATTCTATGCCCTTCAATTTATTTGAAGAGTACAGAACAATTCTCACAAGGTTCTGTGTGCCCACCATAAAGTCTTACAGTCTAAAATTTAAAAAAAAAAAACATAGATTTTTGGCATTGCAAAATGACTGTTATTCATTTAACTCTCATTGTCATAGCTTGTACCATTGCTGGGATATCAAAAGCTGAAATTTACTTAGTTGAATTTTTCAGTCTTTCAAAGGCATAGGCTTACATTGTTTAGTACAGAAACACAACTGAAGTGGTACTGTAGGTTCTTGTGTGGGTTCCTGTTACAAACTTCAAAAGTTTCAATCAAATTATTATGTTTTATACCAGAAAATTCATTTCAAATTCTATTCAAATACATTCAAATTCTACCTGAAAACTACAGTCATGACCTGACTGAAGTTATACTATTAAATCAATTCTTCCAGCTTACAGTAATTACAGGGGAGGAGCAGTCATCCCAAACTGAAGAAGTGTAGTAGACTGTCCAGTTTCATGATTGGTTGTTGGGAGTCATGTGACAATATTATTTCTCTTCAAATTTATGTGAAAGGTACTAGAAATAACTGCTTGGTTTACCTTTAATATGCTTTAGTAAAGTTATAAAATGTAATGAAAGATACTTTGAAGGGAAATAAAATAGAAATTTTGTTATTTACCTTTTTCTTCAAAATAATTTTTTGGGGGACTGCTCTTTACCTTTATTAAGTAATTGGCACGATTCGTATGTTTATACTGTACATGTGCATGGGCTCATGGGTGGAGCAATTAAGTTGGGAAGCTGAGAGGTTCCTTCCTAGAAATTTTGGACATTTAGGGGGAAATTTCCCCCTCTTGTCCATAAAGATCTAGGGAAAATTGTGGGAAATTCTATTCCCTGCTTGAGAAATAGTTTTACTCCCAGGGAAAAAACAGTTTTTCCAGCCCTGAGCAACATATTGCACATGCATTGGAATTGTATGTTGGATGTTTTTTTTTTTGCTGCCATCTATATTGTACCAAGTAAGATTTTCTATGAATGGTCCTTTGACAAAACTTTTGTTGACTCAGTACAAAACTTTGCCCTATAAAAAAAGGTGGTTACAAGGAATTTTAGCAGGGATTATATTCAATGACTTCCAAAAAAGAAGCAGGTTATTTTCTGTTTGTGCAGGTCAAAAGCAGCATCTTTATTGCATTTGACATTTAAAAGAAACTCATTTTTTGGAGGGAAGAGTATTATGGAATCTCTTTTTGAATTGTGGCATATTCTATACATTTCAAGTTGGCTGTCTATGACAGAGAAGCATTGACATTGTAACTTGATATTGACGACGCTAGTATTTTAAAAACGTATTTGTTTGACTGTATAAATATACTGTACAGGAATACTGCAAGAAACACAAAAAAGGGGATTTATTACTGCTAAACCCAAAGTCCACATGGATGCTGTTCATCTGCAGGCTTAAAATACAAGTGGGCTCAGGGGACAAAAGCTTGCTTCAAGGCCCTTGTAACATATGTGATTTGAAGGGTTTTAAAGGCCATAAATTTATTTAAATTCAAACATTGCTGCAAAAGTATCCTCTTTTCAGTTTCCCGAAAGGGGATGGAGTCATGCAAACATAACTTTTGCAAACTAGTGTAGGATCGTACATTTTACTGTTGGCATAATTAGCTATGGTTTGCTTAATTTAACTAAAGAGAATTACGTGTTTGTTTTGCTTTGTTTTCAGCTGCACAGTATGAAGCCAACACTTGTCGTCATTTTGGACTTCAGAGATTGTTGTTGCTATGGTAGATCATTGTTAAAAGGGACAACTCGTATTGTTGGCAACTAAATTAACCAAAAATATGTTGCAATGTTTGGTTGTTTAATCACTTTCAAAAAAGGATTGAGACTTACATTGAGTATTTTTATAATTTTTGGATGCATAAATGTGAACTTTTGTCACGAAAAAATGTCCACCTAGGCTGTCAGAAATATGTGTACCTTATGTAAAATGTAGCAATGTATATACAGCGATGTGTCACTTTGTGGTTGTACATTACTTGGTAACAGGGCGCAGTCAAATATTGTCAGTTAATAGTTGTGACGTTATTTGATAAGAGGGCAAAGTCATTATTGCTGTGTTTCTTATATAGCGGCTGACATTTAGACATCAATACTTCAACGAAAATTTTGTATCAAATTATTTTTGAAAAACTTGCCTTCCATTTGTAACCTCCAATGATACTTAATTTTGCTACAAATTCTTAGGTACTTTTTTCCCTCTTAACCTCTTAAAAGATGACCCATCCGGATGGTCTTTTGACCGCAGTTATGTGAAAAAAAAAACAACTTCCCTGGTCGTTCCACTTACATCTCCTGTGCTGCAACTAAAGCACACTGGATCAACGACTTCAACTGTACCAACTGGAGTCTTCTCACTTGTGGGAAACTTTTATTAATAAGGTTTTGATTAAGTAAGAAACCAAGATATTGACAAGTTTCTAAATTTTATGGAAGAGAGAAGGTGGGACTTGAACCAGATTCTTTTGGAGGGGGAAATTCCCCCCTTCCCCCCCCCCCCCCCCAATGGAAAATCCTTTCCTGTAATGGTGTAGTTTTATGCTAGATCATTCTACGAAATAATATATACAAAGAAAAAATGGAATCTGAGGCCACATAAGCCCAGTTTACACATAGAATACTGTGTCTGTGATTTGTGTTCCTTCACAATTTAAGGAAACATTTGGACTTTAAAGTGTCACTTTTGACAAGAAAAAAGTGACTACTGCTGTGTGTCCAAGGATTGGAGGACATGCAGTGTGTTTTTCACTCAAGACCTTTGAAATATGACACTGAAATGTCTTACACCATAGGAAAATAAGAACTTCTGTTTCAAATCACTGTAGTTGACCAAAATGTTGGAGAAGATTTATTTCACATTAACAAGTCAATCATTGCCAATTATAGCTTCATTCAAAAAATGTAATTTGCATTGTCAATGTGTTGAAATGGCACAAAAAAAAAAAAGAAAAAAAAGGAAACTGTTAAAATGTCTTTCAAGATCAGTAAAGCGTCGCATATTTCCACAATTAGGACTAAGTTCGACTCATCTGTCCAAGACAAACATCTTTGATTGATCAAGCTTGCTGAACATACTGTACATGCCTGAATACAAGATGGTAATTTGTTTACAATGAGGGAGTCGTTACAAGGGATGTTCTGCACCAAAAGGCCCCCCCAAATTACGCTCTTAATAAATCTTTGAACCGTTCATTTGCTGATTGCCTCGAGTCTAGACGGTGCATGTTTGCTACAACTCTCTTCTTAGTGTACAGTAATTCTATGACATGTACAGTATTAATTCACTTAGGCAAGTCAATCTGGCATGCATGCACAGTAATTCAAATGCTGTTGTTATGATGTTAATAAATGTACATGACTTTCAGAATATTGTGTTGTGGTTAATATTCTTCCAATTTAAATCAAAATTTGTTTATGAAACAGTCATCTTGCTCTGACGTAAATTAGGAGAGGCAAAGACACGTTTCTCATATCAATCATGATTGCTGAATGGCAGGGTTTTTGGCAAAAAGCTATTTAAACTTTTTTTTGTTTAAGATCCCACAGACAAACAGTAACCTACTTGATGTTAGGGTCAGGTATAACTGTACATACTGAAGGCAAAATATCAAAGATTGCACCAACCTTCCCCCCCCCCCCCATCCCCCTTTGTTTTATTCAAGTCTTAATTTGCATTCCTTAAAGTACAAAGGGCATAACTTTACCATTTGTCTGCTGATAATGTTGGAAACAAAGTTTGGGCAAAACAAATAAGAAGGGGTCCATAAATCTGGGTTACATCATATATTTTGTAATATTGTGAACAACTTGTATGTGCGGGTCTTTCTCCTTTGGAATTCCTGTGATTAAAGAGAAAATATTAAGTCAACTTCGATTAAAATTACAGTAGTACTGTATAGTAGACTATCCAGTCTTATGACTGACCCTTAATTGACAAACAGTTGAAAATATTTGTCCTCTAACTGTGAAATTTACAAGGAGTAGCCGAACTGCTAAGTTTACCTTGAATGCCCAACATTTCAGTCCAATAATATTTTGAAAAATACTTCAAAAAAAAATGAGAGGCAAGTACCAAAAGTTGTTGCAAAGAAAGTTGTAAGTTACTGATTTCCCCCTTTAACGGGAAATATTATGTTTGTTTTAACATGAAAACCATCATCCTTTTAAAACTAAAATTTATGGTACAGAATGATAGATGATTAAAAATATTAGCCACTATGGTGGTCTTTTTTTCAAGAAACAAGTTTTCCTCCAACAGAAATTCAGGTTATTTATTGATCGAGAATAATTTGTTGAACACAAACTTTCAACTTTCAATTGATGTAAGAGTATACTTAAAGTGTACCTGAAGTCAAAAAATTAAAAAATATATATTAAAGACAATGAAAAGTAAATTCTAACAGTCAAAGTCCCATCTTGGTAGGACATTCCTAAGCTGAGATATTAAATGTTGAAGTTTATTCACTCAAATTAAAATGGTACATTGCGCAATAATTTGTGATGTCATTCTTGTACTACTCAAATTACAATCTTTGTATTGCTTTGTTTTTCCGAACCTTATTGCACCTTGTACCGAGGTGTGATAGCACTCTTACTCTTATGAGGTGATGTAATTAATTAAACTCTCCTTGTGCAACATGCTATGCAAGCAAACAGGAAGTGTTCAAGGTCATAAAAACATTTTTAATTTTAAAGAAAAACAAAGCATGTTATGTGAGTTGTACAACAACAACAAAGTCACAAATTATTGGGCAATAGACCAATTTGTTTAAGTGAATTAACTTCAGCATTTTATATCTCAGCTCTGGAATTTCATATGAAGATGGGAGTTGGACTGTTAGAATTCATTTTTCATTCTTTAAAATATATATTTTTGAATTTTTTGACTTGACGTACACTTTAACTACTTTGTTCTTGTGATCAGACAGCTGTTGGTATCTAGCTGTATTTATGTAAGTGTACTGTATGAATGTAAGGTTTCCAACTTTCATGTTAATAACTTAAAGGCATATTTTCATCATCCCAAACAGTTCCAATTCTCCCAACCTACTTACTTCTAGCCCCTCCCACATTTATCTAAAACTCATCTTTATCCAGACACCATTCTTGTTTATTGCTTAATGGCCATAATGTGTAATCAAGACACTCTCAGTGCCCATGCTGTGTAATTTAGCTATGCTGCAATGTTTGAATGTGATGCCAATCAAAGTGCTGTACCAATTGACAGTTTTGATATATGTATACTGAAACTGTAGTTTAGGGTGACGAATGACTGCCTTTAATAAGCCCTTTCATGATTACTACTGCACATGACAGAACAAAGGTCAATATCACTCGCTTATTCGCATCACTCTGTGTACGTACATTTGCAGTAGTAGGTTACACAAGATTACCCTTTACTTGTACTGTAGGATTTGGTTAACAGATTAAAATTCAGGTTCGGTTTAGGGCCTATTATTACTCCGTAAGATTTAGGAATGAATTTTGGTTTGGTCTATGGTTAAAAAAAATCCTACAGTTACCTAGGCCTATCGTTTTATTCTATCTCCATGGATCTTGTGCGCACTCTGTCCACTGAACACCCATGTGCTAAATGTTAGTGCAAAATTAGCACTTGAACGCGGTTGTACATTACGTTACATGCCCTAGCATATTACACTCCAAATCACAGTCTTGGACTGAGGTAAGTTTTCAACTAAACTGAGCAAGTCCTGGATGGATGTGAGATTTTATTATGAAGGCAAAAAGCCAAGACTTAACTTTATACAGCAGTAGCAGTAACGTTAAATCTACGTTAGGGGGCCTATGCGAACTTACGAAGCCTATGTTAAGCCCTGAACATTCATGTTTCGTATACTGTAGGCTCCAGGTGAGCGATGGTACTGAGCTGTAAGTGGTACTGTAGCAATATTGCCAAAACAAAATATTGATATATCTGTGCCAAAATATGTATACATATGTTACACATATTTTTGCCATAAGAATTTGGGCTAGACCTAAGTTTCATTGAAACATGACAGTATCCATGCATTGAGTATCAATGAATGTGCATACCAGGATATCAGTCATGAATCACTGCTGCAGAATATCAATATTTGTGAACAATTTCGATTTTATCAATAGTTGAATCAGTAATCACACTTTGTAGTTGATATTGATATTTACTGAATATGTACATTGTTCAAAAATAGATCTCGATAATATCTAGCTAAAACTGAATTAACATATTATACATATTACGGATATATAGCTACAGCACATGAGCTGTCGGCCCGAAGGAAAACATGGTAAACCCCCTCTATAGTATGGCAACAGAACTTCAAGCACAGAAATTACCCCCTGATCCCCACCCTAGCTCTTGTAGCTTGAGTATTTTTTCACTGAAAGTTGGCACCAGCCTACAGCTGGTTCATTCCTTGAGTTGGCCTATAGATGGTAGCCTAACAGAGAGGACTGCCAGTTTGTACTTCCACACGAACGGACAAATTCTTTGAGATTTTGCACATTCAAAAACTCAAAACTTGGCCAGTGTCTTAGGAAAATTTACGAGTGACACTGTTTAACATTTTTTGGACGAAACTGAAATTTTTGCCCACTAAGAGATGTGTTTTTTCTAAGGTACTTTTGGTTCATGTGTGTGTTGTTTTTGTAGGCATAGGTACGTAATATTGTAATGTTCAAGGGTATGTACAGGCGACGGCCTCAGGCTTCCACAAACCCCCGCCCGACAGTCTGGGACAAGTAAAAAATGACTCGGACAAGTGAACTGCTCAGTGCATATTCATGCGGACAAGTAGATTTTGGGAATCCCTAGCCTGATGGACAATAAAAAACTAATTTTTCGAAGCCTGGACGGCCTGCGACTGGTGTTGAATAAACATGCAATCCTCAACACAAAACTTCTGCCAAATTTTGTTCAATTCCCATAAATATAAAATTGATGGTGATAGGGTGCAAACTTTAATTCAGCTTTATCCGACCCATGAAACACCAGCCAATAAGAGTGCTCTTATAGACATTCAATTACACTGAATCAACACAAACATGCAAAGAATGAGCACTCTCTCTGTAAACAGCCCTTGCCGCTATACCACTTACTCTGTTACACTAATTATGTACAACCCAAAGTTGCCTTCATTGGCTCCTTTGCCACAATAAAAGTCATTCAAAGTGAAAAACAATATTTTTCAAACCTTATTCTAGAAATTGACAGGACTGCCCTCTGGATCAGCATACTGCCTACAAACTGCCCATTGTTGTAACATCCATGTAGATAGACTACAACTAGTAGATGCTGCACAAAGTTGCACAAAGTTACACAAAACCTGGACAGCAGCATCAGTGTGGGTGAATCAAATTTTTTCATGGTCATTTCAGTATTTCTGTAAGCACTGGTACATACCGGTACAGGTACAGTACTGCATTGACTATGGGTACTGAAGTATTCAGGAGATCAGTGCTCAACTGTACTGTGAAAATCTCTTCTTAAAGGCCCAGTTCTCTCACCCCAAACAGCACCAATTCCCCTAACCTTCTTACCGAAGCCCCTCCCACAATTGTCTGACATTCATCCTCATCCAGACACAATCTCAGTTTATTGCTTCAGGGTGAGTATAAAAAAGCTCAATGTGCATAATCAAAACCCTCTCAATGCAGTTCATGCTGTGTAATATAAGCTTTGGCACTCTGCATTGTTTGAATTAGATGTCAATAAAAGAGCTGAGCCAATTGAAAATTTCGGTACCCAGGTACCTAAATTATAGTTTGGGGTGAGAGGTTTGACCCTTTAAACTTACCGCAATTGAAAGGAATTATTTAACTAAAGACCCAAGTAATAAGTGTGTTGTTTTTTTTTAAACATGACGATATACACACTTGATAATCATTTTGCTTCATTCCAGTCATAAATTCCCCCTAAAAATTTCAGAAATTGCCGTTTTGTATTTTTTTAGCAGAACTAGTACTTCCCACATAAACAAGGAACTTAAAACTTTCAACATTCTGCACGATCGTCAAACAATCACTACTGGTCAGCAAATGCTTTTACAATGTGTATCTAGAATGGTTAGCATGCATTGGTCCGGGACAACTACAGTAAAATACTTTTGTAAAATTTCATATGGACAACCAAAAGTTAAAGGTTGGTTGTCCGATGGATATATCCATTTTCTTCTCAGACTGAAGAAGTATCGGTATAGCTGACTGATAACCTCTTTCAACTTTTTTCATCATACCAGGCTTCGGACTTGAAGTGTTTCTGTCTCTCAAACATCTTTTTTATTCTTAAAGACCAATAATACTGTACATGAACACAAGACTGTCTTGTAATTGTATGAAAAATGTTCCAGACGACCAAATTTCTTTGTGAACACAAAAAAACCATTAAAGGTAAGGAGTGCCAGTTCCCCCAAAAGAAAAAGCTAAATAACACAATTTTCATGTTATTTCTCTTCCAAGTACCTTTCATTACATTTTATGACTTTACTATTGCATATAGGCAAACCAAGCAGTTATTTCTGGTAAATTCCACATTTGAAGAGGAAAAACATTGTCACATGACTCCCAACAGCCAATCATGAAACTGGACAGTCTACTACACTTCTTCAATCTGGGATGAGTGCTCTTTAAGCTTTTCTCTCTTATAAAACACAAGGAATCGCTTTAAACAGGTTGTATGACCTTGAATACTTCCTGTTTCCTTTCATAGAATACAGAGAGGGCTTGTTTAATTACATTACCCAATAAACTGTAAGACTCTATCACACATTAGCACAAACTGCACTGGCTTTCAGAGAAACAAAGAAAAAAGACTTTAATTTGAGTAATACAACAACAACATCACAAATATGCAACTGCAATGTACAGTAGTGGTCATTTTAAATTGAATGAAGAAAATTCATTGAACATTAGAACACATAGTGTATACTGTAATCTCAGCTCAGGAATGTCCTACAATATGACCATGCCGGTAGGACTGTTTGAATTAATTTCTCGTCCTCTGTAATACTTGAATATGTTTTTAAAACTTTTAAGGGTAGGAGCAGTCATCCCAAATTGAAGAAGTGTAGTAGACTGTCCAGTTTCATGATTGGCTGTTGGGAATCAGGTGACAATATTTTTTCTCTTCAAATGTGAAATATACCAGAAATAACTGCTTGGTTTACCTTGACTTGAATATGGAATAGTAAAGTCTAAAAATGTAATCAAAGAAACTTTGGAGAGAAATAAAATGAAAATTATGTTATTTAGCTTTTTCTTCAAAATAAGTTTGGGGGGACTGCTCTTTACCTTTAAGACCCTTGTACACTTCAATGAAAATTTGATGTAGCATAGCTGTACTGTATGGCACCAAATTGTTTTGGCTTGTTTTCCCTACTCCACTGCTTATGCTGAGCACCAAACACATGGTAGTATATCAATTTTCAGTCTTCAGTATAACCCGGCCAGGACTTGAACAGAGTTGAACTCCCAACCTTCTCAGGACTGCAAGCGTGATGCTCTAATCACTAAGTGACCATGCAGTTGATCCAAGATTTATGAGGACAAATTCCTTGGTTCTTCCTTGAATACACATACGCAACATTTAAATCATGAAATGTCATGAAAGCCAGCTCATCCCATGTTTTTGTGTGAGACGTTTTCATTCGATCGTGCCACATACATGGAGCTCATTTTTTTTTTTTAATGTTTCAAAGTATTAGTAATATAGGCCTACATGACACACTAAAGAGAAGAAAATGTTTGATTTGTTTTTAAAGGCTGTGGGGATGCAATTGAGAGTACAAAGAGTTTACAGTATAGAAATGTGCATAAGATTGTACATACATCCATTTACTGTAGATGTTACAAGCATGATTAGTCCCTGGGCACTTGTTAATATCGCATCCATTGTAATTTTTAAAGAGGGCGCCCAACTCTCAAACTGAACACATCAACACGAAGTGTCAGGGAATGATTTGGAATAATCGTAGGAAATATAATAATGGTTTAAATAAGGAAACTGGAAATGTCTCAATTAATCAGATGTTCTATTTGATTACATCAGTACAGTATGTGTAGTGTTTGTAGGATGGGAAAATTGGAACGCAGTCTGGGGAAGATGAGTACAAACCAATAAATTTTTCCTTTTAAAAAGAAGAAATGCAGAATAACAAACCTCTTCACCTAATATTGTTCAAAAAATAAAAAAAACATTCAGATTTTGTACCAGTATGCATTAAGCTAATAAAGAGAATAATTTGCCAACTTCCAGTTTTCAACACTGGGGTGCTTCATCCGTACCAAGTTTTAAGACCTAATCATATCACCCGACACAGTTCTTATCCTCCTATCCTGCTTACTTCAGTCCCTCCCACAACTGTCACAATGTCAATAATAACCCTCATCCAGAGAGAATATCAATTTATTGCTTCAGGGTGAGTATAAAAGACCCAGATGTGTAGTCAAAAACACACTAAGGGTGCATTTACATTTGATCCGGATCTGATCGCCTGCGTGGGGTCTGATCCACTGCTTTAGATTGAATTTGTAATGTAAATGCAGATCAGATCTGGATCTGAATGCCCGATTTCGATCCTATAGTAAGGGGGGAGGATCAGAACATGCGCAGGTGAGCAAATCTGTAGTGTAAATGCTCGACGGATCAATGGTGAGGTAAGGTAAGGTGTGCATGGTACATGTACAGGGTCTATATTTTTGTTAACACTTTGGTGCGCACGCGCATGTGCCTGTATTTCTTAATTCATTTGGAGCAACTTCCACTTATAGCACAGAGGAGGATCAGGGTACGAGACAAGTGTAAATGCACCAGGATCAAGCCATACATGTAATTCGATACGCTGATAACATGGGGTGATCAGATCCGGATCAAGTGTAAAAGCACCTCAAGTACTGTACATGCTGTGTAACATGATCGACCCACAGTACTGCATTTTTGGAATGAACTTTCAATCATAACACTAAATGCCAAAGTAATTTCTTTGGTCTGCTACAAAAATGGTAGTCTGGGGTGGGAGGATTTGCTGTTTGAAATGACAGTCCACAAATTGTCGATTGTCATACTTTTATGTTGCAAAAAGGCTGGTCAAACACAGCTGCGCATCCACTGCTTAATTGATCTGTTTGAGCCAGTGCTTACTCACAATCTCATTCTGTTGTATCATGTAAATCAGCGGACTATCTTGCTCTACTTTACGCAACCCTTACATAATCTATTTATATTTTTCTTTCTTTCATTTTGGACTTTGCCCCTTGCTTGATATTCCCATGTACACCAATCCAGTATGATACTGATTACTGCAGCTATAAGATAAGTTGAAACATTAGCCTATAGGCAGGGCACTTTATCCTACTAAATCTTTGTCACTTGATACCCTTTTAAGGGACTGTGTTGTAAACTTGCCAAAATCAAGATTGTTTGTATAGGAACAGTTTCACTTTACTGTTGGATAATTGATACCATTTAGTAATTTGATACTTTTCCAAAGTCATGAGGCTAGAATTCAATAGGAGGATTTAGCCATCAGGCGACAGAAGACGTCTATAAATTTCACCCGAGAAAATGGCCTTTTCTCGGGGAACTTTGGCTAAACGACCCTATTGAATTCTAGCGGCATGTAAAACAGCATGCAAACCCACTGGGGACTCATTTAGGTTACCAAAATGTTGAACTGCTTGGTGCTATTTGTGATTGTAATTTGTATCTTTGGTGTTACTTTGCTTATACTTTAAAGGGTAGGAGCAGTCATCCCAAATTAAAGAAGTGTAGTAGACTGTCCAGTTACATGATTGGCTGTTGAGAGTCACGTGACAATGTTTTTTCTCTTCAAATTTGAAATTTACTGGAAACAACTGCTTGTTTTACCTTGAATATGCAATTTAGTTAAATCATAAAATGTGATGAAAGATACTTTGGAGAGAATTAAGACGAAAACTGTGCTATTTAGCTTTTTCTTTAAAACAAGTTTGGGGGACTGCTCTTTACCTTTTCACTTGAAAGGACATTAGAAATCTGTATGCCTGTTGGGGAATGCATATCTACTGTATATTCGAAGGCAAATTTTGATGGCATTTGATTAAGGTCTTGCAAAAAGGTCACAGATAGTCCATATCATGTCCTCCAAACCCTGCTTCAATACCCTTTTGCTATAAAGATGCCCAATGCATTTCTAGAGCTATACCCTTTCAAACCAAAGAGGAACAAGATGGCCAAAAATGGATAAATCAGAATGAAAAATGCATAAAAGAATTAACATGTGTTATGACTCTAACAGACATGAGAGATGCCCTGTTCCAAGCTCATTTCCTTTTGTGGCCAATGATCCACCCAAAAGTCTATTACTACCAACATCTATAAAACAGGCTTGACAGAGGTACTTGTAATAGCCATCCAATTCTATTAACCATCTTCAGTGGTGTAAGTGGGCGAGAAAAAAAAAATGGAAAATGGGGGTAAATGCTGTTGTCCTGAGGGTGGGGTCTAAGGGGAAGGGAGGTTTTAGCCAAGCCTATCTCTATCACTGTCTATGGCTACAGTACTATATACAGACTCTAAGCTACTTAGGCTAGGCAAGAGTGCAACATTACAATCATCCATACATGTCCCAAAATTCCAGGTCCAAATATTGCTTGTTTTCAACCATATCCACCCTGAAAATCAGATATATCTTAAAATATTCCGCAATTGATGTGGATGTGTGCCAACTGTCCACAAATCTGCCAGTGAATTCTAAATGGGTAAGTTTGATCATTCAAAGTAGTTGAACATGCAATACTGATATCCATTTCACCATGCACCTTTCATTTCTAAACATCACCATGTATATAGAGTTGCTAATATTATTGTCTCCCTTCTTGTTTTCAGATACTTTTTTTTGGAAGGGGGGGGGGCATGGGATTGGGGCTTTTTTAATCAAGCAAGGCCAGGCACCAAGAAAATGTCTTGCATTTTCAAAGAAAACGGGAGTTGTATTGCAATCAGGAAAAATTCACATCACTCTAATAGCAGTTTGTGATTAGAGTTCAAGTCTTATCCAATCTACCTCTCCCTCCCAACAGCATTTGACTTAAAACAATGAAGAACCAAATTTATGTGAATGAAAGACACTGTACATGAACACTTTTAATTGCTCTCACATTATTATCCATTTTCCTTTTTGCCCGTGTTGTTGTTATAAAAAATCGTCAATTTAAACATTGTCAAGAGGCGTAATCCACTATGTTATCTCCCTCCCACACAAATTCAGCTCTCTCGTGAATGATGGAAAAAATGGTTCATCTGTCCTTTTTATGCCAAACCTCTTCCACCATTCTTCTCACTGTTGGGAGTCTACTCAAGTCTATTCATTGGAGAACAGACTCAATGATAGTTTACAGGTATTTTACTCTCCAACTTTATGCTTCAAAAAAATAAAATGTAGAAAAAGACTTTTTGTCTGAAGTCAATCTTGCCTGTTATCTATTCAACAAACCTGATAAAATGTTCCTTGCATCAGAAGTGCTGCTTCACGAGCTGCCCACCTGATCACTCTGATAAAAACGTTGTCAATTGCTCCACCAGTATGCTATGATGAGGAAAAAGAATGAAACAAAGAACGATGAAGAAAGGATGATGAAATATATGTGGTACTGTAGGTCTCCATGTATTCAAGATGGCGCAAATCAATTGTAGCGTAATACGAATCAACTGCAATTTAAAGAAACACATCACTGGTTAATTCACGGGCACTGCTGTGCAGACCTGATACTGTAATTAGAACAGGTTGTGTGCCACAATGTGTGTATTTCTATTCTGTTACAAAATCAAAACCCAGTTAGAGGCATATGGGCAATTACACAGTAAACTGTAACAGTACTGTAGCAGTACTTTATAACAAACCAGATGGAATCACCTTATGATCAATATGAAGCTCACGAGACTATAGGTATAAATGTATGTCAATGTTACACCCGTTATGAAATTGTGTTCGCCCGTTATAAGAAATATGCTGAAACTCAAAAAGTTTGCCATATATATAGACCTTGCCAATAACTTATGTTGTAATGTAATGATGGTTGACAATTAACAAGGTAACATCAAACATCACTGGTTAATTCACGGGCACTGCTGTGCAGACCTGATACTGTAATTAGAACAGGTTGTGTGCCACAATGTGTGTATTTCTATTCTGTTACAAAATCAAAACCCAGTTAGAGGCATATGGGCAATTACACAGTAAATTGTAACAGTACTGTAGCAGTACTTTATAACAAACCAGATGGAATCACCTTATGATCAATATGAAGCTCACGAGGTATAAATGTATGTCAATGTTACACCCGTTATGAAATTGTGTTCGCCCGTTATAAGAAATATGCTGAAACTCAAAAAGTTTGCCATATATATAGACCTTGCCAATAACTTATGTTGTAATGTAATGATGGTTGACAATTAACAAGGTAACATCAAAATATGATGAACCTTGCACTCATGAAGCATGTTTGAAAATATTTGACATACATTTATGTGATGCATGTGTATGTCAAACAATTATAAATTACCCTGAGAACATCATTAATTGGTGTTACCTTGTTTATTATCAATTATCAAAGACATAGTAACCTCTAGGTATATAAAGCAAGGACCGTACATGGTAAGCTTTTTTTTATTCCTGCAGTTTACCAGCACTTTTTATAACGGGCGAACACAATTCTATAACGGGTGTAACATTGATATACACTTACAATTTATGGTCTCCCGAGCTTAATATTGATCAAAGAGTGCCCCCAATGGGATAGTTATAAAGTAATGCTACATATTATCCTCAGAAAATGTCACAAAGTATGTACATAATAAACTTTCTCGATAATAGTCATTTCTATTTTGTATGTCAATGTGTTACACCCGTTATTTTTCTTGAAGTATGTCAATGTTCACCCGTTATATTTTCCATAGAGCCTACACAGAAATATTTTTCAAAACTGAGGGAGCAAGTTGAAATTTTTTAGGCTACTGTATGTATCTAAGGATTAGCCCTGAACATAGTAAAACATATGGAACTACTTAACAAAACAAAATGTGCATAAGTGATGATTCTGTGTTGGTTTACTGTATAATTGCCCATATGGAGAAGTCTAAGACCTACAACAAAATGTTAAGAAAGAATGATTCCACATTGCTTTCAATTTTCTACCCAAATAATTTTGGTATACATATGCTGGAATGATTTGATTACCTTGACAATTTTGAGTATGTGCTCATGTGTGTAGCCAACAAAAGAATTACTTGAAAAGAAAACTTGTTTATTATTAATTCCCTTCGGAGTACATTATGCTCTTAAACCATCCATAATTTCCGAAGACTGATTTTAAGTGTGGCTTCCAAGGGGTGACTAAATCCAAATTACCCTTTTGGTAGAAGACTACCGAGTGGCTGTCCGAAAGGATTTTGTTTGAGCCCAACAAAGTAAAAGGCAACTCCCTGGTGTATGCTAGTACCCCAGTAGGCATTCACTGTAGTCATGAACTTCTGAAGCTCAAACATTCAAGCAAGGAATCTTGGCACCTGGCACATAGGATTTTTCCCAGCCCTGCTACCACAGGGGACTTTTTTTCATTGTCTCTGTAAAAGTCTGTATGATCCCACAAAAAGGTAATTCTAAAAAGAGTGCACAAAGAGTAAGTTAAGTCAGCTACATGGAGTTTTACTGCCCAGTTTCCAACCTATTGGTTCAAGTCGAGCCTGCCACAGCCTTTTTTCCAGTTGTGGCTCACAAGCTTGTTTTTCCTACTTCATTACTTATGCAGAGCATCAAGCACAACAGCAGTAGGTTTCATTTTTCGAGTCTTTGGTATGACTCCACCTGGAAATAGAACCTAGGCCTTCTGTGTGAGAGGTGGATGCATACTGTTAGACCAAACAAACAAGTGCACAAAGAGAACCATATGATCAACTCACTTATTGGTGATTGTATCACCCGTACTAATAAAGGTTATGAATGGCTTTTATTTCTAGAGGCTTGACCACATGGACCATGGGCGCATTACTTCAGAGGCAATGTAGTCATCATGACGCAAGAAGCGAATAGCAAGTTTTAGCCATCTCAACCTGGCAACTAAGAATCCAGAATCTATCAGAGAACTTCCCTTTCACACATCTTGAGATCAGTAAAGTTCAAGGCATTTCCCCCTTCAAAGACTACAGTTTTTGCTCAATGGAGAAACGGTTTGTTAAATGCATATTTCCATCATCCCAAACAGTTCCAATTCTCCCAACCTACTTACTTCTAGCCCCTCCCACATCTATATAAAACTCATCTTTATCCAGACACAATCCTATAGTTTATTGCTTCATGGCTTGTCTCAGTGGGCATTACAAGTCCAAAATGTGTAATCAAGACACCCTCAGTGCCCATGCTGTGTAATTTAGCTATGATGCATTGTTTGAATTTGATGCCAATCAAAGAGCTGCACCAATTGAGAGTTTTGATGTAGGCATACTGAAACTGTAGTTTGGGGTGACGAATGACTGCCTTTAAAACAGGGTTAACTGCTACAATTACAGAGACAAGCTTCACACGAGAAAACGCCTTTTTCTCAGGCAACATTGGTTAAAATGTCCAATTTAATACTAGCAGCATATTAAGTTCCATGAATGGTCATCTAGTGTGAAATGCTTTAAGATGACTTAGATGAGTGGCATGGGTGGAAAACAACACAACACATCCCAATACATGTGTATACATGTTTTGTTATTTACCCATGTCGCACAGAAATACAAATACATACATCCAGCTGTATCGAATCATTACCAAGAGACACTCACTGTGTGATTTGTTTGTTCAAAGTTTTGCCTCGCTTGTGCAAATGAGAGTTGACTTTCAGAGGAAGTTAACACCAAAAGTTTTTTGCGTCATAATCACTTGTAGCAAATTACTTGTCTTAGCCCACTCAAATTATATGAAACTTGCTTTAGGAGAATAATCGTCATTTACTGAATTATCACAATTTTTTTTACTTGATTGTGGTGAGGGTAAAACATTAATATTGATCAACACTGTTTAATTATTGAAGAGATTGAAAGTCAGTACATCATATACTGTATTTAACTTTAAAACACACTTTATGGTTACTGCCAGTGTGCACTGCAATAGACAGAGGGATGTATCACTGCTGCAGAGTCTTCCAAAATCAGTTGGGGGAATTCCCTGCATACTATGGAAGTTGATCTTTTTTTCCTTTTTTTGAAACAAATATGAAATTTAAATCTTTGATACATAAAAAATATTACGTAAATTTATTTGAATTGTGACTTTTTCAACAGAAATCATCATTATGATCAGGGTGATTTGAATCAAAAACCTTGACTGCACTGGTTGGAAAAGCCTGTTGAAAAAGTTGACTTTTAAGCACATTGCAACTTTTCACTATCAAGATATACATAACAACCCTTTTGAACCAAATTACCCAAGTAATATTTTGGAAAAGGTTCTTTCATATACTGAAATTTAACAACCAAAAGCCTAAACTGTGCACCACTATAACTTCAGTATAATCAAACCACTTTAAATAAGTTAGAATGTCTGTTAATACAGTACATGACTCACTCATTAATGCACAGTACCTGACTGAATTTATTGTAAGCAAGTACTGTTCAGTCATTATCTTTTTGGGGTTTCCAGTTAAATGCTGGTCAAGGGCATACCTTGTTGACTGCCCCTGTTAAATTGGTATTTGGGTGCAATGTCACCAGTAATGATAAATTTTAAGTGGTTGACAAATGGCTTACAAGAAAGATTTGACACAAAGTTTCAACTGTTACGTTCTCTGGAGACAACAGATACTTATGGAATCAAATTGTGATTCTTTTTTGTTTCTTCTAATTTTTTATGTTTGTTTTGTTTGTTTTTTCTGGTTGTTGGGTTAAGTTTACGTGAATTCATTGCATTTCAAAGTAAAAATGTAATGACAATATTGAAATGGAGCTACCCATTAATGTTTGGTATTTCATGAATATTCATATTACATACAGGGTCAGATTCACCTTTATTGTGCACCTTTATTGTCATTTAAATTATTCCAGTGCTTCTTATGATTGTTGTTGTATCGCATTTTGATTGGAAATTGCATCACCTTTCTTCACTGAAAGTTCTGCTGAGTATTGTTGGTAAATGGGCGAATAATAATTAGATAACTCTTTCTGTTATACAGGTATGTTTGCACTTTGTAATATTTAAGCTTCATGCATGCTACTCTTGTCACATGTTTTGCAAGGGAACAGCTCTGTTGATCTCCATAGGTTTGAACTCAAAGAGATGCTGGGCATGACGTTAAACTACATCCAGGGTGTGGCTTCTGTTCTACTCAGCCAGTCTAGAGCAGGACCACACGTTTGCCCTTTAGAGGGCGTACTTGTCCATTTGGGATGGTTAAGCTCCTTAAGTGAGCAGAACTCCTCCAGGAGTAAATGTTTGGTTTTCACCCCTTGGCTCTTCGCCAGAGAGTCGAGGGGACTTTTAGAAAAAAGAAAAATTAAACAGCCTGGGCAATATTCCACCTTCACAACATTGTCTCCACCGCAAATACGCTGAAGAGGGGAATGGGAGACGACTATCATCTTTTTTTTTTTTTTTGTTCCAATTAGGAAAATAGAGTATAAACATTGCAAATATCCCAGTGACATTAACGGTTAAAGGGAGACCGACATGACTTTAAAAAAAAAAAGGATCAAACATCATAGACATGACGTTGAACTGCATCCAGGGTTTGGCTTCTGCTCTATTCAGCCAGTCTTGAGCAGGACCACTCAGTGTTTGCCCTTTAGAGGGCGTAACTGTCCATTTGGGACGTTTAGCTCCTTAAGGGAGCAGAACTCCTCCTGGAGTAAATGTTTGGTTTTCACCCCTTGGCTCTTCGCCAGAGAGTCGTGGGGACTTTTAGAAAAAAAGTTTGAACTCAAAGAGATGCTTTCTCTGCTAAGACAAATAAAAGTGATTGACAAGGACACCTTAAATACTCTATGTCATGTGTCTTTCTTTGCTCTTTGCCTTACTCAAGTGTCATGTTACAATATTTACCATTTCAGTGCTTCTCCATTGGTTGAATATTTGACCATGTGCTTCTAAAGTTGAACGTATTTAATAAGCCTATCTGTTAAGACTGGTGACCATGTTCTTTTGAAGAATGTTTGGGAAGTGAAGGATAAATATGGCTTCTATTAGGGCTAAGTACATAAATTACAATTTTTACCCTCTAATCTTTATGACCAGAGTTATTGATGTTTACTCTATTATAAGGTTTCAAATTTTAAAATAAATTATCGTTTTCACCCTCTGTTTACTCTGACTGAAATTATTCCTGTTTGCACTTTGTTCCAGAGTTCTGAATTAATGATTTCTGTCCTGATGGTGGAACTGTTTGTCTAGGCAAGGGACAAGATAAATAACTGGGTTAACATCTCAATTTGCTACTTGCCAGTTGCGAATCATTTTCAATTTATTTTCACCCAAGTTGTGAATCAATATTTTGTTAAGCCATGACCGAGTTTCAACTATCCTGCCTGATGCCACGTGTGATTTGAGCTACTGCATGAATAAACGGTTGATATGTCAGCAATCACTAGAACAAATATTATTTCCCTGCCCTCTTTTGTGATGTATTTACTTAATTATTTCAGTTGTCAAGGAAACTAAGTGAATTAGTAGAACTTTGGATGTCACGACTCACGTTCCAACTCAAAGCTACCTTGGAAAAGTTCTGCTATTGAACCATGGATGATAAAATAATTGCTCTTCTGTTTAGATTTTGATAAGCAACTACTGAGCTACTAATTGTAACTGCTTTGTCCTTTGCCAGGATGATGAATTTTTTTGTCAAGGAGGTTTTCAACATCTCAATTTTTTTTTCTGGGTAATACATTCTACAAGACAGAAAACTGCATGGATATAGGTACCACCCAGCCCTTTGATACACATAGAACTGATTTTTTTAAAGAGAACTCCAGCCTTAAAACTTTACAGGAATTAATCACAGAAATGTCCTGCATGTTTTTAAAGCACATTCCACTGACTTTCCACTTGGGTCTCTTTTTAAAAGGCCTTATTCTCTCACCCCAAACAGTTCCAGTTCTCCTAACCTACTCTCCTAGCAACAGTCTTTCAATGAATTCACCCTCATCCAGATACAATATCAGTTTATTGCTTCATGGTAAGTATGCAAGGCCCCAGTGTGCAATCCAAACACTCCCAGTACAGTACATTCTGTCCAACATGAACTCCTGTGCTCTCCATTGTTTGAACTTGCTTTCAATCAAAAAACTCAAGCCAATTGAGAATTTCAGGACACTACAAAAATTGTAGTTCATGGGTGTTAAGAAAATTTAACTATTCCATACATGTACACCATGTCCTCTTAACCATGTTCCAACACTTTTTTTTTCTTTTGCTAACTAAACTTCCTGTATTTTCAATGCAGCCACAAAATGTTTTGTGAGCGCATTGCCTCACATTCCCCTAAACATTCTTCTTCATAAACGACTGAAAGTCATTCTCATCACTGAAATTTATACCATTGGAATGTTTGGTCTTTTCTTGTAGATCTACAACCCTCGACAAAAATACATGGGACAAACCCCGCTCCCCGTATCAATGTTGAAATTTCAAGACGCCTTGGGCTGCCGCAACATTGAATGGGGGAGTGGGGGGATGGTATTCCGTATTTTGCTTGTTTTGTCCCATCATTTTTGTCGAGGATTGTAGCTTTACCTCACACCATAATTATGTGGCATTCAGCAAACAATAATTGCTTCATTTGATTTTCCAGAGAGAGTGAATCATATAGTAATATCAAATAAATGTGCCAGGGTGACATCACAGATTTCATTATTGAACAGAATATGAAGAAAAATTAATTTGCATATAATTTCAAAAATTAGTAGGCCTATAAATGCTGTATGCTACAGAGATGAACTTTTTCACCACCTGAAAGGGAACATCTTTCTACACATTTTAAAGACAAAGAATTCTGTCTTTCTGAAAAAATGCTTTAATTGCAATGCCGTCAAAAACTTTTAGAAATGAATGCATTTTGTTAAATGAGATTTAAAATGACACACCAACACAATATACAGTATCCACTTGATAAAAATATTTAGCTAAGAGGGACATACTGCATTCGTTTTGCAAGAAAAATTCATCCAAATATTATTGACACAGGATGATAGATTGTAAAAAATAACCTTGTATGGTAGCCTTCTTTTCAAGAAGTAAGTTTCCCACGGATAGAAGAAATTCAGTTGATTGATGCTCAAGAATAATCTGTTCACCCAAACTTCAACATTTCAAACGATGCAACATCCATGGCTCTTCTTGTACATAGTGTTTGAAGAGATATGTAGCTATTGCTGGGGTTAATGATTAAGACTGAATTGTTGGATAGTGTCTGAGCCATTTTCTCTGTACTGTTTGTTGGAACATTTTAAACACAATACGCTATATTTCCCTTTAAACATGTAGTCTTCAATACGATTTAAGTTCAAGTCCAGTTTCATATTCAGCTCAATAACAGAGCAATTTCTTCCCTGCAGACATCTTCACAACAGGCAGGTAACACTGTGGGCATACTTTACAACCCTTAGCCCACAGGCAGCTCAATCATAGGGGTGGGGGGTGGGGGTACATTGCCCAATTTTGTGAAGCTAATTGGCTTAACCCACCGGGTATGGGAATGGAATGAGTAATAAATAATGGTTATATGTCTGAATTTTATAGGAGATAATTGGGGACATACTACTCACTACAAAACAACCTCCTCATCCCGCCTGGATTGTTGTTTTGATGTCATACCCAGAACTAGAACAAAGTTTCAGAGAGTAGAGCACCTGACAAATACTTCAATTCCCCCCATGGGGCTGGGGGTTGTAGAATATGCCCACGGTATTTCCCACCTGTTGTAAGAGGCAACTAAAAAGATAGACTGTTGAAAAATCGTCTCGATGACATTTTACACTGTATCACATTTTGTGTTCATGTTTTGTCTGTTGAATTTTATCTACATAAACTAATACTGTACATACTTGAATAAACACAGTTGTTGGTCCTTTTTGGAAGGGGGTTGGGGGCTATTTGGCTTGTCACGGCTCTCAGACATTCCATGGCTAGGAAGATCACCAACATTTAGACTTTCTTAAACATACAGGTTACAACTCCTCCCCCTCCACTGACTTTATATTCAGCTCTCTTGTTCATCCGTTGCAAACTTATAAACCTTGTTAAGCAAATCCATCAATGGTGAAAAAAGATGATTTTCTACTAGGTATGGGCCTAATTCATTTTCCTTTATTTTTCAATTCGTTTTCGAGAATTTTACAAAGCACAGTTAATCAATAGCATTGGGAAGTATTAGTTATTACGATGTTTTTCAACATTGATTGAAAAGACTGCACATTTGACCAAAATGGTGTTACTTTAGCAGAAATAACCCATACTCTGACAAGACTTGACTTTTAGATTTTTTGAATGTGCTACAAATAACAATCCTCAGGAAATTAAGGAGTATGGTTGATGTGCTATTTTATTAAACTTAAATAGATTTAAATATGATCTCCCATTCTTTGTCTAGGTGAACAAAAAATCACCCTCTTCAGCATGAATTGAGGCCAGCCTGGTGTGCGATTGCACTTGCACAGCTCAAAACTCAATTTCAGCTTCTGTGATCTGATTTTACACAATAATTGCAACTTTACAGTACACACCAACTGCCACTCTTACAGAGTCTGCATCCATTTATATTGTGTACATCAATTGCTAGACCTGTTCGTTCACAGATATTAACTTGATGGTACTATAAATATAGCGCTTTTATTTGTTTTTTGACTAAAGACCATTTAGGCATTGTTTACAGCTCGACTAGCATGTACAACAGTGAGGTATGAATTCTGACCTGTCACAAAAATGTCAACACGGCTGGGCTATTACAGCCAAGTGATATCATTGTTATCCCATCACATGTATAACAGTGACCTACAGGCTGTGTGATGCTGATGGATTAAATCAGAATGTTCCTGCAAACTTTGAGGCCTAAAGTTCCTACAAACCAAGCAAAACCCTTAACCAGGCATCAAAAAAAGCTTGAAAAAGGGCACAGTCAAAATGAGCAAAATACTGTAGTCACAGGTCTAGGTCACTTTTAATAGACATTTACCCAACAGGCATCACACTCATCAGAAAGGGCCTGACCGCCATGGCCATCCATGCTATTGATTATTTCAAGCCATGCCAAACTCATCACAAGTGAAAGGATCAAACCTTAACCTGACAAAGTCAACATTAAAGGGCTAATTCTCTCACCCCAGACTACATCCATCATAGGAATTTCCTTAATTGGCACAGTTCCTTGATTGACAGCTAGTTCAAAAAATGCAGAGAGCTGTATAGATCATACTATATACTGTACTTAAGTGTTCTGACTACATACTGGGGTCTTTTATAACCCTGAAGCAATAAAGTGAGATTGTGTTTGGATAAAGATGAATGCAATACCCAAAACCATATGGCAAGCATAGGCCGTACACAGTCTGGGTATGACGACCTGTTTACTGGAGCTTTCCCAAAGACTTACTCTAGGGATAAAGTTCCATTCATCGCTGTGTGGGCTTCCAACTCTCTCAAAAGGGGAGGAGATGTGTTTTTGTCCAATTCCAGCTCCCCAAGCAGGGCCTCTGATCTCTGCTCAACTCAGGCATGAAAGCCTGCCTGATTTAGCAAGGTTTAAGCCAATGGAGAGAGGAGCAGAAGTCCCCCCCCCTCCTTTGTCCTGTATACATGTATGGGTTTCCCCAAGCAGGGCCTCTGATCTCTGGTCAACTCAGGCATGAATGCCTGCCTGATTTAGCAAGGTTTAAGCCAATGGAGAGAGGAGCTTTGAGAAAACTTCTAATCAGCTGGAGGCTAACATGCAAAATAATTTTTGCTTTTACAGTACTTACTGTACTGTGTGTTTATGAAATAGGCCTGACACTATATTATTATGTAAAAAGATTTTGAACCATGTTCTACAGTATGAACCCTCCACCAGTGTTCGCACTAACGTGTGGGATTGCGGGAATCCCGCTTTTGTTTTCCAAATCCCGCACACAAATAAATCTATTGCGGGAAAATCCCGCACACATCTCTGCTCCCGCACAAAAATAAATCTAGTGCGGGTAGCTGAAATATGGAATCCTGCACGTAAATAAATCTGATGAAGGGGAAATACTACGCACTTCTCCACAACTGAAGCACGCACTAAATTGCAATAGAATATTTAGAGAGCAGTAACTCCTAAACTGCCTTGACTTCAGATCGAAAATAAGCACTGATATTGTAGCAGCAAATATCATCGTAGATTAGCCATTCACAGCACCACTCACTATCTACTAGTTGTGTTTACAGAGAGCGAATCTGACTGGTTCGATTGATCATTCACTGTCCTAGTGCCCTGTACACGCAATACAACATTGTTTGTGTACACTGCACAGCATGTTTTAACTCCTAAAAAGTGTGAATATTTCAGGCCTTACACATGGTTGAAATTATAGATTTCTGCATAAATTAGTCATGCTTATTTTCACCTTGCATAACTCACCATCCCGCGCTTTATGGTTCTACTGCATGCAAAACAACCTAGCACCATGCCCCAATTCAATCCAAATCGGCAACTCCCTCTCAGTACAAGTTTGTTCACGAAACTAGGCTAGGCTCAGAAACCTTCTTACACAACCTTGTTAGGATAGCATAGGAGCCAAAGTAAGTAACTCTGAAGGAAAACATATCATACAAGAAAATTGCTGACGTAAAGTTTTTGAAAATATTAGACAGGGCTAGAATTAACATATGCTGTAAAACTATTTAATGGAGTGAATGTCATCTTGATAATTTTGGATGCTTATCAGTTACGTTTTGAGCTGGCTACCCTGAGAAAGAAACAACTGTAGTGTGTACCAGTGCACTATCTTGAATTCAAATTTTAAAGAACTCGGGGAGATTGCAGGCTCACATTTTTGACGGCTTTGTAAATGTTTAAGAAGCCTCAAAACTTGCTGGTTATTGTAAGTTTTAAAAGGTATTAATTTAATGACCACCTCTATTTTCTTTTTCTTAGCTGTGTATCAGGTGAAAGGGAGTGAATGTTTTGGGACATTTTGGGTGAATCTATGTCTTAAAGGCACAGGATGAACTTGATTCTGCAGAATTGAAAGCTAGTATCCTGTGCTTGATTGTACAGGATAGGAATCGGGCTTTGATTCATAAAAATAATGGGTAACTGGAAGTCAAGACTCTAAGTTGTTTCGAGTGGTTAGCCAATAAAGAAAATCCGGGGAAAAGAAAACCACTGAGTGACAATCTGGACATCGATGAGGAGGATTGAGGACAGTGATGTTGCATCTGAGGAATCTTGCTATTTACTTCTAGCGTCATGTACACACAAGAATCGCAAATTGCAAGCGGTACCCCAAGCACTGTAGGGATTCAAGTAGTTTTGCGACGGCAAGTTCTTGCAAAGCGTTCTAAGGGTAAAGAAGCCACACAAATTTTAGGGATGAGGTCCTTCCTTGGTTTTAAAAATCCCTCTCAAACAAAATTTATGGGAGGGATAAGATCCCTCTCTGATTTTGGAAATCCCTCCCAAAAATTTTTCTAGAGAGGGAATTCCCTCCCACTTTCAATTCCTTAGTGCTAACACTGCCCTCCACACCATTAACCATTCAAAACACAGGGACTGTGGCAAAACTTTTTGGTCAGCAAAATGGACTTTCTTGAAAGATTGCTCCATTGAAGACTTCTGATTTCCTGAAACAAATCCAGAAACTTCCGGAACTTTAACATCTTCACCCAACAAGACAATAGGCTAAAATTCATGTAGCCTTGGGATATGAAACCTTGTGATAAAGAATCAAACAAAAGTTCACAGAACTGTTGAAAAAGAAGAATCAATTGGATAATATTTGACAATTGACAATATTCCTAAATCATTTAAACACAGAAATAGAACAAAAAGCAGTGACCTTCAGTTTACATCCTACGCAAATTGCTCCTGCCAACTGGTAATTAGTCTAAGCAATGAATGGATGCAACATAAGATTGGATGCATACCTAAAGGATGAGGAAACCTTTCTGAAGGTTCATGAGGTGCACAGCCCAATTAACCAAAAACCTGTAGAATTAAAATATATCCTAACATTCATCCCACTGTAAAATAATATTTACCTTTTTTAAATCAAGATTTTAAACCCAACATTTAAATCAAACAAATATTTCTTCTTCTGAAAACTACAACAAGTTTGATACATTGGTAGAAATAGTCACTGTAACAGTGAAATCAGACAGAAAATAAGGCAATGTCACAGGCCTTAAGTTTTAAAGTTGGTTGGGTTGTCCAGGACAACTTATTGAAATTGAAAGGTAAAATGTTGGTTGTGTGACAGTTGGGCTTGAATTCCGCAGTTATGCAAAGGATCACCATTTTTGTCTTGGTAAGAATGAAAAAGCACTGTAATTATCTGATCAAGACTGTACAACTTTCTTTCACCTTTTATAATTATCACATATTTCAGTATTTTAAAGTTTTTTGTCTTTCAAATGCAATGTATGTTTAATTTTGCAAGATGAATAAAACATGAATTCATACATGTACAGTGAAGACACTCTTCTAAATTCTAACAACAAAACAGCTCAAAGTACATCTTGGGAAACACAATGTTTTGTACTGTACAGTAGTTGTGCAAAAATGTGCAAAAAAATGTTGGGACAAACAATTTTTGTCATGCACAACTAAAAATAGTGAAAAAATGGTTTTCCTTGAACAACCATTAATTATTTTGAAAATGGAGTGACTGAATGGACAATCATTGCTGGTGAGAATTATGCTTGGATTTAAAAAAGCACCTTGCTTTCACCCAATCAAGTTCTACTGACTTTTGCTTGGTGATTTTATCATCAGACTTTAATTGTAAATGAGCCAATCAGATTTAACCTTTTGCTCCAGCAACTGCTGGAAAAAATGTAAATTTCCCTGCAAGCAAATCAACATTTCCCAATGACTTCAAATGTTTACATACAAAAGTAGTCAAATTTCCCTCCAAATACCCAAATTTCCCTGCAATGAGCTTTCCAATATTGCTGGTTTTTCCAGCCATGGTTCCAGCACCTCATTGTCCCTCAACTGATTGTTCAAAATGCTGTAAAGAAGAAACATCAGTTTTGTGTTGACTATATACAGTACTGCTGAGTGAAAATGTCTGAATGTGAAAAAAATTCCACACAGTTGCAAGCATACAAGAAAGTCTTCACTACATACTGTAAACTCATCACATCATCATGTATAATTTTTGATAGTTTTAAGTCAATGCACAGCACAAATGTGGTGCAGAATCAAAGTTGCGATAAAAAATTGTGAAAACAATCTCTGGAACTACTGCTTTAAAAACTCACTCACAAGGCTTTGAACATTCATTACTGTGTTACATTATGTGAATGCTTCAAAGCGACACAACTGGGGAAGTAAATCAGTGACCATGCATTTCTGTCAAGGGGATTGTGAATGGGGGTTTTGTCCTCCCTTTCTCAGAAGGAGGGTGAAATCCCTACCCCTAGGCTACTTTATTTCCATAAAAATGAAAATGTCATGATCTTAGTTTCTTATTAAAAAGAGGTGACCTTTGCAGAAATGTTTAAAGCTCACATTCATTAGGGTGAACTGGGGTAAAAACGCCCGATTTTTTACTTTTTAGTAATTATCTTTGTACTCTTAGAATACCTCAGGAAACAAAAGGGTGGCTTTGTGCAAGACATGTCTCCTTTGTAAGATGCTTATAAAAAGTTATGGCTTTTACATTAATAAAGAGGAATTTTTCTGAGTTTTAGACTCAACGTTTGGTGGGCGTTTTTACCCGGGTCTCGGGGTAAAAACGCCCGCCCATTTTTTTTTTTAAAAAAAACGTGATTAAACTACAGGTTCTCCTGTAGTGTTGTCACTTTTTATGTAATATTATGAAATGCAATATGAATTACAACTCACATTTCAACCACAGTTTCAGAATTGTGAATACAAAGTAAATTAACTACATCAAACCGAACATCAAGATGAAATGCGCCAAAATCTTGTGCGTACACAACACTTCCTCATTTACAGTTAACAAAGTTTAAAAAGATACAATTGATAGGAAAAGCTAAGAATTTCAAACTCAATTAAGCTGGCTTTGTGAAACATGTTCTCAATGCATGTTCATTTGCCATTTATTAAATTTGACCATAGTCTTTGCCAGGTCTTCTTGATTCAGTCCCCAGTGACGTGCTGTTGTTGGAATAATAGATTGCACTTTGCAAAGGATATCACATCGCCGAGTCTGCAGAATGTCTTGTCTTTCTGGCCAACTGAAACGGTTTGTTCCATGAGGATGCATGTACTTCACAGTCACATGGGTGGGAGTAATGGGTAGCATAACTTCTCCAATGTACAAATCTTCATCATAAATGGCTGCCACAAACTGTCCCACTTCGTAATTTGCTGTGATCATGTTTTCAGATGAACTCAGTGAGTTCTCTGTTTCCACTGGAGAAGATCCCTCAGATGTTAGATTTCCTCCTTGTTTGTGCTTTTTTGCTGTGGACTTTGTTTTCTTGTGTTCCATTTTCCTTTTTTGTGCAAGTGTTTTCTTCTTTTTTGCTTCTTCTCTCTCCTGCAGTTTATCTTTCTTTCTTTGTGCCATTTGCTGTTTCTTTTCTTTCATTTCAGCCTGCTTTTTCTGTTTTTCTATTTCTTCTATTTGTAACCTTAAAACCACTTCATCTTCTGTAAGACATTATCCAAATGATCTTTTCACAGCTTTACCCCTTTTCTTTGTACCTGCTGGTGTTTGTCTTTTTTGAAGGGATTTTAGAACAGCAAACTTCATGGCTCGCTTTGGAGTGAGTGCAATGTTGGGGTAATCTCCTCCAGGGAGTTCATCTTCATTTACAGAAGGAAGCGATGGACCTGGTGTGGAAGGAACGCATGCCAGACTTGGTATTTCAGAGGAAGGAGCAGGTACAGAAATAACAGAACTAGGTGGAGAAGAGATTGGTGCAGGACTTTGAATTTTGCGAGTCGGAAAGATAGCTGGCCTCGGTGTTGGCTGTGACATGTCACTTTCATCTGCGCTTGAACATGAAGCTGTACTTTGGGCTGGGGTCATCGGCATAGCCTGGTCAGTGCAAGATGGCTGGTTTGTTTCAGGGCGGTAGAACACCTTGGCTGGAAGAAGCTTTTCAATAGGGATGGCATGCCTATCTACTGGATAGATTCCACTTTTCATGAAGCCAGAGATAACATGTTCTTTCCGAAATGCCTTTGCATACAGTTGCTTAAGTAGGCCAGGAAATGTTGCCTTGTCAACACTTTTTAGCCGACTGTCCTTGTAGTGCTGCTTGAGAATCTTGCTCCAGTCTTTTTTTGCCGGACCAAACACACCCACATCCAAAGGCTGCAGAACATGTGAGCAGTGAGGAGGCATACAGAGAAGGTGCACATCATTAGCTTTTGCAGTGGTTATTAGATCTACAGTGATATGACTACTATGCCCATCAAACAAAACAAGAACAGGTTTTTTAATCTGTCTTATGTGGTGTAAGAATCGTTTTTTGAACCACGACGCAAGGGTTGACCCTTCCATCCATCCTGATTCAGTAGCCAAGTACCCTGCACCTTCAGGACCACCCACACACCAAGGGTCATACAAATTTTTGGCCTTATAAAGGACATATGGGGGAAAAACGTTACCATTTGCAGCAATACATCCCAAAACTGTGTACATTTCTTTCCCACTGCCAGGAATGACAACGTTAGGATTGCGTTTTCCTTTTTTTACAAATACTCTCTTGCATTTTGGATCAGTAACAAATCCAGTTTCATCCAAGTTGATGAGTTGAGAAGGAGAGTCTCAGATTCCTACAGTAGTTCATCCACCTTTTGTTCTAAAATGTCAAAGAATTTTGATACAACAAATTCATTGCAGGATGTAGCCCTTGATATGGTCAGGAGCTCTGGTTTTCTTGCAGCAAGTTCTGTGTTCCAGCGTCTTGTAAAGCCATAGAACCAGTCATCCCCAGGACGATTATTCTTAAATCTTGTCTTCTTTCCCAGAGATGAAACATACTCTTCTGTAATATCTAGCATGTCTGATTTCTCCATAGGGCATGCATACTCTCCAGCCGCAACAATTGCTGTGACCAAGAGTTCCTCTTCGTCAAGTGAAAGATCTGTGACCCTTCCTGATCCATATTTTAGAGAAGGATTTGCAATATGCTCTCTGAGTGTTCGTCTCGGTATCATATACTGTCTTTCTGCTTCACGCTGACTTATTTCACCTCTCTTCACACAACTCAGGGCTGTTTTTAGAGTTATTTCACTATACTTTTGACGGAAACCTTTTTTCTCATATTGTTGAGGCATTCTGATCTGTTATACTGTAAAGAAACAGGAGAGGGTATTTATACTTACTTATTTTTAAACTGACAGAAAAATGTATTTGGGAAGGGAATCTTTGGGTAATAAAAATCAGTTTAGAGCAGGAGTCATGAGCACATAATATTGCGATATCCTGGAATAATACATAGGCAGGCCATCCTTGGTTCCTATAGTGAGATTTACCTATGAACAGCTCTAGTTTTACTGAACACTTACTATAGCATAGCCAGTTTAGCACTATTACTTTAAGTAGAAGATGCATACATGAGAGCCTATGTCCCCCCCTCCTTACTAACCAATCTCTTTTGGCCCCTTCCCCATGCCAGACACTGCACCCTCAACATTATACTAGGTATTACAGCAATACAGACAAATCCATCACCTCATATTGCAGTACCGTACTGCCCACTATTGCTGTTCATCCTGGGTAACATTGACTTTTACTTAATTAGTATACATGTACAGTATTTTCACCCTATGGTAAGAAAGAAACCTTCCAAGTTTTGAAGCTACAGTATTAGTATTGTGTGCAAACATCACAGTATGTTGCCTAATATATAGTACTGAAGTGATTACTTGGACCCTCATACAGGGATACCAAGTTAAATATTTTAGGCCTATAAACAACTTTTAGCAAAGTACTCTAGTTAAAAAGCAGAGACTCACAATGAATAGAAGAAATATTTACCTTCTACTTCAATGGCCAGTGCTGAAAAGCCCAAGTGTACTTCAGGTTGTTCACACACAGAATGGAAAGACAATAACAATGGCATAACCACAAGTGCACATGGGTTCACTGACATGTGATGTACATGTGAGAACACATGTAATCCACTTGACTGGAAGGTCAGTTTGAAATATGTACATTCATCAGAGTGTGATGAATATATAATTTCACAACTGTATTGAACTGTTAATGTAGGTTAAACAGCACACACCTGTACATGTACAATTTGCTTTCATTTAGGCAGTCTGTAGATAAATTGGGAAAATTTTGAGTAAATGGTGAGATTACTATTTAAAGACACAAGTAGGCCATGATATTATGCAAATTTTGCTGAAACTCGAATTGAACGAATAGTACCAGCATGAAATATGTGCTAAGTACCAGGTACATTGAATACTTTAAATGTAGTACTCTACAGATGGCTTTTAGTAGCAAATTAGCTTTAGAATGGTCCTTATTGCAGATTCTTTTAATATAACCCGACTTAAGTAAAGCTGTTCTGTTAAGGATACTGCTGGGCGTTATTACCCCGAGGTCGTCAGTTTTGTCTTGGGTAAAAACGCCCACTTAAAAAAAAAGTGTTATGCAGGTATTGAAAAAGATTTTTTCATAGTCCTGTAGGGTAATACTGCACTTGACCCTTCTGTATATATATCAATTTAAAAACAATAAAAAGTAGTAATCATGTAGGTTTGGCACAAAATTAAATTGATGATGTCTAAACCTGTCTCGGCTGTTTTTCAAAACTTTTTTTGAAATTTTTTCTTCAACGATTCCATAATACCCCTTAATCATGGTTATAATTATTATATATATATAAATTAGTATTTATAAACATTGTTCTCACTATAAATATAAGTCATCCTGTCAAAGATGTTATCCTTTTTAACCAGCAAAAGGAAAAAGTTTAGTGGGCGTTTTTACCCCATGGGCGTTTTTACCCCAGTTTCCTTTCAAACAGTTCAACTTACACCTTATAGGGAAAGGCCCTGCCCCTGTCCCCCTGAACGCACCTGAAACTTTGGTAAGGGCACAATCAATTGGGTCATGGGGGTTGGCAATAATACAATAAATAGCCACTGTTTGGTTTCTGACTGAGTACAGTGCTGCACATGCAGAATGCTCTGAAAAAGTGACATTATACAGTACTGTAGGCTGGCATACTGTCCTGTACAAGTTTACATAGCCTGCTTACACAGCCTCCTTGATATTAATTCCAACACCTGTATGTACATTTACATGAACAACATCCACAAACATACATTGGCAATGAGGTAAATACAACACAGTGCTATACGTACATTAGTACGTACACATACCGGCAGGAAAGTCCTATGTTAGTAAACATTTTTGCTTAATTTTTTCTGCAGAAATGAAAAACTCATACAAAACGCCACCAACTGATAACCGCAGAAGCAACAGTGAGTGCTTGTTCCCTGTGTGTACAATATAAACAGCACAAATGTTTCAAGCAGGGAAATGTTTGAGAAGTAACATTTTTGGTGATTGCTTCCCCCATCACACAATAAACAGAACTTTCCTTTTATCCTTTCTAATTATACGTACACCTGTAGATTGAAGGGGTGAAAGGTTCAGTCTTATCCCACAATAGAGTAGATACTGGCTGTAGGCCTTTGGGCATTTCTTATGGGACCAGAACATGCATTTTTAATATGCACCATTACAAAACCAGAATGCAATTTTGCATTGTTTCGATGATACATAAATTTTTCATTTCAAATAATGCCATCATGCACCTTTAATCTTCTCACTCAAATGTTATACTAGCATGTTCAAAAAATAATTTTGTTATTTCAGATGACCTTTGACCTCCATAAAGGACATACATTGATAGATGGACAGACCAACATACAGACAGGCAGACAAACAGGCAGCTATCTTGAAAAATAACATTTAAAAGGGTTTACAACTTTTACCCCTGGAGACCCCAGATGACCTTTCATCTCTGCCCAAAACAAGAGGAACCATCTCCTGACCATAATGCATCCACTTTCCCAAATAGGAAATGTATCCAAGCTTCCTAAACATATGATATCACGTTAACAAGGTTTTCAGACCTTGACCATCGATGACTCCAGATGACTTTTGACCTCCACTAAAAGAAATGGGAACCACGGCATCTCCTAACCATAACACATCTACATAACAAATATGAACTTCATCCAACTTTCCATACTTGAGATATCACATTAAGGAGATTTTCAGACTTTGACTCCTTGTGACCTCAGATGACCTTTGACCTCCACCAAAAACAAAAGAGTTCTCCCTTACATCATAATGCATCAACATATCAAGTTTGATATCAATCCAAATTTCCTACCTTGAGATATCGTATAAACAAGGATTTTGGGGTTTGACAAAATGTGACCCCAAATGACCTTTGACCTTCACCAAAACAGATAGGGTTCTTCCTCACCTCATAACACATTAACATATCAAGTTTGAAATCAATCCATGTTTCCTACCTTGAGATGTCGTGTAAACAAGGATTTCAGGGTTTGACAAAATGTGACCCCAAATGACCTTTGACCTTCACCAAAACAGATAGGGTTCTTCCTCGCCTCATAACACATCAACATATCAAGTTAGAAATGAATCCATGTTTCCTGCCATGAGATGTTCTGCAAACAAGGATTTCGGGGTTTGACCCCATGTGACCCCAAATGACCTCTCACCACCAACAAAATTTAAAGGGGTTCTTCCTTGCATCGAAACACATCAACATGTCAAGTTTGAAATTATTCCAAGTTTTGTATCTTGAGATATTGTGTAAACAAGGATTTTGGGGTTTCACCCCATGTGACCCCAAGTGACCTCTAACCTTCACCAAAATAGATAGGGTTCTTCCTCACCTCATAATGCATCAACATATCAAGTTTGAAAGGGATCCAGGTTTCCTGCCATGAGATATTGTGCAAACAAGGATTTCGGTGTTTGACCCCATGTGACCCCAAATGACCTCTGACCGCCAACAAAATTAATAGGGTTCTTCCTTGCACCATAACACATCAATGTATCAAGTTTGAAATGAATCCAAGTTTCCCACCATGAGATATTGTATAAACAAGGATTTCATCGGGGTTTGCATCTTTGCATAATTTCTGCTTAAAATTGTGGATAAACACTAGGGCTCAACCGATAATCGGATCGGACATCGGATCGGGCCGATATTCGCCACCATCGGTAAAATATCGGATCGGCATTATTCAGCTAAGTTCACTTGCCGATGTTTACCGATATTCCGTTTCCTGAAAACTTTGTAAAAATTTCAAAGGAACTTTTTACTGCGTGGTCTTGCGCCACCGTATACAAGCCACTTCCTACGCCTCGGCTGCAAGAAGTTGGCTCAGTCAAGGGACAGCCAAGGGACGTAACTTCAAGTTCACTGCAGATACATAATGACACTCTGTGAATCCTCACTGCACGATAAGTAAAAGTTAGTAATAACAAGCCAGCAAAGTTGTTATTCCGTATGTAATATTTTACAAATTTCAGTTGCATTTTCCCTTCACTATTGTCCCATAGTTTTTTGATGGCAGTTTCATACATTCCTTATGCTCAAATAAAGAACAAACCTGCATTACATGAACTGTATGATTAAATTTCTTTCAAGAGTTACTCCGTTGTTGTTACATACTTTGCTCCGCCTTTTTCATGACGGAATGATCCAATATTGGCATGGGTAAGACCTAGTGTTTGCACGTGGTATTAAAAAAAAGTTTCAAAAAATGGTCCCGATCGCAAAAGCCCTTAGGTTCGGTGATTACCCGTTTTTTTCTTAAGTCCTCCCGATTCTCTGGTGAAGAGTTTTTTCTGGGGAAGACAAGCAATACTCCCGAAGATGAGTAAAGTAGACCTATAGCAACGATTTGTTCATGCTCCTTTGGGTACTGTATATGCATGAGAAATTAACAACTGTATCAGAGAGGTAGCGATCAGGTTCACAAACTTGTTCAAATCAAACGGACAGATATTAGAAATATGACAGAAAAAAAACCCTTCTAAGAAAATCAATACTTCTTTACACCTTTGCCTTTTCCATATTTTAATTTTTGAACATTTTTGGACTCAAAAAGCAATCCTGCTAACTCCACCTCGAAGCTGTTTGTGTTACTTCTTTCAAAACATAAGTTAAAAATATCTACCGATCCCAGCATTTGTTTACAGTATTCTCTTTCACGTCCGAAAAATGACGTCATCGTGTTAAATTTGCATCTAGCGTAGACTTGTGCCAACACCCACGCTATCGTGGCCTTATTAGGAAGTCGCGTACCTGGGAGTACTACATAGGTTCATTCACAACCGCCCTGCCGTTCAAGTCGGGACACCCTTCAAATTCATGTCGAAAGGAAACTCTCCATCACACGTGTGTAAACGGCGATATTTGGGGCTCACAGGATAATGAAATTTTGCTTAGATCGTTATTTTTCCCAAACAATTTTAGTGTTGGTAGTTACATCCTAGTATTTCATACATAACACGAGGTTAATTTGCGAAGTGGTGAAGAAACAAACCAACAATCCTGGTGTCTTAAATTATCGTCAATATTTACGAAATCATTGCAGTCATATCTTGGCACTAAACATTTTCATTTCATCTTCATTTATTAATTTCGTCCGTACAAATATAAACTGAAATATATAACCGGACAGGACACTAGAAAAACAATAGTTTAACGAGCTAGTGCCCATAAAGAGACAATACAACAAAGAATAACAAAAAACAAAATAAGAGGAAAAAGTGGAAAAATAGTGGAAAAGTGTTGATTTGCATAATATTGACACAATAAACCATTATATCGGCCAATCCAATGCTCGATTTTCTTTCAAGGTTTGGTTTTCATTTCGGTATACTCGAGGTAGCGTCCCATATTGTGAATTTAAGAAAATCGCCGTTAGTATTACAGTACGCAGGGTATGGTTTAGACAGAGTTGTTACAGATTCTTGCAGAATATACGGCACGCGCAGTACCCACATAGCAAGCTGCTGTCGGGCCGCCGTCGGCTAAGCAGCGGCACGGCGGCAGCGGCAAGCCGCTGTTTTACCGCCAGTGGCCCGACGACGGCGAAAAAGTGGCATGCCGCCGGCGGGCTAATGGTGGCATGCCGCCGACGGTCCAACAGCGGTGAAAAGTCGGCATGCCGCCGGCGGATATTTGGCGGCATGCCGCCGGCGGTCAGACGACGGTGAAAGTTCGGTATACCGCCGGTGGGATTGTGGCGGCAAGCCGCCGGCGGTCCAAAGCCGGTGAAGAGTCGGCAAGTCACCGGCGGGTGCATGGCCACATACCACCAGCGGTCCGACGGCGGCTGTTAGTTGGCAAGTATTGAGACAATGTGTGCTTCCTGTAGATGGACCTCCTAACATCTTTTAGTGCCTTTACTTGGGTTGTAACTCCGATGTAACTTAGCTAGATTGGGGGGGGGGGGGGGGGTTGGCCCACATTAAACTGGTGCTCCTCTCTAAAAAACATTCTCTCCCCTGATTGCTTTAAAAAAAGGACAAAGGCAGCCATCTCGAACTTAGTTCAATCATTAGCTATCCAACAACCCTAGTAGTATATCCTTCACGCTATTAATTAATAATTAAAAATTGCATATATCAAGAAGCTAAATTTCAAATACAAAAAATATTGTCAAATGATTCACAAGAGCCATTAATAAGACAGGATAGTCTACTACAAAAAATCAAGTAGGGGAAGACTGCAATTTTCCCGAAAAATAATTACTTCTTCCCACTTCGATCCGTTCCTCTTCTTATAGCTGTGAGCAGGGAGGAGGGTGGGCCATTGGGCCATGTTCATTCCCCTCACAAACGCCAATTTTTTTAGATCTTAATTATACGTAATTTAGTACAAATTTTACTTCAAAAGGTAGGTAGCATATGTGGCACCAGCTGGCATATGTTAGAACATCTTATTTCTCAAAAAACATTCAAAGAGGATGGATTGTCTCTCTATACCCCCCCCCCCCCGACTGATGTCAATTGTATTTTCAGTCCCTAAAATGTGCAAATTTTGTTAAACTCCCAATTTTTCTTCAAAAAGGTATCAGGCTAATGTGGCACTCGATTGCATCTAAGGACAACTAATTTTAAAAAAGAATGTTCAAAGGGGAAGGGGATGGGCAATCAAATTCCTTTTTGTTTTAGTTCCTAAAATAGGCCTTTGCAAATTTTGTAAAAAACTTAGCACCAGATGGCATGTAAAGACACCCCAAAAATTTTCAAAGAAGAGGGAACCCCTCCCCTTAAATCCTTCCCCCCACGCCGGCGATCACTCAGCATACCGCATGTTAACCCCCCCCTATTCATAGAATTACAGCTCTATTGTTACTAAAGTATGGCTATGTATTTTTAGGAAAAATTGTTGGCACTGGTGAAGGGGGTGGCCCAATGCCCCCCCCCCTTGTACGCCACTGGCTGAAAAGGAGGCATTGTGAAGAAAAAGTCGCCCACACTTCTCCATTAAAGATATTAGAGCGAAAAACCTGGAAGAATTGTCTGAAATGAGCGGTATAACAGGTAAAAAATACATGAATATGTATCCTACTTTATGTTCCAATTTATTTCTGAGTCGTTTGTAGGATGTGAACATGTAGGCAACGTCAACCACCACCTGACATTCTGGATTTTTCCAGAATTTTGTTAACGTATCTTTTTTTTTTTTTTTTTTTGTTTGTTAATCTTTCCTGTCTCCGTTAAGTCCACTCGACGGCATAGTGAAAGCGGGAGGAGGAGGGGCCATGTGGTTCATTACTTCTTGAGATAGTGCCAGGGTGTATTCGTTTGTATTCGCTCGCGGTGTGAATGCACCGGCGAGCGTTCAAACGCCCGAGCATTGAACACTCGAGTCGCCTTTATAATTCTCTAACTTTTTTTAATTTTATTCCCGATTTTTGAGAAACCAGGCAAAATTAATTGTCTCTTCAGCACTACGGCCTCGTATCAAGTTTTAATAAAGACATATTTTTTACATTAAACACTACATCATACATGACAGTTGACGCACTAACAGACTTTACTGATAAAACTACCTTGGATATGCAAGGCTGCTAGATTTGGCTAAATGCCAACACCGTGCAGCAGGTCTGGGCGCGCAGGCTGGGCTACCTCAATTTAACGTATACGTACAGTCTATGCGTGAGCAGACGACCGTTTTTCACTATAAAGATTGTATTGGGATAGACGCTACACCTTTGCGCACATAACTAGCGCAGTGTGCCAGTGTACGTACGTACGATGCAAACGCACCCACGTACGTACCTACAACGTGCGTGCGTATATCTGCGCTTCACTATAAACGTAAACATACAACATATCCTGTATATAGTACGTGTATCTAGTACGCGCTGAATAACATGACATCGACTCGACACAGGCCTGTTGACATTTTGGTGTCGTAAATTATTTGGATAATACTTGTCTCGATTCATCTTAGTCTGAGTACACAACAGCCGCCGCTTTCTGCAAGGTAATCTACGTTTTGTTTTCAAAAGGGTGTTAAAAAATTATACTTATTGTGCCCAATTTTTTACAGTTTATTCCAGTGAAGTGATGACTTTGTTTACTCAGTATACAAGCCGTCAGCCCGAACCATCACTGAGCAGAGCCTAACATAATAAGGCTAGGCCAACGTGAAGGCCTACGTTACGTAGAGCTTAACGTTATGGTTTCAGTCAGTGCTGTTGTTCGTGTTCATGAATCATATACAGCCTAGCCTAGGCCTAGCATGGAAAGAGTTATCCTTTCGTTAGACCTAACTTAGGCCCAAATTATTAAACATTACTGAGTACGGCTTGCTTAGGATGACTTGAGCTAGGCTGTGAAGAAATCATTAAAGTTAGGCTTAACGTTATTTCAACAGTAATCTGCGCAGTTTGTAAAACTGCAGCATGCATAACGTTAGGCCTAGGCCCTTTGATGTAGCCCACTATAAATATTGACACAAATGAAGTCCTACTCCTTGACTGTAGGCTATATGTAGCTTAGAGTTAGACCTAGCCTAGTCTCAGGCCTATATTCATATTAGTAGGCTAGCCTAGGCCGAGGCCAAGCTGCAGAACAATTTAGTTATATGCTTTGCTGTGGATAATGAGGATTTTAGGACATTTTATTGGACTACCTTAGCCTTTGCTGTTCAAGTTAGCAGCAAAGTTAGGACTTGCAACTTGCAAAGGCCTACAGCATAACTTGAAAAGTGTAAGAAGTCAGGCAAAGGGTAGTTTTTGAAGTGTTATGCTTCCTTGGAGTTTTAAGACAAGGGTGCTGCATTATTCGGGCCTAACGTAGCCTATGCCTGAGGAGTTTGACCAAACTTTTCCTTCAAGTTTGTAATGTAATGGTTGTGACATTCCTTTTGTATTAACAGAGAAACTGTAATTTAATTTCAGGGATGTAAATGCATGGAATCAGCTTACCTGCCTGAACACAATGGAATATTAAAACCCGTTCAGCCTTATCAAAATGTCATACTACAGAGCAAACTGAATTGAAGGCCATCTGGGCTTCAGGACTAGGCTAATGTGACTGACAGCTGCAGCTTTGCAACTCTTCGAAGTGCAATTCAAAGTTTACAGAGTTCTGTGACTGTAAGTACCATAATTTAATAGCGTATTGAATAAAATACTTTGACTTAATGATGACTTTTCTTACCTGCTGTTTGACATTGGACATAACTTATTGCCCTCAAATTTAATTATTGTAAAATTAATAAATTATGTACGCAGCTGGTATGGTCATAATGATTGCTTATGGATGGACCTTTGTGCAAACATCCAGCAGATTTTTTCAAGTGCAATTGAAAACACCATTATTCATGAATACTTAACGGTTGCTTTTGAAGTGGTTAGCATCATAGTTTATCCACAATCTCTCCCAATTACTTTTTGAAAATATGCACAGATCATCGGCATCACAGTCTTTAGGGTGTTTCAATTTACAGTCACTGTCAATGTGATTGTGGAATGGGTTCATATTGTTTGAGAGAACTTTGCAGCATCTGACTGTACTGTAGGTAGCTGATCTCACTATGTCAATGAATTTTCTCTCGATCTGTAAAAAACCTCAAAATCATACAAAGCGCACAATGTATTGCTAACACCATTATAGTTTCAGCCTCAATCATCTTTTTTTCAACAACCACCGCCCTATTTTTGCCCTTCCTTCCCCATTGCACTTGCCTATACGGTAGTGCGGTATTTTTGTGTACAGTATGTCAAATTTACAAGCAAAAACTCCAGCTGAATTTTATTTGACTTGATTTGCTCCCAGCCTAATCTGGCAGTTCACTTGGAATGGCAACCATTGCAGCTGGTGCATCCCTACCTTTTTATATTGTTAAATTAAAAGGGGCCTAGTAAAACAGAATGTCAATTGTTTTATTTACAAGACTTTCCTTTATGACGTATCATATGATACATAATATATGCAAACTGAAATTTGGCTGCAGCTCCACAAAACAAAGTATTTTAAACTTTACTTTTTATGTTACAACAGGAAACATGATTGCATCACATATGGTGTTTTAGTTGTTCACCTTAACTTTCACCTGTGGCACTGTATAATTAACCCTTTTTTCATCTTTGTCACCATTTTCGTTTCAGCGTCAGCCTCACTCAACCGGTAAAATCAGAAAGGAAAACTCTAGGACAACTTAGTAAAGTTGATGAATAATTTCAAAGGTTAAATGCACGATGCAAGGTTTAATGCACTGGTTGCTTGTCTGCAATAATAAAACACAGATTCCAGAAGGATATAACAGCATCAGGTATCTCAACTTAACTGGATTTCATGGAGATTTCTTTTATTTTATCACGCTAGGCAAAGAAAATTTGTTGTACCGCAATCTGAAGTTAAAGGACAAGTTTTGAAATTTGAAAACAATAACTGAGCAGTGTCCATTCTTGCTTCTCTTGGTGAAATTTTAGTCAGATCAGAATTGATTTATGGAAGTTGTAAGAAATGGTGACTATTGGGATACTGCACTGAAATCGCCACCTTATCATGGATAATTGTGCCAGGGTATAGTTCTATGTCCACCATGTTTTGTTTTACATATTGTGTTGAAGAAAATGACAAATGGAAGGTGCTTTGCTTTGTACCCCTTTTTCCTCAATCATATGAGACATGGTAAGGAGGAGCTTTTGTGTGTGTGTTTGTTGTTTCAATATTTTGTTTTATTTTGCTATGTGCTGCAGGGTTGTCACCAGCCCAATTTGAGTCCCGGCTAAACATCTGACTCAATATTTGTACCTCACCCTTACCCCCATGGAATCCACCTCATTTTTGACCCATTGAATTTTTCAGCTAAAGGCTAATGTCAATTTCATTATTTTTCGGTATAAAAAATCATTTTTGTGCCGGTCGGAAGCCTTGCCTTTTAGGTGTTGTACCGGTCGGCAATGTCCAGTGCCGGTTAGTCCCGACCGGCGCCGACCAGCGTGGTGACAACCCTGATGTGCTGCTATTTTTTTTTTTTAATTTCATTAAGATTATAAATGTGACTCATATTGCAAGGCTTTGTAGAGATATGCATGTTTGCTGACTAAAATGAAAACTTTCATATAATGACTAATTCCATATGCCAGGGCTATAAATAAGACAAAATTACAAGGAAAAATGACTGCTAGTTAATCTTTAAGGGCACATTTCTTCTTATTTAAAGGGGCCCATGACAAAGAGAAGATTTTTTGTTATGAGGTCCAATATGTTGGTATTTTTTGGAATGACACAACGACCACTGGACTTATAAATTATATCATTTTGAAGGGTATGAAGCTTAAGTTGTTGCTAAAAACAAAACGTTCATAGCCTTTTGGCCACCAGTTCACTTCAGCCTTCTGATAGCATGAAAAATCCAACCTTGAACATGTTACTTTCTTTTCCTTAAAGGGCCAAACCCCTCACCCCAAAGTACAATTTTGGTACCAGGGTACCTAAATTCTCAATTGGCACAGCTCTTTGATTGACAGCTAATTCAAACAATGCAGAGTGCCAATGCTTATATTACACAGCATGAACGGTACTGAGAGTGTTTTGATTATATAAATTGAGTTTTTCTGTACTCATCCTGAAGCAATAAACTGAGATTGTGTCTGGATGAGGATGAATTTCAGACAATTGTGGGAGGGGCTTCAGTAAGAAGGTTAGGAGAATTGGTACTGTTTGGGGTGAGAGAACTGGGCCTATAATTGCAGAGGTTTCTGCGAAGATTAAAATGAGTTTGTTACAGTTGTCGCTCATTATTTAAATATTGATATTCTTGTAAAGTAAACAATTTGTATTGACTTGCAATGGGGCACTAAGCACTTTTCTGATTTGTTTGTTAATTTGAAATAAATTATTATTCTCTACAACAACATAGGTTTCCACTGTCTTGGGCCCGGGCTTTCGTGCCACACTGAGTGGGAAATTAAAGAAGTGGGCATTTCTCAAAACAGGGAGAGATACATGTGGTGTATCCATAACATTCCTTTCACCCCCATTCAATGTCCTCATATTTTATGCAAACGGAGAGTGGTAAGTTTGAATGGAAGTTAGGTGTTGATTGATCGTGTGACAGAAAATGGTGGGCCTTCTCAAGAAAGGATCAAGTAGTTAGCTCAATCAAAGTTTGAAAATGGATGTCACATATTTTGCAAAGTATGATTTCTGTATCGAACTTGTTGTATGAAATTTGAATATTAATGGCTAACAAAGTAGTTTTGATGCGTGAAATCAACAATTTGTAACAAAAGATATTCAAGGTCAACAAATTCTAAAGGGTTATTTCCCAATCAGAATGTTAAAAACAAAATCATGTTTTTTGACAGTTGCTAGCATTTCCGCTTTAAAACTGCTGGAGGACACTTTTATCGAGCTATCAAAAGAAGAATATTATACCCACCATAATCAGCCTAGAGTTTTTATAAGCCTTTGTTGATATTTGATACAGGCTTTAAATTAATGTGCTAAGTCAAGTTAACTTACGGAAAACATTAACATAGCTTCATTTCTTCATATTTATATCTGTCATGGGAGGCAAGGGGTAGAAACACTGGCAAGGAGAATCAGACAAAATTTACGAAATAATTGTTGCTGATTTCCTAATTTAATCTTATCTTTCTGTAAGGCGTTTGGAAATGGGGTAAACTCAAATAAAGTTTCCTCTGTATGTTTGAAATATGAAGTCATATTTCGTTCTTGTTTTTTAATGCTTCAAGTTGTGTTGTTGGCTAGAAATTTTTAACATATAGTTCTATACAATCATTGTAAGTCTAAAATGACAATCTTCTAAAACTAAGTTTTCCATCCCCAAACATTAACCTTTGCACTCGAACAGAAACTCTGTGAAGGTGTAAATACTTCTGTTTTCATCTATTGGATTTCCATCTAAACATTTAAAGATTCTACCTTTTTAAACAAAGCAAAGAACAAAGTATCTCAAAGAAAGTCAGTCGCTTTATATTTAGGAATCCTTTCTCATCCTCACGTCTTTCAATTCATAGAAGAGGTAATGAAAACATTTCTAAAAGACCCGCCAGAAATGTAATTTAAATTACCAAAAACGATACCCGAGGTACGCGTATAATACCTCATATAGCCGCCGTTTGCCGCGGGTGGGCCGCCGTTTAACCGGCTCTAACGCCGTGGTTGACCCACCGTCGGTCCGACTGCGGTAGATAGATGGCAACCGACGTCGGGCCGCTGTTTAACCGACCCTGTTTCCCGCGGTTGGCCCTCTGCCGGGCCGCCGGTGGGCAACAGGCGGTAACCGCCGGCGGGCCGCCGTCGGACCGATGGACAAATCTACGTCGGCCCACCGGCGGTTGCCGCCGTTGGCCCGCCGACGGTGCCACCGTCGGCCCGCCATCGGTCCGCCATCGGCTTGCTATCAGGGTACATCTTGTCTGCAAGTTTCTACATAAAAAAGAACTGACTTGCAGTGTTGGCGGGCCCGTTGCTACGGTATGAATTACTGTAGCTTGCATGCAGATTTTAAAGTTAATGTAAGTTGTAGCATACACTGATCTGAGAAGCAACACTACTGTACATCAGCATGATCGGCCCTCGCACAGGTGAAAATTTCAACTTAATTAAATAGAGTACAACCAACATTCAAACTCAAATATAATTTCAGGTGATCAGTTCATTCACAGTCTTGATTAAATTCATGCTAATTTGCAAACTATTAGACATTTTAAAGATGACTTTAAATAGGAGTAAATGCGCGGGTAATGTACATTAAGAGGCATTGCTTATAGTTACAACAAGGAAATCTAGACCTACTAGTAAATGGGGAAAAATTGTGGGCCTAAAGGGGTGTCTATAAAACAAAGACCGAAGACCTAAGACCTATAAAACGAAGACCCAACTAGCTATAAAACGAAGACCTATAAAACGAAGACCCAGCTAGCTATAAAACGAAGACCGAAGACCTAGGTGGGACAACTTTGATTGTAAGAATTGCTTGCGACGAGTGCCGACATTTTGAAGAAAATTTATTTGTAATGGTAAAAAATGCAAAGGGACTCAGCAAGGGGTTGCGAACGGATATGCCGGAGAGGAACAACTACGGTAGCTCCCCTTAATGGATACAACAACCCGAATCACTGCCAGAAGCGAAGGTTTGCCGAAAGGATGCCGATCAAAAGTTTCGACGAGCGCCGGAAAATTCGTGGTTTCGTTGGACAAAATTTGGAAATCTTTTGTTCTTTAATATTGAGAAATAGGACAATTGGTTTTGTGGAAGACCATTCAACTCCTCATTCCAGACAGTTCCAATTTTCTCAACAAAGTTACTCCTATAGCCCAACCACCGAAAAACCCTACTTCATTATTCTCAGGCCCGTAGCCAGCCCATGTGGAGGGGTGGCTCTTTTTCCAAGATGTGGACCCTTTTCCAAATACGGAGGCGACTGGCGCGTGCCGTAAGCATGCAGTTGCTAGGGGTCCGGGATGCTTCCCCGGAAAAGTTTGAAATCGGCAGATCTCCTGCAATCTGGAGCATTTTAGAGGACTTATGAGTACAACAGAAGTCCTTTTTCCCCAGGAATTCCACACAGTACACCACTTTATAAGAAGTGAACGGAAATTCGTCCTCAATATGTCAAGATAAAAAAATATTTCATAGCTGAACACAGTGCTGGAAAATGGACCTCCCTCAAGTTGGCGTGGGTCGTTCGAACACTCTTACCCCCCCCCCCCCCCGGCTACGGGCCTGACTCTGACATGTCTAGCAGGGGCAAACAAGGCCTTAATATGTAACCAAGACAGTTTCTGTGTAAGTATAGTTTTGAACTATTCTGCACCTTTTGATTTTGATGTCAATGGAAGATCATTCAGCAAATGAGAATTTATCTTTCTATCAACCAAAATGTACTTGGGTGATGAGTCTCTGTCATTAAGAGCAAAAGAGAGACACTGGGTGACTGGTCGCGGGGTTAAATCATTCCCACTACCCTGCATGGACTCAGCATTGGAACGCTTAGGAACAGTTATTTTTCTTTATTTTGATGTAACACCTGAGTAAAGAATCTTCCAAACAGTAACAAGAGAGAACAGAATTACTTCTTTTTGATTCAGTATTGTGTCTCTTAAGAATTAGTCACACACAGAAGAACAACAAACAGCTTTCACCGTTATAGCCCTACTCCAATAAATCTTAAATGGGTGTTGTACAGTTTACTGAAAATGAACTAAAGCGCGCGTTCCGAAAGAGACAAAATATATGCATTATTACTGAGTTCACAGTTTACATGACGTATTTTTTTTTTTTTTATTGATTTTCCGCATGGGTGTGTGTGTGGGGGGGGGGGTCCAGTGGCGGAGGAAGGGAATTCAGTCAGAGGGAGCAAGACTGGCCTGAAGGGGCGCTTCAAAGTTTGTAGGGCAAGAATATTTGGTCAGAGGGGGCGAGAAAAAGGATGAAGGGGTGATTTTGTGTTGGTAAATACATATGTCTCAATACGGTAAAAAGAGTAAAAAGGGCGCTGACAGGCAATTTGAATCCTTCAAGGGGGCGACTGCCCCCCGACTATATGGAGCCTCCGCCACATGGGCACAGCGGCCCGCACGGGTGGGGTCACGGCCCCGTTCCCCCGCATGGCTACCGGCCTGCCATGACGGTTCTCTAAAACAAAGTTCAGCCCCCATTCTCGAACATCTGAGGGTACGCCAATGGGAACGGGTCACACGAAGCACGCCGTCCCTTTGTCGATACCTTATTAGTTACCTCCTAAACCGACGTTTACGCACCGATTGCGTAGCTGTCTCCATGGTCGCGCCAATTTGACCACGTGTCAGATCATAACACAGTCGATACATTCACTCATGCAGCATTATCAACCGGTTGCTTTTGCTTGTCTAATAATAAAGCATATATACTTCCTTTCCGAATAGCGATACATACAAACATTAGTTTGTGGCCCATGCAATTACATTTTCATTCTGTTAATAAATGTAGATGTTCATCATATGCACCGTTTGTGTGTGTTTAGTTACATATTTTTATCTTCTTTTCTGACTTTAAGTTTCATAAATTCAATTTTGAAACTTTTCATATGCAGTCCGTTAAAAGGGCAGCGAAAATCATTTGACTGTTTTGCTTGTTTTTTGAGTTTTTAAGTTCTCGTCTGCCAAGTGAATAGATGAGCCTTTTAAGTGTACACAACTCTGTTTTTTTTTTTATTTCCTGGTGCTCCTTACTTTTTGTCTTTACCAACAAACCAAATTATTTCTTTTCCTGGCGAAAAATGGTGGCCAACAAAGGAAGCATCACATAGATGTAAGATGTTGCCAAACTTTTTTGTTCACCAGTGATACTTGGTGGGGCAGAATACATTCATGAATAAGAATATAAGATTGATCAATAAATCGCTCTAGCTTAGAAGGGGATGGTCGAGGAGTTACCCATTGTGCAGCAATAAACTGTATTGAAGACACATTTTATAATTTCTTTATTTACTGAAGCCTCTGGGGCCAGGGGGAGCTTTGGCCCCGACCCGGCCAAACTGTTGACTGGCGAAAGTATGCTTCTGCCCCCATCCAGGAATAAAACTTATTTGTTACTTCGGCGTGTAGTATCTTTAAACTTTCCAATAATATTTCGTACTATTTTTTGCATCAAATTGCATACACCTTCATTTTCCTGAAGATTTTTACAAAAGAGAGTTGGGACATCCCCTCCACTTAAACCCCAGGGCGTCATACACTAGAACAACGTTCACCCCTCCCCCCCCCACAACGAACAGCTTCCTACGACTATAGTTTTGCCCTATTTTAGAATGCACTCTGGTCCGTACGTACGATAGTCCGTCAGTGGTAATAGTTCAAAGTTATTCTCCATTGATCTTGGTAGCCAACGACTTTTCAGAGTCTGCGGCATCAGAAAAAGCTAGTAATCAGTATTAAAATGCGGCTTCCTGACGGAAAAGGTTTATTGCAAGGTTTCAGCGCTTGGCTACTGTCAAATGGCAAGTTTTTATATTATCATATGTATTGGTCATATGAATTAATCCTATAGAGAAATTCAGTAATTGTGCCCCCTCCAAGGAAAGTTTTTTGACCATCGATACCCCCTCCCCCAAAAATCCTGGCTATGCCACTGATCTGTACAGACGTTTCTTTAATCATGGCGCCTCTCTTTTCGTGTATCCGTTCAAATTCATTGCAAATAATTTGCAAAGGTGTACGGTAAGATATAAGAGTATCTGACTTAACGGCTCACCAACACGAATGTGTTACATAAGGGGGCTGGGGTGCTAAACCCCCAGTAAAAAATGTGGGGGCTGAAGTATGCTTCCGCTCCCCAAGATCCAACAAGACCCAAAAACCCGTTTTTGTCTCTTCTTCAAAAATTGTCAAAAATTTGCAGTGATTTTCCTTAAAATTTGTCCAAAATATTGCACCAAATTGCATCTGAAGTCTCTAAAATACCCCCCAAAAATGCCAAATGAGAGGGGTACACCATCCCCTCTTAGACCCTCCCCTTAGACCCCCCCCCCCCCCAGGCCGGCGATCCGAAACGAGGTACAGCATCCCCAGTCTGGAAAAAGCTTCCTACGCCTATGATGTGTTATATCGTGTCAACTGTACAAAGACGAAAGTGTACACACGGTTTCAGACACGGTTAAAGTTCGGCTTTGTTCTGGCCCGTGACGAGTGCTACCATTTGAAGGGGGGAGGGAAGTGTGTGAATCGACCGGCAAGAACTGTGACTGCAGGGGCACAAAATTTTCTCTTGACATCCTGTGTACATTTCAATTTTCATCTGGCGGGGCAGTAATATTTTTGGTGCAGCATTTTCCGTAGAGCCCCTTCCCTCTGTGGCTACGTACCTGGTTGGTCGTAAACACATCCAGCTCGAATACGGCGCAAGTAATTTCCTTAAATCGCCTCTTATATTATGACAGGCGGAAAATACCGCGTGTTAGTCTCCTACACACGTAAGCGAATTCTACTGCGTGCAGTACACTGTTTTATCCCAGGCCTACACAAAAATCAGTGGTCCGTCTGTATGCTGTTATTCCTCCAAAACTGATAGTGTGTTGTCAATGCATAAGGTCTCATCTAGAAATCCCAAAGGTTAGGATTTCTTTGTAAGGTCTATGACGCGATTACGCGCAATACAATTTTCCATGTCTCCAGGAAGTGACGTTTCTTCAACCGATCCAGTCTCTTTCTTTGCGTAACTATAGCTGAATTCGCAAGCGCATTTTTTTCTTGTATGTAGAAGCAACAATTACTACAGTAACGACAATGTTCAACGTTGGTAAAATTGCTAGAGAAAATGTACAGTGATAGCCTTTGGATAGTTGAACAAAGTTTACTAAGAAAAAATACTTCCGGGTCTTCGTTTTATAGCTAGTCGGGTCTTCGTTTAATAGGTCTTCGTTTTATAGCTAGTAGGGTCTTCGTTTTATACAGTAGCTAGTTGGGGCTTCGTTTTATAGGTCTTCCCTTAATAGCTAGTTGGGTCTTCGTTTTACAGGTCTTCGTTTTATAGCTAGTTGGGTCTTCGTTTTATAGGTCTTAGGTCTTAGGTCTTCGGTCTTTGTTTTATAGACACCCGGCCTAAAGCACAGATACGGCGGGGTGACGAAAATATCGGATCGGATCGGATATCGGCTGATGTTGGGGAAAAAACATCGGACATCGGATCGGCAGTGAAAAACCACATCGGTTAGGCCCTAATAAACACATGACACTAAAGTTGAGCAAGTTTTAGACAAAGATCTTTAGTTGACCAGTGTGTTTAATCCAAAACCTACAGTATCAGAAAACTTCCTGTACCTTGAGATTAACGAAGTTTGACCCCTTCAATAGAGACCGTTTGCTACTGTAAGTAGAGCAAGCTTTTTTGTACATGGCATTAACTAAATTGCAATAGAGATAAACTTCACCAGCTGTAGTAACAATTGGCTAAAATATCCAGATTCAATTCCAGCAGCATGATTGTGCGTGGGTGCTACAACCCTAATACTCTCTTTATGAATCCATAATTTCCCGAGGAGTGTGATTTGTAGCATACTGTACCTGAAAATCCTAAAACACAAGGCTTCCTTTGACCTACTGCATCCAATGTTCATTACACTGCGGCCTAGCTGGGTAGCCTACCATGTTTTTACCTCTGACAGTCACTGGGGAAATATGGCAAAACGTGCCCACATTGAGACTTGAACGTTACATTCTGGGTTTGTTTTAAATTCTGGAGTCCTGGGAGAGCGATTAGGTTGTTTGCTTGAAACCTTCTCCCTATGTGATTGTGTGTTATTTTATGGCTAGTAGGCTTACACTCACCTCAACAATTTGAAAAAGAATAACATCAAAGGTCCTCTCTATAATCTAGGGGATGTGAAAGGGAGCAGTCTGCTCCTATTCTTCTGCCACATCCAGTATGGTGAAACATCACTTCAGAGTGCAATGGTGTGTGAAATGAAAGTTCAACTCAGGCTTGTGCTTCAACTTTTCATGTTTCCACCACACTCCATATACTTGGCCTAGCCAGATTTACTATGAGAACTAAAAGGCTATAAAACTAAATGGACAAGAACAGTCACCCCAACTTGAAGTAGTGTAGAAGCAGGGCTGGAATTAAGGTTCCAGCGGGGCAAGGCCATTTTTCCATCGGTTTTGAGGGCATGTCATCTGAACTGAGAGGGCACTAAGGCCAAACAAGTGATTTTGTACTGACCACAATGTAATCTCACTGGTAGGGCACAGAGGCCAAATGGCCTCGATGGTCATTAAATTTTATAGGGCAGCAAGGCCATTGCCAAAAATGCGAAGGCCATGGCCTTCGTGGCCTTCGATTAAATTCCAGCCCTGTAGAAGACTGTCCTCTTTCATGGTTGGCTCTTGAGAGTCATGTGACAATGTTTAGAAAGCCCACAGTGTTAGTACTTTTTTAGTATTGGGCCTAAGTGGAATAACATGAAATTGGTTCATGGTCATTTTTGCCCCCTTACCAGTTTGCCTCCAACTAGTTCATTCCTAAAATACAAGTTTGCCACCCAAAACCTGTCAATTCACTTCAAAATCCTAAAGAATTTGCCCCTATACTGTCCATGACAGTTTTCTTTCAAAAAAGTGATTGCTAAGTGACAAAATAATGTGAACTGAAAGTTTTAGTTGACTGATTATCTTTCAGTGCTAGGAATGTCACGAGTGCACACAGAATCCTTTTTTCCAAAATCTTGGCAGATTTACTCCCAAACCTAACATCTGTTATACTTTGAAAAGAACTGGTCAGATTTTTGTAGTTTGGTGTGGTTGGTCAGAAATGGGTAATCACCAATTAATGTGAATCACTTAAAGGGCCAAACATCTCACCCAAAACTACAATTTTGGTACGGGGGTAAAGAAATTCTCAACTGGCTCAGCTCTTTGATTGACAGCTAATTCAAACAATGCAGAAAACCAAAGCTCATATTACACAGCAGTAACGGTATTGAGAGTGTTTTGACTATAAATTGAGTTTTTCTTTACTCACCTTGAAGCATAAACTGAGATTGTATCTGGATGAGGATGAATTTCAGACAATTGTGGGAGGGGCTGAAGTAAGAAGGTTAGGACAATTGGTACTATTTGGGGTGAGAGAACTGAGCCTTTAAATTCTTGAAGTTGGACACTTTTCACAATGTCATACTTTAAGTGCAACATCCCTCCTTCAGGACAAAACTAATTAACGTTGACTTTACACTGACGGTACTGTAGAATAAGGTCATCATTTGTATCATCTTATAGTCATGAAAATGTTGGTGCACTATCATAGGCTGCTGAATGTTGTGTTTAATTGACTTATGTTTGTCATCTGTCATTACATTCAGGCTTCCACAAATCCCTCGCCCGACAGCCTGGGACATGTAAAAAATCACTCGGCCAACTTACTACCATGCTCAATGTTGCAGCCCCCTGGGCGAGTACCCCCAGCCTTAAATTTTTGAGTGGCGCAAAACGGCAGTTGTACTTTTAGACTTCAAAAATTATATGTTCTCAACAGATTTGAATTGGACAAGTAGATATTTATGCGGGCAAGTAGATTGAAAAAATAGCTAGCTCGAAGCCTGGTTACATTGTTTGCATATTTTTATAGAACAAGAAATATTAACGACAAATAGGCTAGACTAGGCCTAGGCATTAAACATAAACTATATCAGTAGGCCAGTCTGATGATACATTTTTTAGAAATAAGGGCAACCAATAAATGAACATGCAATATTGAAGTTATAAAATATGATGAAGGATACATTGAAGAGAAGTAAGAGGAAGATTGTGAAATTTAGCTGTTGCTTCAAAGTAAGTTTGGGGGACTGCTCTTGCCCTTTATTAAGGTCCCCATGAGTTCTGGAGGGTTTTGATATTTGATAAAGCATATTTAGACAACTCTTACTATTTTCAACAGGTTGCAGTGCACCATTATAATGCTCTTTGTTGCAATTTTGGTCAAGTAGGCCTACACTGAACATCATTTACTTGTTGTTTTGGTTAAACCACAATTATTTTGAATCCTCACATTTTCACTGTCTAAGGCATATGAGGCGGGGGTACAGGGGGTACTCTCCCTCCCAATTCGGGCAAAGCCGGTTGTCTATTTGGGCAGAACATGGGCAAAACATGATAAACCGTCAAACTAACTGGGCAAAAATGCCTTTGTAGAAAATAAGACCTACCCAGTAGTACGCCTATGCATGGTCACCATTGTTTTTTCATAATACTGTAGCACAATCATATTTAGTTTGTTGTTGTTTAGGTTATTCATTTTGTCAAGGTAATTAACTGACGCATAGACAGAGAGTTGCACTAAACAGTAACTCCCTGCAAAGAGTGATGTTCAAAGAGGGAAAGCGGGAATGTGAGTTAGTTGGGCGCAAAATCACTAGTGAAACCGTTATTACACCTTCACTGATTTGCTGCTGTGTCAATACACATTATTATAGCTGAGCATACTTTCCACATTCAACTCTAAGTTCATTGTAGGCTGAAAGTTCTTGAAGCTTTCAGCACTTTCACCCACTTTGAACTATATTGAGTCAAGAAAATTTAAATGCTGAGTGCTAGGCTACAAGTAGAAATTACCATGAGAGATTGTTGGGGGACTGAGTGGTTCAAAGGGGGGCAGGGTTACGGGTATGAATACATAGATACTGGTGGGGGTACTAGTATAGGTTAAAAGAGTATTTCAGGGGTGTTAAATCATTTTTGTGAGACTAGCTGTGGGCTGTTAGTATGACTGTTAAAAGAGTATTCCAAGGGTGTTAAATAATTCTTGAGAGACTAGCTGTGGGTCTGGATCTGGATCTGGAAAAATACTGCACAACACTCCTGGTGGAGTCAAACGTGCAGGGTTGAGTGTGCGTATGTAGTTAGTCGTCCCGTCTGAGGATCCTCAAGGCTGCGCTCTTGAATTGCTTGGGGTCCTCGAGATCTATAATGTTCTGGGGGAGTAGGTTCCAGTCTCTGTGGGCTGTTACTATGCCTGTATGACAATAATCATTTTTACAATATCATGTGCAATTTTTTTAATCTTTATTTTAAAACTAAAGCAATGTTATTTTTAACATTGAAGTAATTATCTTTTATTTTTAAGATTTAAAGAGGTGATTAAATTAAGAGAGCATCAAGTATAAAAGGAGACTGTATTTTTATTTTTTTTGTCATTTAACATGGTTTTAAGCTGTTATCAGTATGCACTCTGTCCATGGAACTGCTTTTAACTTGACAATTTCATCATGCACACGTATAGTGCAGCTATGTACACCTTTTGGGTACTCAGTCTGCCCATTCATGACTCTCCATAACATAAGGCTTTTTATGCTTATTTTTAAAACCTCGCACATTCTCTACAATCCCCGCCCCAACACGACACTCCTTCGTCCACTTTCCTCACCACAACCATTGCTAAGAAGTCAATAACAAGTGGTGACTGACAACTAGAACTGCACAGTAATGAAGCTACACTCAGCTATTACTCGGTAGCGTAAGAATAAGAGTGCTGCCGTCGCATGTTCATGGTGATTTCAACAGTTTGTACGAGCTTCTATAGACGAGGTTAGATCCAAGTTTAATATAGAGATCAGTGCCTTCAGTACTGGCCAGTAACCAGATAACCTAACAGTAACCATTAGAAGTTAGGCTAGGCTAGTGTAGGCCTACATCCTACTCTCAGCTCTAACGTTACACACCTCAAACTTAAACTAGCTGAACGTGACATCGAGCTCTATTAAACTGCAGCTGAGACTTACGACATTTAAACACGCTAGTTTGATCATTGTAAATCTGTTAAAATAGCGTTGCCTCAGACTAATTCGCAAGGCTACTCTAACGTTACTTCATGTTGTTTAGAGCTCTACAGGCCTACATGCAGTGAACGTGTCTGCTGTGTAAGGCCTAGCCTAGGCCTTGGCTAATTGCATTAGCTTTACGTTACGCCTATTATATTATTGCAATCAGGCCAACACAGTAACACATTACAGGCAACTTTGCGCGGGGTGACAATCAAGAAACCTGTGAAAAAATCGGTATATGAGACAGAAAAAACTTACCTAGTCTTCAGTTTCTTCTCCAGGAATTCATGCACTGACCGTTTCCCACTTGCAAGTCCAATTTGGAACGCTTTCTTGTCAGGAAAAGCAAAATATCTTACACGGAACAGTAGACCTTGAAATAAGTACCAGTATGCGAAAGTTGGCAAAGAGCCTTGAGACAGAGAAAACGTATCGAACGAGACACGAAACATATTACGTAATAATTCGTAGTAAGGAACGCACAATAATACGTGTTCTTAAATCACTGTCAAATAACTAATCGGCCAAAACCGAACTTTAATAGTCGAGCAGAAGTGCATGGGTGCCTCAGAAGGGCACAGAATGGGAAAGGGGATCTGGAGCAAAAAGTCACAACTCCCCTTGAATGAAATAGTCCCATCGGGCCATGGCTGTCACAGGTCTAAAACCAGAGCACAACAATTTTCTTTGTAGGACCTGTGTAAGATCCACAACCCCATGTGAGGGCAAACGCGTGGCGTGTGCATAGTCAAGGACTCGACGGAGCAGGCAACCACCCTCTCACTAATTAAGCATATTTTTGGTATTTATTAAAAAATTTTATGATGTAGCTAGCACTCCGTGACCACGTTAATATGCTTAAATGGGGGAATACAGTCACCTCGACTTAAAGGCCCAATTTTCTCATCCCAAACAGCACCCATTCTCCTAACCTTCTTAATTAAGCCCCTCCCACAATTGTCTGAAATTTACCCTCATCCAGACAAAATCTCATTTTATTGCTTCGGAGTGAATACAGAAAGCTCAATGTGTAAAATGAAAACACTATCAGAACATTTCGTGCTGTGTAATATAAGTTTTGATACTTTGCATTGTTTGAATTAGCAGTCAATCAAAAAGCTGAACCAATTGAGAGTTTCTGTTACACTATACTAGAAGTGTAGTTTGGGATGAGAGGATTGTCCCTATAAAGTACACTGTCCTGTTTGCGGATGGGCTCTTAACAGACATGCGGCAGTATTTCTTCTCCTCAGATGTCGGAAATTTACTGTATAGAAAAAAAAAACAGCTAGCGGTCTTTGAATATGCAACATTGAAGTCCTAAAATATGATGAAAGATACGTAGACATTTTGCCCCAGTTCTTGACAAGTTAGTAACGTGAGGTTTTATATGGCTCAGTTTCTGACCAATTGGTTTAAGTGGCGGCCGGTTCAACGGTTGTGACTCACTGGGGAAAATTAAGGGGAAAATAAGATACTGGGGACAAAATATTTTCGGACCTTGATTCTTAAGGTTTGGGGTTCAAAGGCCCACCTCAGGAGTCCTTAATTGTGGCGTCCACGCCGTCCAGTGACCCTAAGGTGGGCCTTGGCCAGGGGTTGAAGACCCTGGATGCTCCAATGTTTCAGCTTATCTGTGGGTGAAACAAAGTAAATCTTACGTTGCAGTGGCGTAGCCACAGGGGTGATTCTGGGGGTTGAAACCCCATAATGACCTTGCAATGCCAAAACACCTAAAGTAACGGGCTTTTTCTCTCTCCCCTTAGACTTTGCATTTTCCCTTCATTTCGTGCCACAACCCCCCCCCCCCCCCCTCCCACGGACACAATTTTGTCTACGCTACTGTCAGGTTAAGTGGTTAAGTACATTTGAAAGTGGCGGGCGAAAAGGCTCTCATTTTGGGGGAAAATGCACCAAGCTCGCCTTTGTGCTGCCAGTTAATTAGTACGGGATGGACATCAGCGTAGATACTCCTCTCACTGGGAGGACATGCAGTATGATGTATGTGATTGGTGGCACAGAAAGGGTTAAGGGAGGATTATCAATCTGAAAATTTTAGAAAAATTAGGCGTTCTTTTATGCGATCTGGTGCCACATATACGGCCGTTTGAAGATTTGTGTTGAAAGGGTTTACGTTCTGTTAAGAGCTAAAAAATGGCATCAGAGAAAAATGACTTACTACCTAATGTTCTCATGATTACGTCACTGACTGAGAAGTAAGGTCACAACCCTCCTCGAGTCCTGAATGTGGAGTTTCATTGGTTGCAGTAAGTTGGGACCACTCATGTGGAAGGTGTAAAGCCCGTCTACCTCTAGAGGTGCACCGTGTATTATCTGTGTAAACGATGGCTTAAGTTGAAGTGCCCCCTCAATATGAATCAGAAAGCCCATTTAAACATGCCCAGTTTGGCCCCAAATTGACTTCAGTTGGGCTACTTGCTGGGCCCCAGCTGTCAGGTCTTCCAATGTGGGACCAAAGTGGTCTAGGCTTTACCGGCTGAGGCCTAGCTGAACTGAAAGCCCACTAGCTGCTCGCCACCAAAGCTTAGTTTTAATAGCGGAAGCCCATCAGTGGGGTCCAACTGGGCATGATGGCAGGGCACCGCCAGAATCGTCCTTCCTTCCTAACTACACTGTTGGCCTCCCGGGTTCAGAAAATTATTTAACCGCCTGTGAAGCTATATGATCCCCTTGAATTGATAAGTTGGCCGATGCGGTTTTATGTAGTCATTCCGACTTTAAGTTTCAGAACCAGGACATTGAACCCTCTACAGACACGGGGTCCAGAATCACCACCTTTTTATGAAAACTGAAGAAACTCAAAGGAAAATGAAAAGTCTGGGACCCCAAAGCAGGTGTCTCTTTGTCTGTGATACATATAACAAAAAGGATCAAAACTCTCTGACAGTAAAATGTGTAAATAGTAATAATGTAATTTTCGATTTTTTCTTTCCAATCCTGTAGCGTATTCCACCTTTCTCAACGCTGAATAGACACTGCAATTTAACTAATATCCTCTGTAACAAACGATGAGAAAATTTGCCAAGACATTTATTGCAAGTCATAATGACTTTAACCTCATACGGGATGTCAGCCGCACTTCGGCAGCAGCTGGATGTTATCTCATGCTCATTACATAAAAACTATTTCCCATCTATGTGTCACTTTGTCTGTGACCAATCTAAAGTTGTGCTGAACGTTGTACAGCATTACAATTATTATTTAACACAGATTCCCATACAATGTTTACATTCCATAGGACCTACTGAACAAGGTCGATGACTTCTGAATATTCAATACTGCGTAATGTTACGTAATATCCAGACATAATTGAGGGTGCTGTCTACAGCACCAAATCGTGCAGGTATTATTTCATCAATCGTCTGAGGAAAACCTCAAACTGTAGATGAAATAACCCGCTTGTTCTCTCTATAGTATTGATTACGAATGGTTATTAAAAAGGGAATGATAGCAGGCACATCCATGGCGGAACGTATTGACGGAGTGTATGCATTTGTTTTTCGACAGTTATCTTACGTAAGCCTGTGCAGGCCAGACAGTCTAAAGATGATTACCGAATCACATATTCTTACCGTCGTTCTAGAAGGGTTTTTTTTTTCTTTCCTTTTTTTTTTTTGAGCTGGGAATTGTTACATTTTCAACATGTAGTTAGCATCCTTAGCTGCGTTCGGGGAGGAAATTGTCAAAGGATGGGCCCAGTGCCCGAGCTACCATAGTCAGAGGGGGCGGTCTCCCCCCGTGACGGCCCTCAAATTGACCGTCGACGCCCTTTTTACTCTTTTTACCGTATTGAGGCATATGTATCTACCTACATAAAAGCGCCCCTACATCCTGTTTTTCGCCCCCGCTGAATAAATATTTTGCCCTATAAACTTTGAAGCGCCCCACAGGCCATTCTTGCCCCCTCTGACTGAATTCCCTTCCTCAGCCACTGGATAGACCCTTGAAGACACTGCATGTACGAATACACTGACATTTCAAAGCGGGGTGGTTGGGCCTCATTAGTATTGTAAGAAAATTTCGTTGGTATGTGTTTTTCGGTCAAAATGGAATTCTATTTTGGAACAAAAATAAATTCCAATCCCCAAACCGGAAGTGCCTTGCTTTCTATCCTGTCCATCGTAATCAAGCTAAGTTGCTTTCTATTTTCCGAATTACAGTATTCAAGTCCGGAGAAAAGTGCGCTCGGGGTTAGAAACCCCCTTAGTTTACAATATTGTTTTCGACCCTTGGAAAGTGTCAAGTTGCCGCTGCCATAACACATAATTTCTTATCGTCGCTACAGCACCCCCCCCCCCCTCCAAGAGGGTATTTGGCCCCAGTGAAACCATCATCTAGTCCTCCTCAGTACCTTTCATGTCCTCCCCAATAGGCTTTTTGAAAACTGGCCAATTTAATTTTAATCTTTCACACAGTATTTTTTTTTTTTTTTTTTGAAAATTAAGGGACGTCCTATCATATTGAGGACCAACCTCCTCCCTTGTTTCATTTCACTTTAAAAAATATCTTTCTCCCTTCACTAGCGTGAAAATGGGGAACATTTGACATTCCGAATGTTGTCCTTGGTTTGAAAGAAATATAAGTTACACGACAGGGTGACAAGAGTTGTTTTGACTTTTTAACTCTATGAAACTTGACGCCAAAGAAATTGAACAACAAAATCTGAAAGCGCGAAGCGCACCAAGACTTTTATGGCTTTGAAAATGAATTTACTAAATCAAAATGAGGTCACGTAGACCGTCAGTCGATGAGTACACTCTAAAATCAAAAGAGTGAACTTAGTCACTCTTTGATCGAGTGAAAAGTATAAATTCGCTCCATAAGAGTGATAATTCACTCCAAGAGGAGTGAAGTTCCCTCCAAAAAGAGTGAAGTTCGCTCCAAAAAGAGTGAAATTCACTAGAGGAAAAGGGAAAATTCACTTTTCCACGAGTGTCTGCAATGATCGCTCTTTTTTTTAAGAGCGATCACTGTGGGCACTCCATCAAGAGTGAAACTTCACTCATTTTAAGAGAATTTCACTCTTTTTGGAGTGAACTTCACTCTTTTTGGAGGGAACTTCGCTCCTCTTGGAGTGAATTATCACTCTTATGGAGCGAATTTATACTTTTCACTCGATCAAAGAGTGACTAAGTTCACTCTTTCGATTTTAGAGTGTAATACTATACACCTTATAGCACACGTCAAGGCTCCCAACCCGGCCGAACTGGAAACTTCAAAGAGACCCTATACGGAGAAACAGGGGTTTGGGGTTCTGGGTCCATAAATCCTTCTCTTTTTGACAAGGAGGGGTTGTTGAACACAATTAATCCCGAAATTTTCAGATACAGTTCTGATGTAAAATAATTCGTTAAAAAAAAAAACTGAAAAGCGGAAAGAAGTAAAAACAAAAATAAGCGGCATTTTGTGTTATACTCCCAGGCCTCTAGACTGAGATGGAACTGAAATGGAACTGAACTACAACGTTAGCAAACAGGCAATTGTCGAAATTGTGACAAGGCGCCGCGCAATATCACCGGAAGAGGTGGGGGGGGGGGGGGTAAAGTGCTCCTTTGTTCTGCATGCTCATAGATCGCACACAATATGTGCGAACAGTGGCGTAGCCAGGATGATGAATTTTTTAGGGGGCCTAGGTAACAAGTGGGGGACCTGGTACCTCCTGGTCAGGGGCGGCAAGGCTATCTTAGCGGAGCGCCTCCATCTGTTAGCGCGGAGCGTACAAGAAAATTTTGGGCTCTACAAACCCTCCAGATGGCCGGAAACGGTACTTCCCACGTGTTTTAAGCTGGGTGTACCCAGTCTTGAAATACGAATCTCATGTCTTCCACTTCTCAAATAATGAGTTTAAAAATCAATCTATGAAAGATGTTAATACATACACTTTTTAGGGACCCCAAAACTGGGCATTTCTGATCTGTGGCCTGGGGATGAGACTAAAGGGAACCGGTATCTCCCTCTCCCTTGGGAAAAATTGTAAACTTCAGGAGGAAGTAGATCGCAATTGCGGCAATATTTGAATGGATTTCAGCTTTAATAGGAAAACCAAAAGTAGCTGTGCCCCCCCCCCTTCCCTTTGAGAAACTTTCTTTGCGTTAGATTTCCTTGATGCAAAATGGTGCTATGTTTGGCAAAACTTTGAACTGATTATAGGCTTACGTTTTAGGATTTTCCTTTTTGGGGAGCATGAAAAATTTCAAAATACTCATTTTTAGTCTTTGTGGAGATTTTAAAAGTGACGTACCTACTGCCAAAGAAACAATGTTTTCCGGTTTTCAGTGGTGTCTAGATGCATAATGGCGCAGTATTTCTTCAGTTATCGGTACATTACGTAGTCAAAATTAAAATACTACGAGTAAATCTCTCAAAATATTTAAACCGCAAAGCTGAAGTATGGATCATGCGGGAACACATGAAATTCGGGCCTTGTGGACATTTTACAAATCCGCCCGGACGCCAGTGCCAACTAGTATTTGATCCTTTACTGTCAGATAAACACAGCCCAATTTCATTGACATTAAGGGTACAACAAAAATCCTATGAGTCCGTTGTAGACCATGACTCATCTACCCCTCTTAACATAGCTTGTACTCAGTACAGTACAAAAAATATTCTGAGAGGAGGAAAAGAAGGAAGTTTTCCTCAATACATTTTATGAAGAGGAAATTGCCGTTATTGTCAATGACCTGGATAAATTCAATGTGAACTTCACCTCACAGGAGTGGTTGGACAAGCAAATTAGCAATCTTAATAATTTATTTTTATGTACTGCTGGAAAAATAGGTATTGTGAAAAGTTGTTGTATGAATCGTAAGAAAATCCACACGAAAGCAAGTAATAAGTGGTTTAATAATGACTGTCGTAAAGCGAGAAAGAAGTATTTCAAATGCAAACGAATTCACAGTAAAACTAGAAGTGATGTTTCAGAAAGTGACTTAAAAGCGATGTGTAACAAGTATAAAAGGGTTTTGAAGAATGCAAAGTGTACTTATTATGTCGCTCTCCATAATGAAATAAGTTCAAATCCAAGAATGTATTGGGAGATAATTAACAAGGCAAGTTGTAATTCTAATTTCACAAAGTCCAGTATGTAATATTCCAAGTCAAACTTTTTTTGCTCATTTTAAAGGTTTGCATGAATTGTGTTGTGAAAATGACGCAGATTTTATGCCAAGTCAAAGTTCTTCGTCAGTCAATGAGGAATTTAACAAACCCATAGTTTTTTCTGAAGTGTTAAATCAGATAAAAATGTTAAGTAATAATAAAGCCCCTGGCACAGGTTTGATTAAAAATGGGTTTTTGAAAAATAGCCCAGTTTTTGTTGTCAGGTTGTGAACTTAATTACTTCCAGTTATTTAATTTAGTACTTAATACGGGAATTATCCCAACAACGTGGACTATTGGTGTTATTAAACCTATTTTTAAAGGCCTGGTGTCTGGTGACATGTATGAGCAGGACTGGCTTTCAGAAGTGTTTAATAATTCCCAGTGTAGGAACTATCGTATTTTTAAGACTAAATTAGAACTAGAAAAATACATCGTATGTTTGCCCATTAAAGACCGTATACATTTGTGTAAGTTTCGTTGTGCTAATCATAAACTCCCTGTTGTCGCTGGAAGATTTCTTAACATTATCTGATTATTAACAACGAAAGATTCTGTCATTATTGTGGTTCTGAGAGATTGGGGGATGAATTTCACTATTTATTTGAATGTAAAATGTTTCACAGGGAAAGGAAAACTTACTTAAAACGCTACTTTACTGTTAATCCTAATTCAATTAAAATGAGACTTCTTTTTCAGAGTAGGAACAAATCCGTTTTAAAAAATCTTGCGAAGTTTGCAACTCTCATCATTGATTTTTTCAGCTAATTTATTCTCTTTCTCTGTTAGGCTGGTGGCACAGTTTTCTCGCTGCCTTCATAAGTTATATTGATGTACTTGTTTTTCTTTTTATCTCTCTCTCTATCCCTTTTCTTTTCTCTTCTTTTCACTTTGCCATCTTGTAAACTTGGATTGTTTCTTGTATCATATTATGTAAATGTTCTTTGCTTTTGTCTTTTTGATTCTAAAACCTCAAATGAGGTAAACAGAATAAATTGAAACTGAAACTGAAAACTGAAAGTAAAAAGAGAACTTGACGAAAAAATCGTTCTACAGTGGAGCTTGTCATGGGAAGGAGTGAGGCACGACATATGCCTACTTGTCAGGATGGAAAAGAAGAATTATTCGAAGGCAGTACCTTACCCTTACGTCATATTTTGTGTATGATAAAGTATAGTAATGGTCGTGTAAGAATGGTCTCCAGTGTATGATTGTCTTGTTTTCAGTAAATTAACCAGCTATCCGAAAGGCAGAAAGGGTTTAAACCTAACAAAGTCACATTCGATTTTGCCGTCGTTCGTTTAATCTTCGAAGTGAAATTCAATAAATGACAGGTCAGGTTATATAAGGTATCTAATTTAGTGAAAGTAGGCTTTTTGAAGTTGTTACTTGATTTCATAGGTGCACACTGCAAAATGTGTTTCCCACACATTCGTGCATGTTTTCTTAATTGTTACACAATTTATTTCTTTATGGTTTTAGAAGGAAATACTTCAAAGTTTATTTTCGTTCAAACATTTTATTTTTTCTTAATTACTTCATTAGGGTGCAAAAAATCTAGGGGGGGGGGCTGAAGAAAATCTGGGGGGTTAGGTCCCCAGTCCCCCCTCCCGTGGCCACGCCACTGGTGGGCACTCTTTCACCTCACGTCGATGGAACAGAAGTATGAATCGTAAACTGTCATAATCGCGAGCAAGGCAGAACGACTTCTTGAGGTAGAATATAGTTGTAGCACCCACTTCGTTGAAATCAGTGGTTAAGACAGCACTACAGAATAGTACAATAATAGAGTCGAAAACTGAAGTGCCCTAAATACAAAAAGTAGGCTATGTATTTGTGTATTTCATGGAGGCTGAGGCATGTGGGGCCCGGGTAGGCAGAAATACATTCTTTGAACATTTGTTGCAAAATTGCACCTGCAAACACTAAAATTGGTTAAAATTAATACCATGTTCGCTGAAAAGTTCTTGCGGTAGCCTAAATGCCCCTGAAAAATGTATATACTCAATGCATGTTCTTAAATGTCGCCCTCTATTACCTTGTTCTCTGGTTATTAAGTTGGGGGGGGGTGGGGGCTTTTATTCGAAATATCAGCTCCCTGGTTAGTGGTTTGTAAGTTAAGACAGAGAGTTGCAACGAAAGTTATGACAGGGAGTCTTAACACCTTCTGGTTATGAGTAGCCTAGAGGTTTAACGGCTCAATTTCTAACCAATTGTCCGGCCTTCTTGTTTCCCTGCTCCATTGCTAATGCTGATCACCACATAAGGTGACTATTTCTTTCTAGCTGTCTATTGAAAATACTTTGTGATTCGTCGAATGGACCAGGAGCACATGCTGAAGAAATACAAGGCAGAAAACGCTCGACGGGCTCACTGTCATTCGGACCGATTAAAGCTACCCTATCTGTGAATAGTTCTACTTGCGTGCCCGGCCAGCCAGTAACTATGGACACGGGGCTGATATAATGATTGAACTATTAGAGTTGGGGTAATGTGGGATCACGCCAGAAATTACTCATCCTAACCGTAACAATCGGATTTCGGTCAAAGGTATTAAATGACCAATCCTCTTATTGCAAATTACAATTTTTGTAGTAGTCGAAAGGAATTCTCAGTAAATAAAGCTCTTTGAAAAATGCAGTGTCGAAGCTCATATTATACAGCATGAACAAGGGACGGGGTTTTCGTGGGGGTCCTGACGGTCGATCATCTGCCCGAAAGAATAACTAAGCGGAGCTCCACTATCGGCAGATCGGTTGGTTTGGAGCGTACAGAAAATTTTGAAAAATCGCGACCCCTCAGACAGCCGGAAAGGGCATTTCCCAAGCCTGTAAGTAGAACCTAAACGGTCGTTCCTTTGAGCTTTTGTTTGCCAAAAAATGTTCCCTTCAACCAAAAGTGAAAAAATTGCAAGAACTTGCTTCATGAACTAAACCAAAATTTATTTGATCTTGATTTAAGCTAAGATCACTCTTTAAACACTTTTGATGAAATTTCTTTCCAAAAATATGTCGTAATGTTATAGGTCCGGAAAAGTGTTCTAAAGATAAGGGGGATCCTCGCACAAGGTACAGAGAGGAGTATCTTTCCTTTTTAATTTTGAATAAAAATTCGTTACAACCTATAATTCTATGAACGTAAAAAAAAACATGAAAGAATTCAATTTTGGGTCTCCAACAGCTTCAAAGACAATGGTGAAAATCTGACCAAGAATACGATGCACTGCTGTAAGATTCATATTTGAGATTGCGGCTTTTAAAGTCTTGTGCTTGATGAAAAATACCACTTTATTGTCATGTGCATGACAGATAAACATTGTTAAACGCTTTGCGATATCATTGATTTCATTAGTGGCATGTAGATTCAGTCTCCACTCTCTCGAGATAGCAGAATTTTTCCATAATACAATGTAAAAGGAAAAATACAAGTAAAATTACATTTATGGCAGAACTTGCACTCAGTCGACTCTCTCAATAAAAAATACTTTGTAAGTTATAGTGATCTTGAGAGCTCTGACATAGAAAAGTTTATTGTTCATTTTAATAAGAATTATTCAAAACATATTGATTAACATACACATCTCGAGGACGTAAAATAAGATCAAGTGCAACAGACATCATAAATACTTGTTTTCAGCAGGGAGGTGAAAGCACCGCCCTGTTTTCAGTGATAACATATTCATTGGAAAGGTTACATAAAAACATACATGTTATGCCATATTATTTGAGCTTACAATCAAACAAAACTTTCCAAAAAGAAAAGCCATCCTGAAAATAATTTTTCCCTCATTTACACTTTAAGGTATAAGCAGAAGAGCATAATTGGACCCCCCCCCCCTACATATTCGCCACTTTGAACTGCACTGTCTTAATAACACATTGGGGTCTTGGTTACTCACTCAGAAGCAGTAAACTGAGATTGTGTCTTGGTGATGATGATTTTAACCCTTTACCGTTGTTTGGGTCCTTTTGGACCCATGCGGAGAGCTCGGCTGTCACCCATCTTTACTGTTTCACGCGGAGCTCGAAACTGCGAGTAGCTACCCGAGAAATCGGCCACACCAACGAGAGAGACAATGGTTTAAGGTCACGGGGTCAATGGCCTACGGAAGCCGATGCGGGCCGTGCTACGTCCGCTTTTCCGCCCACTCCCGAGGCGCGCAAATATGCCCCGATCGGAGCACAACGGTAAAGGGTTAAGACAGTTGGGGGAGGGGCTTGAGTAAGTATGTTAGCAGAATTGCTTCTGTATGGTGTGAGAGGATAAGGCCTTTAATTGTAATGTCCATGCAAGTTTCCAAAGAATTCTCCCTTCATGATGTGGACCGTTGCATGGAGGCGCCCTTCATGGTCAGACCTGGTCAGACTGTGCCTGCAACAATTGACTGCGGTGCATACGAAGAAAAATATCACGTGTTAACGTTTAATTTCTGGTAGGTCAGTGAAGAGGGGGACACTACGTGAAAATGTTTCACATTTACTTTTCCTAAAACTAAAAAGAATGTAAAATTTGTTCTCTATACTGAATACTCATTGAGTAATAAGTACATGTTGCGACCACCACTTCCTTTTTCCTGCATGACTCTCAACACCACAATAAGAGTTAATACAGTTGTGGCGCTACGGGGGGGGGGGGGGGGGAGAGGGAGAATCTGTCCCCCAGATCTTGTCCTTGCTCCCGAGTTGCATCCAACCAAAGTGGGTCAGTTATCCTGGTCCGAATACCAGAAAAAATAATACTTCTCTTCTGAGCAGTAATTTTTCATCCAGAGATATGCTAAAACCGCAGGGCGCTTTGGCCTCGGTTTGGTGATGCACCTGGTTTTAGTTGCCCTTAGTTCACCCCCCCCCCCCCATTTTGACAGTTTGACTCCCTGTTGGGAAAATCCTGGGACCAACCAAAACATGGGAAACCCTTCTCTCGTAAAACACCAGGGTTTAATTTGATCAGGATCACTGTTTTCTTTACTCCAACATAATCCTAGTTAAATTTTTCATGAAACTCTGGTTCAACTGATGCAAATCCTGGTAAATTAACACATATTCTGGCCAAGCTGGAAGGCATAAATTGTGGCACGAGAGAAAAGCAAAATTTGTGTCTTTTTAACAAATTTGTGAAAATATGAATACCTTAAAGGACAAGAACAGTCACGCCAAAGTGAAGTAGGGTGGTAGACCGTCCTGTTTCATGATTGGCTGTTAAGAGGCATGTGACGGCATTTTTTCTCATCAAATTCAAATAAAACTGATAAGTTTACCTTGCATTTATTACATTGAAGTCTTAAAATATTATAAAAGATGCTTTTGGGATCGGATTCCGATTCCATTTTTGTGAGCTGTCATTTTAATATCTTCTCAATCTCAGGTCTGAAGAGAGCCCAAACTTGCTAACCAGTGCAAATATATGGTTTGCACGGGCGTCCGCAGAAAAAAAGTCAGGGGGGCAAAATTTCTAGGGGGGGGGAACCTCCAAGTCACCATGAATTGACACAAAGCATGCGAAAATTTCAGCCCAAAATGCCTCCCAGATCGCCGGTAATGGCATTTCTAAAGCCTATTTTTCGCATAGAAACTTGGAAAACACGTTTTGTTCGGGTTTTTGCTTTGATTTTTATACGTTTTTTTAAATTTGTGATTTTCCGGGGGGGGGGGGCAAGTGCCCCCTTGCCCATACCTGCTGACGCCCATGATGGTTTGCATAATACGTCATTGAAAATGAAATGTTATCTCATTTTTTTTCGTGCCGTTACACCGACAGACAACTTCTGTCGGACATGGTGTCATGATAAAAGCTGTCCAATTTGTTACAAATTGGAGCGTAAAACTCCATCCATACAACCCAATTGCTTCAGTCGGTATGACGTCGTGAAATAATTAGTACGAATTTAATTTTCATAGTCCTGCGATACAAATCATATTTGTACACAAGCTGGAAAATTTTAGATTCTTTCGAACCAGAAATGGAAAAGATTTTAGTAAGAACTCACAAACATCGGATCAAAATCCGATCCGAAATCGTTGTACAGTACTTGTGACCACCCTTTTACACTGAGTGACATTTTGAATATTTTGAACAAAATTATTTATGTAAGGAAATTGAAAAATGTGAAGATTATTGTACACTGAATAGTGAATACCCTGACACCTTCCACCTTTGCAAATCTAAGTGTGCATTGTTGTATGCCTGAAGGTTGTCGGATTTGCTGGTTATACATTTCATGTGATTGAAAAATTTTCTGAAAATTTTATTGCCTTTTGGAAATCATGCCGGAGAGAATATATTGCATGCAGAAAATGTGAAAATTTTGAAAAGAAAAATGGAATCTCTTCGTAGTGGAGATTTTCCTCCAAAAAAGGCCTTTCAAGATCAAAATTCGTTCGTTTAGGCCACACATGATTATACGTTCGTACCGATAAACGTTACTTTATCCCACGAAATTGGAAAAAATTCTGAATTTTTTTTTTTTGCCTTTTCTTCTGAGTTTGAATATTTAAATTTCCGTGGTTGAATTATAGAAAAACAAATTTTTTATTGGTGGAATTTTGAATTATGCGATCTTCCTTATAATAAAAAATCAATAATATGGGATCTCCACTTAGATTAGAATTTGTTCTATCATAGGAACATGACAAAATGCGATACCGTTTCTTTGAACAGATCGTTGCAGCACCGCTGTGTATAGCAGTGCCCGAAGTTATTTTAAGCTTAAATGGTCACGGCTGGTACATTTTATTTAGTTATTTTTTGATCAGTTTGCAATTTTGTTCATGTTTTATAAGTGTGAACATTTTTTGCAAACAAACGCTCAAAGTAACATTTGCATTGATTCTATAGTTAGAAGCCTGGTAAATGTCATTTCCAGCTGTCTGAGAGGTCGCTATTCAATTCAAAATCTCCTGTACGCTTCTTGTTAACAAATGGTGGCGCTCCACTTATATAGTCTTTCGAGCAGCATAAAACATTTCCTGCCCAAGCCACAATTGTCGTCCATTTCCAACTGCACGTGTATCAGTTTGACCATTTCTTTTTTAACGTAGGGCTACTAGGAAACGTTTGGGTAACTTGGCCAACCAATAAAATAATGTTATGGAAGTTGGTGTACGAACTGGCACAATAATTATGTTAGGGAGTGAACGACGCTATATCGAAGTCAAGAACACTTTAGCCATGCAAGATGTGAGATGTTCTATAGAACATCGACCGCTCAGACAAGTATGTTTAACGAGGCGCTCGAAACCCGTCGAAAAACATAAATGTTTAGGACATAATATTCAACTATGTCATTTCATTTTATTCATGAAAAGCTAATTTATACGTTTCCCACAATTCTTTCCTCTATAATTTAGTACTCTGACTCTTATTCATTTATTTTTCATATTTTTCTGTTACCCGTTTAAGTTTTCTTCCGGTTAAATTTCATTGTTTTAAACTGATGGAAAGTATATGCCTAAGTCTAGCAGGAGGTTGTAGGTAGGGTTTTTTTAAACGATAGCATTCCAAAAGTAGTAAAAAGACGATCCTCACAGAAAGCCACCATAATGAGACACTTATTTACTTTTATTGACCAAGCGAAAGAGGCACCGAGACATTTGATTAGTGCGGGTACAGAAGTGCTTTCGGGTTCCCTTGGATAAAAGTGTAATACATGGCTATTTTTCAAGGCATTTTCATTCTTTAAATTCGATATCAATAAAAACGCATGGTGGTACATTCTAAAATGAAAAGAGTGAACTAAACCACTCTCTAATGAAGTGAAAAGTATGAATTGACTCCATTAGGGTGTTAATTCACTCCAAGAAGAGTGAAAATTCACTCTATGAGTGCTTGCACACATCATGAGTGCTTGCAATGCTAGGATCACTCTTTTTTGTGGTGGTTCATGAGGGTTAAACTGAAACTTCTGCATCTTTACATGCAGTTTATTCTATTTACGAGTACCTTTCGAAGTAAAACTTGTCATTAAATCTGCATACTTTTAGGAGTCTAAATAAAAGGGCATCGACCTGTAGGCGAACGAGAGCACTTAAGTTTAAGGTTTGTTTTTGGCCATAAAACGTTATTCTGCCATAAAGATTATCTAAGCTGAGCGTCGTCATCAGTTGGCGCGGAGCGTAGAGAAAATTTTGAAAAATCAGACCTTCATATGGCCTGAAATAGCATTTCCAGACTCATACAAAGAATCTAATCAGTTGCTATATTCACTTCATTAAATGCTCACTTCAAAATAAGTTCGAGAACTGCAAAGTGATTAGAAATTTATTAAAAATACTTTGACCCGAAAAATGTAATTTTGCCCGAAAGACGATCTAAGCGGAGCGTCACCATTAGTTGGTGTGGAACGTAGAGAAAATTTTGAAAATATTTGAGACCCCTCAGATCGCAAAAAATGCGTTTTCATGCTTGTAAAGAGAATCTTAACATGCAGTCTATAAGTTTAACTTTTGTTTGCAATTAAAAAAAAATCAGGAACATGCTAAGTGATCAGAAAATTACTACCACTATAATATTAAATGGTCTTGGTTCTTTTCGAGGAAACTGAAAGACGGAATTGAAAATTTGCTAATGCTCCTCCATTGTGACACTTGGCTAAATTAAAGATTGGCTAAATTAAAGATTGAATTGATGAAATTGTACGTAACTGCTCCGTCGAACTCATGTCTGTTAATTATTTCCCCCCTAGCATCTCTTGCGTGATAAATGGCAAATTATTTCTCATCGCAACTGAACACCCTCCACTGCCTTTACCTGTCTCGTACGTCTATACTTGCTGGGGAAGGAGTCTAAGGGATGGGCCTCTCCCTTTGATTTTTCACCCGGACGAAGATCGTGCATTTGGATTTGTGTTGTGAGGGAAAGAATGAGCCTGAAATAGCCCCCTGGAATGTTCTCGAGGATAAGCGTTATGCTTATTTTAGTGTTTTTTTTTTTTTTCTTATTGTTGATGCGACTAAAGGGGGGGGGGGGGTCTGACGCCGTAAAAGTCCCCCTTGGATCTAAACCTGACTCCATCGAGAGTGAAAATTCGCTCTTCAGTGGAGAGACTTTCACTCTTTTTATAGTGAATTCCACTCTTCTTGGAGTGAATTAATCCTCTTTTGGACTGAATTTACACTTTTCACTCTATTAGGGTGAGACTAAGTTCACGCAAAATGGGTCAGTTCAGTTCTAAAGATATTTTAAAAGAAGGGTTTAAGGTCATTCCAGGATTTGGTATGTCAGAGGGGTACTTTTTCTAAGCATTTTGGTGAAATTTGCATTGAAATCCGATGTGTAGTTCTAATGATATGATCACGTAAAGTTTTCACATTTTCAACAAAAAGTGAACTTGAAGCAAGCACATATGACATCATATGCCCACATTGGTGCACAGTCTTTGTTTTTCTTTTAACTTTAGAGTTGATTTTCTCCTCAAAAATTCCACATTATTAAAATGTGATGCCTAAGCACGAGAACTTCACAAACTTTGCATCCCCCACAGGGAGGTCCTATTCCAGTTAACTTCAAGATCAACACAACAGTCTAATAAAACAAAGGGAAACAAAGCATTCCTGGTCAATGTGAGGAAGTGATATAAGCTCTGCTGCCCTTAAACTCACTTTGGAACACAAATCTACTGACTTCATTTACTGATACCTCGAGAACTACATGTCAGATTTGAATGGAACTTTCACCACACTGTGTAGTTTTGGTTCCTCTTTCACATATGAAAATTAAATTTTTGCTTGAACCTCACCTTTAAATGAACTTCACTTGTTCCACCTGTAATGTATCAAGAGACATACGTAGGCCTAGACATACTGGATTTTACGCCAATATAAAAAAAATGAATGGAAATAACTCATTCAGACTGCCACACTGTGACAGTTTAATTACTTACCTACACCTTAAATCGGTTAATTCAGCGCATCCAATTATATATCAGTTCTGGATTGCGTTCGTTCGAGGCATGGGAAATTGACTTCATCAGTTTCACATGCAAGTGAGTCACGACTACACCGTCTTCCTCAAATGTCGTAGCCTGTGTAGCGCCCTTGAGCCTTTTGTACCCCAGCGGCTTCCAGATTTTCTCCGCGTTCATATGAAGGGAGAATTTATTCCTCTTTGCAGGCAACAAGCGGACCAGATGGCGGGCACGAATAGGGTTCCAACACTGCAATACAGAGAAAGACCTAAAAGAAGATTAGACTTGGTGTGTTGGGTGAGTATGATTTTCATACTCAAGCCAGAAGACGCTAGCTTAAAGCCTTCGGTTGAATGGTATCGAGTGTAAGGCCCATTTGAGGTCTTCACTCATTCTCTTGTCAAAAGATCTTTAGAAACAATGTGAGCCTACTTTCAACTGAGTAAGAGTCTAGCCCTTTTTCAAGAATCACCACCGGTAACGTAGTGATTTCACTTGGGGATGGGGGCAGAATATCGTGTGATCACCAACAGGGTCTTAAGTGAGTGTGCGCCCCCCTTGAAGGTGGCGGCGCTTTGGGGCATGAGGGGGCATATGTCCCCGTAGAAAATTACCCGTCAGATATTATCCTTATTATCCAAGTTAGGTAAGTAAGGAGTTAGGAAAACCGAAAAATAAATAATTTACCACTCCTGAGACTAACTTTGTCACCCAGTGATATGCTTAAAACTTATGCTTAGAGCTTAGAGCTTCCGGAGGCTTGCCCTCTGGACCTTTTTGGCGTTTTCTCTGAACCTTACCCGTAGGAGAGCGTAATTTACTCTAGAGGACCTCGTGCATTGACTACACACTGACGTCATCCTTTGAGCAGAACAATGGAACACATGGACGCACGCATAAGAATTCGTCTTGCACGTATAGCAGACTATGCGCGTACTCGACTGGCTGGCAAATCAGCTGCCTGCCTTTGCGTTGGTTTGCTTTGCCCCCAAAGGAGGGCGTACTTTCCCCCTTGTGACTTCATATGCACAAGGTCTATGTTTCCCTTTTCCCCGAGTACGCTCCCCCAGTTTTGACATTCTGGGGCCGTAACTACCCTTCGAAAATTTTTGAAAATTTGTGGCCATTATATTCAATCTGGTGACACATAAGCTACCCTTTGAAGTAAAATTTGTGTTATAATAATTCGCATGTTATGAGGAATAGAGTAAATGGAGTCACTGAGAGGTGTTACTTTGGTTCAAGCTCCCACGACTGACTACTTCTTCTCCCCTCCACGCCTTGTTTACGCTATTCACTCTCATTTTCTGATATTTATTATTTTCAATTTGTTTTTTTTTTCAGAAAATGGCAAAACGGTGCAAATGTCAAACATGGGGGGAACTGAAATCGAGGTATAGAGAGGATGGGTTGGGGCGGAATCGTCATTGAGGCGAAGATACGAACAAGTTAAAGTCAGCGGAAGTCTGTAGAAAGTATGTGTGTGGCTGGGGTGTATGTGTTCATATTAAATGATAAATGGGTTATACCCTTCATTTCGCACTTGTAACAAAAATCATCAATCGCGGATGGGGAATGACAGATGAAGGTGAGAAGAAAATTAGAAGAAATCTCATACCATGATAAAAACGGTGGTGTTCCGTAAAAAAAGTGATGTTCCGTGTGGAATTCCTGGGGAAAAGGGACTTCTGTTGTGTTAAAAAGTCCTCTAAAATGCTCCAGATTGCAGGAGATCTGCAGAATTCAAACTTTTCCGGGGAAGCATGCCACGGACCCCTAGCAACTGCATGCTTACGGCATGCGTCAGCTGCCTCCGTATTTGGAAAAATGCCCACATTTTGGAAAAAGACCCACCCCTCCACATGGGCTGGCTACGGGCCTGAAAAAGAGTTAACAGGTTTGAAAAAAATAGTTGAATTCCATTAACCAACTCAAGGAGCCTCTTTAAGGTCCATAAACAATAGCATCAGTGAGAGGGCATGGTTTACTAATGGGGTCCCTAACTATAGACGAATCCGGTTAGCGCTTGATTTTAGTGACTGTAGGCAGCCATTAGTGGGGTCCATCAGTCTTTAATCGTCTTCATTTATTGTCTACGTGAATTTCAAATCCTCATATTCAGTGAAGTTGAGAAAATCAAGATACACTTCAGTGTACAACCATCCATGGAACAGGTAAGGAAGGAAATTTAAAGATTAAAGGTGATGGACCCCAGCAATGGCCGACTAAAATCAGCCAATCACAATCTGTCCACATTCGTCTATCTGTCTATATACGCCACTTGTAATGTTTTATTCCCCCTCCCTCGTTGACGCTCCTAGAGACAACTTCCAATCGGAAAATTTCTTTTGAACAGTGTTCCTCGAAAGATATCGCCCAGGACAATTCAAATTTTTCAGTGGAAGCTAGTTACCGTATCCCTCGAGTGAGATGGTATTGTCCGTTGTGAAATTGTCTCGGATGAGGATTGTCCGGGCAAGTCAGGTGGGAATCGTCCGGGTGCAGTAGCGTGTGTTCAGGCTACTGCACCTCCACCTCCGAAGTCAGTCGGGGGAGAGTTGCTCAGGCGGGTGATGTACGGGTGAAGAGAATATGAAAAGTATGGAGAGAAACACTGAGTACTAAACCAGTAGTATTGACTGTGTTTCATTTATTTGTTCAAATTAGTCAAACAGTGCCTGAATCGACCTATCACGTTAGTCAACAATATTAACTAATATTGGACTAGTAGTAGACTTAGATGAGTTAATTTCTAACAGATATCAAGCCTCCTTGACTTATTTTTGACTGATATTCTTTTAGTCCATTACTTCGAAATTAGTCAGATATCATCACAAATCAGTCACGGTTAGTCAACTCAGACTCCACTTGACTAATTTGTGTTTACAGTGAAGGATCTAGCTCTTCTTATCGGACGTCAGAAAATAACAAGCCAGGAGACCCATTCATTAATTTTACCGGTATGTTTCTTGAGTTCATTAGCTTGCTTCTGAGACTCAATGAACTTTGCTTCATTGACATCAAATTTCAAAAAATCTAAAACTAAAAAGTTCTAATCAATAATGCCTCCAGGACCAATTGCGACTGTCCGATCACCTAACATTGCATATGAGCTTCAGTGGCCGTCTTCCCATGGACCCCTAACGAGACTCTGGTCATGGCCCCACGAGGGGACCCTAACGCGGGATCCTGGCCCAAAACTTTCAAACTCAAACCTCACGTGTTCAAACTCGTTCCTCGCGCTCGTGTTGCACTGGTGACTCTCTTTCGGGCCAGTCAGGGAATCACAGGGTGTACCCACACCTCTGAAATCCTTCAAACGCCTCTGTTCGGAAGGGGGGGGGGGAGGGGGATTCAAAGTTCCTTCCGCCTTGTCTCCCCATCGAGATTAATGCATAGGGGCAAGGAGTTTGTTTTTTAAAGGCTGATTCGTTTCGGCATTTAAAGGTTGAGTCGTTTCGTCACGAAAAACACAGACCAACAAACTTACCGAGATTATCACCTTAATTTCCGACTTTTTTAAAGTGTGAAGAGAACCGCTTTAAAGAACAAAAAATTACAACTACGACGAACTTTTGAAATTTCCCTTAACTTTGTTGTCGTTTTAAACCAAGAGCTTTAAATGAGAGAAATATTTGAATTCGACAAGTATCCTTTCATGATCTGGTGTCACTTGATGCCACTTGATGGAATTTGTCAAGGATATAATAATAATAATAATAATAATAATAATAATAATAATAATAATAATAATAATAATAATAATAATAATAATAATAATAATAATAATAATAATAATAATAATAATAATAATAATAATAATAATAATAATAATAATAATAATAATAATAATAATAATAATAATAATAATAATAATAATAATAATAATAATAATAATAATAATAATAATAATAATAATAATAATAATAATAATAATAATAATATATTTTTTTCCTCCATGTGTATTTATTTTCAATTTTCCATACATACAGTATTTACCGCAATGATTTTTCGTTCCTTTTTTATCATTTCGACATAAAGATTACATAAATTTCGCTTATTACAATAATGTACAATAATAAATTTGAAGTGAACTGAATACTATTTACATTTCTGTTTTAACCATTCGCATGTTTTACAGCTTTTAATACAATATACATTCATACGGGCTAGGCATCAAATGAGGTATGAGGAAGCAGTTGACGAAACTGTTAATTCATCATTCGTCCAAAAGAAGAAATAAGGGGAATTACCATAGGAGCTGCAGAAAATAAGATCCTCCAGTATGCCGATGATACCACATTTATTTTAAACCATACAAGAAAATCCCTTTGTGGAACCATTGACATTCTTGAAAGATATAAGAGGGCATCTGGTCTTAGCATTAAAAGCTCCAAATCTTATCTTTTCCGCTTGGCTAATTCATTATGAGAAGGCCATTTTTGGTAAATGATTTCAATTTTAAAATAACGTTAGTTCCCGTTAATATACTAGGTATTGTTTTCACCCACAGAGGGGACGATTTATTTCGACCTAACTACCAACCTAAATTGTCCCGGCTTAAAAACACCCTTCGTATATGGGCTAGTCGCGACTTAACTCCGATTGGGCGAAATATTATCGTTAAAAGTTTTGGACTCTCACAATTAGTATACCTTTTCCTTGTCCTTCCAAACCCCCCCAATTTCGTTTATTAAAGAGCTGGAAAGCACTATTTTTAACTTTATTTGGGCAGGGAATCCTGATAAAATAAAATGATCTTCTATGATTAATCCAAGTGGTCAGGGTGGCTTGAAAGTTACCCATATAGGTACTTTCATTAATAGTCTTAAGTGTACTTGGGTTCATCGATATGTAAATGCCACGAATGGGCAATGGAAATCATTCTTTGACTCTAAATTAATTATTTATGGCAAGAAATATTTTTTTAAATGCAATTGCAGCCCACGAGACGTTAAAAATATTGATAATACCTTTGTAAGACAGGTTATGGAGGCTTGGTGTCATGTCTCTTACTCAAATCCTCAGAGCGATTATGGTATTCAACATATATGGAATAATTCGAGTATTCGTGTAAATGGTAAAATTGTATTTTATTCTAAGTTTTTTGAAAAGAAGGTTCAGTACGTTAGTGATTTCTTTGATGATACCGGTAGACCCCTAGCTTTTGAAGAGTTTATTACTAAGTTTAACATTCATACTTTACCTTTCACTTATATTGGGGTCTAGTACAGAGTATACCCCTTTACTGGAGACAATCTATTCATAAAGCTTATGAAACGAATGCTAATGAAGAGTTACTCAAAAAAATACTGTGTACAAATAGTAGTTCACAATTGATATATAATATTTTATTGAACAAAGTTACTGAAACGCCTACAGCATGTACCACACTGTTAAAAATTTCTGTAAATTTACAGACTTTTTTAACTTAAACTTTTTGTAGTTTACTTTTAACAGAGATTTTCTGTATCTTTACAGACACTTTGTATTGCTACAATAAAAAGTTGTTTAACATGTATTTTCTGTTTATTTGAAAAACCATTTCTGTCTGCTTTTTTAACCAAATTTTACTGCTTTGTAAAACTTTTTCTGTAAATTTACAGAAATTTTAACAGTATTTTGTATTTTTCTGATTTCACATAAAAATACTGTCATTTAACAAACATTCATTTTGTTTTTAAGCTGAAAAAGAAACAAAAATAGGCCAAACAAACAAATAAGAAATAGCCAGAAAATTTTCAATGTATAACATGCATCGTTCTGCGAAGTTTCAGTTTAAAAAAAAAAAAACATTCTTGGCAAATTTATGGCCCTATTTGAAAATTAACTTACATTTATTATAAAAGCATACTTAGTTATTACGTTCTTAGTTATAAATATCATACAACTGGTGTTTTGTCACACATTTCTAAGTAAAAAGAAATTGTAAGGCCCTAATTTCAGAACACTGACAATTGGTATACTGATGTCAACTCATCGCCACAGGCGCTCATGCACTTGATCGGAGCGGCAAATTAAAAACGTTTCACAAATTTACTTGAAAGAGTCTGTAAATTTACCACTTTATGACGTAAATCTCATTTTGCATAAATGGGTGGAGCTTATTTTGTAGGCATTTTCCTAACAAAAGGATTGCTGTTGCTCTGAATAATATCTTCTTTGGTGTTTTTTAATCAGGTAGTGATAAACTTATTGTTTACCTTGCCTGGAAATGTTTGCAACCAATGTATTTGCATTCTTTGTCATATTTATTTTAAAAACAATTATTATTTTGTACAAAAAATGTGACTTTCCAATTACAAAGTTCCTAGAGATAGAAGTCTACCTGACAACAATATGACAACAAAGCATTCTCAATGTGTTTGGATTGAAAACAACTTCGTAACGACACATTACGTTGATAAGCAAATACCTGATCTACGTAATGGTGAAGTGTATGTTACGTAATAACATATGAAAAGTGAAAAAGCGATATTATAATAAATATGAAAACGTCGGGAATGAAAACAGTAGGCTGTAAATTCACATAAAATTAAGGTAAACAAAACAGAACAATTCTGTAATTCGATTTTACAGTAGACTTTTGTAAACTAATTTACATGCAAAAACTGTAAAAAAAAACAAACCCTTAATGTTTTTTCATGATTACAGTCTGGCTGTAAAAAAAACATTATTTGGTTGGAAAAAAATTTGCTATAAAAATTATGTAAATTTACAGAGAAATTTTTTAACAGTGTACCAAATGGTTAGCCACTTTCGACAACATTTCAACTGAGGATTGGGAACCTTTTTTTAACACCCCCTTGTGTTCAACCTCTGACCCAACCCTTCATTATTTTCAGTTCAGGTTCCTTCATAGAATCCTTCCAACAAATAAGCTATTTTCCTTGATGGGTAAAACAGATAATCACCTTTGTACCTTTTTGAAATTGAGAGCATAGACCATCTGTTCTGGGATTGTAGATTCACCTCAAGTTTTATTTTGGATGCTGAAAATTTGTTTTTGAGGAAACAGTTCTTTTTTTCAAAGAAAGATTATTACTTTTGTTATGTTCGCCCCAATCACCCATACAATTTTCTAAACAATGCATATGAAGAAATTTATTTTTGATTGTAAGTTGAGTAACAAGAAACCGTCAATAGACAATTTGTTTCATAAGTTTAAATTCTTAGTAAAAGTCGAGCAAAGAAAAAGATTTCAAGGTAAAAAGAAAGTAAATTTTAATGATCTGGAAAGAGCATTTTCTTTATGCCCAAGCCTGTTTATTTGATCTCATATTTCTTACTTAATCTGTTATTTGTAGTCTCTTTGGGCACAAGGTTCTTTGCATTATCCCTATACCGTTTTGTACCATTACAGAACGATATCAGATAATGATTTTTATATACATTTTCTTTTGCTATTTGTTTATATTTTTATATAAGGAGGTTGGAAGTCAAACTGTTCTTCGGGGAAGGTGGCAGCTTGATGATTGGTGATTGGTTTTTTAATTGTTTCTTTTTCCTCATTGATCAAATGAATTATTTTGACAAGACCCTTTTTCATGTGTCCTGCTTTTCATGTTTTTCCTATTTTATCTTATAGGACGGTGTCCCTTTGGCATTGAAAATTTTCTGTACCATTTCAGTACCTTTAAAGTTGTACCACTTAATCTCATTGTAAAGTAAACATAAAGAACAACATAAAGAAATGTATAAATTGTATATACTGTATACACCAAGTTAATTGAAATGTAATAAAGGAGAAATAAAAGCAAAAAAAAAAAAAAAATCATTCGTCCAAAAACTGCACAAGCTGGATTAAATCTACAAAATCTTACGTAATGTGGAAAGCCTCCACTAGCTGTGTGTAGTTCATACATTTTCTTCCATTTGTTTTACTATAATAATAATCGTTTTTCTCCACCTGCAGAGCAAATTTAAACTTATAATAAAACTCTTCAACCTCAGGAACTTTCTTTTACAATTTCTTACTGAAAATGTAATATTTTAGATGTAATATGAGAAAATTATAAGGGTGCCATTTATAATTATGATAACCGAAAAAGATATCCTTTTTAGAAAACACAAATTGTTTATGAAGAAGTTTCATTTCTACATCCAATATAAATTTCGATGAAAAACTACAACCCCAGAACAAATGATCAATATTTTCTACTTCATTCTCACAAAATGAGCACAGATTTGGATTTACCTTACCCATTAGAGCTAGCAATTTATTTGTGGGGAGGATTCTATGCAGGGAAACGAAACTGAAAGTAAGACACCTTAGTCTCTCGTACGGAGACCCACGGCATAATTCAAATCTTATACCAGTTATATGTATCAAAGTTACCCTTGAAGGGCAGTTGTTTTACGACACTAAGCATCCACGAATGTGGGAGAAGCCATTGGCTTTGGGGTAAGCCATTGGCGACCAAAGCCAATAACTAGACTCTCTCGGCCTCTTATCCACCTTGGGTGACGTGGAGGGGTCGGAACGGGTTCAAATCACACAAAATGGCACTTCCCATACGTATTTACAAATATAAATAGAGAATGAAGAGGGGGGAAACTTAAGCATCTTCCATCGCTGGCCTGGGAAATTTTCCATTTTTTCAATTTTTTCAGAACTGATGGGGGGAAGCATTTCCCTTGTAAATGATGCCTTCATACCGCTTGGGGTGGGGGGGGGGAGGTGGGGGTGGGGATGTAGTCTGAAAATTTGAAAACGTCAATACACCACAAGCTAAATGAGAGCGACACGCTATAGGCTAGGTAGTTTTTGAACTGCCAATAGACTTTTTCCCCTGGGATATGTCATGACTTCTTTCGCAACTGAATAACCACGACATGAATTTCGTGAAAGCGTAGGCCTATGTTCCTATTCCCGAACACAAGCCCATTTCCACCCCAGGTTTACCCTCCTAATATTTCTGTCCACCTTTTATCCGTTTCGAACAAGACCTGGAACCAAGAGGCTCCAGGTCTTGTTCGAAACGGCCTCGAGTAGTCCACAAAAGGTTTAAAGGGCCAATCCTCTCACCCCAAACTACAATTCTTGTAGGGGGTAACAGAAAACTCTCAATTGGTTCAGCTTTTTGATTGACAGTCTAATTCAGAGTACTAAAGCTTATATTACACAGCATGGACTTTGCTGCCAGTGTTTTAATAAACATTGAGCTTTCCTACACTCAACTTGAGGAAATATAAACTGAGACTGTGTCTGAATGAGGATGAATTTCAGACAATTGTGGGAGAGGCTAGCAGAATTGGTACTGCTTGGGTGAGAAAATTAGGCCTTTAAAATAACCATTCCCTTTAACGCATGGTTTAAATATTCCTTAGGCTGAATAAATAGCCCTCTCCCCCTCCTCTCTCAGAAGCTATGATGCCCCTCTAATGTACCTTGCCTGATTAAGGGCCTGTTGTCGACCCCAAACCTTTTTACTCCTTTGTTGCCAGTAGTAGCGTAGCCAGGTTTGTGTCCAGGAGGGAGGTTGGAGCACGACATGAGAGGGACAAAAAACCCCGCTATTTTAGGTGTTTTTTGCATTTCAAGGTTGGTTCACGGGGGTCGTTCAACCCCCCCCCCAAAAAAAAAACACCTCGTGGCTACGACACTGGTTGCCAGACGGTAGGCTACTCATTGCTGGGGTTTGTCAGCGGAAACTGTGTTAAATCAGTGGCTAACTCCCTGAGGGGTCTTCCACAGGATGATGGGTGCTCAGCCCCTTTTGGCCCACCCCAATTACTTGGCCTATCGGATCGGAGCTAAGAAAAGAGTCTCCACTAACAAGAATATAAATAAATACAAAAATTAAAAGAAAAATAAAATAGTTAAAGAGGGCGGGTACGTTATTATTTGACACATCTAAGTGTGTCAGAACTTAATTGTATATGTGGAGTGCCTAAAAGCAGTAACACAGTCGATTTTTCCATCGCTCTTTGCTCATTACGTAATCTTCGTTTACCTGAAACCAGCTATACTTATCCAAGATAGTTTATTATTGACAAGTTAAATCCGAACTCCGAAGAAAGGGAGATTGTGAATGTCCTTAGCTTGAGGACAGCTATAATCTCTGCATTGTGTTTCTCCCTTTACAACAATGAGAGAATAAACAGCCTTTTCTTAGCTGCCTGCATTGCTCCATGAGAAAAGGGCCCAAATTCTTCACGCATGACCTGGTCCCAAGGTGAGCCAGCGCGAAAGACAGCTTAGCCGGTGTGGGTCTAGTTTGAATTGGCGATGCGTGTACCATGCATGAAGTCCAAAGCCGAAATTTACATTTTTGACAGTTGCAGGATGGGTAAGGATAATAAAGTAAACGGTAGTCGAAGGTGATCCACTAAAATCGGGTTTTGTAACCAATCGCTACTCAGATTTAGTAATATTCGATTAATTCTAATCTTTGAAGAGATTTAAAATTACTTAAAAATTAAAAAGGCAAAATTTTTGTGTCTAAAACCGCAACTATAGTAGGCTATCTGTTTCAATCCTACATGAGTAACTGTTCTTGAAACTAATTTTCCCCTTTTCAGAATAGACCACTCTTATTATGGTCAATAATTATGTTAATAAGTTCATCCGTGCTGGGCTGAGTACTAATGCACGCACTTGACGAATACGTACATATACACACACCAAGCCAATTAAATTTGCGCTATCCAGCCTTTTTTCCTTTCGAGAAAGGCGGCCAAATGTGACCCTTTCTTAACTTTTTGACAGGGAGGCACAGGTTGGATGGCCTGAAACCTGTCAAAATTTACCGAAAAGAGGAATTCAGCCATCGTGTCAACTTTGAAACAGCCAATTTCGTAAGTAACCCACCCTACCGTTGCTGTCTCTCACCCGTCAGCTGAGTGACTGCGTGTGAATCGCATAGTACACTATATATCATACATAATTTATCCACGGTTCAACGTCCAGTTTCAAGGTTTTCTCTGTGTGAAGTATAGTACCCTCAATTTTATGTTCCGAGAAACCTTGAACTCGGACACATTCTCAGGCCACGGCCATGCAAGTTATTATTCTGGTTTTGTCCCTGAAACCGTGAAAAGTAAACCACAACTATTGAGATTGGACTACATAATAACAATAGTGCACACGCTCCTTATTAGCGTAAGCCGAGTAGAGTATTGGTGTATGTGTATACGTAGCCTACATATTACAAACGTGCTGTGGTGACAATCGAGGCATAGGAAATCACTGTAGCTAAACCTTGTAACGACAGATGGGCTATGCCTCTTTCGGAGCCGAGATCCTGGTGACAGGCACTTAAAAAGAGGGAATATCGTTAACAGAGCAGCAAATTAGAGCAAATAACTATTCCCAAATTTTTTAGCACTGGATTAACACTTTTGTATTGTTTTCATTCGGATGTAGGGCCAAGAAGCTTACTACTAGGAAAGGATATTGGCTGAAGAAGTGGGTTTGAGGTAGCAACAGTTTGGGAGCTGGTGTTCAGGAGACCATTACCGTTTCAGATGCCAGGATGGCAGGTAAGAGTAAGCAAATATTCTTTTATCAGGCTTGGACAAATTTTTTCTCATTACTTGGACATTCTACACCCTGTTCTGTTAATTTTCCTGCCCTCATGAAAAGATTTCTAGATGTACTCCTAGGCTTTTAATAGATCTCTCTTTCTTTGACCTTCAAGGGATATTCCCTGCCCCCTCCCCCTCCCCCCTGGCCACTTTGAGTCCACTTGATGACATAATTTTTTTACTTCTCCCAAGCTGGTGGTCGGGAATTTGTCAAAGCCTGCATATTAAACCCTTTGCTTCAATTTGAAATGTGTGATTTTCATTTGATTAAAATAAAACAATGAAATGAACCATTTTCCTGTCATTTGTGTTATTTCTTCCTTTTGTATGAATGATGGCAGGGCTTGACAACTCTGTGATTGGCTAATTTAGACAGCAGATCACACAGTGCCTGCACACATCGTGCGCACTGTGATCGGCTAGTTTAGATATCACATCACACAATGCCTGCACACGACATGTGTGCACGCGCTTATACTGTCCATGACTCGACTCGAGTCACTTAAATGTTTGAAAACTGGTGACTTGAGTCACTAATCTAGTTATTCGATTACAACACTACCTCAAAGTGCACTTATCTTGTAACAAAGACCATTGTAAAGACATTGCTTTGACCACTACCTGCCCAGCATCCAATAAATGTGAAATGTTTATATCATTTTTATCAAAGGGCTGTGCATGTCCACTTCTAAATTGCCACAAAGGTGTCCACTACCTTTATAAAAAATCAAGAGACTGCCTTTATTTATTTTTAGGAAATGAAAAGGGGAGGGGAGGAGATCTAGATTTCACCCTTCTTCTGGAAAGGGGGAGACTGCAGTAGTTCCCCCCCCATTTTTCCACCCCGTCATTGAAACTTTGGCTGCAAGTATGAAATTGAAATTATTCAATAGATTCCAGAAAACAAAAATGGACACCAACATAAGTTGAACTTGGACATTGGACACTGCAATGCTGCATTACTATGTACACTAGGAATTTGTCATATAAATTGCTTACAGTATATGGAAAACCTTTGAGTGCATTTTGAACACAGGTGGAATTTTCCCTAACCTCTTCTAGGTGTTAACTTCACCTACAAAACAGAAGGGCAAATTTCCTCACAGTTGCCAGAATTTCCTTTCAAAGACCCAATTTCCTTTCAAAGACCCTTTCTTGGAAAGGAAATTTGCACCATCCTAAGTTTCTCTTAAAATTATTTTGAAACTCTGTAAGCAGGTAATTTTCAGATATTCAATTAACTCTTTGAACCATGAACTTCTGTAGGATTCATGACCTCTGACCCTGAATTATTTTTATTAATTGCTAAACCACTATCACCATGTCCACCTCCAATATCTCCCAGTGTTATTATGTCTTTTACAAAGCTGTATTAAAGCCTACATTAGTTCATTGAACTCTCTCACTCATAATCAATACTTGTATTAAAAGATTTGTCTGCCTTTTCTGCACTGGTTTTACTCTTAGATTCAGTTCCTTCGTTCTCCAGTTCAGTCTCTGATTCCATGTGCATGCTAATGAATTTAACTTGGGTGGGAATTCCTACTCTCACTCCATACACATAGTGGTCGTCCACCAGGTGCATCATTGGCTGTGTTTATTTGGATCGATTGTCAAGTGTAAATTTTAGCCACACATGGGAAGATTCGTTTGTCAGTGTACTAATTCTACTACAGTATGATCTTAGGCGCACTTCCAAGTGTGTGGGAGTTTCCCGCATTTTATTTTCTGTTTGGCAGGATTCTGAAGAAATCAGTGTGATTCCCACAATTCCACTCCTTAGCACAAACAGGGCTCTAGTTCATCTTTCAAGGTCACCTATGATTGTATTATTGGTAACCATTAAATCAAAATTACCCAGACACCTCAAAATTACAAGGCAGTTTTGCTCATTTCCTTGTTTCTGTATCATATCTAAAGACATCTCAAAAACTATCATTTGATCATGCATAGTGCATATAGTTGTTAACAGGATCATACCTAGTACAACCACTAAAAGTCAGATGATTATATTAGCTACCTGATTTGAGGCAGGAACACCTGCCTTTCTGGTTGTTGTATGTTGTCTGTGGAACCTATTTTCCTTCCATGGCAGGGATTCCACCAGAAACAAAAAAATGGGAGGGGTTTATTACTGCTAAACCTCAAGTCCAGATTGATGCTGTCCTAGGCTAAAGTTATGAGGGGGTTCAGGGGGACAAAAGCCTTCTTCAAGGCCCCTGTAAGGTGCAATTTTTAGGTTTTTAAGGCCATTTATTTGTGTAAGTTCAAAATTGCTGCCAAAGTGTTGTCTTTTTAAGTAAGAAACCAAGATGTTGACAATTTTCTAATTCTTATGGGAACGAAAAGGGGGAGGACTTTACCCACCTTCCTCTGGAAAGGGAGGGGGGGGGGAAATCCCTCCTTTTCCCCCCTCTGACGGAAACCATGCATTGGGGTCCAAGGGGTTAATTCAGCTCATTGTTAATCTCGGATTTATTGCACAGCACATGGAAATGGATACATTTAAAGGAACAGGCCTTGAGTTTTAGATTTTCCGGGTGTGTTACAACTACAAGTCACACTCAGAAAATTAAGCAGTGTGGTGATGGTGTCCTGTTTCATTAAAAATTAAATAGATACATTGGCTCCAAATCTCCATCTATGTGTGAAAAATACCACACCCCTTACAGTGATTTGAGGTGAGTGATGTTGTTCAATTGCACTCGCACCCCTCAAAATTCAAAGGCCTGAAGTAATAGTCCAATTTAAAATTTTTTGATATGAAACAGGTGAATATATACAGTATCTAAGTATCCCGGTGAAGTTTTTATTTATTTGGCATGCTTGGTTCTTGACATATTAGGATTTCAAGTTAACCAATTTTCCATAAAAGTGAACTCAGAGCAAGCAAGTGTGATGTTTAAAACTTTAAATGACCAGTGTTCTGTTTTTCCTTATACTGTATGTCATGCTATTGATTTGATCTTGGATTATTTGGGGATGATCTTGGATTATTTGGTCTTGCCCTAAATACATAAAATTTCATTGCCCGGGATGCACATATGGATTGCATCCTGGTCAATGGAATGAGACTATTTGCATAAAATCGGTGGTCAGTGGCATAGCAACCTTGGGGGGGGGGGGTTGGTCAGAACCCCCCATGACCAAACCTTGCAGCGCAAAAAACACCTAAAATAGCGGTTTTTTCTCTCTATCCTTAGACCCCCCATGACACCAATTCACCCCCCTCCCCCCCCCCCCGACACAATCCTGGCTACGCGCCTGTCAGTGGTAAATTTTAAAAGTAATACAAGACATTGGCCAACAATTTAAATCCATGACATCATGCCTGCTTGTTTCAAGTTCACTTTTTAAAAGAAGATCTGTCAACTTTAGTTGCTAATATCTGGAGAACCAAACATGGCAAATTGTTGACAGTTTCACTAGAATTCCAATGAAAGTATGAACCTCTTCAACATGTCAAACATTATAGTAATTTGGTTCTGGACTTGTCAATAAAAACCAGGACTTTCTTGTTACAAAGACCTACTTGTATGGTACTGTAGCAAATGTTGTGTAGACTGTACCTGCTGTATGAATGGAATGACTAAAGATTTGAGGGTGGAATGCCATGAAAATTTAGAGGTTGAGGTACTCTGAGCACAAAATGGTTAAAAGCATTATGCCATTCTTTTATGCGTTTTACCCTTGTTGTTCAGATTATTTGATTGTGTAAGAAACTTGAAGGAATAAGAATAAAGTAGATATGAATCATGTTTTTTTACTTGAAAGTGCCATTGGCTTTTATTTCCCTTCAAGATTAGGGTTGAAAATTTGGATAAGAAGTCCTGACAGATTAAGCTGGGCATTTAGGATACAGAGGCATGCTCACACTGTACTTGGTGAAGAAAATTTCTTCACAAATCCTGCTATTGCTTGGTCATCACCAGGACTCTAGCTAGGCTCAGATTTGATCTGCCTCCTGTGTGTTGATAAAATTCTATGGTTCTGATCCTGAGCACTAGCTAGAGCTTACACACTTCAAAGTTGATTTCAAGGGGTGGGCTAGGTCCCCTTCTTGAGATCAAGGTTGAAAACATTCATGATGTCCTTTTTTCAAGGTGATGTCAATGTAGCTGAATAATTAGCAAACACTCTTGCAGCAGTGGAGCATTGTGAAATTTTGCACATGTGTGTGACTTGATTTGCTTGCTTGCTTTACAGTCCCTTAAAGATATTTGAAGTAAAAAATTTTAAGGCCAATTATTTGCATAAGTTCAAGCATTGCTGCAAAAGTGTCCTCTTTTTAAAAAAGAAAAGATGTTGATTTTTTAATTTTTTGAAACAAAAAGGGGGGGGGGGGGGGAGGGGGGATTTCACCCACCTTCTTTTGGAAAGGGATATTGAAGGGGGGAGGGGGACAAATTCTTGTTCTCCCCTTTACCCCCTCAGCCAGACTTACAGTACAGTAATACAGTATAAGGATGGAAAAATTGTCTTAAAACTGCTTTGCAAAATTTGAACATGAAATTATTCCCTGCTCTTGTTCTAAGGGACTTGATAATTACTGTAACATGGTCCAAATTTTGCAAATTTGTATTCATTTTATCAGCCAATAGCCTACTTCTCCTTCTTCAGATTGTGTTTAATTTGGATTGGGGAAGTATTGCAGGTCTGTTGTCACGATCAAAACGTTTGAAAAGGAAATTAGATACCTAAATATTAATGTAAATGCTGGTATTAGAATGATTTAAGAATAAATTTTCAATTTCATGGGCTTCTAGTTTCATTACCAATTTGTGCTGGTACTGTACTTTTTGGAGTCTCAGTTGCAAGGGGTTGTGATGGATACCATTGATAGAAATTTTTCAAAGCTTTAGTTTTCGTAATATTGAACAAGTGTGCTGGTTGTAGAAGGAATCTAGTTCTGCTTCTAGTGCTGCTTATAGGAAAATAGTTTCAAAAAATTTATCGCAAAGTGTGACACAAATGTAATTATATTCTGGTCGTTTCCTCCAAATGTAATAGTAACACACAAATATCTTGCAGCAGATTAACATAAATTTCCTGAAATATGGACAGGAATATTTAAAACAAAATAACCTCATTATCCAACCCCTGTGCAATGCTCATAAGTATGCTACATATTCATTTAGAGAGGACGATTCAGGTCAGGTCATATTACTGTCATTATTGAATAAGATCAACCCCCCTCACAACAAAATATCACAATCTTTTCTGATGTCCCAGCTGTGCTGTACTTTACATCCTGAGCCTTACCCTGGAATATACAGTAGTGCTATTGCAACATACCCAGGGTGATGTCCTATAGCACCATTCACTGGTTTGCCATGGGTTTACTATGTGTCCCAACAATGTGTAACATAACACTTTGGTGTGCCATTAGATCATATCTAGTGCTGTAGCCACAGGGGGAAGGGGGATCAGAGCCCCTGTGACCAACCTTGCAATGGAAAAAGACACCTAAAATAGCAGTTTTTTTCTCTATCCTTAGACTTCTCCCTCATGTCAACCCCTCCCCCCATGACAATGACACAATCCTGGCTATGTGCCTGATCGTATATAACTAACTAACCGACACAGTGTACATTTATAATCAGTATACTGTAAGGCCATTTAGACACTGGTTCACCATGGGTTCATGTCCCATGCAGTCAGTGTGTATAACAATTAAGTCTTTATGGCAGAGCAGAATGGTAAAAATTTCTGTTTTTTATCCGCAAAAATTTTGTTTGTAGAGTTAGGGTCTGGGTCACTGTTTGTTCTGTTGATTAATTCTTCCATACCAGTATATTGTTTTGATAAGTTTGTAAATTTCTGGTTTTAGTGGCTGATGTACATCATATCAAAAACAGTGGAACCTGGTACAGTACTGTAGGTCCCATGTCTACACCCAGCATGGCCAGGCTACAAATTGTCATGCCTGGTTAGAATCATGACCTCAAACTATGCTGCTGGAATTTACTGGACTGAATGAAGGTTTGTTACTTTAGATACATGTTTCAAAAACATTGATTCATCACCAATTCTGAAGCAATAATTTTCAATGTTTTTATGCCAATTTATTGTTCTAATTTTTCTTGATTTTAGAAAATGTCTCCTCGTCTTGGAAAAAATTTGGTTTCTTGTCTTTCGGTTTTTGCTACTTTACTGCAAATCTGCTTTACAGGAAATGAGGCACTTTCCACTAAGACATAACAGGGCTTGGCATTAAAGATAAGGGCAGGAAAATTCGTGGAAAAAAATATGGGAAATTTAATTTGCTCCCAGGGAAGAAGTCCTGACCTCTTTTCAGCCCTATGCATGACATAGTGAAATTTTCCTCTTATGCCCAGATTTCCAAAAAGAAGTCTTACAACAGTAGCATTCTAACTTTTTTCACCACTTAGAAAGAATAGGAGAAATAATTTCCCACAGGTTCTTAGTAAAGTCATTTTGAAGAAGAAATTAACATAAAATTTGTGTTTAATAATTAATGCAAGTTTTTGTAATGTCTGTTTTCTCATGACAAGTTGATTGAAATTAAGTGGGAATCTCTGAAATTTATTCCCACTGGAAGAAAATTAGTTCCTCTTAAGAAATTTTGTCAATTGAAGGAAAATTTGACTTTTAATAATGTGAAATAAAAACAAGTGTGGAAAAGGTGAATTGCTTTGTGGGAAATATATGTAGTTTAATTTGTCATGGAAACTAGTCAAATTGCAGTTAATAGTTATTTTGTGTTCTTTTTTCCGCTAAAGAAAGGGACGGAAAGGTAGTGAGTATGAAGGTTAAGAGGAGAACTTGTCCCGTGTGTGACATAGTCGTAAATGACACAGCATTTTTCGTGGTCAAGTTCAAGTTCATGAAATTTTATATGGTGCATTATTTAAAATAATTATTTAAATGTGCCTTACAAAAGAAAGTGGAAGACAAAAGACTAACAGGGTTCTAGCTAGGAAAAATGCCAAACCAGGTGGGAGTTCATCAACATTGCATCATTCTCACATGATGTTGGCCATATCTCAAGATCTAAGTGACAGTCTGTGGTCAGTTACCTAATTTTTGGTTATTATCAACATAAGTACAATCATTCAATTGAATGTTATGTATCTGATACTGTGTAGCATATGTTTAGAGTATGAATGTGATTAAATTCAAACTGGGCAGTGAGATTCAAACTGGATGGTGAAATTTCAAACTGGGTGCAGACTCAAAAAGGTAAATTCAAACTGGGTGTAGCACCCAGTTTGAACGACTTGGCTAGAACCCTAACTAAGGTGATCTATCAGATGGCCATTAAAGTCACAACAAAGGCACAGACTTATACTGAAGGGTGCAGATCATTCCATAACTTTGGGTCCTGGACAGCATGTATGCAATTAGGTTTACAAATCAAATGGTCTTAAAGGGACAATCCTCTCACCCCAAACTACACTTCTAGTATAGGGTAACAGAAACTCTCAATTGGCTCAGCTTTTTGATTGACTGCTAATTCAAACAATGCAGAGTACCAAAGCTTATATTTCACAGCATGAACTGTTCTGAGAGTGTTTTGATAATACACCTTGAGCTTTCTATACGCATCCTGAAGCAATAAAATGAGATTGTGTCTGAATGAGGGTGAATTTCAGACAATTGTGGGAGGGGCTTAATTAAGAAGGTTGAGAGAATTGGTACTGTTTGGATGAGAAAATTGGGCCTTTAAAGCTTGGGTCAGCTTTAGTCCTCATCCTCATCTAGACACAACCTCAGTTTATTGCTAAAGTCCACAGGGTGAGTGCACACACTGTACTTAGTGTAAATCAAAGAGCTGAGGCAATTGAGAATTTGTTAATCCCTACAAAAATTGTAGTTTGGGTTGAGAGGATTGGCCCTTTAAGTTTCAGGCACTAAATTTCAAACTTTCTCACTTTTCTGAGACAAAAAAGGTCTTCTACACTCACCCCAGCTACACTTGATAATTGTAAAAATTACATCCTAGTCATCAAGAATTTTGATCAGATAATAAAAGAACCTTCAGCAGAGTGTCAGAGATATAACATACCTGACCCAGTTTCACTTGTAAGTTAGCCTTTTTTGCTTCAAAATTTTGGAAGAAAGCACACACGGAACAATGGACAACAGCACCCACTTCTCACTTGTGCTTGATTAATTTCACTTTAAAAGGTATCCTTCATTGAAAACTATTAGTTTTTGTTAAGCTGTTTTTCACACCGTTCCGTGTGTGTGTGTGGAAGTTTCGTGCTTGGTCATGTTGTGGTAACCATCTCCTATAAAGCCAATTCTCCCAAGAGTGGAAGGGTGTTGCCAGTTTTTGAAGGTGTAGCAGTGCTAATAATGTTTATAACCCACCTTTCTGGAACATGTGACTAATTGTGGTAACCTACTGTTGAGATCAGTTGGTGTAAGTGTTGTCACTCTCATCAGTATAGGCCTCTGAGTGTTATGGAGGGCAGGGGGGGGGGGGTGATCCAATTCGGAAGGCTGGTCTTGTGGTGTTACTATTTCATAACCAATCAATGAAAAGTAAATTGCATATTTCTGAAGTAATTGTAACAGTACACATAAAATTTTAAAATTCCATCTTTGCGTAACATTTGACTTGTAAACAGGGATTAGTTGGTTTCATTGTTGTCGACACAGTAGGCATCAATTTGTTGTTGGTGGTGGCAGGGAATGGTTTGTCCAGTGGAGGGGACTCACTGTGACAAGTTGCAATGTAGGTTGATATTAAAGGGGCTCATTGAGTTGATATCAAAAACAAAATGAGAGTGTTAAAGGGTCACTACAACGTGACAATGCTAATAGATAGCATAATAAGTCAAGTTTCATATCCAATACTTAAATGGAAAAAGCTAAAATTTTGAATTTTTAATGTCCTGACTTGTAAAGGTTGCGTGTACAATTTAAAAAAGTGTCTGGCCACAAATTTTTGAAAACCGAATTGAAACGTTAAGTACTCGCCCATAAAACAGTTATTTGTATGTAGGATATGGGGATTGTCTAAGATTGACCATTTGTCATTGGTATATGACAAAAACTTAACTGGTTTGGAAAAATTTGTGGAATTTCATGAACCAACTCAATGAGCCGCTTTAAAGGTGAGCCTTTTCCAAAGCAACTGGTTTTGCCAACATGTGCGGGAAATTGTCACATAATTGCCCAATTTTGGAGCTTGATAATTCCTTTGGAGGCATTGTATATGCCATATCCTCAAAATTGTTGGAGAAAAGAAAACATTCCCACACCTACAATGTTCATGTGTGCCAAAATTTTAGTTTACGCGAACATTTCATGGAATTTTTCTTTGATCTATTTATAATATAGGCATAAGGATAACTCTTTGGTATGGTTTATGCTACACCTGCAGTATACCTAAATTACCTTGTTGGTGTAAAACTTTACATTTTCTGCTATTAAGTTTGACTTAGACCCATATACTGTAAGATAAGATATGGTTAAGATGGGTATTATGTGAGATTTATGCACAAACTGTAAAATAACAACTTACAGTGCAAAACACTATTTGCTGACTGAGCTGCATTTGTGTCCCTACCATGTGCACCATGATTCCATGTTGAAATGAACTTCAGAACTCACCAGTGGCAGCACCAAATTTCAAAATTTGGGGGTGGCTAATTTGAAGAGAGAAAACGTTTTGGGGAAACCTTTGTGTCTCCATAGTGAAACTGAATGGTAAATATGTAATCCCTAGGGTGGGTTGCAGAGTTAAAGAACCATTTGGGGTATGGGGGGGGGGGGAAGACAAGACCTCTCTTAAGCTCTGAAATTTTAGCATTTCTCTGAGTGAAAAATTAGGACTCAGAGAGGTAATTAATGTTTGGGTCCACCAAACTCCTACCTAACTTAACCGGGGGGGGGGGGGGGAAGCTGGGAAAAGAAGAAATCTGAAGGGTGAAATGCCTAGCTCTCCCCCATAGTGCCACCACTTAAAACCAGTTACAGTAGTTGCAGGTCTCTTCAGAAGAGTGTGGAAATGTGATGAATTTGATTAAAAGCACTGGCAGTCAGTGATACTGATTCTGATGGTAGTACTCAGTAATTGGTCCAGCTAGCTTGCAAATTCATTTCTATTGCACTTCCTTGTTTGGAGATACAGTATGCTTTAAGAAGAGTTGGTAGAATAGTCAGTGGAGATATATTCTGCTGTGAGATCTTTTTGCTGTCTTTGATACTTCAGATTTGATTGGCTGCTTCAATTTTCCATTTAGAAACTTAACCAACTAAGTATAAATGTTTCAGTTCATATTTAATGCCAACTAGGCTATTCTCTGACGTTTTTTAAACCCTCAAGAATCAGAATGTTTTACCATAAACCTTCAAGAATAAGAGTGTTTAAGTATAAACCCCTTAAAGATCAGAATGTTTTCATTTTTGTGATTTGAAAACTTAAAAAAGGGGAGATTGCTTATCTGCCAAAGAAGGAAGTGCTACACTGCCATACATGTTTTCTTTTTTTTGGTTCTAGATTTCTCATAACAAATCTCTACTAATTTACTTCATGTGCAAAATATAAATATTGTATTTTTCCAGTGGAAGGGATGACAGGGTACCTAACTGTTTACATAAATCAGGGATCATTTCTCTGGGAATTGAGGGTATAACTGCACACATATTTTCACTAAAGCCTACATTTTAAGTTCTGTTTGCTCAAATTATTGACAGAGCTTTCTGTTTTGAATGGTTCTGTGTTTCCATGGTTATGTGTGTACTGCACCAGAAGTCACAGGGTGCTGTATGTGTTTGGTGAGGTCACCTTTGCAGTGTTACTTGCACATCTATAGGCTACTTTGTAAACTTTGAAAACTGTCACATACAATGGACATACGGCTCACTGTGTAGTGTACACATGGTACAGTATCAAGGTAATTTTAACATATCACCATTCAACAGTGAGATTGATCCTTGTTCCTTGCTGTGCGATGACTGAACTTGCGCCCTCATTTTGTTTGAAAAGGTACGGTAAGTGACTACTGGTACTGTGTATAATATGCCAATTGTGCATACCCTCAGTGCATTTTTGTGTGTCCTATGTTCCCTGTACATTGTGTATGCTGTCTCTATGGTATTCGTGTTAAGGGAATGCATGGATTTAACCTTACATAAATGCCTTGTATGCCACAAAGGGTAGATTTAGTAACCCTTATTTGGATGCATGAATAGCTTTTTAGAATCGTGTGATGATGTGACAGTCTGTTTTCTCACTCAATTGTAAAAGTTACATGGCATCAATGGTTTACTTACCCTGAACATGCAATATATCTACATTCTGAAATATGAAAAAACACTGGGAATAGGAAAAAATTTTTGGAGTCTGCTACGAATGTTTTACCTCTAAAAGGGGAGTAAATTGAGTCAATAACATTAGGAAATTGTTGGAAGCACTCCTGTACAGTACCACATGGCATTTTGCATAAAATTTAATTATTAATTTACTGCAGTCTAGTCTGCATCCAGTTTTGGAGGGAAAAGTAAAAGCTGCTGGCATGCTACGTTTTTGTGCTTGCATGGTTTGAAAAAAGTGCTGGTCGCCAAACAACTGAATTGAATTGTAAATTCGTCCCCTTTCTGGCATACTGATGAATCGCAAAATCAAGAATTTCATGAATCTGTGGATCTTGTGTTTCACATAGTGACGAATATGTTGTCTTATTTGAAGAATTTTCGCCATATTCATCGCTTTTATGCTTGGAATTGTAGAAAATGGCATAATTTACAAAGTCGTTGCAATTTTTAAGGCTGAGGTGAACAGATTACGGCAAAAAAAAAAGCATTCGTCACTACACCAAAATTGCCAAATTTGCACATCCGTCACTATGCCAATTTGCAATTCGTCAGTACGCCAGAAAGGGGACGAATTAATTTTATACTCGCTCAAAAGTCTCAAATTTTTTATGGGGATTGTCTGACTTACTCATTAGTATGTGGACATAAGGAACTCCTTTGCTTTAAGATTCAGAAACAAGTTTTGTGACCATTTTAAACTGTTCATCTTTCACCTAACCCAGTATGCTTATCCTTGGATTTCCTGTGGTTATTACCCATAAGAAATGTTACCTGTGAAATATGGGAGGAAATGACAACAGTTTACCTGTAATGTAACCAACTGGATGAGAACGGGTTTATTACACCTGACCTGCCCCTTTTGAGGTCGGGTAAAAGTGTTCAGATTTTTAAGGAGGGGAGATCCTAATGAGTAAATTAAAGATTTAAAATAAAACTTTACTAATAAACTGAACCCCTCCATCGCTCTGCCCTGGTTCTCCCTCCCTGGGCTGAGGTTGTGTGCTTGTGAAAAAGTCAAGGCTTTACAGTTCTGTGAAGATTAGCAGTATGCAGAGATTCAGCCAGAAACGCAAAAAATGGGTGATGTATCGCTAAACCCCAAGTCCAATTTGATGGTGTCCCGGTTTAGCCAAAGTTACAGGTGGGTCCAGGGTAGTGAGCAAACAGTTGCTTCAAGGCCAAAGTGCTATCCGGAGGGTTTGCAAAGGCTTTTTGTTTTCAACTGTACTACAAATCCAGACATTGATGCAAAGGTGCCTTTAAAAAAGAAACCAAGATATAATACTGACCTTTTTATTTTCATGGAAATGAAAAGGGGGGATGGATTTTACCCTTCTGAAATGGGGAAGGACATGTAAATCTTTCTTACCCCTCATTGACCAAAACAGTACACAGTACACTTAAAGCATTGTTCGAAAATTATCCATAGATGATCTGTTGAATTGATATCTAGTTTAATAATGATGGTATAGTGATCTGTATGATGTTCAGTACCATTCTTAATCTTATTTCCTGAAATTTGCTGAACGTTTCAAACCACACTTTGTGGTATGGAGCTATAGTACCTTTGTACTGGACAAAAAATCAAAATATTTTATGGCAGTCGAAACTTTGTTTTGTGGAAACCCCATTATCTTGCTGTCCAACTTTTCCAATTCGCAAATTGTACATGACAGAACAGTATAAATTGGATAACTTTATGGAGCATTCATTTTTCTAGAATGTGGTGTATTTTAATAGCATATTATGTCTCAACATAAATCCTTCACTATTTGTCTGCATGTCAATTAATAATGCAATATATTTTTTAATGATTCCCCCTCAGGCTACATTTCTGTCTTTTCAACTTTTTTTAGCCGGGTGTCTATTGTGTTTATATGCATTTGATTGTGATCACCAGGATATTTAGTTCTAAAGCACTATTTCTAAGAATAGATTTACACTACGTAAATTGTAATTCTGTTCATGATGAGCGAGGTGCTTCTCCCCCCCCGCCCCCCTCCCCCCCAGTATTAAATGAAGCAACATGTAGCCTACTGTTTGTATCTTGAAATAATATCTGATATGGCTAGGTATTTTGAGGGTAATAGACAGGGCTGGAAAAATAGACAGGGCTGGAAAAAATGTTTATTTTCCAGGAAGGGAATAAAATTTCCCACAGTTCTCTCTATATTTCATGTACAGAAATAGGAAATTTCCCTCCAGATGTCCAAATTTCCCAGGAAGGAGCCTCCAATTGCTTCCCAACTTTTTCCACCCATGGGTAATAGGTAAGGTGAAAAAAAAAATATAAGATAAAACTAGCCATGTTAGTGAAACATTCAAATGAATGGATGCTCCAAAGTGTACATTTGAAGACCCGATTCTCTCACCCCAAACAGTTTCAGTCCTGCTGACTGTACTGTATGTTGCATAAACCCCTCCTAGAAATGTCTAAAATTCATCCTCATCCAGACACAATCTAAGTTTATTTCTTGAGGGTGATCATACCAGACCTTACTGTGTAGCCACAACACTGTCAGTACAGTACATGCTGTGTAAGATTTTTTTTAACTAGCTTTCAATCATAGAGAGCTGTGCCAGTTACGAATTTCTGTAGACTACTAAAAGCAATTGCAGTTATTGGGTGATAGATTAAACCCTTTTAAACTCACGATATCCAGATGAAACATGTAGGCTACATGTAATGTACTCCTTCAGTGTTCTCTGCAGATCCAAATTTTGTCCAGGGTTGTGTCTGAATGCAGATGGAACTGAATATGATTTTTGGGAAGGATGTGTGAAAGGGGAGGTCCCCTAGCTCTCTCCTTACACCCCTCCCTAAAATCATAATCAGAGAGGGTCCCCTCATATTTTTGAAAATTTGTTCTCCCATAGATCGTGCTGATTTGCTCCCTTTCCTTTTCACAATTGGAGGTGTAAAATGTACTTCGACTCCATAGGTTCCTGACAGGATTTCTACAGGCTGCCCCAGACCATTCAATGGCAGAACCTTGCAAACTCTTACCACCTGGAGGAGACCATCTAAGATTTTTACGAATTCTTAAAGGACTAATCCTCTCTCTCCAAACCACATCTTGTTTGGAGTGAGAGGATTGGGCCTTTAAAATCTTGCAGCCTTTTGCGACCTTCTAACTCTTGTGAGCAATCTCTTCCAGTTAGCGATATCTTGGAGTCTCAGGTCCCAAGGTCTCGCAAAAGTACACAAGCATTGTCCACCAAGTGGGCAGATATTGTAGCTTACAGTAAGTGTTCTTATCATCCATTGCAATATATCTGTAAAGTGATACTACTGTCCAGGCCTTAATCACCTGCAAGTCCATGCCAAGAATTTTACTTTTACAACAAAGTTCCATATGATTCATTTTGTATAAATTTGCAATAAAGGTATTGATAAAGGCCTGTCCAACATCGACAGCTTTTCCTGGCAAATTACATTCTGCCTGCGTAAAGTTGACAAACTGTTCTTCATGTGTAGGTGTCATTTTCAAGTAGCAATATGGGACAAACCCCAGTGAATCTTCCTCCCAGCTTTGATTTAGTTATGGCAGTGCCTTAATCACCTAGCAACCAAGATGAGTTGCAACTCTTTGTTTACATACAAAGTTGCTTTCTTCTCATTTGGTATTATGCTGTTGAAAAACACACATGTATGATATTGAGAAAGTAAGGGGATTGCATATGTTGGGCTTTCTATTTTCATAACTTCTGTAATTGCTGTGTTTGAGATAGATCAGTGTTCATGAGCAATATAATTTAGACTGCCAATTAGTGGAATATTTGCTACAGAAGTTCCCCTGCCATACTGTAACTAAAGAGTGGGGGGAAGGCTCATTATATAAGGCTACAGCGATAGTAATTATTTTTGGGTTATCAATATTGTCAAGATTTCTGTTATGATATTACTGTACCTTCAGTGACACTGAAGCCATGTATAGCTGGCTTTCACCAGGTAACATGTAGTTAACTACTTAGTTTGATGGAGTATTACAGCCCACTTTCTATTCAATTGGTTAAAAGTCAAGCCAGCCACAAATAGGCTTCTGGGGAATTTTTGTGGGGAGGGCAAGAACAAATTTTGCCTGAATAATGACACCCTTTATCATGTTTTACCCGAATGGACCAACTGTTTCTGCCCAAGTTGGGTGGGCGAGTGTCCCCCCCCCCAGCATCCCTGCCTTCTGTGCCTATGCAACCACAGCCTTTTTCCAGTCGTGGCTCACTGGCTTGTTTTCCCAATTCCAGTGTTGCTAAATGCTGAGCAACCAACATGTAGTGTATGTGTGCCTTGGTGTGAGGATCACTATGATACAGTAATAGGTAACATTGCTACAGTAATTCTTCAGAGAGATGCAAGTCAAGTAAGCCGACATTGCAGCTGGCATCATTTAAATGAGGCTGTGATTTTGTTTTGAGAATTTGTTAAGGAATGCTTCCTTCTGTATTCTAATTACTCTTAGAACTATTATCATTGCATGTTAACTCAAGAAGCAGACTTTATAAGCAATTCAACTCATCCAAAAATGTAACACTTCATGATCCAATTGACAGGATGTCTCACAAATATGAAAAGAGAACCAGTAGTCAAAATATAAAAAGTGGGAAAATAAAGTACACTAGCAATGAAGTTTCTCAATCTACTGTTATTTTACAAAATAAGCAGCTGATTTTCTCATACATTTTAAATTAAAAAAAAAAATCATATTTGTTACTCAGTTGTCTCCACTTTTTAAAGGGCCAAACCTCTCACCCCAAACTACAATTTTGGTACCCGGGTACCAAAATTCTCAATTGGCTCAGCTCTTTGATTGACAGCTAATTCAAACAATGTAGAGTGCCAAAGCTTATATTGCAGAATTTGAACAGTATTTAAAGTGTTTTGATTACATAAATTGAGTTTTTCTAGACTCACCCTAAAGCAATAAACTGAGATTGTGTCTGGATGAGGATAAATTTCAGATGTACAATTGTGGGAGGGGCTTAAGTAAGAAGGTTAGGAGAATTGGTACTGTTTGGGGTGAGAGAACTGGGTCTTTAAACACTCATTTTATTTTACTATGGCTATTTAATCACTTAAATTTTACATTTTGTATCTTCTTAAATCACAAACACAGAATCTGTAAAAGTTAATAAAAATGTCAACTGTGTATATCCCAAAATGTAATACAGACCCTACCAGAAACTTTGTCATATTTCACACAGAGCAGCCTCTTAATCAAATACTGTATTGCACTAATGAACAACACTGAATTAATTTGATTATTCATTTAAGCCATTCTTATCAATTACATCAACTATTAGGATAAGAGCATAAATCACTCACAGCTGTCCCACTTTTATCACCCATTTCTTGAGAGAAGAAATGGCAAAAACAAGGTTACACTCTAAAACATTGCACCAAAATTTGAATTTGTTCTTGTTTCATGATTGGCAAGTGGGAGTCATGTGATAGTACTTTTCTCCTGAGATGGCAAGTGTACTAAGAGTAACTGCTCGGATCACCTTGAATATGCAATACATATTAGTCTCAAAATATTATGAAAGATACTTTGAAGAGAAAAGAGAAAATTGTGAGATATATACAGCTGTTGCTTCAAAATAAGTTTTGGACGATTGTGGATTTGGGAGAGACTACCCCAGAAGAATTTGTATAACCCATATACTCAGTCCTTAAAAAGAAAGTTCTCTAACAGAGACTATCTTTGCATCCTTTTGCCTTATTTTTTATGAAGTGTAATTTCCAACAGCTTCAGTAACCTCACAGTACACACAAAACTTTTACTACAGTTGTCCGCATTCTGCTGATTGATATCCATCCAGGGTTAATTTTCACTCTAATGCAATAAAAAGTATTTCCATCATATCATGTTTTACCGTTACTATGCAACACCCGATGATACCGTAGAGGTTTCTGTTTAGATATTTGATGCTGCCATTGGCCAGTTAGTTTTACACATTCTTTGCTCTCCCATACTGCACAACTGAGGTCAAAAGGTGAGAGCTTGAGCTCTCTGTCCTGGCCTGGGACATGGAGGCATCACAAGTCATCCAGGAACAGTGTCCAAGTTTAAAGAGATTGGTGTCTAGACAGTTGCTAAATGTACCAGAAGTGTTTCCGATTTACAGACCTGGTGAAGCTTGGAGGTTGTGAAAGTGAAAATATGACAGAGGTGTGAACTTTGTGGAAGGCATGGCACAATGTAAGTTCCTGTCAGTGTTTGCTTCTTGCATTGGTAGCTCTCTTTTAGGCATACACTACTGTACTATTATGTGAGTGGTTTGATGTCTGTACAGTAGACTGGAGGAAGAGGGAAGGAAATTTATTTGCTGGAAACAAAAAAAAATGGAGAAAGCAAAAAATTAAAAAAGAAGGGGAAAAAATCCAGACTCTCAGGCAGGTCTAACATGATTAGAGTTCAAAATATGGAAATGAATTATATGTTAATATATAGGCTTCTTTGTCGCAAAATCATTTGAAAAACTTGTGTTGTACTGTAAGTATGAAATCCTCTGTGCAATAGAATTTTTCAGTTGAGTAGCAGTTTGTCCATTTTGTATAGTAAAATATGATGCCCTGCAGGTATCAGATAATTTTCCTTTAACGTTGTAGACATGCAGTCATTAGAGAGGCCTAATTCCTCTCACCACAAACAGTTCCACTTACTAGCTTTAAAGCCCTGCCCACAACTGTCTTAAACTTATCCTCATCCAGACACAAAATCAATTCATTACTTTTGGTTGGGTGTGTGAGACCCCAATGTGTAAATCATAACACTTTCAGTTTTACAAAACACTTTCAGCACAGTACATGCTGTGTAATATATATGCTACAGAACTCAACACTTTTTGGACTTGCTGTCAGTCAAAGAGCTGTGCTAATTGAGAGTTTCTGTAGGCTACTAAAAAATTGTAGTTTGGGATGAGAGTAAACTGCTTCCAATATTTGCGTAAAACTGCTTGTTGGCACATTTCCTGAAATTCTGCAAGTGTATAAATGTATCTTTTACTGTACCTTTTAATCTGCTGTAGTTGACTCTTCATAACACATTCACATTGATGCATTTTTTAACTTCCATCTCATCATAACAGTACCATGGTAGACTTATCTGAGTGTCTCCTTCACCTTGCATGTAGGCCTCTGTCTCAGACTTGACACTTAGCTCAAGTTTTACAGTACGTATCATGAAATTGGTATTTTCATAAGGACAACATTACTGGGACGGTAGTCACGAATATTTTCATGGAAAAAGCTGAAAGTAGAAATTTCATTTAAAAAAGGAGGGAATGCTTCAAGTTTGTTCCTATTTCCTACATAAAATAGTGTAAATGACAGACATACATCCAATGTTCTAGCCATTACAGATGAGGAGACCCGGTAGCCCTACTTCTCTTCCATTATAAACAGCATTATGAGCATATATCACTGCTTGAAGATATCACCAATAATTGATGTTGAAGACCAAGAGGGCCTCTCAGCAGGGAGTAAATTTATCTACCAAGAGCCTGATTTAATGTAGAAACTGTCCAGTTATGTTGGGAAGTGTAGGCAATGAGATTGCATAGCATTTGGTCTTGGTGGGCCAGTTGCTAAGATGATTGCAGGGCAATTGTACCAGGGTTCATCTTTGTATTATAGGCAAACATTTGGCCTTCTTAGAAAGTACAGTAGGTGAAGGGAGTCTTTTGGGACTTTAGCTATGCATGAAAAAAAACCCTGGAAGAGGCTGTAGATACACTGTAATGCTGTCTTTGGTTTTGATTAGGCCTAAAGATAAGATCTAAATCTGCACTGTGGTAGTATGGCTTCAAAAGATTTTTGTTTCATATTGCAGTGTTTGGCAGGAATATATGACAGAAGAAACTTTCCCTCAGAGCAAGCAGTTAAGTTTAAAATGGTCAACAGTTTTTTTTTGTACAGAAGTGTAAGATTTCTTTTAAATTCCAAGAAATCCTCATATTCTAAGGTTTAGTTTTTTCAACATAAATATGTCTGACTCTTGGAAAATATTCCTTTTTGAAGCTTTGTAGTGTGTCTGAGGAAGAATGTCTAAGTGGTTATTATTGAGGAAATCATCAGCAAATGAGGGGCCTAACAGTTACAGGGCATTTGTACCTATGGAATTTTGTCATGTTGGGGAGGGGGTGTCTTGAGAGGGTTATTTTTTTTTTTACGTTATTAGATTGTTATTCTCCCAAATTTGGTGTTAAACTTTATTTGTAGTGTGATGAGATTGGCATATCTGTAAATTTTCATTGATTTTCTCCCATCATCCCATCGTTCATGGTTTGTGATCTTTTTCAATAGAGAACATTTATAGTCCAACCAAACTCATAAACAGTATGTAGTAATTAAAAAATCGATCAATTTCAATTGACAAATTAAGAGTGTAAAGGGATAAATTTGTTCTAGTAATTGTACAGTAATTAATTACCATCCTAATACCTTAGCTCATTTCTCAAAATTTATGAGAGCACAAAGTGGGGTTGGTTGGTACTGTACAAGTTGTAGAGGAAAGGTGTAAGGAGAGGGGTTAGTTGTTCTATATGGGGAAAGAAGAGATGTTTCAGGTTAGTGCTTCCTTTAATGTACAGAACCTTATCCTCAATTGACATTTATTGCATGTCGCAATGGTGATGCTCCTATGTTTTGTAGAAGAATGGTGTTAGGGGAGGGGTGAGCTGAACTTAAGGAAAAAGAAGAGATCTATGTTACAAGTTAGTGCTTTCTTTTGTCTCGTTTGACAAGTTTTCATGTACATCCTACCTTAAATCTTGACATTAAATGCATGTTGTCATGGAGATACTCCTTTCTGAAAGAAACATTGAGACAGTAATTATGCTTATTACTGTCATTTGGTTTCACGATTGGACCGGTTAATTCACTGGCAGCAAATTGGCAGAGAGACATATGGCTACCTAGGATGTAACTTTATCTGTACCCTGTTTCCAATTAACTCGAGACAATAAGCTCACCCTGTATATACTGCAGATCTGATAATTGACAATGAAAATTGCATTGTTGCAATTAAAAAGCTTTCATGAAAAGAAAAGAAAAATTGTAAATATTGGGAGGACCGGGTAAAAGGTTGTGTTTCACTTTCACTAAGCAGCATGAACTCTCCACTGTGGTTTTTTTCAACGAGCTTCTAATCATGGTTTGACTTTCTTGTCCATCGGACATCCAAACTCGGCAGGCGCTTCCTCTGTAGACACAGGGTTTCCTGGTTACCTGGTGTGCGTGATAAAACGTGGGATATATTGGTAGCCTGGGATGGGAATATTTTTTCTTATTGGTGATTTGAATTCTTTCCCTTCATTAGGTTGTTGTAGGGTGTAAGAGGTGAGTTCAATGAGCTCCATGATCATTCATTGGAAGATAGTTTTGAGATAATGAAGCTTACAATACTCTTTGCATGTAAAACTATTGTTTCTGAAGGCCATGGCATACACGATTCTCACTACCTGTACATGTGCGTAAGTCACAGCCCTGAAATCGTAGGTTAGTGAACCTGATGCTGACTAGGTTGACCCTGGAATTTTACCAAAATTGTTGGTTATTACAGTACCTATTGTTTATTTAAATTCTGCTCAGATATGCTACTGTATGTCTAATAGTTGGATGTGAGGTACATTTCTATGTGAGTGAGCAAGACTTGTGGAATACTTTTAATTTTTTATGAAAACATGAGAACCAGATGTTTTATGCTCAAAATGTTGTCCACTGAAAAAAGTTCATTCACCGAAACATTTGTGGGAAAGAAGTAAAGATGCTCTTTGGAAAGTGTACATGCACTTAATTATAGCTGGTGTTGGAGGACATTTTGGTGTTCCTAATGTTATTAATTTTTTTGTGTATAACTTATTTACTTGTAAACATTAATTCAATTTTGACTACAGTGCAGAGCAGTTAAAGGCTTGACACATAGAGTGTGGTGAAAATGTTGGATGAGCACCAAGTAGTTCTGATAATCTCAGATCTATGTGATTGGGGCTATACTTGAGTCCTTAATATGGACATCCCTTGGGTGCTGGTGCTGCAGACATTTTTCATCAGATGGCCTTGAGTGAAAAAATGTTGGGAAGCTGGGAGGCTCTTTCCATGGAATATTGGCATCTGCACATTAAAATAAAGAAAGAAAAATGTGAGAAATTTTACTCCTTTCCTGTGAAGTAATGTTACTCTCATCCTAGGAAATAAACATTTGAGCTTCCATGCAAATGGTATTCTGACACATTTGAAAAGAATATTGGACAGGAATAGCATTAGCAGGAATACCAGCTCTGACATTTAAAGGGCAGGAGCAGTCATCCCAAATTGAGGAAGTGTAGTAAACTGTCCAGTTTCATGATTGGCTGTTGGTAGTCACATGACAATGTTTTTTCTCTTTAAATGTGAAATTTACCAGGAATAACTGCTTGGTTTACCTTGAGTATGCAATAGTAAAGTCATAAAATGTAATGAAACATACTTTGAAGAGGTATAAGATGAAAAATTGTGTCATTCAGCTTTTTCTTCAAAGTAAGTTTGGGGGGACTGCTCTTTACCTTTAACCTTACACTCCAACTTACCTCCCCTATAACTGCAACTGCACTGCTATGCCACCTCCTGGCAAATGCTATCCAAACTCGAGGTAAGGTGAGGAAATAGTAGTTTAATAAAGCCTGGCCATCACGCTAGAAGGTTCACAAACAAGGTACATTTTGGGTGAAATGAAGCATTGCCATCACTGTTTCAGGGAATCTTTTTTAAAAAGGCCTCCAAACCCTAAAATATTTTTGGGAAAAAATCAACAAGCAGCTCTATTGTGCTTTGTGGAAATGAAACTTGATTTGACTGGTATTGCCAGCTTCCAGATACAAATATTACCAAGCATTAATTGTTCAAAGGCAAATTAACTTCTTACAATTCCACTGATAGTCTCTATAGGTCTACACAAAAGCTGTTTCATACCTTAGCCTTTTAAAAGGGCCTTAAAGGCATGCTATAGGCATAACTATGCATAAGTGATAGCTTTTTGAGAACTTTATCAGATGCTGTTCAACAAAACATGAACACTAATGTGCTACTGTATATTGTCTGCGGAAAAAAAAGACATGACAGGTTGGATGAAAATAACCCCAAAATGTGCCAGGACAGTGTAATTTCTTTTAAAATGTCTAAACAAAAGCAGATACTACATGCAGGAGTTAATGTCATTTCAGTAGTCAGTATACTTTGGGTACCTTACGTTTAAGACATGAATTACTCTACATCATGTCTTTTAAAGTCAATCACAGTTTAACCCTTTACCGCTGTGCTCCGATCGGGGCATATTTGCGCACCCCCGGAGTGGGCGGAAAAGCAGACGTAGCACGCCCCGCATCAGCTTCCGTAGGCCATTGACCCCGTGACCTTAAACTATTATCTCTCTCTCGTTGTTGTGGCCGAATTTTCGGGTAGGTATTTGCAGTTTCGAGCTCCGCGTGAAACAGTAAAGATGGGTGACAGTCGAGCTCTCCGTATGGGTCCAAAAGGACCCAAACAACGGTAAAGGGTTAAAGGGTTAAGTCCTCCACTTTATACAGTATAACCAGTTATGATAGGCGTAGAACTCCAAGGGCATATTCTACAGCTCCCTTCAGGGATCCTTCCAGAAACTCAAAAAAACGTGATGGAAAATATATTTCTGCCAAACCCCAACTCCAAATTGATGTTGCACTTGGCCAAAGTTACAAATTCTCCCCATCTTTATGGAAACCCCTACCACGGGGCTTTCTGTGGATAAGATATCAAACATATTACGTTTGTTTTTGTGTTGCATGCATGTTTTTATTTATAACATGGAAGGGGAGCAATATTCATACAGGCTGCTTTCACAAGTTGTAGGAATGATCAGATCAGGTTCAGATCCTCCCTTGAAATTTCGTTTTGGTTTTTCTCACCTAATCTAAACTATTCACCGTCGAATCAAAGCGTGGATCAAATAATCAATAAATAAGAAGTTACGCAAGGAATTTTCTTACAATAATGTCCATGCCTTTTGGTCCCCTGCTCAAGATTCAGATGTGATCTGTCTCAGTGGGTGTATCAAAATCTCCAGATGTAATCTTGAGTGGGAGAGATTTCACCTTACAGAGTTGGTCACTCAGAGGAGTGTATCAGGTCCAGATCTGATCATATTTGTGTTTTGGTCAAGGCTTTGCAGTCCAAGGCCAAGTCTGGCCTCAAATGCTTTCAACTGAATACATAGATCTATATTAGCCTCACGACTGGTTGAGGCTAGGGTCCAAAACTGGCTTGGCTATATAAAACAGTGGTTCATAGGTAGAAAAATTAGAAATGTGCAACGGAAGCTTAAGCTTTCCATGTAAGTAGTTAAAGAAAAACAATTCTCCTGTAAGTACAGCTCCAGAGTTTCAGTGAAGAGCTGTTCATAATGAACCTGGTCTCTAGAAAGTGTTAAATGGAATTTGACATTATTTGCTTTTATTTTAGTAGCTGAAGGGCTAATCATCTCTCAAATAAGATTAAATGGATATTGTAAAAATGACAACAGGCCTATCAACATTGAAAATTCAACATTGAATTTTTTAAATGGGATCATTCTGCATCCTTAGGTAAGTGGTACCAGTCTCTCCCCCTTCCCCCTCCCCAAGCTTGCAAATGATGTGCTGAGAAGCAGGATTAGTTTCCTTACGGAAAAAAGATGGCATATATTGTCTGCCACCTTTGTTCATTTAATGTTACTGCACTCTGTAAATCTACCTTCAATATTTCTTTATGCCCACATAAAATCATTGATGTTATTTGGAGTGTAAAGTGATCAAGGCTTCTGGTGTAGTTAGCTTTATAGACAAACTCTTCCTGATAACCAGTCACTTGGAAAATCGGGATTTGAACCAGTGATTGGTTTGACCTGGTTTCTGCTAGGAACTTCAAAGAGTCAAGGTGGATCACCTTGTGTGAAACGCTACAACCCTATATCTAACAAATTGTGGCTAAGATGGTATGGAAAATACTTGTGTTGCCATAGGAATTGCAATAGAAAATAATCCATTGTTGAAAATGGAGTTTTGGAATTCATAACATTAAATAAGGCAGTTCAGGGAGAGGGCTGCATTATTTTCATGGGTGGAAAAAAGTGGGAAGCTGTGAGGCTCCTTTCTGGTCAATATTTGCATTTGGAGGGAAATTTTGGCAATAGGGAGGAATTTTCCTTTTCTGTAGCAACATACATCAGGGAAAATTATGGAAAATTTTACCTTTTCCTGGGAAATAATTTTACTCACCAGGAGATACGTTTTCCAGTGCTGCATGCCTGCATTTTCCATGCTTACCACCACAGTTTAAAGGTAAGGGTGCACCATAATGGTTGTATATTGCATAAAGGCCTATAAAGGGAAGTTACAATTAAAGGGCCAATCCTCTCACCCCAAACTACACTTCTTGTAGGGGGTAACAGAAACTCAATTGGCTCAGCTTTTTGATTGACTGCAAATTCAAACAATGCATACACATTGAGCTTTTCTATACTCACCCTGAATAAGCAAACTGAGATTGTGTCTGGGTGAGAATGAATTTAGGACAATTGTGGGAAGGGCTGAAGTAAAAAATTTAGGAGAATTGTTTTGGTTGAGAGAATTGGGCCTTTAAATATGCCATTTAACAGACTTTTCAGTCTTCTTGCACCAGTATACACTTTCTGTACCCCTTAATTATTGATGCAGAGTCATATAGTATTGGTAGTAGTGCCAGTGCTTGAACCAATTGTGGTTTGTAATTTTCCTAACTTCCAGAATATGAAGACTAAAGGCTGTTGAAGACAAAATACAAAAAAAAAAAAAAAAGGGGAAAAGAAAAAGTTCCAGTCCAATGGAATGCCCCATATTTTCACCTTTCTCACAGGAAAAAAAAAAATCCCCAAACTCAGCATCATTCTTATGCTATATGCAAGAGCCTTTGAGAGTTTGTACATGTAGGCTATATTATTCAGATAAACTGTACTGTATGCTATTATTGTAGATAAATAGAAAATCACTTTACCTAGTCTATTTCGCTCCTCCCTACCTCCTATTGACCTATGTATATCGTTACTGCCAGCAATAACTGTCTGGCAAAAACCTATTAACACCGTGGTAACCCTTACCTAATGAGGGCGCGCTATACCCTAGCTACCTAGCTACTTCCTTCTTCTTTTTTGCCTAATCGTGTTTAACACATGTGGAAAAATCATCTGGTAAAATTCCACTATTTTCTACGTACAATCTTCGTGATTCTGACCAATCCTTTTTGTCTACGCGGTGGACTGCTCCTTAACGCCTTCTACTGAAACCACGAGTATCTTTCTTTCAGGCCCTTTTTTTGGGGTTTGATGCCAGACGGTTATTGCGGGCAATAATGATATACATAGGTCAATAGGAGGTAGGTATCGGAGCTCATAGACTCCCAAAACAGGGAGTTTTGGGGATTACGTACCTACTTACTTCCCCTGTTGCTACTATTACCTACCTTCCTCCCCTGTTGCTACTATTTGACAATGCTTCTACTTTGACAAACTTTGGCCAATTTATATACAACCAACTCAAATTAGATGTACAGTATATAAGTTGGTCGGTTAAATTTTTTTTATTTCAGGTGTTACAAAAAGTTTGAAAAACAAACAGCATATCAGTTGTTAGTGTTGGCTGTGTACTTCAGGGCAGAAAAAAAAAGGAAAAACCATTTTAGAACAGAAGAGAGGGAGAAAAATACCTGAGCATTCATCCAAATGACATTTAAATTATAATTATTGAAAAGAATAAAAAGAGAAAAAAAAAAACACATGTGCAAACACATGGTGCTGAAATTTTTGATGTATTTGTGAAGAAGTAATCAGACCAGTGATTATTTATTTTGTGCATACTGTATCCTTTCAGGAGTGTGACGAATATTTCTCAATAATCCACTACTCGCTGTTTCCTAGCACTCATTTGGTAAAGGGATGGTTGCAATTTCTCGGACATAATCAATACCTTCTCTACCTGAAGCAGTTTTCCCAAGGGTTTGTGTCTTTTTCTATTTTGCTGTTTGTTCTGAAGCTGTGGCCAAAGCTCTGCTCGTCTTCATACATCAAACAACAAAATGTGATTTCCCCCTTTTTTTTTATATGAATGGTCACACATGTCCAGCTCAGCGACAATCAATACCAGATAACGCAAAGAGCCCACTCCTTGCATTGCAAATGTAATTTGAAATGAGGGAAAATGCATTAGACATGAACTGTGTGTTATGAATGGTAGAATCTTACCTCAGCGTATGATGGAAACAGATATGAGAGGGTTTAGCATTCAATAGCGGGAATAAAACATTGTTTATTGCATCTGGTGGGAAATGCATAAACATCACACCTGCTCCATATCTACCGATTTGTAGATTTGGTCAGAAATGGCTGTTTTATTGCAGGCTGTTTGGTCACCTGTGGTCATGCAATGGTGTTCTTTGGCCTGAGGTATTTTAGTAGCATAGAGGAAACAATTTTTACATGTTAAACAAATCAGGGTATAGCGTGCATGTGTGTGCAGTAGTAGAACTCAGGCGGTTGGTCAAATTATGCATGAAATAGGAAACATTTTTATGTAGCATACAGTAGCCCTGACTCTAATGAATGCAAACAGTGACTGATGGTGATTTTACTTTGTGAGAACAAATGGGACATTATTATATATCCTTGTCTGTATACATGTGTCTGTGGGAAGTACTAGATTTGTTTACAGTAGCCCTAGCTATTTTTGAAACAAAACAATTCTTGTCAGAAAAGTTGTGAAAAGTTAAATTTTTCCATATTCTCCCAGTAATTATTCTTTGTGCCGCTCCAAACTATGTCGCATGCCACAAGTGGTGTGCGCCGCTATTTTAGGAAGCCTGTCATAGATCTATAAATCAAACCATGGAAGCACTTCCTCCGATGTAGTACTTCTATGATCAAACTTTAGATTGAACCTGATATATAACAGGGCCTACGTAAAGGTTGATTGCTGTAGTGATCTATATGTTTAAATGAAGATTCCGTGTGAAGCTTGTGTCCCCTGGAACATGTATCCCGTAAAATTACCAGAGAATCCTTTCCTGCAAGCTCAGTGGATTCATTGCCCTCCATGTAATAGTTACTGTACATAGATGACATTTAATGGTATGCCAAAACACCAACACGAATGTGTTATTTACTGCACACTGTGTTAATGTCATTTAGGTTAAAAGATCAAAAGAAGCTAAAGGTCCCAAGTACAGTATGTCAAGTTTGGTTTCAAACATAATTCAAAAATGTTGCAAGTCCTTCCTTTTAGCCCCCTGTTAGAAGAGGTGGGAAATACTGGGGGCATGTTATGCAACCTCTGGCTGAGAGGGAGACATAATTGCCCCTCATGAGTCTGTATGAATGTCATGTACAGCAGCTGAGTCTGCATGTACGGCAAGTAGCCCTTGGATATACACTAAGCCTTTGGATTAAAGGGAAGGTTTAAGCAAAAAATTAATTTTCACATGTGAAAGAAGAACTAAATCTAAGCAGTGTGGTTAAATTTCCATTCAAATCGGACATGTATTTCTCCAGATATCAGCAAATGAAGTTACTAGATTTGTGTTCCAAAGTGAGATTGAGGGCAGCATGCAGAGATTATATCACTTCCTCATATTGGCAAGGAATGCTTTGTTTCCCTTTGTTTTTTCAGACTGTTGTGTTGACCTTGATGCTAATGGGAAAAGGACCCCCATGGGGAGTGCAAAAGTTTGGAAAGTTCTCATACCACTTCTGCAATCACATTTTGATAATTTGGGGTTATTGAGGAGAAAATAGGTCGCAAAGTTTAAAGAAAAACAAAAGACTGTCCATTAGTGTGGGGATGTGATGTCATATGTGCTTGCTTCAAGTTCACTGTTTGTTGAAATATGACAACTTAACTTTCTCATATCTTGAGAACCACAACTCTGATTTCGATGCAAATTTCACCAAAATGCTCAAAATAAGTACTCCTCTAACATATCAAAGTTTGATATGACCTTAAACCCTTCTTTTAATGTGAATTTTGAGTAACAGAATTAAAGGACATGGGAAAATATTAATTTTATTAATCCCCCTTTAAAAAGCAGTTAAACAGTTAATTAACTAAAACTTTTTCTGTGTCTTCACATTTTTGTAGGAATTTTAAATTCCCTTAGAACATCAGAATGATGCACACTCTCTTTTGACAGATACAAAAAAGCAATATTCTCTTTGTTTGATTGTGACAGCTAGGGAAGGGGTATTTCATGGTCAAAATCCTTGAAGCTATTTATGAGAGCAGTCATACCAATATCCCAAATTTTGCCACACATTTAAATTTGTAACTGATCTCCCAGTGCTGGTATTTTAACCACCCCAAAAAAGGTTTGTGAAATCATGAGAAAATGGCTAAGATAGGAAACGGCAAATCCACAGTCAATTGCCGAGTGCAATTCTGAAGAGCCTTTTGTTAATCACACACAATATCAAATGTACCGCAAACAGACTTGTGGAGGATGTGGTCGCCATGGCAACGAGAAGAATACGATCACTGCTAATCGTCCAGAGCATTACGTTTGACCAGAGGCCATGGTGAGGTTGAAATGAATTCTTGTGTCCAGTAGGAGATACAAAAAAAAAGAAAAATCATCAAGAAACTCGGTTTTGATTAAATGTTTGCTAAGGCAGGGACACGCTGATTAAATATTGTTTCCCCTCATATGGAAGAATTGTAACGGCTGCCATATGTTTCGACCAAAGTGATCCAAGATTTACCTTCTGTAGCCTACATACTTGAATGATGAGCCACTAAAAAGCATTCGAGTGAACAGAGAATGCAGTATCTGTGCCATTGACACAATTCCCTTATTGAAGTATGAGCACTTGAATATCTTCAATTTAAACATTTGTTGCATTTAAAGGAATGCGATGAAGAAGGCAAAACTGTGCATTTCTATGTAAACTGTATTTTTAGTGGTTTCTTTGTAGGCTCACAGAACATGCTCACAGACATTGAAGTTTGAGGCATGTGAGAGTATAATCCCACACCCATTAGTCATCTGAAATCACTGCCAGGAGTGTGAAAATTTGTACATGCTTGGTGAAGATTCTGAGTTCATGAATGTATAAAACCTAGTATGCTCTTTCTTACCTCGTCTATAACTACCATTGGTTGTACATGCTTAGTGAAGATTCTGAGTGCATGAATGTATAAGACCTAGTATGGTCTTTCTTACCTCGTCTATAACTACCATTGGGCAATCCATTCATCACACCCCTCCCCTTCCCCCTCCCCTTCCCCCTCCCCTTCCCCCTTCCCCAAGGGGCTGGGGGTTGTAGAATATGCCCATGGTATTTCTTGCCCGCTGAAAGAGGCAACTAAAGGGAAAGCATTCTTAAATCCATACTTGAAATTGAACCATACATGAAAGTAAATTTAAAGGGCAAGAGCTGTCAACTCAACTTGAAGTAGTGTAATAGATTGTCCTATTTTATGATTGGCTGTTGACAGTCATGTGACAACATTTTTTTTTCTTCTCAAATGTGAAATTTACCTAAAGTAACTCATTGCTTTACCTTGCATACATGCGCGATGTTGAAGTCATAAATTATTATGAAGGACCCTTTGAAGAGAAATAAGAAGAAAATTGTGAAGTTTAGATGTTGCTTCAGAGTAAGTTTGGGGGGACTGCTTTTGACCTTTAAACTTTGAACTTTTTATCAAGTTGACTGACTATACAACACATTTGTGTTAGTGTGTCATTAAATCTTATGTACAGTAACAGTAACTAACTGCATTTATCACAGAATGATCACTGACGATGAAAATGATGGATATCTACAAACAAGTTTCATAACTTTCTGATGAGTGTGATTTGTGGCACACTTGGAAAATTTAAAACCCAAGATCATGGTAAAAGTCTCAAAATGGAAATATCGCACTTTTTTTAAACAGAATGAAGTCACATTTTTAAAACTAATATTTGTATTTCTATATAGGCAATATGAAAGTCTTGTATTTAACAAAATTCACATTTTCAACAAAATGATTCAAATTTCAACAAAATGATTCACAGACAGAAATTCAGTTATTTTTGCTCGTGAATAGTATGTTGGCCCAATCATTCAAAAATTCGAACTATGCAACTTTTGTAACTTTGACAAAGATGAAAAACTGCAAAAAAAGATCTTTCAAGAAGATAAAGCTGTATTGTTTGGATTTGTAATTGAGACTGCATAATTTGATAATGGCTATCACTTTGTTCTTTGTATGTTGTGTTGGTTCATTTAAAGGACACTTGAGAGCAGTTGAACAGAACTTACTTTGGGACAACAGCTAAATCTCACTATTTCCTTCTCATTTTTTTTTTCAAAGTTTCTTCATAATATTTAAGCATTTCATAATTGCACATTCCCAAGGTACACTAAGTAGTATCTCCATGTAATTTTCAACTTTGAGGAGTAGAAACATGGTCACATGATTCTCAAGGGCCAATCATGAAACAGGACAGTATACTACACTATTTTAAGTTGGGGTGACTGCATTGCCCCTTGAAATATAGCATTTCCCTTTGGCATTAATATGTCAGACATCTGGGGCAGGCAGTTGCAATTTGGCAACTTCACCATCCCCCACCCTGCTTCACCAGACTCCATAAACCAACTGCCACTTTTCTCTGTATGTAACAACATGCTTCATTTTCCCCAGCAGTACTGCAGATACACTGCTACAGTGAGGACTGTCATTCTAAAATTATGTAAAACTTGTGTCAACTGCATATATGTAGCAAAAAGGTCCCTTGAGATCAGTTGAACAGAACTTACTTTGGGGCAAAAGCTAAATCTCTCTATTTCTTCTGATTTTTTTTCAAAGTTTCTTCATAATATTTTAGCATTTATAATTGCACTTTCATTTGTGTGGGAGTCTCAAACGTGGGATGTAAATGTAATGATGCCAATTATTCAGCAAATTGTAAGTCCTATTAAAATAAAAAACTAATTGTTTTCTTTTTAAAAGGGCAAATGCAGTAAACGTATAGATCAATCTGATCACACTTGTTTTTGGTGACTGTAGGCTAGTGGGGTTCATTAGCCTTGAATTGTCTTCATACATTGTCTACATGAATTTCAAACATTTGTATTCAGTGAAACTGAGGGAATTTAAGATACAATTTAGTGTACAATCATCCACTGTACAGGTAAGCAAAGAAACTGAAAGGTTTAAAGGTGATAGACCCCAGTTTTGGCCAACAAAAATCAGACAATCACTTGCTGTCCAAATCCGTCAATACCCCTAAACCTATTTCAAAACAGCAATTAAAACTCACAAATTTTCTCCTATTTTCCTTCCAAGAAAGTTTCATGATATCTTGGGACATACAGTTGTTACGTATCTAGAATATGCACTAGCTGACTCTGCAAAATTAAATTCAATAATTCAGTTGGGTATATATGGTCACATGATTAGCCATTCATGAAATAGTAGAGTCTATCCAGATGGTAGTGAATGCATATTCCCTTTAATGTACCAGTGCAGTTATCTTACAGTCACAAGCACGAACTTGTAAGTGGCTTTTCTAGTGCTTGTTTTGTGTCAGCCAGTTTGTGTTATATCAACTATTGTCATCAAACTGAGTTTGTGATATTTAAAAAACCCTGAGTAAAGAAAACATAGAAACCTGAAACTTGAAGACAGCAAAACAGTTGCCCCATTATTGCAAGTGTAAAACAGCCAGCTACTCTCAAATTTTCGACCTGGTGTTTGAGCTAACTGTAAGAGCATCTGCCTCTCATGCCGATCAGGTCCAGATTCGCTTCCCAGGTCGAGTCATACCAGAGACTCTGAAAAAGGAACCTACAGTATTGTGAGTGATGCTCCGCATAAGCAATGGAGTAGGGAAAACAAGCCAGTGAGCCACTTCTGGAAAAAAGGGTGTGGCCGGGCTCTACTTGAACCAATAGGTTGGAAACTGGGCTGTAAAATTCCATCTTAAATAATTAACCCAAATTTTTCATTATTTCCCTTAGAAGTACCCCATAATTTTGAAGCAACAACTTAATCATGAGAATTCATATCTATTCAAAGTATCTTTCATAATATTTTAGGACATTAACATTGCATATTCAAGTGAATCAAACACCTCCTTAGGTAGTTTTACAATAAGCCCTTACATGATTACAAATCGGCCTCCCGGGTCAAAGGTCATTCGGTATAGCAACACATAGCAACGCTAGTCGCAGGCCTTTGCCTGTGCATACTATCAGCATGTTACGTATGTATGACTACAATAAACAACATGTACGGACATGAACCAAAAGAAGCTTTGAAAAAACACATCTCTTAATGGGCAAAAACTTTCAGTATGCCCAAAATATGTTTAACAGTATCACTCATAAATTTTCCTTAGATACAGGATGAGTTTTAAGTTTTTGAATATGCAAAATCTCAAAGAACATGTCCGTTTCCGTGAAAGTACGAACTGGCAGTTCAAGCCTTCCCTGCTAGGCTAAATACTGTAGGCCTACTAAAGGAATGAACCAGCTGTAGGCTCGTATACCAAATTTCATGAAAAAAATACCAAAGCTACAAGAGCTAGGGCGAGTATCAGGGGGTTATTTCAATGCTTGAAGTTCTATTGCCATGCTACATGCTACTAAGGCCTAACGTAGGCTTCCTAAGTTCGCATAGGCCGCCTATAACTTAGATTAAAGGTTACTGCTACTGCTATAAAAAGTTAAGTCTTGGCCTTTTATCTTCATAATAAAATCTCACAGTATATCCAGTATCCAAGACTTGCTTCGCCCAGGCTTAGTTGTAACCAAGACTCTCCAAGACTGTGATTTGGATTGTAGTATGCTAGGGCATGTAACGTAATGTACAACCCCGTTCAAGTGCATTAACTCAGCACATGTGTGTTCAATGGATAGATAGCGCACCTAAGATCGATTGTAATAGACTAAAATCATAGGCCTAGGTAACTCGAGATTTTCCTTATAACCATACACCCAAACCCAAATTCATTCCTTAATCTTACGGAGTAATAGTAGGCCCTAAACCTAACCTGAATTTTAATCTGTTAACCAAAATCCTACAAGTCGAGTAAAATCTTGTGTAACCTACTACTGCAAATGTACGTACACACGGTGATACGAATGAGCCAGTGATACCGGATGGCCTTTGTTCTGTCATGCGCAGTTGTAATCATGAAAGGGCTTATTGAAACACAAAAATATTGTCACATGATCCTTAAGAACCAATCATGAAACAGGACAGTCTTCTACACGATAACTCAAATTGGAGTGACTGCATGTTACAAACAAAAGGTCATAGCAAGGTGTAATCCTCCCTGAATATAACAAATCAGTAACACAAATATTGTCACTTCATTTGAAGAAGACAGTTCTGAATTACTATGACAATATGTTTCATTTTGGATGGGAGGGGATAGGAGGGTGGTGAAGGGGAAAGTGGTCGGGGGGGGGGGTGTACTGACTAGGGATGGTGGCTGCATTTTCCTCGAAATTTTTTGCTTTTGGTCATTACCATACATTCTTTCTACAATTTAATAGAACAATTATGGCTTCTAAACAGGAGAGATAATGGTTGAAAATATGGACATTTTTACCTCATTTGATGGGTGTACTGTTCCAAAAAGTTAAAAATTCAAATGAGTTAAATGTCATGCTGAGTATATTTATTGACCCAATTATAATTTCTTAGAGGAAACAGTAATCTTGGCTACCAACCCCCCCCCCCCCCCCCTTTCCTCTCTTAGTGTGATTGATGTGACAGGTTGTGTCACAATGCAAATCTGCAATATAATGAAAATAATGAATCTTAATAGCTGGTTTTTTGACATCTTTGCTAAATATTTTGGCAGGAATTTTTTAGATATGTGGCATTTGCACAGGACATTATGTATGCAGAGTGAGAGTGATAATAAGGCTGGGCACTGACTTAGTTTACTGCATTTGCATCTATTTTCCCTGAACATTATCCATCCATTTCTTACTAAGGTGCTGTGGCTATTTTGGGTGACACACCTCATGTGCATGGTCTATATGCCAAATTGCAACACGCTAACGTCATATATGACTTCTGTAGGTATACATTTACAGACCACAACCCTGTTCGGCAACACTAGTTCAGTATATAACACCATGGAGCCATTCGTTAGCTCCCTTCTGTTACCAGTGATTCCTTCTGCCACTATTTCCCTCCAGAAGCAAAAAGTCCTGTGACTTATCTCCAACGTACCTAATGTACTACCTTTGCTTGCAATTTATACTATATGATTGGGTCTAACCATGCACTCTGTATTTTTGTAATACAGAGAAATATGTGTTATAAGTTCTTTATATCACAAGCTTTAATGCTTGATTGTATTGTCATTGTGGTTTTTGAGGTATTTCAAATTTTCAGCCTTTCTGCCCTAGGCCCTGTGGGCAATAAGGAATTCTGCAGGAATTCTCAACTCTGCAGGTCTGAGTTAGAGAATGGAGTCTGCTTCTGTGAGTTCTTGATTTATTTTCTTTTTCCTTCTTTTCCTTGAAGGATGAGAGCAGTCACATACAGTACCCAAAACTAATTATTTTGAAGCAACAGTTTTATCTAACAATTTCCCTCTTATTTTTCTTTAATCTTTAATAATATTTTAAGATTTCAATAATTAACATATTCCTGGTACATAGCAGCCACACCTGGTGAATTGCACTCTGGAAAAAAATGATAGAACCAGGGCTGGAAAAAATGTGTATTTCCCAGAAAGGGAGTTACATAATTTCTTAGGAAGGGAGTAAAATTTCCCACAATTCTTGTGTTTTTATTATAGAAAAGAGAAATTTCCCTCCAGATGTCCAAATTTCCCAGAAAGGAGCTTTCCAGCTTCTCAACTTTTTCCACCCATGCATAGAACTGAAAATGTTGATACTTTCTTTCAGAAATTTTGAAAACATAAATCAGGACAGTCAAATGATGGTCTGATTTTAGTTGGACATAACTGGAGTCCATTACCTGTAATCTTTCATATTCCTTTCTTACCTGTATCATGGATGGTTGTACTCTGGATTGTATCTAAATTCCCTCAATTTCACTGAGTATGAGGGTTTGAAATTCATGCAGACAAATGAAGGCAATTTAAAGGCCCAGTTCTCTCTCCCCAAACAGTACCAATTCTCCCAATCGTCTTACTTATTGAAGCCCCTCCCACAATTTTCTAAAATTTGTCTTCATCCAGATACATCTCAGTTTATTGCTTCAAGGTGAGTATATATAGGAAAACTCAATGTATATCAACACACAGTACCTTTCATGCTTTGTGAAATAAGCTTTGGTACTCTGCATTGTTTGAATTAGGTGTCAGTCAAAGAGCTGAGCCAATTGAGAATTTAGGGACACCCGTACCAAAATTTAGTTGGGGTGAGGTTTGGTCCTTCAAGACCGATGGACCCCCCAATGCAGTCACTAAACACAAGCGCTGATCACATTTGTTGACAAATAACCTGCCATGCAAGTATATAATGAAATGGAGTATGTCTTTCTGTTGTTGTATACAGGTCTTTGTTTTAGACAGCTACTTATGTAGTGGTAATCAGCCTAATTAATTGATGTTGCACTGTATGACCTAAATGCAGTGCTATTTCTTTCTGTCATGCATTGTTTCATTAGATAAGACTAGGACTATAGCCCAATAAAAGCCATCTGGCTGACACCAGAATTTCATAGTTCATACTTCAAATTTTCATGACATACAGAGCTCTGCATTGCCGGAACTTGTGTGTACTCAACATTATAAACATGTTTGAGAATCAGTGTTTGTACAGCATTTGGAATACCAGTTGAAGGATAGGTTCAAGGTTATAAGAGCTTCAATTATGCTGGTAAAATGACAGGCTTATACATTCAGTATTGTGTATGCACACATACTCTTTCAGAAAAAAAGGTATGAGTAACAATGTAAGCAGAAAAAAATTTGTGTACATGAATGTTATGTTGGGCTTCACCATATCATGGGAGGGGGAGGGGGGGGGGAGATTGGCTACAGGTGTCATATGATTTACCGTTTACACCAGTCTACTGTAGAATTTCTACAGTAGGAACAGAGGAGGTGGGTGAAGATGAAACAGAGATGGGGGAATTCTCTCCCGACTAAATTGATCTCCCATTTTTGCTTACCCCAACATTGTAACTTTGTCTAACTTGGTGACACTGTATAACACATTCGTGTTGGTGTGTCGTAAAACCCCATCTAACTTCAGGTCCCCATCTCCATCCCCCTTCCTCTTGCTACTATCCCCCATGCCAAATCTACATAGAGGTCAGTATTCCTAGCATGCACCATTTCCTACAGGCCCAATTTTTGAATTTGTCTCCTTTTGAAGGCAGTTAAATTTTCTCTTTTTGGAGGACTGTGCCTTCATTATGAGGTGGTTATGATTTTACTGTACCTCACTGTGGTTTAAACAGAGGCTATGAAACACGTGTGGTGCCTTGATTAGAAAATAGAAATTTTGAATTTAAAGCTATAGGCAGGGTCATACAAAGGTGACTGAGTCTGTTCTTTTTAAAGGTGCAACCAGATTTTGTTTTTTTTTTTTTCAAGTTTTTCATGACTTCAATTCTGCACCGCAATCATACATTGAGTTAAACCTAACAAAATATGATTTGTTATCATGGTCTGATTTTGTGATTTGTCACAATACGGATTAGGCCGTCTAGTCTTGCATCAGTGTGGAATTTTGTTTCTTGAACAAAATTACAAAATTCACATTCAACAGTAGTTAACAAAGAATTAACATTTGTTCTCACTTTAAAGACCTCTGTAATGTCAGTTGATTCTGGTAAATAATCAGTTAAAAGCACAGTTCTCTCACGCCAAACAATACCAACTCTCCTAACCTTCTTACTTAAGCCCCTCCCACAATTGCCTGAAACTCATCCTCATCCAGATGCAATCTCAGTTTATTGCTTCAAGGTGAGTATAGAAAAACTCAATTTAGTTAATAAAACACTCAGTACTGTTCATGCTGTGTTCTATTTAAGCTTTGGAACTCTGCATCCTTTGAATTAACTGTCAATCAAAGAGCTGAGCCAATTGAGAATTTTGGTACCCCAGTGCCAAAACTGTAGTTTGGGGTGAGAGGTTTGGCCCTTGAAAGATGAAAAATGAAGGACTGGAACAAAAGGTTGATTCTCACTGTCTCAATTTTTCCAAGGCCCATTAAAGGGAAATATTGCATTTCTTTTACAAGATAATTTTATCCCCTAGAAACCAATATTTATTGTGAGAGAATTATAAATAATTAAAAATAAGGCAGTGTGGTAGCCTTCTTATTTTCATGAAATGAGTTTCCCTCAGACAGAAATTCAGTTGCTTGTTGCTTGTTCACTCAAACTTTCAACATTTCAAAAGATGCAACTTCAATAACACCTCTTGTGCATAATATTTTGAAGCTATCGTTGGGGTTTATTGTTAAGACCAGTGACCAAAACTATTTTCTTTTAATGCTATGTTGGAACATTTGAAATGCGATATTTCCCTTTAACATGTAGAAACTAGGAAGCACTTCCTGTAGAGGACTTCATGAAATTATTCAGGACTTAAGGCAAAATTGAATGAAATACATAAAATTATATAAAATGTATAGTTACAGATTGAGTATTTTTTGAGGGAAGGGGTGTGGGTGGGGAAGGGTTTGTGGGAAGGGGTGGTGGGAAGGGTGGGGAAGAGGTTAGGAGGGAGGCCATCGTGCTTAGTGCTCAGCACTTAACCAGTGGACTAGGGAAAACAAGCAAGTTGCAGCCGCAACTGCAGGAAAGGCCCCGGCCGGCCCAACATTAACAGATTGGTTCAAAACTGAGCCATAAAACCTAATCTAACTAACTTCACATCTGACAGCCTGGGTTAAATTAATGTGAATCACCATATCCTCTACAGATCTTTGTTTTGCTTTTATCTCGTGACAAGAGATTAGAAGTGTTTCCTTTCCTGGGATATCATTTTCTTTATTTTCTCCCTATCTTCCTTTTTTTTCCACTTTTGGTGAATTGTGTGATTGAAATGAAACACACTGCAGTAAGAAAGCTTCCTTCTATGGGGACTCTTATTTCATAAGAAGGAAGCCCAGCTTCCCTTGTTTCCTGGCAAGCCTTGTTTTATCTCTGTTTGCAACAACTTGTTCATATGCTGCTGTTAGCAACAGATATTCCGGGGACTGTAGATTTTTGTCACAGAATTATTCAACTAGGAGTTTCTTTAAAGTACAAAAATTTCTTTCACACACTTTCTAATTATGTGGTGAAAGTTGTTTTGGAAATTTTTTTAAGTTTTATATTTTGTTTTTTGAATTATTACTTGAGGGTCTTATCAACAAATATATGAATGAATGAATGAATGAATTGCATTTTGAAGAGAAAAAGAAAATTTCCTGTTTACAATATGTGAACTGTTTAATTTATTGATGCCATGTCTAAACTGAAGGCTGCAGCTGCCTTTAGCTAAGCTGCAACTGCCTCATGCAGCTAGGCTGCAACTGCCTCAGCTAGGCTGCAACTGCTTCATCTACGCTTTAGCTGCCTCATGCAACTATGCTACAGCTGCCTCATCTAGGCTTTAGCTGCCTCTGCTGGGCTGCAGCTGCCTCAGTCAGGCTACAACTACCTCATCTAGACTGCAGCTGCCTCATCTAGGCTGCAGCTGCCTCAGCTAGACTGCAGCAGCCTCATCTAGGCTGCAGCTGCCGCAGTTAGGCTGCAGCTCTCCCAGCAATGCTTTGTTGCTACACCTTTTACAATTGGAACTGGTCTCCTGTTGTAAAATGTATTGAAACAAATCATGGATGCAGCTGCTAATTACATGTATAGCTTTGGGAACTGAAGTGAAGCTATTTTGACTTGGATACATGTATTTGACCATGAAGCTGACAGGCAGTTACAGGCTTTATGGTCTGCAGGAAAACCATTTTTGGGGTTTGTCCCCCTCCCCCCCAACAAATGAAATTTTTAAGGTAAAAAATATCTGGCAAAACATGTATGTTAAAGAGAAAAACTTTGCAAATGCACCCCCTTGAAAGTATGGATTTGATTTATATAAAAGAGACTGTAAATGTCATTTGCAGCAACCTGTGAGGCATTTTTAGCCAAAATTTTACTTTAAATCCCTCCCTGTACTTCATTTAGGGTGAAAAGTCCAAGTTCACCACTTTGGCAAAAACCCTAGCTAGTATCTGAGGATGCTTGTCACATTTGCATCACCACAGTTTGGCATTAGCTTTGTAGTGGAAACTAGAAAGATAAATGTTGTAGCTGACAGAAATCTTTCATATTACCCTCCAGACATCAATAAGTTTTTTGACAGATCTTATATACCTACACTCTAGCAGTTGCTCCTGGTTCTGCCTCTGTCTGTTGGTTAATCAACCCAATAAATCTTGTGTTTTCTCCATTTCTTCCCAAGAGATAGAGTTCTTTTAGAACTCAACATTTTTCTGCAATGTTCACAGGAGAATCAGTCTCCCTCCTAAATTTGACCACAGTTCAAGGACAGGGCATTGTTTTCTGGATTAGGATTCATCACAGTCTGTCCTTAACTTGACCTCCCTAGGTACACTGACCAGTAAAATGGACATAAACATTGACTGAAATATGTGGTACCATAGCAATGCTTATTACCCACAGTGAGTGGTTAGTGTCAAAACCTTTACTGAAGTTGGGCTCTCATAGTAGGCAGGTACTGCATCAGTACAGTACTGCAGTAGTAGTATACCTACCTGCTTCTAGGAGGCTGAGTATGATGTCTGGTCTAGATCTAGAAGGTTACAGTTTTAGTGTAAGTATTAAATACACTAAAAAGTTAGAGGCTATGTTTAAATGGAGTGTGGGGAACAAAGGTATTTTCTGTTTTTAGTTTGAAACTGGTTACACCTCCTTTAAGTTGGGAACGAGCGGGACCTGCAACAGTTAGCTTCCTTGACTGCATTATTCTACAACTTGTAGAATTGTTCGCTCCCTAGTCCTTAGCAACGGTGATCCTTGTACTCCTCAGGTCACTTCCCTCCGTCCAATCAGTGTTCAACCTTTCTCAGTTCAGCATCAGACCCCCTGCAGCCCATGTGCTATACCCTGGTCAGCGCTGTCTGTATAGCTGGTTGTATCTGTACCGCGCGACTCACGTGTGGGTTTTCTTCTTACGGCATAACTTGTAACGCTGTTGCCCAGTGCACTACCAATCGCACAGTCAGTGATATTTTCGTAACCGTTTCATCGTTGTTTTCTCTAATCCATGTTGTGATTTGGACATCATGCCAATCGAAAAGGTAAATATTGTATTTTAAAGTTATTTCAGGAAAGTTTTGAATGCATTTGTGGGAGATATTTTGGATGTAAGAAATCACTACCTAGCCAAGGGTAGCTCTGTGCAATGGCTTCTTGACAGGATAGACACTGTGTATCAATGGCGGGGTAATTTTCACGCATGGTTCTCTTTCTGTTCTGAAGTAAATAACCTACCAGAATATCGATTAAATTGGCAAGTAATATGTCTAGGATATATATTCAGGTTTACCATGTCATAGCCTTCTCATGTTAGGCCTGTATTCTGGTAATTCTCGATCAGACACTGCGGGTACCATCGTTGGGTATATTGCCTGTACACATTGTTCGACATATTGGACTGGGTTGACCGGAAGTGGCGGCCGTAGAGTCTGCTTTCTCTGACCGTTGTTTATGAGTCTGGCGCCCCCAGTCACAGTTCAAAATGGCAGCGCCCGTGTATCGTTAAATTTGCATGCTGTATATATGTGTTCTGTACGTTTCATGCACCAGTAAGTGATCGATGCATATCAGTCGATAGTTATGGATTGATTTGTAATTGTTGAGTTAGGCTGTGGCTACAAATGTAATTTGGAAACGAAGTTTTGGTGTTTTTCTGGGATGTTTCCTACATAGGGAATCAATGTTCCTACTCACGGAAGAAGGGTACCAGTACCAGCTTATGTGCTATTCATGGTTAAGCCAGCAAGTAAGCTAGGTTAATGGGACTTATGCCAAATGAATTGTGGGAAGAATTGTACTTGCCAGGCAGTGGTTGTTTAAAGGCAGACGTGTCATGATTTAAAGGTCACTTCCTAACTGCCTGTATTTTTTTGTGTGTTCACAGTTTGACCCGGTTGTGTTTATGTTTACTATGGGGATTTAGTATGCAGTAGTCCTGGTACTTACCTCTTATGTTCAAGGTCAAATGCGACAATGGTATGTAACAATTGGCATTCCTACTGACTTGAGTGTAGCCAGGATATGGTGAGGACATAGCAGTATTTTTATTTGTGGTCATGATGTCGGGCATATTTTTTTATTCTTTTCTTTTGTGTTTTCTTTTCTTTTCGCAGTTGTAACTTGTACAAGATCTGTTGAGGATGTTCCACCGTCCTCCTTATTTAGATATTTTTCCTGTATTTACCGGCTCAAATACCCGGTAAACTTGTCAACCTAAAGTGCTGTAAATACACTTACAGATAGAGAAGATGTGTTTTGTGTTCTTACTCTAACCCGCACCCCTTACAGGAGTGAAAGGATTTAGGAATACGTCATATACAGTTTGAATGAGAATAGCCTGTCGAAGATGCACTAGCTGTATACTTTTCAAACAAGGAACTATAATTATATTTTGGCTGATATGTTTCTCAACACAAAAATAATATTTTTAGGTTATCACTGCAGGTTTGAGCATGTATATGGAATTCACCTGAATACAGTACTTAGCTACAAAGTGCATATATAGCTACAAAGTGTATGTAGCTACAAAGTGCATATATACCTACATAGTGTATGTAGCTACCAAGTGCATATATAGCTACAAAGTGTATGTAGCTACAAAGTGCATATATAGCTACAAAGTGCACATATACCTACAAAGTGTATGTAGCTACAAAGTGCATATATAGCTACAAAGTGTATGTAGCTACAAAGTGCATATATACCTACAAAGTGTATGTAGCTCTTAATTCAGACCCCTTCACCCACCCTTATTGGACGCTCTTAATAAAGTTCGGATAGCTTTGGTGCTGCATGACTGTCAGGAAAGTTCAATGCCAAAATTTCATTTTTGAGTGAGTTTTAACAAAAACTTGACACTGTTTAAACAACATTTGTACAGTTATAATACAATTAACCTTTTAATTAGCTTAAGATCATTTTGCCTTCATGATTGCCTTTTTATAAGTTTTACACACCAGCAAGCAACACAAATGAAATCACCTAAAACTCCATATACACATGTAGCGCAGCTATAAAATTTTTTTCAGTTCATTGTCATGGATGCAGTTTGGTCACTCCCATATAAAAATCTTAGCTTTGCCAGTGTGGACTGGGTTTGGAGGGACCCAGGAGCGTGGCAAAAAGTTTTGTGAACTTTTACGTTACGCTTAGTAGAGGTGAAACAGCATGAAGAACATGAAATGACTTGACTTAAAAACCCTAATTGTTGTGTAGTCAGCAGTTATGCTTTGAATTTTTTTTTTGTCAATTTTAAAAGGAAAAAAACAGGGTTTAGAGAATTGGAAAGATTAAAATAAAATTTGCATAGATTGTCAAAGCTAGGTTGGGGGTGGGGGGAACAGGGAAGTGAAGTGTAACATGTACAAGAACTTGCAGTGGAAAGCAAGTGGCCATATGTAGATGATGGAACATTTGGTTAGTGAGAAGAGGGACTCTTTCTTTTCTCCTGTGCTTTTTAAGAACAAAATCACCCAAAGTTTTGGTTATTTTGCCCAAACTACTTTTATCAAAGTCCTGTGCAGTATGTCTCATCTCTTCTGTATAAAGTAATATTAGAAACTCTAAAACTTGTCCCAGCAGAGTTCAGGTCCACTTGTTATTTTTTAATAATCTGTCTGTATGGAATTGTCATTGAGCTAAACTTTGTCCATTGATTGGCCTAGTACCAGAAATGTTGACAATAGGATTTTAATCCTTTTGCTTACATATAGTGTTGTGTCCTTGGTTGTGCTGCACGCTTCCTTACCACACTCTAAAGGCAAGTCCTAGTGCAAGTTTGTCCTGTTTTAAGAAAAGCACGTAGCCTTCTGTAAATTTGTACAAAGCTATTCTGTGTAGTTGAGCAAGGACCTGTGTGGTCAGTTTGTCTAAATTTAAGTTGTCATTATTGTTATTCCTGCTTAATTGGGAATAGAGTTGCCCACAGATTATTTGATGAGTATATACATAGGTTTATTCAAATTATACAGCAGATGCTTTATTGTATCAAACAAAAGGCTATGTTTGGAGTTATATATCTATCATCTTAAAAATCTAACTTAGCTAATAGGAAGTGTGAATATGTCTCATTGAGGTTCTTAGTTCATTTTTATAAACATGCATACTTACACTAAAAAAAAAAAAACATGCATACTTACACTAAAAAAAAAAAAATAGCAAAACCAAAAAAGAATGGAATGCATGAAATCTGCAGAGAGCTGTTTGTCTTCAATATGAGGTATGGATAGCTCATGGGCCTATTCACAGCAACAGGATTGCTGTGGCCACAATCCCGGACAAAATCCTGTACGACAATCATGGACAACTATATGCATGGGATATGAGGATAGTCCCACTCTCCCCCATTGAAATTCGTGAAATGTTGAGTATACTTTGTCCAGGGCAGCATTTAATGGAGGGGGCGGAGGGAATTTTGGAAGACGAGCAAATCTGTGCATGTGTGTTGCAACATTTGGGCAAAAGTGTCCTGTCATTTTTGTTTTAGAAAAGTAGAAAGATAACGAATGTGGGATGCAGTGGGCATCACCAGTGACTTTGTCAGCACCACCATCAAATGGCCCATAGCTTACTGACAAATTTTGGCAGGAACATATGCTTCCCAGATTGCAGGAAATGATACGGTCTGTATCTTTTCTTCTCAGTTTGATTGCAACTTTTCTGGCAAATTGAGAATTGATGGAAGAATTGAGTGGTAAACTCTAATCTTTATTGAGATTGTAGGAATTTGTGAGGGTCAGAAAGGCATCATTTTAGCATGAGTATGGGTTGGCAAAATACCAGTTTAGGTTGTCACTCACAGTCCCTCATTGTCCCTTGTCCCTAGCTACAATTGTGCACAACAATGTTAATATATATACATATAACTGTAAATATGGAAAGCTTGCATAAAAGCAATCTACATCACCCCTCATTTTTACCCCTTGAATCTTTGGCCATGCATGCAAGAGGATGTCATCAGCCTATACCTTCATTGGAGGTAATTGCCAGGTGTCACTGTGCTGTTAGAAGCTTGCGAGGGACTTTATGCAGTAAGTATAGGGGTTAGGCCTATGTAAATAGGAAACTAAGAATTGGGCCTTGCAGATCCCCAAACTAAGGAGTTCTGAGGATAATTAATTGTGAAATGTGATCAAAAAACAATTTTGCATGCAAAAAAAGAGAGAAAGATCAAGTCAGAAATCTTTTGATTTGTTTTTTAACATTATACTTTTTTGGTTCTTTCTAAGGCAAAAATTGATTTGTAGACCTGTACAAGTCTCACATTGAGGATGCATATGAGAAAAGACAAAAAAAAAAAAAAACAGTAACAGAACTACACATGACTCCTTGCTATAAAGAACAAAATTCGCCGGCTCCAAACGGAAAATACCCTGTGATCTATTTTCCACAAATATTGCCATCAATCAAAATCTTAAAAACAGTGCCACTGTTGTGTGCATGACTCACAAGTAAGAGTAGTTTGCCATGCATTTCCCATGCACCTACTCAGAGTAATTGTTTATAGAAATTACAAAGCCTTGTTGCAATTTCTTGAGTGGGTTTATAACCATGAAGTTTTTCAATGTTTACACTCTACAGGCTTAGGTCTCCTTAAGCTACTGTGTTCCAGACTCTGCATCCCTCCCAAAGTAATAGGAAGAAGAAGAATTAAGTACCATCCTCCAAGAAAATTATCAGAAGGGGTAATATATTATGGTCCCTTCCCTTTGACTTGGGATGAGGAATGGTGGCTTGAGATGAAGTTTAGTCTTTTAAGGTGAATATTGACTTGGTATTGGTATCGCAACTAGGGTGTTAAAGGGTTGCTATACCAAACCAACGCTTGCATTGAGCACAATGTGTGTAATATATCCAAAAGTTACACAAAAAGTTACCACAGAAGAAAAGAAGAAAAGAAAAAAATGATTAGGAAGGTTGACTCGGGTGTTGGAATGAGAAACTCCACAAGGCAGACTTGGGCTTTACAGAAACAATGTACTTATGGCGTGTTGCCATTCTACTTCCCTAAATTGAAGCAGACACTTTTACTGCCCCCCAAGAAAGAAGGAAAGAGGGAAAATGACACACACAAAATCGAGATGCTACAATTGAAAGATGAAACCTCGCCATATTAAGCACAATATTTTATGCAATCACTTTATACATCTTCAAGAGAAACCCTTAAAAAGTTTTCTCTTTAGCAGGTTCCATTGACCCGTGTCCCACATTGCAACCTCTCTGTGCACTTTTGCATTGTTTTCGTTTGCGTCGGACATGTTCTCCAGTGGTAGGATAACATCGTAACAAGCCTTTACCAAACATCCACTTGTCAAATCCCTCTTTGTTTCAGCTGTATCCCCTGTTTCCCGAAGACTTCCGCAGGTTTCTCTCTGGCAGGAAACCAGAAGGGGAAGTCGTCGGGTGTCGTTGGTGTGAGAGTGAATCCGTCAGTGTTTCCCTTGGATCTGCACACAGCTATAGAAATTTACAAGGTGATTGACAAGGGTGGAATGCAGTGATCTGTTTGATGTAGATCAGCTCTATATGTACAGTACTATTGGAACAGCTTGTTAAATCAAGATAAGATTGTTCTAGCTAGTACACTGTTTAAAAAGAAAATATATGCCTACACTCATGTTACCAATTTGAAGGAGCACAGAGAATCACGGCTCTATTGCACTACGGTTGTTTAAGTTGATCCAAAGGCTTCTACATCTGACTACCATTTGAGATCAACATGCAATATGAATGCAATAGACACTTTTCCGGCTTTTGCAAAGGATTATGGGACAGAATGTTGGTGTGCATTATTTTTTGCTACAGTAAAATGTCATTGACAAAAATTATGCATACCTAAAAGCTATCCCACAATCCTTAGTGATTGCTATTTGGAAAAGGGTCAATGCTCAAGCATGCCCTTCTGGAAATATTAAAGTCAGGATTTCTAGAGCCAAGAAAATTAAGTACAAAATTGGAACATTTCCAGACCGTATTCCTGCTTCATTTCAGGTAAATTCCAGCTCAATTACTGCTTAAATCCTGCCTAGGATTTCAGCTAAAATCCTGATTCGATTCTGATCAAATCCTGACTTGAACAATGTTAGTACAAAATTGGAACATTTCCAGACTTATTCCTGTTTCATAGTCAGAAAATTCCAGCCTATAAATCCTGCTCTGGATTTGTGCTAAAATCCTGGTTTGGTTCTGTTCTAATTCTGACTGGGACACTGTTGGTACAAAATTGGAACGTTTCCAGACCTATTCCTGTTTCATAGTTGGAAAATTCCATCCTATAAATCCTGCTTTGGATTTGTGCTTAAATCCTGGTTTGGTTCTGCTCCAATTCTGACTTGGACACTGTTGGTACAAAACTGGAACATTTTCAGACCTATTCCTGCTTTATTTCAATACTCAAGGCTTGGAATAATTTCTGCTTCAAATCCAGGTCTAATTCTGCTTCAGTTCTGACCCCACTTAAGCCTATGAAATATGGTGTGAAAATGAAGCACATTTTGCATGTAGCCAAGATACTCGAAAGAACATAAATATACTCTATATACAGTACTCCCAAATCAATGCAAAATAATCTACCTGTGCACTCTGTATCTAAGAACCTGTTTAGAAATCTCTCAAGGGCATTCTGAGGTTGGTAGCCTGGACTTCAAACTCAAAAATATGGTGAAGGCTGCTGGACAAGCCAGGAATGTAATTCCCAGAATACCGTGGAAAAGCCAGGTGTCTGTCAGAGAGGTGTGATACTATACAGGAGCATGGAAAAGCCAGTAGAAGGCAGGTAATACATACCCAAGAGAACCCCAGAAAAGTCAGGTGACCAGTGTGCCTCAGTATGAAGCCTGAAAAAGCGAGGTTATACATGAACATGGGCAAGAACACCCTGGAAAAGGCAGGTGTTTATGTGAGGCCTTGCCGAGGCCTAGGGAAAGGCAGGAAATGCAAGGTAACGGGTAACAATGCTGGGAGGAACCTTGTATCCAACATGTCTGCATTATAGTTATACATAAGAGAAAGCCTACATGAAAGAAAGATTGTAGATACATTTTAACCAAATCTGTATGCCCCACTAAAGAAACTAACAGTGTGTCTACTCTTTACTAGGAAAGACCCACAAACATGTTTTGAATACTGCAGGACAGGAACATCCAACGTTGTACATTTCATATCAGTTCCAAACAATTTATTGAAGACCAAGTCTCAGGGAAATATTCCATTGCATGAGTTTTAACATTTAACATGAAACTAGTTCACTTAAAATTTGTGGACAAAACTTGATGCCCTTCTTGCCACACTGAAATCATTTACTGGTGATCCTTATCGATCGTTCATGCATGATCACCACCTAACAATCCCTTTATATCACATTATTCCTCTCAATATCTCTCATTACTGTCATAGTGAAGTTTAAATGTTATCCTTGTTGCCGTACTGTCAGGCTTTGAACTTTTCACTGTTTCCAAAGGGCTCCATATAATGTTCTAGTAAATACCCAGCAAATAGGAAAGGCAGTGCACTGTACTACTTCTCTACACCAACTTTGCCTAACCAACGTTTCCTTTACTAAGTACGCAGTAATGTTCAAATCAGGTTGTCCGATCAGTTAAACAGTATCAGTATTCATTTCTGCTAAACATATTTTCAAAATAAAAGGAAGGAACATTTCTCATAAACAATTTGTTTCCAGAACATTTCTCATAAACAATTTGTTTCCACAGAGTTTGGCTCACGTGTATGTAGGTGGCATTGTAACAATATATGAAGGGACTTTTCTACATCATAGTTTGTTTTCCCACAGAATAGTTTGAAGGAAGAAACATCATCACATAGAATTATCCAATCCAATGAAATGTACATGCATAGGGTATTAACTTATCAGCTAGGACTGCCTCATCTTGCCAGCTTTGTCTCATATAACTCTTCCAAACTTTTATCACACGGATTCAAATTTGATTGAACAGTACTGTAGCTGCCTGCAATGCTTCATGTGCAACCATTTTTTAGCAGTTCTAACAAACCTAACATTCTTTCTTCACGGATCTTCCTTGTATTACTGTGTCACACATTCTTTACAATTGTCACGCTCTGAACATGATCCTTAGACACCAAGATTTGAAGGCTGTCAGGAGGGTATGGACATCAAAGAGAGCGAAGTACTTCTGCATGCACTGCCACATGGTGCAACCAAGGAGAGGATCGAAACCACTCAGAGTCACAAAAGAACTGACCAATCCATCATCTGTTATTCAAAAAGATAAACCAAAGTCATGATTTCAAAAATTGTGGCCTTTAAAAGGCCTCATCCTCTCACCCCAAACAGTTCCAAGTCTCCTAACCTTACTTAAGCCCCTCCCACAAGTTCCACAACTGTCTAAAATTCATCCTCATCCAGACACAATCTCAGTTTATTGCTTCAGTGTGAGTGTACATAAGGTTCCAGGGCGTAATCAAAACACTAGTACATTTTGTGTAATTTGAACTTTGTATGATGCATTTTTTAAATGCTTCAATTCAAAGAGCTGGGCCAATTGAGAATTTCTGTGGACAACTTCAAAAATTTTAGTTTCGGGGTGAGAGGATCAGGCCTTCAATAAGCAGAATGAAGGCACTTAATTTGGGGATTATATGTTAAGCACCTGTCCCCAAGAAATTAGGCAAGAAAATTCGTGTTGACACCTTCAAAAAAAGAAAATTTTGAAGCCACTGTTTGAAGGTATTCAGTTGATGTAATGTAGTAACAGGCCTCCATTTTCAGAACCAGTGACCTCCACAAAAATCAATAGGGATCATCTACTCAATAGGACCAACTTACACACCAAATATGAGCTTAGTCACATGTACCGTTATTGAGATATCTTGTTTAAGGCGTTTTGACCTTTTGATCTCTCATGACCCCAAATGACCTTTGACCTCCAGGAAAATCGGTAGAGAACATCTTCTCAATAGGACCAACCTACACATCAAATATGAGCATAGTCACATGTACAGTTCTTTAGATATCCTGTTTAAGACGTTTTGACCTCTCATGACCCCATCTACTCAATATGGTCAACCCACACATCAAATATGAGATTAGTCACACATACGTTTCTTGAGATATTGTGTAAACAATCTATCACTAAGGAATTTACCATTTGACCTCCTGTGACCCCAAATGACATTTGACCTCCACAAAAATCAATAGGGATCATCTACTCAATATGACCAACCTACACACTAAATATGAGCACAGTCACATGTACCGTTTCTGAGATACCATGTTTACAATATTTTGACCTTTTGACCTCTTGTGACACCAAATGGCCTTTGACCTCCACCAAAAACAATAGGGATCATCTACTCAATATGGCCAACCTACACAACAAATACGGATCACAAGTACCATTCTTGAGTTTTTGTATTAACAAGCAATTTCTTAGGAATTTAACATTTGATTTCTCCTGACCCCGAATGACCTTTGACCTCCACCAAAATTGGATCTTATAGGAGCCTTGAATCAAGCTGAAAAAAAAAATAAATAAATCTAAAATTCTTTTGGTTAACCTGATAATAACATCAACAAACTAATAGAAATAAACTGGAACTACATGAATTGGCAAATCATCTTTCACAGCGAAACTTTTCCCAAGTTACTAAGACGACTCCAGTTACCCTTTCTTTTTCAGTACTCCAAGTGTTTTTGTTACACCTTAAGTGCTATGAGAAATCTTGTAAGAAAAATAATGTTCAGGAGGCCTTCCTTGAGTTTTAGATTTTCTAGGTGTTCAACAAATTAAACTCCTCAGCAAATTAAGGAGCATGGTAGGTGTGCTGTTTTATTAAACTGTAATATATTTATCGGAGTTCCAGGTGTGCAAAAAATTACATTCCTCACAGTGGTTTGAGGTGACTGATGGTGTGAAATCACACTTGCATGTCTCAAAATTTAAGGCCAGGTTCAAATCTTGAAATAATATCTACAGTCCCTCATATCATTATTAGCCCATAACTCCCCATCTCATAAATTAGACTATCCCACTGGTCCCTTGTTTTTCAGTTAATTGTCACCTTACTGTAACTCATGAAGTAACTGTATCCCCAAATCCCAATACCACCTCCAAAAAACAGAAGTATTGAATGGACTCCGCCAGACAGCTTTCCATTTCAGTCACAGATTACAGAGCATTACAGATAAACTGCCTTTAAAATTTATGTCCTGAACTTGTAAGATAAGACTAAGTTACATACAGCATCTGGACCTTTTTGGAAAGGCTTTTGTTCCACTTGGGTCCCCCCCCCCCCGTTGAAAAAAAAAAAAAACAAAGGAAAAAGAGCCGTTACCACTGTTGCCTGATGGATCATCTTTACTGAAGTGGCTCTAGGTTTCCTGCAAAGTTTGAATGTTGTATTTTCATCACAGGTCTGAGATGTGTATCCTGCTGCACTCATGCTGTCATTCATATACTGTATCTGTAAAAGTTAAAACACCCTTGATCATATCACATATGCGGACACAGATTTTGCAGAACCTGGCGTACTTAACACAAGAACATTTTGTTACATCAACATATGGGCAGTTGTCATACGATGAGTTTGACAGAACATGTAAAGTTTTGGCATAAAGTGTTTAAGTAAAAATTAGTTTTAACTACACGTAGTTTAGACAATTTCCATTCATGCACTGATAGGTGGCCCTGATATTTAAGTGCCCATTGGTCCTCTACCTCATAGCACCGAATTGCCAGATAAGTCTACATGAGGTTTCCTTTCGATTGGAAAGAGACGATTCAATCTACAGAATAAAGCCACATGATCACTAGATGGAGCCAAGGGGAAGAATCAAGGGTACATGTGCATCTGGTTGGAAAATTTTCAAGTTGCTCAGTAGCAACCCAGTAGACATTTTGCCGTTGGATCGAGGAGGGATGTTGGATTTGAGGCAGCATTTCTGTCAGACCGACGTCGGCTATGTTTCAGTTTGCCAAGTGATTCAGCAAAAATGTCAGCAAGCGAAAATGCATCCAATATTAACAAAAAAAAAAAAAATATGCAAAAATACTATTTAAATTACTATTTGAAATTTAATTGGACATCATGAAAACTGTATTTCTCACAAGTGATGAGTGACCTAAAATTTGAAAATATTCAGCAAAATAAAATTTTGCTTACCATGTATTTACATACAGCAGTGGTTCTCAAACTTTTTCAAACTACTGCCCCCATAAGGCATCCATGACTGATCCAATGCCCCCCCTCCTACCCAACATGCCATCATATTTATATAAGTCTTTGTTTTTGAGCTTTCAACTTTCAACTTCCAGCACCAAAATGACCCAGATGAGTTTTATATTGGGTAAATATTTGTCAGTAGTTGCTAAACCTTTTGGAGAAGACAGTTTGTGTCAACCACTGTGCAACCTCCTAGGTTCCTTTATTGCACGAATGTATGAGAACCTCCAGGGATCCCCTAGTCAATGCCAACGCCCCCTAATGATTGAAAACAACTCAGCACCCGGCCCTTCAAACTTTTCAATGCCCCCGGGGGGCGGGGGGGGTAGGGACCACTTTGGGAACCACTGACATACAGAATAGTTAATTATAACAAACATTGCTAACAAAATATCTAATGCAAAATGTACCAAAAATTACCCATCCATCTTCAGTCACAAATATTTTCTAGTACCAATTTCTTGAAATCTTACATACTCTATGTGACTGCTATCACAAAGCAATTTTCTAGTACCAACTTATTGAAATTTGACATTATTTTCTTTTTATTAAGTAAATTTTTCTGTTCATGGGCACTAAAAAACAGTCACAGAAAACCTACTCTATTAGAAAATGTAAGCTTAGGCGAAGCAGAATAAGATAACACTGCTCTAACCTAACTAACGAAGAAAAGGCCATATTGGGCTATGCTTGGCCACCATTTTCTCCTCCTGCAAAATATCTATCTCAGATTGTACAGAAATCATGGATCCATACTCAATCGCTATCACAAAGCAATTTCCTACTACCAATTTATTTAAAACTGACATAGCCTAATTTTTCTGTTCATGAACACTCAAAAACATCCACGGAAAACCTGCAAAAGTTGCGTAGGCATATTCAAATTAGCCTGGGCCTTGGTTAGGTTTATTCTCTTAGGAAATGGTTACAGTTAGTTTCCCTACTGCTTAAGTTAGCAAAGCAGAGATATTCTAAGACAACATTACAATAAACTTGCTACCCTAGCCAGGCTTAAGCCTAACGTTAAGGTAGCCCTAGCCGTTAGGCTAATGCAAATTTGCTGGAGAGTTGCTTTGGAAATGGTGATGGTTTTTGTCAGAATTTCCTCAAATATAGGCTAACGTTAGTTTATGTTTTCATGAAATAGGCTAGCCTAGCTTAAGTAAGGCTTAGGCCTAGGCTTGGCTAAATAAAATATTCTTTTGAACTTGAAGTGGCTACCATCATGGCAACTAACCTATGCCTAGCCTAGGCTAGCCTACTTGTGGGAAAAGGACTGTTACTCGAGGCAAAACTGGCATGGGGGGGGGGGGGGGAGGAATCATCTGATAACTCGTATAGCCTAGACCAGGGTCTAGCCTAACTAATGTTAGGCCAGGGCTTGCCTAACTTAGACCCCTACTCCCTAGGCTATGTTACTAACTTACTGTTAGGCTTTGGGCTAGCCGTTAAGCCATAGGCTAGGCCTAGGCTAGGTCTTGCCAAAATGCTGCTTGCTCAATAGACATCAGATGTTTTACTTTGTTCGAATTGGATTAACGTTACATTTGCAGCCTAGCATTAATTACGGTAACAGCAGTGTATTTTCGATTCTCGACCGTGGTCTTACCAATGGTTGTATGCCCGACGCCTTGGCTAGGCTAGGCTAACATCAGACCTAACGTTAACGTTATACTAGGCCTATAGCCTATAGGCAGGGCTTGTTTTTTCAGGTAACGTTAGCGGGTAAGTTTGCAAAACTTCCCTTAGTTTGCACCAGTTTAGGCGTAATATCACTTACAACAAAACAAGATGAGAATGTTTCTTCGATTTCCTTTAAAAAATCCTCCTCTTTCCTTCTCTTAGTTGACTTGAAAACTTTGACTGGAGACGATGGATCATGGTGGCTGCTCAGTCAGTCAACTATATGGCATGTCAATCGAGTCAAATCCAGCGCGCGTTAGTAGTTGCAATTGTACACAGCCAGTGCAGTGTCATACCCGCCAATATCGATATTCCAAGTTTCATCGTAGGGATTTCAAATGCATATGAGGTTTTCTTTTTCCTGTTCAGATCACTTAAGGAACGGCGCAAGTTTGTTCCAGAAATTTAAAGACACAAAATGTTATCGGGGTCTTATTTTCATTTAAAAATGCCTTAAGGCCAAAGGTTTATTTCGTGAAGAGACATGTTTACCTTGACGCCACCCCTACAGTACATAGTGCACAAGTCGAAGGTCATGACATGTTGTGGTCTTGTTGTTATGGCCCAGACAGTAAGCAGCACGCATGCCAGCCTGAGCACGTACGTACACACCTGTAAACAATGAAAACTTACGCTACTTCGGGAATGCTTGCGCGCCAAAAGTGGTCAGATCTAGAGGTCACAGCATAAATTATAATAAGTAGTTATGACGGAATAGAAGCGTGCTATGTTATTGTAAATAAGTGTCAGTGACTATTAGATGTTTTGTTTAAACCGTGCGTGCAGCGCAGGGGTCAAGTCTAAATATATGAAGTAGAGAAGCAGCTTTGAACGATCGAACGACGTGGGGCTAACACGTAAAAATAATCAACGTGGCCCTGGATGCCTTTAAGAACATTCGGAATGGTAGAAAAATTTGGTCGGGGCCTAACAAACCAATGTGACGTAAATGAGGGTTGTGAGGTTGGTCAAGTGTTTTCCTCCTGTAGACGTAATAGCATCTTCGCCAAGCCGTTATAAGTTTGGATTCGCCGAACGGCCCATTGCCAGAGGCTTGCAGTACTCTAGGGAAGTACTGGTTGGGGTAACCTGCAAAATGTCTGCCCAAGGTTTATGTTTTAACATTACATAACAGGTTGAAAGGCAAAGGAGAGCCAAGGCCCTGTAAGATGCCCTAGAGTCCAGTTATCAAAAGTCAAACCACCAAAGCTTGACAACAGCCCCAAACAATCAGATTGTTGACAACAGCCCCAAACAATCAAGTTGTTTACAGCAACAAACAAAAATAATGAAATGGGGAGAAAACAAAACCCTGTGAAAGATCATTTAACTGATCCCCGTACCCATTATTTTCTATTTTTTTTTAGATACCGAAAGTACGCTTAATTGTCGGGTGCTGAGAAATCGCATCTGTAATCAAGCGCATATAGGGTTCAAATTCTCCTTTGGGAGACCTGGCATGTCGTCCGTTCAAAAAACGAACATTTTTTCCCAAGTGCAGAATTTCTTGCGTATAATGTGCACTGGTGCACATTTGCCCCGCTCAAAGGGAGTGAGTTTTACAAAATGGTGATCAGCTTTAGGACACTGCATGTTGTGTATTTGTGGTTCATGTGTCAGTTATCTCTTTCTCAATCTTCCAGTTCTCGCCAAACGGTATGCAATGTTAATTATACAAACGAATAAATTTCACCCCTGTCGCATGCGTAATCCTTGACTTTCCTCTACACCACTGTAGCTGCAACTGGATTTAAAATTGTATTCAAGGTGTTTTTGCATTGCAAACGGTTTTACAAAAACACAAAATACAGACTATCCAGGTACAGAATTTAGACCTAATTTCAAGTCCCCTAGCTTTCATAATACTGTATTTCTGTGCCCGTTTTTTATACGAAGCAAGAAGCTTTAGGAAGTTGGTGGGTTTTTATTACGGGCTCAGCCGATAATTGGATAGGACCGATATTAACCAACATCGGCAAAATATCGGATCAGCATGATTTAGCCAAGTCCACTTGCCGATGTTTACTGATGATCCGTATTGTGATAACTTAGTAAAAATTACAAAGAAACTTTCTATTACATGATCTCGCCGCCTCTGTATGGAAGCCATTCCCTAAACCTCACCTGAACCCTTTTCCAAAGTTCTCCCGACCATCTGATGATCTGACAAAGGGCCTTTCGGCGAAAGCAAACTTGAAACTGCTCCCCGAAGAAGCTATACGTCCACTTATATTATTGGTGGAGCTTTTTACGTGCTTAGAAACGGACACGGTCGGAACAACGTTCTTTTTTTCTAAAAGTCCACACGACTCTCTGGCGAAGAGCTAAGGGGCGAAAACCAAACGATTACTCCCGGACGGTCGGAACAAAGTTCCAAACAAATTCCGGAACTAACAACGAACACAAGTACAAAACATTTACAAACAACAACTATTTACACGCCTACAACTATTTACACACCATCAACTATTTACAGGGGCGGGCAGGGTAATAGTTCGTGACACCCCCCTCCCCCTGGTTTGATGACAGTTTCATACATTCCCTTTGCTCAAATAAAAAATAAATCTGCAATAAATAAACTGTATGATTAAATTTCTTTCAAGAGTTACTCCGTTGTTGTTACAAACTGTGCTCCGCCTTTTTCGGACGGAATAATCAAATATTGGCATGGGTTAGACCAAGTGTTTACACGTGGTATAGGTTTAAAAAGGGATCCGGATCGCAACACCCCTCAGGTTCGGTGATAAGACATTTTTCTTAAGTCCTCCCGACTCTCTGGTGAAGAGCCGTTTGGGGGAAGACAAGCAATACTCCCGAAGATGAATAAAATAGATCTATAGCAACAATTCGTTCACGCTCCATTACGTACTGTATGCACGAGATATTAGGCCTAACAACTGTATCGGAGAGGTAGCGATCACGTTCACAACTTAAGTTCAAATCAAACGGACAACTATCAGAAATCTGACACAACATGAGAAAATCTGTCCGCTTGAAGAACGACGGAACGAACTGGCCGATCAGGGAACGAACTGGCCGATTTTTTGACGTCATTTAACCACAAGAGTTGTTTGCTTAGTCGGCGCAAATTTTTACCCTGCACGAAAGACAAGAACTGACCATTGTTCTGTTACAGTTTTGGTGCTAAAAATTTTCTATAATTCCACCAAACCTGGACTGATTTTTTTGGTTTAAAATTCGTTTTAATGTCAACTTATCCATGAAGTTCAGTTTTAGCGAATAATTCTCTATAACTCCGAAAGTTACGAAAATTACGCCATTATGCTTCCAGCCACTTTTTGTCCATTGCAAGTGAGTTCACCGCAAAAATGTGACATCTGGAGATATCCCTAAAGCAAGGGAAGGCAATTTTGTCTTGCCTTCAAGGGGACAAAATCTGTAATGAAAAACCTTACGAAGAAACTAAAACTTCTAATTTACACCCTCGTCTTTTTTTCATATTTCAGTTTTTGAACGTTTTCTGACTCAGAAAGCAATCCTTCTAACTCCAACTTGAAGCTGCATCTGTTAGTTCTTTCAAAACATATGCCAAAAATATCAACCAATCACAGCCTTTGTTTACTGTATTCTCTTGCACGTCCGAAAAATAACGTCACTCTTGTGAAATTTGCATTTGGTGCACACGTGGCCAACACCCACGCTGTCGTGGCCTTATTAGGAAGTCGCGTACCTAGGATCAGGAGTAGGCCCTATTACGTACGTTCATTCATAACCGCCCTGTTGTTGAGATTGGGACACCCTTCAATTTCCTGTCGGAAAGAAACTCTCCATCACAAGTGGGTAAACGTCCCTATTTTGGAGCGCCCGTTACTCCGGTATGAATCACTGTTTGCATGCAAATTATGAAAGTAATATACCTCGTAGCATTGATCTGAGAAGCAACACGACATCAGCATGATCGGCCCTTGATTGCGCCGGTGAAAATTTCCAACAGTATATAGGCCTACCAGAATACAACCATCATTCAAATTCAAATATAATTTCAGGTGATCGGTTCATTTGCAGTCCTGAATAAGTTCATACCAATTGGCAAACTATTAGACATTTTTTAAGATGACTATAAATGGGAGTAAATGCGCGGACGATGTACATAAAGAGGCATGGCACATTGTACAACAAAGAAATCAAGACCTACTAGAAAACGGGGAATATTTGTTGGCCTAAACGCACAGATAGGGCGGGGTGGTGAAAATATCGGATTGGATATCGGCCGATGTTGGGGGAAAAAACATCGGACGTCGGATCGGCAGTGAAAAACCTCATCAGTTAGAACCTAAATTTTTATTTATTATTCACTCCACTTGTTATCCACTCGAAGGACCTTGTTTTCCACAGTGCATCGTATGCATACGATCTGTTGCGAACTTTAAACTGCCCATGCATCATGATTGGTTCAATTGCGTTGATACTTGCCAGGCCAGGCAATCAGAACTCGCGACATCGCTTTGGTGATTTAGTGTGGGAAATACCAGGCTTTGAAACGAATTTTCCCATTGAATTTGTGTTTCTACGATCGCATTTCCATATGCTTTTATACTGTAACATGCCTGCGCCGCTGGTCAAGTTCTATGACCGTACTAAAAATTTAAAGGGCATTGCAATTTACAAATCTCTTGAGTTCGTGGATTTTAGGGGGATCAAACTTAGTGCATTTCATTTGCAGATATTTTTGAAACAAGCCATAAGTTTCGGACAAAAAGTGCCAAAAATATAAAGGGATATCAGAAAGAATACATAAGATATGTTTATCAGGTCAGTGTAATATTGTTTTGCTGCCGAGAACCGCTGAGATAAGCCTACATATTTGTGTATTTTTACATGGCCTCGTCAGAGCGGTCTTCAACGGTAGGCTACATTGACAAGTTTGGCACAACTATTCCAAGGGTCGGGGTTTTGCAATGTTAAATTGAAAGTCTCATCTTCTGTATTCGGTCAAAAGCAAAGTTATTCAAAATGTAGGCACGGCCTCGCTGCCAAGAACATGTATTAATGATGCTGGTTGCAAATCATAGGCTAAAATTATGTTGTTTACGCACTCTAAAATTGCACGGCTAAGACCAGCTGTCTTTTACTTTGCTGGCTATAAAGTTTTAAGTCTAACTTCCCAGGCTCAAAGATTCCATTGATTTGATCGAAAGTTGCAGTAACTGTAATTGTAATCAACAAAACAAATGAATTTTCCATCCAATGGCCCTGCAGCTAAGCATTGATTCACTCATCAAAAGTACATCAATAAGCCAGTCACAGGCAAAATTTCCTATGTCTTCACAGTGAAGGCAGTTTAGCTAAAAATTTCAAAGTCAGAAACATTTGCAAGATTTCAAAGTCCAAAATCCCATATGTATTCATGTGGGCAGGTTGGGTTGAAAAAAAAACCTAAGTCAGAACATTTTCAAAAATATTCTAAGTCCAAAATCACCTATACCTTTAGTACATGTCTTAATCTGTGAGAAAAATTTCTAAGTTCATTCAAAGCAGAAATGAACATGAAATAGATATGAATTAGGACTGGTCAAGATTCCTTACTTGATAGTCAGGAAATAAAGACAGAATTCAATCTGAAATTGAATCAGGAAATTTCCTGTTTCAAACAGCCAGGATTAAATCTGAAATAAGTCAGGGCTAAACATGGATAGAGCCAGGAATAAGACTGAAAGGTAACTCCAGTCTTAAAAAAGATAAAAAAAGACTCAATTTGACTACTTTCAGTCTTATTTCTGTTTCATTTCTTACTAAAATTTCCAGAAGGGTGAAAATTGTACCATTGTTTACAAGTGGGCTCATCAGGTGTATAGCCTGGATTGTTGGGGGTGTTTGGGGCATGACATGAGGGAAAAGTATAAGGATAGAGAGAACAAAACACTATTTTAGGAGTTTTTGCATCGTAAGTTTTGACCCCTAAACCTCCCTCCCCCCTCCCGTGGCTACGCCACTAGAGCTCATCATTTGAGCATGCACTGTATATGCCTGCCTAATTATGTATTGCACAAACGAGAGATTTGGGGACTCACTCGCTTTAAACATTCTTTTTGCATGTAATGATGCAATTATCTGACTCTTTGATATAGTAGATATGGTTCTCATTGCCAAATTGAAAAGCCAATAAGAGGCTGAAAAAAATGTTCATTTCTTGGCAGGCTAGTAAAATTTCCTACAAATTTTTCATGTATTCATGTATTGGTCAACTTCTCTTCTTAATGTTCATATTTCTCTTCAAAACCTGAAATTTCATTCCCCTGGCAGTTGAAGGAAGTAATTTTCGTGTTTACGGATTTTCTACCTATGGTTGATAATTTTAATATGACTTTTACTTTACAATCAGAATGTTGGAAAAGATCGACATTGATTTTGCTGGCACTTGAAAGCTGGAAAAATTATGCTTCTGTAGGATTGTTATGTTTCCTTGTGAAAGAAGGAAGGCAAAAAGGACAAACATTTAAATTTAAAAAAACAAAATTTAACAAATGCAATGTCATTCCTTCCTGATGATAGTCATGTTGAATATGAAAATTATGGACTTTATAAAGGAGAAGAAAATGGTGAGTGATTAGTTTATGGTTGCATGCCTGCAGTCATGGACTCATTAAAGACTCACCTGATGGCATGGGCCCACATGTTTAAACATGTGATTCTACTGTTAAGAAAATTAACTCCAATTTATAGTGCTTTAAACTGTGTCATTGTTAACTCTGCCTGTACCCCACCCTCTTTGTACACTCTCTATCAATATTCTGCTGACCTGTTAGCAAATTTGTCTTGAACATGTATGTTAAGAAGAAATTTGCCACCAATTTAACCCCATAAATATGTGCAAACAGTGAAATAGTCAGGTTTTGTTAGTGTATCTACCCATTGATAGACTTTCACAACTTTCAATAAAATTTGTCACCAATGAACACCAAGGTGATATCACATCCTGCAGACAGAATGATCGAATCAGTAATTTTTTAGCATGTGTGGTATTTCGTCCTGAAAAAGGTGTCAAAAAGGACTGAAAAGATCCTAAGAGAGAGAGGAAAAAAAAATATTGAGAAGTACTGAAGCATTGCAGTGTACACTTCATTCCATGGTATGTAATATAAAGGATAGGTCAAAGTTCGTATGGACTACCCTAGGAAGTCTCATTGTAACACGCTACCATATGCCTATACTGTACCAGCTGTGTGCATGTGTGTGTGTGTGTGCTGGAGTTGAGTATGTGGTTTCATATATATACAGAAGTCTCTAGTACTGTCAATAATATTTGCCTGAGCCCAATGGATTGTGCTTCATTTTCAAGTGCGTGTGAGTGTGCTCAGTAGTTACACTGTGGTACTGTTAGCACCATTGCTCAGTAAAGCTCTTCAACAGGATATAAGTGACACACATAGCTACTGTGCCATGTGATACTGTAGTAGCCGGCAGATTTTCATAATAAGCCTGTGTATTATATATGGCACCCACAAATTTTTTTCCATGTCAGGATTTTTCTCCTCTTTGAATTACTGTTAAAACAGGAGTTATTTGCATAACAATTATACTTGGAGTGAGTTCTTACACACTTAAAATTAACTCATGTGAAAGATTGTTGCAAGCAGCTTTTTAACCTGTGAAAACTTTTGAAGTTTCATTTCTTATATAATAATTTTCCTGGAAGCTATGTTTACCTATTAAAAAGTTATTTCATTGATTTTTTTTTCTCCTGGATGACATCTATGAGAAAAAAGTCCTTGTGATAAGGTGGAAATTCTTGTAAACACTGCTGTGCTACATAAATGGGATTATATTGTTGCAAATTAAGGAACTCTGCACATTGCAATTTTCTTAGCCCACTTCTTCAAATCGATAATAACTCGTGAATTGAGCTGTTGTGAAATTCCATGGCAATCTGATATCATAGCAGCATGCGCATGCAATCTCGGGAGTGATGACAGATTTATGGTCAGTCTAAATGAATGGAGAGTTTTGGGAGCAGTTCTATCAATGTGCATGTGTGAAATATCTGTAAGAGAGATTGAATTTCTGATGTGACCAACGTGTGTTTTATAAAAGCGTGTGTAGCACTGGTGTGAGTGATAACTTTACAAGAACTATCACCTCTGCAGTAATAAGACTTGTGCTTATGGTTGAATACCAAATGGAATGGACTTTCTAAATATTGGCAAAAGGCGTATGATGGAAAAAAATTAAATGCTTATAACTGTCTTCGTACATTTTTAAGTGCTTTTGGAATAAGTCTATGGATTTCCTTCCGTGGGAATTATTGGATATTTTGTAAAAATCTCTTACTGGATGGCCATGCAGTTTTGACTGAAGTTAATTACTACAGCTGAAATCCTTTCTGTTATGCCTGCTATTCTTAAAATATCTAGATAGCTTCCATTTATTCAACACTGACCAGCATTTTTGTTTTAACGCCTTATCAACATTTCTGTAGCATTATACTGTACTTGCATGCTTAGTGGACGTTGCATGACTTCACACAAAAGATTGGTCAATCAATAGAGAGGCTTGTATTTTACGCTTGCAACGTGTTTTGGCCAAAATGAGATTTCTGGTTCAAGGATAAATTTCGTGGAAACTATATAGTAAATAGAAAATTGTGCCATGCGTGCAGTTTTATTGACTTGCTAACGTATCACAAGCGTTGTGTGAGTGTGGACTGAGGTACAATTGAGTTTTAATATAGATTTGAATCTTGCCTCACTTTAATGAAATAAAAGGGTACACTTTTTATGTCATCACTAAGACAGAATATAGAATCCAGCCTAAAAGTGTCATTAAAATGAACTTTTCTGTTTTCCATGGTGATTGAGATTTTTCAGGAGGAAGCATGCATGTAGATTCAGTTGTAGAAATTCAGAACAGAGGTTAATCATAACTGGAACACAAATGCGAGTGGGATTGAGATTATAGTTTTGGTCTGTCAGAGGCTCAAGTTGTTTTGGTTCTGTACTCAAGTGTGTACAGAAACTTTTTGTTCGGTTAGGCGTGTTGCAGTGTATTGTGATCAGTGTACAAATTTTGTTGTGGACATTGCTGTTATCTGTATTTCTATGTTTGTGAACAATTTTGTTGTGGACATTGCTGTTATCTGTATTTCTATGTTTGTGAACTACTTCTTTTAGTTCACAACGTTGCTGGTTGAAATTTTCAAGTTCAGTTATAGCGTGTGTTTTTGAGATTTCAAAGAAAACAGGATTTATCATTTTGGAAATTTTACAGATGATTGGAAAGGGAGCACTTGGGAACTGCGTTTAAAATATATCTAGTAATTTAACTGGAATGGTTTTAAACTTTAGAGGAAAGAATTGCAGACAAATTTCCCTCTCAAACTAATTTTGATGATTTTTACAGTAAGAAAACTGCATAGAACTTATTCATGATATACACTCCACTGTTTAGGAAGCTGTAAACAGACACTTCCTGTCAACTTGTGGGAAAATAGTTCTATAGATCAGTTTATTTGAACACACCTTTTGAGTGTACTACCATTTGGAGATTGTGCCTTGGGAAGTTTTTCATTGAAAAATGGGAACAGATGATCTATCGCCTAGTAAGTATCAGGAGTTACATTTTCTCAAGTTGGAAGTAAATATGTGTGCATTAATGGTTTAAGTTTTGGTTTCTAGATTTAAAATAAATCCCCAGTCTTCATAGTTTCTTGACAGCCTACAAAATTTTCAGCTCGAAAGGACAGCACTATGTACAGTATACAGTAACAGATTCAGCATCATTAGTGGGAAAGTGTCAAACAGGAGGGAAGGGAGGGGAAGGGGAAGGAAGGCTGTAGTTATCACTTTTCTGGGTTGAGTCCTGGGAGTGAAGAGATCACTACAAAAATTACATAGCTTTGGAAAAATTTCCCAATTTTTTTTTTTTCAAAGAGAACCAAGAATGCCTGTCTTTGTCCTCTGATTACCCCAGTGAAACTTTTTTTTCTTCACAAATTGACTTGCTTTGTTTAAACATGGCTGTTCATCCTCAACTTTTACCCTTGATCATAGAGTTGAATGCAGTCCTTCTACTCTGGTGGATGTCTGAACTTAACCCAATGATGTCCTGGTACTGTAGTAACTTTCTTAGGGCCATGAGTAAAAGAGTTACTGTTACTGTAGAATGTGTTTTCATGTTTTGTGTTGGGAAGATGTGTATCCAATATACGGAAAACTGGAAGATACAGTATATCACAGTTTATGACTAATTAGTAACTTTGATGCAATGTCTTGGGAGTTGATAACAGTTTACATGGAAGCAGGTTAGGTGAATTTTTGATTTTCTTAAAAAAAAAAAAAAAAAAAAAAACGGTTTAAATCTGTGATTTATATCAAATGAATCAGTTAAAATCATGATGTCTTGCAGATAAATTCATGATTTAAATCAGCATGATTTAAGCTAAACAATCCTGCATGTAAGCACAGGGAGCCCACCTTAAAGGGCAAGAGCAGTCACCCCAAACTTATTTTGAAGCAATAGCTAAATCCAACAATTTTCTTCTTATTTCTCTTCAAAGCATCTTTCATAACATGTTAGGACTTCAGTATTGTATAACCAAGGTAAATAAAGCAGTTACTATACTGGTAAATTTCACATTTGAGGAAAAAATATATTGTCACATGACTTCCAAGAGCCAATCATGAAACAGGACAGTCTAAGTACACTATTTCAAGTTGGGGGTACTGCTCTTGCCCTTTAATCACAAGGTCACAAGACATTCAATTATTAGGTCTACACCATTATTGAATAGTACTATAGTTTGTACTACAAGTATCCAAATAACACAAGGTATTGTATGAAACACTGTGCAACCTTCTCAGGAACTTTGTACCTCTCATGAGTCAGCTGGTTGTGACAACTCAGCCATGACAGACTTTCTGTATGCTAATTAAGTGAAAAGAGTGAATTGCACTTCGTAGTACTCTCTCTTCCAGAGATTACAATTGAGTTCAGCAAACATTTGTTTCAACTAAACTTTATATTTAAAAATAACAGTACAACAAAAATAACAGTACAACAAAAATTTACAAATCTTAGTAGAACACCAGCATACAGTGGGCCTATGCAAAGTAAGGCCTAGCTACTTTGTGAAGATTAAAAAAGGACAGTTATTTTGAGAGCTATGAGAATGAGTCATTATTCAAGATAATTTGCAAAGGTAGGGGTCAAAATTGCTCTGGGACTAAGGCTACCCCAGCTCTGTAAGCTGCAAAAGTCCCAGGTATATTTTATTGCACTCATTACAACATCAAGATTGACCTGGTCTGTTAAATTGTAATGTGCATAGTAGTAAAAATTGTCTGGCTGCAGCTTTGCGGAAGCTTGGCTGAGGGAGCTGCAGCTTGGCTTTATAATGACATGGTATCTATGGATGGGAAATGTTTCTGCGGTACTGTAGTTCTCTCAGTTGGGACTCGTCTTGGTGGCAGTTATGGGAGGGGGAGTCGAGGTCTGTAGGGAGGGAGGGGGGTATGATAGAGGTCTTTGTCACTGTTAATAGCCTATTTTTGCCCACTTCAAATATCAGTGTATAAACTGAGTTTATCCACTAGCACAATTAAGCCTAAGAAGTTTCCTTCCCCAAATCCAGAATGGCTTCAACTATATGCCCTAACCTATGCTACCCCAAGCCCTATCCTACTGTAGCTGCTGTCTTGTAGGCCTATACAGTAGACTGTTGTGATGGTCTAATCCTTGCTGAAGCCCATTTAAATGTTTTTCTGTGGTGGAGTCAGCTGCTTAAGTTATGTGTATTTCTGTGACTGAGTTTATAATTGACAGGCAATCTCATAAATTAAACTGTTCAGAAACAGCTTAGTCTCATGTCATATTTAAAATGTGGAAGTTAAAATCATAAAAAAGTAATCACAAGCATAAGGCCTCAAGTTAAAGATTTTCCAGGCATGCTACAAAATTCACTCCTCTGGAAATGAATGGTGTGTGGTAGAATTGCTGTTTAAATAGACTATGATGCATGCACCTTAATTTTGTTTTTTTTTCTTTAGTTGTGCAAAAAGTTGCATTCCTTGAAATCAGTTGATAGTGGATTATCACACTAGCATATGCCAGCAATAGTGGATTATCACACTAGCGTATGCCTTAAAATGGAAGGCCTGGCCATTGCATTCAGTGCAATTTGAAAAAAAAAGTAGTAACTCTGTAAACTATTGGCAGGGCTGTGTAATTGTCAAGACTAGTATACAGAAATGTCTATCAATAAAATGAAACCATAGTTATAAACACTTTCCTGGTATCTGGCATCCTATCGCACTCTGTTTTGACATGGGACAGATACATGCCAGCTTGTTTGATAGAGAATTTTGTGACATGAATTTCCAAAACTAGCCCATTCATATACCCAAGCCTGTCAGTTTGCTCATTGAGTGATAGTGGTTACAGTAAGCGGACAACATGACCATCTCCAGTTGATGTTTATTTTAGCCATCCTCCAGCTGTCCAATTGTTAACAGAGAATACGGCCAGCGCTGAATGGTCGACATCATATCGAAAATACCTTGTCATTGGGGATGTTATACATGCAGAGAAAAGGAGTGTGGGCCTCCATAGATTCATTACCCAAACACTTCTCTTCACACATGTACATAAATCACTACGCCTCTGCATTAACTCTGGAGGTCTCTGTGGTTCTAAATGCCAGGGTCTGATTTACGGAATCACGGTTTTAAAGAAAGATTCACGTCATTGTACAGTAGTATGGTGGGAATGAGAGCATTTCAAAACTGTCACTCCTACATCTTGAACTTCAAAAAAATTCATTCAATGAGGCTTAAACTTTAGTTCAGCTATCAAGAATTTGTTTTCTTTATTTTTATATTTTCTCCATGGAAATTGGAGCATATTCTTTTCTGTTTCATTTTTATAATTTGATTCATTGCGTATCTATTTTATTTTCACTGAAAGCTCACACTGAGAGCAGTCAGAAACTTAAACCTGCCTATTCGTGTCAATATAGATTAATTGATTCTGTATTTCCGACTTTTTCCTGCAACACAACTACAGTTCCAATGGTTAGCAATCTGTTGATGAGATCTATACACATGCAAATGTATATTCATTGGTTACTTGACAATGATAAATAGGGATAGCTAATTGTTGTACCATAACAAAGATGGCCAAGGTTTAAATGATTAAGAAAGAATAAGTTTGGTTTTCTTCTGGTAAATGTTATTGGAGCAAAATTGTGAGAAAATATGGGAAATCAGAAATATATACCAAGTCTTCCTATAGGAAAATGAGTAGTTCTATGAGTGTGAGGTATTTGAGGGAAAGAGCATTCCTCCCAAATTGTACTAGTCTATTTTATGAATGGCTCTTTGGAATCGTGTGATAATATGTAGCTCAGGTGTTTGGAAGATTTGAAACTTTAAATGTCCTTGTGTTATGGTTAGAAGAACTATTTAGTTTTGTTGGAAGTCTGTGGCATATATATATGTATATGAAATACGTGGCATAATTTGGAATCATGGGGACCTCAGTGCATTGTTGCATTCTGATTAGGTTTCAAACATCCTGCTTTGATGAGCCGTTGCAATTATTAAAGCCATTCTCTCCCCAGCTCTCACCAAAAATATTGTTCTGTGACAGGAGAGGAGAACAATAAGTTTGGGGGACATAGCTATTTTTTTTTTTAAAATTCTGTGTGAAAAAATGGAATTAGTGGATAAATTTTCAAATATTTGTGATGTCCCCCCCCTGAATTCCCCTTCTTCCCCAAGGTTGCTGCCCAGGAGCTAAAACCTTTTTGTGATTTTTCCTGTTAATGAATTCAGTTTTCTTGAGAATTAGTTTGAATCAAACAGCTTCCCTTGACAGATGCACTCATGCTGTGGATAGGCATAACAGCCGATATATTGCTTATTCACAGTGGCCTCGTTGGAACTTGTGTGTTGGTTTAAGTAATCTGTTGAAATGAAATTTCTAAAGGAGAGCTATTTGGTGTCGGGTTTCAACCCTCCTCAGAGCTTAAGCTTGCTATTGATTGACTATCTATAAATTCCGTTAGTTATAATTAATGCAGCTCACAGTAAAACATGAAATGATGAAGAGCATGGTAAAAAGGTACATGTGGTGGTCATTGACATAAGTGATTAAGGGCAGTAGGAACCATGGCATTGTCATTGTAGCGTGTGAGGGGAAACTGTATTATTGAAGTTCAGTTGATTATGTTTGGGAACCTTGGAGAAACTTATGAATTTTGCATTCATGTGTAATTGATCCACATGTATCCAAAAAATCAGATTTTTTGTTTCAAGTATCTGCATGGTACAGTATAGCTAATACAATTAAAGTGACCTTGAAAAAATAAGCCATAAATTTTGTAGCATATAGCCAGGTTAAATTTATATGAAACTAGTAAGGGTGCTTTTACACTTGATCCGGATCTGATCGCCCGATGTTATCAGCGTATCGAATTACGTGTATGGCTTGATCCTGGTGCATTTACACTTGTCTCGTACTCTGATCCTCCTCTGTGCTATAAGAGGAAGTTGCTCCAAATGAATTAAGAAATACAGGCACATGCGTGTGTGCACCAAAGTGTAAACAAAAAATAGACCCTGTACATGTACCATGCACACTGTACCTTACCTCACCATTGATCCGGCGAGCATTTACACTACAGATTTGATCGCCTGCGCGGGGTCTGATCCTCCCCCCCTTACAAGGATCAAAATCGGGGGAGCAGATCCGGATCTGATCTGCATTTACACTACAAATTTGATCTTGAGCAGGGGATCAGACCCCGGGCAGGCGATCAGATCCGGATCAAGTGTAAATGCACCCTAAATGTGTGTTTGAAATTCTGGTCAGTTGATAAATTAAGTGAACCCCTGTATAAATGGCGTGTGCCTCATGGATCCTTATTTGCAAAAAACTGGTTTCATCAATTAAGTTAAAGAAATTTCAATTATGTATTTTGATTAGACCACCCCTACCCTCTCCATTCAAATAAAAATAAGCTTTTCAGAGGACAGGAACACTTAAATAACTTGAAGAGCTGTTTTTATCAGAGAGTCATTCATGGAGATGTCATAGGCTTAGCAAATTTAAGTATAAAAATACCTTGAGGACCACTCAACAGTATACCATTTGTTGTAGTTGGATGAGATTTAGTGACACACCAACATGAATGGTAGTATATACTGTCAACTAGATAACAAGATAAATGTAGTTTCCATGGACTTATTATACATGGACAGAGCATACTGCATGGTAGATTGTTGCTACCGTTCATGTCAGAAAAGTGCACCAAGATGGCTGTCTGCTATGATTTTGTGTGAAAGTTTGGACTTGCTCAAGTAAATTACCAGATTTTGTGAAAAAATTGAAATATTTTTTAAATATAGCAAGATAAGGTCAAAATCACTACACATATTGCAGGAATATGATATTTTTTCCCCATGCAAGTTTATTTTTTATTTAAAATATTACAAAGTCATTGTGAAGTTGTACAAATTATAGCATTACGGCGGCCATCTTGGTGCGCCTTTTTTGCCCCAGTGGGTGTCATCGATCTATAGCTAGGATGCACCCATTACATGTTCTGTCCATGTATAAGTCCCTGATAGTTTTTAATACAGTTCAAATTCAAGTTCCATGTCAGTTACAGTTCAAATACTGTACGTTGCAAGTCCTTCCCTTCAGTAACTGTTGCCTCTTTGTGACAGGCAGGAAATATGTGGGCATACAGTCCTTTAAATCCCCCAACCCACATGAAGATCATTCTCTGTAGCAATTATTTCTTCCGAAATATAATTTGTTTTTGTTGGAAGTCCAAAAATCACCTTTTCAGTCACCTTGAGGAGTTAAAATTATTCAAAAAAATTTTTCAGAAAAAAAATATGGTGACCATATGATATCCCAGGTACAGTAGTAGAAGACGGAAAGCATAATCAAGTGTTTAGAGCACCAGACTTAATTGCAGTTGGGAGATCTGGAGGCCTAGCAGGGTCATGCTGAAGAATCAAAAAATGGAACCTACTGTACTATCCAATTGTGCTTGGTGCCCAGTATAAACAAGGGACTTAAGGAAACAAGCCAGTGAACCACAACTGGAAAAAAGGGAGTGGCTGGCTCAACTTTAATGAATTGGTTAGAAATGGGGCTGTAAAACTTTATGTAAGACCTAGGTAAAAGAAAGAGGGCACTATCATCTGGATTGCAACTTGAGTGAAATACTTTTTTGTATAAAATTTCAACTGTTATTATTATGTTTATTTAGTCAAAATGTATGTAAACCCCCCTAAAAAAGAACTGCTGCCTCTTTCACACCCATTTTTTTTCTGAAAACTTTCCTCTTTTCTTTCTTCCCCTATCCCTCCCCTTCGTCACGCATTGGTGAATCCGGACAGCTACAGCTAGCGGTCTGTTTAGTCGGCCATAGCTGGGGTCTATCACCTCCTAATCTTACAATTTCTATGCTCACATGTACAGTACCATGGATAGCAATACACTAGTGCCTCTTGATTCCCTCAATTTCACTGCATATGAAGGTTTAAACTTCATTTAGACAATAAGTAAAGATGATTTAAGGCTGATGGACCCTACTAATGGCTGCCTACTGTCACTAAATACAAGCACTGATGGGATAGAATTGTCCCCTTTGCTCCCAGTAATACCTCCTATTAACATGTGTGCCACCATTACCTACAAAGCACGGTTGGGCAAAAAAAAGGGGGCAGGATAAAACCCACCTCAAGGTTGAGTCCCACGGTATCCCCTCTCGTACTCCATACTATGTGGCACTAGGAATCAACAAACAGGGTTTGTAGCACAACCTTTTTTCTTCAATTGGTTGTACCATTGTATGAAGACCTTCACCCTATAATATACACTGATTTAAAGATTTGGTTACATTCGTTTGTCTGTTCTACGTTGCCTTGTCGAACCAGCAGAAATTGTACACGAGGAGGATAAAGATCGTGTTCAGTCAGAATTATTGCACCAAAGATTGCTATCAGGTGGTACTTCCTGGAGAGGTGATTAGCTTCAAACTTTACAAGGGTATCAAAAAACCAGAAACACAGGGTTGTCCGTTGTAGTTGTATGGATGTTTCATGCTACACTATGAGTAGGCGGCAATTGAAGTTTAATATGAATTAAATACGACACTTATATAATGTTATCGCAGCATGAGTAATTGAGTTGCATGGATCAATACTGTTTCAAAGGAATATATTCTGAAGCAGGATACTGAAATTTGAGTTGAATTTTTAAATGTAGTATGGGTTCACATTCATGAGACAAGCATATCAGGTTTGGCTCCTTGAGGAAAACCCTGGAGTTTAATGGAAATGTTTAAAGTATGACTTCAGACAAAATTCAGAGGGAGGAACTTGGAGTGTCCAGAAAAAGTTTCCAATATAAAGAAATAATGATATCTTCCACAATGATAAATTATGAAGAAAAGGAGGCTATGTGAGTTGCAATTTAGGGAATGAGCGATGGTGTAATTTGTCAAGAGCTGTGAAAACAACTGCTATCAATGGCATAAAAAGGATTTTATTTAGCCAAGGGAGGAAGGGAGTGATGATCTTTGTGGTTAATATCACTAAGCTACATCTATGGTTATTAGTCCTAGTACACATGATCAATGATCACCTGTCTAGGGGGGGTCATTGCTCATTTTGTACTTCAGGTGCAATCTGCAACCGCTGGCATCATTTGATTTGAAGACTGTTTTTATGTTCCATCCACCTCCCCCCCCCCACCCCTAATAGAAAATAAATGAAAGGTGTGTAATATTTTTTTTTTATTTAAATGGGTTTGGAGAAGGGGGCACCATATGCCAACTCTTACAATATGTTATGGCACAATGCTTACAGCATCTTTGTGAAAGCAGGATTCCTAATGTTTTGAATTTGGACTAAAATGAGCCATAGTTTAAGGATGATTCAGAAAGAGATAAAGTAGGCGAATCAGAGGGAATTAATTAATATACAAATTAGCCAAATTGAGAATTACCATCTAGCAGTTATCCTTTAAGTAAGAGTGATCATCCCTCTTAAGCCATGTCAGTGAGCCACAGCTGGAAAAATGGCTGTGGCCAGCTCGACTTGGACCAGACGGTTGGAAACTCTGCCATTGAAGGGCCAAACCTCTCCCCCCAAACTACAATTTTGGTATGGGGGTATCAAAATTCTCAGTTAGCTCAGCTCTTTGATTGACAGCTAATTCAAACAATGCAGAGTACCAAAGCTAATATTACACAGCATGAACAGTACTGAGAGTGTTTTGATTATATAAATTTCTATACTAACCTTGAAGCAATAAACAGAGATTGTTTCTGGATGAGGATGAATTTCAGACAATAGTGGGAGGGGCTTAAGTAGGAAGGTCAGGAGAATTGGTATTGTTTGGGATGAGAGAACTGGTCCTTGAATCTCTAACTTACTGACTAACTTAAGCCTTGCATGGTTCCAAACAGGGTTTACTGATACTACGTGGGGGTACCATCAAAAATCATGAGGGTAAGGCTGTTCCAACCTTCCTGCCCCTTCTCCTCCCTCTCATGAACTGTTTTTTGTCTTTGTAAGATACTGGTTTAAAGGCCCAATTTTCTCATCCCAAACAGTACCAATTCTCCTAACCTTATTAATTAAGCCCCTCCCACAATTGTCTGCAATTCACCCTCCTCCAGACACAGTCTCATTTTATTGCTTTAGGGTGAATATAGAAAGCTCAATGTGTATAATCAAAACACTATCGGACAGTTCGTGCTGTGTAATATAAGTTTTGGTACTCCACATTGTTTGAACTAGCAGTCAATCAAAAAGTGGAGCCAACTGAGAGTTTCTGTTACCCTATACTAGAAGTGATGTTTAGGGTGAGAGGATTGTCCCTTTAATTTTGTAAGTCTGCCATTAAAGACCTGATGACTTTATACCCCTCCCCGTCCCCTTCTTGTAAATTTCCAGTACCTGTCATCACAAGTTCTGGCTTACGTTTTCTTCGACATGTGCAATGATGATCACAGTGCAAGTTATATTAGTTTCAAAGATGCATGCAGTCTCAATGGGTGTAGCCCATAATCGGATGGGGTTACACAGTATATGATCCTACAAGCAAACAGTAAAAGATATCCACGCCTTTTTTGTAGACAATGTTTCATTTGGATACATTTATGGGCTGCTTTAAAGAAAATGTTAAGTTTCATAGAAACTTTTTGCATAATTCTTCCCAAATCTGAAATTTAAACAATCTTGATGGTAGGCTTTGCATTCGTTGGCACCAATCAGCACGTCTCCATGAAACCTTAAGAAAGGTGACCGCTGAAATATTTTGTTTCATTGTATCTTGTAAGAAGTAGTAAAGGATACATCAGTAAACCTTATGGACAAATGTGACACTCCCCATCTTTTTATCTTGGTTTGTAACAAAGGAGAGGTTTCAGTTTCTTTTTTGACCTTCAGTTTGCGGTCAGCAGCTTTTAAGTTTAAGTTTGACGTAAAAGTTAAAATCTAACTTTTACGTAGAAATAGAAGCGGCAAGTAATATTGTCGTATTCACTTCAATATTTGAAGCTAACTCTCGCAACCTCTACTTCCTATTAGTTTGTAAGAAAAATTTTTGTTGCCAAAGATGATGGTACAACCACACCCAGTCTTTAAAGAGAGTATCATTTTAAGTCCAGTTTGGTCATTTCCATTCATGCATGCCGTTTTCCTGTGGGATTTGGGTTATTTTCTTTCAAGTTGTTACTATGTTTAGGATTTCTTCTTCTCTGTAATCTTATTGTAAAATCTTTGCCATAGAACTAGTAACTACTGTAAGGCATACCATAGTTTTCTCAGGGATGTGCCTATTTGATTTTGAGTGTAGGGTATTCTGAATCTGAACACCTCATTGGGAGAGATCTAGGCCTAGGCCTAGGGTGTCCCCTTTCCCTTTTGGAAAATTTTTTATATTCTCTGTTATGGACTCAACACTACTATGGATGTTACTGAATAATTTTAAAAAACTGAAGGAATTTTATAATGTTTTAGGAAACTGAAACTAGTATTGAGTGTTTTTGTCATTTTGGGATGAGTGCTGGGTGAAATGCTTAAGTGCCTGTTGGCAACATCCAGTGCCGCAGGCATGGGCACATCCCTGGGTCCTGTTTACCTCAGTTAAAAACAATAAAATTGATCTGAGTATTTGCTAGTTTTTGCAATGTTTTGTTTTGAGTTGAAATACAGTATTTTTAAAATAAGGTCAAAATCACTACACATATTTCAGGAATATGCAAGTACTTGGCTTTGGGCAGTACATCGTGACCTGTTTTACGTTTGTTTCAGCACATTTCTGTACGTGGACAAGATTTGCAAAAGGTTCTCAATTTAGAAAGGACCGCAATTAGGGATTTTTTTTTATTTACACTGTTTTGACTGTTTTGGAAAAGAAAAGCTTTTTGATAAATTTATTTGAGCTGGAATTGAGTTTGATTTGCCATATTTTTTTTGTGATACCTTTGTTCTATTAATTGTCTCCACATTCTATTTACATTACAATTATACTTTTGGTGTTAACCTATATTCTAAAGAAAACTTGTGCTGAATAATCAGAACATGCATACACAAAAGTCTTCTAAAATAAGTGCAGTACCTATTGCTTCAGGGTGGAGCTTGAGTCAAGGCTGAGGGGACTGGTCCAAGATTTCCTTTAGCACAACTACAGCACTTAAGAGTTAGCTATTTTTCTTTTGGTGCTCGCATTGTTCAGTGTTTGGTTAAATTGAGAGAAATCCAGGAAGGGGGAGGGAGGGGAGAGTTGGTAGAGAGGAAAGAGGCAGATTGCAATCTACTTTGCCCCTTGGATGATGGAGACCACCCATCCTCCTCATGTGGGGAGGAAGGGTGCCCTCCCTTGCAGTGCTGTTGGTTTACCAGGGCTGGTTGCGGATAAGTGGGGATTACATGTGTGATCGAGGTAAGTATCTTGGGCTCGTAGATTCCCAATCCAGGGAGTGTTGGGAAGACTCCAACCCCCATGCCTCCATCTGAGGTCTATGCTCCTTTAGTGATAAAAAAAAAATCAAAAGTTATTTTTACATGTTCATGAAGATGTCTCAGTTACTCTTATATCATTTATTTATTATCTGCTTTTTCTTCTCATTGTTTTTTTTCAGATGAAGAGGGCTTGAGCAGTACAACTTCCATGGCTGCCAACAGTACAACACAAACCATCCAGAAACCCACCTCGACTTCATCTCAGGTATAAATGAAATCTCAAATAATCGTATTTTTTCATCAATTTAGATGTATTTCCCTCATTGCTGAATAATACCTACCTGGCAGACTCTTAGCACAGGTGGCCCCCTAGCCGTTCTCACTTTACCAAGTGCAAGTTTATTCCTCTGTAGACAATCCAGAGAACAAGTGATGGCCATATTAAACTGGGGGTCTATCATCTCTTAATCACTCCTCTTGCTTTATCTGTATCATGGATGGTTGTAAACTATGTTGTTTCTTGATTTCTTCAGTTTCACTGAATATGAAGGTTTAAAATTCGTGCAGACAGTAAATGAAGATGATTTAAGTCCAATTGATGGACCCCACTAATGGCATCCTACAGTCACTTAAAACAAGTTCTGATCAGATTTTTCTATTGCCAAGTTTGCAATTCAGACACATATGTTCAGAGCTGGTGGCTTTCAAAATGGAACTCACTCATCTGGATTTTTCGAGGCTTTTTGTCAAGTTTGCTTGATACAAAAATGTTGATGCACTGGAACCACTAGAGCACCAGGCATTGCAATAACTGCACAACTGTATGACATGTATACCTTCTATTTCCATTTTACCATGTCCCTTCCCCACACCTAAAGTAATTTTCATCAAAGTGCTCTATAGTGTAATGGACCAAAATCTCCATTAGCTGTGGTGAAAGATATATTGCAAAAACCGATTAAAACCAATTGGCTGGGTGTTTTGGGGGTGATAGCTACGTGTAGGCTATGTATCTTCCTAGCCCCTTCCCTGTGATATATTTTGGGGGTAGGGGTGCAGGTAAGTGGGGGGAGAGGATTTACAGTACCTGCTCCTTATTGATCAATATGTATGTCTTAACTAACTTGTTCGATCATCCCATACTTTACTGGTTTATTCCTTTACAGGGTTCACTGCCATCTGGTCAAGGGGGTTGCTGTCAAGTCTGTGGAGACAAATCTTCAGGGTTTCATTACGGGGTACTAGCATGTGAAGGATGCAAGGTAAGTGACCTCATGTCATAAACAATGTGCTATATGCACTTTAAGCAGGCTGTGGAACATAATTGGGGAGTAGGTAATGGTTTGGTGACCCAGTGTTTCCGTCAGAGGGAGAAGGGGGGGGGGGGAGACCAACACCCTTACCAAAAGAAGGTGGGTAAAATCCTCTTTTTCATTTCCACAAAAAGAAGAAATTTTTCAATATCTTGGGTTGCTAATAAAATAAAAAAAAGAGGACACTCTTGCAGCAATGTTTAAACTTACACGAATGAACAGCCTCTAAAACCCTTCAGACCCTAGCTTGCATTACACTGGGCAAACTTTTGTCCCTCTGAACCCAATCTTAGCTTTAACCTAGGACAGCATCAATTTGGACTGACGGTTAGCAGTAATAAATCCCCCTCTTCTCTCCCTGGTACCCCTATATGCCACATTTAGATCTGTCCGTCAATAATGCGGGGAAGATCCTTTTCAGCCCTCCTAGCTGTGCCAGGGTGGAAACTTTGATGACATTCTTGTAACAAAAAAATGTTGCCCCTGTGAGGTTTTTTCATAGTTTTCTGATTTTTTAAATCGGAAAGTTCCTAATGCAAGTCTTGGTGAATAGATTATTTATAACATACAACAACATTTTAATTTTGGGGGTGAAAACCTTACTTCTTGAAAAGCAAAATATATCTTACCCATGCAACTATGTTTAAAACCCTTTTGAACTGCCCACCACTCGGTCAATAAACTTTGTGTAAAGGTTATCAAGCTTTTTGTATGACAAATGCAATATTTTGTCATCAACAAAATGCAGGTTTGCTCTATTTTGTAAGCGGTAAATTATACAGGTTGTTCCACAGTCAAATCTCAAAAAATACAATCCCCGTTCTTGAACGAGATGCCCATTTTGAGCTGTAAATGAATGGCTCAATGGTAAAGGAAGATTATGATTTTATTTCCCCGCTTGCATTTCCTTCCTTTTACAAATAAACACACCAGGGAGATCCTATACTCCCTCCTTTGATTGCATATCCAGTCTCATATATTGGAGTAAGTCCGTGGTTTACCATCGTGTACGGTTTCATTAGGAGAGGCTCGGTCCAGGGAGATTGTATCCCACCGTTGAGGTGCCACTGGGTCTGCCACAGAGAAACTCAGCAGCAAGGCAAGTCCTCAGCATTGCAATTTAATTAGCCTACGGTTGATACTTGTTCATTGGATGGGGAGAAAGTCAAAGATGATAGGATAGTATAGTTTTACTTGCTGATGAAGCTGGAGTGTTTAGTGAAGGATTTTATTGGTAGCGTATGAATCAGATGTGTCCACTGTCAGTGGTGTTAGGTGTCTTGTCCAATATGCCCAGATGAGGTATAAGAGAAATTGATCTATGGTATTGTTTGTACCCAACATGAATCATGAATGATATATAATACTTACGTAACAGGGAAGATGAACACTTCAAACTTCTGATTTTTTTTTTAAAGGGTAGGGTTTATTTTGTGTCACAACATGGCTGTCACTTTTGAAGGGAACTTGAAGTTTTGGTTGCAACAAGATTTTGAATTGCATTTAACTGTGTGGTGCAAGTGTAAATTGGATCATATACTGTGATATACTGTGTGAAAATGCCCATGATATAAAAAGATCAAGGCTTGGAAATTGTGCAATGTTGGTTGGTCTAAATTGCAACCCAGTGCTCACAAAATTTACACCAATCTGATAGTGCAGTTGAGTTGCCTTTGGCCAGCTAACTCTTATTATGTAAAATTAAGTGCATAGAGGGAGCTCTCTAAATTTGCTTCAACAAGCCCTGTAGTTGCAGTTACTTAAAACAAAAAAGAAATTACCAATTCAATCATCTGCCACAACAATTTTCAATGTAACCTTAGAAAATAAAAAGAGGGCACTCTATTGGTATAGACAGCATCATCAGTGAGAATAAAATAAAAATAGTAGAAGATGACATTGCTTGTGGCAATAAAACTTTGTGGTTTTTGTTGCTGTTCAGAAGGAGGGTAAAATCTCCCCTTTGTAATTTCCATAAAAGTAAGAAGTCCGTCAAAAACTAGAACTTAAAATATTTGTTACAGATGATTTCATGGCAGTTGGAAGTGCCAATTTTCATCATTCTGGAATGTGAACCATTTTCTTTTTTTTTTTTTTTTGGGGGGGGGGGCAGGGGGGGGGCAGGGGGTGATTAGGATGGTTAGGAACACTTTTTGGGGGGTTGGGCAAGAGAGAGGGGGGGAGTGCATTCGCTATTTTTGTGATCAAACTAATGGTAGCACCTTGCAATATTCCATACTAGTTCCTCATTTTACTGGCAGTGATGGTGATAATAGCTTGGATTCTCATTCAAAAAGTTTGACACACTTCCCTGTAGTGTATAACTGTATACGATAGTTGCACACACACCCAGGGGTAGCTATTGAAAATATTGTAAATTTTATCCGTAAACCAAATACCCTTTGCTGCATAAAGTCCCTGCATTTTTGCAAGGGATAATTTAATGTGAGATCATGCTGATTGTCAGAGGTTTGATGGACATACTAAGATGTTTCCTGATTTACTTTTGTCACGCCAAAAGGATGGTTCCTCCATTGTACAATGCCAAATTCCATGATGATGCACATATTCCACCAATTACGGTCAAATTAACTTCCCATTTTTGGACATTCTCAAATGTCTTTGGATTTCCCCTCCTAATTTGTCCTCAGTGGGGAACCCTCCAGCACCATGTACATTCCATTTTTCTTGGTTACTTATTGTTTCAACTTAATCAATATCATATGCCATTCCCTTCTTGAGGTCCTTTGGAAGGACCAATGACATGTTGGTATAAAGGTCATAAATTTAGCATGATACTACTATTTGCAAGGGGAAGACATGTTGAATGCTTGACGTTTGGATATCCATCCTGGTAAACTGTAAGATGGACCCCCTCCCCGTTCTGCCTTGTTTGATGGGGGGATCACAGCTGTAAAAGATGCCCTCTGGATCTGAGCCAGTTAGTCACAGATATCACTGAAGAAGAAGGATATAAATCTGCTCAAGTCAATATAAGTGAGCACTGGCTTATTGTACAGTGTATTATGAAAATGTGTAGGTATGACTCTGTACAATTGGCATCAAATATTGGTGAGTGCGGTTTGTGTTGAAAGAATTTGCTTGTTTGCTCACGTTTACAAAAACCAGGTCTACAATTAATTATGGAGTTGTATTTGTGGAAGACAATAGGTGGCAGATATCCATCTACAGCAGAAGAATAAAACAGAAATTCTGTTGTGACACATTTTTATAGAAGGTCACAGCATATATTACCATGAGACTTCTCTTGTATGATGCCATACATGTGTACACACATGTATACACATCGTCTTAGTACTGGATGCACCCTAACAATTGTTGCTACTTCACATTTCCTGTACTTGCAGTTCTGGAGCCCCTTAGGTACATAGCAAGATTAGAACTCATTGGGGGGGGGGGGGGTGGGGGACTGCAAAGTCAGTTAAAGGGTAGGGTGGTAGTGGAAGGGATGGGAGGTAGTGGAAGGGATGGGAGGTAGTGGAAGGGATGGGAGGTAGTGGAAGGGATGGGAGAGACAGGGATGGCAACCTTAGCAGGTGGGTTGAGAGGGAAGGCAAGATGGGGTTAGATGTGTATTGGGGGTGCAGAAGGAGGGGGAAAGGCACAGGTACTTAAATACATACATCTTGAGTAGACAGGAAGGGGGGATACAGTTGTGTGTGGGGAGTGAGGTAGAGAGAGAGAAAGTGAAACCGGTAGATTGTTTCAGTGGGCCAGGAATTTGCTTTATCATTGTGATAGTTTTATCAGCGTTAGGTAATGAAAGAGGATGGATGCACTTGTAGGCAGTGATGAAGGTTTTAACTTATAGATCTGGTTTCAGGGATCCAGTGCATATTTCCCCACTTTGCACTCGAATTTTCTCAACTGTGTGTCCCCTATCCCTTTGTGTGTGGATTTTTGCAATCTCCTACAGGGATGTAGCTAGCCAAATTTTAGTGCGGGGTAAAATTTGTCTGATCTGATAAAGCACCTCTCCCCACCATATGGCATCTACCCCATTTTTCAGCCATTAGAGTTTCATTATTTACTTTAATTATTTTACTTTAGGGAGTAAATTAGGGACTAGGTTCATGTCTAATTAGGAAGATTTGTGATGGGTGGGGAGAGGTAGGTGTATTTGCCTGGAGTGCTGGGTGGGAACACCCAGCACCACCTACTGAAGCTACATCCCTGGTCTCATTCAAAGACTGGATGTTTGGTCAAGTCAAGTAAAATACAGTGACCAACAACTGGAACCAAGCTGTGGACACGTACTGCTAAATTTAACCAGACGGTGAGAAGATGATGTGTATTTTTAAACCCCAGCAAACCATCAAGCAGGCCTTGATGTTTAGATTTCCTGAATGTGGATATTAAGGAGTGTGGTAGATGTGCCTTTTTATTGAACTTAAATAGATTTAAATGAACTCCTGGGACCCGTTCCACAAAGAGTTATGCACGATCTTAAGTATGATTCACTGTTGACTTAAGTATGGGAAATCAAACTTAAGATTGTGCGCAACACTTTGAGGAATGGGTCCCTGTTCTTCATCTTGGTGTGCAAAAAAAATCACACTCTCCACAATAATTTAAGTGCATGAGAGTATACTCTCTCCCTTGAAGCTTGGACAAATTATCCTGTCCTTGAAGTCCTTGCTTGTTATACAACTAACAAAAAGCAACATTCTTGCAGTTAACATGGTCCAGTGACCATCTATTGTTTGTCTGCAATTTCCTATTGTTGTAAAATCGGCCAAGTCATGACACTATTGGCCAAGTCATGACACTATTGACCAAGTCATGACGTCCAGTTTCAAGGTGCAGAAGTCTCTAATGGATTGATGATGTGAGACTACACTAATACATGCCTCAAAATTAAAGGCCTGTATCAAGTTTAGCATGTATTACATGTAGACCTACAGTATAAGCCTTAGGGGCAGTTACACTGAACTTTTTACCCTTACACCTGTGGAATGGCATGCTTGATGCATCATATGAATTATCTTCTGATAAAGTTACAACTTTAAAGGGCGGGAGCAGTCATCCCAAATTGAAGAAGTGTAGTAGACTGTCTAGTTTCATGATTGGCTGTTGGGAGTCATGTGACAATGTTTTTTCTCTTCATATGTGAAATTTACCAGAAATAACTGCTTGGTTTACGTGAAATATGCAATGGTTAAGCCATAAAATGTAATTAAGGATACTTTAAAGAGAATTGAGATATTTATCTATTCCTTCAAAATAAGTTTGGGGGGACTGCTCTTTACCTTTAAAAAGACAAGCCCTTGTACTCATGACATTATACACACAATACAAAGTTGGCTTAAATACCTGAAGTCTTTGACCTTAACTTTGTTTTTAAACACATGTCATATATTTGGACACCTGTCCAGACTTCCCTTTGCTTCTTGCCTGTTTGCATGGGCAATGGTCAGTTAATGGCCTTGAACTTCCTCACCAGTAGTCAGAGAGAGAGTGTCAGTAGGTGCTTCATTCTCCCCATGGGCTGTCCTGCACTCACCTGTTCCATCCCTAAAATTTCATTTTCAAAAAATTCCAAAACTTGTGTGAGCTTGAGAGCTGAACTTCATTCCCAGAAATATATTTAATTTTTGAGAGTTGGGGGAATTTTAAAGTTAATTCAGGAACTATATCAGGTACTGTTGGAAGAAAAGGTGCAATTGCAACACAAAACTAGTAATTTTGTCTGTATATTTTTCTTTAAGCTAGCAACTTGACATATTTTTAGCCAGCAATTATGTATGCCTTTTCTTATAAAAGGAGGGGGGGGGGGGGGCAGTGATAGGTGTAATCACAATTTCAGGTAACACTAGAATTTTTGTACAGAAATGTCAGATAATGAACTTAGTTGAGTTATACTATCAATTTTTATCTTAATGGAGCAACATTAATTTGCTTCAAATTTGGAAATTCCACCTCATGTTGTGTGAAGTCCAGCCTTCATGCTGAGCAAAAATCTGGGTAAACATGAACTTCTGACAAATTTTTTCAGCTTTTCCATGGTGGGACTAAGGGGATGTGAAGGGTGTGTAGGAAATTGGAGTGGTCATTCCAAGGCCAACCAATCAGGGTCACTGTGGTAGTCCTGGCAGGATTTTGGTGATATCCTGCAATGCATATTTTATATGGACAGTTCACTTTTTTATGAAATTAGGCAGAATTTTGCATTATTTTATTCATTTATACCATACTGTAGATTAATATGCATTTGTTACTGTTTGAGTACTGTAGAATGTGCTCAATGAACTCCAGTTTTCTTTTTTTGCATGCCAATTTTCCTTTAATTTGTGTAATTTACATGTCATATGTGCTATAACTAATAGTCACGTTGGGTTCCTACACAAATTACTACAGTAGTTGATTTTATTTTAGTAGGCCTATATGGTTAGGCTTGATTGGTGTGTGATCAATGAGTTGTTGCATAAATTAAACAAAGAAAGCCTAAAACATAGGCGAAATATAACTTTTAAAATGATACCCTTTATACATCTTCCCCTCCCCCCCACAAAAAAATCTTAAAGGGCAAGAGCAGACTCACCAACTTGAAGTGAGTGTAGCAGACTGTCCTGTTTCATGATTGGCACTTGATAGTCATGTGACAATAATTTTTTTGCTCAGATATGAAATTTACCAGGTGCTTGGTTTACATATTAAAACCTTAAATTATTATCAAATATGCTTTGAAGAGAATTTTATTGAAGAAAATTGTTAGATTTAGCGCTACCATTGCAAAAGAAGTTTTGGGCAACTGCCCTTTAATTTTGGTTAAATTTTCATCAAAACTTGAAAGTAATGAAGAGTTATTTCTACAATGCAGTTGAATCTCACAATTTTCTTGTTATTTCTCTTTGAAGTATTTTTAAAAGGCCCAATACTTTTGGACATCAGAGTTGCATATTGAAGGTAAACCAAGCAGTCACTCACATTTGAGGAAAAAAAATATGGTCACATGACTCTCAACAACCAATCATGAAACAAGTCAGTCTACTAGACTACCTCAGATAGGGGGAATGCATTCCTTTTTTACTGTTTAATAGAGGGGATATGTCATAATAGGACAGATAAAAGATAAAAAACAAGCAATTTCCTTTTTTCGGTTGACAAATAAGTTATGTACAGCGCGTAAAGGCAGGCCACTTGAGGATGTTAAGTAACAGAAAAAAAATTGAACGTAAAACATAATTCCTCTTACATACAGGGTACATATTACAGCTAACACATGATTTCACTCCTTCAATTTTGAGTACATGCTAAAGGCATTTGCAGTCTCTTTAAATTTACCTCAATACATTTTAAAAGGGTTTGACCAGTCGTCTAAAACTTGTGACTAGTAGGCTAGTAGTCTTATGGCAGAGTAATTTGGTGGTTATGGTCAAGTCACTTCCTTTGCCCATCTGCCCATGCTGGTTAGAAAAAATGAATTTATTTTGAATTAACAGCTAATTCTTTCACAGAATTTGTTCATTCACAAAACTTACTTCTCTTTCAAGTACCTTAATCTTTTATAAATTTCAGGAAGAACTGTAGACTATTGCATATTTCAAGGTATACAGTAGTGTGTGATGCACTACAAGCAATATGGGCTAGGTGTGATAGTCTAGTGCCCCAGAACTGGGGAAAAAGGTCATGGATGCTGCTACTTAGATTTAGCCAGATAATAAGTTGAGACATAAAAATATATCCTACCTAAAGTAACCTTCAAGGTATAGTAATTAATTTTTGTTTTCAATGTCAAATGTATTTCTCGTATGTTTTACAAAGTATGTACAATTCAGTATATTGCAAATTATAATATATGGCACTGTATGTACATATGAAGGGCACTGGATAAACAGAGTAAACTGTTATCGAAGCTACAGTAGTGACCATAAACCAAGGTGTTACTCGTTATTTTAATTTAGAATTTATTTCCATAAAATCTTGTAACATCATTCCCAAGATCAGCCACTCTTGAAGAAGTGTCTATACTGCTATGCTGCTCCCTACTTGTGGCACCAGTTACCCGACGGTATTCGGTTATGTACTAATTTTTCTACATTTAAGCGTAACCTCAAGACTCATTTGTTTGCTTGCTCCTTTGATTGAAATGAATTTGTGGTTCGATTTTATTTTTGTCAAGCGTCTAGGGCAGCTACACTTTTGTTCTGATTTGGGGCTATATAAGTTCAATGTATTATTATTATCATAGTATTATCTGTGCACCATTCCACATGTATTATTATTATTATACTACTATCTGTGCACCATTCCACATAAACCAACACCATAGTCTCTTTAAAAGTTTTACTGCTGAAACTCTGTATTTTGTTCCAACATAGTGTGGAAAGGAAATAGCTCAAGTCATTATCAAACTGTTCAGACTCACTGTTAATTCCCCTACCAGTAATACCTTCATCTCTTCAAAATATTATATATATACTTAAGTGGAGTCCTGGAAGTTAAATCATGTCCTCTGTGAATTTGGAAAAGTGTTGTATTATGTACAGATAAGACAGTTGACAAAAATTTGTCAGATCACTTCTTTCATTCTAATCTATATGAACCCCCATAAACTTGCAGACCTGGATAAGCAACTCAAACCAAAATTGTTTTGCTTCTCATAGCTGACCAGTACACGTACCAGTATGCAAATGAAGAAGCCTGGATAAAAGAAAACCTTCAATAAAGACCAAGCTTTCACCAAGGTTTTCTGCCTCTTCATGTGGACAAATATTGCTTTAAGCTTAAAAGACAGAACACCTGTCTATTATTGCTGCTAATGAATGCTGCCTCTTGCTGGACAAGAACGGTGTTCTCAAGGAGAGGCAGGAAGAGGGTATCTCGAGATGAAAATGATTCTTCATCTGGAATTTTAAATTACTTGTAACGGAAGTAAATTGTCTCATAGTAATCAGAGTATAAGTGATACTGTTAGTCATTCAAGATCCACGATTTAAGAGTCGTTAAGAGAATACTCAAGTATTTGAAAAGATAGCAATATTGGGAAAAAACTTAGAGGAAGGGTCTTGATATGTGGCACAAACGAAGGGGAGCTGCTACGCAAGGCTACAGGTAGTTTGCTTTTGTCAAGAATTTTTTAAGAGTAATCATATATTTAACTACTTCATTAATATTATCATTTTCAGGGATTTTTCAGGAGAAGTAGCAAGAGGGATAAGGAGTACACATGTCGCCATGGCAACGGGCATTGCACGATAGGCAGGATGAACAGAAATCGCTGTCAACACTGCCGGTACAAGAAGTGCCTGGCCGTAGGGATGTCTCGTGATGGTAAAGGTTCTTGTACACAATGTTTTTCTTGTCTTTCTTCTTTTGTGCTCCTTTTGTTGTAGTAAAATAGAAATAGTTTAGCTCCAGCTCAAGGTGATAGAATATGTGTTTCTTAACTGTGTAGCAGTTTGCAGGGGACATGTATGCCCCCTCTTTTATACTAGGTACAGTAGTCAAATTGTGCACAATTGTATGTTAAATTTATGTAAAAAAATATCCAAATTTCCACTGAAGTGCCAGTATTTCAATAGATATACATCAAACTTTTGGTGCATAGAGCAACCAGATTTCCTATTCTCCTAAAGGAGATGGGGGCCAAGTTGTTGGATATGTGAAGGGGATGAGGGGGCACAGGTGGTTATAATGTGAAAAAATATTCTGCTCTTCTCTCTGAAACAGTCAAGTCTTTAGGAAAAACTTGCACCATTGTTCAGTCTGGAGAAAGAAATGTCTCTTTAAATTTATGTTTGAATGTCTCTTATTCAACTTGTAGGCACAAGAATATACTCTTGTTGGCTTTTGGTTGCTGGTGCATTTGTCTGCACTCCAGCAAACACATGGTTTGGTGCTGTTAGTGGTCGGTCATGTTAGTTAATGGAGAGACTCTCAAAAGCAGCACAAACTTGTTTCCCCCCAAAATATTGACAAAAGATGTTTATAGCTGACATTTAGTGCATACCCCACAGCTAGAAGTTGAAGCAGAACAACCCAATAGACCTTATGCATTGATGAATACCATCAAAATAAAATGGAAAATATAGAGATACTGTAAATTAATTTGCATATTAGATGCAAGCTTAGCCATTGATGCTTAAATATGAGGTAACTGATGGAAACAATACTGTTTTGATATCAATTGAAACATTCAGTATCACCCCTTTTCACCCTTGTTCCAACTTATTGTCCCCCAATCCAACCCATACCTACCTTTGATGTAGAAAGCTTGCATTTTTCAGATATTTTGGTGTAATGGTCTTGGTATAATTTAGTGACTTGTCAGCATTACATAGTAGAATTTCATAAAATGTCTCATTTTTTCTTTAGCTGCCCTCATACTTGCCCCCTTTTGGTTGTCTCATAAGTATATATTGAACTTGATGAATGTTGTGGCCAGGGCTGGAAAAAATGTTTATTTCCCAGGAAAGGAGTGAAATTATTTCCCTGGAAGGGAGTTAAATTTCCAAAAATTCCCCCCATGTTTTCATGTACAGAAATGGGAAATTTCCCTCCAACTGCCTAAATTTCCATCCAGATGGCAAGAATTTCCAGGGAAGGGGCCCCCCATATTCCCAACTTTTTCCACCCATGGTTGTGGCCATATTTTTGGCTGAAAAGAGGGAATTTTAGTCACTTTGTGGAATATTGTCAGAAATCTTCTCTTTAAAGTAGTTGTGTTGTGCTGTTTGTGTAGTTGTATTTAAAGGCAGTCATTCGTCACCCCAAACTACAGTTTCAGTATGCATATAAAAACTCTCATTTGGTACAACTCTTTGATTGGCATCACATTCAAACAATGCATCATAGCTAAATTACACAGCATGGGCACTGAGAGTGTCTTGATTACACATTATGGACTTGTATGGCCACTTGGACAAGCCATGAAGCAATAAACTAGGATTGTGTCTGGATTAAGATGAGTTTTAGATAAATGTGGGAGGGGCTAGAATTAAGTAGGGTGGGAGAATTGGAACTGTTTGGGATGATGAAAATATGCCTTTAATGTTCACTCATTTAATTTGACACGAGCATTTTGGTGTGTATGGGCTCTTTACTACACTTTGTTTCTAATTCAACTAGTCTTATTTATTATTGAAGGTTTAAAAGTTGTCTAACCTAACCATTATTATAAGGATTTAATATACATTACAGTGCATGCGCAGTGACAGTACTTTTTCTGAAGTTCTCCCGACCCTCTGGCAAAGGGCTGTTTGGCTAAACCAAAACTTTCACTGCTTCCTGAAGAAACTATTGCACCCACTGAGGGACAATGTGTGACCATCCTCACAGCCTTCAGACCATTTACATTATTGGTCCGTCATGCATGCATCGCTCAATTCTAGACTGAATGAAAAAAACAGATACTACACATGACCCCAGCCAAAAGACTGAGAACAGTTCCATTGCTAGAGGTCAGTGACAGTTGCTGTACGTTGTTGTTATCTTGTGGGTGGGACCAAAGGAAGTAATGTATATGACTGAAAATATGCCATTATTGGCTAGATATACTGTATTCATCCTGTTCATAGTGCCTCTAAGATTTTCACAATTTATTGGTAACTTTGTGGGTAAGGATTGGGGCACTGTCTTACTCTGCTTAATTTTGTGTTGGAATGTGCTCACTTTAAAGGGCCAAACCTCTCACCCCAAACTTCAATTTTGGTATGGGGATACTGAAATCCTCAATTGGTTCAGCTCTTCGATTGACAGCTAATTCAAACAATGCAGAGTACCAAAGCTTATGTTACACAGCATGAACGGCACTGAGAGTGTTTTGATTATATGAATTGAGTTTTTCTATACTTACCTTGAAGCAATAAACAGATTGTATCTGGATGAGGATGAATTTCAGACAATTGTGGGAGGGGCTTAAATTAGAAGGTTAGGAGAATTGGTACTGTTTGGGGTGAGAGAACTGGGTCTTTAAAGTGTTTTCAGGTGATGTCATAATTGGTCAGCCTTGCCCACTACTGTACCTTGAAAAAAAAAACAGCAGTCATTGTATTGGTTGTCAGCTACTGTACTTCTTAGCTCTACTGTAGCTGTGTGTACTATACTCTAGTATATGTTTTTCCTGGCAGTTGAGAAAAGGGTGGGGCTTGTGATGTCTGTGAAAACACTCTTGTGAATTGTTTGGTGAATAACCATACAACCATGCTTGCATACAAATAATAAAACAAGCATTACTTTTTAACACACGATCATACTACTGTGCATTGAATATATATAGTAGTGGGATGTACAATAGTATAGTGGCAGTGGTACTTTGGGTTGCCTGCCTTGCTCCTAGCACTGTTCAACCCTTCTCAGGTGACAACCCATGACAAAAATGCTTGTTAGATTAAGAATTGGAAAGTTACCAAGTACTTTATTATTATGCGATTCATCCATTTTCCACCCCTGAAAATATTTAATTTAACCAAATATTTGGGACCCTCTTAGCACAGTGTGGTTTTAGTGTTAAAATCATAATGCATCTTCCAGTGACCAAACACCACACTCATGTCGCCCCGCAGCATTTTTCATTACAAGTTTGGCCATGCATAAAATTAGTAAGCCATGGTGCTGGGCTGCCAAACTCTTCAATCATTCAGCTTTCATTTTGTCAGAAGACTATGTCACAGCACACTTCGCCTCGAGAGGTGAATAACCCTCAGTCGCCTCTCCGTTCGTGCACAATTTCCATATTTGATCTTTTAGAATGCCAAGGTTGCGAAAGAAAGGTAGCTTGCTGAAGATTTTCCATAACGATAAGCTCACTCGTCTTTTGTGACTGTTTGATAGATTATCTAGTAATTCATTTCTGTATACATTATGCAATTGGCAATGATGTACATCATGGCTATATATCTACTGTACATGAGTTTTGAAAAAGGTTCATTGGCTAATAAATTGTAAAAGGAAAGGCAGGTTTCCATTCTCAGAAAATTTCTCGATTGTCCTACAGGCAAACATTTCACCGTTTTTTGTTGTCTACAAGGAAATTTGGTTGTCGAAAACTTTGGTACATTTTCTGCAACTATAAAACAGTGTGTTTGTGGAGTACCTATTGTACTGTTTTGTTGCTGTGATCCAGTAGAGTTAAACTGGGTGTTTATACTGTACACAAGTGCGTGTATTTGTGTGTAACAGGAAAAGATATGTTTGAGAGACAGAGACTTTATCAATACTGAAGTCTGAAGACTGAATATGATAATAAAAGTTGAAAGAGTCCATTGCCAAGAGCAAGCCTTGAATCCATTAAAGAAAACTTTTTCATTCTTCCTGAGAAAAAAAAGGTGGTCTGTTGGACAACTAGCTCCTAACTTGGTTATCCTTATGGAAGTTCAATAATTGTCCTGGACAGCCACAAAACTGAAGGCCCTGAAATGACATTCCATTTTGTTGTGTGAAAAATACAAACCAGCTGAAACATTCAACTTTGAGGTAAATATATAAAAATGGTCCTGAATTATCCCCAAAATGTGACATATTTTCCAGCACTGCTCCGCAACTACCCTCTTTTTGGCTCCATTTTCAACCCATCATTTGATATCATCAACCTTAGGCCATATGCATTAATTCAAGAAAGTCAAAATTTCTCAACTTGTGTGATATGTTCAAACCCTATTGCTTCATAACTGTGTTCATATCTATAATGCTAAAAAGGTCACCAATTTGCATTTCTTTGAGGATTTGCAAATTGCCACATTCCTCAAAGGTGGTAAAAAGGTCATTTACCAAAAATTAGGATCATCAGAGATTCCCAGACAGGCAATCATTATTTCTACGCCCAGGAGGTCAGGCAATCGTTGACCCAATTTCAAAAGTCATTCTGTCTTTATTAAGGTCATGTAGCAACCTAGTTAATTGGAAGTACACATTGACCTGATTCTAGTGCCTGGATGATTGTTTAGACAGCTGAAAAGCTTTTTATCCCATTTTCCGGCTATGATGCCGGTACATATCCAAGTTATTGCTAAATTATAGGATGAAGGTGGTATAATTTCAACCTTGTATAATTATTAGACTCTCAGCCATGTGTATGAAAAGATCTGTTCCATACATGTCTCATATTTTTCACACATGTAGTACCTTTGCATTATCTTTGCCCAATTTCCACTTTTAAAATAGGCAGACCATTTCAGTGGACATATGTTTCTTCTGGTTTTAATTTTTGGAACTACAGTATATCTTGGTGAAGGAAAAATGGATTGTAGGGTAAATAAAGTCCAGAGGACAATTATGTTAATCATCCTGCAGTATTGGATGCTTGCCAGCCTGTTCCATTTAAAAAAAGGGATGAGGGATGCAGTCACCCCAACTTGAAGTAATGTAGTACACTGACCTGTTTCATGATTGGCTTTTGGGAGTCATGTGACAGTATTTTTTCTCCTCAAGTGTGAAGTTTACTAGGGAGTCCACTGCATCCATGTAAAAGTGATTTCCATGAATATTGCAAACATTTATAGGAAGGGGGAAGAAATAAGGGACTCATTATGATCATCCTCTCCCTTCTCTCTTTTAAACAAACTCAGTGGAAGTACAGTATTAAATCACATCTTGGCTGCACAGTAGAATTTCTGCTTTGATTTCCAACTTGGGAGTAAATTCGTTAGATGAGATTAAATGACACACTGATGTGGATGTGTTATATCATGTCAACTGAAGGTAAAAAGGTCAAGTATACAATTTCAAATATGGGTCAAGTTCTAGACTGGTTTGAAATACACTTCATATATAGTGTTAAGACTTCCCTTTAGACTGCTTCAAAGACAAGCCAGAAATACAATGGACATATTCTACAACCCCAGCCCATGGGGAGGGGGGCAGAGGGATTCTGATTTCTGAGATGATAGTGTCCGCTATTATGGTATTGGTTGGCTGAGCATGGTATCTTGTCACTCCCAGTATGAAATGAGCGTAATTATTGAAAACTTCAAATCACTAACCAATGCTGGCATGCTGTAGGCAACTAGAATGGAAGGATTTTTTTGGGGGGGGGGTGGTGGGGGGTAAGGGGAAGGGGGAGAATTTTAACAACAGTGAAATGTTGAAGCAAAATTAGAAAGCTCCCTCAACTTATTCAGCATGATGAGGCCTAGCCACGATACCCCTACTAAACTTGCCTATAACTATACTATTTGACAGCCTCATTTACTTTGGAAAATTTTATCACTGGTAATGAAACATGAACTAGGTGGCGCTATGCCACCTCCTACATCAAGCCATTCTAACTGGCCCTCATTTGTTTGCCAGCGGAATGGTCAACTCTGTTGTTTTATCAGGCTCTTTTTCTATGTTTGTTGTTTTTACAACATTTTTGGCCCCAGCAGTGGTAGTTCATTCCCTCTACATCGCCATCAGGGGATCATTCCTACTGGACCTGTTCAACATTGAGTAAAGAAAGTTGATAGATAAAGGGTTAACTGTAGTTGTGTGACTGTAGTAATTAGTATCCTGCAACAGGTATAATCAACACTTGCCCTACAAGGTAGTGTCAGCTTTGTTTTCATGTTGCAGCTTTGACAAATTATAAACAACTTTTGTGACATACAGTTAACAACATGCAAGTAGACAAGGCCACTTTAAATGTTGGCATACATCAAAATGATATTGATTTCCAAACTTGTTCTGAAGTATTTTAAGTGCAGTGCAGATTTTCCCTGACCAACTTACTTTGATAAACATGTGTAATCAGGCATTCCAGCTGCAATTATGTCAGTTAGAGTTAGTTGTGAGAAAGCAAAATTTGTGTAGTGCTGGATTAACTTCGACGGACCACTCGCAAAATTATATGGTCTAATAACTTTCTGTTCAGCTCTGTTTGCATACACCTGACTGATGTATGCTTCTTCTCCATTGCTAGATGTTTCACAGTTAATTTGTTGAATATTAACATTTCTTGAAGTTTGATTGAAACCTGGGAAGAATGTTTTGATGATATCCCAAATCCCAAGAATAGTGAAAATAGGTCGGGTATGTTAACTACGTTAAGAAGATTATTTTTAAAGTTATGAGTGTAGATGTGACGGAAAAGTTGCACTCTGAACTGGATTTGGCATTTGTCAGGAGTGAAACGCGTGCCGGTCATCCCAGTGTAACATAAATTTGATGGCAACCTTCTGTGACCATAATAAGATGTTGTTTGTCTTGTTTCACTATTGATGTAAATATACCAGTGTTCATATTTGGTAGCAGGCCCAGAGTTAGGGGTAAAATCAAGGACTTTTGTCAAAAGTCTGTTTGAGTTTGAAAACAGCTTGTTGGAATTGTTTTAACCTAGCAGTTGGGAATAACGCACTAGAAAAGGTTGACTTTGGATGTGACTTATCAAAACCTCTCTTACTAGCCCATTCTTTTAAACCAAATTTTCTCTCAAAATGATTGGAAAGGGAAGAGTTTTCTGCCAAAGTTTTCAGAGCCTTCAGAACCAACACTTACTTGTGATGTACTTTAATTTGTTTCTGGCATGTAAGATTCAGGCCAAATAAAGTTGCAAATGTATGTGTTGTAGTTTCATATAATAGGTCACTTAAATTTACAGTTGGTTTATAGATTTCAGTGATTGCAGTGATTATTTCAATACGTTATTGCTTCATGATGTTCTGGATGTACTTACCCGATAATTTGCCTTGAAATTGATTGAAGATATAAATTATTTTCATGTCCTTTGCTTTGAAAGTTTGTTTGAAGGATTAAGTTGACAAGATTTTAGAAATTCATGGAATAGGAAAACTGTCATGGTCTTGTATGCACTTTGTGTCATTTTTGGTCACGAAAGTGTACAGTGCCTGTAGGTGTATATGAAATAGCCCTTCCTCAAATTGCCTACCACTAAACAGTCTAAAGGCCAGGTCACACTACAGCGATATCTAATCGGATTTTGCTTCGATTTTTATGAGTGTTAACTATTATCTCCTACATCTTCGGTCGAAAAAAAAGAAAATTTGCCAACCTGTGTTATGAATTGCATCACAGGACTTCAAAATTCTAAGTTATTCCATGCTGTCACATCCACAGACAGCTTTTATCGGATGCGCTTAGTCCGATAAAAGCTTTTTATCAATGTGACGTTACGAAATAAGCAGTTTTTATTTCATTTCCGTGGTCCTCTCACACCAATCATATATTTATACAGGATGGCAAATTTTTGGTTCTTTTTAACAATTATAGATGGAGGAGATTTAAACTAAAACTCAAAAAAATCAGACAGTAATCTGGTCAGATACAGCTTTAGTGTGACCTGGGCATAAAACTGGACTTTGGGCAGTAAGTCAGGTTTTGGACTGTTTGGTGGGAGTGGTTTACAGTAAGGGCTTTTTTACATAATGCATATTAATTAAAAAATTAGGGTAGGGGTAGCTCTGAAAATTTTCATGGCGCAAGAAGATCCATTAGCCAAATGCAGCATCAGTGCAGCTGTCTCCACCCAACCCCATGCAGAGTTGTTATCTCTCCTTAATGTTTTGAGCAAACAAGCTCCCAATTAGTCACCATTGACAGCAACTTACTGATCAACAAGTGTCCAGGGCCAATTTCTGCTAACTATCAATTGAGTCTGTTGTGTGAGGGAGTAGATGTGCACCACTGGACAACCTCTCAGAATAAACATTCCAAAGAGACTAAGTGAAAACCTGAGTTCCCAGAAGGTGCAGAGACAGCGGCATCAGCTTTGCAGTAAACACACTCTACAGGCTTATTTTAACCCTTTACCGTTGTTTGGGTCCTTTTGGCCATCACCCATCTTTACTGTTTCACCCGGAGCTTGAAACTGCGAGTAGCTACCCGAACATCCACAACAACAAGGGAGACAATAGTTTTAAGGTCATGGTGTCAATAGCCTACGGAAGCTGATGCGGGGTGTGCTGCGTCCGCTTTTCTGCCCACTCCCGCAAATATGCCCCAATTGGAGCACAAGGGTAAAGGGTTAAGTAGCAATCTGAATTGTTTGAAGGGCTGCAAAAGTGTCCTCTCCTTAAATAACATACAGAGATACTTACATTTTTCAATTTTCATTAAAATGAAAAGGGGAGGGAGAACTCTACCCTCTTTCTTCAGAGCCAGGGGAACAATCCCCTCTTAACCCGTTTAACAGAAACTCTGGTAACTGTGCAGCCAGTCAATGCCATTCTCCCATGCTTAACCATGGCTGTAGCAAACTTTCTGAAGTACCATGAACTTGAAAATGTGATTGCATCATTGCCTTGCATATTGCCTTTTTATTGCAGACTTGGCTCATAATGTTTGCATTCTTGTCTGCCATTTCATAAAGTTATTTTTGCTTGTGTTTTGAAATCAGCGATGGTCTAATAAAACTTGGTTGTTAGTTCTTTATATACGTCTTTGTTCAATGGCCCAGGGTACATAGCTGCTGTCTGCAGGCTTATTCTTTTGTCAATATTGGGCAACAACAGCTACTGTATTGAGATTGTTGACTGATATGCCTGATGCATTATTCAACTTTTGATCAAGAATGCTGTCATTGATGGGTTTTCTGTGTTTGTACGATTTAGGTGCAGTGGTACTGTATATAACTTATAAGGAAAGCTAGGGAACCTGCCTCAAACTTATTCTGAAACATCAGCTTAATTTTTTTCGAAGTAATTTTTATAATCTTTCAGGACTTCAACTCTGCATATTTAAGACTAATCAAGTACTTACTCTTGGTAAATTTGAGGAGGGAAAGTATTGTCACATGACTCTAAAGAACCATTCACCAAACAGGATGGTCTACTAGTCAAATTCTAGTTGATGTGACTGCATTTTTCCCTTTTAGAGGGCTATTCCTCTCACCTTAAATTACAATTCTTGAAGGGGTTTACAGGGCATGTGAAAGTTGACTTTCTGGAACATGTAGGTACACCAGTAATGGATAATGGATATAACAAATATTGAGGGACTTTACAGTCCTAGAGTTTTACCTCAGAATTTGGGCCAGTTGGTATCACACCTCGAAATAATTTCCAGGTTATATTATCACATGACATCATCATTTCCAGATGTCTTGCTATCAGGAGCATGAACATGATGAAACAAGTAGCAAAGTGTAAGTTTTAAAGTGGAAATGTGATGACAGGCGAGCACTTCATCACATATTGGTGGTCTTTGTATTGAAGTATCATCAATGGACCCAACTTCTCTTGGGTTCCAGCTAGTATTGAGGTGGGTGGCAAAGATTCTGGCATTACCCTGTCAGTAACCAGCACCTGAAGCTTGAGACCAACAACTCATGGGAAAAGACCTAGTTTCCTGTGCAGGACAGATTGTTTTGTTTTGATGTTTGAGATTTTGAGAAGGATTGTCTGAGAGTAGTTTCATGAAGGTGACCTGTAATTTGGTGAAAAATCTGAGCTTTTGTTGATTTAAAATTCAGGTGCAAGTGTGTTTGGTTTAGTACCTGGGACCCTGACTCAGTAGGCCTAGTTCCAGTGTACACCCACTTATAGGAAATAAATCTGCAGTGCCCCCCCCCCCCCCCCATCACCTTCTATTTACATTTGTAATCCCTATTTACAACTCAAGGTCAAGACCAAGATATCTTCAGTTGCTAGAGCCCTGCCTATTACTCTGCAGTTTCTCATCCCCCCAAAAACCTTAGGAGTTGTTGGGAATTAGCAGTTTCCAATAGTGGAAACTTCTGGGGCCCGTTCCACAACGAATAACGCACGATCTTAAAGGGCCAAACCTCTCACCCCAAACTGCAATTTTGGAACCCGGGTACCGAAATTCCCAATTGGCTCAGCTGTTTGATTGACAGCTAATTCAAACGATGCAGAGTAGCAAAGCTTATATTACACAGCATGAATGGTACTGAGACTGTTTTGATTATATAAATTGAGTTTGTCTATACTCACCTAGAAGCAATAAACTGAGATTGTATCTGGATGAGGATGAATTTCAGACAATTGTGGGAGGGGCTTAAGTAAGAAGGTTAGGAGGATTGGTGCTGTTTGGGGTGAGAGAACTGGTCCTTTAAGTATGTTTAACTGCTGACTTAAGTATGGAGAATCAAACTTAAGATTGTGCGTAACTCTTTGTGGAATGGACCCCTGGACTTTGATACATGTGAGGGGTGGAGGGGAGGGGGAATAATGTTTGCTCTTCACATTGGCATATATATGTTTGATGCATTTATATATCTGAGTTATGTCTATGAACAAATAGAAATTGCTTTCTGGAGTCCATGGACTAATTGTTGTGGGATCATTGGAATTCCTTTATAGGAATATTTTTGAAAAGACTTTTCTGGATTTTGTTTTTGTGAAATGATTATGACCCAGAAAATTTCAAGGTTTGTCAAGATAGACCCCATGTGTTAACACTTTGGTTGTCATGGAAAATGTGCCAGGATCCACACAGAAGTGGGTTGGTAGTATTTGGTTTGGGCATAATATTTAACTTCTGAAATACTGTATTGTTGATCGTAGGATGCTGTGCTTTTTCAAGGTACAGTGTATAGCTTTGAAATGAGACGTGTTAGAACTGAAAAACTAGGTGGAGGTTTTTTACAGGTCAGGTAATCGTCCTGTTAAACCTTTGAAATAATGGTGAATGTAGGATACAGGACTTGAGTTTTACATTTCCATGGGTGCACCATAATTTGCACCTCTCAAGGAAAGTTAGGAGTATAGTAGGTGCAACCATTGGAGAGATTTTTATATGAGTTGCTGTCTTCATCAAGGTGTGCATAAAATCACACTCCTCGCCATGATTTGAGGAGGACTGGAGTGCATTTGCACTAGCATGCCTTGAAATTCAAGGCCTGAGTGTACAGTGCTTGTTTAATGTATATATGGGATAGGATAGAGCAGATGCACAAAAATCTCGTTGGTTTCTGAGCCTTTGTTCTGTCTGTTGAAGCCTCAAATATGTCTTCATATGGGTCCCAGCAGGTGTTTCTTCTTGTGGTTTTGTGGACAGAACTGCAAAGTGAAAGAAAAAGAAAAAGAAAAAAAAAAAACAGAACATTCTGTTTGTTAAAACCTTTAACTGTTTGAAATGTATTATATGGAAGAAGGTAAGGTTAGGACGGTAAAGATGGAGTTTTAAACCGATTGGTTCCAGTGCTGGCTATGACCACGGCCACTGTATGGAAGAAACTGAATTTGACACTCGTAGAGACCATATAAGTCAGTTGCCCCCTTTTATTCTGTTGGGTTAGTTAGATCATGGAAGTACTACCTCGGAGGTAGTACTTCCATGGTTAGATGGAGTTTCAAAAGGTTTTCTTGATCACAAAAAAAAGAATCAAATATTCAGCTAGTATTAATAGTCCAGAAGATTGAGTTTAGTTTTGGTTGGCACTATGGTTTGGCCACAAATGTGTTTGTTAATGTTGACAAGTTTACACACCAAGATATGTCCCATTCTTTGCCTACTTCTTGTTGTAAGGGAGTGGTTCTCAAAGTGGTCCCCCCCCTGGGGGCGTCGTAAAGTTTGAAGGGGGTGCTGAGGAGTTTGCAAGCAATAGGGGGTGTTGGCATTGACTAGGGGGTCCCTGGAGGTTCTCATACATTGGTGCAATAAAAGAACCTCGGAGGTTGCAGAGTGTTTGACACAGACTGTCTTCTCCGAAAGGTTTAACAGCTACTGACAAATATTTACCCAATATAAAACTTATTTGGGTCATTTTGGTGCTGGAAATTGGAAGTTAAAAGCTCAAAGTCAAAGACTTATATAAATATGATGGCATGTTGGGTGGGAGGGGGGCATTGGATCAGTCATGGGTGCCTTATGGGGATGGTAGTTTGGAAAAGTTTGAGAACCACTGTTGTAAGGTCTTACTTCATGTAGGTTGTGGCAGGGAGCTCTTACTGAAGGAGATAAAGCACTTGACCTTTCTTTTATTAAGCTATCAGGATTGCCGACAATTACTCCTCATTGTTTTACTCTCGAAAATTTAAGACCTGGTACAAAAGGGATTAGTAAGTGACAACAATAGCTTCTTATCGTCTGCTAGGTCTCATATACTGTACCTGTGGCATGATTTCAACCATTGCCATAATACTGCCAGTTGTCAAAGAATTAAAAAAGAACTCCGTTTCTGTACGCCAGTACTCACTTTTTTGATTGGTTCAGTAGAGCTTCAACTAAGTTTTAGAACATCTCATTTTTTTCTGTTTCAGGAACAACCTGGGAATGTTTTCAAAATCATATAAAAATTTTAGCCTCTGCATTCATTGCTGAAGAGCAATGTCAGTGACCAACAGAAAAAGTTAGAAAAAGAGAAGAATCTGATCACTTAAAACTGCAGTAAAGTCATTTTGTGTAATAGTATGTTCCCACTTGAGAACGATCATGCGATCAGATCTGGTTCAGACTCCACGCAGGAGGTCAGTGCCCAAGTGGGAACCCTCTCCTTCCCGGATCAAATCCTGTGAGCTTGATTGCCCCTTTGGGGAGGACCAGATCGCATGTAGGGGATCAAGTCGTCAAGAAAACAAATGGGAACACAAGCAGGGTTCGCCAAATCCCCCGCCCGACAGTCCGGGACAAGTAAAAAAAGACTTGGACAAGTGAACTGCTCAATATTGTAGCCCCCTAGGCAAGCAGCACAGAAGTCCTCTTCACATAGGAATTCAACGGCAATTAGATATGGACTCAGTGCATATTCATGTGGGCAAGTAGACTTTGGGAATCCCTAGTCCGATGGACGAGTAATAAAAAAACAAATTTGTCAAAGCCTGAACACAAGGGGGATCAAGGTGACCCGAGATCAATGACGTACTTCTGCAGGGAAGCTCCTCACGCCACACAAACTTGTGTAAACAAACTTGAATTGCATACGTAATTTCAATGAAACAACTTCCTGTTACTTGAACTGGAGGAGGGGATCAGATTGAACTGGAGGAGGGGATCAGATCCTGTGCAGGACATCAAATGAACGATTTTGAGAACGATCATGCGATCAGATCTGGTTCAGACTCCACGCAGGAGGTCAGTGCCCAAGTGGGAACCCTCTCCTTCCCGGATCAAATCCTGTGAGCTTGATTGCCCCTTTGGGGAGGACCAGATCGCATGTAGGGGATCAAGTCGTCAAGAAAACAAATGGGAACACAAGCAGGGTTCGCCAAATCCCCCGCCTGACAGTCTGGGACAAGTAAAAAAAGACTTGGACAAGTGAACTGCTCAATATTGTAGCCCCCTAGGCAAGCAGCACAGAAGTCCTCTTCACATAGGAATTCAACGGCAATTAGATATGGACTCAGTGCATATTCATGTGGGCAAGTAGACTTTGGGAATCCCTAGTCCGATGGACGAGTAATAAAAAAACAAATTTGTCAAAGCCTGAACACAAGGGGGATCAAGGTGACCCGAGATCAATGACGTACTTCTGCAGGGAAGCTCCTCACGCCACACAAACTTGTGTAAACAAACTTGAATTGCATACGTAATTTCAATGAAACAACTTCCTGTTACTTGAACTGGAGGAGGGGATCAGATCCTGTGCAGGACATCAAATGGGAACACTCTTGCGGTTGGTCACAAAATTTTCCACTTGATCAAGCTTGAGGTGATCAGCATAGGGGGATCAAGTGGGACTTAACACTCCCTAATAGGCTGACATAGGTGTCACGCTTGTCGGCAAAGATTTGAAGCATTGTCAGTATGTGTTCTTTGTTTGAGGATTATGCTTGTATGAAAGGGTTGATTTCTCATTAGGAGGGTTAAGTCAAACAAACTTACAAGAAGTACTAAGGGACCTGTCAATCAATGCCTCTGCGTGTGAAAAGAATTAAAGTAGTCTCAACACATATTGCTTGATTAGATGAAATTAAATGAAGTGCTTTAACCCTTTACCGTTGTGCTCCAATCGGGGCATATTTGCGCGCCTCGGGGGTGGGCGGAAAAGCGGACGTAGAACGCCCCGCATCAGCCCCGTGACCAACCCTGTGACCTTAAACTATTGTCTCTCTCGTCCTTGTGGCTGAATTTTCGGGTAGCTACTCGCAGTTTCGAACTCCGCGTGAAACAGTAAAGATGGGTGACAGCCAAGCTCTCCGCATGGGTCCAAAAGGACCCAAACAACGGTAAAGGGTTAACTCCTTTTGTAACAGCTCCCTGGTTGTAGGAGAGCATGACAGCTTTATGCCATAGCATTGCTTGGTAGCTGCAGCTGTGTTACATTTACATGGTGCCTTCTAAGATCATGAGCAGGTTTCAGTTTTAGGCCTGTATGCAGACACATCAAAGGGGGGGGGGAGTCATTTGGTCAATGTGCGGTTGCTATTTATCCAAGAGGAGTCTATTTTTTTTCCCTATCTGACCTAGCCTACAAAAGTTACCAAATTCGATCCTGATGTGAATTTTTAATTCAAATTCTCCAAGGTTCATGCATGGCTTAGCATCATAAAAGAACAGCCTTTCAAGGTTTTACAAGCAGGAGCCCATCCCAAAAATGTTGGAACCACCCAAGACCACAGCATTTTGATATGGTTTTTTACAGTACTACTGTCTTTCTTCTATGCATATACTCCACATGTATAATAAAATCTTCTTTTCCATATAGTGGCCATTTGATGGACGGCCTCAAATGCTGCACTCTGCTCAACTCAGCTTAATTTGAGGATAATGTGTCGTGAAGTTATGGAAATTGAAGCAGCCAACTGCATCCTATAACATGTGCATTAATTTAAAGTTTTAATTATTAACAAGAGTACATTGCAAGTTAAACCTTTGCTGTAAGTTATGATTAATTTATGTGAGACTCTGTGCAGGTGTTTTCTGGTAACGGTATTATAATCATTAGAGATGGACGATTGGCATGAGGTCAGAGAGGTCAAATTATGACAGAAGGGTACGAAGGAGGGGGGTAGCCAGGAAATGATTCATTAAAAGAATTAAGTTTTTAGGTAGTACTTGCTTGGTGTATGAGGATGAATACATTTATCATCTAATTTGTTTTGATTGTATTATTCAATTTTAGCTTAAAGGGCCAAAACCTCTCATCCCAAACTACAATTTTGGTATGGGGTTACATAAATTCTCAATTGGCTCAGCTCTTTAATTGACATCTAATTCAAACAATGCAGAGTACCAAAGCTTATGTTACACAGCATGAACGGTACTGAGAGTGTTTTGATTATATAAATTGAGTTTTTCTTTACTCACCTTGAAGCAATAAACTGAGATTGTATCTGGATGAGGATAAATTTTAGACAGTTGTGGGAGGGGCTTAAGTAGGAAGGTTAAGAGAATTGGTACTGTTTGGGGTGATGGAACTGGGCCTTTAAGTGTTAAAATTGTGAAAGGGATTTGAGTTGGACTCATCAAAGACCATTAGTGTCAGCTAGAAAAACATTCAAGTTTGATTTAAAATGGGGTTTAATTTGTTACAAGTCCGCCCATTTAGATGCCACTTACAGCAGGTGGGGAATACTGTGGGCATTTACTACAACCCTTGCCCACAGGGTTCTAGTGAAAGAGAGAGATCAAAAAGTGACAGGAATTGGGGAAGGGGCAGAGAGATTCTTGAAAAGGGGAAGGAGCATTGACAAATTTTCTGATGGGGACCATGGTCAAGATATAATAGACTATATTCTTGGAATTTATTGTGAAATACAAAATCTGTGTCAAGTTGAATGATTTTTGCACCCATGATAAATTGTAGTAGGGTCCATAGGGAGTGGTTTTGGTGGGGGGGGGATAAGTTGAGGTAAAGTAGAAGAAAATACCCTGCAGAAATAAGTGTTACCTTAGTCGCTGTTTCTGTAAAACATGTTGCTTATTAGGGATGAATAGCCTCTTACTTTCTGTATATTCAAACTTTGTTGCATAGAGTTAGTTAGGTACATTTTGTAGAGTCTTTGGTAATGACTTGACCTGGGAATAAAACCCAGGCCTTCCGTGTGAGAGGTGGATGCATAGAGATACAATGTTCTTCTCATTAACATAAGACCAATGTCATTCTAAATCAAATAAAATTTAGTAGCTCCATCTTTTTACTAAAGTGTGTTCATGATTTTCCGTAAATGAACAGAGATACCTCATTTGTAGAGCATTTTAAAAGGCATTTGAAAAATTCTTAAAAGCATTCGATAAAGGTGTATTCATCATTATTTTATTAAACAGGAGGATGCATAAAAAGAATTTGTTTCAAATGATATTGAGTACTACAATCTTCTTTTTACCCCTGGGCAATTATTGTGAGCTTCACCGAGGCAATTTCTGACCATTAATCATTAATTGGTCTGGCAAATGTCATTTTGAATAATTTCCATCATTTGTGACGTCAGGCAAAGAATTGTTTTTGACTTGGCAATATGTGATTATCGTGTGATGAAGGAATGAAATCTTAATGTCCATAGAAATGGACTTCTGCAGAGTGGTCACTTTTATAGGTTATCCCCAAGGGAAATTTACCATAATGGCTGTCAAAATCAAATAGCTAATAATTACTTAAACATCTGTGGGTTTTGGAAGTAGGGAAGTAGAAGTTGTAAAAAAATTAGTTAAAAATGGAAGTTTTTAACGATATCGGGAAACAAGCTGGAAGGAAAGGAACAAAAAAGTGGAAAAAGGAAGAAAATTTTATGAGACAAGCAGAATAAATTTGAAGGTAAAAAAATTGAGAGAGTACTGGACAACGTATGTACTTACATGGCTGTTGAAAAGGGCTACTCATTTTGAACAGTGGAACCTGTATCTGTATTTTATTCAAAAGTTATCATCCAACATAGTAGATATCATATTGGATCCCCTCCCCCCTTCCCCAAACATATGGCATAGGGTAGCTGGCAATATGACTTTTTTCCATCCAGGCAAGTTATTTACTCTCTTGGGGAATTTTTTTTTTGAGAATAATTGTGACACTGTAACTGTGAGCATTTCAAGTAGATGTTTAACTATAAATTTATCATATTTGAAATTGAACCTGTTTGCAATTTGCAACATCTATGCCAATACCAGTCTCCCAAAAATATGGTGATAGTGTTCACTTACTCCTTGATACTAAAATTCATGTGGCTTTCCCACTGTAGTGGAAAAGTTGGAATTACCTTATAATGACTGCTCTGGACTCTCACCCTCTTCTACCCCCTTCCTGTTGACTTTATGAAGAAATTAAACTTTAAGTGGGTGTTTGATCTTGTTGTCGCATTCTCAATTTTCTTTTCCCGTTCTTTGGCTTTCTTGATGTAGCCTACCTTTTCTTTTCAATCTTATTTGATCCTGTTTCAATCAATTATTTGGTGTATTGGAATCCAGGCCTTGAGTTTTATATTTTACCAGGTGTCTACAAATCACACTCCTCAGGAAAAATTAGGGAATGTGGTGGGTGATGTGCTGTTTTTCAAAATTTGGTGCATTTACCTGTGTTCCCAGTCATTTATATTTGGGTGTGCAAAAAAATAACACTTCCCGTAGTGATTTGATGTGAGTGATGGTATTCTATTGCCCTCACACACCTCAAAATTCAAGGCCTGGGATACTGCTTCAAAGCAGGGGTCAGGAGAGATATTTTCATGTCTTCAATGGTTCCTAGCTCTGCTCACCCTCTCTTAAAGGGGAGGTTTAAGCAAAAATTAAATTTTCATATGTGAAAGACGAACAAAATCTACACAGTGTGGTAAAAGTTCCATTCAAATCAGACATGTATTTCTTGAGATATCATGAATGAAGTTAGTAGATTTGTGTTCAAAAGTGAGTTTGAGGGCAGCCGAGCTTAAACCACTTCCTCACATTGACAAGGAATGCTTTGTTTACCTTTGTATAATCAGATTGTTTTGTTGACCTTAAAGTTAATAGGATATGACCTCCCTATGTGGGATGCAAAGTTTGTAAAATTCTCATGCCATTTATGCAACCCCATTTTAAAAATATGTCATTATTGAGGAGAAAATCAGGAATAAAGTTTAAAGAAAAACAAAAGACTGCCCATTAATGTGGGGATGTGATGTCATATGTGCTTGCTTCAAGTTCACTTTTTGTTGAAAATGTGAAAACTTTATCCGATCATATCTTGAGAACCACACATCTTATTTCAAGGCAAGTTTCACCAAAATGCTTAGAATAAGCACCTCTCTTACATACCAAATCCTGTTGTGACCTTAAACCCTTCTTTTAACAGCATCATTGCTAAAAGGAACATAGTATGAATGTATAATAAACTTTGTAGAAAGTGCTGTCAAGTATAGTGTAACTTTCCATTGCCTCTCCCATAGGCACTGTTCCAAGTTGCAAACGTCATTCATCGCTGATTACTCTATTCCCCACTTATCTGCAGTAGAGTCCCGTGCATGCTTTTAATTGCACAGTGCAGGGCTCAAAAAATCCCATGTTTGGGATGCCAGAGGCTACCTAGTACAATGTTTGGGCTTCCAAGATTCTTTATTGAAAAGCAGGCTGAAGTTGGGTTACTTGGATTCACCAGGGATTTGTGCTTACATTTTGACTTTCAGTTTTGTAAGGCTGCATTATGCTAAAACAATTTCCTATCTGGTTATCAGAGTCTTTTACCAGAAAAGCTGATGAAAATATTTTCCGAACACTCTATTTAAGGTGACTTCAGATAGAGGACATTCAGTCTAGTTCTATTGTAGCATATAATTTTTTACATACCTTTATGTTAACAGCATTTTGCTTTGAAAAACAATGATGATGGCCATAATTATTTCCCACAAATCACAATCCTCAGTTTTGCAATTGCTATTTGGAAAAGTGAATGTATATTCAGTGCTCTCTCTTTATACAGTCCCCTGTGATCTTTCTGGTGCAAAGTTTAACTTCAACTTGAACAAGTTACCAGTTTTGTTATTTTATCTTTACAGCCGTAAGATATGGTCGTGTTCCTCACCGGGCAGGGAAAGTCAAGTCACCAACCACGACGAGTAATGGCGTTGTGGCGCCCTCTCTGCAGGGGATGAGAAAAAAGAGCACAGATTCCGTGGACAGTATGAGACCCGTGGATGTCGATGAAATGTACATGCCAGTACCGCCAATGAACGGAACGAATTACAACTTTGGCCCGCCATCCTATCTTGTTCCTCCGCCCCAAACCACGGGAGACACCCAACTACAGATTAAACAGGCTGAAATGTTTGAACTTGTTAGCACGGTTTCCTATGCATTCCGCATGACATGTTACTACACACCGGAAAGTGCACCATATCTCAGGGATTTTTCATTTCCTCAGGTAATAAATTACAGTTTTTATGAAAATGACTGAGCTGCTCTGAGGAGTTTGGTTGAACACACTGTAACTCAACAATAGCAACCCACTTTTGTAGTATACATTTCATTGATAGGGCATTGCACTTTGGGGACAGAGCATTGCAGGCAGATTAGGAAAATTAATGGAGGAATGGTTTGCTAATTCATGAAAACAGGAGAAAAGGCTATCAAACAGGAGAGCTGGCATCAAAATTATGTCAGGAAAATTGTTCACCTGCAATATGTTATTTCACTGAGCTGAAACTAGATTAATGTCAGAACAGTTTGACAAACAATTTCATGACCTTTTGCAAGATAGGGTTTGAGAGGTGTGAATCTAATAGAGGTTGGGTGAGAGAAATAAAGAGAGTGAAGTAGTTTATACTCTTTTTTCAAATACTAAAATGCAAGAGCACCCAAACCTATTAAGCAACAGCCAAAAATCTTGATATTTTTAGCCGTTGCTCACCAAGGAACCAAGGAACTCCCCAAGAAACTTTATAAGTATCTTTAATTATATGTTAGGATGCAACATTGCATTTTCAAGGTAAACCAAGCAGTTGCTCCTAGTAAATTTCACATTTGAGTGGAAAGAGTATTGTCACATGACTCTCAAGAGCCAATCATGAAACTGGACACTCTACTTCAGGTTTGGGTGACTGCATCCCCCCTTTAACTAATGGTAATCAGGTTGAATGAAGGGTTAGTATTACTCCAATGTCTTCCTCTTTCTTTCATTTAAAGGGGTAATCCTCTTACCCCAAACTATAGTTTTACTAATAGTCCACAGAAATTTTCAATTGGGACAGCTCTTTGATTGACAGGATGTTCAAAAAATGCAGGGTAACCCTGACTCACATTACACAGCATGTTCTGTACGGAAAGTATGTTTTTTGACTACACATTGGTCTTGTATTCATTCTGAAGTAATAAAACTGAGATTGTGTCCTAATGACGGGGGAATTTAGACAGTTTTGGGAGGGGAAGTAGATTATGAATATTAAATCTGTTGGGGTTGAAAGGATCAGACTTTTATCACAGGGTGTGGAAAAAGTTCTTGAAAAATTCCTGTGCAAAGTGGAGAGAAGGTTGAGATGCTACTAAATAGGAGCACTTTTTAGGATAGTAAGATCAATTTTCATTCAAAAAAATGGAAATATTTACCAGTCTTCAGTCTTTATTACAGAGTAATGGAAGAAAGGAAAGAATAACAGTTGTTCCCCATAAATGCATGGTCAAGTGGGTTGTAGCGTCCGACTTACAGCCCGTAGGTCTGGAGTTGGGAGTCCTGGCCGGGTCAAACCTAAGACTTCAGAAGTGGAACCTACTGCCATAGTGCTTGGTGCTTAGCATAAGCATTGGAGTAAGGAAAAGAAACCAGTGAGCCTCAACTAGAAAAAAATGCTGTAGATGACCAACTTGAGCCAATTGGTCCGAGACTGATCTGAAGGGTCTCATTTAACAGTACTAACTCATAAATTTCAGTTTTTGCTCTGGATGCAAGATTGTGTGTATGGTGAAGTCTTGTATGACTACATGTTAAAAGTATCAAAGCACACACACAACATATGTGAATAATGACATAAGTTAATAAAAATGCAATAAGGTCAATTCAACAGGAAAGATGTTCAGTGAACCCTTCTCCTCCGCATTTCCTCTTGGGTACAGTAGCTGTCTGGATTATTTTGTTTTTACGATGAGAAAATTAACTTTTAGAAAGAGAAAAAGGAAACAAATATGAAAAATTAATTGTTTGTTACTCAAAACATCAAACCATAGGATTTCAAAAATAATCAGAAAGGGCTCCAAATAAATGACTGCACTGACAGCCATAGCCATTGGGCCTTTTCTGATGGTCTTGATGCCCCTCAGTCAGTATCCATTTAAATAACACAGACCAACAGCCATTTTACTCTGTTTGGCTGTGTCCATTTAAAAGTTTATTGTGAACACTGTATTTACAAGTACCATATCATTTTACACTCTGGTGAACCCTTGAGAATCCATTTTGGGGTTCTATGCCCCTGTGTGCTGGGGGTGGCAAATATGTTCATGGCATTTCCGTGCCTGTCATTAGAGGTGATTAAAGGGTATCAAGGATTTGAACAGTATTTAATATTGGAAGATAAATTAATTGCATTTCTACCTCTTCAGCTTACACTGTATAATACATTTATGTTGGTGTGTCATTAAACATTCATCCAACTATCTGTTTAAAAAGAAATGGGAAGTAACTAATTGAGGGTAATCAGTGTTTGGGTTCCATGGTTTCATCACTGAGAGTGACATGTGACACATGAAATCTATAATTACTTTCCTCATTACCTAGATATATATGTGTTACCAGTTTTCCAATATTGCAGAAATACCATATAGTCATTAAAAGAATAGTCCAACGCCAAATTTATTTCTGATGTGTTAAACAGGGACATATTTTAAGCACTCTGGTTAAATTTTAATTTATTTCCCATGTTCTGTTCTTGAGATATTGGCAATTGAATGTGGCAAATTTTCAACATAGAATGAATTTGGAGCAAGCAGGCAAGATGTTTTGCTTTTCTTCATAATTTACAACAAATTTTATGCAACTAAATCTTAATATATTGATACCATGCTCAGGATGTACCATAGGTGCAGTCTGAATAATGGAATTTTAAAACCTTTATGTGCCTTAGGGACAAAATGGCATGTCTAATCGATTCAAGGTCAAACAAAAAGAATGAAAATGAAGGAAGAGCAAATCACTGGCCGAGAATGTGAATCCATGACATCACACCTGTTTGCTTCAAGTACACTTTCTCTGGAAAATTTGCCAACTTCAATTGCTGATATCTCAAAAACCTAACATGGGAATTTAATTCAACAAAAATAAATTTGACTCTGGACTATTCTTTAAATGGAGTTGAATGGGATTTAATGACACACCACACAATATGTGTGTTATATAGTGGGAAGATATATGCTGTGAAGTTATATAGTGTGAAGTTATATAGTGTGCAGTTATATAGTGTGAAGTTATATAGTGTGAAGTTATATAGTGTGAAGTTATATAGTGTGAAGTTATATAGTGTGAACTAAATAAAAAGCTAAAGCTGGAATAAATTTTCAAGCAGGATTCACCTTCAAGTTTAGTTTCAAATGCAAATCAAATATGATGCAAATCTTTCCCTTTTAGTTACCTCTTCTGGTAGGGGGAAATGTTGTATGCATATTCAAGTTCTACGCCACCAATGTGCAGGGAAACAGTGGGGAGCCATTAACGTAGCATTGTCGGAAGACAAAGACATTTTAAATGGTGTTCATCCCCCAAAGGAAAACACTTCAAAAGTTCTGCTGTACCATCTTCTGGTTGTGAAAAGCAATGTGTAGAGTTCACATTTTAACTTTGCTTATGATTTCAGAATTCTGAAATCCTGGAATCCCTCTCCACACTGAAAGTGTGAGTAATTCACTCCAAATATACTCACTGAGGTCTTTTGATGCACAGGGAAGATTTATTAAAGCTCTTTTCCAAATCATCTGCCCTTTAGGAATTAAAGGGGGCTGTTAAGAGTTTGTCAGATATAAGCTGAAGTGGGCGAGTGTAAGAGGCCTACATGTAGCTAGGTTTACACGTAGCTGGCCATTTGCAGTGGGTGATGTGCAGTAAATGGCATGTGGAAAGTTGAATGGAGAAGCCCAAAATATCTATGAGAAAACCCAGAACTTGATGAAACTCTAGGTAACATGATTTATAATATAAATGATGAATGTTTATGAGTTCAGTATTATGAATAATTTTCATGTTTAAAAGATTTAAACCCAGTTAAATATCCTCCAAAAAGAATCATTTTTGTAGAAGTACACAGAAATTTGGCATAGTTCTTTGAATGACAGTAGAGGCAAAAAAGCCTCTTGTTGATATTACACAGCATGTGCTGTACTTCAAGTGCTCTGTTTGCCTCTCTGAGATTCTGAGATTCATAAGTTGGTGTTTTCTGTGCTTTATTGCAGGATGATCTAAATTCACCCTTTCAAAATGACATGGAAACAAGAGGGCGACATCACTGGGTCCAGTTGGCTGAAATCATGGACCATGCTGTGAGCGGTCAGGTGGAGTTTGCCAAAGCAATCCCGGGTTTTCGCAATCTTTCTCAGGACGACCAGCTTTTGTTGCTGAAAGGAAGTTTCTTTGAATTGTGGGTAATAAGAATATCAGGCCTCATCCAGCCACAGACACCAAATGGCCATCATCACACCACCAATGGAGTATCGCATCCCGTCCCACCACCCATGTCCAGCCCACAGGGTGCTCTCCCATCACCCATGGGATCACCGAGGGTATCATTACTATGGCAACAGCTCATGCATGTCTTGGGGGCAGATATCTACCATGCCATGAACAACTTTGCTCAGGAATTCAACTCATGGGGGCTATTGGAAACAGAACTAGCATTGTATGGAGGTTGCTTGCTGGCAGCACACGGTAACAGTTACGTCTCATCACAGATTTGGGGAAAGGGTGGTGTTACATGTATGTGTATGGCCCCCTTGTTTGTGTTCCTGTTTCCTTTGGTAAACATGTAGCTGTGTTAGAAAATATTTCAGAGCTAAAATGGCACAAGGCTGCTCCATGTGGGCTTGAGATGCTAGGTACCATGTCAGACCGGGTGACTGTCGTTGCTTCAGCTAGTCTGAAGCTGCCCCACTCATGCTTTGTTGGTATGCAAATTACAATAGCATTATGATACTGTTCCACTGTTATGGTGTGAATATGAACAAAGCATCTCTCCAACAATGGAGTATTTCATCCCATCCCACCACCCATTTGTGCTATCCTATCACCAATAGGATCACTGAGGGTATCATTACTATGTCAAAAGCTTATGCCTGTCTTGAGTCATGCAAGCTGTTGCTCCGTCAGCCAGTCAACAGCAGCTGATTGGCTGAGGGAACTATAGCTTGGTTGCTCTGACATGGTATTCAAGGAAGGTAGAGTTTCTGAGTTTTTGTCCCTTGGTACCAGTCAAGTGTTTAGGAGGGTTAAAACATTTGACTTGCAGCTAGGAGGACTGGAATTCAACTCGTGGCCAGGTAAGACCAAGTACTTTAAACTGGAACGTTCTGTCCTCATGCTTGTTGCTCGAAGTAAGCAATATAGTGGGGAAACCAAGTCAGTGAGCCACAACTGGAAAAATGGCCATGGCTTGCCCGACTTGAACCAGTTTGTTGTAAACTGAACCAATTAAATCTCAGCTAACTGACCAAACTACCCTTAAGCTTGTTCCAAATTAAAATCAGCTTGTTCACAGCTCTTATCTGAGCCAAAAACTTTTTGGTCCCAAGGCAGATAGATCCTTCTGTGTTGCTGTTCGTTGTCTTTGGAACAGGCTTCTATTACTTGTTCGTTCAAGTCCAGCTTTGCACACTTTCAAAACTAGGCTTAAAACTAATTTATTGAATATTCCTTATTCTCAAAAACTGTTTTAATTATCATGTTTTGTTGGCATTTTGTGCTTTCACTTTTTCCGAGCTCAGTATGTGCAATTAGTGTTTATCTTGCTATACATGAACATTACAAATTGCCATTATTATTATCAGTAGTATTACTATTAAAAGCATATTTCAGTGGTTTTTCATTATGGTTTTGCTAGAAAGACAAAAATATTCCAAACTATGTTTCCCAAGCCCTGCCACAACACCCTTTTCCAAACTCTAGATATCTCACTGTAAAGATTGATTATTTTTGTTGAAAATTCCTTCACCATTCAACTTAGCCACAGAATTTTATGTTATATGGGTACATCTAGTCACTCTTGTTCTTCTTTATAATTGAATGTCCTTTTTGTCCTTGAAATTTGATACTGTTGGAATGTTGGAATACTTTTCCTTTAGGTTTAGCATAACTCACCACCATTTGTGGGGTAAAGCATACAATGTCCCTTAATATTCCCTGCAGTGATATCAAAGTAATAAATGCAGTAAATTGAATGCAGTGTTAAAATTTATGTGTCACAGTAACATCACAGATATCCCGTAATGCACTAAATCCCAAGAAAAAAATGGCATTGATTTGAAAATAAATATCTTGTGAAGGCTTTACATGCTATTGAAATGCAGTTTTCACCTCATAAAAGAAAAAAGTTCTTCTGTATATTTTAAATTCAACAAATTTTACCCCAAGAAAATGCCTTTAAACACTAAAAAATTGAGAAGTGCAAAGTGATATGTATTAGCAACATTTTTGTGTAAAGTTTTCAATCTTCTTTCTTTACAGACATACCAGGATTAAGTAATCCTGGGGCTGTGCTGGAATTACAGACCCAGTTGATGGAGGCATTACGGGTTCAGATAGAGGGGAACCACAGGGCCAACGCTGGAGGTCTCATCAGCACCTTGTTCAGTCGGATCCAAGATTTGAGGCACATCGGGGCCATGCACAGGGATTTTGTGGCCAACTGTGCCCAGCGGTGGCCCGACCTGTGCACTAGTCTTCCGGCACTGTATAGTGAAATGATGGACATTACAATGGTGTAGACGGTGGCTGGTGGTACATTGGCCAGCCAATATTGAAACTACCTCTTCCTCACTAGGCTGAAATTGGGCTGCTTTCATCTGCGGTGGTATGTCCACCTGTGGATAAAATGCAGTTCCCAGGTTATTGTGAATATCATTGATTTAAATTGTGAAGAATCATGTATACGAAAGGCAAAAAAAAATGGATGAAACATTGGATTGAAATTGAAGTTACGGTTGTACAGCATTGCATTTGCTGCAGCCGAGACTCGGTGTGCACAACCAAAGAATCATAGCTCCAGTTGTATATAAACTACTGTGATAGGTATAATTTGAAGATCAGTTTTATACAGCTGTGCACCCATTCCTGTCAGAAAGGGACCTTACAACCTGTCAACGGTGAAGTGTAGCTGATTATCCATCTGTTATGTTTTACTTCGCAGCAGCATGGACCCAAGGCAGTGTGCCTTCCTGAAGGCAGTGTGTGTGTTATTTTGGGGGCAGGATGGTTATGTACAATGGTTCATACCTATCTCATTTTCCAGCTCATTGCTGTGCATTACATTACGAGAGCAATTATACTGTAGCCATTTAATAACGGTTACTGTAAATCGAAAGGAAAAATGTTTCTTTACCTATTAAGGCCAGTAGCAGCCCATCATGCAATTGCTAACCTAGTAACAGGAAACAGCCTAACGCTTTGAACCTGTGTTAGTGCAGTTGCTTGAGTATGGTGTGCGAAGAACCTGACACTTAAAAATCATTATTTGACGGCAGGGATTCTAAGAATATTTTCTTTGTTTTTCTTGATAGTTTCTTTCAAAATTTCTATAGATTGTAAGTCTTTTGGTGCGAGTTTATCTTTCTTTTTTTTTCCTTTTTACTCTTTACTATGTCTGTTCTAGAAGACTTAAATACTACCTCTTTTCAGCGCAAAAGGTAATTTGGGTGAAGTAGGGCTATACACACAAGTGTTATAGTAGTGAAAGTGACCTTAAAATATTAAATGGGAGTGGTCCTTTCTAGTCTACAGAAAACAGAAAGTGTTGTGAAGTGTTTTAACCTCAAAATTTATTAAGCAGGGGGATATTTAGTATATGAATACAGGAATTCTGCTTTTTTGAGAGGTGGTCTCAGTGTGATCAGTCTAAGTTTTATGGAAGGAATTTTGCATATTCCTGGGAACCAGCCAAGGTATCTGCAGAAGCTCGAAAAGTAAAGTTTATCCCCTTAAGGGTTTCAGTTGTATGTCAAAAACCCATTTGTATCACTTTTGCAGTATGGGTTGAAGGGTGTTTGGGGTGGGGGGGGGGAGGTTTAAGGACTCAGTGTGACAACTGACTCTAAACATTGCACACCAAAAGGGAGTAGAGATTCATATTACAAAAGATAATACTTAATGCCACCAATGCAAACATGCGTTCAGCCATCGTGATTACCCTTTTAATAAAAAGCTTAGGTTAAATTTAATTCATTCACATGTAGTTTGTAATTTTCTATTCATCTGCATCCAGTGGTGCCCATAACCCTTTGTTCCAGTTATGGGAATAGATTGAAGATAACACAAATATTTTGACATGATTTAAAAGCACCAAACATAAATTACAATACGGGGGTATAATGATTGTAGTAGGGTTGGCTGTATTTTGCCTTTAATAATGGCAGGCCATAGTGGAGTTGATACTTATACACTGGTATAAATTGAGAAATTAAGACATTAGGGTAGCTGTTAAATTCCTGTGAGGGTGAAGTTTCACCTACTGTACTTACCACAACTCATTTATTGTGTAATATTTTTGCTCAAATTGACCACTTCTTCATTTTGTGATTTTTCAAGGTAAATTGCATAAGTTCGGTGTATGCAAATTTGCTTCTTCACTTTCTTTGAGAACCTGGCCCTCGTTGATCTTAAAAGAAGCTTGCAGAGGGGATTGGTACCACGAAATGTGAAAAGAGTAAGCTAAATTTGATATCAAGGTAGCCTGTCATTGGTACAAGATTTCACAACCTGCCAAAACAGTTGATATTTTAGAGACATGTTAAAATCTACATCACCCATAAGATGGCTTATTTGTAGTACTTAAAAAAGACTTCAACTTTTCCTAATTTTTCAACTTCTCTTTGTTTTTCCTTTGGTGCAGGGAAACCTTGCAAGTCAATCTATATGAGGTTCAGTTACGATAAATATTGACAACTTACATATAGTGATTCATTATGGTATCTGAAATCCATCGGATGCAGTAAATGGTACATAAGGGACATCAATAGTATAACTGGATCCTTTACATGCAGGATCTTATTAAAAAATGTAGGGGAGGGAGTGCTCTAACACAACTCTTGCGTTAATGTAACTGCTACATTCTACTCACACAGATTAGTGTTAGAATTCAACAGAGTTTTTGTTTGCAACATCAAAAGTAAACTGCCAAAGTGTTAAATACCATCTCTTAAGTCTTGAATTGGTTAGCCTGTTTAAGTCATCCCAAAAACTTTGTTGCAAAAATGAACTTATATTGATTTATCCATAAATATGGTTGGCCAGATCAGAATGTTCATCCTCTTGATATTCTTCAGAAATTTTGAGGAAAAGATGTTTTGGGCAGGGTATGTACAGGACCTGGAAGTCCTAGAAAATCAGGGAAATCTGAAATTTGGATTTCCAAGCCTGAAAAGTCAAAGAAAATGAGGATCTGTTCTAAATGTCTTCGAAAATTGAGAGAATTTTCAACTGGACTTACTTTTCCAGTTTTCTTAATGTTCAGGTACATGATTTTGCGGAAAAAGGCTTTGAAAATTTGGGATCTGACGTGTTCTAAAAGTCCTGAAAGTATCATTCAAAACCCATAAAAGTCATGGAAAAGTCATGGATTTTTTTTTTTCATTTTGAATAGGTACAAACCCTGTCGAAGCTGTCCATTTCTTTTGCAGGGTTTCCATGCAGTTGGGAAAATGGGAAAAGTTTGGGACAAAATGTGGAAGTTTATCATGGCTTTGAAAATCTGTGAAATTAGGGTGTCTGGTTTTGAAATAGAGCAGTAACCAGTGGGAAATAGGTGTCAGTTATCGATGTAGCTTGACTTATTACAAGCATGAATGAAACAACTGAAAGGTCCAGATTAAAAAGAAAAGTTGGATCGGATTTTGGATGAAAAATTGCTGAAGTGTAACCCAAAGGGATTGCAAACATATATGAAAGGAAACTCCAAACTCCAATTCAATTACTATTACCATTTTACCATCACATTGTGTTGTGACTTGCATCAAATGTTCAAGTTCCTTGAGTCTGGCTTGTACGTGGCAGTTAGGGGTGGTCATTTCAGATGCTTTTTGTGGTGGTATGTTGAGTAAATATTTAGCAGTGTAAACTTTTTTCTAGTTGCCCTCTGTCATTTAGTTCAGGATTGGTATTAAATGGCTTCCAAAAATACATTTGTACTGTCTCCCACAGGAGTTCAAAACAGTTTTCTCTTTTTCAGACCTTTTTAAGTGCTGAAAAGTTCTTGTTAAACATTTTGAAAACCGGATGGCTGACAGTGGTGGCACAACACATCCTATCTTGAATCATTTCTCGTTTAGCTAACCTCATATTTTTCAGGTGATATTTTTCAGCAGGCCTTAGCTTAGCAGATACTGCCATTGAACCATACGATACCTCATAACCCTTGGGTACTGCTTGTAGAGATGTTCTATTTTCATGTGTATAATTACTTACTCATAGCACAATATATCTTTTCAGGGTCATTGTCAAATAATTAGAAAACAAAGAACAAAAAATTGTTTTGCTTGTAAGCTGTGGGGCCGCAAATGTAGACTTAAGTATATATATAAATGCTTAGACAGCAATATTTTGATGCTAAAACTTGGAGGTTAAGGGTCAACTCAAAAAATTGAATAACATAATCTTCCATTTCAAATTCTTTATACCTCATTTTACTATTAGTAATATTGTGTATAACTTTTTATGTTAGAAAAGAAAAGTTCCACTTCTTTTTTATTTGTAAGCAATTTCTGTGAGATACTCATAAAAGGATAGTATTTTGTATGTAAAGGATAACATAACTACCTCAAAAACTTTGGACAAACGTTCAGAGTATTACGGAGCACCACGTTCCTTGGTGTGGAAGCACAAAATGTACATTACATTAGGATGAAGGTATTATGCTTTCAGAATGAAAGCTAGAATATAAAATACTTCTAATGATACTTTTCATGTCATCGTTCTGAGGGATACTGGAGGTCAAGGCATAATAATTTAATGTATGTTTATGAATTTGTTCTCATTTCTTGGGCTGAAGGAGTTAATATTAAAATGTGGTAAGCTTGGGAAAGGAGAAATTACATGTATGGTGTAACATGAAGTGTGAATTGGAGATAGACAATTTTAGGGCTTTATATTGACACATTTTAAATGTTGTGAATGGCTGAAAAAGAATAGGGTACAATGGATAGAGCCTGTGTTGTGTTTTACTAAAAAGGGAAAAGGAGGTCAGTATATTTGCGATAAAGTAAATGAGTTTGGTGAATTGTTTTATAGGCTGTATTATAAAGCGTTAGAAGCGAGATTGATCGTACAGGAAAATCTGTGTAATTAATGGTAACATTTTAAGAATTGAAATCCCCACCCCATGATTTCCCATTTTCTCATTGAAATGGGTAAAAGTGAAAGTACTGTGAAAACTTTATATTATTCCCCACCCCAAGCTCTCCTATCCAGCCCCACCAACCTGCATCCAATGTAGGCTTAAGGAGGAGATACACAATCACTTTTTGAAAGTTACCAGTGGCCTACCATTTAGGCCCTTTAATGGGCTAATATCTGAGAGTATAAATACTGTGCTCATGCTAAAAATATTTGCGTCCCACCATGGCATGAAAAAAGGCCGACTTGACCTGACTTGAACCAGTTGGTTTGAACTGGGTCATAAAAATGCCATCTAACCAACTAAGTAGCCCACCATGACAAAAACATTTCCAAAGGTGTAAACAGTCTAAGAACATTTCAAATTGACAATAATTGACTTATGTTTGAGTCTTAAAATGACTTCAAATCTTGGCCTGAAAGATGCCTTTTCCTTAATAATTGTTACTTCAATCATTTTACAATTTTCGAGGTGTTCCTTGAAAAGTTTTCAGAAGTTAATAGTTTTATTTTGCCAACTTAATTTTGAATAATTCAGTGCAGAGTAGAGTTAAATATTCAGAGACTGTGAATGACATCTTTTCCTCCCAATTTTTTCTTTACTTTTTAGGCAGAGTTCAAACAAAAGGGGGATTGATTTTAAATGTCTATAAGATCCAATAAATTCAAACGTTAGCAGTTCTTTGAAATTTAGTGTATGTAGCTGAATAATTTAATCAATTGATATATTGGTAGGATCAATCAATCAATCAATCATCAGTCAATCAATCAATCAGTGGACAATGCACTTTAACTTGTTTAGTTGAAAGCAACTAGTGAAGAAAGGATTAACATATATTTGAAACAATTGTATGAGGTGCAGACTTCAATAATGAATGCATTATGCACTTATAAATTGCAACTGCAACCCCTTTAGACCTGTGGATGGTAGGGTCTTGGCTGGGAGCTACATTTTTGAAATTGGTAAATCTCCAGGGAGGGCCCAGCCATGTCTGGGCAGGTTGGGCATTTTTTGATGGTAAATCCCCAGCCAAGTTCCCACACCCGACAGTCGTGCACTATGCGTACACGGATAAATGCCCCACCCAATCTCTCCCCCCTTCCAGGTTGTGTGAAATCCCAGCACAAGTTCTGGTCCTAGGGGACAAAATTACTGGGATGTCCCCAGCCAAATTCCTGCTCATAGCCTGACCATAGGTGGGTCTATGGGGGTCCGGGTTGCAATTGATAAGTGGATTAGTATGACTACATAAGCTATGCTGGTTTCTACTCTTTTAATACTTTGTATCATTTGCCTGTTGCTTGTATGATGTCTGGCATCACTTGTACTTTTATAATGTAAAGTGTACTGCACAGGTTGTATTTCTCTCCTACATAAGACATGCGGGCATGGTTAAATTACTTCTTTCACTTACATAATAGGAAGTACATGGCGCACTCTACAGGTATCAGTTATCTTTAGATGTGCATTCGTGAGTAAATGGCGTCATACACAGCGTGGAGTTTTTTAGAGTGTACTTTTACAGTGCAGTACTGATCTCTTAATTTAAAACATACATTTTTGACTTAATTGTCTCATTTTCACTCACACAATGGGAAGATGCTCTTTTCAGGGCCCTTTTGCTACTTTAAACAAACATCCATGATTAATTTGTGATCTCACTTACATAATGGGAAGTGTTGTCCACAACGCACTTCTGATCTGCCACTTAAAACATACATTCAGGATTATGAGGTGCCATCTTCACTTCCGTAAAGTGAAGTGTACTCTACAGGACACTTCTGATCAGCTTTTTCTTTTGGTTACTCGTAATTTCGTGATATTGTCTGTTAAAAGTGCTGAAGTTCCATGTTAAACTTTAGGCTCTAGCATTCCTCAGGTAAACATTTCAGTGACTACATCTCCAGTCTGGAAAGATTACTTCAGTGTTCTTGTATAAAAAATAATCTTAAGATTATGTAAATAGTCTAAGGCACAACTTTTTCTTATTTAACCATTGTTGCTTCCCGTATTTGTCTCTAACTTTTATCATGTTGGCAAATATCATTGCATTTGAGAGTTCTGGTAATTAAGCCAGCAGGTCAGTTTTTTTCCAGGGTTGGTAAGGCCATACTGATGGATAAATCAGCCTCTTTACAATTGGCCAAACTTTCTAAATTTAATGCATTCTGACTCTTTACCTTTTGATTCTGACATGGGATTTGGAACAAAACAGGTCAGATAAAAAATTTTCATGTAAGTCTAACCTTAGACTGATATTCAAACATGAGTCTTTATGTCTCCTCAGTAACTCCTTTTTACCTGTGATTATTTTGCACAATAAAGATGTACATATGTAAATAGGAGGTAGGTGTCTGAGCTCATTGATTCCCAAACCAGAGAGTTTGGGGTATTTAAAAACGAAGTAAAAATGTTCTTAAAAATTGATTTGGGCTTTTTTGCCCCGGAGAAAAACTTTGCTTTCAGGGGAATGCATTTAGAAAATGGCTGCGGAATGATCTGTGGAAAAATCTATACCAATGTCAACCTTTACAATCACTAAGGTTTCCTCAATGTTTATGACAGATCTGTAATTAATTGAAGTCTCTATTTGCAATCTAGGAGGGTCACATAATGCTCCATGGTATTCCCCTCATTATTTACAAAGGGATTGTTGTGGTGGAACAATTTTCCTTTAAAATAAAGAAGACAAAAATTTATTGTGTAATGTTAAGTGTTGTTAGACTGTGGCATCAGTTTGTGGCCAGTAATAATTATTAACACACTGCCAGCATAAGCCATGGGCGAGATTTGCGGACATTCCTCGTGGCTATGGATTCAACATCTTTTCAACAAGTTAAATACCATTGTGTTACAGTCTTGTTATGCTTCTCTTGTATCCTTAGAAATCTTCAAGGCATTTCAAAGCCTTTGGCATTTATCCCCATCTCCTAATTTCTATCTGGCAGAAGATGTTTTTTATTTTTTTATCTGTTGTATTTTTTATTTCTGCCAATTTTCGAAATTTTTGCCAAATTTCAAGCTTTGCCATATTTTGCTAGAGCTTTTGAAAATCCCCTGTCTGCTTCTTTGTCTTTCTTCATTAACCTCTGCATATTGTAAATTGCAAAGGTTGCAGGGTCTTAGGAAAAGAAAAAAAACAGAACAAAAAAAAAAAAATGGAATACTGCTGGCTTACCGTGCATCTGTCTGCCTTGAACAACCTTTTTGATCACATTTTCATTTTTCGTAAAGGGACCGTAACTGCTGTTTTTAATATGTCCTGTAAATTTGTTTACCCTGAGACCTATGAGGGTGAACACTTTTATCACCAAAGTTATTTCTAGAATAATAAAACCGGAGCCATTTTAAGTAAATTTTTATTGTGGCAGGCCAAATTCATGTAAAGATCTTCAGAAATTGCAATTAGCTAATTACCTTCCCCCCACGGTATAAAGGGGCATCATATTGGGAACTTTTTGCTATGGAACCATCAAGGTTTAGCAGTTGTGATTTAGTTTCACATGCTGTCTTCACAGGAGCGATATAACAAAGCTGATTATTGTCATGTTAGCACTGCGTTGTGGTTAACTGGTTATTTAACACAGTTCGGAACATACCCAGGTCATGTTATCGTTTTTAGTAATTACCTGGTTCCATATGTATTTCATAGATATTTTTAAGCTCCCTACATGGACTCATATCGTAATATAAGGATCCACGTTTTCCACATTTCAGTGAAAATGTAAACGTGTTACAAAATTCTGAAACCCGTCCCAGATATTTTTTTGAATGGGAAGAAGAAATTTAGAAAACTATTTTGGGAGGGAGCATGGCCTAGTATATCTATGGGCCAAGATGGAATGATGGGAAGAGGATTTAATGTAATTTGGGGCATGGAAAAGATGCGCAAATAAGCGTGTAGAGAAAGAAATACCTTTGGGGAGGAGGGGGCAGCGGGGGAGTCACTGCATTATATTTAATGTTTGATATTTTGGGTTGGGCCTGTGGTAAAAAGTGTTCAGTGCCATGTCCATGTGATGAATTTCATGAGTTTTCTCACTAGCTCATTTACAATCATGCACCCTGTGTGTATCAGTGTGTGTACTTCAGCTGTATCGATTTTGACCATATCTCATACTTCACCCTACCTCATTAGGGTGCTATTTTATATCAGAAAGAAGAACTGGAAAAAAGTGTTTGTTTGTTTCCCAAGAAGGGGTAAAATTTCCCACAATTCCCCCTAAATTTTCTTGTGCAAAAGAACAGAAACGAAAAATTTCCTCCAATAACTAAAATTTCTTCCAGATATTCAAATTTCCGGGGAGGGGGGCAGCCTCCCATCTTTCCAATTTTCGACCCATGACAGTAATTAAGTTACCTTTGAATGTTGATTTTAGACGTAAGTGCCATTGAGTGTATTTTCCATGACATTTTTTTATATCCCTTGCTTCTTTAGAGGGTTTTCAGGGAAGGGTTGCATAGGGGGAGAAACTTTGGGGGAAGGTGCGAGCATTTCACATTAAAGATGACTTGTGATGTGGTAGAAGTTGCCTCAAGGGTGAATTAAGAATTTTTTAGGAATTATTTTTGTTGATTTTTGCCATGGCAGCTGGATTTTTATAAAGATTTTTTTCTTTGTCTATGAAGTGTTAAATGAGTGTTGTGATTCCCTTCTAGGTAGAATAAGAAGTTTTGAATTGTTAGCCTTAAGGAGAACCCCTTGTTAACCCATAAAATACAAAATTGAAGTAATCTACTTCCCCTAAAACAGAAGGAATGGGCAATTTCTTATGATTTGTGCAGGACAAAATCTTATCAAACAGTAATAAGCCTTATTGGGGTTCAAAGTACTTGATGATAAAGTTTATGTAGTTGGATGTCTCCCTATACATGAAGTTGTGACTGCTGCTCAAATGCTGTTAAGTTCTTTTTTTATGAAATTCTCAAGATATCATACAGAGGAAAGTTGCTGTGATCAGTTACTTAGCAAAAAAGAACCTCATTGCCACATTCTGCCAGAGACACTTGTTAGACTTTGAATGAATTGCCCCTTGTGATCCTATTGGTTTCTTTCTGATGGCTAAAAAACATCTTTATGATTTGTAAAAACATATACCTCATGGCCTTGACGTCAGTTTATTTCCAGAAACACTTAACAAGATTCATCTCCTAACGTGGCCTTCAGGGGAACCCCATCAAAATCTGTACATAAATGCAAAACAGAAAATGGATACATATGAAATAACAACTGTGTAACAAAGATACCTTTAGTGCTCAGTGCCTAAGGAGTGTATTTTTTGTGATTTATCAAGGGAGTTGAGATCGGTAGAAATTTGTTATGATACCGTAGTTTGTATGTAATATTGCTCAAACCTTTTACTGTCATTGACACCTGCCTGTATATGCACGCATGCTTCTCTTTTTATTTTGCCGTGATGGTTCCTTTTCTCTCGCCAAACCAATTCTTCTTTGCTAATGCTATTGCTTTGTCACATATTCCTTTTTCCCAAAATTTTCCCTAAAAAGAAATATTTCCAAAAATGCCTTTACTCTTGAAAAAGCTTTGACAACAAGGAATTCGGGAAGAAAAATTTGATACTCTTTGTGGTGTCAGAGACTTTGAAAGTGTGGAATAAATTGGCAATATTTTTTGTATTATTTTTGGTTTTTTTTTTATATAAAACAGCTTGATACCAAAGTGTGCTTGTGTGTGGAACTTTATGGTCTTTCGTTCATTACTTAGTCAGTGATGATCTCTGACCTTTAATACCAGTGCACTGAAATATTACAACCGTGTAGAGTTTAGGATACAGGTAGTTTTGTTAATAGGGCTCAAGGTGGGGATGGTTTGTGGATATTATTTTAATTGTTTTTTTAAGTGTACTTTTTTTCATCAGAGTGGAGTAGGAGTTCACATTGAGATATATTATCTTTCCATGCAGGCGGGGTGTTCATGAAACTTTTTGCTCAGTTTTTATTTTGCTTTTTAAAAATTAAGAGGGTGGGTGACTGAACAGCCAGCTCAGTACAGGGAAGATATAGGTGGTTGGATTGACAGTTTGACATAATATAGTATCTTCTTTCTGTATTAGCAATGTTAGTGTTCATACTTAAAAGCGGGCTTTTTTTTCTGTAAGGAGGGCTAACACCATTTTCATGCATGCCTAGCAACTCAAAAGTTAGGAATAAATGTTAAAGGCATGTAACTCTCAGCCTGCATTATACAAATTGCCCTTTCTTGAAAGAGTCTAAAAACTGATATCTAAGCAGAAAGTGTGGTATTTACTTGTTGTAGTACCCACAGTTTATAACCATACCAACTGTTAAACTTTTGTAAAATCAATAAAAATGGCTATGAACTGTTGGTGCAAAGTGAAACACCCAACGTTTTGCCATGAGATTAAGTTTTGGACTGTTTTTTTTTTTAGAGATAATTTGAGTAAGGGCTGTTTCACGTAATGCGGGGAAGTAAAATGAGATTCTAACTCGTGTACTTTTTGTGAATAGGTAAACACATATTTTCCTTTCATTTATAGGTATGTTAATGTAGAGAGAGCTGCCGAGACTTTTCACAACATGGGACATACTTTTTTTTAAATTATTATTCTATAGTAAAACGTCAATTGGAATGTAAACTTAAAGGGAAAATGCAGTCATCCCAACATAAATTTGTATAGTAGACTATCCTGTTTCCTGATTGGCTGTTGAGGATCATGTTACAAAATTTTCCTCCATTAATCTAAAATTTACTGGGAATAACTGCCAAGTTTACCTTGAATATGGAATACTGAAATCCTACAATTTTATTAAAGATAATTTTGATGAGAAATAGAAAATGTTTAGATTTAGCTGTTGCTTCAAAGTCAGTTTTTGGATGGGGGGGGGGGGGGGGAGGCTGCTCGTGCCCTGAAGGCAATAAGGCTGTAGCTTGTAGATGGCATTTTAAAGAAGTATCTTTAACAAAACACTATGTAAGTATAGGATAGCAGAATACCAATAGGTTGTGTTAAAAGGCAAAAGGACATGTTGGGACAGTAGTTTTCAACCTTCTAGTTACATTCAAGGTGCTTATAGAACTCCTAGCATTGGGAAGGGGGGGGGCAAAACTTGCTTTGCTACATGATTAAATTGGACATTACATTCATGTATGTAATATGCCGCAGTTTTTCATTCATTTGTACCGAAAATTTCAGAAATTGAAAGCTCAAATTTGTTATTGACTGTGCGGTTTCAACTAGTTTCATCTGCTTTACTTGTTTAACTCCAATTGGAAAAGTTGAGATTGAAAGATACCAACACTTTAAATGTCAAATTTTATTTAAAATGTGGGTCTATTTAGAAACTCAACAATATTGGTTGTTGAGATTTGTCTATTTCATAGATTTATTTTATTTTTTTTTTTTTAAAAGATGTGGAAAGAACATTCAATATATTTAAAAACAGATAATTTATCAGTACTACTGTAGCTGTGACAACATGACCACAGTCTCTTTAAATAATGGATTTTAAAGTGCATTAATGGATGTCTTTTTGAATAAAATCCTGACATTTCTGCCCTGAGATTAGTATTTTACATTGCTAATTAGTAGGCAATTGATGGAAGGGCTACAAGTTTTACCACAGAATGATTTCTGAAATGTAAGGTTATCGACATAGCTATTGAAGGGGAGGTGGCTGTGTCTTCACCCCCCCCCCCCCACAATGATTTCTGAAAAAAAAACCTTTTTGCAGTGGAACAAAAAAGGTGGCTCTACCTGATACTTAATGTTGCACCCAACTGCATATGAGGGTACTAAGGCATTCAGAAAATGTCAAAGGGTAGGGGGCCATCCGCTCTCTTTGAAAAATTTCAAATATATAGACCCCTCCTCCATGTAGACGATCAGGGCGCTGCAGTTGCAGGCCACCCCCAAACCCAAATCATTATAGTGGCAGTGATTGAACTCATGCCCTCCTTAACCTTGATTTAATAGACCAGCAGGAAGTTTCTTTCAAGGAGTAGTATTTTGCAGTAGGTCAAAGGTCAATGGGTAAAACATTTTTATAAGTGTTTGAGTTGATTGAGGGATGTAAACACATGTTTCACATTTTCTTATACACAGCCATGACAGGGTTCAGATGTTTTGGTACCCATTATGTGAAATAGCACTTACTAAAACTGCCTACCAATAAATGGTTTAAAACCTGACTTTTGTGTAATAAAATAAGTCAGGTTTTTACTTGATGTTAAGGTCCTCAGTTTATGGCCACTTCAATGCTTAAAGGGTTTAATCATATTTTTATTGATTTTAGGGTTGTAGTGGCTATAAACTGTAGGTGTGAACATCCAGTAAAAAACAGACTTAGATGCCCAAAAGTCAGGTTGTAGACTGTTCAGTGATGGGCAGTTTTGGGTAAAGGCTATTTCATGTAATGCCAGTTAACCTGAACAGAAAGGGCACTAACGCATGTACAAATATGCAATTTGTACTGGTCTATCCTTACCAGTCCTGCCAGGATCACAAGTTATCATCATGGAATGATCTGTATATGTCGTTGTATTCTTTAGCCACCTATTGTTAGCCAGTGAGTAACATCTGCCATTTTTTCTATTCTATGATTCCACCAACTACAAAGTGATTTGTAAGACCACGTGTTGGGTCTAAAGGTAGAGCATCTGCCTCTCACATGGAAGACCCAGGTTTGCTTCTCAGGTTGAGTCATGCCAAAGGCTCTAAAAGGAACCTACTGCTGTTTTGTGTGATGCTCGGCAAAAGCAATGGAGTAGGGAAAACAAGCCAGTAAACCACAACTGGAAAAAAGGCTGTGGCCAGCTCAACTTGAAGCATCAGGTTGGAAACTGGGCCCAAAAACTCCATGTAATTAACTAACTTACTAACCAAGTGATTTGTTAAGAAACTGGTTGTGTATGTGGCAATTGCCTCTAGTGGGTTGGGTCACCCTTCATTGTATCATCTATGAATCTTCTGTTCTATCTTGTTCATCTTTTTAAGTGATTAATTGTAAAATTGAACCTAAAGTAATCTTTCCAGACTGGTGGTGTTGACAGCAACATTTATGGAGATGGTGTATTGTTACACATGCCCACCCACTTGGTGGACATTAGTTTCACTTTCCCTGCATTTCCTGCAGTCAAAGTCCATTTTAAGCGACTGCCATGAAGGCTAGTCCTACACTTATTCCATACCATGATGCATCATGTACAAACATTTGGTAACACATCTGTTATTCATGTCTCTATTACAAATCCTGAAAATACTCTTTTATCAGCAATAATCATAATAAAGAATGTACAAATTCAGCAACATATTGCAGACACCATTTAAGGGACCATGCCGTAAATGTAAATGGCAGCTTTCCTGAGTTGAACTTTGTTGCACACGCATTGCAGTAGTATGAAAGGTACCAAGTCAAAATTGTAGGCTGCTAGCTACCTTAGCTAAGCTGCAGCTGCCTCAGCCCTGCTTTGTTGGTACACAAATTCTAGCAGCGTGATCAAGCTTGGCTGCTATTATGATGTTTAAAGGCCCAATTTTCTCATCCCAAACAGTACCAACTCTCCTAACCTTCTTAATTAAGCCCCTCCCACAATTGTCTGAAATTCACCCTCCTCCAGACACAATCTCATTTTATTGCTTCAGGGTGAATAAAGAAAGCTCAATGTGTATAATCAAAACAGTTCGTGCTGTGTAATATAAGTTTTGGTACTCTGCATTGTTTGAATTAGCAGTCAATCAAAAAGCTGAGCCAATTGAGAGTTTCTGTTACCCTATACTAGAAGTGTAGTTTGGGGTGAGGGGATTGTCCCTTTAAAGTAAGAAAAAAAAATGGCTGCAACTGTTACAGCTTAGCTGGGGGAGCTGCAGTCTAGCTATTTTTTTTTTTCTGTCTGAGCTGGTCAGCTTTTATGAAATATATAACAACAAAGCATTGCTTCAGCTGCTGCCTCTTGGCCAGGGGAGCTGCACCTCAGCTATATTTTGACATCATACTATACAATACATAGGATTGGATTTCCTTAATACAAAAACCAAAACCTTTCATGAACAGTACAAGTTACATTAACACATTTCCAGCTTCATTAATAAAAGCAAAAAGCCAGTGAACCAGTAGAAAGGATGAACATTGATTTTACTTGCTGGAGTTTAAAGGATTTGCCTTTTAAAGTATGAAATATTAAACCTGCCTTGAATATTCTTTGCTCAACCTTTGTGAATTTCATAATTATGTAAGCATCGTAGTAGAAACTGTTAAATGCTTCCATGGTTTGATCTCCAAGATTTGTTCAAACGTATTTTATGTTGTTCACTGCTCTGATATTGCTTTTACTTTTGTTTTTTTCATAAGAACATAATTTACATCAATTTTTAGATTACTTTTCATATTGTAATTGTAATTTTGGGGTAAGTTGAAATTTTTTCTTGGGAAGCAGAACTACTTTGGGGATATTCCTTTGGTTTCACTTTAGGCTCTTTCCAAGATAGTTGATGGAACTTTTAAGAAGGGCCAAATATGGTTTTTCAGCCAATTCCCTTTCAAACTGATCCATAGTGTTGGCATTTACTCATGGAACCCCCTGTCAAAAGGGGGGCAGCCTCAGAGACATGCCCTTGAATCATACTTTGACCCAAAATACAATTACTTGAAAACATAACTATTCAAAAATTATTTGTAGATTAGGGGAATGGGGGAAGTGTAGTATCTGAAAAAATCAATCAACCTTCAAAATGGCTTTGAAAATACCCTTTTGGCAATCTTGGAGGTGTTTTTGGCCCAATTTTTCAGTGTGCTCCCTGCCAATCAATGGTGGCACCAGCTTAAATAGTGGTGGCAAGGGAGTGCCATCACTGAAGTGACAAGTTTTATCCCATTTGATGGGCAAAATAGTATAGTTTTAGGTGTCGCTAGCTGAGAAGCAGGTCAAAACCTACATGTGACTGTTGCAGGCCCGTAGCCAGGATTTTGTCATGGGGCCGGGGGGGGGGGGGTTGGCACACAAAAGGAGAGAAAAGTCTAGGGATAGAGAGAAAAAAACCTCTATTTTAGGAGCTTTTGCATTGAAAGGTTTGGTCATGGGGGGGGGGGTTCTTATCCCTGAGTGGCTACACCACAGGACTATTGCATTTAAAACACAGTTGACTTTGCCCAGCAGTGAGCGTGGTTTATCTATTGTGACATCGTGTGAAAGCACTGTATATGCACCCGTATAATTAGTGGACCATTTACAGCACCCAATGTTAGTCTTAACTGAGGTGTTGCAGTTTTCTTTTAATTCCTCCAGAAAAAGAAATTTTTGTCAAATAATTGCATTGTCAATCAAGAGTTGCCTTCAATTGCCAAGGCCTAGTCTCCGACAAAGGTCATCTTGAAATAGAATAAGAAATATCTTTCCCGTAAAACATGCTTGTCAAAGTAACTGAAATAACATGAAACACATTGTCAAAACTTTGTCTTCTTTTAGAGTGAACACAGTTCATGACAATATTTTGTTTTCTTAATATATTTTATTAAATTTCATGTAATGAATGCAAATGAATTTATTTTTCTCTTCTTATCTGCCATACATTTGGTAACCTTGCCAATTTGTGACGAATGCACAACACTACGCAAATTATGTAGGCATAGAAAAGATTGGATGTATTTTCATTCTTTTACAAATTATGCATTTTAGTATTTCTTTAGTTGTTTCTTTGTGCAAATGTGTAATAAGTAACATAAAAGTGAGTGACCAAGGGAACTCATTGTTGTGATTGCACGGAATCAAGTAGGGCGGTTGGTTGTATGAATGATGTACCGTAACATTAATTGGGTCTTTTCTTTTTTTCTTTCTTTTATGAGGGAGTAACATAAAAGGAACACCCAAACTTTTGCGTATCAGAATGCCAAACTAATTAAGTATGCATTGTAAATTATATGAAAAGCCTGGTCTAAGCACAAAACTACTATTTTGCCATCTGTCCAAAGGAGGTTGTGTCCAACGGCTTCAGGATTTGTGCAGAGGAAAGAGAATTGCCACGAAAAAAGCCATGTAGGTTCATTCTTACTCAGGGAAACGATTGATTTGATACGAAGCATATACAAAAAAGGTCAATTTATTTTGTAAGAGAAGTTCATGTTTCTAATTGTGACATCGGTAAATTTATTAGTGGTGTGTTTGTTGTTTGTAGTAATCCAAGTTTTAAAGTGCTTCCAAGCTGCAGTGTACCTTTACTCTACCCCTCCCCTGACCCCCTTCCCTATGTCACACATACTGTACAGTATTGGAAACTTCAACCCTTAAATGTGGACATTTTGCCCATGGAGACTGAGGGTACAGATCAAGTTCTCATAGTGTGTTAAAGAGATTTCTATAAATCATAACATTTTCAGGGAACTGTGAATCATAACTTCAGAAATTTTACCCATGGGTTTGATTTGGTCTGGCTTAACTTGTAGTGGTGCTCACAGCCTTTAACCAGCTGTATGGGCACTGGATTGTTTAGTCCACTCCATTGCTTTTGTGCAGCACCATGCACAATGGTATTATGTCCCATGTTTAAAGTCTTTGGTATGAATCAGGTCTGGAAATTGGAACTGGGTGATAGGTGTGGTTTAAAACTATAGGCCAAACACCCATGGGAGGTAAACATATGTTACAATAACAGGTACACTTTGTTACAGCTTATGTTGTATGGTGTAGCTATAAAGACTTTAAACACTAGAGATCATAGACCCTTTCCTAGATATCAATTACAAAGGATTGTGGAACAGCACAGTGGTGTGCGTCCTTTTTGGCGACTGTAAAATGACATTGATAAAAACGGCCCATGCCAAACATTCATCCCACAATCCATAGTTTGTAATTGCTAATTGGAAAATGGTCTGTGGTATCAGGCCAGATTTCCATATTATAGTGGCAAAATCATTCTGTTTAAGGTAATTGCCTGTTGAAAATGTCATTAAACTCTGAGAATTTTGTCTTTGGGGAAATTTTCTAACAGGCCAAGAAGAGTTTCAGAATAATTTCATAGCTTCATACCAGTTCATTGTGGACTGTTCTTTTCGTAAGTTTGATTTCAAATACTGAATTACATCTGTATAAGGCTTTCACTTAAAGAGGCTGTACCTTGGATAGGTCATGTGTACCTATACTTAAATCAGGACTGTAGGCAAATGAAAACGTCACCACATACTTATAAAGTAGTTAAATGTATGGTCAAACCTGCTGTTGATTTTATGTGGGGGACCACGTTAGTGGTTTAAATAGTGTCATGGGAGAGAATGACATTAGAAAATTTAAACTTTTTTAATAAATATTGCCTTTTAAAGGAAATTGCTTTGAAAATGTTTTCACATTGGAGATTGCAAAGTGTTTCCCTTGCATCATATCAGAACATCTGTCATCTAGCAAAAAACTGCATTGTGGTTTGGAAGATTCTTATGAGGGAGGGATTGTATTTGTTAGGCTACTATTAACTTATAGTTGGATTAAATATAATTGCAAATTGAAATCAACATTTTTTAGGAAATGGTGACTCAGTTGATTCCAGTAAACTTTTTATCAGAAGCAGGAAGTTTAAAATTTGAAATGTAAAAATGCTGCTTCCATCCCTTAAACAAAGGTATTTACAGTTAATCCTCAGGTCTTAAATGTAATGCATACATGTTGTACAGTTGTTAAAAAAAAATAATAAAATTGTGGAAAGCTTTGTGTTATGAGCAAAAGCCTTGTGGTTGCCATGGTAACAGAGGTTGTGAAACTGTTCTTTGATGATAACTGTTTGTTCTTTGCATGATTTTCAAAAAAGGGTGTTTCCTCTTTTTGTTGCAATGAAGTGAGTCTAATTGTGAATTACCTTTTTACTGGTATGCCCTCACCAGAAATGTCCCAAGGTTGCTGATTCTGTGTATACCATGTTTTCTGAGTGGAAGCGTTTCAAATTTATCTATGTGTCATGTGGGGTGCACAGTCTGTACATTGTGACCAAAAGTTTGGAAAATAACATCTCTGCCATTTCTCCTTTGTAGAAAATATTGTGCCAACTTGGATTTTTCCTTAAAAAATTATCAAATAAGATGTCTAAGACTACATGTGAAAATATTTCACTTGCTCTTTTCGTTTTAGGTCCGCATTACTTAAACAATGCAATCCAGCAAATTGCAAATGCAACCCCCACTCGGTTGATCCCACCCAACCAATGTCACCTTTTCAAATGTATTTGTGTTTTTGTCTTGTTGAAAGCCCATGAAGATTTTATAGATATGTGGCAATTTGTAATATAATCAAAGTGTGTGGTCTTGCCGAACAGTGCATGAAGCCAATGATATGTTCAGTGGGTCCGGTATGGTATATTAGTTTTTTTGGTCTACGCATTTCATGTATATGTTTACAATATATTTTTAAAGTTTCTGACAAAAATGCAGTTTGATGTTTATCTCTATACAAGGTAGGTGAGAATTGTAATATAAGGAGATGTCAATGAGAAATCATGCCTCAAATCCTCAGATGCTGATTTGGTTTTAAAATACAACCAACTTCATATTTTTCAAAACATTACATTTTTTATCTTCCACCATTAGCATGTAAGAATCAGGCAAAATTTATTCACTTTTGTGAATGTCAGTCACATAAAAGGTTGTGTTCATGCTTTAATCAACATTTGTATTTGCATGTAAAGGAGACAGTAACTGGTTGTTCATTGGGAGGATAAGTCCAGCAGGAAGGTGTGCACCAGTATCCTAACTGGCAAAACACCTCATGTAGAGTGACTAATTGTTCTGTAATGAAAGAAAGCACTTGAAGAATCATAAACTCATACCATTTCTGAGGGGATGATCAGGTGAAAGCAATCAGTGTGTGGATTTATTGGTATGGCCAATGTGAGTTTCACTGCTTTTTGAAGTCATTTTTGGATTTTATTGAAATCATGATTTGAGCATGATGTGAACGGTATGATTGTTACTGAGGTTGACAATTTATTTTCTACATTGGGGAGGATGTAATCTCTTCCAAAAAATTACTGTTTGATGAAACTGAAGTCGTTTGTGATTTCTCAAGTGTTGGGGGAAAGGTGAATGGCCCCCTGCCCCTTCTCACCCATTCACTGCCCATGATTTAGTTCTCATTATAAATATGGATATGTACAATGAAAAGATCAAAGGTTTTCAGCAAGGTTATAATCCTGCAATCTTAACCATAGTTATTATTTTGTGATGTTAATTTTATGGGTTTTAAAAATATTTAGTGGAATGTGAATAAGTAGTGAGGGGAGACAGAAGGACACTGGCATACATTTTAGGTTGGTCTCTTTCAAAAAAAAAGTACTGCTTTTAAATTTTAATTTGACCAACAAGGCTTCATGTAAACTTTTAGTATCTATACAATCTTCTTGGGAAGTTTTATTGTTCATGACATTGAAAAAAATGTTGCCAAAGAGAGTTTTTCTAATGTGTATTATAAGGGTGGCAGATCACAGAGTAATAATAAAAAAAGATAGGTTTATTACATCAAAACTTATTATACGATTCATTTCTTATCATTTTGTTGGAAGAAATTTAACAAAAAATGATCTTACTTTGCTTTTTCTTCAGACTTTATATTTGTGAATCAGCCTGCACACTTCTATGATGTAAAATGTGAATTTGTAAATATTATTTTCAAATCCTTGTGGATATTTCTTAAGTCCAAGTTTTTTTTTTTCTGATTTCTTGCATATCATTTTGAAGTCAACAAGTTAATAGTTTGAAATTTTCCCCATTTGTAAACAAATGATTGAAATTTTCATTGTTTGTTTTGTTGCTAGTTTTGCACAAATGTTGAAATTGAGTCGCCTCCTCTCACAGGTGAGAGTTAATTAGCAAAATGAGGGGCAGAGATGCCTCCACATTACTCAACCTCTGCTTGTGAGGAGATCCTTACTCATTCTGTTTACATTTGTGGTGCAGGAAGAAAATAACCTTTTGTTATCAAATCGTTTCTTTTTACTTTTTCATCCTTACAACTATTTTATGAGTTTTGAATTATTTAGACCTATGCATACCTAGTATATTATATTACACGTAGCCTGGTTAGTCTAAGTAGGTCAGATTGAAATTTTCACAGTTGTAAAAGAATGGACTATTGTCAAATAAAACCCTAGTATGGCACAATTTCATGCGTTTCTTTGTCAGTTATTATTCGAAAGTATGTCTGTGTAGCAGTGGTGGTCAAACTTTTTTCGAGGTGACCCATTTCAGGAAACAAGCATCAGATTGCAAAACTATATTATCCTGTGCCCTTAGTTCCCCCTAATTTTGACATTCTGCTGCAATCAGCGTTCATTATCAACAATGACTAGTTATGGACAGGTTAACAGATGGAACTGAGGAAATAGGAGGTAACGAATGTATTATCAGGTCCCGAAAGGAATCGCGCTGCGTGAACGTTTTAGCTTTCTAAGATGCTGGTCCCGCTAAGATCTCTGGTAATACCCGGGGGCTATACTTATTATGGACGGAGTCTACAATCTTGGACAAAACTGTTGGGACACTTTGCCATAATATTCTGGAATTTCAGTTCAAAGGCTTACATGATACCCCCTCCCCCGCTCCCCCTTTCAATGTTGTGCTAAAAGAATGACTATGCCGTGAATAGGCTCATGGTGGTCAACATTGGGAAGGGGAGCGGGGTGTCCCAAGGAGTTTTGTCCAAGATTGTCTGAGCTCCACGCGTATTATTTACGAGAACATATTCAATAGATAATGGTTAATTTTTCGGGCCGACTTTTTCGGAAAAGTTTTTTCGGAGGCTTTTAGATTTGATGATTTTAGCGTAATGAAAGTAGCATGAAGAGTTGTTTAATGTGTTGTTTGATTCATTTGTTTACATTTATTTAGAGTCGGGGAGATAATAAAGATCGAAAAGACTGTTGCAGGTATTCGCAGGGAATTTGCAGCTCGTAAGCCATGGGCGGAGGTACCGACAGAACCCCTAGCAATTCCACCTCGTAAACCAGATACAAACTCAATTAAAAAACATGTTTAAACTTGGAGGAGGCATTTTTAGAGCCAATGATTTAACATTTGAAATACGGAAGGAGACTTTTGAATATTTTTCAGACCCGGGTAATCGCCAGGATACGTTCGATTCCGATAGATACTATATATATATACACATATAGCCAAAACAATTTCTTCCATGGATAGAAAAGTCTGACTCCTATTGCAAACTGGTGATAAGGAGACGGAATATTAACTAAAAGAGCGCCACGATCTACCATGAAATGTTAAAAGCACATCTGAGAGCCAAGCTTTTAATTATAACGATGGTAGATCGTTAGTTAAGGCTGGTATTTGTCATATTTTGGAGCAAATTGCGCCCCTGTGACACCATTTTTCACGTTACATGAAACTGGTTACGCATACCTTTTTCCCTCTTTAAACCGAAGCAATTTCATTACGTTTGGCTTCCAAATTTGCTTTCAAAATAAATGGTAGACCGTTTGATTAAACTTATCTTTCACTGTCGGTCTCGTCGAGTTGCCATGTACGGCATATTTTTCTTTGAGAGAACACGGTAAATTACTTTAAAATGAATTAATGGGCAGGATACAACATTGCCTCTGTTCTCCAAAATGCACTTATCAGGTAACACGTCACATAAACACGGACATCTTTTCAATATTCTGTTTTTATTTTTACCTGCTAAGACAGTGTAAACCAAAAACCGGTCACTGTTGAAAACAGCCACCTGAACGATCGGGCGTTTGAACTTATTTCCTTTTGCAAATCAACCCATCAAGACAAAGTGACACTTTCTACTGTGTGACGCGAGTAGTTCTAACTTCTCGAAATTCTCAGACAATCTTGGACAAAACTGTTGGGACACTTTGCCATAATATTCTGGAATTTCAGTTCAAAGGCTTACATGATACCCCCTCCCCCGCTCCCCCTTTCAATGTTGTGCTAAAAGAATGACTATGCCGTGAATAGGCTCATGGTGGTCAACATTGGGAAGGGGAGCGGGGTGTCCCAAGGAGTTTCGTCCAAGATTGTAGCTTGCAATGCCCACAAAGTTCAGGACCTTTCATTGTTTAAGAAAGAGTGTGTGCGAAGGTAATGTACACTGCAAATTTAGTAAAAGGTTGAACGTGCGGTATAGTGCGGCACATCGATGAAAGGTTGGCCAATTTGTTGACTAATTGAAAAGGGTGGGAAGCAGAGTAGAATTGTCGAGTGTACCGCGTTGGTTTTAGTATTAAAGAAACAATCCTCTCACCCCAAACTGCAATTTTGTCCTGGGGTTTACAGAAATTCCCAATAGGCTCAGCTCTCAGGCTAATTGAAAGCTAGTCCAAACTATGCAAAGTATACCAACGCTCGTACAAGGCTACAGAGCCTGTACTATACTGGAAGTGTTTTGATTACATATCTGGGTCTTGTATGCTCATCCTGACGCAATAAACAAGTTTTGTCTGGATGAGGATGAATTTTAAACATTCTAGTTAGTTAGATACATGAGGTTTAAGACACACCAACACCAATGCGTTACATATATAGTGTCAGTCAACTCGATAAAAAGTTCAAAGTTAAAAAAATTATATTCAATTATGGTCCAAGTGCAAGTTTGGTTTCCCAAGTTCTTACGGCAGGCGGGAAATACTGCGAACATATTCTACAACCCCAGCCTAAAAGACAATCATTGTATGGGAGAGGCTTGTAGGTGAGGATGTCGGCAACGGGGACAGGGAGATCTTTGGGAAAATTTTCCATTTTTGTCGGGGAACCACTTTCCCTAGGATAAACCCCATTTGTCCAGACAATATGCTACTTACTTTTTCTCAGGAAAAGGGAGGTTTTTCAATAAAGAAACCAAACTCCACTTGGTTTAAAAATCCAAAATTGGCACATTTCCTTATATACAGATCCAAATTTCTCCAATAAAAATTTTTTAAATTTGTATTTTCCTGAAAAAAGGGCAAAACTTTTAACTGAGAAGTTTTGCTTCTTCATCCGAACCAGAAATTGGTCTAGTCTACAAGAAACAAGAAGAAAACAGAAAAGTAGAACCAACTCGTTCTCGTGAATGAAACCGAAACGGAACCATATACCGGCGTTCCCACAATTCTTAAAAGTAGAAATTTTCTATGCTCAAATTCATCCTTGCCAAATTTGTACCAAATCCCTCATACAACGAGTCGAGTCTCACGAGTATCAAAACTCATAAGACTCCAAACGTCAACTTAAGTCCCGTCCAAACTATGCGACGCGACTTATTGCGTGGGGAGCGTCTCACGACTAACTAAGAGCATAGTGTCCACATCTTGAAACAAGTTGCAGGTCCATGAAGCGATTTACACAAAATTCTAGTGTTTAACACCCTCTTTACTCATTACGTTGAAAAGACAAGAACGTGCTTTGTCCATTTCGATAAACTGATCTTCGCGGTCTTCATTCCAGACGTCCGTCATTGTTGTCAGCTGCACGTTTCAGTCTCATGTTCGGTTGTATGAAACTGGGTTGCGCGCCTGCTTGCAACTTGTTGCAAAGCATTTCAAACTTTGCAACGCGTCTGAACAATCTCGTTTCAATAACTTGCGTCGCATCGAGTCGCATAGTGAGGGACCGGGGCTTAAGAATGATGAGAGAAAGTGATATAAAATTTTTAGTGATGTGGAATTTGGTCAAAAATTTCTCAGCGCGGTGATGGCGCTACACTTAATGGGCCAAACTTCTCACCCCAAACAACAATTTTGGTACGGGGGTACCGAAATTCTCAATTGACGCAGCTCTTTGATTGACAGCTAATTGAAACAATGCAGAGTACCAAAGCTTATATTACACAGCATGAACGGTACTGAGAGTGTTTTGATTATATAAATTGAGTTTTTCTATACTCACCTTGAACCAATAAACTGAGATTGTATCTGGATGAGGATGAATTTCAGACAATTGTGGGAGGGACTTCAGTGAGAAGGTTGGGAAAATTGGTACTGTTTGGAGTGAGAGAACCGGGTCTTTAAATAGTATGCCAACACGGTTTACCCTTTCCAGCAAATGATACACAAGTCTTGGTCAAGGTGTTACTACATTTCTCAACAAGGTTGGAATAAAGGGCGGGCTTTAAACTTGACTATTTTGCAGAGAGATTTGCTTCAGCAATAACAGGTAGCGGGCCATGTACTGCAAGTCCCATTGACTTACACACTAAATTAGGCTACTTCCGTGCCCAGTAACTCCCGCTCAGTTCAAGCTTTCAATCAGGACATGCCACCCCTCTGATCGAAGCTCATAATCTAGGCTTTCATGGCACTTTCAAATTTTATACCATGACCATTGAAATTTTGAGCTAGATAGCCTTGAATGATAGGTATGTGTTTCCCGCCATAATAGCTACTCAAAAACGGCATTTCAGAGAGCGGAGTAATACAATAAAAATGGCACCTAAATTGGTCAGATTGCCTTAAATTTTGTGCACTCTGTATTTCAACTCATTGTCTACAAAATCCAAATACAAAATGATCATATTTTGTAAGAAACACAGTCAGAAACAACAACCCATAAAATTTTTATGGCGCTTTGTCTGTCAGTAAACATTTTCACAGGCAAGAGTATTGGAGTTAGTGGTCCGCTACCAACACAGAGCTGGGAATTTCTGAAGGTAGTAGATGGTGTACTCAAAAAAGGGGAGCTAATGTTGTATTGGTAACTAGTATTAGGGTCTTGACCAAGACTAAGGATACACCCCGGTAAAAATTGCCAAAATTTAGCAATTTTGAGTTCTTTATCTGGCATTAAAGCACTTCCCCTGTATGATCAATAAAAGATTTTGGCCATGCACTTTTTCGTGCGGTTTCCAGAGTCTGTTTAAAATGGGGGAGGGATTTTCATAGGGTAACCGGATCAATCAATGTTAATTTATCATGTTTCTAGTGCTCAATTATTAAATCAATCACTTCAATCAGTCTTTGCAATTTATACAGCGAAAAAATAAAAAAATCACTGCAAGACGCTTTGGTACAAACAGCGTATTAAGATAAACAGCACATTGAAATACAAGTGGGTATTATTAAAAATGCGAATTCCAAAGAATATAAGCAGACTTTTTAAACCAGTGACGGGTAGGCCCAATAGTTCTTACCTTTTCAACGACTGGCAGGGATAGGTGTATAGCGATGGAAGGGCTATGCAAATCCAAAAAATGAAAAATGAATGGTTGAATGATGTTGCAACAACCAACTACAGTGCGCTTTTTTCACCTTTTTCCTAAAAAATCCGATATCTCACCAATACAAACCCCATATTTGTAATTATTTGCTATTAAAACAAACAAGACAAAACAAAGTTTTCGGTACTTTTGGCCGGCGCGCCTCAACTGATATCCCTAACGCAGTATTTCCCGCTCATAAATCAGTTGTTTTGGAAACTTTTCCTGCCCCTGAAAGTACAAAATCGAAAATTTGTCATGATTTGACACCACTGAGATCATGAAATAAAATTACAGTGCTGTTTTTTTTTCAAAGTTGTCTCCAATTTCAAGTGTTCTCCAATATACGGAAGCTTAAAAGTGCCACAAGATCACGATATCTTTTTGGCTAGTAAGCTAACATTTTTCAGAAAAATGTCAAGATGACAACATAATATCTCGTCAAAAAGCAGAAAAATGATGATATGAGAACTTATTACATTTCGTCATTTCAACAATTTTCTGCAAAATGTTAAATTTCTCACATCTTTCCAAGTGTGCAAAGCAACAATTTTCTGAAAAATGATGAAATGACAGCTTATCATACCTCATTTTTTTAACAATTTTCTGCAAAATGTTGAATTTCGCACATCCTTCCAAGTGTGCAAAGCAACAATTTTCTGAAAAATGATAAAATGACAACTTTTCATGTTTCGTCATTTCAACAATTTTCTGCAAAATGTTAAATTTCTCACATCCTTCCAAGTGTGCAAAGCAACAATTTTCTGAAAAATGATGAAATGACAACTTATCATATCTCATTTTTTCAACAATTTTCTGCAAAATGTTGAATTTCTCACATCTTTCCAAGTGTGCAAAGCAACAATTTTCTGAAAAATGATAAAATGACAACTTTTCATATTTCGTCATTTCAACAATTTTCTGCAAAATGTTAAATTTCTCACATCCTTCCAAGTGTGCAAAGCAACAATTTTCTGAAAAATGATGAAATGACAACTTTTTATATCTCGTCATTTCAACAATTTTCTGCAAAATGATTGAATGAAAACTTTGCAATATTTTCCTTTCAATCAATTTTCTACGGTGGTTCTGAGAGGACATCTCATTCTTCTCTTCAAACATGGAATATTTTAGTTAATGTTACTCAACGAACTTGCTAAATTGTCATGTTTTAAGTTTCGGATTCTACTAGAACATGACAGAATTATTAGCAGATAAGTTGTCGTCATGGTGTTTTCATGGTTTGTTGAGCAGGGGGTGGAGTGAATGAGGTGGGGCAGGGGTGGGTCTAAAACAAATTTACAACACTTATCCCGAATATTGTAGATGCATGGTCACCCCAAAATTTGGCAGATAAAGAACCTGAGACTCTGGAAACAACTCAGTGCCGTAGCCTAGGACATTTCTAGAGGGGTAGTTTATGACAATATCTAAACAAAGCACTAGAGCCGGGCTTATAGATAGTTTACACAGTATCGGACCTTTCGTTTTATACTCATGCATGGCGGGATACCATCCTGGGCGAGGGTGGCAAGGGAAGGGGGAAAAGGGAGGGGTAACATTTACGTAAGGTAGATGATGTGCAAAATGGTGCTATTATTGGCAAAGCTTTGAACTGATAATATGTTTGGAAATTGCCATTTTGAGTGGTTTTTCCTAATTATTGACTCGACATTAGACAAGAGGAGGGGTTGATGTCCCTACTCTTTAAGAAATGTTTGTCTATGTAAAGTGGGTTAGATGCAAGATGGTGTTACTTTTGGTAAGCTAAGCCAAGCGTTGAATCCATTATATCTTTCACATTATTCAAAGATGTTTTCTATTTTTAATCTGGTGTAATTAAAGGGGTCCATGTTGTCTATGGGGAGGGATGAGCCCTTTACTCTTTGAAAATTTTTTGTAACTGTTATGTTTTAGGACCAACTGACGACATTAAGCATTTAATAAATTTCTTCATCCTTCATACAAAATACTTTATCTTTAATTGTAAAATAAACAACAGGGTTCCAAATGCACTTTCTTTTTACAGTTATTTTCAGTCTTGTGTGGAAGAAGAGCATTTTATTTTAAAGAAAGTGGATAATGAAGTACGTTCCTTGAAACTGAATGAGTTTTTTTCAAACACGAGACCCCTTTCCATTGTTAAATATGATTCTCTATTTTCAATATTTTTTTCTCTAATTTAGTGAGAAATGAAAGGTATTTATTGTTTATGTATGCTCTATTGAGAGCGTTTTTTAACAATTTCAATTATTTGCCAATCCATCCTTACTTCTATTGCATTTTCACCAAAGGAAATAAGATCTTAGTTCTCTTGTTGCAAGGAAGTGTTTTCAAGCTGAAATGTTGTTTTCACGTAACTTCATTGTGTAAATTGAACACGCAAAGATGAACTGAAATAAAGAATGGAGAAGAAAAAAAAAGGAGGGGGGGGGGGGGAACCGATGCTTCTTTGGTAAAGCTTTGAACTGAATATATGTTTGGAAATTCTACTTATTTACTGTAGCGTAGTGACATGACACCCCTGTAAAATGCTGGTATGCGGTGCATTCCTCTCCCCTTTTGGTACTCCACTGGGAAATCCACCATCGCTTGGTGTGTAGCCGTAGCGAAGGCCTTGGAAAAAAATTTTGGATACCTCCCAGGTGGGGAAATGGCATATCCTTTACCTTGTACATCAAAACGTTGCATCTAAACATTCTCTTCATTAAAATGATATGCTTTAAGATCAAATTTAGATTTAGAAACGAAAGGGTACATTTGATTCAAATTAAAATTTACTTTATATGCAAACTGAATCAAGCATATAATTAAAGGTAATTAGCTATTTTATAAAAGCATGCTGTGGCGCGGTATAAGAAACAATATTTAATATCTTCAGCCTGCGTATGTGCTTTAGGTTTATTCAACCTGTGTATTATGCAGAGGGAAGAGGATACGTTCATTTGTCAGGAGAAGTAAGCCAGGTGAAAAGCATCTACTGTTCCATGAAGAGAACAATTTTGGGCACAACCCTTAAATGTGATTTCACAGGTTCTAAGGACATCAAAATCATAACTTGGGCAGTGAAATTTTCAGCATTTCAGTATTTTTTCTCATGTACGCAAACTTTCATCAACGGTTTCGAAATGTCAAGGGCAACTGTCCCTTAACCCTATACCCCCCTCCCTCTTCCCTCCGAAATTCCGTCCACTTTTTTCTTGCCTATCTTTCTTTCTTTCATTTCTTTTTATTTTCGATCCTCTCATTGGAGGGTCGAAGGCTACACCACAGCCTTAAAAAAGAGTACTATGAGTGTGTCTTGGGCGAGATACAGGATGTCTGATTGGGAAAGTTTTAATGGAAGCCCCTTTATACGATTTTGAGGGCTCTATGCTCCTTAAATTCATACAAAGATTACCAGCACTAAATAAGAAAGTAACGTCTGTAAACAATGGCACAAGGGCCGGTTGAGGCCTCATTCTGAGTGCAAACCGCACCTGATGCGTGCAGAAAACAGTGCATTCAAGTTTAAAGGATTTTTCATACATGAAGTAATTCTTGATGGACGTACGTATCACCACTTAGGTTCCCTGATGTGGCCTCGGTGAGAATCAGTGGCGCGTCAAGGGAAGCGGGCCATTCCCCCATTGATAAATAATAATGCAATAAGAAGAGCGAAGAGGGGAGAAAGAGGGAAGGAGAAAAGGGGAAAAAAGAGGAAACTTTTAATAACAGTTTCTATCACAAATTCGTCCCGCACTATCAAAAATTATCGTAAATGCTACCTAAAGTATCAAAATTTCCGTACACTCCACGCGTTTTAATATTAAATCCTACTTTTTCTTAGATAATGCTAGGAAGAGTTTTATAGAAGTACTCAATAGTCGAGAAGAAATACAAGTCTCCTCAGTCTAGCTTGCCACAAAGTGATGGTATTCAGGCTAGTTTTATGAATACGACAAATCGTCAATTTCAAAATAATTAAAGACCCCATTTCGTCTCAAGTCAGCAAGCTAGGCGCTTGCCAGTTTTATTGAAGGTATGTTAGGTACTTTTTAAACAGAGTTTAGACATTTAAATGAGAGTCCAGTTCTTGCAGTAGGTACGCCAGAGATGCTTCAGTTTCTATTGAACTGAGATCTTTACATGCCTCACTATACCCTATATACCGGAAATGTCCCACAAAATGTGTGATTTAGATATAACTTCATTGTTTTAAATTTTTGTCATTAAACATTTTTTATATTTTCTCTTGGTCGACCTAACGGGGGAGACTATTAGTAAATCCTATGAATCCAGAGGGGCTGACGCGGTCCTCTCCCCCGCCCCTCTGGATTCGCCGTTGGTTCACAAAAGCGACAGTGAAATAAAATCCCCTGGTTCTCGGAAAGTATTCCGATATGACTCCCTGCCCCTGACCTGCAACCCTAGTTACTCGGATAAGCCCTGGACTCCCGTCAAAGGGACGGCGTTGCAATCTGGCGGTTCCTTTCGCGTACTCAATACAAAGGGGAAAAAGACTGGGGAACGTATCCCAGAACACCCTAGTGAAATTTGGGTATCATAAAGACTAATGAACGAACACAACTTTTACAGATAGATTTAGACAAAAGGATATACAGCCGATTGACCAGCCTGTCAGCAGCTGCGTATCTGGGGTCACATGTCGGGGGGTCGGGCAAAAGAGTATATTTTCCGGTGAAAACTTTACCAACCCGGTTTGCAAAGACTCGACATCTTGTTGAGAGGCCGAGGGTTATTCAGGTTATGAGGAAGCTACGTGAAGCTAGGCTGCGTACGTAATGCATCAACATATAACTTTTAAGACTGACATACCCGTACAACACAAAATTTACACTTTGTTAGCCTAGTAAATTTAAACGATAACAACACTTCACTTCAAAAACTCTTATATTAACTGCAAACCTTCCAATGTGCCTACGCTACTTCCTTGGTCTGTCTAAATGAAGGTGAGGAGTTGATGTAGCCAAAACATGAAAGAGAAAGATGTTGAGAATATCCTTTAGATGTAAACATGAAGTGGTTTCTTATTTAACTGTTCGCACTCCATGCTTTGCTGCCACCTCATCCGCCTCTGCTTGCATTAGCCTATAGGCCTACTGCTTTATGGCACACTCCATGAAAAAAAGTAAAAATTTACTGTAAGAACCACTCAAAAATTTCCCAGGAAATTCCGAATAACTGCGTGTTTCCATGGTGTCTCTCTTTGTCAGGTACACTATAGAGTGGCTGGGCAAAATTCAATTTCACCATGAGTTGAAAGGTTAAGGGCAGTATGAAAGTTGAAATTATATGATAGTAAAAGAATTACTTACAAAAGTATATATCTGTTTGCCATGCGGCTAACCCCGTCAATACCATTGTCGAAGTCCATCCTTTCTGTCATTTCTCTTTCAATGGAAAGTAATGTTAAACTGGCTAGCCTTTCCTCCCTCATTGGTGACCTGGGGTAGTTTTTAATAATCATGAGTTTGCTAAACGACCGCTCCAAACAGGCTGATGACACGGCTATGATTCTAAAGATCCGATAAAGTACTATCAAGTTAAGGTATGCATTGTGTAAATCACACCAATTCAATGTATCTTGTAGGGTCTTTATTACCACACCCCCTGATGTAAGTTCATTGTACAAGATGCAAAATTGTTCGAATTCAGTTGCAGCCTTTTCGACATCAACAACAGTTGTGTATGGAGAAATTATATCACGAAACGCTGATGTCTGTCCAAAATATGTGGAGCTGGGTATCAATGTTGAAAAGTTTTTTAAAACAGTGTGGAAATCGTCAAACCTTAGTTTTTAAAACCACGCTCTAACTTCTGAGTGTCTTTTAGTATTGGAACCCTAAAGTTTCTAAACCTAATTGCGCGCCTCCCCCCCCCCCATTTTCAAACGATATAGTGAATTCCTGGAAAACGAGATTGCCCGTATCCACCCTGGGAATAAAATATAGGCTGGCTGCTCTCATGTAGGTTAGTACAGTGATTCTCAACCTGGGGTCCGCGAAGAACAAAGGGGTCCGTGGGGGTCGGCGGAAAAAATAGGGTACTTAGAAAATTTAGGGGTCCGCAAAACCTAAAGAGCTTTGAAAATACAAATCGTAGGCGTAATTTAGAATTATAAATCATACAGCAACCAGCATTCCCAAACTTGTAAGGCTCGAGGTACAAAAAGTTACCTAGTTAGCAGCAGGTGAAGTCCCCTAAGATACAAAGCTAGCAATCTGTAACAACAGAGCAGATGAAAACAAGTTATTCTACTAGGGACCAATCTTATTCGAGTTTTGAACCTCGTAGCTTTAAAACAAATTTATTGGGTTGTTTCTGTTTTAACGTTGACAGGTTGATCCGACCTAGAGTATAACACTGTTCTAACTACACTACGATAATGAACAAGTTATGGGAATTGGACAGAGAGATCTTGTCATAGAAATAAGTTTAACAGGACTTTTTAATCAGACCTGTAGATACGGTTCGTTTTCTTTTCAGTTTCAACTCCGACAACATACAAAAGCAAAGTAAAAATTTGTTTCTCCATTTCTCATCATTATTTTTTGTTTCTTTCGGTGTTTTTTTTTTTTTTAATTCTATGTCAGACAAGGACACATAAAAATCCATTTGTTCGAATATAATAACTTAATGACACCAAATTTTATATCTGTATGTCTGGCACTTAACTTGATGAGAAAATTGAATTTTCACCAAGAGGCATGCAGTGATAATGTGAAATTGCAACAATTTCTATTTTAAATTCAATATCAATTTGTATTTCTTATAATTTTATTAAGATAATCTGTGTCCCATAATGCCTAGTAGCGTAGCTAACGGGAAGACAAGAGAGGAGCGCAAGTTGCACCGAGCACCACTCTAGGGGATGCCAATTCGAGATTAATTAGAAAAATGTTGGACCTACCACTTGCCAGAGCCAAGAAGAGCGCCAGTTGGGCGGGGCATGACCCCCTCGGAGAAAAGATCCAACTTCGTCGGGGAACCTTCATCCAAACGATTAAAAAAGTACTTCGATAAACTTAAGCCTCCTCACCCGTACGATCTTTTTGATTTTGCTTACAAGAAGATATTCTTCGAAGAAACTCAAAATTCTCAATTTTCCTTATTAAAATCTAAAAATTTTTCAATATAAGCCGCAGGTTTTCAAACATTCTGAAAAGAGAGTACAACGATTTTCAGTTTTCATCGGACCACAAAATATAAAATCTCAACCAACCTCAGCCTTGATTTTGCCCATATGAACTTGGATAGATTGATTTTCAAGGTAGGCTTCAATTTTTAAGCTCCCTTCTACAATAAAAAAAATATTATTCACATTTTATGCCTTAAATTCCTTCAATATCCTCCAGATTTTCAAATATATGTTAAATAGTTGAAAGGCGGAAACTAAACGTTTTCGGGAAAGTTCCTAATATCATCCGAGGGCATGTAATCTCCATGATGATATTCAGTAACCTCAACAAAGAACAAGTCGCCTCGGGGACCTATTTGATTTTTAGTATAAGAAGGTGAGATTCGTCACTCAATAAAAACCACCAAATCTATCATAAAATTACCATTTTTCTTCAGTATAAACTTCAGAATTACAAATATTTGTTAAAAATGGCAAAAGATTTTCAGTGTATGACGGTGGATAATCCGTACAATAAAAACCCAAACCAACTTGACTCACCCCTACCAGCGCGGATCCAAGATTGGGGGGGGGGGGGGGGAATTCACGGCCTCAGCCCTTCCTTTTTTGCCACATCAACAAAAAAACATACGGAAAATTAACAGTGCAGCTCCCTCAAACCCCTGTTTTCTCTAAGGTCCCTTTTTTGGAATGTCTGGATCTGAGCCTGCCTACATTCTACTTAATTTTGCTCTTGAAAAGCAGATTAGTTTATTAAAGCGCAAAATTTCACCTCACCAAAAGCCCAATTGTTTTCATTAAAATCCAACATTTCTTCAATTTAAGCTCTTAATTTTCAAATCTTTGTTCAAAAAGGTAAGAGATTTTTGTCAAATTTCCACATTTTCTGAGAGTCTTTGTAGGCAAGTCTACATTAAAAATGCTTTAAAAGCCCAAACGAATTTTAGAAACGCGTATTACTTTTTCGATTTTGCTTATAATAGGGCAGGCTCTTCAATATTTTTAACGGTCCTTACAAACTTGAAAGCCAAATTTCTTCTAAAAATTTCCAATTTTCTTCAAAACAAGCTCCTTATGTTTATTTATTCCAGTGTTAAAAAAGCCAAAAATTTGTTTGCCAGCGTACGCGCGCCTTAAATTCTACAAGTCACGTCCCACCAGGACCAAATCGCCTTTGTCGTGGCTTCGACATGCTCACCCCCTATACCGGTGAGCTTGGAGCAGATCCTGGCGCCATCCCTGCCATGAACGTGACATTAAAAAAGCCATTTTACCCTTTTGAGTTGTGTAAACATAAGATTTCCAGCGGAAGATTTGGGCAGGGGCTCCAATTTCGTTTCTTGTTCCCGGGCCACCAACCCTAGCTACGCCACTGATAATACGCAAGTCGTAACTCAATCAAGGGATTTTCTTTTCGCCGACGGGGGTCCCTCAAAAAATATGGAACAGCCTAAGGGTTCCGGGGATGGAAAAAAGGTTGAGAACCTATGGCTTAGTACATGTCGTTTGGAAAAGTGGGCGACTACTGATTCTCTGGGGTACGGTATCAGTGCTGTACCTATGGTATCATCAGTATGTTATGTTACAGATGAAACGATGGGAATTGCTTAAAAGGTGTGTTAAGAACTTTTCGCTGAGTTAATCAAATGGACATTCATCGGAATGAAATGTATTTTACTTGTAAAGTGGCAGATCTTATCAGTCTCTCTGATCTGAAGCTAAATAATCTCCTTCCCTTTCACTCATATTCTTTTCCCTTTCTCTCCGTTTCTCTCTTTCTTCTTTCCTCAATTTGCCTCTTTTTCAATCCGGAGGTTTGAACTGATCTTCCCGGTCGAAACCGTCAAGGAGACACTTTCCCCCCTGCCCCCGGCAGATACGCTACTGCCTGTCAGTTTATCGAAAGTTGCACAAAACCTTAAGCTGCCAACAGTACTGTTTTCGACTTAAGCTTTTTAGTATTTTTATTCTTAAATTCTGCAAAAGTGTGGTGGGAAGTATACCCTTGCCCCTGTAATACTGCGTATGCCTGGGGACTCCAACGCTAATTTCAGATTTGTTGAATTTAGACAAAATAGTATTGTATGCACTGGAAAAAAGGAGAAATAATACTTTGGATATGTTTGGTTTTTCATGATGATTCAAAGTGACAACAATATCCTGGATGGTCTACATAGGGAGGGTCCGCCCGGGTGTCAACTATCTATGGGTACATAACTTCGTACTCAGCTTAGATAGTGTCAAAAACTGCCTCTCTAAGGGTTTCACCCAGTCTACGGGTTGTTTTGTTGTCCAAAGCCATATGCTCTTTATCTGCCAAATGTTTTAGTGACCAAGCATTTACAATATTTGGGATACGTGTTGTAAATTCGTTTTAGCCCCCTCCCGCCTCCCTCACTCCACCCGTTGCTCAACAAACTATGAAAACAACATGACGACAATTGATCATTTCCAATTGTTCCTCGAATAATCCGAAACCTAAAACATGACAATAAAGCAACTCAGTTTTGGGGTAATGATGTATAATATTCCTTATTTGAATAGAGAAAATGCAATGTCCCCTCAAAACCACCGTAGAAAACTGATGAAAAGATAAGTCACCATTTTATCGTTTTGCATAAAACTGTTAAAATCACACGATCTGATGCTTAAGTTGTCAATTCATCATTTTTCAGAAAATTGTTGCTTTGCGCACTTGAAAAGATGTGAGAAATCAAACATTTTTGCAGAAAATTGTTGAAATGACGAGATATGGTAAGTTTTCATTTCGTCATTTTTCAGAAAATTGTTACTTTGCACACTTGGGAAGAAGTGAGAAATTTAACATTTTGCAGAAAATTGTTGCAATAACGAAATGTGATAAGTTGTCATTTGGTCATTTTTTAGAAAATTGTTGCTTTGCACACTTGGAAAGATGTGAGAAATTTAACATTATACAGAAAATTGTTGAAATGACGACAAATCATAAGTTGTCATTTCATCATTTTTCAGAAAATTGTTGCTTTGCACACTTGAAAAGATGTAAGAAATTAAACATTTTGCAGAAAATTGTTGAAATGACGAAATGTGATAAGTTCTCATTTCATCATTTTTCTGTTTTTTGACGAAATATTATGTTGTCATCTTGCCATTTTCCTGAAAAATGTTAGCTTACTAGCCAAAAGATATTGTGATCTTGTGGCACTTTTAAGCTTCCGTACCAATATGAGCTTTTGATTTTGATATATTTGTCTACAGAAAGTCAACAACGTTTCGGAAACGTTTTAAATGTCGTTGGAGTGTCATCAGGTGTTACATAATACCATGCCATATATCAAAACACTCTTCGATCGCTGCGGAATCACACATTTGCTAATAGGAAGTGCATCTCAATAATCCCCAAACTTTTCAAACTCCATTGAAAGGAATTCAGAATCCAATTTTTTGTGCAAAATGAGTTCCATTTTTTTCAAATATTTGTGACTGTATATTACACATGTCAGAAATAGCGACGAGATTCGCGCGTCGCAAATTACGTCCTTTACGTTCCGACATTAGTGTTCACACTATAAATAAACCGGAAAATTTGGGTAGATGTGCACTGTTTAACGAGGTGTTTCTTGGTTGGCTGTTGCCATTGTATTATATTGATCATTCGATTGTATCCTTGGTTAGGGTATAAGGATTAGATTGCAGGTTATCGTTAGCCAGTTATCGTTTACCAGTTAGGAAATTTCTTGTTAAACTGTACATCGCCCCGAAAATTTGGGCGCATTTGTTACTATCCCAAATGTGTGTCCCCAACCCCTCCACCGGACAAAAATTTTCAATCTCCACTTTTGAAATTACAGGGACCGTGAAGGAACATGTGAGAAAAGAATGATTTCGTATACATGCAATGTTATTTATATATTTTCTTATACTCGAAATATTTTTTGGTATATTCGAATTTCGAATATAAATGACGTAGACAACAATAAATAGATAAATGAATGAATAAATAAATTAATGATGAATGAATGAATGGATGTATGTGTGAATGAATGAATGAATGTCTGAATGAATGAACGAACGAACGAACGAACGAACGAACGAACGAACGAACGAACGAATGAATGAATGAATGAATGAATAGTTGATATGATTTCATCGATGTTGGTCCTAACGTGTTTACCATAGTTCCCTGTACTTTCTGGAAAATTGGACGACTGTTGTGATAATGAAGTCGATTTCTGGTCACAGATGAAATGAAAAATGAAAAAAAAATGAAGAAAAAAATTCTTGCAATTCATTGTCTATAATTTCCTTCTTCTCTCTCCCCTTCTCTCTTTTACTTGCCAAGTAGGCTAGCTTGAAAATGACCTTCACCGTGCGATCAAATACTTTCCTGGAGAGACAGTCTTCACAACGGCTGGATTCTTTTTATGCTGGTACTTAAAACAAGTGGATTTCGGATAATGTAACATTTTAGGGTCAGTTCGCTTTTCCACGGTCATTGCTATTACTGCGTATACACGGAATCCGGAGACTCTAAGAGCGTGTCCATGATTTTCGGAAGGGGGGGGGGTATCCGGTCTCAGATTTTTCAAGCGAAGCGTCACCATCTGTTGGCGCGGAGCGTACAAGAAATTTTTCGTACAATAAGCCCCTCAGATAGTAGGAAAAGACGTTTCCCATCACCTGATAGTGGAACCACATTCTCTGAAATTTGACTAATTATTAAAAAGGAAAAAAAAAAAAGAAAAAAAGAAGGAAGTACATGTCGATAATAATAATTATAAAATAATAACTTTAAGGCCGATGGGCGATGGTTTTTGTATTTGATCCATTGCATTCTTCGTTAGGATTAGGGATTAGGTTAGGGATAAGGGCTATTGATAGCCAGTAAGGAAACTTTTTGTTAATAAGCATCATCCCTAAAAATCAGTCAACATTTTTTATTTTCATATATATAAATATCTGATGCAAGTCATAGTTTTACACTGGCTGGCAAATTTTGGGTTCCTTCCGACCAGAAATAGAGAAGATTTTAATGGGGAAAGCCGTGTTATTTGGACCGGTGTGTAAATTGCACCACCGGCATTATTCCAACACAGAAGGAGAGGGTATCTTACTTTTATGTGTCATTGATACTTTACTCAGAACACTCACGTTTGACTTCGCAATCGATGAGATTAAGGTGATTTCCACAATTCTGTGTGGTTTTTATTAAAAACTGGTGAACTGATCTTATGTTCGAGTTGACCCTTTGTTGGGTTTTTACTCGGAAATGATTTGTTCACCCCCAATTCATAATGATTATTACAAAATATAATAATTCCTATTGAGTGCTGGGCTGTTACATTTCGGTAAAAACTACACTAAGCTAGGCTAGAGGAGTTTGGGTAAAATTAGTAACATCGTGTAATTTGAACCACCCATGGGTGTGTAATATGGACAGCTCGTCCACATTAAACGATATGATGTGTAAAATGAGCTGGTCCAAATTACAAAAACGTGAGCCCAGGTGCTTCAATTAATTACACACATGGAAATAATTAGACAGTAGGAATACCCTACATAGAAGAATTTGCTCACCCTTTCATTCCTCTTCGCAGTTTGTATTAGTAATAAGCTTGGGCATATGCGTAATTCCCATGCCATAAACCAATTACTAGACTTGGTCTGTGCCTGCTTGGTACGTTGCGGCGCCTGACTTTGGGATGGGGAAGGCAAGCAAAGGGCAAGTCATTTTAAGGGGAAATAAAATCAATTAGGCCTAAAATATAACACTAAACGCTAAAGGGCAGGAAGGGTGTGAGGTGTGTTTCTGTTATTAATTCACATGATGATTTGAGAAATTTTGCAGCAATATTTTGCCCGGTCATTTTACACGGTATGGGGTACATTTTACACACCTTGTTGGTTCAAATTACACATGGTGGTGTAAATTGGACCACTTTCAAAATTTTCTATTTTTAGCGATAACTTTCCTTGGGAAAATGTAAGGAGAGTTTCTACTCTCCTGAAAAAAGAATAATCCATTAATCTCCCAATAGTGCCCCTTAGAGCAGTTGGTTGCGCTTATCTCTGATTTTGTGGGGCTTTGTAATTAGGGGGTCCAAATTACACGGCTTTCCCCTAAACCTTACAAAAATCCAATCGGAATTCGTTCCGATTTCATCACACTGTGACCGTGGCTTAAAGTGTACCTCGTGCCGAAAAATGCAAATATATATATATTAACAATGAAATCTCAAATCATTGCACAATGTTACATTTTAATTTGAGTAAATAAACTTCAGCGTTCTATATATCCCTTCAAGAATGTCCTATGAAGATGGGAATTGGACAGTAAGAATTCATTTTTCATGCTAGTGAAATGTGATGAAAGAAGGCTGCTGTCAACTGTCCCGCACGCCACCGGTTCATAAGTGGCACTGTATCAAACATTTTTTTATTCCATTTCTAAAAACCGTCGTAAAGAAAAGTTTGAGACGGTAAGAATATACTAGTACGATAATTTAGTTCTTTAAGCAGTGGCGTCGCGTCCATGTGGATTGGGGCGACCGTCCCCCTGACCCACCAAAATTGAATGTCGGTATAATCTCGAGATTTTCAAGGGTGTAATTTAATTATAAACGCCCCTGCATGCCATTTTCTCCCGTCTGGGCAATCCCTAGCTCTAAATCAGCTTTCATGACTGCCTTTAGGGCTTTCTATTTACAATTATTCACGTTAAGTATATGACAAATACGACTAACGAAAGAAACAATTTAGGGAGCAAAGAAGATTCTTTTCAGTATGGACTCGTCACACACCGACTGAAAGTGCTGAAGTGGGAACTGGGACTGAGTGTCTAATAAGGAAGGGCTGTGTCAGTTCGCCCAATTTTAAGTTTCCAATGACATTTTATTCATGTGAGTGGTGATTTCGAAGAGCGCCATCTACAGGTCGGACTTCACTTAATTTTACGAAAACTAAAAATAAAGTGAGCCAAAGACCATGCAAAAAACCTTTGTCAAATGTCTCACGATATATTATGCAATGGTTGCATCCCCGTAGGCGACTGCATGAAACATTGTTCAGTCTTTAGCGAATTCCTGTAGGGATCCTTTTTAAGAGTGGTTCTCATACGTACTCCATCAAAATTGAAACTTCGCTTTTTTGGAGTGAGTTACCCTCTTCTCTGACTGAATTCCCCCTCTTTTCAGCTTTTGGAGCGATTTTAATAACTTTTCTTAAGTCTTCCCGGCCCTCTGCCAAAGGGCCTTTCGGCGAAACCAACACTTTCACTGCTTCCCGAAGAAGCTATTACGTCCACTGAAGGACAATACGTGACCAACTCCACGGCCCTCAGACCATTTACATAATGGTCTGTCATGTATGGCTCCAAGCGGTTTTTCTTATATATTTCTTTCGACCCTCTGGCAAAGAGTAGTTCGGCGAAACGAAAACTTTCACTGCTTCCCGAAGAAGCTATTACGTCCACTGAAGGACAATACGTGACAAACCTTACGGCCCTCAGACCATTTACATTATTGGTCTGCCATGTATGGTTCAAGGCGTTTTTTTTAAGTCCCCCTGACCCTCTGGCAAAGGGCCGTTTGGCGAAACCAAATTTGAAACTGCTTCCCGAAGAAGTTTAAGGACAAAACGTGACCTATAGACAAGTGAAGTTTAGCTTATTTAATTTTTAAAGTGCATGCATAGCCATATAATTCAATGACAAAATGTTTATTGGGAAGTGAAAAAGTAAAAGGGGTTCTTTCCATCTCAGAATTCGATTTTAATTTGCGTACACGGTTCTTAATGAGAGAGCTCGCTGAGAGGCTATGGTTTTTTCACCGACGATTTGGGGTTTATAGACCTTATGTAAAATCTGGTACTTATGACTGCAGTTTCCTTTTAAATGCAACCCCAACTTCAAGTAGATAGGTACTCTGTCATGTTTCATGATTGGCTCTTAAGAGTCACGTGACAATGTTTTTCCTCCGCAAATGTAAAATTTACTGAAAGTTACAGATTGGTTTACCTTGAATATACAATAGTGAAGTTTCAAAATATCATGAACATACTGATTTTGATTTTTCGATTTTGAGAAGCTTTTCACAGTCCTGTTTTTTTTTTTGTTAAAGAACCTCCGCTTCTCCAACGAAGTTCCTAGAAAACTTTCTTGCATATTTTCAAGGCACTGAATTTCGTGTCCGGAAATGCCTTTAAATCTGGGAGGTGATCTTAGATCCGTTCTTAAATGTGGTAAATATCGGGAGCAGTGGCATTGGATCAGGGAGGTGTTTTACCACCTCCCTGATTGAAAGTAATGATGTACAGCGACAGAAAGGTTAAAGTTCAACCAGCCGGATCAATATGGGTTTTCATTCCAAAATGGCTTTAGTCTTGATGGAGTAGTACAGAGCTTCTGGAAAAGAATATGTGCGCCGCCGCCATGTTTGAAACTCCAAGACACCAAACCAAACTACAACCGTCTAAACTGGTTTTTCTAAACAAGACAAACCTGACCTTAATTCCTACCTTCCTTCGCCGTCCGACATAAAAAAGTATCAACAATTCAAATGTCCCACGTGTTTTACACCAGACTCGGTGTCATCCTGAAAAAGTGTTGTGTTATACCACAAGGCTGTTCTGAACCCGCTGGGTCAGAGCCTACTTTTAGTCCGGAAAGAAAGTAATAGTTCTGCTCCCCTTTCCAGTAACGTCCCGCCACGTAGAACATAATTAAATCTGATTGCGTGCCCATTCGGGAATATAGCTGTACTAAGTGTGTTTGATAAATTTTCCATGTCCTTGTCCTCCTAATGGCCACTTTCGTAAAGTGTCGGGGTACCCGCAGATTACCATAGTCAACCTTTTTGTGCCGTCATTCATTACGCACAATTAGTGCTCATTGCCAAGAGTACAACCTTTTACTTTTTATTATGCGGGGCTGTCACTTATAGAAAAAAGATACTTGATGTGTATAATAAAGGGGTGGCAGGAGCTTGTGTGAGAAGTGACTTTCAGTGCACTCTAAAAGTAAAAGAGTGAACTTAGTCACTCTTTGATAGACTGAAAAGTGTAAATTCACTCTATTAGAGTGATAATTCACTCCAAGAGGAGTGAAAATTACTCCAAAAAGAAAGAAATTCACTACAGGAAGAGGGAAAATTCACTCTTCCACGAGTGCCTGCAATGATCACTCTTTTTGAAGAATGATCACTGTAGGCACTCCATCAAGAGTGAAATTTCGCTCGTTTTGAGGGAATTCCGCTCTTTTTGGAGTGAATTTCAATCTTCTTGGCATGAATTATTACTCTAATGGAGTAAATTCACACTTTTCACTCTATCAAAGAGTGACTTAGTTCACTCTTTTGATTTCAGAGTGTGGGAGTCACACGAACCATCCAAAACGATATCCACTCTGACCAAATCTTGGACCAAAAGGAGAGATAACTTTCATAATTTGAAGAATGTTGCACATACTCACTGGTGAGGGGTCAAAACTGGACATTCAGATGTGGACCGACGTGTCAGGAGCAGCGGATGGAGGGTTAAGTTAGATATGGCTTAGTTTACACGTCAACGTATAACCTCCTATCGGGTGGAGCTAGGAGAAGGAGAGTGAAGGAGTAGCTCCTGACAAGTATAGGCAGGGGTGACAACGCTTAGTGTAACCAGTCTGTCTGGGACTTGAACATGATGTTGGGGAGAGACATCTTACTGAATGTTGTAAGTTACAAGTGCGGATCCAATGGGACAGGGAGTTCCCATCAACCCCTTCTTTACAGCAATAACAAATGGCCGAAAATCAGTATCTGTTAATTAAAAATATTTGAAGGACTTCTTCACGCTCGCCCTAATTGAAAACAATCAAACAAAACAAAAGATATCAGACTTACTGCATTCTACTTACAAACATGGAAATGCTATCTGAAGGATCGTGATATTTCCGATTTTACGCACGCGCCACCCCAATTAGGATGGCAAACGTGACCAGTCTGTGTTGGTGAGTTTTTACCAAACTTTTTCCTAACTGTGAAGATGGCTTCAGTAGTTTGGCTTCTGTAGTTTTCTCAAAACTGACACAAACAGGTAAAGCACTCTAATGCAGTATTGAAAAAGGATATGAAGAAAATGGAATTGGTCTGGCGGGATTTTCTCCATTTACAGAAATCGTCCGAATTTGAAAAGTTATATCAATAGAAATTTCATGTTGTGAGGTTGTTAAATAGTTTGTGAAACGCGCATACCACCTCATGACTTACAATACGGTGTATCTTTTATAACCACCCTATCTAATTGCAATGGTACTTTTTATCTGATTTTTTCTAATTATTCTGCATTCTGCAATTTGCAAAGTGTAACATTTTACTGCCAACAATAAAAACCGACCGCTCCCCTGAACCACCAATATTTCCTGACGGAGCCCCTTTTAGGTTTTTAACTTCCGTGCCCCTCGACTTTGTCGCCCTCTTTAACCAAAATTAACCAAAATAACTATTTCCGGTACTGTTACCGTAGGTTGGCAAAGATGACCGGACTGAAAATAAAATAAAATAAATGTACCGACGGCAAAAAGTCGATGTACCTACACATGTGTCACGAGGTCTCACTTCACAAGTCACCCGCATCCGTTTGGCCGTGACCCTCAATCCCAATAGGGCAGTATGAAATCTAAAGGGGCATCGGCACCGCACAGGAGGCACCGATTTTTTTGTTTATAGTTAGTCTAACAGTAGTGACACCATGTGATGATAATCATTTTACGGGAATCACGTCCCACAGATATCTGGCTCAATCGTCTTCGGCCGTACTGGCATCTGCCTCAGCGGGAAGTGTGTAGGCTGGTGAAGGCGGGTGCGATTGTTGATGTGGTGGCGTTGAATGTTTAGGCGGAAATGTCAGAGGGGTTCAAGGGGAGGTGGTGCCCCTTTCACTTTGGAAAAGTTTTTTCAATCTACTGTGCTAGATTTTTGATAAATATACCTGCGAAATCCACGGTTTTTAACTCATAGCCTAATTTCTCGTTTTCATCTTGGCTCCACTGATGAAATCCATCGTTCTTAGAGTCGCAATGATTAAAAAAATTTGACAAATTAATATTACGAAATTGAAATGCCTGTACACCCACCCTACTTCCCCAAAAGTGTGGTTCTCTCTTGACATTGCAACAAGTGAAGAAGAAGATAACAACTTAACCAATACTCTGAATAACCTGAATTCTACAACTTCCGAACAACTTAAAGTCAGCCAATAAACAACATTGGGATACATGAAAATTCCTCAATAAGGTTGTTTTGACAGTGTTTTTCTCAACTTAATTTTCCTTTCGAAGGTGTATTTTGGGCGGCGGGACCCCCCCCCCCCGCACCCCCAGGCTAGCTTCTGCTTGAACTCCGGGTCCTTGTGTAGACGCAAAGTGTTTCATTGCTCACGCCCTAAGATACTCAAAGTTTCAAACCAGTGACGTGGGAAGCAGTATGAAAGTGTGTGTGTGTGGAGGGGGGGGGGGGGGGCGGAACAATATTGGACCATGCACCTCACCCAACCCCACTGACCAAAAGGTACATTTTCCATGCTATTTTTTTTTCGCTTTTTCTACGAGCAAGAACTTTTTTTTAATTAAAAAAAAAAAAATCTGATTTCTTCTTAAGTGTGAACACCAATGTAGGCCTATTAGGAGCATAATTTGCGGCTGGCGAGGGGCCGAAAATTTGGGTCCTTTAAACATTTGTAAATATGGAGCTTGTATTGCAAAAATAGTTTAGAGTCAGGGTTTCCTATAACAAAATTTGAATATTTGGGGATTGTCGAAGAATCTGCGTTTCCTGTTAGCATATTCTGAGATAGCATGTCGACTGAAGATCGTTGTTCTTACACAATGTTATCTAAGCAGTGCGGATTGAGGCTTCTCGGAGACATTCAGAGAGCTCGCGAAACTTTGTTGACTTTTTAGGACAAAGTTTTTAAAGATTCCAAGCCTATATTGAAGAAAATTTTAGGGAAACGGCACTGTAGCGGCTCGAAAATGTTTATCACATACTGCTTTATGGGCGACCACTTACTGCATTCCGGGTTGGTATTCAGGGCCCGCGAAGCGCGCCGAAAAGTTAGCTTTTTTATAATTACAAATATGGAGCTTTTATTATAAAGAATTCGAAATTTTATGAAGGAAAAGTTGGGAAAACCACACTATATTTGACCGGTGTTTCCTGTAGCTCGGTCACTTCTCTGCAACGTTGGACATTGATTTCATTTTCACACTTAAATAGCTGAAGAATCCATCTACACAAACTACTCAACTGACAGGGCCAATGGTTTCTGCCTGGAATATGAAGTCTTGCCCGAAAGACTATATGTTCAGTTGGGGCGGAGCGTACAGAAAATTTTGAAAAATCGCAACAACTCAGGCAGCTGGAGATAACATGTCTCCGAGCCGGGCTTGTAAGAAGAAGCTAAGTTTTCCGATTTTTCCTGCAAGTGCGAACACCAATCTATCAGGGACGATGTGCCAGAAGTTTCTCCCCTTTCAAACAAATAAACGTGAATAAGGAGCTTGTACTGCAGAAAGCTTTGGATTTTGTGTTTCCTGTGAGAAAAGTTTAAGCCTTGGGGGATTACTGAAGAATCTGCACGTCTTCTTTAATATGTTGGTGGCAAATCTGAGAATGATTGCACGACGACTGAATCGTTGTTGCTACATAATGTTATCTAATGCCTACGAGCTGACACTCTTCGATGACATTTCAAAAGTTTCCCAAACTTTGTCAAATATACCCATTAAGACAAAGTATTCCAAAATCAAGAGCTTTCATTTAAGAAAAATTGGAATTCGTTGAAAGACAGTTTACAAAAATAGCAATATATTTGCCTGTGTTTCTTGATGGTGTGGTATCGCATATGATAAACATCCGATTTTGTCAATTCCAGAGCTGGGAAAAGTTTACCAAACCGATTTACGAGCGAGAACTAATGCATTCCACATTGCATTTTGCGGCGGGCGAAGCGCGCCGGAAATTTTGCTCCTTTTGAGATATGAAGAAATGGAAAAAGGGGTTTTCTGACTCGGGACGTGGAAAGGGGAGGCGGTGTCGCCCCTTTCATTTTTCACTGGGGAATTTCGCCCACAGCCCCACGCTTCCTAAGCCTATATGGAACCTCTTTAATACAGCCAACACATCTTGCACGGGTGTGTCTCTTAAATCCAAGTGTAACTCTCAACATTAAAGCACGTGAAGTACCTAGATTGCTGTGTGTTTCTCTTTGTTACTTCCTTGAACAGTCACATTTTTTCTAAACTCTCTGGCAAAGTGCCGTTCGGGGAAACTAAACTATATGAAACTACTTCCCAATGAGACTTTGTCCACTGCTAAAATAAAAGACCAACCTCACGGTCCTCAGACTTCCTTGAGCAATTATTAAATATGTGTGGAATGCACATCGGAGTATTTTTGCACAGTCCTCAAGCGCGGAATATCAGCCAGTGCATCGACAGAGCACCACAAACCTTTGGTGGGGCCCCTCACTTTGCGTTCAACCCTTACAAGTCTGGTAAATGCCATTTCCGGCTGTCCGAGGGGTCCCGATTTTTTCGAAATTTCCTATACGCTCTGCGCCAGCTGATGGTGACAATAGCCTAGTTTTTTGGCGGCAGGATTGTTTCGGACAGTGAAACATCTGTTGGTTCCACACTTTTTATGCGACCGTATCCTACACTATATGATATGGACTAGCAATATTTGGCTATATTTATTACAAGTTTCTTTCTACACCGTGACCGACGGAAATTCGTTTTCACCATTACTTATGTGTTTTCCCAAGAAAGGAAAATACCGGTATCAATTATTCTGTCAGCTTGACAGAAATACATGGGGGTAGAATCAAATCATTATGTTCGGTGTCACACCTACTCACAACAGGGAGCAGTTATTTGTAAGTAACAGCTTCCTGCTCACAACCCTGATCGGTACGACATACGGATGCAAGTGATATTCTACATTTCAATACTAAAATTATTTTGAAAGATAATAAACACACACACACACACACATACATACACACACACTTAAAAAAACACAAACCCCACAAAAAACAAATATGATCCATTCAAAGTTTTGTCAAACACGTGTCTTATGGGCGCGTGAGCCGAGGAAGTGGCGCGGGAGGTTTGCAGTCCCAATCCGCCCCAACCATGCTGAACCGAGCAGCTTTCCTTGCCCTAGTAGGGCAGAGATCATACCCAGTTAAGGATCTGAAGTCGGGCAAAAGGTCACCGCCCCTCTAAGAGAAAGTCCTGTGCACCCATTGCAGTCTATACTGAGACGCTGTTAGCTAAGGATCAAACGGGAAAGGTCCTTATTGAACCCTCCCCGGGATGACGTCAAATCAGCAGGTCATGATCTATTTCAAGTTGCACAACATATCCCCCACTTGTCACCGTGAACCTTGCAGGTATTGCCTACTTGAAGTATAGCACATTCAATAAAACAGATTGCCCATCCTGGCATCGGCTGTTCGCATTTTCCCCACCCCATTAAAAGGTTTTATAAAGCCTTGAAAAATGTTCGTACAGTTTTTATTAGTTGCGGTGCCTGCCTTGCAGGCAGCACCGCAACTAATGCAGTTACTATCGCGATGTCAATTTCTGACTTTTCCGGCACTTTATTTCTATCTCCTTCTAGATGCTTTGTGGTATCGAAATACGGTTTAGTGCAATTTGTAGGGATGGTACTTCTCTTTCGTGTTTTTAAGTTTTGGTGCAAATATGATTTTCGTGAGAGTGTAAAATTGGGGTTTTTTTCACGTAAAATTTGGAAACGTGTTCTATTTTTAGTAACAATCTTGCGGAAAAACCAGGTCCGTGTGTACTCTGGGGAATAATATGTTGTTTAATTTAACACAGCGCCATCATTTTGGTTGTTTTTTTATAATTCATCGAGGTGTTAAGTGAATTTTGAGTATTTATATGAGGATTTCTTTGTAAAGATTTATTCTTTTCAAGTGAAATGGTCGGGGTTGCTGTGGAGTAAAAAGTTTGATAGTTTAGAGGAGTTTTGTTCACTGTTTTTTCATAAAGTTTCTGTTGGAGGGAAACATTGTTATTGGTAGGTAAATATTATTTGTATGAGATGGCTCGTACTAATATTTGTGTTATATCAAGGTGTCTGGTTATGGTAAATTTGTTATTTTAAAGTTTAAAATTATGTGGAGAATATAACAATGCCCAAGAAGGGCCGTTCAAAGATTTTTCTTTTTGTAGAAAGGAAAGGTTGGCAACAAAGAAAAAGAAAGTATGGGGGTGAATTTCAACTAAGATAAAAGTTATGAAGGGGAGAAAAATGATGATGTCAGATTTGGGATCAAACAAAAAAAGGCTCTAGTGGATGTGAAAAGAGTCAGAGGTGTGATGATGGGGAAAGTAGGGAACATGACGATCGTGATGTATTATTTATACGTTCCGAAAGATCTACATGTACATTTTATTTTTTCGTTGTTGTGGGTGGTAATTGTTTTTTTTTTTTTTTTCGGTGTTTGGCATTATTGGTTACAGGGAAGATGATCATCTTTATTTAAGACAAGTCATTGAAAGTTCATTATGTACCTCTCCACATATTTACACCACGAGTTGCCATTGCTCAGAAGCTCCACTAAAGAAGAATGCTTAAAAAGCCAAATTCAGAGGGAATGTTCTTGGGGATATTTATACATTTAGGGAGAAGAGCACATCATAAGATGAAGAACTGTTAACATGACCACATAGTTTAATGTAAAGAGTTGTCACGGTAGGGTTTTAACATGCACATTCATATCTCGTTTTATATTTGTATGTGATGAGAGCAACCTCTTTTATTACGCTGGGCGGTGATCTGTTTGAGATATTGGGAAGAGGTCTGCATGAATGAAGGTTTTGCACAATCATTCAGGGACTGCTTTGGGTCTTCAGTTGGGGGAGAAGCCCTTGAAAACCAACTGATTTGGTCTTTTTAAAGGCCATGGATAGTTCATCTCTTGTCAAAAATGTGTTGATTTTGAAATGGTTATTTTAAATTTTGAGGGAGCCATATGACAGTTTGGCTTTCCTTTTTTACTTGAGGAAGCAAAGACATCCCTTGCCTTCTCCGGGATTTATGTCACTGTAAAACAATTAAAAATGATTGCCTTATCATTTTTTTATATTTATGTTAAACGAACGTAAACGTTAAATTTGGACCGTTTGTAGAGGGTTCAGATTGTTAGCTTACACAACGAAGTTTTGAACAGGTACAAGAAAATTCGCAATTGTAAATTTTTAGCCAGGTGGTTCATTTCGTAAACGGTAAAGTAGCAAGACACTTATTTATAAGCTAGTTATGCTCTTTTTCTTATGTCACTGGCTGTGGTGTTATCGGCGAAACGTTTATTTTTCATGAAGTCCGTTTTTTCTTTGAAAGTGATTTGTTGAGCTATTGCATATGAGTGGTTGGAATGATGAAATTTGTCTTTTACGGAGTTTTTTACTGGACAGTGCAGTCTTATTCATAGACCTGGCTTTCTTATTGCTTTTAAATATTTTAGGTTATCGTTTGATCATTTGCGAGTCGTGGCCATACATAAACTTGCCATATTATTATTTTTATTAGAAAAAGAAATGCATGGAAATTATTAAAACAATTTTTATATAGTGTAATGGCAACAGTTTTGTTCCGTAGTAAGAAGTCATTGTCAGAAAGGCGACAACAAGTTCTTGAAACAGAGTGTAGGAAGAAGCGAGACTAATGATGTGATGACAGACGAATCGCAGCTAATAGTTATAAACTAGGGACATCGATATTTTTGGTATTCGGGTTTCATGAAGGGACATATAGATGTTGCAATTTATCTTTTATGATTTGTAAGTGATTGATTCGGTTCTCTGATTTGTGGAGGTCAACGTCGTTCAAGTGTCTATACATTACTAAACTAAGAAGTTACTGGCCAAGGGTTAGTAGTGACGTATGTGTGCGGGATTAATATAAATAAGAGAAACAGTGACAATAGGCCAAAGGCTAGAGTGAAATATCATCATATTAACATTTAGGCCTATGTTGAGAGAATGTAGGTGTAAGTAACGCTGACAAAGGAATTTTTACTTTGCTGTTTTATATTTTTTTTTATTTTATTTCATCATTTGTAAAGATTATGGTAAATCTGAGATATCGACATTTCTTTTGATTCTCGTTAACTTGTTATTACATGTTACTTACAACAATTTTTTATTAGGAAAGCTGAGAGTAAACTTGGTGCGGAGCGTACAGAACTTTTTAAAAATCATTAATCTTTAAAAATTCTTTATGTTCAACATTGGATTTTTTTCCTTTTGTTCATTAACATAAATCCATCTTCAACCAAGTGACTACAACGTTACTGTCATGTATATACAGACTCATTATCGTTTTCAACATTACGTCATAACAGTGTACTCCACCTGTATTCACTAAACAGCTAAACAAATGGCATGTTTTCCTTATTAACTGCACTGCTTAAAATACAATTTTGACTAACGTCTGTTTGGTCGAATGGTCTGTCTTGAGCCTTAGCGGCTTTACCATCTTTTATCAGAAACCTTCATGCTGTACAAGGAGTTACTAAGGAGCCGGGACATTAGGGATACCTTATATTGAATGAACAAGCAACAGCTTGTAAAGGACGTTTGAAATGTTACCTGATGTGACGTTTTGCTCTTTCTACAGTTCTAAATCAACTGCTGTATCATCTTTTCCTGATTTACTGTCAACTATGAGTTCAAAATGAGCAAACCTCATTATACCGGCAATCGAGTATTTCTTTAGTGTGTTACACGTTCCACCTCAACCACATTTCTAAAGTGAATAAACAATGTTCCTGGATTACAAGTGTGGAACTTAACTTAGCTGCTATTGGGCAAAACACAATACAAGTATTTTGGAATGGTATTTTTGTCCCCCTAAAATATAAAATCACCTTTAAAGTACAAGACGACTTGGTTTGTCGGCACCGCAACTCGTCTAGACGTTCGTCTTGTTATATACATGTCTGAAGCATGTGGGGAAGAGAAACATTTAGTTTGTAAGGGGTGGGAATCCGGTTGGTAATGTATACCCTCCACCATAGGCGGGATTATGAGGGGGACGGGAGGAACTTGCCCCCCATTTTTTCCAGAACTTATTTTTTTACGTCTTAGCCTGGTTGCTTTGGCTAAAGAAATACAAACTGGAACTGACAGAGCTACGCCAGTGACATACTTAATTAAGATGTATCAAGTTTTAACAGGTCATATACTGCATTGAAAACTTTTTAAAGCAATATTATTCAAAAAAAAAAATGTCTCAAGGCTGTTTTTCGACACTCTTCGCGCACACCCGTTTTAAATATTTCAGGATTTGGGGTAAATTCTTATAGAACACCTCTTCCATTGTCACTGAAACTTATCACCACTGTCGGGGCCGCACACAGGTGAAGCTCTAGCGTATGAAGGGGGAGGCAGGGAGGCGGTCGTCCTCTGACCCCCTTCTCTGACCAAGTGCCCCCAAGCTTTCTGAAAGGACGATGATCTTATTTGACCCTAAACTGAGGCTCCACTCTTTTCCGACTGAAATGGAAAGGGGCTACTCTTTCTCTAAATTCCATTAATTTCGTCCATTTCGTCAAAAGTCCATTTTTAGGTGTGTTCTGAGTGACCCATGGACAGATAAGGACTCTATAAAGATATAATGAAAAGGACTCTATAGGAAACTATCGGTACGTTTTGCTTGGTACAAACATCCCCAGGGGTCACCCTTATTCAGCTGTGGTGAAAAGGAACCACTCTTTGTCTAATTTTATTTTGATTTCACTATTGAGATGAAGTAAAAATTCATTTTTCGGCGCTCTCCGCGCGCCCCTTTACCTGAAACGGCTCTGTGAAAGTCACATGAAAAAGACTATAAAGGAAACAAGAGTATGTTTGTGCTTCAGTAAGAATGTCTGTTGGGAGCCACCGAAACTCAGCTAAAGTTAAAAGTGGTCCATCCTTTTTCTCATTTTCATTCTGTTTCATTACTGAGATGTCTCAAACGTTAACTTTTTCGGCGGGCTTTGCGCGCCCCATCATAGGCAAGGGCCGAATTCACATCACATGAAAAGTCCCATAGCTTTCTGAAAAGACGACCTGGGGCACAAAGGAGGAAGCCCCGAAGCAGGGGTGGCGCCAGTGGGGGGCATGCCCCCCTCCCCGTCGGGGAAGGTCGGTGGTTTCGTCGGGGAGGCCTAAAAAATAAAAAAAAATAATGAAAAACCCACAAGGGCTTAAGTTACTGGATGGGTCATCTAGAACATAATTTTTGTTTTGAAATGTTATTTTAATACATACGGAATCGATTTTAAATCACCTCTTAACTCTGTTCAACCTCATTCCATGTACTTCTTAACTCTGTTCAACCTCATTCTATGTACCTTGTCCTATCTCTTCCCCGCCGAGGAAGGACGGGAATATTTCTGGCAGGCCTAAACATAAACAAGAGCCCAAGGGCACTATGGTTCCTTGCATTTAAGATGATTTTTTTTATTTAGGGAGTTGCAAGGTAAAGCATAATTGGCACCTTTAGCCCCAATGACTTTTGGCCTTCACCCAAAAACATATGGGCACATTAAATTTCAAATCAAACACTTGCAGTTTGAGAGAAATTTAACACTTGGATTTTTCAAGTTATCATACTGCATACCTCCCATTTCCATGTGACAAATGCATACACACATCACCTTCACTAAATTGTCATTTACTTGAGTTTGGGGCAGTATATAAGGGTAGTTAATTGGCATTGCCTTTTGGTCCATATTTAAGTTTTAAGTTTTAAGCATATAACACGCAAACAAACACACACACACCACTAACTTTTCACTGAAAACATAATAACTCAAGTTAGCAACATCATAGGAAGGTAGTATAAGTGCCTTTGTTGTTCGTCTCAACAAGACAAATCCAGGCATTATAAAAAGTCACAAAGGTCAAAAGGTCAAATGAGGTCACAAAGTAGGTCCACACGTACACTTTCCTCAGATGAACACAACTTTCCATGAAGCCATCCCCCTATGTTACTTGGTTTTTTTAGTTATTGCACTCCATACCTTGCATATATGACCTGTACACTAACTTTCTTGTCACTTAATTGTCAATAACTCAAGTTAGGAAAATCCTAGGAGGGTAGTGTAATTGCCTTTTTGGGTTGTCTAATCAAGACAAATCCAGGCGTCCCCGCAAAAATTTACAAAGGTCACAAGGTCAAATGAGGTCAATCTGGGTCATCACATTAACTTCACTTAGACGAACACAAATCTCCATTACACCCCTCTAAAATGTTTCAGTGGCAAGATAATGTCATTTTAAGAATTTTTACATTAAGCCACGCCTACTCATTAATATGCAAGATATGACCACCAAAAACATTAGGGCGCATCTACTCAATATAATACATGCACCAACCAACTTTGATGAAAATTGAGCTCTCGGTTATTGAGTTATCGTGTCACATACCTCACATTCCAATGCACACATTAAGCCCTGCACACTCACTAATATACAAGATATGGGCACCAAAAACAATAGGGCACATCTCCTGAATATGATACACGTACAGACCAAGTTTGAGAAAAATTGCCTACTCGGTTATTGAGTTATCGTGTCACATACCTCGCATTCCAATGTGTCACATACACACATACACACACACACACATACATACGCCAACTTGACTACATAGGTTCCTTTGTTGACACAAGGAACCAAAAACGAAAAGGACTGAAGTTACTGGATAGATGACCATGATTTTTTTCTTTTTGAACTATTTTTTCTTTTGCGACGCTATTTAAATGCATATTTGAATTGGTTTTAATCGCTTCTTGCTATTTCTTCTATCTCCCATTTCATCTTCAATCAGTGCGCACAAGGTCATGCATCCGTCGGGGACGGGCTACCCAACTCCCGTTGTTGAGAAAATCCACTTTCGTGGGAGAGTCTTCATCTACAGACTCACGAAAAAAGATGTGGGTTTGTAGTCACTCGGACGACCTTCTTGATTTCGCATTTTAGAAGACCGTATCCTTCTAGGAAACTCACAATTCCGAATTTTTCTTGCAAAAACGGACGGGAGGTTGTTCATGTGCGTGCAGTACTCAAATGCCCGGACGGAAAGCCGAATTCTTACAAAGGTAGTGAATATCGGCCATGTCGCTTTCAGCTAACACATAATGATAAACGTGGTGTGCGAAATCTCCCCATAAGTCCGACTGAGAATTTATTTCAAGTCACCTTGTAACGTGCCATATTTTCAAATACGTTGGGAGTTAAACCATTTATAGTCTGGAGTTCGGGCAGTCACGTTAAAATTCATTTATTTAGTGGACCTTGCAAATGAACGCACTGAAAATTCTTAATGCAGTCAAAAACATAACAGTATGTTTTAATTCCGTTGCATATAGCCCCCCCCCCCCCGAAAAGAGACAAGACTATTACATCTAATTTTAGCAGTACCTTTTATCTGGTACTTTTCTGATCATTAGCAAGTTTGGTTTTTTCTCTATTGAAGTGAGACTTTCGTTTTAAAGGAAGGCTCGAAATAAAGACTGCTTCATTTTTAGCAACAAGTCTGGGAAATGTCATTCCGGCTATCTTAGGGGTTAAATTTTTTACAATTTTCTGTACGCTCGGCACAGAAAGTGTTTTAGTCGAACAGGTAACTGAACAGAACAATGCGTGTTTGTAAATTATTCTTCGTTTGGGGGCAGTATTATAAAGTGAAAATAGTTTTATTGCGAAAGAAATCTGAAAGTAAGGGCTTATTTAATTCTACTTACAAGCCCAGGAAATGTCAATTCCTGGGCTTGTAACTTGTGTGCCCGACTTAGATAGTCTTTCGGGCAGCATTGCATTTTTCGGACAAAAAATTCTACTCCCTCCCAAACTGACACGCTCTTGTGCACCTATTACAATAAATAAAATATAGAACTTCAAATATATGAGAGGCCAAATTTTTCCTCGGGAGAATGCTCCAATATAGTCCGAGGACCTAAATCTGCATGATGATATTCAGTAACCTCAACAAAACTACAGATCACCCCACTTGACTTTCCTCATAAGAACGTCAGATTCCTCCATAAAACTTCAAAATTGTCAAAAAAATACAATTTTTTCTCCAATACTAGCTTCAGATTGTTAAAAGTGGCAAAATTTTTCAATTTCAATGGATACTAGTAAACTAAATAACCAAAGGCAACTCTGTCAATCACCTGGCATGGCCTAATTTTGCTCCTGAAAGTCATATCACTTAATAAAGAAACCACATTTTTCATTATAACCTTACCAAACAAAGCTCTTCCATTAAATTCCAAAATTTTTCGATTAAAATAAGCTCTTAATTTTCAAAGATTCGTTCAAAAAAGGGAAAAACTTACCGGGCAAACTTTCGTCTCGAAGCCTTAGTTCGTAGGTCTTGTACGATTCCATTTCGTAACCCCAAAAGAATAGCAGCTGTCGCCCATATTACGTTTTTGATTTTCCCTTATGAAGGACAGACTCTTCAATAAACACCAAAGTTTTTTTCTGGTACCAACAATAGCAAAATTTCTTTCAAAAGTTTTAATCTTTACTTCAAATAATCTCCAGATATTTAAGTATTTGTTGAAAAAAGGTCCAAAATTTCGGCGCACTCCGCGCGCCACAAATTTTGCCAAGTCACGTTCCACCGGGACATATCATTGCCTTTGTCTGGAACTTGATATTCTGCCCCCCGTCGGGGAGCTTGGCCCCCTGTCGGGCAAATCCTGGCCCCACCCCTGCCCCGAAGAACCTCAATTTTAAGTAATCCGTTCTACTTCCCCGCACCCTCTGCATTATCGATTCCGGCCGACTTTAATCATACGGAGTACTAAGAATATAATTGAAAAAAGTCAAGTTGTGATATTTGTGGTCTGTTAAGCGCTCATCTTATGTAATTTTCAGTTGAAGATAAAATGCATCATTTCAATGCCTACAATTTCGTAAATACCTAGGAGCTTCTGGGGGCTTAGTCCCTGGACCCCCAACGGGGCTTTGCCCCTGGACCCCACCAGGGGGGCCCTTAGGTGGGCCTCTGAACCCCACGCCGTTAGGGGGAGCGTTTCGGCGCAGTCTGGTAGTCTGCCCGAATTTGCCCCTTCCCCACTCTCAGAGATCAAATACCGCCCCTGCCCTCCACCATGACGTTTTTTAACACAGTTTTATTTCAAAAGTAGCATAATTATGTAGCCCGTCAGTTGCATATTATTTTTCTACTGAACTTGAACAGTTCATTTCGGCCCTCTCGAGAGGAAAAGAACCAGAGGTGGGCATATTTAGGCTTACTCAGCCCAGGGAGCTGGTTAGCCGTGCTAAGTTAAAGTGACGTCATCGCCTTGGCTTGGTGCCATTTCCTCCAATCTGATGTATGCTTACAGTACAGTAATACATGTACAGCAAATGTAGTAACGTTAGGCTTAGCATAATTATGCAGCTGGCTCAGCGAGTCCGATATCTCCACATGACATGTGAAGCAAACACCGGCTTAGCTTCTCATACATCAAACTCACAATCAGCCGGGTCTGTCGTCAGCTACTGCAAGTGCTACTACCAGTGTAACTCCTAGTGTTACATCGCTCTTCAGAGTAGATTCTTATTTTTGAATTTCGGAAGACCTTACAACTAACTACAATTCAAGAGGGTGGCAGAGTTGGAAACCAATGGCTCTCGCTTCGATTTTTAAACACATTGGCAGATCAAGCCGAACAGTGAGTAACGTTAGGCCGGTTAAATTAAATACGAGTTAGTTGTCAAAGGCCTAGCCTAATTCACACCAGTCAATTTAACAACAAAACCTCTCGTTTCACCTGATATATTTGAGATAAGATTGGAGCGAAGTGAACTTCAAATTAATTTGCAGTGCTCCCTAATGTTAGGTCTCTGTGAGGCTTTACATTTCATGTTTAGTGGTGTGTGATCTGACCAAAAATTAAATTAAAGTCAGGCCTAACGTTTGGCGTTGACAAAGACAAAAAGAATTTAACGTTAGGCCTGACCTGTCTCTTGTGACCCCGAGGCCAACATGGCCGGGACCCTAGATTAACTTGTAACTTAGATACCTAGAGTGGAACAGGCATATAATTCTAACAAAGGCTTGCTAGACTAGTACAGGCGCTTTGTTGATATTACTATAGAATAGAAAGGTTGTCACAATGTGTGGCTGTGAGTAGGCTAGACCAAAGTCTAGCTTAGGCATAACATTACTAGGCTAGGCCTAGGCTACATCTTTTTTTATACTTGGGCTATGAACAGTGATTTTGGCCTGTTTTCTAACTTGTTTTCTTGACATAGGCCTAGGCCCTAGGCTAGGCCTGACATGGAATAAACTTTGAGTTTGACACTAGGCCTAGGCCTGTAGCCCACCTTTCCTGGGCATCAGGTATAATATTCTGTTCTTGTCCATTAGGCCTAATTCTTGATGCAAGTCATAAGTGTAAACCTAGCAGGATGTCAGGAACTTAAGTCTTAGCCTAGAAGTCTCCAAGCTTACAATCACAGGGGCTCAGATCTTGTCACATTTGGTAGGCCTCTGTCTATGGCATGGACTACTCATTTCCATTACTCCATTTTTCTGCATTAATTTAGGCCATGTTATTTTGCGTCAAGAAGAAACTAAGAGTTTTTTTCATAAAAAGTTTGTAAATAGCAAAGTTATATCAAAGGGCCTGCAGTATGATATTTCTACCATCTTTTGCCTTAAGATTTACAGAAGGCCTTAACTAGATTTAGACCTGAGCCTAGTAAAATTGGGGACCAATATGTAGGGGGGGGGGGGGCAGCCATTTTGGCTGACTGTGTGGCATTGCATTTAACTAAGAAATTCTGCTAGTTCTACTGCTAGGGATCTCCAATAGCCAGCATTAAAGGGTTTTGAGAATTGTTTCAATGTATGCCAATTCAAATGAACCTTCATTTAACTCTTCAGGGGGTTTGGTTTGCCGTGGTGTAAGTGCAGAGTAATGCTAGGTGTGTAACTTTGCTACCCTCATATTTTTTTCTGCTTTCTTACTTTGATAAAAGGATCTTTCAGCTTAACTGCACTTTACTACTTGGAAAAGATAAGACTGAATGTTGCTGGAGGTATGCTGGAGGCTTGGCAAATTCTGATTGGACTAGTGAGGGGGTGTGTATGTATGATGTCATCAAGTTTGTCAATGGGCCAACTGATGTGTGATTAGGCTTTGTGTAACCGGTCACTATAAAGTAAACAAATTCACATCCTGTCTCTGACTAGACACAGTAAAATATTTGACTGGTGAAAGATAAATTGTCTTTTGTGAACATAGTGAGGTCACTAGGATAAAAAACTTTGCTTAGTTACAGTGGTTTTTCTTTGTTAAATAATTGAACTTTAGGAATGTTGATTACTTAAGATTCTCACTTTAATGTAGTACTAAGTATGTGCACAGTCTGGTATGCATACAGGTCTTCTTTTTTAGTGAAACTGTGTGTACTGGTAAGAACTGTACATGGTGAAACCCATACCTGAAGGGGATTTCAGTAGGAACTTAGGGGGGTTGTTGTTTCCTGCAGTATATACAGGGTTCCCCCAACCTGGAAAAGTTATGAAATTTTATTTTTATTTTCCATGTCTTGAAAAGTCATGGAATATTGTAAAATTGACAGAAGTCATAAGTCGTGGAATTTAGCCCACATCAGTCGTTCAACTTTTTCAATGATTTTACTCATTTACTGTATTTGTCATTGTATTTGGTATTAGTCATTGCACCATTAGAGTTTTATCAAATTTTGGATATCAGTTGGTCATGGTATTGTCAAATTATGGTTATGACATTGTCCTGAGAAAGTCACAGAATTTTGTTTTAGGTGTAGGAACCCTGAAAAATGTGTGAAGTAGGACTAAGTATACATGTAAGCCACAAAAACACCAAAATTGTTAGAACTATAGCAGTTTGAATTGCATGGGAGTTACTTTTTACCTGATTCATGTGGAAGTTGTATGTGTTACTCTTTAAATGTTTATTATACTGAGGCTGGAGGTGAACCAAGAACGGAAGTAAAACAGATTTTCCATTACAATATGAATTCAATATATGGGAGGAAAAATCAATTGCAGGCTGTATCCTCTCAACCAACGAGTTGCAATTCTCATAACTTACTTACAGTACTTTGTGTGCCTCTCCTACAAGTGCTGCTGCCTAAAATTCATCATCATCCAGACACCAGCTAATTCCAAATTCTCCCATACCCTTAAGTTTTATGAGAGGCTAAAGTTTTAGTGGTGTGAGAAGCTATTACAAATCATCTTATAGTGTTTATGGCAAGCAATTCGAAACTGATGCTATTACAAAAGAATATTTTGAGTCTGCATTCCTTAAACAGGTTCAGGATGCATGGGGTTGATCCAAACCTTGCCTTGGTCTTAAAATCAAACTCTCAAGCAAAGTAATACTATAGTAGTATCTTGTTATTAAGTCTTTCAGAAAGAAAAGATGGAGAGGACTTCAGTTTGTGGACTGTCCAAGGATTTTGAACATGAAGTAGGCCATTCATTCAAATACAGTGATCACACACACAGCACATACCTGTACTCAAAGGCCTTATAGGTTACAGAGAACAGTTCCACAAGGAAAACATCAGAATTCCCCTTTAGCCGGTTAAGTCATCAGCACGTGAATGCTGTGAGTGAGGACAGGCCCTTGGATATCACGTGACAGACTTCATTGTAGTGTCTCAATTTTTGGATCCTTAATTCACCTTGTCCGCTATTTTGCCAAATTTGGAGTTGAGACAGTTTATGAGCCAATAATAGTTGGACAAATGTAGTTTATTCTTATTCTAAAACCCCAAACTGTTGTAAATCTGAAGGAAAATTGAGAATAGGCCATTTTTTCACCAAGAGCGTCGATGTGAGAGCCAGTTGTGCACTCTGTGATTCTTATAAATGAGATACTGGGATTCTCAATGGTTTCTAGTATCAACATTTCTTCATTTTTCAATTTTCAAGGGAACAACACAATGGCCAACTTAAATATTGTTTGCATACACAATATACATAGCCTATTTAATGTGCACTATCACTCTATGTGTTTGGAAAAAAGCAAAACGACGTTTTCATTAATCTTCACTATTTCAGTGTAATAATCATTCCAAGGAACATTTTTCTTGACAAAGCAAAAACGACTTTAAATTATATTAAGTTGATTTCGATAACTTAATGAGAGTGTTAAAGTGTCACCATCTCCTGACAATGTTTATAACCAGCATAATAAGCCAAGTTTAATATCCAATAGTAAAGGGAAAGCTAAAATTTGATTGTTGTGGTGTGCTGGCTTGCAACAACAGTTTTGTGCCTATTTTGAAAAAAAGTGTCTGGTCACTAATTTTTAAAAACTGAATTGAACCTCTAAATACTCGCTCATTAAACAGATTTGTACGTAGTATACAGGGGTTGTCTTAGTTTGACCTGACTTGTCATTGGTCTGTGGAGAAAACTTAAAGGGTTTGAAAAATTTGTCGAATTTCATGCACCAACTCAATGAGCAGCTTTAAATCGGAACTTCAAATTAATCGATTTTTGGAACCCTTACTGTAGCTCTCAATTCTGCAAAGTGCAGAATGTGAAAACTTCCAACAAATTTATAAGTCAACAACTCTACGATGCATCATGTAACTTCTAGTCATGTTCACGTTGACTAGAGGTTTTAGTAATTGCGTGTGTGTGAGTACCTGGATCTACTTTGGCAAATCTCTCAATGCAATTCTAGGCTACTGCAAAATAGTCAGTACAGTACTGACTTTTTGTGACAGTAACCTGGTAACCTAGCAAAGTTGTGTTGACTGATTTGCCAAAAAAGTGCCACCATTTTGCATGTGGACACTTCTTAAATCCAAAAATTATACCCCTCCCCCAGGTCAGCAATCTACCGACTGACAGATCAGTTAGACCCGCATCTACAGTAGCCTCTCAGAGCTTGGGACCTATGTGTTAAATAGGCATACTGCCATTATCTCATGAGTAATTGGTTTGGTGGGTAGATTTTAGAAGTGCTCTGCTTGTTTATTTCACTAGTGGTAGCCCTTTCATCATACTGTACTTTACTTAAGCCATTTTTTCTCTAACAACCACATTCATGATGACTGTGACATCTGCATTAGATTGCTCAGAATTAAGGTCAAAGCAGGGAAGTTGAACTTTCATCTTGGATTGAAACAAGCATAGCTACAGTGTGTACATACTACAATGTGCAGCATTGCTCAGTATATTTGCCTTCGTAATTTTCGACTAAATTTGTGCCAGTCTGGCCTGTTGGATAGCAGATGGCTACAGTCTCAATGCCCTTCAGATATGCTGTGTTGCCAATGATTTTTGCATATTTATGGGTTACTATCGGTCATTGAAAAAATAATGGGGCATCATGTGGACTGTGTGAGCCAATCAGAATTCAGGAAATAAAATAACGGTCAGTTAGGGGTTGTAGAATGTACAGTAGCTACAACAGTTATAAGCCCTGGGTGAGTGAGGAAAGATGTGCAAGGCTTGAGCTCTTATGAGCAGCCTGTACCCACTAAGGCTTTGATTTTAGGTGCTCACACATGCAGACACGCATCTTTTACCACTGCAGTATATACCTCTATTTCTATCCAGCTTCATGCTAATATCCATGATTTCCCAAATTGCCACAGCTTGCTCTAACTAAAGTAGTGTTCAGTTGAAGAGTTAACCAGAGGTGTGCAAATCATATTAATTTAACCAAATTGGACTAAAATATGCTCTGAACAAAAAAAGTGATGACTGATACTGGATAGGGCTTGAAAAAGGAGGTTGTTATCCCACAGACTTCCTATACATGGACAGAGCATACTGCACTGTACATTGTTCCTACTGTACGTGTGAGAAAAAGGTCACCAAGATGGGCTGTCTGATATGTTTTTGTATGGAAGTTTGGACTTGCTTAAGTATATCACCATATTTTGCAAGAAAGTTGACATATTTTTGAAATATGGCAAGGTAAGGTTGCACTCCCTTCACTAATTGCAGGAATATGATAGTTTTCCTCATTTAATTTTAACTTTTGCTAAAAATATTACAGAGTCGTTGTCAAAGCAGAAGATTTGAAGCTTCCCGGCAGCCATCTTGGTGTGCTCTTTATGTCCCTGTCAGTGGCGACCAGCTATGAATAGGACGTACACGTTACATGCTATGTCCATGTTTGTAAGTCTGTGGGTTATCCTCAGTGGCAGAGGGCTGTTATAGTTAATACACATGTATGCTGTTAGAGCTGTTTCTTATACTGTATTGGGTGGGGAGATGGGGAAGGTGGTAAGGAGTTGGGAGTTTTACCTGCACAGCTAGGCTGGATGATATCACCATGCCAAAGATAGTAAATATAGACCCCAGGATGGGTTTGGCCTATACTTATCTTTGCACAATCTGTGTTCAGGCCTCTGCTGTAAAAACAAATGGCTGAGTTTTTGCTGCCTGTATTAGCTACAGTCATGGCTGGAAAAAAAAAAAAAATAGCTATTTGGGAAGCTCATTGCAGGGAAATTTTGGTGTTTGGAGGGAAATTTGACTACTTTTGTACATGCAAACATGTGAAGTCTTGGGAAATTTTGATTTGCTTGCAGGGAAATTAACATTTTTTCCAGCCCTGGCTACAGTTTCCTGTACATGTGAAGTATATGTTATTGTACCTTACTGTACAAACATGCCATCTTGTTTCTTTATGTACTTTGAAGAAAGTTAATTTCCCACAACCTTGGGATATTTTCAAGAGGGAACCCAACCAAATTTTCTTCCACATAGTCTGAATTCAGTTCTGTTCCATGTGGGCACCTTTTACTACCATTGCTACTGTTTACGTGTGGATGAAAACCTACCCAGTTTTTTCTTTGTGGACTGCAAATTATAAACTTGTTCTGAATAAAACAGTTCTGTACTGTAAGCTTGCAATCTGAATTGTCATCCTCCACATCTGCATTGATTTGTTTATTTTCCCATACATGTTTGTGTTGTACACGTAATTTCTATTCACAGACATACCCATATTTCTGCCAATTGTCATGAAAAGTTTGCCTGGAGAATACACAGCATTTATGCCATTGTTAGTGATAAATTACAGTACACAGCATGACATACTGAATTTCATATTAACAGTGGCATATACTTCAGCCACAGTAGCTTTGGAGCTGTACATGTACCTAGTTTGGGAAGAGGTCTGAAATGAGTCTGGTATTTAACCCCCTATCACTACATTTTACCCTGTAATCTGACAATAGGTTCTTATCTCAGTTGTATCAAATTAAAGTAGGCCTAAATCATCAAATAGCCCATATGGGTGTAACCTTTCACCTGTTATGCCTCAACCCAAATCTCCAAAAGATAAAAGTAAAAAGTTAAAATTATTTCTTCCCTTTTAGTTTTCTTTGAACTTTCCATGGATATGGCCATGGATCATGTTTGTTGGGTGCATTTACAGTACATACATGTATAATCACCCCTATTGAACTCAATCAATGTCATTTGGAATGAGATATTTTAGCACCATGGCCCACTGTAGGCCACTTTCTCCTACAGTGAAAGAATGCATTTAGTTTTTTCCTAGAACCCCATTTGATTTGTAAGGGTTCTCCTGAAGGACAGATCAATTGCAGTTTTACAATCTTATCTTGCACTGTTTTGTCCACATTGTGCATGATCACAAACACTAGTGGGAGATGTCAATTGTCCTTTTCATTAAACTTCTGCAGAATAGCCCTTCACTTTTGTGGTAAGAATCTTACTATCTTACATATAAGCTCTATCACATCTATTTCATCCTTCTAATATCCACCTACTAGGCTCTCAACCATACATTTCCTTAGCCCTTTTTGATTCCTTGCCGTAGGCAGGCAAGGAATCTATGCGATGGTGATGTCGTGTGTGTGTGTGTGTGGGTGTGTGTGTGTGTGTGTGTGTGTTTGTGACACTTTCTTGTAAACACGATATCTTAAGATAGGAATGTCCGACACTTTTCATAGTTGGTGTATAGATTTATCATGTTGAGAGGAAGAACCCTATTGTTTTTGGTAGAGGTCAAAGGTCATTTGAGGTCACCAGCGGTAAAATTGCGACAATTTCAAAAATAGCGTGTAAACACGATATCTTCAGATAGGAAAGTCCGACACTTTTCATACTTGGTATATAGATTTGTCATGTTGAGAAGAAGAACCCTATTGTTTTTGGTAGAGGTCAAAGGTCATTTGAGGTCACCAGCAGTAAAATTGCGACAATTTCAAAAATAGCTTGTAAACACGATATCTTCAGATAGGAAAGTCCGACACTTTTCATACTTGGTATATAGATTTGTCATGTTGAGAAGAGGAACCCTAATGTTTTTGGTAGAGGTCAAAGGTCATTTGAGGTCACCAGCAGTAAAATTGCGAAAACGCGGAAAATGGCTTGTAAACACGATATCTTCAGATAGGAATGTCCGACACTTTTCATACTTGGTATATAGATTTGTCATGTTGAGAGGAAGAACCCTATTGTTTTTGGTATAGGTCAAAGGTCATTTGAGGTCACCAGCGGTAAAATTGCGAAAACACTGAAAATGGCTTGTAAACATGATATCTTCAGTTAGGAGGGACCAACACTCTTCATATTTGGTATATAGATTTTTCATGTTGAGAGAGAGAAGCCTATTGTTTTTGGTAGAGGTCAAAGGTCATTTGAGGTCAATAGCAGTAAAATTGCGAAAACGCCGAAAATGGCTTGTAAACACGATATCTTCAGATAGGATTGCCCAACAACTTTCATACTTGGTATATAGATTTGTCATGTTGAGAGGAAGGACCCTATCGTTTTTGGTAGAGGTCAAAGGTCATTTGAGGTCATCAGCAGTAAAATTGCGAAAACACTGAAAATGGCTTGTAAACATGATATCTTCAAAGAGGAGTGACAGATACTCTTCATATTTGGTATATACAGTAGATTTGTCATGTTGAGAGAAAGAAGCCTATTGCTTTTGGTAGAATTCAAAGTTCATTTGAGGTCACCAGCGGTAAAATTGGGAAAATCCCGAAAATGGCTTTTAAACATGATTTCTTCAGATAGGAGTGACTGACACTTCTCATGCTTGGTATATAGGTTTGTCATGTTGAGAGAAAGAAGTCTATTGTTTTTGGCTGAGGTCAAAGGTCATTTGAGGTCATCAGCGGTAAAAATGTGAAAACACCGAAAATGGCTTGTAAACATGATATCTTCAGATAGAATTGCCTGACAATTTTCATACTTGGTGTATAGATTTTTCATGTTGAGAGAAAGAAGCCTATTGCTTTTGGTAGAGGTCAAAGGTCATTTGAGGTCACCAGCGGTAAAATTGCCAAAACTTCGAAAATGGCTTGTAAACACAATATCTCCAGATAAGAGTAACGGATACTTTTCATATTTGGTATATAGATTTGTCATGTTGAGAGAAAGAAGCCTATTGGTTTTGGTAGAGGTCAAAGGTCATTTGAAGTCCACCAGGGGTAAAATTGCGAAAATTCTGTGCCTAAAATGTAAAGAAAAATCTATCAAGTACTGTCAATTTGAAAGCAGGTAAGGTATTTGATGGCAAGGAATCGCTAAGCCTTTTGGCTTTCTGGTTCTTGTTAACTGCTCAGGCAGGATAAGTCTGAATAGGTATTCAATTGTCCAATTGAAATAAAACTTAAGATCAACCCCGAGCCCTTATAAAACAGGGAGTTGGTAAGTACTAGTGTTCGACCGATTATGCTATAATCGGTAATACCCGATTACCGATTTATTAATTTAACAATCAGCCCGATACCGATTACCGATCACCGATTATTAGAATGAGGGAAGTCACATGTTTGTCACTTTAGTACGTGCCCCTTGCTTCGTGCATATCGTATAACCATAACCAATTCAGGATGTAAAATTTTGGGAATAGTTCTGTTCGTTTCACGAACGGGACATCATTTTTGTAGGCGAAATATTTTCACTTCAAAAGTGGAGATATCAACCCTTAATTCTGTACAATTGTTTGCAGTTGATGTCACATGCCCTTTGATAATTTAGTTCAAAGGCCAACATCATGCTCTGTCTAGTTTTCATCCCCCAATCATGTCGGAACATTGCTTTCCCTTACTTTACTGGGTTGTAGTTGCGTTAATGTACTGTAGCTACTCTCCCGCTTTAACGAACCCCATGTAAAGCAATCATCATAATCTTAGCAGTTCTGGGCACCTGTATAACGTATCTTATGGTTCCTTTCCGATATAAATATCCCCGTATATTTTTAGCAGTTCTCGTCCAAAACTTCCGTCTTGTTTAAAAAGAATCTGTAACTGAAATGCACATAAGTCCGATCCCCGAAAAATCCACGTACGCAGAGATTTGTTATGCCATCTCTAGGTGAATTTAGCACGGGGCTCGCCCGGCTTCGCTAGCCGGCATTACAAGCGCGATGGTCGTAACACAAACTCAGTGGGAAAATTTGTCTTGAGAGCGAGTATTTTCACACACTAAATCACATAGGCGAAGGCGCGTGTTTTGATTGGCTGCCTAGAATCAACGCAATTGTACCAATCACGAAGCAGGGGCCAATTTGAATTTTGCAATGGATCTTTTGCATATGATGTCACCGAGCAAAATATGATGCTTTGTGTGGCGGTAAAAACGGACACGCACGCAAGTCTAGTGCATGCGTGGGCCAAGAAGTTTGCTGCAAGAGACCACGTGCATTACTGTTTTTGCTTGCAATGACGTCGTATGACAACATTGCTGAAGTCCTACCGTAAATAACATTACGGAAGGAATGCCGGGAATGACTTAATTTATGCAAGGTAAATAACCACCGAATTTCACAAGATTCTAAGTGGTACGTGTACAAAACGTGCACAGATATGTATGCAAAGCTTGGGGATTTGAAAAAACGGCGAAACACTGCAGCTAGATAGTCTGTACTATGTGTTTTGTGCAGAACAGTTTGTACAGCAACTTGCGCAGCGCTTTCTGCGAGACAGCAAGAATACACCTTGAATGCACTTCTAAATCGAATTCCAAGTAATACTACCGGGTTATAGCGGAAAACATCAAACGATCATTCCCATGGCAGGGGTAAAATGTATACGTTTGTGATTATCAATGCATCCTGTTTTGGCGGGAAGTTAAAGGATAGAGTATTTAGGGGAATTTTAACGAAATTAAGAGCAAGTTTCAAGTAAATTTAGCCCCTTTTTCCAGTTTGCAAATAATCGGTGGTAGTGATCGGTTGGATGGCAGAATTTTACCGATGCCGATTATTTACCGATAACGCAATAATCGGCCCAATGCAGATTACCTAACAGATGATCGGTCGAACACTAGTAAGTACAATGTGTACAAGACAGTGTGAGCAAGAATTGTGCAGAGACTTATATTTCCATCAGTTTTGATATTATGTATTCTACACATGAATGTCTACAACATCACCATGGAAGTATCTTCCTTCCAAACATCATTTGGTTATAATGTATGATTTATTTTGGAAGATTTCAATAGCTCCAAAATTTGTGTAGAGACTGACAGTAATAGCATTGCTAGTGCTGCCCAATATTGTTTGGTTGCCAATCGTAAAACATAAATTTATCTTTTGTGGCCTCTATTGATATTTTTTCAGTTAATTAAGTTTGGTATTGGCCCTTTAGAATGTAAATTATCAGGTGTCGCCCCAACCTTTATTTGAAATCATGTCTCAATTCGGCATGCCTTGAATGTTGAGGCATATGCTAGTGTGATCTCATGCCATCACTCGCTTCAAATCACTGTGAGCAGTATGATTTTTTTTACACCAAGATGAAGAAAGTGAACTCATATAAATTGATTTTAAAAGTTTGAAGGTCAAGAGTAGTCACCCCTAACTTGCAGTACAGTATGTTTGATCAACAGCTAATTACCGCAAATTTCCTCTTATATCTCTTCAAAGTATCTTTCACCATTTTTCATAACTTCAGCATTGCATGTATATGCAAGGAAAAACAAGTAGTTATTTGCAGTAAATTTCACATTTGAAGAGAAAAATTGGTGTCACATGGCTCTGAACAGCCAATCATGAAACAGGACAGTCTACTATAAACTGCTTCAAGTTGGGATGACCGCTGTTGCCCTTTAATAGAACAGTTTACCAACCATACTCTTTAAATTTCCTGTGGAGTTTGATTTGCATCACACCTGAAAAATTTGAAAGTCAAGACATGGTCTTGATGGTAATACTGTGATTTAGCAAATAGGGGAGAAAGATGTAAGTTACCAGTACCATTGTGCAATAGTTGATCATCCATTTTGGGTCCAAACTTGGCAAAGTAAAATTCAGAAATTGTTCCCGAGCTGGTTTGTTCATATCTCGTACAGGTAATTAAATTTCCTGTATCTAAGCCTGTTTGGAAAAGTGGGTTGGGTTTTGATCTTCTGGACCCATTGGTCTAACACCTCTACTTCACCCTAATGTATGCATGTGAAGTATGCCATGTTCAGAACTGAATTTTTTTGAGTTGAGTTGAAAACATGTTGGTTTGGAAAAGATACAGAAACTTTGTTAGAAGATTCTGTAACTTTGAAACTCCTGTATTCTTACTCCTTTGATTTTACTATGGCAATTAGGTTGCTCTTTTTTGCACTAAGAGCAACTTGTTACTTCTATCAAAGTTTTATGTACCTTGTTATAGAACAGTACTGCCCTGTTACTTTAGTGGTACATTCTCTAAGTAACATTGTTGATAAATGAGTTAAATTTGCTTCTGAGGCAGCTTTCACAATCTTTTTATAGTGTAATGCAAAGATCACTAGATCTATGCATATGTTTTAAATCATTTTAGAGGTTGATAGGTCCCTGAGTTATTTTTCTAAATTTTGTGACTTCCAAATGTCCTGTTGTTAATTTTCTTCAACATTTTCTTTCCATGATTTGTGACTCTGTAAGGTTTCACTATACTCATCCTTTCACAGGTTGCCGTCTTGTCCAAGCGTATTGGGTGCCGTGCGTTTGTCACTAGTCAGATTCGTTTCCTGAATACAAATAACTTTGAAACATTTAAGGTAAGTTCTGAAATGACTACTGCATATAGGGGGATGGGGGAGGGGATGGGGGAGGGGGAGGGGGCTGGTGGATAAGCTAGATTAGGTTTTACTTTCTCAGTTGGTAACTCACTGGTTATAGTCAGACTGGCCTCAGCCTCTTTTTTTAGTTTTTGAATATTTGATATGTTAACTTGTTTTCCCTACTCTTGGGGTGGGGGTGGGGGAAGGGAACCATTCAAGTTATGAATGTAGTGCGCTGTGAAACCTTCTAGTGGGACTTTTACGTTGAGAGTTAATTTGCTACAGTACCTTAGTTTAAAACAATATTGAAGGTTTTATTGATTTATTGTGCAATACAAATTTTCAAGGACAGGAGAGATGTGCATAGCCTATAGCACGGTCATGTTTGGTTAAATTATGTGATCTGCCAGACCATCTGTCCAGGAACTGAAAAATATGGTTTTCTAAATATGGTGCAATTTCATCAGTTAATGCTCAATTGTCCAAACGTAGCCCTGTGTAAAGCTCTAAGTGCACTCAGTAATTCAAGGAGGGATGATAGCATTTTTCCTTTATAAAGTATATTTATAAAACGTGTACAATCTGGAGTATTTATATGGCAAGAGAGTGAGTCCCATTAAAGGAGGGAGGAAGACCCTGTTAAAGGGAAATACTGCATTTGAAATACTCTGACATAGCCATAAAAGAAAATAGCTCTCGCTATTATCAAATCATTTGTTCTCAAGAGTAAACCCCAACAGTAGCTTCATCTCCTAAAAATATGATGCACCAGAAGAGTTATGGAAGTAGCATCTCATGAAATGTTGAAAGTTTGGTTGAACAAATTATTTTTGAGCAACATACAACTGAATTTCTATCTGTGAGTGAAACTTGTCTCATTTTAAAAGGAAGGCTAGCAATACTGCCTTATTTTATCTCTCTATACCAATAAATATAATTGGTTTTAAAAGGATGGAATTTCCTTGTAAAACAAATGCAATGTTCCCCTTTAAAGAGAGATGCCGGAAGCCCCTGAGGGAAGGGGAAAGCTTTGTAAGAGAGAAGGGGGAAGGGGGTTGGGATATATTGACATTGTCCTGACATCAGTTATAGCTGGTAAGGAGTAGAACTTACTTCAGTGCTTATTTGAAAGGTATGCATCTCTGAGAAAGTAAATGTGTGTGCAATTTCTGAAGAATTTTGCAAATTTATTAAACAAAATGAAAAAACAATTTTTTTTTTTTTTTATTATTCATGAATATTAATATTTATCTTCTGATGTTTTAGTATTCAGACCTGAGCATCCAGATCACAAACAACAGACTCCCCAAACCAGATTTTAATAACCTTGCCTTTGGAAAGCATTTCAGTGATCACATGCTGGAGGTAGAATGGACAGCCGATGATGGTTGGGGCTGCCCAAGGATTGTGCCATTTCACAATTTGACACTCCATCCTGCAGCAACGTCGCTTCACTATGCCATTGAGGTAAGCATATAATTCAGGATGAAAAATCTATCAGGCATGCTGTTTAAAGCAAGGAGGATATAAAATAACTCAAAAAAACCCTTTGTCTAGAGCCAAAGGGAAGCTACCAGAGAAGGAATATATCTGTAGCAATACCCATATAATGTAAAGTTGGTCTCAGATTGGAAAATGGGGGCTGAAACATACTGTTATTAGTGTTTGCACCTGAGTACCCACCTGCACCAAATCCACTGCCTGAACCTAAAAAAAAATATCAGATGCAAGAAGAATCCCCGCATTCATGCCATTGTAATGGACTAAAATCTTTTGCCAATTTGGTAGAAATTCTCTGAGACTGACAATCAAGAGACCCCCTAGAAATTATGTTTTTCGAAAGTTGTTTGTACGTGTACCTCGTTTCCAAAGTTGGGATTTTCATCGCCGCGTGTGCTGATCGCACTAACATAAGGAAGTGTTCCTTCTCCCATGGCACACATGCCTATAATCTTGCACGCAAGCTATCTGACGGCGATTCAAAATCACACTGTGCTGTTTTACGCAGAAACTAGCAGACATATCACTTTGCCCGCTACGTTAACTGAGCCTTGCAGGTGTACAGTCTTATATTTAATACGGTATGCCACCTCGAGTTTTCCTCAAATATTTCATAATGGTTAAATGTGCCACTTTTAAGCAAATCCACACTTTGCCGCTTTTCAAGATGTACTAAGATATCACTGTAATGACACAGTAAATATTCACGAAAAGGTTTTGGAAACAGGCCATTCCATATTACGATAGTTTCCCCCAGAATGGTGCTTGTGCTTCCTACAAAGTTTATGTATGAAAGCCATGTTAACATGTACAGTATTAAAGCATGTGGTTTTGCCAATGAAGTTTGTCTATATAGGACATGTATGAAGCTGTGCATTTGGAAATGGTCTGCAGTGGCAGGAACACTCTGTTGCTGAAAATTTTATTCAGCCTGTTTCATATTTCATTTCAAAATAGGGTTGGTATTTTTTTAGTTTTCTTGGAAAAATAGTTATTTGATTAGTTAAGTTTTGTAGTCCAGTTTCCAACCTATTGGTTGAAGTCAAGCTGGCCACGGCCTTTTTTCCAGTTGAGGCTCATTGGCTTGTTTTCCCTACTCAATTGCTTATGCGGAGCATCATGCGCAACGGCAGTAGGTTCCATTTTTGAGTCTTTGGTATGACTTGACCTGGAAATCGAACCTGGGCCTTCTGCGTCAGAGGGGGATGCTCTTACAGTTAGACCAAACACTCGGTCAAATAGTAATTTGAGCTGACTAAATTGATTTAAATCAATATAAATGTGAAATGAAATGATAATAAATCATGAAATCACTACTATTTTATTTATTTTATGATTTAAGTGAGTGTGACATTAATTGAACAACACTAATTCCGAATAGCACACACAGTAAATGAAGAAACAGGTGAAAAATTGCTACTGGATTATAGTAGTATGATAGTATGTCCATCCTCTGTTACCTCTTATTTACAGATTCTAATTGCACACAATTAATGTCATGGCAAACTTCTTAACACCACTATTCCCTGACTAGAGGGCGTTGCTCCTATCTTATTTGCCTGAAATTTGAAAAATGTGTGGAAAAAATGAAATGTAGAACCTAACAAAATTCACTGAACCCTGAACAAGGTGTTTGTGGATGGAATTAGACAGAGTGGTGATAGATTCCTCTGATGTGCGGTTTACCACTTAAAGAGATAACAGAACTTTTTATTCTTGTGGAGTGACCAATTAGTGATTAAGACCACAGGGATGTCAAGGAAGTTGTCTGGAACATCCTCAGTTTGTTTGTTAACAAAAGAGTCAGTGGTGTTAGTAAATATACATTACCAGGAATTCTGCCAAAAACTGAAAAAGGGGATTTATAACTGCCAAACTCCCAAGTCCAAATTTATGCTGCCCATGGCCAAAGTTACAGGTGCATTCTGGGGAATGAAGGTTTGCTTCAAGTTCCCTATAAGGTGCAATCTGAAGTGTTTTAATGGCTATTTATGCATGGAAGTTTGAACATTGCTGCAAAGGTGTCCTCTTCTTATCTTAATCTCTTCATAACCAAGGTACTGATATTTTTTAAGGTTCTAAAACTCGGTAGAGCACATAAAGTTCTGTGAAGCACACTCATTGTTGCTTCAAAAAAAAACAAAAAAACAAGAAAAGGATTGTCACGGTGGTATATCTGTCCGTGGTAAGGAACATCTCATTAGAAGTACCAAACTGCATTTGAAGCCAAACTTGAGGTTAAAGGTCAAGAGCATTTCCCCAAACTAATTTTGAAGCAACAGGTAATTATTACAATTTTCTTCTTATTTCTCTTCAAAGTACAGTATGTCATAATATTTTATAACTTTCATGCCAATTTGTCATTTAATCCCATCAAACTAAGTGACCATTTGCTACGAAGGATGTCCAACATTTACATCTATAGTTTTGCGAATGACCTTTTCACACCAATTTTCTTTGGCAAAGCACATTTTTTAATCCAATTCCACCGTTCTCATAACTATGTTTACGTAATTTGTCGACGCCTTATTTTTTTTTTTTACATTTTATGGTTGAAAGGTCTTCAGAACAGTCTCTGCATGAAGAACTTTGCATTGATGAACTGGCATTTTTTTTTATTTTTTTAATGGAGGTTTGTTCAGTAGATAAATTTAGCTCAGTTATCAGATAATGATTTATTTAGTTTAACTTGTGTTAATATGTGCAGTCTATACACACCAGTGAACCCTGTCATTAAAATGAGTTGAATCCTGTAAGAACTATTTGTTTTTGCTGGACTGGATTTATACTTTACTGCTAGAAAATTCCAGAAATGAGGATAGTCTAGGTTTTGGTGTGTGGTGAAGTATTATTTAAGTGTAGGTGGGAAAATACTGTTTGATATGAACTTTGTTCCCACTCACCTGATGACCACTTGAGTCATGATACTGGCTACAGTACCTTCTCAAAATGCGGTGCTCTGTGCTTAGGGATCAGCTTGCTTTTTTTGTCGATTGCAAAATTTATTGTGCATGTGGTAAAAGGTCAAATAAGTTATATCCCTCATTGTCTGGTTTTACAAATTCCAGTGTTTACTCTGTGCTATCAAGCTGACAGCCAGTTGAACTGATTTAGAGGGCATTAATGTACGAATATGTGCTGTCAGCCTGGTGGAGGGGGGAGTGTCCCATATTTAACTAGTATTCAGTTAATGTAAGATGGCAATTTTCATCATTTTAGATATCATTTTCACCCTGTCATCACAATTTTAGATGTTTTTTTGAACTTCCAGGTCCAAAACTGTTCTCTGCTCCTATGTGTTTCAGAAGCCGGAATGCATCTGATATAAATTCAGGAGTAATTTAAAAGTCTGCTTGGAAGGGCAAACCCTTCTTTGTGGCATGTGATAAGCCCTTGAAGTGAACATACTGTAGGTATTAAAAATGAAAGGTTTCTAAAGGTGTCTAATGAATTCGCCAGGCAAAGCTGTGTGTAGCACATAATTGGATAATCTACTGTACAGCATAATTATCTGAGCTTCATTGTTGCTCAAATATTTGTTGTTTATATTGTAAGATCAAAATCAGCGGAGTATTAATCTTGACACTTTAACCTCTAACTTTTTGGCATATAGTGTCTTGGTTTATTTGGTCTGTGAACTCATGCCCAATTTTGCTTTTAATTACATCAATGTCATGTATGGATATGGAGTGGGTGTGGGGTGTGAGGAGTGACTGTATGGCAGCACAGTGCTATTGCTGGAATGCAGTTCTTAGCTAATAAATTCTGTCAATTTTTGTACAAAATCCATGATACAGGATAAGCTACATCAAGTACTATTTACAGAAGCTCTTGTAATTTCCTGATGGAAGCTAGATGGGATGTCTGGGTCTAGTGCTAAATTATCTGCCTTTCACCCAAGAGTTATGGGCTTGATTTCCAGATGGAGTCCAGTATTCCTCTCAAGGGCAGTGACATTGCCCAGGGGGCTGGGAGGGGGGACACATGCCCAAATCGTGTGCCCCCCAAACTGAGATTTAAAAAAAACAGTATGTTTTCTGTAGTTAGAGTGCGACTGAAATTTTTTTAAGATTCAATTCTCTTTTTGACAAGAAAAGGCTGTAATTTCCAAACTTTCCAACTGAAAAATATCTCGAAAACACCTGGGAAACATGATTTCTGGCTGTCTCAGGGGTTGCATTTTTCAAAAGTTTCTACACACTTTCGATTAAGCCAGTTGAAAGTGGTGCACAGCTCAGGTAACAGTTCGAGCAGGATTAGGCCTACATTTTTCCTTATGAGGATCACATCTAACTGCCCATCAACTGCTCTCTCTTTCTAGTTCAGCTCCTCTTCTTCAAAATGTCAGCCAGACCTGCTCTTAGTAGTTGTTTCACTTGTTTTGTTACCAGTAAAATCTTACTTGGAGTTGCCCTGGAAGTAATTTTTAGACCAGTGTAAAGACAATAGAATTACTCTTAAATTAGGGCCTTAATACCTCACAAACTTGCTAACACCCAGGAGCTTGCAGGGGCTTCGCACTGGACCCCCACTGGGCTTTGCCCATGGACCCCAACAGGGTTCCTAAGGCAGGCCCTTGGACCCCACCCATTGAGTCTGGCACTTCGCACTTGGTGGTGCCTACTGCTCCATGAGTGGAGTCTAGCAATGCCCCACTGCAAAATTTTTGTGCCCCCAGTGCTCCCTAGAATGAAAACTGCTGATGGCAATTATCAAGGGGAGAGGAGGGTGATTTGTCCCACTTTCCACAGCATAGTTCTAAGAAGGAGGTTAAAATTTTCCAGGGCCCTTTTTATTTCCCCAAAAGTAAATAATGTCAGTATCTTGGTTTCTTATTTAAGAAAAGGACATTTTTGCGGCAATGCTTGAATTCACATAGCCTTTAGAACCATTCAGATTGCACCTTATAGATGCCTTGATGCAAGCCCATACTTGTCAACCGTTCCGTTTTAAGCGGAACCGTTCCGTTTTCTGAGCTTTAAAACCTGTAAAAATCAGAATGTTCCGTTTTCTGACTTTTAGAATTAAAAATCTACTAATAGTAAAAATGATCAGTAAAGTTGTGAAGCAACAAAATGAAGTCATTCTTTGCATACAACTAAGGGATTTCCACATAAATTGTGAACATTTACAGTGGAAAAGAGGTGTTTCACTCCCCGGACCCCACCCATTGAGGTTAAGCATGTGTGCCCTCGCTGTGCACAGTGGATCATCTGCTACATGTGTTCCGTTTTCTGAGCTTTAAAACCTGTAAAAATCAGAATGTTCCGTTTTCTGACTTTTAGAATTAAAAATCTACTAATAGTAAAAATGATCAGTAAAGTTGTGAAGCAACAAAATGAAGTCATTCTTTGCATACAACTAAGGGATTTCCACATAAATTGTGAACATTTACAGTGGAAAAGAGGTGTTTCACTCCCCGGACCCCACCCATTGAGGTTAAGCATGTGTGCCCTCGCTGTGCACAGTGGATCATCTGCTACATGTGTTCCGTTTTCTGAGATGACAATGTTGGCAAGTGTGCAAGCCTATACCCCTGACCTCACCTGTAACTTTGGCCAAGGGCACCATCAATTTGAACTTGGAAGTTTAAAACTGTTAAATTCCTCCTTACCCCGCTACCCCAGATATTTGAGGTTCTGGCAGAATCCCTAGAGTCATACTGTGACAAGGACTTTATAAATGGAAGTTACTGCCAGTTTGTGCAATGGTTCACCACCATTGGCAATGTAGTTTAGAAAGCAATAAAGACTTGGGGGAACCACTACATTAAAGGAAGTGGTTTTCAGTCCTGCAAGGAGAAGTGTAAAATGCTGTAGCAAAACATTACTGCAGCTTGCATGAAACAACTGCAGCCTAATCTACACTGACATGATGTCTACGGTAATTGCAATACTGTAAGACCACTGGTATTTTTAAATTAAACTTGTGGTTGTTTGAACCAGGAGAAGCAAATTGTATTACCAGTACATTATTTTCAAGGCACTCACATGACCTCCCTGTTGCAGTTAAAGAAGCAACAACACTCGCAAATTTCAAGACCTTACTTAAATCTTACCTTTTCTCCTGTCTATGACTTTCACCTTTTCTTTTCTCAGCGCAAAGGGACTTCAGTGTGTTTTGCGCTTTATAAGAACTTTGTATTATTATTATTATGTAAAGAATATCAAAAATGAATATTGTGAAAGGAAAAGCCATACTGTATGTATGGAATCTGGGGTAACTGTGCATCTATGGAAATACTGGAGTTGATTCATTTACCTTGGCTGTGAAAATCATCATGGGTGATTAAAAATAGTGCTTAAACAGTTGAGGAAGGAATATTGTGTAACTGGTGTGGCTATTAAATTTAACGACTAGTCAATATCATTCTAATATTTACACAAGCTTGTAAATTTGTATAGTACAGCTCGTATGTTGTACAGTTCTATGCTCAATTAATTTGAAAAAATTATGATACAGTACTCTACCAAACCTGAAACAAACTATGTGGTAAAGTGGTTAGAGGATCTAACCGGCAGCTGGGAGGTTTGGTGTTCGACCTAGTGCCATTGTGTTTGGTGCTCAGTTTCAGCAGGGGAGTAGGGAAAACAAGCCAGTGAGCTACAACTGGAAAAAAGGGTGTGAACTTCCCCTGACTCCAACCAAACTGACAAGCAATATCTAAACAGAGTGTTGAGGTCCCCATTCATGTGTCAGCCTCCTGCCCTGCCCCCCCCAAAAAACTCAGCCTCCTGCCCCACATCCTCTTCCCCCCCCCCCCAAAAAAAAAAAAAAAAAGCTCAAGCTGCAACCCTGTTCATTACCCACTACTAGACTATCTAGGTTACAACTTTTACCATTGCATGCCGCCCTGACTTAAAAAAAAAATCAGAAAAGGAAAATTGAAATGTGTGTAACTGCTACAGACCAGATAATATATGATGGTAGGGAAGATCTGATCTTACCATTCTGTAGTCTGTGTATAAAAATGAGAAAAAAGGTGGAAAAAATAATAAGCAATGAAGGATATTGTACATGTTGAAGCAGACTATAGTTTCCTTTATTACAGGAAATTAAAATAGCACAATGGTTTAATAATATCTGAATGTTCACAGTCAACATCACTATACAGTCAACGCAAAGTGATGATCAAGTCATGTTGAACACGTTTTGTGCAAATTATTTCCAAAATTGAATTTTGCATGATAGATTGGTCATTCGATAGGCAGTGGTGAATATAGGCCTGTGTTCTTGGTGGATCTGTCTTGTTAGATGGGGCTTTATGGCTCAGTTTAAACCAGTTGGTTAAAGTCAGACTGATTGCTGTGGCCCCTTTTCCAGGTGTGACCAACTGGCATGCTCTTTGGGGGATGTGGTATGGTGTCAGTGCGAGATTGGTAATTTCTTTCTTCATGAACTCACTGGTTAATGAATGTGTAAAATGTGCGTAATGCAAACATTTTACTTACACAAAAAAATCTTAAAATGTGAAATACCATTAATATTACATATTTTGCAAGCTGATGTTTCAGTACGTATTAACAGTTGCCCCTGGCATATCAGTAGTTCACTATTTCTTCAGGCCTACTGGCCCACAATAGGTCAATAACTCAGTATCTTGTGTACAAAAGTAATTGTACAGTGGTGTGCAACAGATACTGCATTTTACTTTGCAGTACAGGGCATTGGCGGCCCTGTACTGTGCCAGGCTTAACAACTGGAAAAAAAGCCAATAATTTTGATATGGCTGCTGTCATAAATGCATTAAAAATGGATACATTGATTAATTTTTTATTTTGGGAAATACAGTAATAGCCATTTGCACTAATTTTCAACCTTTTTGTTTTATTCCTGCAGTTATTTGAAGGCATGAAGGGCTACAGGGGTGTTGATGGTAAGGTGCGTCTCTTCCGTCCCAGCATGAATATGGAACGTATGGTCCGTACAGCAAAAAGGGCCGGTCTGCCTGTAAGTTTGTGTGTTGCCTTTTGATTACTTTTTTATGTTTTATTAACCCTTTAGCTACCGCCTACTGTTTACTGACCCCACTTTTCTGGCCCAGGCAAATAATGACTGTATACCTTTAGGATGAATGGTCATCGTAATTCCTAAGTAAATCTTTCAACATAACCTTCTATAGGAAAGTTTTGTACCGTACTGTATATAAAAGTTGTTCAGTATAACATAATCTAATGGGTGAAATAACCTTGCCTGTCTTACAAGGTTCATGGCCAAACCTAGGGTTAGTTAGTTAGTTACATGGAGTTTTAGGGCCCAGTTCCCAACCTGTTGGCCTAACCCAGGGACTTGCACTTGCATGTGTCCTAGACCCTGCCTAGCAGAACTTCGCACAGACCAAACAGTACCTTCAGGCTCTTGTTTCATTGTTTAATAGCTCAGACTCATCTCCTAATTCACTTAATACACTTAAAGTGTACCTAAAGTCAAAAAATTCAAACATATATTAAAGACCACGAAAAATAAATTCTAACAGTCCAACTTCCATCTTCATAGGACATTCCTGAGCTGAGATATTAAATGTTGAAGATTATTTGCTCAAATTAAAATGGTATATTGCGCAATAATTTGTGATGTCATTCTTGTACTACTCAAATTACAATCTTTGTATATCTTTGTTTTTCCAAACGTTACTGCACCTTGTACCAAGGTGTGATAGCACTCTTACTCTTATGAGGTGATGTAATTAATTAAGTCCTCCTTGTGCAACATGCTATGCAAGCAAACAGGAAGTGTTCAAGGTCATAAACACATTTTTAATTTTAAAGGAAAACAAAGCATTTTTTGTGAGTTGTACAACAAGAAAGTCACAAATTATTGCTCAATAGACCAATTTGTTTTAAGTGAATAAACTTCATCATTTTATATCTCAGCTCAGGAATGTCATATGAAGATGGCAGTTGGACTGTTAGAATTCATTTTTCATTTTCTTAAATATATATTTTTGAATTTTTTGACTTGAGGTACACTTTAAGAGTCATCACTTTCACTTTCTCACTCTCCTTCACGACTCAGTTCATTTTCAGAATTAGAATTTAAGTTGGATGTATTGGTATTGGATTCATGTGAGGCCATTATGATGACTATGAGGCTTTAAATCTCAACATATATCGTGATATACCACATGATCTGTAACTTTGTTTTCTGTATGATAGAACATAACTTGGAAAGAGAGGGGGGTATTGAGGTACTGTATGTTTGAGGTTGAAATAAAAGTCACTATAGGGAAGTTGTTGATTGACAACTTTGGTCTGTGAGATAAGTTTGTGTTTGTCACTGATCGGCGACAACGGTGGCGGAAGGGTTAATGTATTTGCCTAGTTCAGACCTCATACCACTTACAAGTGTTATATGTGCAGTACTGTATCTGTATTGGAAATGATTTTAGATGCTGCATGGTGAAATAGTTTGAGCATCCAACGTGCAGTTGTGAGGTCTGGAGTTTGCCTCCTGGCAGGGTCATCCCCTAGACTTTAACAATTGAACCTACTGCCATTGTGCTTGGTGCTCAGCTTAGACAATAGAGTAGGGAAAAGCTAGTGAACTATAGCTAGAAAAAAGGCTAAGACCTGCCCTACTTAGACCACTTGGTTAGAAACTGAGCCATTAAACTCTATCTCACTACAGATGCTTTGCACATGCTTATCCTTGAGTGTTTTTTGTAGGGCAACTACTATTTATCATTGTAATGGGTATGGTTGAATTTTGGAATATGGAATATTGTCAAAATGACAGGCGTCATGGAAAAGTCATGAACTGTAGCCCAGACCAGTTTAGAATACCTTTTCTGGCCATGCTGTTTGATATTTATTTTTTGATTTTGTGACTGGAGGTACACTTTTAAGTGCAGGAACTCTGTAATATACCAAAACATCATTCCATATTTCTTTGGTATTGCCATGAAGAAATGCTGTTGCTGTTGAACAGCATTGAGCAGGAGCTAGAGCAATGTGGGCAAGCATTGTAGGAAACAAGTAGAGCACCATCTACTGTAGAAGGGATGTAAGGCATTCCCAGTGTTTTCTTGTGCAGTGCTGTACATTTTTAATACATCAGTAGGGAGGTAAATCTGTGCTACTTATCCCAAAACCACAAGTAGAGGTATAGGTTTGTGCATGAACAGCACCTCAAACAAATGCCACTTGGGACAGGGGAATGTGATGAAGTAAGAGAGCTATCCAGCAGGGATGTAGAACATTACTAATATTATTCTGTGGTACATGGGGAGTGTTTTCACTTCATCATGACATGGGGTAAACCCCAATCTAACTATTCACTCAACATCATAATTGTTCATCCATGCCCTCTGCCCAGTGAGAAATCAACATTTATCATCACATTGGTTGTCAGCTGCCTCTCAGCTAGCTACAGTATTTGTACCACACTACAGTTTTTGTCAGGCAGTCAAAAAGGGAGAGTCTTGTTAAATGTCAATGATAACACATTGCTTCACTGATCCAAAAACGGCATGTATTTAGCATTTGAAGGAATTCAAATGTAATATTTTGGAGGCTCTGTTAGAGGCAAGGTTTCCTTTTCAGCAACACCATGAAAGACTGGAAAGTTCTGGCCTTGTATAATTAAGTACAAATCATGAGATGGTCAAGTCCTTTGTAGTTTACAAACCATGATTATTCTTAAATAGTCTCCTGTAATTCTCTGCTTTCTGTCATCTGCAAGCAGGAAGATTGTTTGATAGCAAAATAAGTGATTTCCTTGTTTTGTTTAGGCCTGGCATGACTTCAAGTTCCATTCGGTAATTTTGATTAGATTGCTAGTAATCCGGAGTCTCTGTCCACAAGCCTTATTCATCAGGTTCTATATGAGCAACTGTCTTCCATTCCTTATGTTAAAGCCTGAACCCAAGATAATTGTGTTTTATTTAGTACCCCAAAATTTGTACTCAAATGCAACCAGATATGAAGCAGATTCTCAAAAACTGCCAGATGTCTTGCTTGAAGCATTTTATTACCAAAAGATATTGTACTGGTACAGACACCATAAAAAGGAGGCCAAGTCAGTTTAGAGGACAGTTTTAATGTGGGTAATATGCAACTTGTTTACAAAATTTTGCATTTCAAGGTCTAAGTTAAGTATTATGGTTTTGTGAAATATCTTAGAGTTGTATGAAGACAGGATGGCCACAAATGAAGTGCAACTGTTGTATTTAAGTTAGTTACAGTAGGGGAGAATAGGGTGCAGTGTTTGTAAAACTATCCCTTTTGTGTTTTAGAATGCTGCAGCATCTTTATATGTGAAAGCTACAGTATTGTACAGTACATGCTGCTGAGCTGAGCATAAATGGCTAAAGACTTGTAAAGGTGAATTGCAGAATCATATTGTTTACTCTGTCAGTCTCACTGCTTGATTTGCAGAACTTTTAGAAGGTCAAGTACTGTAACCAAGCTTACCATACCATAAAATGGTCATAAAAAATTATGAAGTTTTGCAGCCGACAGTACTGTAATCCTTATATTGGCATTGAGGAAATTGAGGAAATTGAGAAAGTTCAAGGACCTTAAAAAAAGCATAAAATGTTTATAACTTAAGGAGATGAAACCATATTTCAATAGCATGTATCACGTGGAAGATCTTTATTTGCAAAAGAATGATATTTTATCAGTTTTCCTAGAGCTGCAGTGCATTGTGGAAAATCTGAGATGTCACTACAACACATTGTTTAAACAAACCATTGCACTTTTCCATATTTTATTGAGTTAGCTATGTTAGACAATTTTGTTTGCTGTACCTTACACCTTGCCTGCAATTTTGTGATGGATCTATTAAAAGATATCTAGTTAACTATTTCCACACTTGTAAAAAAAGAGTTTGTCAACCCTGTTCGATGCACACAGTGTTCCTAGGTTACTGTACAAGTGTGGGTTTTTGGAACCCACTGGATTCAGGTTTGACACAGGTTAACACATCTTTTCTTGTCTTCAATTTGAAGCCACAGGTTTTGGCTGAAATTATGTGATTATTAAACATGTGGTAAACCCCATAGCAAGGTGAGACAACTGGCAAAGCTGTGGCAAGATCCCAGGAAAACGCAGGTTTCCATGCAAAATCCATTCAAACCCATAGCAGAAACATGTAAAAATCTTGGGATTTGGAATTCATTGACATGTTTTTGTATAGTTTCAGGCCTGAACCAACAGCCTGATTTTTCATGAACAGAATAGCGAAAAGTTGTGGGGGTCAATATGCCCATTAAGCAACATTATTAATGACAAAAATAACCAAAAGTCACCTGGCTATGGTTTATTGACAAAAATAACCAAAAGTCACCTGGCTATGGTTTATTGACAAAAATAACCAAAAGTCACCTGGCTATGGTTTATTGACAAAAATAACCAAAAGTCACCTGGCTATGGTTTATTGACAAAAATAACCAAAAGTCACCTGGCTATGGTTTATTGACAAATATAACCAAAAGTCACCTGGCTATGGTTTATTGACAAAAATAACCAAAAGTCACCTGGCTATGGTTTATTGACAAAAATAACCAAAAGTCACCTGGCTATGGTTTATTGACAAAAATAACCAAAAACACCTGGCTATGGTTTATTGACAAAAGTAACCAAAAGTCACCTGGCTATGGTTTATTGACAAAAATAACCAAAAGTCACCTGGCTATGGTTTATTGACAAAAATAACCAAAAGTCACCTGGCTATGGTTTATTGACGAAAATAACCAAAAGTCACCTGGCTATGGTTTATTGACAAAAATAACCAAAAGTCACCTGGCTATGGTTTATTGACAAATATAACCAAAAGTCACCTGGCTATGGTTTATTGACAAAAATAACCAAAAGTCACCTGGCTATGGTTTATTGACGAAAATAACCAAAAGTCACCTGGCTATGGTTTATTGACAAAAATAACCAAAAGTCACCTGGCTATGGTTTATTGACAAAAATAACCAAAAGTCACCTGGCTATGGTTTATTGACAAAAATAACCAAAAACACCTGGCTATGGTTTATTGACAAAAGTAACCAAAAGTCACCTGACTATGGTCACCTGACCATGTTGAACCAATAGAAGTTGAGTAACCTAGCACCTGATTATCTCTCGAATTTAATTCAGCGACACAAATGCCATCATTCTACACGTTCCTCTTCTAGTGGTTGTCTACAGTACTTCATGTGCCCTTCACGAAAGCTTCAACTTTAAGTGACAGATCTTTCAGTGTCGCTGGTCCAAAATTATGGAACAGCCTCCTGGAATATGTGAGGGACTGTTTATCTATTGTCTCTTTCAAATCTAAACTTAAAACGCATCTGTTTACTAGAACATTCAATTGACTGAACTTTCTTTTGTTAGTTTGTGGTTTTGTTCTATAGATACTTGTGTTTGTTCTTGTTGTGAAGCGCCAGTGAATGCTTTATTGGGTAGTACTGAGTGCTATATTAAATGTAATTAACTTAAACTTACACTTATTATTAAAGTGTCAAGTATGAATAAACTTCAAAACTACATTGCATTGTATTGCTATCAGTTTCATGTATGATATTGTTTACATTTCTTTTGCAGTCATTTGACAAGGAAGAACTTACACGCTGCATTGCCAAACTCCTCTCTGTGGACCGTGATTGGATCCCGCAGAATACTTCCAGTTCGATATACATTAGACCAACACTGATATCCACAGAGGTAACTGGGCACAATGCCAGTGATGGGGGTCAATGTTTAAGCAAATGTGATAAAGGATTGACTTTGAATTCTGGGACTCCTTTTGATCAAACAAAGACAAACCTGTTCTGCCAAGTTTTGGAGCTGTTGTGGACAAACCTATTTGCACAAAGTGCTGTTAAGTTTGTCAATTCTAGAATTTTGCCATTAGTATGGTGCCATCCCTGAATAGAAATACTTAATGACGAGAAAAACTCTATCTTGAGAGTCTAAAGCTGTAGTCATGCTTCAACAAATCCTGTGGGATTCTGATTCGATTTCTCCTTTAGGAATGAGCCCCAAATTTGCCAAGGTGTAATAATATTACTTTCTTTCCAAACATGTTTCATGGCAAATTTCACAATTTAGTGAGAAACATATTTTCATGTTCATTCTTTAAGAGCCATTCATGAAAAGGGATAGCCTACTACACTAATCAACATTTGGGTGACTGAAATTTCCCTTTAATGTGTTTGAAGGCAGACTTCCTTTCAGATCAAGTTTTCAATTTCTTATCACTAGGTTCAACTACAGTTCTCATACATCGAAGGGATAATTTCCTTTAGCAAAATCTAAGTGAAATTGAAAATAATTACTCTTTTCTTTGTACTTTTTTTCTTAATTGTAGCCAAGTGATGATGAATGATTTATGTACTAGTTTGTTCCATAAAACGTTTACTTACTAGTTTGGTCTGGACATGAAACATTTTGCATTAAACATGCTTTCAGTCACAGGACTTGCAGCTGTTAGTTAAAATGTGACATGTAGCTGCTAAATTGCACAGAACTTTCCATTCTGTAGAGTAAAATTCTTTCAGTTGTTTTCGATTAAACTAACAGCTAATTGGCATGTCAATTCAAGATTGTTTCCATAACTTTTTCTTTTAATTTTCAGCCTACAATTGGTGTTCTTCCTCCGCGCCATGCGCTACTCTATGTTATTGCTGGTCCTGTAGGACCCTACTTTCAATCTGGTACCTTTAATCCTGTCACACTCTTAGCCGATGATGTCCATGTTCGTGCCTGGAAGGGAGGTGTTGGTCAATATAAAATGGGATGGTAGGTAACAGCATTTTATTTCAGTTGAGACAGCTTATCAAAATTGGAGGCTGCAGGTCTCTCAGCCACGCTGTAGCTGCCTTAGCCATTTCTGTGTTGCCTAACACATGACAATAGCAGGATTAAGCTGGTCTGTCATTGTGATGTGTGTAGTAACAAAGCATGCTACAGCTTGACTGAGCTGCAGCTTAGAAGTTTTGACAAGATGTCTAATGTTATGTAAGAGGAATGGAAAATCTTGGAAAAGGACTTTCTTTCTTCCAACGGAGTCTGAGAGTTTCGAAATTTTGGGGCTCAAAGTCATAGTATTTGATTGGTGTGAGTAGGAAATTGGTAAATTGTTTTGCAATTTTCTCATGTCTTAGTGTAGACTTCATTTCATGGGTGGCTGCATTGTCCTTATAAGATCATCAAATCAGAAAAGGAAAAAGGCCTTTTGTTGTCATCGTGAAAATGTGGAAATGGATTGAAAAAATTTAAGAAAAAAGTTGGCCAATAATGTTTTCAAGGTGTCCTAGAACCCCTGCAAGAAAATTGGTGCCTGGAGTTTTAGATTTCCAGGTGAGCTGCAAATCACATTCCTCTGGAAATTCAGGAGTGTGGTTGGTGTGCTGTTTTGATTTGTTTAAATTTTACGTAGTTTTCTGAGGTGCCATAAACTGCCATTCTTTATCTGGGTTTGCAAAGAAACCACACTCCTCACAGTAATGTGAGGTGAATGAGGTTGTGTCATGGCACTTGCTCAGCTCAATATCATAGGTTGCTACTGATTCCAGGTTTGTATAGCAGTCAAGAGTGAAGATCACAAGTTAGGTGGTTATAAACTAACAGAGACCCCCAGATTTCGATCCAGTATGTTAAGATATTGCGTAATCTTGCAGGGGGACTGTGCCCTTCAATGTTGTTATGCTATCTAATCATTTTCACAGTGGTTTTTTGAACAGTTCGAGCTGTTATGCAGATGTGTAGCCAAAAGAGGGGGAAGGGGAAATTTGAACCCCATTTGCCAAAATATGAATTAAAAAAGCAAAGTAGTATTGGATAAAATGTTTAAAGAGTGATTTCTATGAACTTTGTTATGTTTGGGGCACCAATATTGAACATACAGTATCATCTGAAGTCTTGAAACACACATTTTTCTTTAAAAGAGTTTAGAATAAGCACTCCTGTTAAACCCCTTTCAGACGTGTCACACCTCCAAACCCCCTCCACAACACAATCCTTGTAAAAGGTCTGCTGTCATCAATCCTGTCAAATTAGACACCAAATAAGAGGTGACTAGCATGCTGGGTAATAGTAAACAATATGCAAGGTTTTTATGGTTACTGAAGAATTGCAGGTACAGAAATGATTGGCCTATTATGCATTTATTAAAATGCTATAAATGAATTTGATTTAAGAATGTAATTCACATAGCAGGGGCCCGTTCCACAAAGAGTTACGCACGATCTTAAGTATGATTTACTGTTGGCTTAAGTATGGTGAATCAAACTTAAGATTGTGCGTAACTCTTTGTGGAACGGCCCCCTGATGTGTGTATTTACTAGTTCCTTTTTCCATTTTGCAAGCATTTAGAGCATCTGACTTGCAGTTAGTAGGTCCGGAGTTTAACTCCTGGGGGAGTCATACATAAGATTATGGCTCTCGAATAACAATTTGTTTTCTGGGACTTAAGTGGTGACAAGTAGGATGATTTTTACTCTACTGGAGGATTGAGAAGGCTAATAGTGTATGCTTCATGTTATTGTGAACCATTTTCAATTTAACAAGTTTTGCATTCATTGTTTTATTCTATTCAGTAACTATGGACCTGGAATCGTGCCACAAGTTCTTGCCAGTCAGAAGGGATGTCAACAGATATTGTGGTTGTTTGGTGATAATTATGAAATCACAGAGGCAGGAACCATGAACTGCTTTTTATTCTGGGAGAACAAAGAAGGAGGTAACTAACAGGTTAATTTGTTACTTGATGAGGTTTTACAACTCACTTCCTAACCACTTGGACCACAGGTAGGCAGGCGGGCAGGCGGGCAGGCGGGCAGGCGGGCAGGTGGGCAGTAATTTTTGGATATGACCCTGACAGAAGTCAGACTCCAGACATCCTGGCTGCAAGTCAGATTCTCTAACCACAACACAAGTATAGGAAATACAGAAACAAAGAAATTTTGGCATTGCTTGTGTGTAAGCTGGCAACAGAACCACACTGCTGTCTTAAAATATTGTACAACAAAGATTTATCCAATTAACATTGCAATAATTGACATAATAGTCTGCATAGATACACACACACAAGCAAACTCACACCTGTGTACACTCAGCTGGCTTAAGATATAACAAAGGAATAGCTATGTTCCAACAAGGATATTATTTGCACTCTTTCACTTTTTTTAGTCACCAGAATGCTTACTGCACAAATATTTACACTGGATTGGTCTCAGCCAATATGAAAAATTGATATATATTGCTTTAGCCATGTCTGGAAAGGTGGGTAAAAAATCAGTAGCCACAGGGACAAGTGGTTAAAAATATTTGGTCTTCCCTCCAAAGTTTAGTTAGTCTATTCAAAGAATAATGTCTAGTTGTCAGTTGTCTTTTGTAACATCAGCTAGATGCAATATCAGTACAAAATTACTGGCCGTCATGTTCAAAGCAAGGTCACACTGCCATGATTTCCCACTACTCAACAGCAAACACCTTCCACATCGGGTCTTGGCAGTGTGAACACTTCCATAAGTAGATATTTTTTTTTTTGAATTTTGTTGGGTCTGATCGAAAACGCTCAATCATGGTCTGCTGTTTGCACATTTTAAGCCTGGACCTCACAACCGAGACTACAAAAGAAGAGTCTACAATGTGTTCAAATTGTCTATGATTGGGACTCTTTGGTAATTGTGGCTAGAGGATGTGGGAGCAATGCTTCAGTGTCATAAAAACAATGAGTTAAATTAGTTAAATATCATAAAAACAATGAGTTAAATTAGTTAAACTAAGTTATGTAAAAGTGTAAGAGAATGAGTTATTGCTAAAAGTCACTAGGGAATGAATTATTGATAAAAATCACTATGATATTGAATAAATTTCACATTACTGTAAGAGACAAATTATTAACCTAAATTTGGTTATCTTTGAAAATGCATGCCTTATCAAAATCAGTGTCATCAAGTTTTTTTTTGAGTGTCATTTGAAATTTTGTAAGCTTACAGCAGAGTCTTTATATCATTCAGAAGATGTCTTGCTGCTAGATTTGTAAGAAAGGCCGTAATTTACTTATTGTTTTATTTCTTTTCAGAAATTGAGCTGGTGACTCCGAGTTTGGATGGTACCATTCTACCAGGGGTAACCCGAGCTAGTATCCTGGAACTTGCTAGACATTGGGTAATTAAACTTTTGGTCCAATTTCTTTAGAATTTAACATTTTAGTGCTGTTCATTACTTGAGCCTCTTGCCAGGGGAGAATTAATAAAAAATGATGCATGTTTAGAAGTAGGGAAAATACAAAGCTGCCCTAGTTAGTGGGCATTTTAGATAATTCTGTTGTCTATTTTAGTAAGTTTCAGCTAGGTCTGTCTAATTTCTTTATTTGACCCTTTCATGAAGTGTTCCACTGGGTTTCTTGCCCTTTGGTCTACCCCTGGAAAATAAAACGATATTCTGGGTGTCACATGATCAACGAAGACACCAAATCTGCCTTCGCTATCTCCAAAAACACAAAATTAAGACACCAAATCACGTGATTTTGTGTTTTCAGAGATAGCAGAGGCACATTTGGTGTCTTTGTTGATTACGTGACACAATGAATATCTTTTCATTTTCTGGGGTAGACCAAACAGCAAGTAACCGAGCCGCACGCGTAATGTGCTGTGGAAGGGGAACCATCCTGCCATACTGAACTATGTATTTTATTTCGTATTCACAGTAACTATATACTGGTTCCACGAATTGCTCAGTTTTTGTATGGATGCCCCCATACTTGCGTCCTTCTGCCCCAAGAGGCTGCATTTGAGTACAATGCCTCTTCTTCAAGTCTATTCCATGTCCAGAACAAGATTTGTTACCATAGGTTTATAATGATCTATCCCAGGATGCAGCTGAGTGCTATGGTTTTATGGTGAAACCATATGTATTAAGTAATGGTAAATTATGGTCACAGCAAAACCATCCGTATCAAAGGGGTTAATTGACAAAACTGTATAAGTGAACGAAGTGTAAGGACAGAAAGGCAACATTCTCAATGGATTTTTGAATCATCAGTGTGCCATAAGTAAGGATGGTGGTCAACATAGGCAGTGGTTGAACTTCATCTTAAGGGTTTTTGCCCAGGCTGCTGTTCTGGAAATCTGTTGAAATATCCTTTTAATTCCTGTACCAGAATCTGGTGTAACCTCACAAAAGTTTTAGCAAGTATGGTTGTTAAGTGAACTGTGTAAAATAGCAACCAGGCTAGGCAACAAAAAACTCTAGATAATTGTGCTCTTTTAAGAAAATTGATACCATCATTAAAATGATTGAGCTGCATAAAAATCTTCAAGAATATTTAAAATCAACCATAAAATTGAACTTGTTGAAAGTACTGAAGTGTTCACGGTTTACCTGCTTCAATTAAAATGTTGATGTTTTTATATGAAGTATAAACCAGTGCTTGCTATATAATACACCCAACCTTGATTTAACTTCAAGAACTAAATTACTCTTATATGGTTGACCCTTGACCTCTGCTTGGCCTACAGGAGCAACTCTGAATCCCTAGATGACATCAACATTGCTACACCAGCAACTATGAATCCCTAGATGTTATTGATATTGCTACACCAGCTACTCTATATCCCTAGATGCTACCCAGGAGAAAATTCCTGTTGAGACCTGTTGAAATTCCAACAGGTTTGAACAGGTATTAACAGGTATGAACAGGCAATGTTCCAGTTACCTGTTGGAGTGAAGAAAGTCAACAGGTGTCAACAGGTAACACCAAAAAAAGCCAACAGGTACCTGTTGGTACCTGTTAAAATCCTGTTAAAAACCTGTTGATTTGTTCCAATTACCTGTTGTACCTGTTAAAACCTGTTCAACAGGTTTCAACGGGAATTTTCTCCTGGGTATCGATATTGCTACACCAGCTAGTCTCAATCCCTAGATATAATTGATAATGCTACACCAGCTTCTCTAAATCCCTAATATTATTGATGCATATGCATGCAGGTATGAAGGCTGTTTCATCGCAATGAATTGAATAGATGAATGGCAATTCAATTTGGCTTGTCTTCCACTGAAACTGTAGTAGAGAACTGTATGTGGAATAGTTGACTACTTTGGAGGAGGGGTTTGTAATCAACAGCGGTTTTGATTAATTGCAAGATGCATTTAATCAAATGTTTAGTCACCTGTGTGATCTCTTGGTGGTTAATTGCTGCACGGCCTCAGCGCCACTGATGGCATTCATGGCGTTGATATTTATCTTGATTTTATCTAAGAACAAACGTTTTGCAACTTAGTGTTTCAGGACTCTTAAAATAGTGAAAGGTTCATATTAAAGAATTAGAACTTGGTTTTACATGTAGTGTTTGAATACCACTAGGTCCTACATTCATGTTCCTTTCTTTTTTGTGTTTACAGGGAGAATTTAAAGTAAGAGAAGGTTCTTTCACAATGGAAGATTTGTTGGTTGCACTGGAGGAAAAAAGGGTATGTGTATTTGTATTAAAATTTGATATTGAAATGGTGCCACCTGTTTCTGTTTGTGTAGATAACAACAGTTACCCAATTAAAAATGAGAAGATATTAGGATTTGGGAAGGTTTTGATCTCGAAACTTTTTTCAATTTCCAATTTTGTTTCATACCTCATAGGTAATTTTGATACAGAATATTGTTGTTAGAAAATTCATGGTATGAAGAAAATTGCAACAGTTTTCTCTACCGAGATTACCTTGAAGGAACCTGATGAAGTCGACAGGTGAAACCATGTTGTCCAAAATCTTTCAAAGGTGGATGTTTCCATTATTTCCATTGAAGTGCATCTCACCCCAGATTTTTGATGACATTATTACTCTCTCAAAATCAGTGTCTCATCTAAAGGTTGTGGTCAAGTGCTTTGAGCATCCAACTTGCATTTAGGACATCTAGAGCTAGACTCTTGGCTGGGTCATAGCAGAGCAGAGCAGAGACTAGAAAAAGTGGAAGCTATTGCCCTTGTGCTTGGTACTCAGCAGATGCAGTGTGGTAGGAAAAACATGCCAGCGAGGCACAACTGGAAAAAATGTCATGACCCTCCCAGTGTAAACCAATTGGTTAGAGACTGAGCCATAAAATTCCATCTAACTAGCTCATCTAAAGGTTATGTCACTACATGCACTCTTTCTATGGCATCAGCTTATGTCAGTCCACATACCAAGTGAGTGGAGGGAAGCATTTAAATGAAATCCTACTAGATTTTAGGACTGATGAACTTTAGAGACAGTTACTCATCACCCTAAACTACAATTTTACCCTGGGCTGTCATAATTCTCAATAAGTACAGCTTTTTGAATGATATCAAATGAAAGAAATGCAGAATAGCCCATATTACACATCATGTGCTGAGAGTGTACTGATTGCACATAAGGGCCTAGTAATGTCTATGTGGATTAAATAGTGACTGCTCAAATTTATTTGAAATTTGATCTTTTTTCATTTTGAAGCAGTGCTATTAGATAATTTACCAGCTCTACAGTCTTATTCCAGACAGGAAAAATTCCTCCTTCAAGATGAAGGTTTTACCCTTTCCTCTAAGTGTTTAAAACAAAATCACCAATCTAGTACAGCTCCAAGACATAGCAATGGTGACCTGCACTGAGGTTTAATTTCTCAAGATCATATTGACACAAAAGTGTGGGTAAAAAAAATTTAGGAACACAACTGACTGTTCATGTTGGTACTGGTCATTTAGGGTGGGAGATATGAATTGAATATCAATCAAAGTGCAGTTACCAGTTGTTATTAGCACTGTAGGGTTATTCTTTGAAACGCTCTGGTTGTGCCACAGCCCCTTTAAATTTAATGTAAGTATGTTCAATAATTTGTTTGGTTGAGACCTGAAGAAGTAGTATCTACATTGCCCCTCTTCTGCTTCCTGCTTACCTCAAGTTCAAGTTCAAGAAATTTATATGGCACATTATTTTTTAAAGTAATCATTCTAATGCGCCTTACAAGACACAGTGGAAAACATAAGACTAAGTTGGACTATCAGATACCATCAAAGGCACAGCTTAAGAGGTGGGTTTTTAATAAGGACTGAAAATGTTCCAGAGGGCATGCTGTCTTAACTGAAGGGGGCAGAAAATGTTCCAAAGAGCGTGCTGTCTTAACTGAAGGGGGCATATCATTCCATAACTTAGGGCCTTGGGCAGCTGGTGCACGCTCACCAAATATGGATGTGGAGAACATGTTGGAAAGGTAGAGAAGTGCCATATTGTGTAGGGATTTATAAACAAGAAGCAAGATCTTGAATCTATTCCTGTAAAACACAGGAAGCCAATGCAACTCCTTCAGCAAGGCTTAGGATGGGAATAACCTGTTCTTGTTAGCAACAAGTCTGGCAGCGTAATTTTGCACTCTCTGTTTCTTGTGCAGCGTACATTTCAGAATACCTGTGTAGAGATTAGAGTATCGAGCTTCTACTTTATAATGGAGCACTTCTCCCATGTTCAAGCAGCCTCAAATTTACCCAACTTGAACTTACACTTTCAACCTCCCTTCTTCAACTTTCCTTTTAATACCACGGCAGACCTAAAATACCAAATTCATGGGCTGTCTACCTTAGAAGCTTCTCAGTTGTGCCTGCCCTGATGAACAAAGGCCTCATAAAAGATGAATAAAAGCCCCATAAAAGATGAACAAAGGCCCCATAAAAGGTGAACAAAGGCCCCATGAAAGACGCACAAAGGCCCTGTGAAAGATGAACAAAGGAAAAAATAAGGAACATCTTTTCTAAAAATGAATGACAGTCAGTTTAACAACACGCTATCACATAGTTCTAGAATGCAGAGAATGCGATGAGATAGAATCCCTATATACCAGTAGAGTATCCATTCCTCCATGACAGAAAAGGAGGACAACCTTCATTACTATCTAGGCGGAGCACCATCATGGGTTGGGGCGTAGCATACCAGAAAATTTTTGACATTTGCAACCCCCCATATGGCGGGAAACGCCCCTGTTCTAAGCCACATGATCACTGTCCTGAAAATGGGGTGTTGATCTGAGACACGACATGGTTAGCTCTCTGGTTAAGATTTGCGTACATGTACATGCTGCAGGCCCAATGAATTCTCCATGCATCAATTATGACACAGAAGTTTTACATTAGAATTTTCAAAATGGAGGAATTTAAACGTCCGGCGGGGTGTAAACCCAAACAGCGGACAGGGTGCTCAAAAGCTGGATGAATGGACACCGTATACGCCATTGTTAGTTGCACGTAAGTGAAGATTGCATTGGTAAACAGGAGGGGAGGTTTCAGGCTGGTAGATCCTCACATAGGTGGGGATTATACCTTCATTGTAATAGAAAGATTTCTCGCTGACTTTTAAATGCTCGCACCAATCTGTTCCGGCATGTCTGCACAAACTTGACCCAGAGTACACTCCATCTTGTCACCTTTGCTCCAGTTGAAAACGGCTACTCTCATCTCCTGCAGACTCATCAAAGTTTTGTGGTCATTGTTTTTGGTTCCTTGCGTTAGCAAAAGGAACCTATGTAGTCAGGTTGGTGTGTGTGTGTGTGTGTGTGCCTGTGATGCTGGCTTGAGTACGCTGTAACTCAACAAGGGAAAGTTGGATTAAATTGAAACTTGGTATATAGAAGTGCCATAGTTTGAAGGTGTGCTGTATCGTTTTTGGTGGAGGTCAAAGGTCATTTGGGGTCACCAGAGGTCAAAAACTAAAAACCTTCTCAACACGATATTTCAAGGTAGGAAACTTGGATAGATGTCATACTTGGTGTGTGGATGTGTTATGGTGTAAGAATGAAATCTGATATGTTTGGTGAAGGTCAAGGGGTCATCTGGGGTCACCAGGGGTCAAACACTAAAAAACTGTTTAACATAGGTTTTTAAGGTAGAAAGGACAGATTTCAAATCAATCTGCGTTTGGTTAAGGTCAAAGGTCATCAAGGTCACTAGAGGTCAACCACTGGAAATGTTATTTAGAAAATCTTGTAAGCTAGATAAAGATAGGTTCAATAGATTTTTTACCTCACCTGGTTTTGCATGCTTACACACCCAAACACTTTAGAAATTTGGCCTTTATGTTTGTTTAGTATTGATTCCTTCGGGTTGTACACAGATTTTCGATCATTCAAAGTTTTAAGAGGGCAATAACGGAAATCTTTAGATTTCAATGAGCACAGGTCACACTGCATTAAACTGGTCTCTCTGCCAGTGAAAGCAATGCATGGATTATACAGTATGTCTCTTTAATACTGCTGTGCTCTGTTGGGTAACCTAATCGTCATTCTATTATCACACCCCATTAATCACTTGCTTTCTGCTTAACTGCTGAATAAACCCTGTTTTCTGTGTAGAGATAGCAAACAGGACAAATGGTAGATTGTTTTAAAGTAATAGCAAATTTTATTTGAGAGCAGGAAACAATAACTTATGAGAGAAGTACAAGGGGTGTTTTTCTCTCTCTGACCACATTGAGTTTATTGGTGATAATATCAAGTTTGATTACAAGCATAAATACATACGGAAATGAGGAAATGTTTTTGAAGGATCACCAAGCTTTGTACAAGTTTAATGTAAGTAAGGCCACAAAAATTTAATCATTGATTTCATGTAATATTAGTACCAAAATACCCATTGTGAAGATGTTACAAACATGGAGTATGAGCCATTGGGCTCTTGTTTCAATACTCTGCTGCTTTTCTCTGGGGTAACCTCCCAGAAAAAGTCAAAGAAGCTAGAACACTTTCAAATTTCAAGGCACTACTCGAGACCTATTTCTTCTCCTATCATTCTTCTTCTTTTGACTTTCTTCTTCTAAGGGATCTGAGCGTGTTTTGCATTATATAAGAATTGTGTATGAATATGGTTGTTGTTATTTTTGATGTAAAAACAAAGTAACAGCAGAGTGTTTCCTCAAACTACAGGTAAAGGAACTGTTCGGTGCTGGAACAGCCTGTGTGGTCTGCCCAATTGGACAGATTTTGTTTAAAGATGTCATGTATGACATTCCTACCATGAGTGAGGGCGCACCCCTTGCCACAAGATTCTTGAACATGCTGACAGACATTCATGTATGTATATTTGTATTTTTTTTATTGAAGTAGAACATTTCCATTTCTGTTTCTTTTGCTAAGTTGTTATAATGTTTTACTGTCAAAACTGTTCATAGGGAAATACTGTGCATAAGGGAACATTTTTTTCTTTTTTAGCCGGGATGGTACTTTCTCCTCTTATGACTTTAGCTGTGCTTTCACCCACTCTAGAGAAGAATCTACCCTTAGCTAATTTGTAAACTTGAGAGTACCCAAGCAGAGAAAGGATATAACACAGACAGCCATTGCTGCTTTTTGTGTTCAATTTGATGGAGGAATGCAATTACAATGATGCCTCTATTGGTTGCTGGTCACTGGAGATTTTGTGAGTGTAGCTTCACGGATCAATGCACACACATAACCTTTCATTGAACTTGATGTAATCCAAGGTTCATGCCCCGTGCATGCGGAATCATTTCCCGTTAGGGATATTTGTCATGGCTATTGCAGTGTTTAGGAAAAAACTGCCTGTTCCCAATTAAAGTACCCCACCACTCATTCCTCTCTCCAATTAGCTGTTTCAATGGACAATAGCTTTGATTACTATCCAGGCTCAGCAGTTTAGGGGTTCAAATAAGTGCTGGCCAAAATTAGTGCTTAATAATAAGATCAAATTACTCATGGTGCATTGAAGGGCTAGATCCCCTTTCAGTTTCATCTGAAATTGCTGCTATCAAATGTCAACCTTCAGGGCTATTGTCAAATGCTTAAATTGAAATGTTATTGCTATCTGTAACACTTCTCAACAAGGTTAGCTATATGATAAATGTTTCAAGATATGCCTGGTATGACGGTGAAGCACATTTGAAAGTTGCCAAGGGGCGTTTCCCAGTATCTGTTTTTTTCACTACTTTAAGATCTATTTCCTTTTCTTGGTTTGCTTAATTTTTGTTTTGCATCCTTGTTTGTTGTCTGCATTGAATGAATGTTCTCAAGCCCTATGTGGATTTTGCACACTTTTTTTGCTTGGTATGGATGCTAATTCCTTTGGTATTAAAAAGTTTATAGTCCTAATTTGCATCTATGCATTTTAAAACATCTAAGCAATAGACAGAATAAGATGGAACAAAATGATACAAGTTGAATTTCCCCTGGGTGAAACTGGGAAAAACTTCCAAAAAACCCCATAGAAAAGTTTAGTTGACACATTTGCTAGTTATCTTTTTTAAAATCATTTTAACCCTTCAGTAGAAAATTTAGAATGTAATTCACAATGAGGTCTGGGCACTTGTCAAAAAATGTACTTGCAGTGATTTTTGTATGACTGTCAAGAGGTATGTTGCTTGGTGCTTGTGTTGTAGTACTTATGGACTCAATTTATGTTTGGTTTCACCCACAAAAAATGAGGGAAAACTCCAGGATAAGATTATCAAGGAAGGCAGTTGTTTTTACCCCTAGGAGGGGGGGGGGGAGTGGGGGGAGTGCTCTACCATGCATATTTATATTTGAAAAGGGATTTCAACTAAAAAAGGTGAATGTATTTAAGTGTGTCACATTCTATGTAACACAAACATGTGGTATAAATTGAAAGTATTTCAACAAATGCATTTCTTTTTACTGTATATATTGTTTTGGTGAAAGCATATTTGCTGAACTGGTTATCAACAAATCAGTATTTAAAAATGAATAAATTTCTTTGCAAGGAATATTCTGTTTAATCTGTCACTTAGCTTACTCAGAGGACTTTTACATTTAATTTTCAGTATGGGAGAGTCAAGAGCGACTGGGCCTGCGATATTGACGATTTAATTGATGAAGAGGAGGGTATGCGAAGAAAAGCCCATTAGAGAGAGACAGAGAGAGAGAGAGGAAGAGATAAACTAAAATTTTGATGGGCAGCTTGCTATTAGTCTGTGCTTTCTGCATTTCAAGAGGCTTACAAGTGTATCTAGCCAGGAAATGTTACTATCTTTTCTTACCCAGATGAGTAGCACGATTTTGAATGCAGGGGTGTAGTCATGGGGTGACTGCCCTCTATATTCACAAAAAAAAGATGTGAATAAAAGAAGGAAAAGAAGGGGAAAAGAAGGAGTGGAGCTCTCAACTCATGCTATGCCCCCTTTGAAAATAACCTTGTGCCACCCTTGTGTGAATGTGTTAGAAACTTTTCTCGTCTCCTAGTGTGAAAGCTTCTGCTATTGTGCTTGGTACTCAACATACGCAGTGGAGTAGGAAAATCAAGGTATTGAGCCACAACTGGAAAAAAGGACACAACGTGAACAATGTGGGTTTATTCTCATCTAACCAAATAACTAACCTACCCTGTGCGTAAACTTAAGGGGATAGCTAAATGAAACATTAGCATGGATCCTCTGATAACGGAGCATTGCCAGATAGGTTTGCTCGTCGATGCTGCTGGTCATAATGGATAGATTTTTAAAGAATATGCACACACTTCATGCCATTTTCGAAGACCTCGCTGTTACCTTATATTTTCAGCGTATAGATGAATCCAAACAGCTAGTGAAGTCAGCCATAAATGGGATTCATCAACCTTAAATTTAATATTATTGTCTACTTTTAATTCTAAACCCTTATATTCAGTGAAAATTGAGGGAATCAAGAGATATTTTAGTGTCCAATCATTCATTATACCAGGTTATAAAAGAATTTGAAAGGGTAAAGCTGATGGACCCCAGTTTTGGACGACAAAATTAGATCATTACTTGACCGTTTGGATTCGTCTATAATAGTTGATGTTTTCCCCAAAAAACTGAAGGGGAACTCAACCTTTTTCTTTTTCCTCAACTTTTGGACAACTTCAAATACTTTATTTTTTTAAATGTATGAAATAACATTTTACTTAAGAGATTTTTTTCTGTAAATTGATGTCAGCTCATTTAATCTCTTTCAATTGTGTGTTTAAATTCATAGGAACTCTCCTGCCATAAAAGTTCAGATCCTATTTTTGGTACAATTTGAAATGTTTATCTCTTACCCAATCAAATTGAGTTATGTCTTGGACTTCCCATGACAACCACAAATAAGATATTTGTAACTGTGCCCTGTTTCGTAACCAACAGGGAAAAAGTTCCTCTTTGGTTAGGGATTAAACATAATTCTAGAAGTGGTACTGATCTGTTACAACAAAGAAATCTTGCTGATATGTAGGATTTTGTTCCACCAGATCTCCCCTTTGTGAGGTCTGGTCAGTTTAAGGAGGAGTGTTCCTAATGTTTGCAATGCACCGAAGCTATTGTTTCTGTAAATTGACTGTAATTACCCTAGGAGGATACAAAACCATTGCACAACTACTGTGACACATATTTAACCAAAGTTTCATTGGACGTATTTAAGTATGTACGTTGACTCTTGCCTCCCTCGAGGAACATGCCTTATCAATGCACCAAAGGATTTGTGTTTACTGCAAAATCCACATAGCATGCAAGTTTGCAAGCTTGCAAAATTGTACTCAAACTTGCAGAATACCTCCCACGCTTGCAGAATCATATGCACACTTGCAAGGCTTAGACACAATTATTCTTAACTCAAGAGTCAAAAATACTTTTTTGAAAAGTAAACCTTTACAGCCTTTTTTTTTAATTTAGGTGTCATTTTTATTGAAAAACGTGAAAACTAATGGGGTATGATTGTTTATATTGTGAAAAATTATCAGCCTATAGTGCTAACATTATCTACAAACTGGCATGCATGGCAATTTTATTGTACACTGTACATCTACAGAAAAAAACAAAACAAAAGAATACACAAAAAAGTGCTGTCAACTCATTGACAGCACTTTTTATGTATTCTTTTTTTATTTCTTTATTTTTTCTTCTGTAATTGTACAAAAATTCTGTAACATTACAGACAATTTTTACAGTGTAGCTTCTTGTTTTACTAGGTTTATTTCAGTTCTCCCCAGTCACTAACTAATAGAGTATGTATGTTTTGAGCACCTGTGTATATAGCTAAACACCAAATTCTGTTGTGATGGACAAACAGATGTCCTACTATAAATTGAAAGATTAATTTAAATTTAATATTTATTTTAGCTTTACCAAAGTGTGGGGGTTCAATCTGTGCCCTCCTGTCTTTCTCCTTCTGGTCACAGCCTGCCGCATCAATACTAATCGTAGGTGTGCAAAAATTAGCACATGGTTATCAAGGAGAATGTCAAAGAATGGCTGATTCTGTGCCTGGGTGGGTTACCTGTAAGACAGGACATGTTCATGGAGAGATTTTGCCATGAGACCAGGATGATTTTCATTTTACCTTTCATCTTGCCGATAACAAAGAAATGTCTTCTACTAACTACCTTTAGTAATTTATATTTATTTTATCATTGCAAAACCTTTGGTCACAGTTTTCAATTAACCTCAAGAGACTTTCAATGTGTAATAGTTTGTATCTGGCTGTTGATTTGATGAGCTCACAGCAGACACATTTAATATTCAATGCTTAATAAAAGTAGTATTTTTGTACAGTATCATTTCCTTGCCTAAACTACAAAAATTCATTTCAATTTTCTACTTGTTTCACATGGTTACACCAATTCCTGACTGAAGTTGGTACAAGCATAAGATCAATTCAGGAAGTTTTATTTTCTAAGTTTTAAAATTGAAAAAGGAAAAACACACTGAACTTTGCCACTTGTGCTGTGGAGTACTTGTATATCTGCCAATGAAATTGGAGAAAGAGTGCTTTCACGTTGCATCACAGTTAGTAAGCCACACCCACTATTGGGCAAAACGCAACAGTGTTTTAGTGCAGCAGTCACTCGTGGCTTGTCAGTGGCTTTTCAGCAGTGTTGTAATCAAGTCACTAGATTAGTGACTCAGTCACCAGTTGGCTCCAGGTGAGTCATTGACTCAAGTCACTATTTCAATAGGGAAATTATTCCTGAATTTTATTGTGTCACTATCATTTTGAGAGGAAGTGACTCCAGTCGTGACTTGTTACAACGCAGCTTTTTAGAATCACAACTAAGTATATCAGCCAGCATACTACAGTGGCTTTTGTAAGTCAAAAGGGGCGGGGCTTGTGAAATCAATGAAACCCTACTATAGATTTTGTGGTATGCTTTTCTTCCTTGATGAATCATTGACATACCTGTATAGATGAGTAGATTTTAACTTTGAAGATCTCTTGTCATCAGTAGATCAAGTGTGTGGTTTATGTTGTGGGCCGACCTTCTGACTCTCACTCCACAATGTCCAGGTCATACCAAAGACTTGAAAAATGGAACCTGCTTCTGCTGTGCTTGATTCTCTGCATAAGAAATGGAGTAGGGATAATGATTCAATGCCTCATAACTGGAAAAAAAGGTCGTAGGCACTGCTGGATTAAGCTAAAAGCTTAAAAGTTGAGGCGTGAAATTTTATCTCACCTAATCTCTTGTTATGTGTGAGTCATTGTGTATAGAGATTGAAATTTTTTGTGTTTTTGATTGTTATCAGTATCTGTTTACATCAAAAGCAGGTAGATACTTTGTCCATCTCATTTCATTGATTTGATCTATCACAAAACAAATTGAACTCACATCTGGTGATGTAATTAACGAAACCCTCGCTGTTCAACATGCTATGTAAGCAAACAGAAGCCTTCAAGGTCATAAAAACATGTTTAATCTCAAAGTCAAAATAGGTAATGTTAGTTGTACAAAAAGAAAGTCCAAATTACTGCACAATGGACTATTTTATTTAAAGTGAATAAATTATAACAATGGAACGAGCTTTCACAATGCAATTTGGATGAATAAGATTCATTTTGCAACCTCTAAAATGTATATTTTTGAAATTCTAGACTTGAGGTACACTTTAAGTGCAGGTCAGTTATTTTCCCTGTATACTTTGTACAGACAAGTAGACAACACAATATGTTACCTGCAATCTTTAATCATTAATCAGAATTTGAGCTCTCCATGTAAGTTCATTTTCTCAACAGCAGCACATGTCTTAGCATACAAGTGATTCCAAAACTGGGTTCCCGTCCCCTTTTCATTAAACAAGGTGGACATAAAATTTTCAGTAATACCTGAGGTATCACCAGACAGTTGGGGTCAGTAGGCCAATCTGAGGGTTTCTCCAGGAGCTTTACACCAGTGATGACTCCACGGAGGAAGTCCCAGCAATCTGTGATTTCAGCAATTGAAGTTAGCAGACAAGCCGCCTTAAATTTGACCTTTTTTGTTTACTTTGCACAGTGTACTGTTCAACATGATTATTTGGCTCACTAGTCTGTTGATATTTGTACCCTCTGGTGAGAAAAATGAGCTGACCGGCTCAAAGGGTCTATTGTGTATTAGAGTAAACGGTTTTCTGGTTTTCACGTCACCTAAGGTTTCTAGTGACAGAATTAGCCTGGGTTATGTTTAATTCAGTATACAACTTTAAACAGGCAAACATATTAGAAACTGGACAGTATCTTTATTTGGAAGAATTAACGTTATGAAAAGTAACTTGTTATGTTGCAGTTGCAAGTTTGCACCTACAGTGCAATTCCTCTTAAGTTGTATATTTTGAACAATTTTGTTGTAGCTGATGTTGTCAGGCTGATACTGCAATCTGTTTCAGACAACTATTACCCACTCCTTCTGCCTTCTTTTTGAAAACCCGGTTCAAGTACTTCAAAGTTATGTGTACTATTCAACCTTTTTATGTGACACGTGCCCTCTATCTTGCCTTACCTTGGCACCTACTAGGAGAGTGCTGTCTCGGGTAACTGCTCCCAGCTTATCATGTAGCAGCAGGCTATTGTGTTTGCGTTCCAACTTCTACATTCAAATATCAAAAATCTAACTTTCGCTACTATTAATAACACTATGGGTCTTTCAACGGCTTCACTGTTGAACAGTTGACGTTTCCAACTACTAAGTTACATGGCATAACTACGGTATACAATAGCCTGCCAACTTTTTAGCGAATTTCATTTACGACCACCAAATAGACGTCATGACAAAAATTAAAATACTAAATTATATCTCGCGTAATAGGTAATATTAATGTATTAGTTGTAAGTACCGAAAATACACTGTTTAGAGAGGTGTATTTTGATTCTGAGAGAGCGCCATCTTTCGGCTACTACAGAGTCTCTTCCGCAGGCTACTTATCATGCGATTAGCTGCAGCTGTGAAGAAATATATATTGTTGCATCTTTGCCCTATGAATTCTTTAGAATACATGTGTATGGATGCAATATGCATGCAAAGTATGCACAAACAAGTTGAAAAGAAGACACATTTTATGGGTTCAAGTAAGGAGGGGAGGGCCTTCTTGGTGCAAGTACATCATTAGAGAATTCTGCCCATTGGGAGTGGACGTTATGACGTGGCTGATAGCGTAACGACTTGACCGATTTTACAACAATAGAAAACCACAGACAACAATAGATGGTCACTGGACCATGTAGTCTGCAACAATGATGCTTTTTGTCAGTTGTGTAACACGCAAGGACTTTAAGGACAGTGTAAGTTTGTCCAAGTTTCAAGGGGTTGGATTCTCTAATGTATTGTTTAAATACATACAGGTATATGCATGCACAAACCACCATTTTATGGAGGCAAGCAAGGAGGGAAGGACAACCTCGATGCAAGCACATGTTGTCTATATACATACAAGGTATATGCATGCACAAACCCTCAATTTTTTTATACATGTACGTTTTCAGATGTTAACCTTTACAACTGCACTCAATGACATGTCCCTCCGTGTCTTTGATATGACGTGTGTGTTGCCGCATTGGTAACTTGCACAGCGCTTGACACCCCCTTGTGGGCTGGGGGTTGTAGAATATTCTCACACCATTCCCGTCTGCCCCTTATTCCTGCCTGTCATGAGAGGTGGCTAAAGGGGAAACCCAAACTTGAATTCGAACCATTCTTGAAAATAAATGTAAACTTTGAACTCTTTTATCGAGTTGGATGACACTATATAACACGCGTGTTGGTGTGTCGATAAAAATTCCATCTAACATCTAACTAACTGCATAATGCTTGACATGACAAGACAACCTGTTTATCGGGTGCCATCATTGACTTGTAAATTGTATAACCTAGTGAACACCCAGATCCATAACCAAGTGCATTGTCAGCTGGGTGTTTTGATCTAGGGGGCCTAACATACTCCTCAGACCCGGAAGACATGGTTTGATTACCAGGTATTCATACCAAAGATTTTAAAAATGGGTACTCTTTCCGTTGTGCATGATGTTCTGTGAAAATGCCCTAAGTGGAGCGGAAAAACAATCCAGTGGCCCAAATTAAAGTAGAAAAAAAAAATAGTGGGAAACAGTGATACTAAACTTAAAAATGAAATTAAAAAAGGGATAACTTTGAACTAATTGTTGATTTGAAGAGTTGTGAGACAATGTTGGTGACGTTTGATTAACACTCATAAAAAGATTTTTATTTTTTGTTTTGCTGGGACTGGATCTGTGAGAGTATGAATGCCTCTCTCTTGTTTCTTTCCACAGTGGGCAGGCATCACAGTGTGTATTTGCAGTTGACACATAATTTAAAATAGAATATATTCATTGCGAAAATGGTGGTAGGTATGCCAGTTCGCTTTTAAAGACCGATTTGTTTATTTAACATAACATTGAAAAATAAATTCCTTAAAAAGAACTACACTGGTGTGAAGTTTCGATGTCAAATTAATTACTGGAATATTAAATAACAAAAGATTTTGGATGCAATCTGCTGGTAGGCCTATATCATAAAATTTTGTAACCTTCAAGCAACTAGGGGTCATTTTTGACAAAGATGATCTAGTATCTTTTAACAGGGGTACCTTGAGTGATGAACAAGCAATAGATTTGGGGTGTGACGGAAATGCGATGAAAAAAAACTATTCTAGTTATTTCAGACCCTATGGAAAATGGACACCGTTACGAAAATATTCCTTTAAGCTGGCATGTGTTTTTCTTCTTTCTCTTTTTCTTATTGTAGAGCTCTAAGAAAATGTAGAGTATATGACTGTTCAGGGACAAAATTTGCACTTATATTGGTTAATTAAAATGTGTCCCCTCGGACAGCGTGTTCCACTCTTTAACAGCTGCCCTAGGGAAAAGGGAATGTTTGTAGGTATTAGGACGGCATGCAGAGTGATTGGAGTTGTCCGTTCTCAGTCGTTCTTTGAAGACTTTGCAGCGTCACGAATTTTGAAAAAAAAAAGTGTATGTCTGTCAACTACTGTGGGTTCTGTATGATTTTGTAAAGGAGGTTTAATATAGAGGTAGATCGCATGTTTTGCAGTCTTCTAGTAAACATCATGGATGAACTTGGTGAACGTTCCATCCGTCTTGCAGTAAATGTTGTGTTCAACGTATCTTGCAGCATTACGTTGCACCCTTTTTATCTGACTACGGTGTTTGTGCTTTGCTGAGAAATCAGCCTCGCACTCTTTAGTTTAGTGGAAAAGAAACATTTCTTGAAACATGAGACTTGAAGTGCAGAAAAGGATCAAATGCAATATGCTTCAAAGTACAGCCATGTATTGACAAGATCTGAAGATCTTATGGTCACAATTTTGGGAATGTAAGAAAGGTGTTATTTTGTGTGAAAAGGAAAACATTAGCAAGAGCAAATTTCTTGATGGACCACGGAACATATTTTGGAACAAAAGGTGAAGATATAGGCTTTAAAAATTAGAATTGTAAGCTTATCCATGCACATCGAGCTATTGCTTTTTGATCTCGTTAATTTGAAGAAAAATAAAAATGAGTACGCAGAGAATTTGAATGTTTGTTTGACTTTCTTCCTGTGTCAGCTGCACTAGGACCGATGCCTACAGTTTAAGAAGAAACAAATATTCGAGCTGGTTAACAATAGCGAGTATTTATGGCATCTAAAGGATAATAATATCAATTACAGCGCATTTGGGAAGATCGTTAAAGAAGGCAAGAGCTTTCTGCCCAGCTAAGTAGGAAAAGTAAGCCAGTGAGCCACAACTGGGAAAAAGGCCGTGGCCGGCTTAGCTTTAACCAATAGGTTGGATTTTGGGCCATCTAACCAGGCAGCTGTTACGTAACAGCTCCATGATCAAACTAACTTACCAACCAACAGATGCAACATCTGCAACTGGGAAAAAATTTTCATTATGTGCAAGCCCCACATGGCTAGCCACAGCAAAAGGGACGAGCTTTAAACTGCCTGTAGACACTCAAGGAAGTCTCTGCTACGCAGTGTAAAGCCGCCTTATCATGCTACTACAATAGCCTTACCGTTACCTAGGAACCAGGGCGACTGCACTCTTAATCCTATTGTGTAACTGTGTTCCGTGTTTTCAGTATCTTTACTTGAAATATTTGCTCTGATCTGTGAAGTGTGCTTTCGTGTTTTTCGGTATTCGCTGCATTTGTTGAGTGGACGTTTTTTTTTCATTTTTGGATGAGAAAATAGGGGGGGGGGGGGAATACAGTCAACAACGTTCCAAAAATGCACAAGACCCTGTGTTGTTGAAAGCTTTCGACTTTTTATTCTATCTTCCTCTGTCAACTGTAGGGGCAATAAAATAATTTACACTTACACACAGCGTGTGGCTAAATACACGAGGTTATAAAAGGTAACAAAGGTAAAGGTTCCAGTAGAAAAAACAAGAGGATAAAAAGGGCATCAAAATACAAAAATGGTAATACAAGTGAAGAAATAATAAAACCCATTTACAGGACAGAAGTCCTGGAAACAAAGGGAATTAAAACATGCACACAAAGGTATTAAAAAGACAAAAAGTAGTTAAGCCAAGAGGGAACAACCCAAATAAAAGAAAGGGCTAAAAGTCAAAACAAAAGGAGGATGAGACAGTAACTTACTGAAAAAGATACAAAAGATAGCAAGACAAAAACAGTCGATAGAAATACGAAGGGTTTAACTACAAGACGAAAAAAAAAGCAGGAAAAAAATGCAGGACTTAAAATTCTTTTCTTTTATTAAGGTCTAAGAGACAGAGAGACAGACACTATCGTGAACGAGTTTTATGCAAAACACAAAGGCTTAAACCAAGCTCGTGTTATACAGTACGACTGTACTCTATTTAGATACAATTACAGTCGTTCATACGTCGCTCATATAAATATACATATATACATATATATATATATATATATTGAAAAGGTTGCAATAAGTTCATACAACATAGCTTTACAGAACTGTTTCGTAAGGGCCAATAATGTAGGTCCTCACTCCTCAGAGGCCTGAAGTAGGTCTCCTACTTCAGGCCTAATTTATATATATATATATATATATATATATATATATATATAACAAATAGTAAAAACTGGTAAAACAAGAACATATATTTAGCTTTCAGGACCACCGGCCCCTTCCTCAGAAACGTGTTTAGACAACTAAAAGGCAAAACGAAAAACAGACACTATAAAACGGATGAAAGGCAAAAAGCACTTACTAGAAATTTAAAAACAGACCCAACCCAACACAAAAGATAAAATGTAAAAACTAGGACCCTAACAAAGGAGATAAAAGCTAAGTAGAAGCAGGAGACATAAAAGGGGATAAAAAGGCGGCTACAGTCTACGAGCACGTCGTTTTTTGGCTTGACAGTTAAAACCGTCATTTATGTTGAGACCCTTTGGGTAGACACAATCCAAATTCCAAATCCACTCCCTCTCCTTTTTATCCAAAAGATTATCCCTATCCGAATTGCGAGAAGAATGCACTACATCTAAAATCTGAAAATAGAACTTGGTAGGTGAATGTGCCTTGAGATGCTTGTAAAGCTCTGTGCAATGTTTAAAATCAGAACCACCCTTAACACATTTTGAAAGATCTGACTTATGAGCATTCATACGGATTCTAAAGTTATTAGTTTGACCCACATACTGATAATTACAAGTCGGACAAAAGATACAATAAATAACCAATTTAGCATCACAAGAAGTATTAAAATTTCTGCACTTGAACTTTCTACCAGAAGAAGTACTGACAATAAAATTATTACAAATAAGCAGACCGCACAACTGACAGGGTTTGGTCTTGTTCTTATTACAAGGTGCGCAGGGGGAAATATATATATATATATATATATATATATATATATATATATATATATATATATATATATATATATATATATATATATATATATATATATATATATATATATATATATATATATATATATATATATATATATATATATATATATATATATATATATATATAACGCTAATTCCCACCTTAGGGGGCAGTTGTTCTATCTGCGCGTACATAGGGCGAAAAAATAACAATGAAATACATAAGAAAAAGTGCTCGCCCTTACGTCTAAAAATATAAACAACGTTTTTTCAATGGCCAGCCATCCGTTCGTGTTAACAGCTAGGTGTCCGTAAATTTGACAACTTTGAAGTAATTGTATCTACTGTGTAAATCTAGGAGGGCGCCCTTGTCCGTTTACGTATTCCTATAGAAAAAGTGTGTAGAAACGACGAAACTTATATTTCGCCCCCAAAAATTTTTCCCCTCAGGGTCGACTTTTCAACTTTCCCCCTAAGTGCCGAATTAGTGATATATATATATACATATATATATTACCAATTTGATTTATATATTCCACGCAGTTGTCGCCAGTGTTTATTTTCACTTCATCTCTGCTTTCACAGGTTTCTGTATCTCTTCGGAGATCCGCTGGCGAATAAACAATTGTGTTCAGCTGGATAGCATCAACTTTGATCTTTGGTTGGGCTTGCGTCAAACGAGAACTAGTGCTGTTCCAAAATATTAGGCGCCTGCTCAGGAGGTGAATTGCGAGTTGCTTCATCTGTCATTTAAACATCTGAACATTATATATATATATATATATATTTATATATATATATATATATATATATATATATATATATATATATATATATATATATATATATATATATATGTGTGTGTATATATGTATATTTATATGAGCGACGTATGAACGACTGTAATTGTATCTAAATAGAGTATAGTCGTACTGTATAACATAACGTATATCTGTCACTCAAAGGCTTAAATCCGAAAGCAAATGGATGCTAAAACTGTCAACACATACCTGCGGCCTAAACAAAGATCTTGGTGTTTTGAGCGACTTCCCTTCTGTGGTTTACAGGGAAGCCGGTACTGTTAAACATTCTCGATAGGATTTGTATTTTTTTGTTTTGTTTTGTTTCTTGTTGTTTCTAAATTTTTCTTCACTCCGCATTGACGCTGATGACGAAGACAGGTGTTCTTGAAATATACGTTTCTCTGATCTTGTATGTGCTCTAATATTGTCATATTTGTGGTGTTTTCTACTTATTCTCTTATATTACATGGAGCATACGTGGACTTACTTATATTATGTTATATATATATATATATACATATATATATATATATATATATATATATATATATATATATATATATATATATATATATAAACGATGGAAAATAGTGAGTTACACAAAGATGACATCATAAGAGCACAAATTTCCAATACAGAGAAAACAGTGTATATTTCAGGCGCGCCTGTGCCTTTCTTCAGCACCAACAATGAAGTGAAAATAATATAATGGAGACCTAGTACACTGTACTCAATGGTATACTTATTGCAAAAGCTCATAGTCACGCTTCACCACGAGTGGCAAACGGAAAATCACTTAAAACACCCAAATCCAAGTTTAAACCATTGATATGAGTTTTAAGCTTCATAATCCACTTACTCTCGGACCTTAGTCTATTGTTGAGAGTGGGGTAATTAGAGCCTAACAGGACAAACTTGAGATTGGAGAGGTTGTGATTACATTGATTGAAATGCTTGGCTACTGGATAACTGATGGCCTTATCTTTAACTGTCTTTTTGTGGTTGTTGAATCTGAACCTGAACTTTGAACCTGTTTGACCAATGTAATTACCATACACACACTTATTACAAAAAATCAAATACACGACGTTGGGGGTGTCACAGTTGAAAGGACCGGGGCGGATGCGGGCATTGGTACCGGGAGGGGTGAAACAGGGGTCAGTGATCAAAAAACTACATACTTGACATCTAGGCTTTCCGCATTTCCGGTTGCCCGTGTCGGACCTACTGGGAAGCCTAGAAGAGGTAATTATGGATTTAAGGTTGGGGGGTTGCCTACGGGACATGAGCGGGGGGTCTTTGAACAGATCGTGAATAGAACTGTCCGATTTAAGAATTTCCAAGTCTTGACGTAGCACTTTGAGTAACTTGTCAGTTCGACTGGAATAATCCACAACTAAACGAATACGAGAGTTAGTGGCTTTCGGTTTTTCAAGAAGAAGGTCTTCCCGACATAGAGCAGAAGCTTTTGAAATCCCCCTTTTAATAATGGAAAAGGGGTACCCGTTATGCAGGAAATGACCAACAAGATTGGAAATATGTTTATTGTACTCAGATTCGGAAGAACAAATACGTTTGATTCTGATGCACTGGGAATATGCAATGGCTGTCTTAAGGCTGTATGGGTGGGAACTCTCAAAATTGAGATAGGTATGGGTATCAGCGGGCTTGCAGTAAAGCGTGGTAACAAAATTATCGTTACACAATCCAACTAGTACGTCTAGGAAGGGGATTTCAGTATCGGAGAACTCCGAGGTGAATTTGATGGTAGGGTGAACATCGTTACAGGCTGTTAAGAAATGACGGAGCGCATCTACTCCGTGAACCCAAGTGAAGAAAATGTCATCGATATATCTACAATAATTACAGGGCTTGAAAGGGCTATTAGAGAGGATTCTTTCCTCTAAGTCAGCCATGAAAATAATGGCATAACTGGGTGCCATTCTGCTGCCCATTGCCGTTCCACTCGTTTGTAAATAAAATTGCTCATTGAAAACAAAGTGATTGTGAGTGAGAACAAACTCAACAATGCAGGCAAATTCTTTAATAAACTGGGTGGAAAAACCATTTCTAGCCAGGAACTTTTTGCAGGCCAATACCCCTTCCTTGTGGGGAATATTAGAATAGAGGGCACTCACATCCATGGTAACTAAAAGGGAACCTGGGGGACAGGACCCAATGGCTTGGAGTTTCCTAAGGAAATGAGCAGTATCCTTTACATAACTGCCTAGTGAGGGCAGTAAAGGATTAAGGACACTGTCAATGTAACCAGAGAGGTGTTCCGTAAGGGTTCCTATGCAGGAGACAATGGGTCTACCTGGAGGGAAAATGTCAAGAAATTTGGCTAATTCAAACAACTTAGGGGTACTTAAATTATGTACCTGTAAATCAGATGGGATATTGGGGGGAGGGTCTAGGGAGGAAAGTCTACTTTCGACCAGTTTAGGCACTTTATGTACCTTGGGCAGCGTGTAAAACACTCCCGGCTTGTGAGTCTCAGGGATACGTGGCTTAACCTGATCTAGTACTTCAGATGTGAACGTACTTATTAAATTCTTGAGTTCCTCCTCATAACTTAAGCTGGGATCGGTTGGCAGCTTCACATAGAAGTCTGAGTTACTCAGTTGTGTCTCCGCTTCCGCTTTCTGGTTACATTGACAGTGTCCTTAATCCTTTACTGCCCTCACTAGGCAGTTATGTAAAGGATACTGCTCATTTCCTTAGGAAACTCCAAGCCATTGGGTCCTGTCCCCCAGGTTCCCTTTTAGTTACCATGGATGTGAGTGCCCTCTATTCTAATATTCCCCACAAGGAAGGGGTATTGGCCTGCAAAAAGTTCCTGGCTAGAAATGGTTTTTCCACCCAGTTTATTAAAGAATTTGCCTGCATTGTTGAGTTTGTTCTCACTCACAATCACTTTGTTTTCAATGAGCAATTTTATTTACAAACGAGTGGAACGGCAATGGGCAGCAGAATGGCACCCAGTTATGCCATTATTTTCATGGCTGACTTAGAGGAAAGAATCCTCTCTAATAGCCCTTTCAAGCCCTGTAATTATTGTAGATATATCGATGACATTTTCTTCACTTGGGTTCACGGAGTAGATGCGCTCCGTCATTTCTTAACAGCCTGTAACGATGTTCACCCTACCATCAAATTCACCTCGGAGTTCTCCGATACTGAAATCCTTCCTAGACGTACTAGTTGGATTGTGTAACGATAATTTTGTTACCACGCTTTACTGCAAGCCCGCTGATACCCATACCTATCTCAATTTTGAGAGTTCCCACCCATACAGCCTTAAGACAGCCATTGTATATTCCCAGTGCATCAGAATCAAACGTATTTGTTCTTCCGAATCTGAGTACAATAAACATATTTCCAATCTTGTTGGTCATTTCCTGCATAACGGGTACCCCTTTTCCATTATTAAAAGGGGGATTTCAAAAGCTTCTGCTCTATGTCGGGAAGACCTTCTTCTTGAAAAACCGAAAGCCACTAACTCTCGTATTCGTTTAGTTGTGGATTATTCCAGTCGAACTGACAAGTTACTCAAAGTGCTACGTCAAGACTTGGAAATTCTTAAATCGGACAGTTCTATTCACGATCTGTTCAAAGACCCCCCGCTCATGTCCCGTAGGCAACCCCCAACCTTAAATCCATAATTACCTCTTCTAGGCTTCCCAGTAGGTCCGACACGGGCAACCGGAAATGCGGAAAGCCTAGATGTCAAGTATGTAGTTTTTTGATCACTGACCCCTGTTTCACCCCTCCCGGTACCAATGCCCGCATCCGCCCCGGTCCTTTCAACTGTGACACCCCCAACGTCGTGTATTTGATTTTTTGTAATAAGTGTGTGTATGGTAATTACATTGGTCAAACAGGTTCAAAGTTCAGGTTCAGATTCAACAACCACAAAAAGACAGTTAAAGATAAGGCCATCAGTTATCCAGTAGCCAAGCATTTCAATCAATGTAATCACAACCTCTCCAATCTCAAGTTTGTCCTGTTAGGCTCTAATTACCCCACTCTCAACAATAGACTAAGGTCCGAGAGTAAGTGGATTATGAAGCTTAAAACTCATATCAATGGTTTAAACTTGGATTTGGGTGTTTTAAGTGATTTTCCGTTTGCCACTCGTGGTGAAGCGTGACTATGAGCTTTTGCAATAAGTATACCATTGAGTACAGTGTACTAGGTCTCCATTATATTATTTTCACTTCATTGTTGGTGCTGAAGAAAGGCACAGGCGTGCCTGAAATATACACTGTTTTCTCTGTATTGGAAATTTGTGCTCTTATGATGTCATCTTTGTGTAACTCACTATTTTCCATCGTTTTTATAATTTTTGGAGCACACGTGGATACTTTTCTTAGTATATATATATATATATATATATAAATATATATATATATATATATATATATATATTTATATAAATATATATCGGTACTTCAATTTAATACAATTTACTGTTGTACAAGAACCAAGATGAGGGTACCGTACTACTGATTGTGTAATATAGTAATGCTATACTGATGTAAATTTTGTCAAGTTCATCCCCCAGAACGATAAAAATTTAAATAGTATAGCCATGTCCTTAAAATGATGCACACCACAGGGTTCCTAGACAGACGTTTGGCATGCCCAAATACACAGCTCGTACAAAACACGTCTTCGTTCCAACATGTAACAAACATTTCAAAAACCTTTCCTAGACGTATATGTTTTCAATACTTGTGTCATTTTCTTTTCAATCAATTTCAACGTCCACTGAATAGAATGGGTTGGATTAACAACGGATATTTTGGAAGCAGAGTTCGACAGTTTTGGGGAACTGTATCGTTTTACGCACCTCATTGGTTATGCTAAAAATCACATACAACGATACTAGCGCCTATTTTCAAAAGGCTTTGGAAGTTCAAACATTTCATTAAGGAACTTTACCCCAAAACTTTGAATGACAATTTTAGCTACGTCGCCATTTTTGGGAAATGCTTAAATTCAGGTTCTGTGAAATAAAACAACATTGTCAGAGGCACGTCCTTTTATATAGAAGATGCGTTGGAAGTAGGATCATACATTGGACATGATGATAAAAAGGTATATCGGAGTATCAATTATCAGTTTCTTGTTAGAAATAAGAAAACCACAAAGAATTTGAAGACCCATCTACAAATTGAAAATCCTATTTAGAATCACTTGCCTACTGTTAGGATTTTCAACAGTTTTCACTGGTGTAGGTGGTTTTACATACTTGTAAACGGAACGTTTAACTTTTATAAGCCAGGGCCTTGTTAACATTTGGCAAATATTAACTTCTTGTTTAGACCAATCAAATGTAATTTCAGTTCGTATCTTCTTATCTCTCTAAACCTGGGAAATTGAAAACGTTAAATATGCTTTCTTATCAGCCTTTATGTTTCATAAATAATAATAACACAACCAGTACCAGAGGCGGGACCTTTCCTAGCAACCAACATGACGTTACACTCTAAAATCAAAAGAGTGAACGAAGTCACTCTTTGATCGAGTGAAAAGTGTAAATTCACTCCATTTAGAGTGATAATTCACTCCAAGAGGAGCGAAGTTCCCTCGAAAAAGAGTGAAGTTCACTCCAAAAAGAGTGAAATTCCCTTAAAACGAGCGAAGATTCACTCTTGATGGAGTGCCCACAATGATCGTTTTAAAAAAAGAGCGATCATTGCAGGCACTCGAAGAAGAGTGAATTTTCCCTCTCTCTGTAGTGAATTTCACTCTTTTTGGAGGGAACTTCATTCTTTTCGGAGGGAACTTCACTCCTCTTGGAGTGAATTATCACTCTAATGGAGTAAATTTACACTTTTCACTCGATCAAAGAGTGACTAAGTTCACTCGTTTGATTTTAGAGTGTAACAGTTCGGGAGATAACCTCTTTCGGGGGAAAATGGTTTTTCACCCGATCGGGGGAAAATACGGCCATGGGTGGCGCCATTTTCAAATTTCTCCCCCGATGCTTTGCGACCCTACCGCGCAATTTAAACGGAAACAAACGTTCAAAACACCTGGAAAATTTAATCGGTCTTAGGAAAGAAAAATTTTGGAAAATGTAGAAACTTTGTTGCTGGGGGAACAAAAAAGCCGGATCATGTTTGGTAGTTCACCGCGCACATTTTGAGGTATCGAGCAATTTTGCCACGTTCTGTGTCCCAAGCTTAAATTATAGACTCGACACAGCCACAAGATCTGTTCAATTTTTCCTGCAAAAAGTTGTGTAAGTTACTCGTGCTAGCAATTGAGCCCATTAGTACGTTCTTGAAAGTTTCTTAAGATTTCTCTCTGTGGTGGTGAACAATTACCTTGTATTTGAATATATCAACATTTATAAAACAAAGCGACGACTGCGAAGAGGTACACACTAAGTACTCATGAATATTCATGCTGCAAATTTTCTCCGGCTCGGGTGAATTCTCGTTTTCCCCCGAAAACGGTTATCTCTCGAACTGGTTAAGCATAAGTCTCGAAAGAGAAGTGTGTGATCCTGATGTTATTTTAAGGGCTAATGGCCTTGCCAGAGGCCTAAAGATTTATTAGCATCGCTTCCTGGACAGCGTTGGCTGAATGGAAGAAAATAATTGAGTTGAGTGCCGAGAACGGAGGGCAACCCTCGACTGGCTCGATGCAAACAAGAAATAGTTGATTCAAGTTTACAAACCGCAAACTAGTTTGCCGGAAACGGCATTCCTCGAGTGTTTTTAGCTCATGTACACACTCCCGGTCCAGATTTTTGATTGCCTAGCAATTTTCCAGGTTCTGACGCCACTGGTTCGGTAGAAGTAATGAAACAGCGAATCAGTTTGCGACTGATAGATCTTGGTCACCGTCTAAGTGGGTTTCTTTTGGGAATCTGACTAAAAATCTTAACATCCTACTTATAAACAGCCATTTTGGAAGCTTTTCTTTCCTCTCATATATTTGCTCAATTGCCTGTTCGTTTTTTGTTGAAGATAGTCAACATTAAAAATAATTGACATGTTAATGATTTGCATGTTAAAATTTGATTGGTGACTTTGTATCATAACGCCTTTAAATTGTCACAATTGGATTTAGTAAACGAGAATAAGTTATATAGACATTTCTCCACCACCCACACTCTATTTTGGTTTCGTTCACTATCTGTCTAACTGGAATAAATATTCAAGCCAATTTACTATTGGACGACAGATGATATGCAATTTGGCAATTTCTCGCGAAATAATCTACTCAACGATATTTTGTACTGTTCCAACCTAGATAGTCACTTTTACGTGTCAACTTCATGTTGTCACGTCATTTCGTGAAACTCAGTTAAGGATTATGGCACCCATTCTTAGCTCTCTGACTGATCTAGCCAAAATGGGTCTCCCAAAAAAGGTGAACTCGATTGTCACTTTTCTACAAGGGCAGCCTACGTTTTGGGGTATTGTTTGTGGCTTTCTCTGCAGTGTAAGTTTTTCCACTGAGAACTTATTGCTTTTTCGCGTTTCAGGCCGAATCAACCCTTACGTTTTGTTATCAATTTCTGCGAGCACTTTGAATGCTTTAATAATTGTGTTCGCCTTCGCTGGCCATGGGAATAAGGTTTCGGACGCAAGAGAGCTTCTTATTATTTTACTTTGTGGATGTTTGGAGTCTTGCTCTCATATCACAATGGCTTTCGCAGTATTTCATTTTGGCGCAGGGAACGCGGTCGCGACATTCTACCTAGAGACTTTGTTTGCCACCGCTTTCAGCTTGGCTTTCTTCCGAAAAGATGTTCTGTTCACTGATTTTATATTCGGTGTCATTCCTTTTGTTGCAGTTGTTCTTATTGTAAGACCACCCTTCATATTTGGAATGAATGATACGGAATATGAGTATTCCAGTATCATAGCAGGTGTTTTGTTCGCTTTGGCAAGTGCTGTTATTACAGCATTGTCGCTTGTGCTTGGAAAACTACTCTTACGTCAGTACGAAACTTCACCTTCTGTATTAATGATTTCTTATTCGTTACAGTACCTGTTGATTTCACTGGTACTTTGTACTATATTTCAGCAATGGGAATTACCAGACGAAACCTTAATCTTGTCACGAGCATTTATGGTTGGTGTAGCTGCTTTCAGTGGTATCGTATTTCGCACTTTCGCTTTACAGTTGACGATGCCCACTTTAATATCAATTCTACAAACATCGGAGGTGCCCATTACCTATCTTATTCAAACGGTTTGCTTCGGGAGCAAATTTTACTGGACAAACGCAGTTGGATCGCTTTTGATCATCGTATCTTCTATTGGTTTGGTTTTAACACACCGAGATTATACTGAAGAGTTGGAAAATTACGACGATGAAAATTGTGATCTTTTTGAAGACTGTGAATAAACAAATCGATCCCTTTAAAAGTGGTTGTTACTTGTGTTGTCTTTGAAGAACAGTTGACAGACCCTGATGTAATGAATTTGCAGAGTGAAAGTACAGGTTTTGTCCTTCACACAAAGACCTGAAGACGTTTTAGAATGTATTGTGTACAAAAGTTTTTGTAAGAGATCTTTAAACTCATTTCTCCTAAGAAACTTAATTATAGTTGTTGAAAAATCAATGAAACCTGGGAAATGATTACGGTGAAAATCCCTTTTGCCTACTGGTTTCCACACAGTTTGGATGTAGGAAAACATAATCATGGGAAACTTCCTCCTTATGCAATTACTTCTAGTTGAAATCTTTCCAATCCATTTGCATACTCGGATGGTAGGTCTTTGAGGTAACGTCTTTAACATCTTGAAATAAGTGCTTATATGTAACATTAAAACGTTGTAAATGTGATTTCGTTTTGGAAAACTCTCTAGCGTTTGTAATCATATAGCATGCAATCCGACTTCTCTGTGTCGAAGCTTGTTTATTGACCTAGAAAAAGTAGCCTGGACATTACGTGTATAGGCGTTAGTTTGAACGATATAGTCCGGACATGTGAAAGTTAACAGTTACGTTCATAATGCCCGGTCCTGGTCAAATATGTGCAAGGACCTTTCGATTATGTTACCAAGGAGCGTCGTGGCTGTAGAAATCTTCTCGAGTGTAATTTTCCACTACGAAATAGGAGTAACGTTGTGCTATGTGTAAAAAATCCTTTTGCCGTCTGTCTGGCAGTCGATCAAACCTCATATTCTTGATTTTTATTGGCTGATACAGCCCGGAGAGTCGAGTGGGCGTGTTTTAGCCATTTCAAAGGAAGGGCACTTGAGAGAAAAGATTTTTCTCCCTGTTCCGCAATTATTCGACATGGGACATCGGACCCACATAACAATACCTCTTTTAGACTTAGATCCTCTCAGTTTGGAATTCGGTATAATGGTCCCAAATTATGGAAGTCGTTTCCCAATGATATTCAAGAGTGTAAACTGTTAAGTACATTTAAGAAGCGACTAAAAGATCATTTTATCACCAACTACCTTTGAATAATTTTAATTCTTTGCTATCTGTTCCATTTATGTGTGTTTTTTATGTTTCTTTTTTCTGTATTATATATGTGTTTTGTGGTAACTGTTTTTTTTTGTTAATTTAAGTCTCTGTAAAGGGGTGTCAACGTACATAAGCTCCCCGGAGCTTCTTGTTGTCACTCCTCAGTTTCTTCAGTACCCTGTACATACAAATAATTCATTACATATTTCTTTATATGAAAGACTGAAATAAAGTTCTATGAAATTGAAAAAATTGAATTGAGTAGTATCTGTCCCCATGGCAACTACGTTGAAGAAACCAAAATATCTTTAAAGCTTCGATTTAATAATCATAAACAAATGATACGAATGATACAAAATGATTTCCAACTCTACGCGGTCTCTCAACATTTTAATCTCCCTGTCCACGGCATTGGCAATGTCAAAGTGTGCCTCATGAAAGGGGGATTTCGCTCCGATTCAGAGCGTAAGGCCGTAGAGTTTAAGCTAATAAAAAAGCTTAACACGATCAGTAATGGCCTCAATAGGTCATATCTCACCTAGAAACTTTTCCCTGCCTCCTTTAACATCTACTGCTAGCAAACTCTCTGGAAAAGTCTCTTTGCATACCAAGGAAAAGCAGGGCTTCAAAAATTTTGTACGGTTGTTAAATGTGGTACAAGTATGTTGGTACTTCGGGTATTTGCTGTTTTCTTTGTTACTGTTCATATATATATATATATATATATATATATATATATATATATATATATATATATATATATATATATATATATATATATATATATATATATATATATATATATATATATATATATATATATATATATATATATAAATAAATATATAGACCTGGATCGTTTTATACCCTCCCTGAGGTTCATAAGTTACCCAAATTGTAAAAGGATAAATGTAATATCAACACCACTTCCCTATCGGAAGTGGATTTTGTTCAACTAGCCGTGCAACATAACATTCGAATTCCTGGCCAACCTATTATTTCGGGCATCGGCACCCTTACTGAATTTATTTCTGCTTATGTTGATTCCTCCCTTAAGCCCTTACTACAGAACATCCCCAGTTTTATCCAAAATACCACTGATTTTTTACGTAAACTTTCTGCTAATACTAGGGTTTTAAGTAATGATGCCATTCTGGTAACCATGGATGTCACGTCTCTCTACACTAACATCCCACATTCAGAAGGCACTGAAGCATGCAATCGAGTTCATTCTCAAGCACAATAATTTCACCTTCTGTGAGAGAAATTTTATACAGACCAACGGTACAGCCATGGGTACTAGAATGGCACCCTCATATGCTAATTTGTTTATGGCGGACTTTGAACATAAATTATTAAGCTCGGCCAATGTTAAACCGTTTTTCTCTGTTAGATATATAGATGACATTTTCTTTATCTGGAATGAGGGACCTGAAGAACTCTTAAAATTTTTTCAACTGGCAAATGACCAACATACCTCTATAAAATTTACAATGGAGTCCTCCCAAGTAAGTATTCCCTTCCTTGATGTCGAGGTTTGTCTTAAAGGGGGTCGTGTTGTTACGAAAGTATATAGCAAACCTACCGACAGGCACTCTTACCTCCATCATAGAAGCTTTCACCCGTTACATATTAAAAGATCTATAGTTTACAGTCAGCTTCTTAGATACAAACGCATTTGCTCCGATAACTCTGATTTTGTCAAAGAAAGTACAAACCTTCTCCACTATTTCCTATGCAGAGGATACCCTTTCAAACTTTTAGATACCGC